>OZ007588.1:469019854-471419854 GCA_963931845.1 Maratus michaelseni | reverse complement strand
AATATTGGCTAAATGAGGGCAGAATGTATACACCCCAATATTGGCTAAATAAGGGCAGAATGTAAGTACCCCAATATTGGGGCAATATTTCTTACCAACATTGTCGCAATATTGGCTAAATAATGGCAGAATGTAAACACCCCAATATTGGGGCAATATTTATTACCAACATTGTCGCAATATTGGCTAAATAAGGGCAGAATGTAAACACCCCAATATTGGCTAAATAAGGGCAGAATGTAAACACCCCAATATTAGGGCAATATTTCTTACCAACATTGGCGCAATATTTCTTACTTATATTGGCTAAATAATGGCAGAATGTAAACACCCCAATATTGGGGCAATATTTCTTACCAACATTGTCGCAATATTGGCTAAATAATGGCAGAATGTAAACACCCCAATATTGGCTAAATAAGGGCAGAATGTAAACACCCCAATATTGGCTAAATAAGGGCAGAATGTAAATACCCCAATATTAGGGCAATATTTCTTACCAACATTGGCGCAATATTTCTTACTTATATTGGCTAAATAATGGCAGAATGTAAACACCCCAATATTGGGGCAATATTTCCTACCAACATTGAGGCAATATTGGCTAAATAAGGGCAGAATGTAAACACCCCAATATTGGGGCAATATTTTTTACCAACATTGTCGCAATATTGGCTAAATAATGGCAGAATGTAAACACCCCAATATTGGGGCAATATTTCTTACCAACATTGTCGCAATATTGGCTAAATAAGGGCAGAATGTAAACACCCCAATATTGGGGCAATATTTCTTACCAACATTGGCGCAATATTTCTTACTTATATTGGCTAAATAATGGCAGAATGTAAACACCCCAATATTGGGGCAATATTTCCTACCAACATTGAGGCAATATTGGCTAAATAAGGGCAGAATGTAAACACCCCAATATTGGCTAAATAAGGGCAGAATGTAAATACCCCAATATTAGGGCAATATTTCTTACCAACATTGGCGCAATATTTCTTACTTATATTGGCTAAATAATGGCAGAATGTAAACACCCCAATATTGGGGCAATATTTCCTACCAACATTGAGGCAATATTGGCTAAATAAGGGCAGAATGTAAACACCCCAATATTGGGGCAATATTTCCTACCAACATTGAGGCAATATTGGCTAAATAAGGGCAGAATGTAAACACCCCAATATTGGGGCAATATTTCTTACCAACATTGTTGCAATATTGGCTAAATAAGGGCAGAATGCAAACACCCCAATATTGGGGCAATATTTCTTACCAACATTAAATAATGGCAGAATGTAAACACCCCAATATTAGGGCAATATTTCTTACCAACATTGTCGCAATATTGGCTAAATAAGGGCAGAATGTAAACAACCCTATATTGGGGCAATATTTCTTACCAACATTGGCGCAATATTTCTTACTTATATTGGCTCAATAATGGCAGAATGTAAACACCCCAATATTGGGGCAATATTTCTTACCAACATTGGCACAATATAGGCAACAAATAATGGCTAAATAAGGGCAAAATGTAAACACCCCAATATTCGGGCAATATTTCCTACCAATATTGGCTAAATAAGGGCAAAATGTAAACACCCCAATATTGGGGCAATATTTCTTCCCAACAGTGGTGCAATATTGTCTACAAATATTGGCGAAATAAGGGCAGAATGTAAACTCCCCAATATTGGGTCAATATCTCCTACCAACATTGGTGGAATATTATCTAAGTAAAGGCAAAATATAAACATTGCAGGAACTCTATCGAACTATGGAGGAGTAACTGGGAGGAGTATGGATGTCCAAACAACTGAATTTGAACATTGAAAATTGATGCTAAAAGATTCTGACTTCGAGTCCTTGGAGACATTTTCATTTAGATGGAAAAAAATACAACTTGTATGAATTATTTACCAATCAGTTGATTGTAATTAAATTGTATAAATTTTCATTTTTATTACATAATTAGTGTAAATGCCCGTCCTAGCACGGTATATAGAAATTGTGGTTTTCACTTAAAATTTGAAATAACTGTTACAAATATTTCAACTGACCTGAAACGGGTCATGATCTGCAGCTCAAAACCCGATTAATGCAAGAGCCACTGCGGTTTTAACACCACATTTGTAAATCAAATTTTATGTAAAAATGGGGACAGATGAGACAGATTTTTAAAGTTTTGAACTGATCATTTCTTTGTTTGGTTTCTTTTTTCTATTTCCATATTCAGGATGGCTGTCTCTTTTCCTTAATTGAGGATGCTTAACCAACATGTATTCAAATAAAAATATATTTTATATCTAATATTAGTGAAAAAATAGCATCAATAAGCATAAGGATAATATGAACCCATTGGATAATGTTCTCGTAATGTCACAATAAATATGAAGCAAATGTGGATAAATTTATCTTGCAAAATGTATCTAAATACGTTTCATTTTTTCTTTTGTCTGCAACAATGGAAGATTTTTTTAAATCAATGAATCTCAAAAATGAATTAATCACAGTTAAACACAGCCATCTAACTAACAATGTATTAATGTCCTATGTTTAACAAATATACAATGTTGGTTAGATGGAGTGTTTTTGCCCAAAATTGTTACCAACACTTTGCAATTCTTGGGTTTTATTATAAGTAGATTATAAATTGCTAAGTCTTCATTAGGCCAGAATTTCTCAATCTTTTTAAGTGGGAACCACTTACGGATTGAACATGCATAATTCTTCACTCTGAGGTTTTCAGTTATAGTGTGTGACACACAATGGTTGTTTTTTATTGAAAAATTGATTGTACCCAAAAAGAAAAAGTGTGCAGATAATAGTTTGAGAAACAATGTAAACATATTGAGAAATATGTTACTGTCAATTAGAAAGTGGCAATTATCATTGTCAAAACTACCTTTTTTTTTCTCACGGTAGGTATACTTGGGTTTTGGGACCAATCTCTCATGCAACAAGTTTCATGAAACTATCACTTCTACCACATTTCCTATTAATAAACTGATTGTCCTACTATACTTTCCTGAACCTAACATTTCCTCTTTATAATTTTCAAAATTATAATAGTGATAAAAAAAAAACTGAAGTTTATTATGTATTTTATTGTGTGAGTATTCCACCTCTTAGTGTGTGTCCCAGACAGCTGACAGAACTTGCCCCCTGGATCTGGATGTAAAAAAAGTAATTGTTGAATTAAACAAAATATTTTTAAATTGCATATTTTCCCCTCCTTAGTTTTTAGTGTCCAAGGTAGTTACCACAATCTTTTTATTTGTCAATTTTAATGTACTTGGCTCACTTTTATTTTTTAGATTTTCAAGCTGCAAAATATTTTTACCCAAATTTCATAAATTCCCTGTATGAAATGACAAACCAAATCTTCATTTTGCTTGCCCTTTGTTTTATGTTCTGGCACACGGGGCACATGCCCCCCCCCCCCCCCCTAGTTTTGACCCTGGCAATTATTTGTGTAAACTTATTTTGCACCTATTGAAATTTCCTTTATATATAGTAAAAAAAAATATTACATAAGTAAGCATATTTATTGAAAAAATATATTAAAATGCTAATTATGCTACTTAAAAATATTTTAAAGTAGAATATTTTATTTAAAACATATAGATATTCAACAGAATTTATTTTAAATTTTAAAAGGAATGCTTTTTATTGTAGCTTTTTACATATTTAATTTATTGTTCAACTTTTGTTATGTACAATCAAAGTTGAAAATTTTTAAGCTATCAGTCTCATTGACAATTTATTCCAATGATATTTTTATTTTTAGACAATATTTTATCTCAATAATTTATTTATTCTTTTTCTTCCTCCCTTTCTATCGGCTGCAGTGACCAAGAAGATTCCTATTCTCTTTTCAATATCCACTTGAGAGGTTTCTGGAACTCTCTTTAATACAGCTCCTGTTAAAAATATACATACATATATATAATTATCATTTTGGAAAATTTTAATGAAAATACAAATGCTAACCTTCTGGGAAATGTATTAATTTGCACATTTATTAATAAAATTATTAAAATTGCTTTTTCACCATCATGTGTAGACACTGATTTCAAATGCAATGCATTTTTTTTTTAAATTGTGTGCTTATAATTTAAATAATTTTTAAAAATACAATACATTTTGAAAATGATGGAGAATTATTTTTTAAAGAAAATTTGGGAAATATTCAATTGAGATTCCCGATTTTATTAGTGCATAGCAAAATTGGGATAATAATTTTTCAACAAGTAGAACTAAAATTATTAGACATCAACCCTTTAAGCAGCTGTGAAGTAATTTCTTATTTCCCCCAAACAAGTTTAATCAGCTGTAGATAAAAATATTTTTAGAAGAAACATGTTTTAAAGGTGTATAGGATGAAGTCAGGGTTTCCCCCACGTTGAAAAAGGGGCACGTTGCTGCTGGTGCGAGAAGGGCACTTTTTTTATTCTTAAGGGCACTTTTTGGATTTTTGAGGGCACTTTTAAGATTTTTAAGTGCAATTTTGTTAATTGTTACATGTATTCTTTTGATTTTTAATGCCACTTTTGATATTTCAAAGTCAAAACACTCTTTTTAAGACAACATTGAAAGACACATGAAAACAATTTTTTTAATGCAAAAAGGAGAAAGGGCACTTTTTTTACTGAGGGCAAAAAGGCTGCTAATTATTTTACTGGAGAGGGCAAGAAGGGTGCTGATTGTTTTATGAGGGGCAAGAAGGGTGCTATTTTGTAAACCAAGGGGCAGGCAGGGTGCAGCACCCTTCTGAAACAGACTGGGGAAAACTCTGATGAAGTGATATGAAAAGATAATTTTGCATTAAACTGGGAAATGAAATTTAATAATCATGGATATTATAACTGTTTATATGAAAATGCATGAAAATCCTCAGGCGCTAAAAGGGATATCTGATGATGAAAACAACATTTAAATAACTGATTAGGTAACCAAAAATCTTGTTTTAATTTTCCCATAAATTAACATGTGATTTATGGAAGTAGTTATCTGTTACGAATAACTGTTATGAATATATTAAGAATCTGTTATGTATAATTGTGTTTCTTTACAAAAGAATTGATTTTTCACATTTAATATTATTATTAAAAAATATATGCCATTTTCTGGGAAAGAAAGACACAAAAAGTACAAAGAAAAAAAGTACTCTTTCATCAACATATATTTCCAAGATGCAATAAACAACTGACTGCTGCTTTCCATAAAAAATACTTTTATGTGTACTATTCCATGTAGTAAATAGTATAATATTTTACTTACTTGTTCATCTTTCACCTATTTCTGTGGTATACTGCTTTCTCATTGTTAATACTTTTGCATACTTAATGTCAAAAATTAAGAAAATTTTAGAAAAAGGTAAGAAAAAACGCTAGAAAAACTTACATAAATATTCTATAAAAATATATGTAGGATTTAATATATATATATATTTAAAACGAAAAGCGCATTCTATCAAATCCAAACTGTCTTTTCCACACGAAAGTCGTCTCTTTGCGCATGCTTCAACTTTTTTGAAGGCTTCTACTCTCAGAAACGGGAAACTTGATTGATTAACCCTCACTTGTTTAGCCCAGGGGGAATGAAAAGAGTTGATTGAAAACGGATGAAGCCGTACCAATGCATTGAAAGCTCACTTTCTAATATATTATTGCTCTGAGGTTGAAAGCTAAAGCTTTTTTTTTTAAAAAAAATAACTCATGTTTTCACTATTAAATATGCATATTTTTTGAAAACTTTTAAAGAGAGCTTGAATACTGTTATATTTATAATTGATTCAAATTTCAGAGAGTTCGGAAGATGAGACCATTTTTTTATTGCTATAATCAAGGAGTCGACGCGAAAACTAACAAACAAGCAAAAAAGCGAGACGAAAACATTTATTTTACAACTAGATGACAATATTTTTTCACGAAATTTTTCACGTGCTGTAAAACCCTTTTATTTATCACCAATAAATATTTCAAAGAGTTCGGACAAAAAGAACTTTTTATTTTAAAACTACGAAACTGCCCTAAGTAAAAAACAAGAAAATGAGCACTTTTATCACTAAATATGAATATTTTTTCACGAACTTTTCATTTTAAAATATAATTTCATACAAAATCGGGTTAAAGATATAAAATAATAAAAACTTGTTATTATTATTATTATTATTATTATCATGGGACCTGGCAACGCCGGGCGGGGGTCAGCTAGTATGTATTGATAACAATTACAGTAATTTGAAGCTATAAAACAAAATTCACAATATAATACAGTTTAATTTTATTATTTTGAAGATACTTAGTTGCCACAGTAATTTTTTTATAGAAATGATGCAACAAATTAAAATTAGTGCATGGAATATTTATCTGAATGAAAAGTATTTTCTTTCATATTAAACTGTGATATAATTATTTCTTTATAATTTATATGTTGATTAGCACATTTATCAATCAAAAACAATTCAGTGAACTTGAATAATCTAACTTTAGTCTTCAATCTTCAATTAACTTAAACAATTAAGTGTTTAATAAAAAATAAATAAACGTTGAATTGCTGTTGATTACCATCCCCAAAAAATTTCCACCCTTAAATTATACATTTTTAAATGTTAAATAAATAATTGAAACATCAAAATAGCTGAAATAATCAAAATAATCAAATAATTTAAATAATTAAGTTTGTAATCAAACGCATAAATATTGAGATACTGCTGATTGCTACAAGAGGGAAAAAAGTATTTCTCGCAATGTAATTCTTAAATGTGAAATAACAATAAACATTTTCAGTTAAACTTTTAAATATGAAATAAGAATGAACATTTTCGGTTTAAACTTTTAAAATGATTCTAATTTAATCTTAAGTTTCAATTTTCTAAATATGACAAATTATGTAAAAGAAAAACATGTAATTTAGTTCTAATAATGAAAATAATGAAACATGTTAATGAAAACATACCAATACAGCTTAAATAATAGTATTATTATTATTAATTATAACAAATTTACAATCAATTATTGAAACAGAACACTGTGTAGTACGAAAATTAAATGATTTTGTAGTTCCTTCAATCCACTATGATTTGGATTCAGTACTACTAGAATTTTATGAAAAAGGTATTGAAAATGTTTCTTTAAAAAAAAATTCTGTAACACATTTATAGAAATGAAGCAAGAAATTAAAATTACTTAATGGAATAATTATCTCCATAAAAAGTATGCTATTTCCTATAATTTGCGATGTAATTAATTTCTTTATTATTTATATATTTTACCCTCCAAAAATTGCATCCCTTGAAATATATATTTTTGACTGTTAAACAAATAATTGAAACATCAAAATTGCTGAAATAGTAGTAATAATAATAGTCAATTAATTTAAATAATTGTTTAAATTTTTGACATTATTCAGATTTAATATTTAACTGTTATAATTTACTAAATATGACAAATTATGTAAAAGAATCACATATAATTTAGCTCTTCTAATATAAACGTTAAACTCAAATGAAACATGTGTATGAAAACATACCAATACTGCTTAAATAATAATAATAATAATAATATTAATATTAAATAAAATTTGCAAACAACTGTTGAAACAGAAATCATTGGAGCAAGGAAATTAAATGCTCTTGTAGTTTCTCCAATCCACTATGATTTGATTTCAGTTATACAAGAAATTTATGGAAAAGGTGTTAAAACTTTTCTGGGGAAAAAAAAAAAATCTGTAAATTTTTTATAGGAATGATGCAACAAATTAAAATTAGTGAATGGAATATTTTTCTGTATGAAAAGTATGTTCTTTTCTATTAAATTCTAATGTAATTATTTCTTTATCATTCCTATGCTGATTAGCAGATTTATCAATCAATTAACGATTCAATTAACTTAATAATTATGTATTTAAACAAACAGGCAATTAAATTGCTGTTGATTACCACCCCAAAAGAAATTGCATCCTTTCAAATAAACATTTTAAAATCTTAACTAAATAATTAAAATAATCGAAACATCAATATAGTTAAAATGATAATAAAAATTATTATGCATCTTCAATTAATTTAAATAATTAAGTTTGTATTCAAACAAAATAAAGTTTAAATTACTGCTGATTACTACAAAAATAAATAAATAAATAAATAAATAAAGTATCCTTTAAAATGTATTTTTTAAATGTTAAAAAACAATGAATATTTTCGATTTAAACTTTTTATTTAATCTCATTCAATCTTTACATTTTGCAGTTTACTAAATATGAAAAATTATGTAAAAGAAATACATATAATAATTTAGCTTTTATAATACTGTAAAAGTAAAAAATCAAATGAAACATGTGAAAACTTATCAATACAGCTTAAATAATAATAATGTTATAATAATAATAAATATTAGAACTCAGTGTAACAGGAAAATTAAATGCTCAGTAGTTTCTTCAATCCACTATAATTTGGTTTCAGTTATAATAGAATTTTATGAAAAAGGTGATCAAAGCTTTTCTTGAAAAAAAAAAAAAAAAAAAAAAAAAGTCTAAAATTTGCATGATGCAACAAATTAAAATGAGTGAATGAAATATTTATCTCTATACAAAATATGTTATTTAAAAAAAATTGCATACCTAAAATATACATTTTTAAAATTTAAATAAATAATTGAAACATCAAAATAGTTGAAATAATAATGATAATAATAATAATAATTATTATTAATTATTTTAAATAATTAATTATGTAATTAATCAAATAAATATTAAATTACTGTTGATTACTACGAAAAAAAAAGTAGCCCTTAAAATATGTTTTTTAAATATTAAATAACAATGTCGGTTTAAACTTTTTAAATATTCTGCTTTAATCTTTAAAGGTTGCAATTTTCTAAATATGACAAATTATGCAAAAGAAACACATGTACTTCTGCTCTTCTAATAACGTAAAAGTGAAATCTGATGACAGACGATCAAATAAAACATATTAATGAAAACATAACTATACAGCTTAAATAATATTATTGTTAACTATGATAAATTTACAATCACCTGTTGAAACAGAGTCCGTCGAGAACGAAAATTAAATACTTTTGCAGTTCGTTCAGTCCACTATGATTTAGTTTTAGTAATTTTAGAATTTTATTAAAATAAAACGGTGTTCAAAGTTTTTGTAGAAATGAAGCAACAAATTAAAAGTAGTGAATGGAATAATCTCTATGAAAAGTATGTTCTTTCTTATAAATTACGATGTAATTAATGTCTTCATGATTTATATGTTGATAACACATTTATCAGTCTATTAACAATTAAATTAAATTAAATAATGTAACTTTAGTCTTCAACTAAATAAGTTTTTCATTAAAAAAATAAACATTTAATTGCTGTTGGTTACCACAAAAAAATAAATAAATAAATAATTTAAAAAAAATGCATGCCAAAAATAAACATTTTTAAACGTTAAATAAATAATTGAAACATCAATATAGCAAAAATAATAATAAGAACAATATTCTATTAATTTAACTAATTAAGTTTGTAATAAAACAAATAAATGTTGAATTACTGCTGATTCATAAGAAAAGGTATTCCTTAAAATGTATTTTTTAATGTTAAATAACTATGGATATTTTCGATGTAAACTTTTGAAATAATTCTTCTTTAATCTTTAAATTATACAGTATAATAAATATGACAAATTATACAAAAGAAACACGGATAATTTAGCTCTTCTAATAATGTAAAAATGAAAATCAAATGAAACTTTTGAATGAAAGCATATCAATATTTCTTAAATATTACTGTTAATAAATAATAATAATATAAATAATAATAAATTTACAATCAATTGTTCAAACAAAACTCAGTGCGGCTGGTAAATTAAATGCTCAGCAGTTTCTTCAATCCACAATGATTTAGTTTATGTTATATACTAGAATTTTATGAAAAAGGTATTGAAAACTTTTTATGAAAAAAATAGTCTGTAAATTTTTTATAGAAATGATGCAACAAATTCAAATTAGTGAATGGAATATTTATCTGCATGAAAAGTATGTTCTTCTTATTAAATTGCAATGTAATTATTTCTTTATAATTTATATGTTGATTAGCACATTTATCAATGAATTAACTATTCAATTAACTTAAATAATCTAACTTTAGTTTTCAATCTTCAATTAACTTAAACAATTAAGTGTTTAATCAAACAAACAAACATTGACTGTCTGTTGATTACCACCCCCAAAAAATTGCAACACTTAAAATATACATTTTTAAATGTTAAATAAATAATTGAAACATCAAAGTAGCTGAAATAATAATAATAATAATAATAATCAATTAATTTAAATTTAAGTTTGTAATCAAACATATAAATATTGAATTACTGCTGGTTACTAAAAGAAAAAAAGGTAGTCTCCCTTACAATGTATTTTTTAAATGTGAAATCAGAATGAACATTTTTGGTTTAAAGTTTTAAAATTATTCTAATTTAATCTTTAAAAGTTGCAATTTTCTAAATAAGACAAATTATGTAAAAGAAACATTATGTAAGAGAAACATATCTAATTTAGTTCTTCTAATAATGTAAAATGAAACTCAAATGAAACATGGTAATGAAAACATAGCTATACAGCCTAAATAATAGTATTATTATTATTAATTATAATAAATTTACAATCATGAAAAGTATGCTAGTTCCTATAATTTCTGATGAAATTAATTTCTTTATTATTTATATATTTATTAGCACATTTATCACTCAATTTACAATTCAATTAACATAAATAATGTAATTGTAGTCTTTAACTTAATAAGTTTCTAATCAAACAAAGAAATAATGAACTGCTGTTTATTATCACCCCCCGAAAAATCGCATCCCTTAAAATATACAATTTGAAATGTTAAATAAATAATTGAAACATCAAAGAAGCTGAAATAGCTGGATAATACTAATCTTCAATTAATTTAAATAATTGTTTAATTTTTGACATTATTCTGATTTAATCTTTAAATGTTGTTTTTTACTAAATACGACAAGTTATGTAAAAGAGCCACATATAATTTAGCTCTTCTAATATAAAAGTTAAATTCATATGAAACATGTGTATGAAAACATATTAATATTGCTTAAATAATAATAATAATAAATTAAATTTGTAATCTACTGTTGAAACAGAACTCGTTGAAGCCGGAAAATTGAATGTACTTGTAGTTTTTTTCATCCAAAATGATTTGATTTCAGTTATACGAGAAATTTATGAAAAAGGTGTTGAAAACTTTTCTTGAAAAAAAAAAATTGTCTGTAAATTTTTTATGGAAATGATGGCAACAAATTAAAATAGTGAATTGTATATTTATCTGCATTAAAAGTGTGTTCTTTTCTATTAAATTTTGATGTAATTATTTCTTTATCATTTGTATGTGGATTAGCACATTATCAATCAATTAACGATACAATTAACTTAAATAATTAAGTGTTTAAACAAACAAACAGACACAGAATTGCTGTTGATTACCACCCCCCACCCCCCCCCCCACCCCCCCCAAAAAAAATCGCATCCTTTAAAATGAACATTTAAAAATCTTAAATAAATAATCAAAATAATTGAAACATCAATATAGCCGAAATGATAATAATAATTAATATGCATTTTCAATTAATTTAAATAATTAGGTTTTTATTTAAACAAATAAAAGTTTGAATTACTGCTGATTACTACAATAAATAAATAAATAAATAAAAGAAAAGAAAAGAAAGAAAGAAAAGTATCCCTTAAAATGTATTTTTTAAATGTTAAACAACAATGAATATTTCGGATTTAAACTTTTGATTTATTCTGATTTAATCTTTAAATTTTTCAGTTTACTAAATATGACAAATTATGTAAAAGAAACACATATAATTTATCTTTTCTAATATTGTAAAAGTGAAAATCACATGAAACGTGTGAATGAAAACATATGAATACAGTTTAAATAATAATAATGCTATAATAATAAAAAATTTGCAATCAACTGTTGATTGTAGTTTTTTTTTTTTTTTTAATCCACTGTGATTTGGTTTCAGTTATACTACTAGAATATTATGAAAATAGTGTTGAAAGCTTTTCTTGAAAAAAAAAATTGTCAGTAAAATTTTTATTTAAATGGTGCAACATATTAAAATTAGCGGATGGAATATTTATCTTCATGAAAAGTAGGTATCTTTCATATTACATTTTTTCAATTAACGATTCAATTAACTTACATAATGTAAATTTAGACTTCCCCTAACTTAAATAATTAAGTTTTAAATTTTAAGAAATAAACATTGAATTGCTGATTACTACTAAAACAAAATTTGCATCCCTTAAAATATACATTTTTAAATGTTAAATAAATAATTGAAACATCAATATGACTGAAATAATAATAGTAATATTAAAATAATATAAATAATTTGTAAGGAAACAAATAAGTATTCAATTACTGCTGATTAGTACCAAAGAAAAAAAAATGTATTCCTTAAATTGTATTTTTTAAATGTGAAAAATAACAATGAATATTTTGGCTTTAAACTTTTGAAATTATTCCTAGTAGAAAATACATTTCTATATTATTTTATGCTGTACTCACCTTAAATATAAAGTCAATTAGTTGAAAATTCTGAAAAGAGTAGTTCCAGAAATCTTTAGCAGATATCACGAATTTATGAAGTCGGGTGCATCTCCATTAGGTATATATGGAATGAAAGGAAATAAAAATAAATATAAAGCATGACAAAAAAAAATTTAACGAAAAAAAATTATTATATATATCATCCAATACTGGCTTCGTGTGTAATACAACATGATTGCAATTAATTTATGTTTAGAGCCGTTTTAATGTTATTGGAAAAATCAAAATTATTGGGAAAATTGGGTTCTCAGGTCTAAGGCAATAAACTCTCTTAACAAACACTCTTTAAAAAATATATTTTCATTAATAGTTATAAATGTTGCATTCCAGTTTATTATTATTATTATTATTATTACATTACTCTATCAACAATATTTAACCGAAATCTCACAGTCATGTTTCCCATAGTGAATCCAAAATATATGCAATAACAGAAATAAATCAAAACCCCCAAAATTTCAGTAATGGATATCCAACATGCATATAATGGACACTCTACAAAAAGTCACAGATAAATGTTTTTATAATTGTATTTAGAACCAGAACTTTATGAAAGCATACTAATGAAAGAATATAGTAATTTTCAGGTAATTTTAAGGATTAGAAATCAGTAATAAATAAAATATTTATGAGAATAATTAATTGTTCAAGTTAATTATTAATGTCATTAACACACGACTAAATATTTTAATTTATATAGAAGATTTAATATACTGAATCCCAGATAGTTACATTTATCAAAATATTGAAATAATAGGGGGGGGGGTCACAGAAAAATATCTTGGAGTATCAGATGAGTCGTATTTCCTGGTACAATTCTTTAAGTGTTAAGTTTCGCAAAACTACTTGTAGCAATTAATAATTAAAGTATGAAAGAAAGGTGTTTTGAATATTGCTTAAAATGATTTCGAAATAGAACTGCAGAAATGACATTTGTGATACCTGATTTTCACATTTACTATTTATACTTAATATTTATAGTATTTTGTTCATCAGATTAATAATCAGTCATTGAAGAAATGAAGTAGTAAATTTTTAACAACTCCTGTGGCTTAGAAAACTGCTTTTATTTGAATGAATAGGGTTTGATCAACACTCACTATAATCAGGAAATCAGGGTGTGTTGGTTTGATCCCCATGAGCCACTTTTCACCTAAGCTCTTTAACATTATGCTGTGCTTTATGATTGGTTTGATTGATAGCCGGATTAAAAAATATACTAGTGAGAGTTATGAGAAAAAAATCAAACTTAACTTTAAAAAATATTGATCACATGAATTATTAAAAGCAGCTATTTATAAAAACTGTGTTCTTATTACATTCTGGTAAGTGCAATTTTTAAATTACATTTGATTACATAGGTATACAGTTAAAGCAGAAAAGAAGATTTTATGCACTATCACCATTTTTGAAATGATGCGTTTAATAATGACTGTATGCATATATGGCAATAATTTCCATTATTGAATATTGACTAATAAAGCGTGCTCCAGTAATGGACACTGATCTTAAAACCTTTACAAGAGATAACATTTTGTATTACCCTTAGTATATAAAATTTAAAGTTCTATATTAATATCAAAACAAAAACATGCAATTTTTGCAAGAAAATAAAAAATAAATTTTTAAATTAAGTAAAATCAGCTCTTGGTTTGCTCTGTAAAATTTTTGCTGAAAGACAGCGTAACTGTGAAATATTATTATTTTCTGCTTCCTGATGGGTGAAAAAAATAATGAGAGCTGAATAAAAAAAAAAAAAAAAGATTTTCATTGATTTCTAAATTGTTATTGGTTTTCCTATTAATATATCTATAAAAAATTAAAAAAGTAGTTACTCATAGTTTTTTCGTGGAAATTTGAATAGTAACAAACAGCTATTTTTTTTTTTTTTTTTTTTTTTTTTTTACATTTATGCAATTACAATAATGCTTACTTTTAAGACTGTTGTATACTTTCTTCCATTAAGACAGTCTCTGCTCAGCTCAGTGTCTCAATAATACCGTTGAAGCAAAGCAACGCCTGAAGACGTCAACTCCGTATGAATGACTTCCGAGAAACAGCCTGCAATTGGAAACTTGGAAGTGGACAGTAGGAGGACATAGTACAAACAAAGAAGATAGTTTCTTTGGTACAACGGGCAACGGGGTCATCTTGTTCAAGGTCAGTTATTACTGATGGTCGCGGCTCGCGGGCAGTATTGGAATCAGTTGGAACTCTCCCCTCTTTTCCTTTGTCTGGGATAATAATGTGAGGGAAGTTTCGCGATAATTTCTATGGGTGAAAATATTTTATTTCTCTCGGTTGCAGAGTAAGAAAAGAAAAAAAAAAATTTTTCAGCCAGTTTTTTTCCCAAATAGTAAGAATAAAAATAAATTCCATGAATCAGTCACAAAATTAGTATGAAAAATTTTTAAATGTTTGGATAGTTTGTGTACATTTTAGAATAGCCAAGATTCTAGTCGTATTAATTTTTTTCAAACAATTTCAAGAATTATGTCTTCACTATCTGAAAGTTTTATGCTTGAATGCATTTTCAGAGAAAATAGGATAAAAAGAACCTCGAGAGGTAAAGTTTGAATTTACTTATTACGATCCTCTGGATATCGGAATTTTGTCCATTAATTAATAAACTGTGGTTATTTATGACAATTAATAATAAATATATAAATAAATAACTGGATTCGATTAATATTATTAATTTAATAATTAATATATTTATTAATAACTAGGGGGCCTACCCCCTGCGAGCTACGCTCGCCAACCCCCGCTCAGACTTCGAGGCCTCTAAAAACATGACAGCGTGCTTTATTTTAAAAATATTGGTAAATCTGTAATTGGGTTGCCATGCTTTTAACATTTTAATAGGACATTTTTCGATTATCATGGCCTCATACACAGCTGTTGCGACAACTGACGACTGTTTTCGGGATTGATAAGTAAAATCAATTACTACTTGAAAACCAGCTTGTATAAAATGGTTAGGTTTAAATTGTGACTACCTCTCGGACTTTTATAACAACAATCTCTATTCTATTCTTCCTTTGCGTTTAAGGGTGAGAAAAATTCCATCTGCTTGTGAATAACATTAAGAACCACGGTATTGAAAAGTACTATGTTATAGACATTTTCAGTAACAGGTTTTAATTTTCTCTCTATTTTAGTGCACCATCATGCATATTTTCATGTTATTTTAAATATGTAAATTATTTTTTTAAATTAATATGTATATACGAATTTTCTAATAATTATTTATCATACAAAATTAATTAAATATTTTGTGCATGCATGCCTGCATTTATTCGGCATCAATTGATGTGATATTTAAACAAATTTGCTATCCGCGGTAATTTTACACCATGTTCTGTCACTTGAATATTGTCCATAAGAAAATCGGGTACTTTTCCATTATAGGATCCTTTGCTTTTAGGTTTGAGAGTTTATTCGAGCTTCAAAAAGGGATAGATTCGTTAATATACATAGATTTTTTGCCAAAAGTTATGAAAATAAACCTAATGAACTTTTGGTGCTTTTCTGTTATAGGGGTCTTGACGCTTTTTTAAAAAGCTTGGCGGAAAAAACCAAGCAGGATAGAAAACCAAGCAGGATATTTTATTCTTCCGTTCAGTTGGGCAATTATTATTTTATATATTAGTTTCAAATATCCGAATTAATGATTTTATAAATTCGTTTAGTTTAATTTTACAAAAAAATAACAAAATGATATCAATAAATAATAATTACTATTAATTCCTTTTCCCCCCTTTCTTTTCCGTTTACCTAAATGACGTCATTTGGACGAATTTATTCAAAATATTTTCAGTTTATAAATTAAATTAAATGCTGACAGACGATTGAATCCTGACGATAGAAATGTGATTTTTTTTTTTCAAATTTTCCTGAAAAACATAATTTAATCACAATCTTGTCTTCATTATCGATTGAAATAAAAGATAAATTCAATTTCAATTTGAAAATGACGAATAAAAAGAAATCAATAATCCCTATCGGGATCCTTTTCAAATTTTTTCCCTTTTTTGTCACAAAAAAAACTGAGTAATTAGTTGCCATCATTATAGAAATGTCATTAAAATTAGAAAAAAATTAATATCTCGAAAACTAATTCCAATTTCAAAATTCTATTACCAGTTTTGACATCCGCGGATTTTTATGAACAATTGGTATTAATTTCACCATCAAGCGTTTAATATTTTATTAAAAATAGCCTTGAAACATAATTAGTCGTTTAATCAGTCGTTTCATAAAATCGTTTCATAAAATCGTTTCACAAATTCGTTTCATTAGGATTTTATATATATAGGGGTAGATATAAATACTAATATATTGAGTATTATTGCAGTTATTTTGTTATATTTACAAACAGAAAAATGACAACAGAAGACAAGAAACACAAGAAACTGAACAGAATTTTCATACGTAACTTTAACAAAAAGGAAGATATTTTAGCGAAATTTTTGAATGACTAACGTTTTTTTATACGAAATGTAATGACATCTCTAGAAGTTTAAAAGTGTATTATAATTCAGCCAGTGACAACGTACTTGCAGTTAAATTCTGAATTATGGAGCATCTATTTGAATATTATTTAGAAGCAAATTGTAGTTACTTACAGCACTTCTGTTGATGACATCACATTTCACATAAAGAAAAATTAGCATTTAGAATATTTCGCTAAAATATGTTAATTTGTTTTACATTTATCGACCGAAATACAAGATCCACTTGGAGTGAGACACGCTGTATTTTTTAGTAAATAAGCAGATTCCAACCCTAGTGTTCTGTATGAATTTTTTTCATAATTATAGGTGCTACCGCCTCTTTTAATTTGTAAAAACGCTTTCCATGTGAAAACCAACCCGACTTGAACAACTGGCCGAATCGGGGTCTAATAAAATCGGATCCGATTCTAAACCCATATTTTCGAATATTTGTTCGTATATATATAGAGTGCATGAAATTGCAATTTTATTTATTTTTTAACTTTAGATGACAGTTGCCGCACAAATGAAGATAGAAGACCCAATCTTGGACACACACATTTTATATCGTTATATATTATTATCATAAAATTATCCATTGAAATATACAATTTTATCGAATTATTCTTCTGATGCGGTTGTATTTTCTCTTATCACAATCAATATCTGGAAAAATAACTAAAATGCAAATAAGTAAAATATTTGGAAGTATCTATGCAACGTACTCTTTTCATTACAATCATAAATAATTTAAGTTTCGGATAAGGGCACCGATAAAGGGAGGGAAAATTGAGTCTTGACCCCACTCCCCTTATCCCTCCTAGATTTTTGTACAGCTAATTTTTTTATCGATATAATTTAGTTGTAAGTTATAAAAATTTTAACAAATTTTAACTTAATCTTGTAAAAACACAGTATAGTTAAAAAAAAAAAAAAAAAAAAAAAAAAAAAAAGCTAACACAAAAGCATCAGCACCGGCAGAAAATTCCGTTTTTGTCAGGTTTGCGTCTTAGCAGGTATAATTAAAGAGAATTCCTTTTCTCAAAACCATGATTTTTTCCATTTAAGGAGAATTCCGTTACAAATAGGTTCTGTTTTCATGCGTTATTAACTAATCCCAAGTGAAAGTTTACTTTTTACAAAAAGGGAAAATACAGTTACATTTGTTAAGACTGAACTGCAGGAGATCGATTAAAAATCCGTTTTAGACAAGAGTTCATGTTAGCAATTATAAATGTATTATTTTTCTACGAGACAATGACATTTTTCTGTATAAGGGAGGGATACGTTATACACTGGTTCCGTTTTCATATTACTGTACAAATAACTGTGCATGAACAAAGAGATCAGAAATTATAGACAGGTTTTTATAAAGGGTTAATGAGCCCCCTATAGCTCACTACTAATTTAAATACTAAAATATATCAAATCTCGTTTAAATATTTTTATACAGGTAAGATGTGAATGACACAATGCAACTTTTTATTTCAAAATTCATTTGCCCGAAACTCCCATGGTTAGATTCCTGCATGGGTCGCATTGTATGCGCCCGAACTCGAAAATTATATTCGAAGTCAACCAGAACAGAAAATATTTTTAGTCGACTCAAAGAAGCCTAATAATTCTTTTAAACATCGTTTGAGAAATCTTTATTATAAGTAAAATAAAAGATCAATGTAATATTAATGTTTCAAGAGTTTCACTTAAAAGGCTACTTCACTCATGCGAAAACACCCGCTCGCTAATGTTAATCCTATGAAACAGTTATTTTATATTATCTCGTTTGGATTTCCATATTTTTGTTTTTTACTCTTTCAATTTTTTATTCAGGTTTTTTAGGTAGATTTCGTAAGAAATACTACCTATTACATTCTCACCTAAGTTGGAATTTTTGAAAAATTTTTGCAGATCTACGCCGATCATGACTCCCAGAACCCAAAACCACCCTCAGTTCAAAAACTTTATTATATATATATATATATATATATATATATGTCACTTTTTTATGGACACGATAAGTCGAATAATTCTTCACAAATCTCTTCCAAACTGATACATAAAATCAAGGGGCATAAAATCTCGGTCAAGTTCGTTAATGGGCAAAATCGAACCAAGGGGGGGGGGGGAATGGGAGGGGCTTTTTGTGAAAACAGAAAAATCCCATAACGTCTTAATTATAATACGTATCGAATCCGTTTAAAGTTATTATTACTTCTAGGAAAAGAGCCGAAAATTTATGTATGACAGATTTTTGATATCATTAAAAATGGCCCCAAGAAGGGAAAAAGGGGGGATTTTAGAAGAAAAAAATTCATAATTCCCAAGATATCAAATCCGCTTAGATGTATTATAAATCCTCTTACTATTATCTAAAACTTTTATACTGATAAGTTTTTTATAGGACCAACCCTTATAGCAAAATAACAATAATAATAATAATAATAATAAAAACAAAAAAATCCCTGCCGGCTCTGCCTGCGAACAAGTTAGATTTCAAAGTGGGCGGTCCCGTATGCAACCCAACTGCGGCATCATGGCAGAAAGGTCATTTCTTCTGCAATTTCCAACGAACAGGCGCCCTACGGTCTGCGTCTTCGAAATCTACCTGTGCCTGTAGGCCGAGCCGTCAGGGATTTTTTTTATTAGCATACTTTCACTTTCGGAACCGGTTTCGAAAGTGAAAGTACAGTCATTAAAATAATCTGAAAACAAAATCGGAAAAGTAAAAAAGGGCATGCGTAGCGGCTAACCTTAGCTATTTAATGTAAAAAAAAAAAAAAAAAAAAAAAAAAAAAAAAAAAAAATCATTTAAAAATATTTAAATGAAAACGAGATATTATAAAATAACTGTTCAATAGGATTAACATTAGCCAGCGGGTGTTTTCGCGTGAGTGAAATAGCCTGTTAATCTATTATTTAAAACTGAGAAACATTCTTAACAAGATTTAAAAATGTAATCACTAATATGCACAATTAATAAACCTCAATAGTCAATACAAAGGAATTGCCTTTTTAAGCACACTATAAAAACCGAAAACGCTAAAAAATTTACTACACGATCAGAAAGGGGGGGGGGAGGGGACTCTGACCTTAATATACCCAAGTCCACTTTGTTTCAATAATTTGACAAATAATTACTATTCAATTTAAATGAATTAAGCTGTACAACGACTGAAAAGCCCATGTGGTGGCAAATATATACAAAGTTAATTTTCAAATGAAGAATTTTGTTTGTTTTTTAAGAAAAATCGACAAGTTTGTTTTTGTTAAGGTGTTGTTTTGAGAATTATCAGTTTCACGTAAAGTTTCAGTATTTATTTTATTTTTATACATGTATAACGCTCTTGAATTCTTTGTAAAAATATCCCCCCCCCCCCCACCTCTTCCTCCCAGCATTCCTCATAGACTAGACCTGATAAAGATTTCAACTCTAATATCAGCTATTCTAAAACATAATATATAAATGTATATATAATACGTTTATATATAATATATATAATACCTTTGAAATCCAAATACGTTAAACAAGTTCTATCAACAAATCTGATTATTTTATTTCTTTTCTTTTCTATATTTTTTTTTTTAATCGCGTTCTCATTCCGGTTAAGAAAGATAATAAACTGAAAGTCACTTTCACTTCAAATTCTCTGCAAATGTTTCTCATTCTTACAAAAAGAAGGCTGGAGATTTTAGAATAGTAATTTGTCCCTTCAAAAATTACTTTAATGTTAAACTGCTATCAGAAATTTGGCTTTTCTTATTCCTGTTGTCTTTCTTAAAATTTAAATTTCAATATTTTTCTATTTGTTATTATTATATAACAGTTAGAATTGTAATAAAATATATATATTAAATTATTATTAAAGTATTAATGTAGTATTGGAGCTATAGATGACATGTAAAAACATTTTATGTATCTGGATTTTTTTCTGTTTCTTGGTTAGATCAAGTGCAACGTTGGGATCTATTGGAAACTAGAGGGCTGCACGGATTTTTCTAGCCAGGTCAGGCTAGCAGTATATATATATTTTTTCTTTTTAAGCAGTTAAAAATTTGTATTATTTATTGTTCATTTCTTAAACGGAATCAAGAAGTTGCATATTTAATGAATTGAAAGTTATTTTATTTCATTAAATTGCAAAGCGATATTTTAAAAAAATCGGATTTATTTTTCTTTGTCGAAATTCAATCAATACTTTTATTTAACCATCTTCTTTTCTCTCATTTTAATTACATTAATATTATTTTTTAAGTGTCTTGAATTCTTTATTGTCATATAACTGTGCAAGTTATAATTAATATTGTTATTTTATATTCAGCAATTGTAGACATAAGAAATAAAAAGAAATACTATACTTTAGAATTTTTTTATAAAAATGTTTCAACATCATTTTTAAAATAATTTTGATTGTTGGATAATGGATGATTATAACGTAAGTTTCTGCAGAAATTGTGCTGGGCATTCCAATAATTAGCTAATCACCAGTTGCCCCACAGTTGATGTCTGTCTCATTATTGCAGGTAGTCTAAATAAAAAAGCAAAGTTCTAGTTTTGGCTTTTTAAAAAATCTAAACTACTTACTAGACGATCAGATTAAAATAAATTAAAAAAATATATATCTGATAAGTAATTTGTTTAAGCTAATGTTTGAAAAAACTATAATTTTAGAATAATTAATTTTAATATATATATTTTTTCGAATATTTTCGCATTGCAGTAAAATTTTGGCGCATTTACTGCTCTGGCGCCTGTGTTCGCGGCACACTGGGTCGGCGCGCCCATGATTTTGCAACCTCATTCTCATTCTGTACTCATTTAAAATTAGAAAACAAAAATAAAATGAATATGAAAATTAAATTCGGCTTTAGCACTGATGTTTTAGGGTTAAATGTTGGGGCTGACGCTTAGGGCCATACACAGTTTGCTTTTGCGAAAATCAAGCCATAATCTTTAGCGTTTTGCAACTCCTCATAAATAAAATTAGTTTAAAGGAGAATATTATCTGTTTCTATAACCTTGGCAGGGTCAGTGTATAAAGAGCACCGCAGAGGGTCTTTCAATATATGGTTCACAACATATAATGACGTTTTCTCGGAATTGCGGAAGAGAAAACTCCTCTTCTTTCACCCTACGCCCAAGGCTATTTAAAATGTAGTGAGTGCTATTTAAAATGTAATTGGAACTTTAAGTAACCATTACCATTCGGAAAAGGGCACATTTTCGTTCGGGATAAACAACAGAATGTTTTTTTAAAAATTGAATCGATCTTCTTTCAGTCCAATGTACAAGTGTCATAAGATCGAACTCCATTATTGTTCAGCAAAGCAAATTGTATAACTATACCCTATACCTTTTTTTCTATATTCTATACGTGTAAAAGTGGGATTTTTTCCAACGACGTAAGAAATACATGATATTTGAATTTTGAGGCCTTTTTGGGGGGGGGGTTTCGTTCATCTCACGAAACCCTATTACTCCCGCTGCGTTGTCTGTCTATCACAGAGCCATTCTCAAAAACTATATAACTTACAGAGTTGAAACTTCGTGTATATAGATGAATACCAGCTGTAAAGAGCTCAAAATATTAAAATTTGAAAAATTCGTATTATTTTAATAAATAGAGATAAAAAAACCAAAATTCTAACAGCCTTTTCCTATTAAATTGAAACAATTTCGTTATAGCAGATGCCAAAGATTTAAAATCCACAATGAAATTCTTTCTACAATAATTAATTTTCTATCAGACGTTTTCCACGTGAAAAAGGAAAATGAAATAAAAAGTTTCACCAATTGAAAAAAAAAAAGATAAATATGAAATAAAATTGATTGACGCCATAGTCGTAATAAAACGGAAAATGTCTAAGATTTCCCAATAATACAAGGAGTATGAGTATGAGTAAGTAAACAAAGCAGATTTATATCACGTTATTAGAGAATTAAAAAGAAAATCTGACGTCATATGGGAAGTTTAACTAATTTTTCAGATAAAGATACACAAATATTATAGTACAGACCACTGAGCCACTCCCGAGCGACAGCCCAGAACGCTGTGGACCCAGGTTCGATTCCTGGCTCTGGCTAATTTTTCACTCCATGTTGGATTATTGTATTTATTGTATATATGTCTGTATTATAATATTTGTGTATCTTTAATTGCTGAATGCAGGCGTTGTTTATGTGTGTTTTTTATGTAATTTTTCAGATGTTTGAGAATAATACAAAGCGAGTAACAATATAAATAATAGAGAATAAATAGTAAATATATGAGTTTGAGAAACATATTGAATCGTGATAAAAATCCGATTATGGAAATATTCGCATATTTTAACATTTTGAAGGTATACAATTTGTTTAATTTTGAAATTATTTTTAACATTTTCCAACGTAGTTGAAAAGTGTTTATGACTTCGGTTTGTCTGGCCGTATGGCCGTCTGCCGTCTGGCCGTCTGCCGTCTGGCCGTGCTCTAACTCCCGTAAATATGCTCGGATTGCTCTGCAATTTTTATATGTTATAGTCGTTATCTATAGCATGTTCCCTATTTCAACGGAAGTGTGTGGCACTTATAGTTTTTTTACAGAGACACTCAAAAGAATTCCGTTACATTGCGGTCTATGGGGAAAAATCATTGACGGTTTATTTAAATAATGTTTCACTATTTTAAACGCATTGAAATTTATATATATCACTAAGGTGCATTAGAAGAAGCTTAATATGGAATAGGGTGTGCATAGCACTTATAGTTACTTTACAGGGACAGTCAAAAGAATTCTGTTACATTACGTCTATGGAGAAAAATCGTCTGCGGTTTATTTAAATAATGTTTCCCTATTTTAAACGCATTGAAATTTATATATATCACTAAGGTGTATTTCAAGAGGCTTACTACAGAATAGTGTGTGTACAGCAGTCATCGTTCATTTACAGGGACACACAAAAGAATTCTCTACTGTAAGTTAACAATAATTCCTGGAAGTGCGTTTTAAGTTACTGATCGCGATTTTAATTTTAACTCGCTTTTTGTCTATTATGTGGTGTGTATAAATTCTGTATATCCTATACAGGGAAGCACAAAAGTTCGCGAACACATTATTTAACTCCAGACGGAGAATTTTAAACTGTGCTACGCGTTTCCTAACTGAACTAAAATTTAACATCCTATGTAGTATATATACAAATCTATAGATCCTATACAGGGCTGAATAAAAGTATTCGGATTACTTAGATGTTATCTTTCAGCTTATTAAACGGTATGATTTGTAAAATTATTTTGGAAGCGTTGGAAAGTGTTACATAATCTATGCTTGACGCATGATTTTTCGTTCTTGTTTTAAATATTGCATTTAGTCCGTATGACGGATATTATTATGACAGAATATAATAGCGGGCTTGGACCGCTATCTGGCTAGTTTAGATATTCGAAAAAATAGACCGGTAAATTTTTACTTTATAAAAAACATGACTTTTTTTTGTTGTTACTAAATGAAATTTGTTTGAATTTATTAAAGAAAGGATAAAGTGTTTTGAAAGGAATATTAAACGAAACCCTTTGAGCGATCTTCGATCACACTTACCTCATTGTTTTATTTTATGCTTCCTAAATAAGTATAGTTTAACTAGTTTTGTGGCAATTGCCCTATTTTACAGGAATCCTTTATTCTGGATGCCATTTTTTCGCCACCCAATTATAAGATACTCCAAATTTCTACGCTTTCGCTATTATTCTCAATTTTACGTACATATGCACTTTTCAATTATCGTCGCTAAACATAAACAATGATGTTCTTCTAGCCTTTTTAAATAGCGAAATTAAACTTGTGTATCTATATTCTATTACGGATTTTGTCTTTAAGCATGCAAAATAGGAGGATTGGAGGGGGGGGGGGGGCAAACTGGTAATATACATATATATGGATATATATAAATATACATATATATGGATATTAGAATTCGTCGGATTATATCCGATAATTATTTTTCAACCCAAAACATTTTCATCAACCCACAACCCGATCTGAACCCGACATACATTCACCTAAAAACTACCCGAACCCGAAGTAAGGAAAAGTACTCCATATTTTAATGCAATTATGTAAAATTAGTATACAGTTGTATAGCTAAATTTCATTTTAGTTTTTAATTGGAAAAATGAACATAGATAACAAGATTTTACCCAACACTGTGTTCGGGCTCGGTCGGGTTGACTTCTATTTTTTTACTTCGGGTCGGGTTCAGGCAGGGCTGTAGGTGTAGCTAGAAGTAAACAATAGGGGGTGCTCAAGAAAATGTAGAGGGGGGCTCATACTATTTCTCTCTCTCTGACACATGCACGCACGCACACAGATATATATGATCAAAGTATTATATAGAAAAGTAAATTAGTGCATATTCATAGTGTAGGCACTATGTTTCTTGGTTCTTATGTTTCTCTTCACTATGGTTATAATAACTGTATTTGATGCTAAGAAAATTAAAAGCTGCAGATACCTTCTGGATTATCTTAAGGAATACCGTATACCCTCTTCTCAAAATCACTACAGCATATACTTTTTAAGGTATACCCTCTGTTTTTTTTTACTACTACATCATTGGCTGCAGAATGAAAATTTTCAGTGTATACTAGTGAAATAATAAGTGATGATGTCAAAAAGTAAATAAAAAGCTGTTTCACCTGTTTCAAAAGAGTTGCAACCTTTAATTTTTTTCTGAATATTTCCTGCCCTTCAGGATTCTAAAGTTATGTTATTATATGATAAAAGACATTAGAATAATCAAGGGTGTATTTTGCATTTCAAAATTATTTTTGTGTCCAGTCAAAAGCTAAAATCACTTGTATTTAAATTGGCTATAACTCATTAGAATAACTTTGTTTTATGCTAATAATGGAAAACGCTGCAAAATGAAAATTTTCAGTATATAACTAATGCAAAAGTAAATGTTTGAATCAGCAACAGGTTGCTAATTCTGAGTATGTGCAGATAGGATGCGTGACTGTTGAAGCACTTATTTGCAGTTTTTAAACAAATACTACAGTTTAGCACTTATGCAAAACTGTAAAGAGCCCCCAAAACTAAGTTCAATTTTTGTACAGAGTTTCATTTGGATTTTTGAAACAGAATTTCATTTGGCGGCCTTGGCAACTTTCCCAGGGGGGCTCAAAAATTTTCAGGGGGTGCTGAGCAGTCCCTGGTACCCCCTAGCTACGGCCCTGGGTTCAGGTAAGGCTCACTTTCATTGTTTCATATTCGGCTTGGATATTGACACTTGCAGTCCGTGTTCGTGTTAATCCAATTACTCAAAAGAATCTCCAAATTATTTTTTCAGGTGGAAAACTATATGTTTGAATGTAGTAATTGATTTTTCTACTTAAAAGATAATAGTGATACTAGAGATATAATTAAAGACTACTTTTCCATCATTGCATTAAAACGTGGGATAATTTTCTTTCATTTCGGGTTCAGGAAAATTATTTTGAAGCATTCGAGTCTGGTCACGGGTCAACTAATTTTGTTTGTCTGGTTAGGAACGGTTTTCGGGTTGACTTGATATAGAATTGTTGGGTTCGGATTTAACATAAACCGAACTGTACAGATGTCTAACACTTACTTTGTTATTTAAAATAGGGGGTCCAGCCCGAGTTTCCTAGGTGCAGAACATATAGGATATTTGATATATATTTTGATATATTTTTTTTTAGATTCCCCAGTGACAACACGAAAAAGCCCCTTTTTTAATCAATAAAATAAATAATGTATTGAAGTGCAATTTTGAAACTTATTAAAAACGATGCTTTCGTATTAGCCTCATGCCAAGTGTAAACATGTGAAGAAATCACCAAAGATTTCGCTTCTTACTGCAGCCCTTGTCCCCCGATTATTTCAGCGATTTCAGCGTGTAGTTCGATAACATGTCTTTTAAATTTGAGTTTTATCTATAGTATGTGATTATTTTTGTTTTTGTTGAACTTTTAATTTTGTTTTGAACTATTAGCCAACAAATTTATATTGTTTTAAGTGCAAACGGACTAATCGTTCGTAATCGCGCTGAACGCGATAAAGATTGATTTTAAAATAGTTCACGCTTGAAAATTTATTTTAAAAATCGTATAAACATTCAATAAAATAATATACAATTTACAGACAAATTATATTTGAAAGTATATACTCCTATTCGGATGTGTAAAAATTGAAATTGTTCAATTACATATATACACTGCCCAGTCCAGCTCTAATTGTCCATAATTAATGGGCAGTGACCAATTTCAGACGTTTCGTCGAATATCTTACTGAAACTTGTGAGGAAATGCCCGGAATGCCCTTGAACTGTGAAGATGTAAAGATCATGTTTGACATCATTTTTTTCAGTGAAGATTTTGTCACGAGGATAATTAGGGGGGGGGGGCAATAATAATTTTAATAATAAAATAATATTTTTGATCACCCAAGTAACATAAAATGCTAAAAATGGTCTGCCACTGTAGTAAATGACTATGTAGGTCCTATTCAACATTTGTGTGCGTTTGTGTAAGCATAACACGTATATTCGTGAAGATGTTAACGTTTCTGTGAAAAATTCAAAAGGTTTTTTTTTTTATAGCATGCAAAGGTTTCAGCCAAATTTAACACCGCTTTCCAAAAACTTGGCAAAAAAATCGTAGAAATAGTATGCTGTGATTAAAATATTAATATATTGAATATGTGATGAGATATGGGTATTTGTATGAAATAAATTTTAACTGCGCATGCGCGAACTATAGCAACGATTTTTTTGTCATGATTTGATAGTCAATACTATGAGGCAGCTCATAAAAAAAAGACCAGTGAAATCTTGAAAACTCAAAAAGTTACAGCAATAATTGAAAAATTGAGGAGAACATCCCATAGGATTATATTGGGATTTCCGAAATATTGTAATTTTTATATTTTATAATTTTTGAGTAAAATAAAAGAAAAAAAAAATATTATTTCTTCTCTTCTTATTTTCCTCTTGTATAAGCAACAGGAAAATGACACCTATACTCTATTTTTCAAAGCCGTACCTTTTTATAGGAAAGCACAGCAACATTTTTATATGCAACTTTTCGAGTGCGCCATGTTGTAGTTTTTTTTTTTTTTTTTTTTTTTTTTTGTTAAATTTCTAGAACTAAACACTTCTGCCCTTTCGATATATCAAAGCTTTTCAAAATCTTATCCGTACGGATAAGATCTTAAAATAAGATCTTAATAAGATCTTAATAAGATCTTAAAGTATTAATTGGTACACAAAATGAATATATTATTTACATTTAAAATCGACTCATCATAGAAATCAATTTAAACTTCGTTCGATACATTTTAAAGACACCTGAAAATATTTATTCTTCATTTTAACTATTTCAAGTATAAATGAAAAATAAATGTCCGAAAAACGTACAAAATTGCATGTTTGAATAAAAAATAATGTTGTGAATATAAAATATATATATGTTTAAATCTTGGAGTTATATATATATCTATAAATATATATATTGGATTACAAATTGTGGTTTCTTTGTACAATTTTTTAACAATTTTCAATATTTGGAAAGTGACTTCGGTTTTCTGGCCGTCTATCTATATGGACGTCCTCTACCTTGCGTAAATATTCTCGGTTTGCCGTGTAAAATTAATCAGTACAAAAACCCTTAACGGGTTAAAAGTTGTGACGCAGCACTTTCTTTTGGCTTTATGAATTTTAAATATGGGTCTTAAAAGCAATGATATCAAATTTAAGTGACGCTATGTTAATAATTATTTTTTTAAATCATAATTTTCTTTTTAGTTTTATTTATATTCACAGGTGCAATTATTATCTTAATATGAAAAAATATATAAAATTTATTCGCTGATGCTTTTTCATTCACATCTCTCATGAATTCAAAATATGGGTTTTAAAAGAAATGATATCAAAATTTGAGTGACACCTTGGCGTTAATTTAATAGGACTCTTTTAAAATTCAATTTAAATTATTTTTGGTTTGTCTTCTAAAGTATATTTACACATACAAACAATACTTTTAATTTTTCAATACACTTTTAAATATATTACTTTCACTGAGCCTATATTATGTATTGAAATGTATTTATTTCAATAAATTGATTTATCTTCTGTGCCACGCTATCCAAAATCATAAGTAAAATTTATGTAAATGATTATTTTGCGTCATATTATCCACTTGAATACATTTCCCTTTGTTTGGATACTATGACGCAAAATAATCATTTACATAAATTTTACTTATGATTTTGGATAGCGTGGCACAGAAGATAAATCAATTTATTGAAATAAATACATTTCAATACATAATATAGGCTCAGTGAAAGTAATATATTTAAAAGTGTATTGAAAAATTAAAAGTATTGTTTGTATGTGTAAATATACTTTAGAAGACAAACCAAAAATAATTTAAATTGAATTTTAAAAGAGTCCTATTAAATTAACGCCAAGGTGTCACTCAAATTTTGATATCATTTCTTTTAAAACCCATATTTTGAATTCATGAGAGATGTGAATGAAAAAGCATCAGCGAATAAATTTTATATATTTTTTCATATTAAGATAATAATTGCACCTGTGAATATAAATAAAACTAAAAAGAAAATTATGATTTAAAAAAATAATTATTAACATAGCGTCACTTAAATTTGATATCATTGCTTTTAAGACCCATATTTAAAATTCATAAAGCCAAAAGAAAGTGCTGCGTCACAACTTTTAACCCGTTAAGGGTTTTTGTACTGATATCATTACTTTTTTAAGGTTATTGATGAGAATGTCAATTAGTCGAAATTAAGCATAGGGTATAAATTAATCATTAAAATAAAATTTTAAAGAAATGCTAAAAAAGACCCCTTGGACCCCAATAAAATATGAGGGTGGTGGCCCAGGGAGAGGAATCCAAGACTCAACTTTTAAATTATACAGCGAGAGAGTAACACAATTAGAAGGATGAAAATGCATGGCAAAACCCGCTTGTTCCATCTTCCTCCGCCAAAGGACGCAACCTTTTCTATACAAACATAGCTGAAAATTTTCGGGCCGTCGATTCCGAGTCAAATGAGCCATACGTCGTCGTGATCGGTCCCATAGAACCCGATAGGAAAGTGCCCCTGGTGGTGAAACTTGGAACTAAAATCGATATATCCTGTCGATGTCGAGTCGAATGAATCACACTGCATTGTGATGGGACCCATAGAACTCGCGATAGCTGCAAAATCCGTTAGTTCCATCTTCCACCACGAGGGGGCGGACTCTGTTCCATACAAACATAGCTGAAATCTTTGAGGCTGTCGATTTCGAGTCAAATGAGCCATACCTCGTCGTGATGGGGCACATAGAACACAAGATAGGAAAGCACACTCTGGTGGTGAAACTTGTAACTAAAATCGATATATCCTGCCGATGTCGAGTCGAACGAATCAAACTGCATTGTGATGGGACCCATAGAACTCGAGTTAGATGCAAAATCCGTTAGTTCCATATTCCACCACCAGGGAGCGCACTCTGTTCCATACAAACATGGCTGAAATCTTTGAGGCTGTCGATTTCGAGTCGAATGAGCCATACCGCGTCGTGATGGGGCGCATATGACCAGAGATAGGAAAGCGCCCCCTGGTGGTGAAACTTGTAACTAAAATCTATATATCCTGTCGATGTCCAGTTTAATAAATCAAACTGCATTGTGATGGGACCCATAGAACTCGAGTTAGCTGCAAAATCCATTAGTTCCATCTTCCACCACCAGGGGACGCACTCTGTTCTATACAAACATAGCTGAAATCCTTCAGGCTGTCGATTTCGAATCGAATGAGCCATACCTCACCGTAATCGGGCCCATAGAACACGAGATAGGATAGCGCCCCTGGTGGTGAAACTTGGAACTAAAATCGATGTATCCTATCGATGTCGAGCCAAATGAATCAAACTGCATTGTGATGGGACCCATAGAACTCAAGTTAGCTGCAAAATCTGTTAGTTCCATGTTCCACCACCAGGGGGCGCACTCTGTTCTATACAAACAGCTGAAATTTTTGAGGCTGTCGATTTCGAGTTGAGTGAGCCATACCTTGTCATGATCGGGGCCATAGAACCTAAGATGGGAATGCGCCCCCTGGTGGTCAAACTTGAAACAAGTTGAATGAATCAAACCATGTTGTGATGGGACCCATAGAACTTGAGTTAGCTCCAAAATCCATTAATTTCCCCTTCCACTGCCAGGGGCGCTCTCTGTTCTATATGAACATAACTGCCCCTGGTGGTGAAACTAAAATCAGTAAGTTCTATCAATGTCGAGTCGAATGAGCCAAACTGCATCATGATTAGGAATGCACAACCTGTGGCCTGTGATGGATAACTGGTGGCCCGCAGAGACCATACATGCCAACCTATCCAAAAATTTCGAATTTCCTTAATAATTCGTGAGAAAAATTTGCAAATTTTGTCCATAAATCGTAGGAAAATATGAATTTCATCGATCAGGCGCATAAAATCATGAATTGCATCGACTGGATGCGAATTTTGTCAAATGGGCATGGAAAAATCACAAATTTCGCCATTTTGTCGCTAGAAAAAAAAACGCAAATTTCAATAATCGGTCAACAGAAACCAGAGATGCCAAAATCAGTAATTCTGGAGTTGCAAATTTCGTCAATCACTCAAAAAAAAAAAAAATCTTGAATTTTGTAAATCAATTGAAAAAACCTGCGAATTTTGTCGATAAGGCACTTAAAATCGTGAATTTCATGGATCGAGCAGCGAATTTCCTCGAATGGCGTGGAAAGATTGAGAATTTCAACGAACAGTTGCAGGAAAAATTTGCAAATTGTCCATAGATCATAGGAAAACATTATGAATTTTGTCTATCGGTTCTGCAAAATTATGAATTTTGTCGATAGGCATGGAAAATCGCAAATTTCGACAACTGGGCTTGGAAAAATCAAGAATTCCATCGAATGTTTGTGAAAAAATTGTAAATTTCAACGAACGGTAAAAAAAAAAAAATAATTTGCGAATTTCGCCATTGTCTAGAGAAGAAAAATTGTGAATTTCATTAATTGGCCGATGGAAAGCATATCAGTTGAAAATCATGAATTTTGTCAATCAAGCACAGTAAAAACATGAATTTTGTGGATCGGGAGAAGGGAAATCATAAATTTTGTTGAACACATGCATAAAAATCATGAATTTTGTTTATCAGGCATGTAAAAATCATTAATTTCGTCAAACGGATGCATAAAAATCAAGAAAGTCATCAATTGGGTGCGTAAAAATCTTGAATTTCATCGATCAGGCGTGTAAAAAATCATGAATTTCATCGATAAAGTGCATAAAAATATAGGACAAAATTGCCATTCGCCAATCGGCGAGTAATACTGAAAATTTGCCGACTGACTTTACTGCCACCACTGGTCAAACTTAATAGTTCCAATTGCGATGATTCAATGGAAAAAGATTTTTTCCCCACTGTCGCTCGACAAATTTCAAAACCATTTGGCGAATTTCACGATTTTTTCAAAGAAATTATTTGACGGATTGTGATTTTTTTTCTTCTCGAAGCCATTCGACGATATTCGAAATTTTTTTCCCCTGAAACCAGTTGATAAATTTTGTGATTTTTCCACTATCAATGAATTTTGTGATTTTTCTGCTATCGATTGATGAATTTCGTGATTTATCGACTATCGATTAATGAATTTCACGACTTTTTCCATAAACGAACAAATTGTGCACTTTTTTTCCACTGCCATTCGACGAATTTTGCAATTCTGTTCCGCGATTGTTAGACAAATTTCACTATTTTTCTCCCGAGATCATTTGACGAATTTTGTGATTTTTAATTTTACTGACTGATTGATTTATATTTAATAATAAAAGTTAAATGTTTTGATTTAAAAACAAGATGGCTAACTGAGGGTGAATCCCAAAACTTAGCCGCATCATCAATGAGTTAGCTAATCAAGCATTTAGCTCTTACAGTTTGTTTAAAAGGTGCACACAAAAGCAAAAAATATGAATTTTTTTTAATCCTTACCATCACTGTTGAAATCCTGAACCAATTAGAATCTAATTGTGACAGTGTATTTATCTTGCAAATATCATTGAGGAGTTTTTTATACAGGGACACGCAAAATCAAAACATCATCATGATAACATTCAAATTACTAAGCCAATTCAAACCTAATTATGCCAAAGTATCAATCGATGAATTCATTAATCAAATATGTTGGGCAAAATCCTAGAACAAGCAAAACATCCGATTTGGCTATTTTTTTTACGCACGTCAACCAAAAAAACGGCAACTTCCAAATTCTACCCAATCAGAACGCATGCTTTTTAAGCTTAAGCAAGCAGATACTTACACACTGCTTACGGCAAGCTTTTTCACAAAATAAACAAATTTTATTTCGTTTTACAATTATTTACAAAGTTTCAGCAAGTTTTTCTTCACGATTTTTCTATTTTTACAAACTTTTAGCAATATTTCGTCTGGATATTTCAATTTTTACATACAAGCATTTAGCAATTTTTTCCTCCAGATTTTTCTATTTTTAATAATTTTTAGCTATTTTTTCCTCCTTGCTAAAACTTTGTAAATTGTCATAAAACGGAATAAAATCAATGTTTACTTCGTGAAAAAATTTTCATAGAAACTGTGTAAGTAGTGAATTCTCTGCTACAAAGAACACAGGTTATGATTGGGGAGAATCTAGAGAATTCTGATTTTTCAAATGCACGAAACTCATTCAAGCACCAGTTAGTAACATGTATATGTACTCTTTGCATACATTAACAGAAAAAAAAATCCTGGATGCATGAAACTCCATGTGCAGCAATCTCTAGAATGCATGAAATTCATCCAAACAGCGGTTAATAATTGATATATATATATATATATATATGTGTGAGTACGCTTCGCGTACATTAACTGAAAAAAAAAATCCTGGATGCACAAAACTTGCATTTCTCTGACTTCGGTTTTTCGAAATAGATAAAATGCTTCAGGGATTCAATCCAGCATCGCTGAAATGTTACATAATCACAGAAGATCACTAATTATAATTAAAATATAGATAAAATGCTGAAGTGATTACAAATTAATCACTGAAGCATTTTATCTATACTTCAAAACATATTTGTTTTGTTTCTCATTTCCAAAATAATTTTCATTCATATTTACTTATTATAAGCATGTTATTTAATTTTACTGACTGATTGATTTATATTTAATAATAAAAGTTAAAATGTTTTGATTTAAAAACAAGATGGCTAACTGAGGGTGAATCCCTAAACTTAGCCGCATCATCAATGAGTTAGCTAATCAAGCATTTAGCTCTTACAGTTTGTTTAAAAGGTACACACAAAAGCAAAAAATATGAATTTTTTTTTAATCCTTACCATCACTGTTGAAATGCTGAACCAATTTGAATCTAATTGTGACAGTGTATTTATCTTGCAAATATCATTGAGGAGTTTTTTATACAGGGACATGCAAAATCAAAACGTCATCATGATAAGATTCAAATTACTAAGCCAATTCAAACCTAATTAAGCCAAAGTATCAATCGATGAATTCATTAATCAAATATATTGGGCAAAATCCTAGAACAAGCAAAACATCCGATTTGGCTATTTTTTTTACGCACGTCAACCAAAAAATCGGCAACCTCCAAATTCTACCCAATCAGAACGAATGCTTTTTAAGCTTAAGCAAGCAGATACTTACACACTGCTTACGGCAAGCTTTATTATACAATTTTAACATAAATTTTATTTCGTTTTACAATTATTTACAAAGTTTCAGCAAGTTTTTCTTCACGATTTTCTATTTTTACAAACTTTTAGCAATATTTCGTCTGGATATTTCAATTTTTACATACAAACATTTAGCAATTTTTTCCTCCAGATTTTTCTATTTTTAATAATTTTTAGCTATTTTTTCCTCCTTGCTAAAACTTTGTAAATTGTCACAAAACGGAATAAAATCAATGTTTACTTCGTGAAAAAATTTTCATAGAAACTGTGTAAGTAGTGAATTCTCTGCTACAAAGAACACAGGTTACGATTGGGGAGAATCTAGAGATTTCTGATTTTTCAAAAGCACGAAACTCATTCAAGCACCAGTTAGTAACATATATATGTACACTTTGTATACATAACAGAAAAAAAAAAATCCTGGATGCATGAAACTCCCTGTGCAGCAATCTCTAGAATGCATGAAATTCATTCAAACAGCAGTTAATAATTTATATATATATATGTATATATGTGTATGTTTCGCGTACATTAACTGAAAAAAAAAAATCCTGGATGCACAAAAATTGCTATATTCCGCACTCCCTAGAATGCATGAAATCCATTCAAGCTGCGGTCAGTAATGTTCGCACAAAAATCGGTTTACAGCAATCTCTAAAGTGCTTAAAATACATCTTATCATATAAAATCAACAAAAATGCACTTACCGTTATTTCTCATCCTTCGTTTTTTTTTAATATTTCACAGGATTTATCCTTTATGACATAAAACACATTTCATAAACATAATTCAACAAATCTGACACACAACAAACCAACCCACAGACAATAGAACTCTATTATAGAATATTCTAATCTGTCAACCAACCAATCAAATCTAATTCCCTCAAAAACCAGCTCAATTTTCAGAACCATGCATTCTGCTCATGCTAGAACCAAGCACAGAAGGCGTGGAAAAAACGTAAGAAATAAACCGGTAACAAGAAAACTCATTTATCGCTTCGCTAAATTCGATGACGCCAAGCGTCTCGCTTGTTCTAGGATTTAACCTATTTTTCTTAATTATCTGTCTTAGTTTGTGAATAAATTTTTGTAATGTCAGTTGAAACTGATCTCTCGTACATAACGATGCATCACATTTTTTTAATGTTTTTTTTTTTCTACACCATGATGTTGCTATTTAACAACATTATTTTAATTTTAAAAAGAAAACAAACAACTAATAAATCAGTAAATATGAACGTTTTGCACTCCTGAAACACCCCCCCCCCAAAAAAAAAAAAATATATATATATATATATATATATATATATATATATATATATATATATATATATATATATATATATATATATATATTGTTTTAATTTCAGGGTAACTGAAGAAAAAAAAAATCCTTCTATAGCGTTTCTATTTTTCCATGCGCTGTGAAGATTTTTTAACGGGTTCAAAAACAAATTTCACAAATACTTCTAACTTAATTAACAAATATTTCAAAAATATATTTTTAATTCCATGTTGTTTATGTATGAAGAAAGAAACAAAAGTTTGGTAAACTTCTATCTCTGTTTAAATAGTCTATTTCAAGAATAAAAACATTCGGTAGAATGCATAGCTTTGACAATACATAAACAAAAATGAAGAATACAGTACCTTTTTTTTTTTTTTTCAATTTCTTATATTTGGTGCAAGATACTACTGAATACTTTGCTACAAGATTTGTTTAAAGATATTACCCTCTCTCATGATTTTTAGGTTTCCAATGCCACGTCTACCATTGCCCCGAGAACTGACGACTGATTTCGTGATTTATTAAGTAAAATCTATATTTAACATTTGAAAATAAACTTTCACTAGAAAAAAAACAACAAAAAAAACAATGGTAGAACTTTGCATTTCTCTGACTTAGGAAAATAAATATTAGAAGATAAATACATATTTCTTTATTATCTGTTTTTAAAATGCAAATTTAAGAAATGAAATTGAAAAAAAAAAGGTACTGTATTCTTCATTTGTTTATACATATAGCTGATCAAATATACGCATTTCACTGAATGTTTGGATTCTTATACTATGAAACAGAAGCTTACAAACGTGTTTTTTATCGTACATAAACAACATGGAATTAAAAATATATTCATGAAGTATTTGTTAATAGAAGTTAGAAGTATTTGTGAAATTTGATTTTCAACACTTCAAAAAATGTTCATAGCAGCGAATCGCATCGCACACGAAGAAAACAAACTGATGATTGATTCATTTTGAATGATTCCTTGTTACGCATAAAAAAAAATCTTAATCTTTTTTTTCCTTTAAAAAATCACAAATTAAATATAAATAACAATTAAATTGTATATGTATAATTATAAAATATTTCAATATGTTAATCAAGGAATCTAAATATTTTTCGACTTAATGAAGATTTTGATATAAGAAATTCTTTATTATAACAAAAAAGAAAAATATACAAACAATAATTTAATTTAATACATATATATTACATATTAAAAATTGCATAAAAAACTGTTTTCGTATTAAAAAAAAAAAATCTAAATAGTTCTTCAGCCAGATATGATTGCGAAATCGCCTTTAACTATAACCGTGATACCCATGAATATCCTGACCGCGCAGGAATAAAAAAGGGTGAAAAGGCCGAAAATCTTTAATGTTAGTCTACCAGAAAAAGCATAAGAAAAGAGTCCGATTTTGAAGCTGGATTATATAAAAAACAAGAGTTTTCCTACGTTAGCTCAATATCTTACTCTCTTCATCTAAAAGCGATTAATATAATATATTAATTTAAAAAAAATCGTTCGATCCATTTTCGAGATAACACCTCTGTGCCCATTACACCATTACATTTTCCATTTTCGCTTAAAAATTGGTTTCCAGATCTCAAAATCTACTGCATGTAGAAATCTATAAATTTCAGGATAGAGTTAGGCCATAGATATAAGACTAATGTGAAAAAATTGAAACGGTATGCCTCATATTTACTGAGATATTAAATGTCGGCGTTTCGATTTTCCTTTGATGTCCTGCTAGCTGTATATATGAGAGTGACGGAATCTTCGGTTTTGGGCTTACGGTTTTCGGTTTTTCGCTGCGTCACTCAAGAGACTACCGTCTCTTATGATAAATGATATTGAGGTTTATACTACGGCATGTTCGGTACTGAAAATGAACGTATAGCCTGTATAGTTTGTTTACAGGAACACTAATAAATTCCATTTTATTTTGGTGTATGGGAGCAAAAATCGTTTGGCAATCTATTTTAATGATGTTACACTAGTTGAAATATACTGAAATTGATATACAGCACTGAAATGCAGTACAATATGCTTAATGTAAAACATGGTCTGCATGCCGTTTATCGTTCATTTACAGGGACACAAAAAATATTTCGGTTATTGGCTTAAAAATAACCAATCTTCTTTTAAAAAATATTCAGCTCGCATTCATCGAAAAATCTTAATATCTTCTATGTTCTAAAATACACAACATTGCCAAAGAGCCAAAGGTGACCGGTCACTTGCGATTTTAGACGTTTTGTTAACTATCTAGAAAAATACATGAGGAATTAACCGGAAACTGCAAGTGTGTAAACAGTATAGTATAGGTTATATATTTCTGCGAAGATTTTTTCACGAAACCCCATAGGGGACTGTCAACAAATTAAACAAGTTGGAAATTGTACGTCAAACGTGACAAATGAGATGCGTTCGTACTATAGCTAGTTATATAAATATTCAGATCTAGATGATTTTTAATTCTGTGAAATGAATTATATCGTCTGCAGATTCATTTCTGTCATAAAATAAGTATCTCGGTCGCTTGACGATGAAACTTCCGAAGCTCCTATAACAAAAAAGCACCGATTTAAAAAAAATAAAAAATTCAAATTTCTTAATAAATATTTTTATTAATATCTCCTAAAGTTTTAATTCGATCTTAATAAAATTTGAAATGTCTCGACAAAATTCTGCAAAGATAATATATCTTAAATTTTAAACCATTCGGTTGGGTAGTTTTTGCGTTGTTATATGCGGACGGACGTCGGACGGACGGACGGATGGACAGACTGACGGACCAAGCGACGACAATAGGTGCTACGTATTTATATAATTACGAACGCACCTAAAAAGAACGCATATCTTTTGGATAACCCTGTAAAAATTAATGCAGCAAAGGCGTTCAAACTCGAGATTATTAATAAGTGGCTTATTGTAATATACTGTGTTCATTTTTAACAGTTCGAAATTAACAGTTAAAATTTTATATTGGAAAGCCGTCAAATATCTCTATAAGAAGGTAAATCTGCTTTTCTTCACTTCCAATATTTTCAAGATATTTTCTATATTGACGATGATTAAGCATACGCGTAGGAGTATAATATAAATTTATAAGCCCTATAAGTTTCTGAGTTAACTAACAACTAAAATGTCAAAGGCTTCGTGGGCCACAGATAAGTGTTTGGCGGGGCAATTGTGGCCCGCGGGGCACGTGTTTGACATGCCTGACTTAAATATTAAATAAAATTTATACTTAATTTGCTGTCTATCTGACCTCTTTAAATGACCCATTAAACTTTTAGTTTAACGTTCCACATACGACGATAAATTGAAATAATAAGTTATAAAAAGTTAAAAATTATATTTTGAAGGAAAAACTTGAGAAAATAAGAAATATTCTTTCAATTTACTTACAATTGCTTTATAATATTTTTTAAAGATAAATTTATAAATAAAAGTTATCCATTCATAAAACAAATGAAAATGCTTTTTTTCTTAGTCTTCTGCACTAGCAAGTGACCTTGAACGATTACGGGCGCTGTCCCTGATCTAATTCTTAGAAAATGTTGAACAATGAAACCGGAAACTTTCCCAGGCATTGGGGGTTTCAATAGAAAGGGAGATTTGTCTTCCTCTCCTGAAGACCAGAAAGGAAAGAACGCTGCCTTGAGTAAATAATACTACAAGTCTTACAGTTTGTAATCACCTGTTAAGGGAAAAAAAAAAAAACGTTCTAAAAGAAATTGTTTTCCGTTATTAATACTTGCAAACTTACTTTGTAGGCCAAAAAAAAAAGGGGGGGGAGGAGAGGGAACTCCAAGGATACATAATAAATGTAAATAAGAAACAAATAAAAGCGACAATTTGTTGAAAAAAATTCCCCAATTACTTTTAGAAAACAATTGAAATTCAGCTCACTCCATCGCCGATATCTTTCTGAATTTTCAGTATATTCGACTGGCCTTTTGTATGAATTGCTCTATAGAGTTCACTTCCAAATCATGAAAAAAAAATCATCGGTATAGTTCCGCATGCGCAGTTAAAAATTATTTTGTACACCTGCTGATATTTAAACTATTTCATATATTTATATTCTAATTGTACTATGTTGTTTCTATTACTTTTGTCAAATTTTGTAAGAGTGACGTTAAATTTCATTGAAAATCCTGCATTCTATAAACAAAGGAAACAAGCGAAAATTTCTTGAATAACAATAATAAAAAAAACCTTTATATCTTGAAAAATATAAGTGCTATTCCTACACAAATGTTGTACATTATCCACATATTCAGGTGCTGCAGCTACAGATCATTTCGAACATTTTATTTTACAGGGCGAGCCCAAATATCATTATTTTATTTTATTTGTTGTTGGTCCCTTAATTACCATCGTGATCAATCCTTCACTGAAAAATGTAAGGTCAAAAACGGTCTTTATATAACCGATGTTCTAGAAGAATTCGTAAAATATTTCCCTAGTTATTCGACAAAACCTCTAAAATTGAAAGTGCCCGGTGAGTTTTGGCCATATAGTGTATAAAATACCGTATATACTCGTGTATAAGTCGACCCCCCCCCCAATTCTTACGCAAAATTTTGAGAAAAAAAATTAATTTTCGTGTATAAGTCGAACCATATTTCTGGTAGTACATTAAAAAATTATTTGTAATTGAGTATTAAAAAAAAAAAAAAAAAAAAAAATGCTGCATTAGCAACGATATGGACGGATCAAAAGATTATTTTTCAGATTCCGATGAGTCGTTGATAAGCATGGAATTTGAATCTGAGGATATGTACAATGAAATATCAGATTCCCTATTACCTGAGCTGTATGAATATGCAGATTCTGAACAATAACTTACATTTCCATACGTTTCATTGAACAATTTTAATTTTTAAATGAAAACAATAAGGGTTTTTAGATTCATGATTTCTTGATATGTATTATTTTCTGTCTTTAAATATCTTGAATATCGGTAATTGAGTAAGTATTTATTTATTTTTATTTTATTTTATTTATTTTTTTTTACTAACTCGTGTATAAGTCGACCCCCCATTTTCAACTCCCAAATTTTGTCTAAAATTCTTCGACTTATACACGACTATATACAGTATATATATATATAATTTATTTATTTCTACCTTTCATCGAAATAAAACTTAACTTATAATCGTTATGCAGTTTTTTATCCTACAATACGAAGGTTATTTATCTGTGTAAACAAACAGAAAAAAAAAAAAAAAAACATGGAATACTTGTTTTGGAAATAACTAGCTTCACCATTATAAGACAACGAAATTTCTCCCTCACGCACCTAAAATATTATTGGTCTAACTTAAATTTCTAAAATTTCTTACAATAGGAGAATAATAGTACATTATAAGATATTCGCATTGACATCTCATACAATATAAGATTCATATACAGAGCCCGATCAAGCTGAAGTTGGGCCCAGGGCCTGTTAAAAAGTTGGGCTCCCCATTCCCGGCGACATTTTCAGGAAAAAAAGTAGGTTTATTTCATGAGTTGACAAGGTTGTTTGGGTGAAAGTTTACAAAAAAAATTTAACTTAGAAGAATAATCAAGAAAATGAATAGTATGCAGTTTTTTGCATTTTCCCCAAATTTGATTTTCTGGATACGGCAAGTTTTGAAAATTATAGGTACTCTCAAATTGAAAAGAACTTTTACAGAAAAATTAAATATGGAGGTTTTTTATTACAGTAAAACTTTTTACGTCAGGGAACAAAATATAAAATGCAAACAGTGGAAAAACTTAAATTGTGAGAAAATTTACATGCAGGAAAACGCAAATTCCAAGAGCATATAATCAAGGTTTCACAGTATTTATCAATTTTTCTAAATACTAAATTGCAATTATCAGAAAAGGAAAAATTTTTTTGCATATATACTAATCATAAATCAAAAGTTTAATTTAAAAAAAAAATGTGCAGGGTTTAAAAAAACCTGCACATAAAAACTCCATTCGGAAGTTACCAAGCGGGAGTAAAGTCCATTTTTTCAAGTAAAAATGCCTAGCTTAAAAGCTTCTAAAAATTTTAATGAGTCATTCAGAATATTTAAATTTTACGTTTCATATTTTATAAAATTGTATTATATTATTTGAAATATATTTGATTAAGGGGGGAAAAAATCAGATAATTTGTGGGCCCCTGAAATTGTTGGTCCCAGGGCCGAGGTCCCGGAGGCCCGTGCATTAATCAGGTCCTGCTCATATATTAGATGACAACGGATATTCGCCGAAACTGAATGGGAGGGTGGGGGGTCGGGGCAACACCTACTTGTTTTTGTAGTCAAGTAGGTGTTGGTTGGGGGCAAGCGAGGCATGCGCCTCAGGCGAAGAGGACGCGAAATGAAGACTTGTTATTTGATATAAAATATATGATGAAATTTGGGTAAAAATATCTTGCAGCTGAAGAATTAAAAAGAAAAAACTGAGACAAGTAGATGTGTATTGACAAATAGTTAAAAAAGGGTCGTTTATGATTACAAGATGGCGAATAAATAACAAAAAAGAAAACTGCCCAGTTAAACTGAGGGCATTGAGCTCACAGGCTATTCACACAAATTGTATATTATGCTATTTTTTCAAAGAATAATGCCACTCGAAAAATAAAGAAATCGACAATATATTAAGGGGGGAGGGATAAGCACTGGTTCCCACTCTTTATACTTAACCAATAAACCCCCAAAATCTAATCAGGCAAGCGCCTTACCACAATGAATTTATACACAAAATTTGAAAAAAATCGGATAATTTTGCTTGAAAAACCCATTTATCTAAATTAAGGGAAGTGAGCTCCCCCCCCGTTTCCCCCTTTATACTTAACAAATGAAAACCCAAAACTAATCAGGCAAGCGCCTTACTTCAATGAATCTATATACAAAATTTGAAGAAAATTTGATAATTCTGCATGAAAAACCCATTTATCTAAATTAAGGGGGATTAGTCCCCCGTTTACCCCCTTTTATACTTACCCAATGAACAACCAAAACTAATTAGGGAAGTGCCTTATCACAATGAGCCTATATACAAAGTTTAAAGAAAATCGGATAATTCTGCATGAAAAACCCATTTATCTAAATTAAGGGGGGTAGCCCCCCCCCGTTTCCCCCCTTTATACTTATCCAATGAACTCCCAAAACTAATCAGGGAAGCGCCTTATCAGAATGAACCTGTAAACAAAATTTGAAGCAAAACGGATAATTCTATCACGAGTTATCGCGTTACGTACATACATACATACATACGTACATACATACATACATACGTACATACATACATACATAGGTACATACATACATGCATACATACAGAACGGGCGGGCACATTAGCTCTCAGGGTTTGATAGCCTGTGAGCTAAAAAAGAACCATTCTCCAATGATATTTGCATATCGCGGAAACCACTTCCTATATAGGAACAAGTTGGAAATTGTACGTCAAACGTGACAAATGAGGTACTTTCGTACTGTAACTAGTTTCAGTAAAATTAATTATATCATCTATTATTATAATATAATTAATTTCCGTAATAAAATAAGTATATTTTAAGTTGGCAACATTTTATCTTTTGACATTTACTGAAAATACCATTGGGAAACTTAAGCCTAGCTTTGAAAATTTCAGAATGTGAAATCCATATTTAGACTCTTTTCCATTTAATATCTATTTCTCCGGAAACATCTATCTAAAAAATTGTCGGTAGATTATAAGACTGCTATACTTAAACAATTTTAGTATACAGATTCGGTTTCTAAATTCGGTAATACAGAAGTAATAGGACTCCATCTTAAGTAGGACGTAATCATCATAACAACCTAGAATAAATACTTATCATGGGTATCACTGAATTAATTACGTATGATTTAATAGAATAAAGAATGTGACTAAAACTTGGTCATAGAGGTTATAAAATGTGATATACGTCATATATGACTATAACGTAATACCTGTGAGATAACTTGGCGATACATCTCGGTCGCTTGACGAATAATCCGCAGAAGCTGCTATAATAAGGAAGTACCGATTTTAAAAAAAATCAAATTACTTAATAAGTATTTTTAATAATATCTTTTTAAGTTTTGATTCGATTTTCATAAAAGGGAAAATGACTTGAAAAATCCTGCAGAGATTATATATATTATCATTCAAAGTATTCGGTTGGGTAGTTTTTGCGCTGTTATATGCGGACTGACGGACGGACCAGACGACGACTATACGTGCTATGTATTTATATAATTCAGAACGCACCCAAAAAGGTCTCAGTGACAGCTATTATCCAAGTTACTATTTGAAAATGGATTACCTTTAAAATACAGGAAATAGTTTCCTCATAATTTCTCGGAATCTGCTATAAGAAGGAAGTACCGATTAAAAAAAAAAATTAAAATTACTTAATAAATATTTTATTAATATATTTTTAAGTTTTGATTTGATTTTTATAACATTTGAAATGACGCGACAAAATTCTGCCAGCGATTATATATTCGGTTGTGTAGTTTTTGCGATGTTATAAGTGGAGAGACGGACAGACGGAAGGACAAGAGGGCGACTACAGGTACAGTCGTTTTTTCTTCTTGTTAATCAGCATGAAAATTTCTGACATATTCTCGATTTACTTTTTGAAGATAAATGCCAGGTTTAGAGGGTTGCGGGGTGGAGGCAAGCGCCAGGTTTGGATGTAAAAACTAAGGAGTAAAAAACTACTTTAGATTGAAGTTTAGATAGAAGTTGGTTATAATACTTGTAAGAAGCGCAGGGGAAAAAAAAAAAAATCTCGGCCAGGGTGCCGTAAATATTAAAGCCGCCTCTGTCCCCTAAAATTATTTCCATCATTTTTCTTCCCTAGGTTTTCGCCTAGTTTTGCTTAATTGTAGAAACGTCTGCATTTGAATGATAATAAGATTGCTTCTTGACTCACTACCTCTTTAATGATCTGTCGCGTCTGGAAAATCGTCTTAAAATGTACAGTTGAAGAACATTTTCTGAAATGAATAACCAATTTCTTGGTAAATATGTCTGCAAGCTCTTTGCATGTTTTAATAAAAAATAATTAGGAAATATGTCAGAAAGTAGCCAGTTATGATTTTAAGAATACCTTTAAATTAAAAGTAATGAGATACCGGAACAAACTATTAGAAATGTTATAATTTGAATTTATTGTATTTTTAAGTTTTTCTTTAAATTTCTTTAATTGCCTTTCCAAAAATATGTTGTTTTCATCTCTATGTTAATTAGAAACTTTGAAATTGTATTTTAACATCATAGCTCATCCTAAACTCTGACCATTTAAAAGAGACAGAAAATATGCATTTTCTCAAAATATTATTATGTTTTTAAGGATTCGATTCATCTTTTTATGTCTACAACTCGTACGGTCATAAAATTTTTATAAGTACACTTATACTCATTATATAAGCTAGTATGTGCTTTTATTGTCATTTAAAAAATATATGTATAAATTTTCCACGATGAATAAATTTCTGTTTATAATTTGAAAATAACATATTTTGGGGTGTTATCAACTAAGCGGCATAAAATATGAAAAATACTTGGTTAAAATTTCAGTAATTTCCTGTATCATGTTTAGAGACAAGAGCAAAAAAAATCTACTCCAGGGCGCCGTGATTACTTTTACGGCCGCTCCTGCAACTTAAAATATCCAAATATTATAAACGAATTATTAAGATGTTTATTACTGCTTTCATGTTCTTCCCTTTTTGTTAAAAAATGACGTATAGCCATATATATATATATTTAATTAAAAATAAACGCCGTTGTTGTTAATAAGTCGTTGTTGTTATTTGAAATATATATAGTGTGATGAGTTGACATGTTTCAACTCCTCCCTTATTTGTGGAAAAAGGATAATCTCTCTGGAATGAAAATAATATGACAGATTGATCTCTATTGACAAAAATTCTATCAATAGTGTGGATTTCATTTTCACTTTGAGATAAGCCAAGCTGCAATACATGCTTTATATTGAATGATATGTTATCTGAATGGGTGGATAAGAAATGTGAATGGCATTTTTTGGATACAATGGATCTAGCCCATATGAGTTGGAAATTCTAACTGGATAAGTATGGGATTAAGATAGCTGTCACTCATAGGAAGGCCAGAGGGCGTTTCTTTCCTTATGGAGAGAAAAATACCTGTTTTGCCGGAGAGGAAGGAATGCGAGGAGATACGAAAGACGGCAGTTGAAGGTGGAAGGAGTGGAATGTGGAATCAGTTGGATTTGGAATACTCGAGAGTGAGGTTCCACTTTGAGCGGACGTCAGAATCGGAATTTGGCTGACCATGTAAATTGTGGCATGGATGCTTATCATAATTTTTCATTTTTACTTTTGTTTTCTTTTTTTAATGTGTTAATTTAAAATAAAGTTTTTTCGTTTCAAACGATAAATGGAATTTATTATTTATATATACAACGTCTCACGCTACCACAGCAATAGTATATATAAATAATTGGTGGCAGCAAATGGGATATGTAATCTAGAATAAATTAGATTACGGATCTATGTTAACCTGATTAAACAGATGAAGAGCCAGTGGAAAACGGATAAGCAGAATTGTGGAGTTTTGAAGTATAATTGGAGTCGTGGGTTTTTCTCGGAGTTCTAGCAAGCAGAGAACTGGTAAAAGAACTTTATCGACAAAAGCTGTGAGGCGTATGAACAGTCAACTATAGACTTGGTGCTATTTGTGTGTGCTTCAAATTATATCAGTGGAATGAAGATATGCGGCGTACCATCTGAGTTGTCTACATACGGATCTGAGGTGAAATTAGTGCCTCATCAGCGAAACTAGTGTCTTCAAATCTTCAAACATCTGTGTGTGTCATCTTTAAAAGTGCTTGGAAGCCTGGTATCAGTGTGAAGGAAATATCTGCATCTGAAGGTAAGCTCTTTTATGAAATCTTCTATAGAGGTCTGTTTTAAATTGAATTTTGTGTATAAATTTTAATTTTGGGGAACAAAACTCTATGAGAAATTTAAGAATTCTAGGGAAGCTATTAATTTGGTACTTAAATTTTTAGTTAGAATTTTTATGTTTGTTGATTTTCTGGTATCTGTTTGGTATAATATTGGGTTAAGAAAATTATATACTTATGTATATGTTAAAATTTACTTGGGGTATAGTAAATTGTTATTGATTAATTGAGATTATTAATCAGGGTATTTTAATCATAATTTTGTATAAAACTTTCGAAAATAAGAGTTTTGTTTATATGTATTTTAGTTATTACAGTAACAAAGTTATAGCTTAATTTTATGGGTATACTGTGGATGATTATGATTAATATTACAAAATAAATTGATGTTATACTGTACTGTTGGGTATAAAATTTATTTTGGGGGATATATTCAGTTTGAAAGACGTCACTGTTGCATGAGAATTTGCTATATTAAAATTGTGTCGTTTTTGAATACATTATTATACGTATAGTGAAGAAAATTCTATTTCTGTGTTTATTGTATTATTGTAAATTGAATATATCTGATATTTTGAAATTTATTATATTTTGGGGGAAAATATGGCAGAATATTTAGGAAAATATAATAAAAGTGTCTTGCTGTTATTAGCAGAGGAATTTGAGACCAGTGTGTCAAAAACGTGTAGAAATAAAGCTATAATTCAGGCTATCGTAGATGCAGAGGATTATGATGAAAGTTTCGCTAAAATTCGATTACAATATTTTCTTGAACAGGAGGCGGAGCGGAAAGAGCAGGAAAAACAAATCGAAAAAGATCGTAAAGAAAGAGAGAGGCAAATTGAATTGGATAGGATTGAGCAAGAGGAAAAAGATAAACTTAGGAAATTTGAGTTAGATAAACTTGAAAAACAACTTGAGGCAGATAAACTCGAAAAACAGCAACAACTTGAATTACAAAAACTTGAAAAAGAACAGCAATTTGAATTAGAAAAATTGCGTATTCAAAATTCTGCGGATGTTGTTAGTGTTTCATCTAATGAATCAAATGTAGATTTTCATAGAACTCCTAAGGTAAATTTAAAGGATTTAGTTCCGCGCTTTGATTCTAAATTAATTGATATAACTCTTTTCTTTATGATTTTTGAAAGGCAAGCCGAGAAAGCTAAAATTTCTCAGGAAGATTTGGTCAGTCAATTAATTCCTTTGTTACCTTCTGATATTGCCGAAATTATTGTAAAACAACCAGCAGATAAAGGTGATGATTTTCAACATGTAAAGAAAGTTTTGTTAGATAGGTTTAGGCTAAGTACAGGCGCCTTAAAACAAAAATTTGAAACTCATCAAAGAAAATCTGGTGAATTATGGGTGGATCTGATTTATGAGTTAAGGGGTTATCTAGATAATTGGTTAGAGTCGTTAGAAGTGAGGGATTTTGAGTCCTTAAAAGAACTAATGCTCACGGAACAATTGAAAAAACGTGTCCCTTTTGAGATAAAAGAAAAATTTATGGATGATTGGGAGGAAATAAAGATTGCTTCTAAACTCGCGGAAAAATCAGATAAATTTGAGAGTATAAGAAGAGAATTTAAGAGGTCGGATAGAAAACCTTGGGAAAATAAATCTTTTCAGGATAAGCAAAAAGACAATTTTAATTCTAAAAGTAGAAAGGAAATTAAACCAAAATCGGAATTTGAGAATACGAAAGAGTGTGGGAAATTTGATCAATTTAAGAAGGACAATGCTTTCGAAAAGCAAAGACAAGTCCAATGTTATAATTGTTTGGCCGTGGGCCACATCAGACCAAATTGTCCTGAATTGTTAAAAAGTAAATCTAATTATGAGGATAAAAGCATAGCTTGGATTGTTGCTAGTGATGGGAAAAGTGAAATAATAAGGAAGGTGTGGAAACCGAATTACCTATGGTTGATTTATGCGTGAATGGTAAGAAAGTAAAAGCGATTAAGGACACAGGTGCGCAAATTGCGGTTTTTGATGCTAATGACATTCCGTGGAGTGCTAAGAAAGTGGGAAATGTCTTTCTTATACCGGCCCTCGGAAATAGACAAAAAGCGGATTTGGTGTCAGTGCCGGTTGCTTTGATGGAAGGTGAAAAAGAGTGTGTTGAAAAAAATGTGGTGGTTGCAGTTGTGAGAAAACTAAATTCTCCGCCCCTTATAACACCAGCTGTTTATGACTTATTAAAGTTAGGAAATATGGAAAAGCAAAATTCGGTGTATAAACAAGTGGGGAATCAAAGAGAATTAAATGGGCAGGGAACCCTCAGATTATCTAGCGATCATGAGCAAAGGGTTGTTAGAAAAATGGTTGTGAATGAAATCTGTGAAAGGGATAATAAGTCTGTTAATGAGATACAGGTAAATTCACTGGAAGACGTGACTGATAGGTATTTGGAAAAAGGGTCTAAATTGATCGATACAAAAGAGGGTGCGTCTAAAAAGGATGGTGATAAAAGGTCAGGTATTGGACGTCAATTTCGGGAAAAGAATTCTGAGCATGATGTAAATATACCCAGGTATTTTGTCGGTAGTATGGGATTTATACATGTTAGAAATAGAATTAGAAAGAAATTGAGTTCATCTATGACTGTGGCCAGTAAATTTAACTCTAGGATGAAGGAAAATAATAGAGTAAATTGGGGGGCTAAATGTCAAGAAGATGTGAATAAGAAATCAAAGTTAAAAAGAATGGAGCATTCTTCTTTTAAAACGGATCACAAAGAAAGATTTATTGAAATCAAACAAGATTTTGAAAGGAAAAATCATGATTATGAAGTTGTGAAGCGAAATTTATTGTCGAAAAGATTTTCTGATAGAAGTAATTTAGATATTGGGTTTTGGGAGAATTCTCTAAATTAGGTTTTATTCTAAATTTGGGAGTACTCATTATTGTAATATCTGTATTGTGTTTATTTATCATTTAATGCTTAACATTTTCGCAATGGTAAAACTTCATTAATTTAATAATTGCATAATTTAGTATGCTTTCTTTTTGTTTGTAGAAGTGTCTAAATTTAGGCTTTTAAGCAAGTTTTTAAGAGAATCGTTTTAGGCATTGTGTTGTATATAGATTTTTTTCTTTTTTTTTATTATTACTTTTTTTTGTTAGAATCATGTAAAGTGTAATCTGTATTTGGTATTATATGTATGTGAAATATTTCAAAATTGTTTCTTAGGGCATCAATTGTATAAATTATTCCTAGAATTATACTTAGGTATTGTAGTTATGGGATTATAGTAAATCCTGTTGACAGTGTGGTCTATCAAATACTGAGTATGGGAATGTGTTTGTATTCTATAGGGATTTTTCATGTGTTATTCTAAATTCCTTTATACTTTGTTGACCTCTTTAGAAATTGATTGAAGGAGCTTATTCTATTAATATATATGCCAAATTTCTTCTAGAAATTTTTTCTTAGGGGGAGGTGTTGTGATGAGTTGACATGTTTCAACTCCTCCCTTATTTGTGGAAAAAGGATAATCTCTCTGGAATGAAAATAATATGACAGATTGATCTCTATTGACAAAAATTCTATCAATAGTGTGGATTTCATTTTCACTTTGAGATAAGCCAAGCTGCAATACATGCTTTGTATTGAATGATATGTTATCTGAATGGGTGGATAAGAAATGTGAATGGCATTTTTTGGATACAATGGATCTAGCCCATATGAGTTGGAAATTCTAACTGGATAAGTATGGGATTAAGATAGCTGTCACTCATAGGAAGGCCAGAGGGCGTTTCTTTCCTTATGGAGAGAAAAATACCTGTTTTGCCGGAGAGGAAGGAATGCGAGGAGATACGAAAGACGGCAGTTGAAGGTGGAAGGAGTGGAATGTGGAATCAGTTGGATTTGGAATACTCGAGAGTGAGGTTCCACTTTGAGCGGACGTCAGAATCGGAATTTGGCTGACCATGTAAATTGTGGCATGGATGCTTATCATAATTTTTCATTTTTACTTTTGTTTTCTTTTTTTAATGTGTTAATTTAAAATAAAGTTTTTTCGTTTCAAACGATAAATGGAATTTATTATTTATATATACAACGTCTCACGCTACCACAATAGGAACAGTTTTTCGGTATTTGCCGATATCTGAATCTAGGAAAAAGTCCCCGGAAAACAAAAGTAACCGGAAAAAAGTGATAAAAAATTTATAAATATTGACGTTATTGATCAATAAGTGTTAAAAACTAACAGGGTAACAAAAGTCTGATTTATATCATTCCCGTAGGCGAATATTTGCTGTAAATATTTGTGAATGGTATTAGCAATAGTGTAAAAAAGAGACTATTTTCGCGTACGAAAATGCTCGTATTCATCACTACTTTATTTTTTACATTCGTGAACATAATTATGAATATTCACAATCATAATCAATTCAATTATATGTAAAAAATTAAGTAGTGATTAAAACGAGTATTTTCGTATGCGAATATTCGCGTTCAAAAATCAAGTAGTGATGAATACGAGCATTTTCATATGCGAATATTCCCACTTTTTTACACTATTGCTAAAAGAATTCACATAAGGAAATGATATAAATCATACAGTTGTTATCTCCTGTACCGCAGCAACACCATCAGCCTGGTGAAAAGCATTGTTGCACACCATCGGCGCATTCATAATCACAACTGAAGGCGCCGATAAGCCTACCCGGGACTAGCCTAATTCATGGCGCCTGGTGCGGGGGCACTCGCACCACCCTTTGTGCGGCTCTGGTTACCTCGTTCGTTTTTAAAACTTATTTATCAATTCCTTGTAATCTTTTTTCCGGTCACTTTTTTCCCCCCCGGTTACTTTTTTTCCGCTCTTGCTTTTTCTGTCACTTTTTTTCCGATTACTTTTTCCCGCTCTTGTTCTTTCTGTCATTTTTTTTATTACTTTTTTTCCCGGTCGCTTTTTTTTTTTTTTTTTTTTTTTTTTTTGCGGTTACCGCCGACATCTGTTTTAATTATGTTAAAAGTTTCCCTAGTACTTGCCTGTAGTACGACTAGTTTAACGGCTGTACTTGTACAAATTACTAAAAACATTCCTTCGCCACTCTTTTAATCTGTATATATATGTGATTTATTACATGCAATTTATACCTAGGATTTTTAAATAAATAAATGTGAAATTTATGTTCACAAATTTTAGAATTGTGATTTATCAAGACGTTTTATAAGAAAAATAAATAGCGCGTGATTTTCAAATTTGTATTTTAAAATGCAATCTAGTTTTAATAATCTTACATTAGATGCTGCCCACTCTCTCTTCTTAGCGGCAACCATTGTAAACAATATCCGGTCAATTTATTTTTAGGCGGGAATCTTTCCCATGTTACCTTTCATATAGATTGCAGAGAGAACACTGGTAACCACAAAGAACTCCTTTGACCTCCGAACATTAAATTTTCCTCTTGTGCAAAGTAAGAGATAATAGGAGTATGTCTACTTATCTCCTACACACATTTGTTTGGTCTGATCTGGTCATGTGGGAATGTGTTTGCTTATAAGTGTTTTTTTTTTTTTTTTTTTTTTAAATACTAATACGATACGATTGTGCCAGGGGTTCTAAGACCCGTCTCGGGTAACCACTGCGCGGGGTGTCAAAAGTTGCGATTTTCCTGGATGAACAAATTCTTTTAAATTTCTTTTAGCACCATGTAAAATTTAATACCTCAATCTAATTGTTAGCCTGCATCGAATGGAATTTAATTGCAGTAAAACCTGTATAAACGGAACCTGCATATAACGGAAAATTTTTATGATTCTGTCGAAAGTTATACCGTTGTGACAGGTCCAAGATGTTATGAATTAAAGGGGTAGCGTAGAACCTTTAAATGAACCGCTCCCGTAAATCATCGAAATGAATTTTATTACATTCAACATTTCAAATAAATAAAATACAAATTCTTGATTAATAGGATTGCACAACAATAAAATATTTCGGGCTCTTTCAGCTTATGATTCTATTTCAGCTAAGTGTCCAGCATTAATAATAGTCTATACTTTCAAAGGATAAACAATGTCAATGTTCCCCTTCAAAGGTAGGAGCGGGAGTCGAGGGTCGATCGGTTCGTCTGAACCTTCACAAAATATAAAGGATTACAAATTCTGTCAATCATCTCCTGAATACGGGAAGGGGATCAAAATAGTCGCTGTTCTGCTCAACTAGAGAGTGTTCACGCTCTCTTTACAAGTCTGTCACGCAACAATCTCAAAGTTTTTGTTAGAGAACGGTTTTCTCTGCCCGGTGATTCAACAATCACCTGAATGTAGTTTTTCCCAGGAGTGATGACTCGTCTTTGAGGTTGAGAAAAATCTGCAACCTACCTCGAATGCTCTTTACTCTTAACTCAACTAACTATATTTTCTTCATCTATCTTCGATGTTACCCCTCGAACAATAGGATTCTCTCCAGCCATCAAAAAGTCTTTCAGATGAGGTAATAAAAAAAGTCCGTTATGATAGGTGGAAAAAGGATTTCCCACGCACGTTCTCTAATGACTGAGGTCATCTTGGTTCCCACGATACCTGGGGCGGGCGGGCTCAACCAAAGGGATTCCATTCAGCTCTCTCTATTCATGTAGCTGTCCCCAAACCTTGAAGTAGTATGATGATTGAGCAAAACTTTTGAAGTATCCCGGCCGAGTACTGGACTTCGTTTAATTTTGGAAGAAAATCCCAAACACATGGGATCTGCCTATACCTGTCTTTAAGCTTCACAAACAAGGGTTTTAGATGAGATATAGTGAATTTCCGTAACGTTTGCATATACCTGTTAAGAAAACCTATGTTAGACTGAATATTTGTTCATTGATATTCTGTTTTTATAGGTTTTACTGTTCTTTGTTTAGTAAAACCTGAAAAAATAGAACCTGTATAGAACGAAATATTGTTTTATACGTAAACAATTCCTTATCCGTACGAAAATAATGTCATAAAATTATAATTGCTCAATTGGAAACATCTGTAAAACGGAATTTTGTTTCGGTCTCTAGCGATTCCGCTTTCACAGATTTTACTGCATAAAATTATTATGTATATTGAATACAGTAAAACTTTCTAAACGGAAAGATTCCATTTCAGACATATTGGCATCTTAAAAACTATAATTGTATTATGTGGGATTCTTCCGTAGAAACCAGGATTTTTTTACGTTTAAGACAGCATTATGTTATAGACAGGTTTCGCTTCGATATGATTTACTGTATTTTTATGTCTCAATTTAAAAGTCACTGTTCCGCTGTTTGTGACAATGGTCCTGGCAACACTAGGAGTGACCCAAGTGAAAATAAATGAAAAAAAAAAGAGTAGGGAATTATTAATTTAAATAAAAAGGCACGTCACGAAACACATACATCTAAATTTATAAAAGTCCAGCTTCAGAAAGCCGTTGTGATGGATTGAGGATCCATCAGCATATTTCATTCTGATAAGATTAAAATAATCCCAGAATAAAATGGAGTGATCGGTCTTGATTGGCAACTATTGTAAGAGGATTATCCTAAAGAGAAAAAATCCTTAGTTATTTTCAAGTAAGAATGAAAAGCTTTCATGCTGTGTATAGCCTTGCTAAATGTGTGTAAACTTTATATTTAAGAAGATTAACTGAAGGGGTTTAAATGTGTCAGGAAGGTATTTGTATGAATGGCATGGCTAGAAAAAAGGTATTTCGAAGAACCCTAGATACCAAGGGGTAGGGGGATGGAAGAAGGGTATTTCAATCAAGGAGGATCAGTGGATTATGCACAGGGGAGGAGGATAGAGTTTTTCGTCATTGAGGAGCAGTCTGGTTTTTGAGTTCTGGAGAGTTTGACCTTGTTTTTTGGGGGTTCCTGAGATGTACAAAAATGTCTTGTAAATATCATATAAATTTTCACTATCATGTCCTTTTTTACAATTGTGATTTTGAAATAAAACTTTTCGTTTAATACGAAGTGATGTGTTTAATTATATGTATGCGATCACGATACCACACCGTGTATGGAGCACGAACAGTTGTTTGCTTTAGCTAATAAACGGCGTAATCAGAAAAAAAGTCCGCAATTAACAATGCGACTATTTTTAAAACATTCACAAACTCATTTCCATTCATATTTGCTTGAAAATTTTAAATATTCGCATTCAAGTAGGGGAAGGCCGGACAAAAAGGTCACCCAATATAATGACGTTACCAGAGCGCTGGTATTGCGTGGTTTGTGGTCAAACTATTTCGTTGGATGGCAGTGAGTAACCATACAATTGTTGAACAAGGTGGTTCCATGTTTTATAATTTTAGAGCGGGTTTTCCAGTTTTTGAAGTTTGTGATCTAAGGTAAGTGACTTAAATTGCATACAATTAACAATAACCTGTTGTACTTGCATTTATTTATTGAATGTGTAAGGGAAGAGCATGTTTTCAGCTTCACATTGGTGGGTGAGTGGTCGATGACTGTTCATTTTTTTCCACTGTAGGACGTATTTTCTGTCATGACTCTCAAATGGGCAAAGTGGTCAAAATAATGGCTGTTTGATTGGATCAAGTGATGAAGGTTGGATCAGGTGCAATGTTTGTCACCTCTTGGCTCCTGAGGCCTGTTCACTTCGAGAAGAAGATGACGTGGAGATCATTTGTGAAAAATGCAGCGCTTGATTCTGATTTTTTATTTTTTATTTGGGTTTTTCAAACTCTTATTGGAATTTTCATACCATTTTCAATCTTTCATTATATTTCATACGATTTGTTATGACAATAAAACTGTTCTAATCATTTAAATAGTGTTTTCAATCTTTTTAAACCTGTAGGGAAAAGTGGGCATGGAGTGACCACTTTGCCCGTCTGGGTCAGGCAAAGTGGACGTTTTGACCTTTTTTGGAAAAAAACAAATTTGCACTTCCACATTATTATTTCGTAAAAATTATCAATACCCTTACACTTCTAAGTAGTCACTCTAGATCCATGCAAATTGTCAGTTATGTATATGTATTTTAAGGGGTAACAAAAAATCACAAAATCTTAGGGTAACCACTTTGCCCGCCCTTCCCCCACCTAAGAATCAAATACCCTTCTCCGTTTTCCTACAAATTCCAAAGAGCGTGGTGCAACAAATGCAGACAGTTTATGTGTAAAAGTCATAATTTATGTGTTATTTTGTGCGTGACTTGTAGCGGACTACTGTAGAAAAACATCCTGTAATTGTCATTATTTGGAAATTAAGAGCCTACGCTAGTCACGCGAAAAAACGCTCCAGCTAATGTTAAGTCTATGGGAAGGTTATCGCGCGATTTCTCGCTCGCATTTTAATATTTTTTAAATGATTTTTTTTGCATAGGATAGCTGAGGTCGATCTCTAACGTTGCTAGCTTTTACTTTTTCAATTTTGGTTCCAGTATTTTTATATAAGCGCACTGTCTCTTTCAGAACCGGTTCCAACTGGTTCCAAAATTGAAAATGTCCCTTATAAAAAAAACCGTAACCAAAATCGAAAAAGTAAAAGCTAACAACGTTAGAGATCGACCTCTGCTATCCTATGCAAAAAAAAAACATTTAAAAATATTAAAATGCGAGCGAGAAATCGCGCGATAACCTTCCCATAGACTTAACATTAGCTGGAGCGTTTGTTCGCGTGACTAGCGTAGGCTCTTAAAAGGCGAATTTTGATGTCATTTTCTAAATGTTTAAAAATAACATGTCATTTTCTAAATGTTTAATGTTTTCTAAATGTTAAAAACCTTTTTGGAAAACAACTTACATTCTTTTTTTTCAATGTAAGCCAATATTGTAACAAACCCAATATGCGTAAAATATTGTTTTTTCATTGGAAAATATTTAAATGTAAGCCAATATTTGTACAATATTCGCATTTGATTGGAATTATGTCTAATGTAAAGCCAATATTTGTACAACAATGGCAGTTCATTGTAAATGTTTTTTCGTCCAGTTTTTCTAAATGCGCTTTTATCGAACCGTTCAAAATACGAACAAACTAAAAACGTTGTCTAAAATTTTGTACTTTTTATTTTCGAATGTTGCAAACCAACATAATAAAATACCAATTTTAACCCTTAAACATTTTTTGAAAAAATTTCTATTTATTGATTTTTTTTTTTTTTTTTTTTTTTTTTTTTATCGAAGCTCACTTCAGGTTGAATTTTAGAGATATACAGATAAATGGAAAATACTCACTCATCAGAATATTTTCTTCTCTACGACGAAAAATGCAAATAACCCTTTCAAAAAAATTTTCGATTCGAAGTCACTTTGCGCCCCTGAGAGACACTCTTTTTTTTCTATGCTAAATGTCGGTAATTTTAAGACAATGTTTTTACACGCTCTTCGTACAATCGCTTTGTATCATGTATAGAAATCTAGAAAAATTTCGGACGATTAGGAGTATTTAAAAAAAATAAAATCTGCAGAATTTTTGCTCATAACGTGAATACGCGGGTGGCCTTTGGTGATGTTTTTTGAAAAAAATTTACAATTTTTTTCACAAAAATTATAAGTTGGCTTTCAAAAGAATACAGATGAAATTCCAGATTATACTTATCTAGATTTATACTTTTCAGATTATACTTATAACTAATAAAAAATTCAAAGAGATCGGACAATAAAGCTATTTTTTTATATTAAACGACTCGACACATTAAAAAGAAAAGCGAGAACAAAACACAGACCTTTTACAATTAAACATGAATATTTTTTCACAAATATTTTACACAGGCTTCAAAACCATTATATTTATAACAATTTCAAAGAGTTTGGACATTAAGAACTACTTTTTTAACTACTAAACGAGCTAATGTGGGAAAAAATCATTTTACAAGCGCCTTTATCACTAAATATAGTTTTATTTCACGAATTTTTTATACAGGTTTTGAAACCATGTATCGTTCATAGAAGTGTTTGGACAATAAGTAATATTTTTTTAATGTTAAATAACTCGTCGTCAAAAAAAAAAAAAAAAAAAAAAAAAAAAAAAAAAAAAAAAAAAGGCCGCATAACTTATAAATTTATACAGAATTGATATTTAGTAAAGATTATCATATACAAAGGGCCAACAATTTGGAAATATTTCCAAAGTTACACTAATATGTAAAATATTGGCGTTTGATCGCAAATTTTTCCAATGCAACGCAAACATTTGTGCAATATTGGTGTTTGACTGCAAATATTTCCAATGTAACGCCCATATTGTGCAAATGTTGGTGTTACATTGGAAATATTTCCAATGCAACGCCAACATTTGTACAATATTGGCGTTCTATCACAAATATTTCCAATGTAACTCCAACATTTGTACAATATTGGCGTTAGATCAGAAATATTTCCAATGTAACGCCCATATTTGTACAATATTGGCGTTCTATCACAAATATTTCCAATGTAACTCCAACATTTGTACAATATTGGCGTTTGATCAGAAATATTTCCAATGTAACGCCCATATTTGTACAATATTGGCGTTTGATCAGAAATATTTCCAATGTAACTCCAACATTTGTACAATATTGGCGTTTGATCAGAAATATTTCCAATGTAACGCCCATATTTGTACAATATTGGCGTTTGATCAGAAATATTTCCAATGTAACGCCCATATTTGTACAATATTGGCGTTCTATCACAAATATTTCCAACGTAACTCCAACATTTGCACAATATTGGCGTTTGATCAGAAATATTTCCAATGTAACGCCCATATTTGTACAATATTGGCGTTTGATCAGAAATATTTCCAATGTAACGCCCATATTTGTACAATATTGGCGTTCTATCACAAATATTTCCAACGTAACTCCAACATTTGCACAATATTGGCGTTTGATCAGAAATATTTCCAATGTAATTTCAACATTTGCACAATATTGGCGTTTGATCAGAAATATTACCAATGTAACGCCCATATTTGTACAATATTGGCGTTCTATCACAAATATTTCCAATGTAACTCCAACATTTGCACAATATTGGAGTTCTATCACAAATATTTCCAATGTAACTCCAACATTTGCACAATATTGGCGTTTGATCAGAAATATTTCCAATGTAATTTCAACATTTGCACAATATTGGAGTTCTATCACAAATATTTCCAATGTAACTCCAACATTTGTACAATATTGGCGTTAGATCAGAAATATTTCCAATGTAACGCCCATATTTGTACAATATTGGCGTTCTATCACAAATATTTCCAATGTAACTCCAACATTTGTACAATATTGGCGTTTGATCAGAAATATTTCCAATGTAACGCCCATATTTGTACAATATTGGCGTTTGATCAGAAATATTTCCAATGTAACTCCAACATTTGTACAATATTGGCGTTTGATCAGAAATATTTCCAATGTAACGCCCATATTTGTACAATATTGGCGTTTGATCAGAAATATTTCCAATGTAACGCCCATATTTGTACAATATTGGCGTTCTATCACAAATATTTCCAACGTAACTCCAACATTTGCACAATATTGGCGTTTGATCAGAAATATTTCCAATGTAACGCCCATATTTGTACAATATTGGCGTTTGATCAGAAATATTTCCAATGTAACGCCCATATTTGTACAATATTGGCGTTCTATCACAAATATTTCCAACGTAACTCCAACATTTGCACAATATTGGCGTTTGATCAGAAATATTTCCAATGTAATTTCAACATTTGCACAATATTGGCGTTTGATCAGAAATATTACCAATGTAACGCCCATATTTGTACAATATTGGCGTTCTATCACAAATATTTCCAATGTAACTCCAACATTTGCACAATATTGGAGTTCTATCACAAATATTTCCAATGTAACTCCAACATTTGCACAATATTGGCGTTTGATCAGAAATATTTCCAATGTAATTTCAACATTTGCACAATATTGGCGTTTGATCAGAAATATTTCCAATGTAACGCCCATATTTGTACAATATTGGCGTTCTGTCACAAATATTTCCAATGTAACTCCAACATTTGCACAATATTGGCGTTTGATCAGAAATATTTACAATGTAACGTCCATATTGTACAAATGTTGGTGTGACATTGGAAATATTGCCAATGCAACGCCAACATTTGTGCAATATTGGCGTTTGATCAGAAATATTTCCAATGTAAAGCCAACATTTGTACAATATTGGCGTTTGATTGGAAATATTTGAACAATATTTTCATTTGGTTGGAAATATTTCCAATGCAGCGCCAATATATGTACAATATTTGGCATTTGATTGGATATATTTCCAATTTAACACCAATATTTCACAAATATTGGGCATTGATTGGAAATATTTCCAATTTCACACCAATATTTAACCAATATTGGCGTTTTATTGGAAATATTTCCAATGAATGCAATATTGGCGCAATATTGGGCCAATATTGGTTGGCTACTAGGGACATATGTCGATTTTACATTCATAAGATAACGGAGAAGCACTTTTACTCTCTCTCATTAAACAAAAACCGCAGCATACAAGAAGTAAACACCAGATACTCAGATAGTAGGTTAACACAACTTAAAATGACCATATTTCGATTTTACCTTCATAAAATAACGGAAAAGCATTTTTACCTTCTTTCATTAAGCAAAAACAGCCAGCTACAAGAAATAAACACCAAATACTTAGTTTGTAGGTTAACACAAATTAAAATGGCCTTATTTCGGTTTTATATTCATAAAATAACAGACTGGAACTTTTACCTTCTCTCATTAAACAAAACCAGCAAGCTACAAGAATTAAACACCAGATACATGGATAGTGGGTTAACACAACTTAAAATGGCCATATTTCGATTTTAAATTCACAAAATAACGGAAAAGCATTTTTTCCTTCTTTCATTAAGCAAAAACAGCAAGCTACAAGAAATAAAGACCAGATACTAGAGTAGTGGGATAACACAATTTAAAATTTGCCATATGTCGATTTGACATTCATAAAATAGCATTAAAACACTTTTGCCTTCTTTCATTAAATAAAAACAGCAAACTACAAAAAAATAAACACCAGATACTTAAATAGTTTGGATAGTGGGTTAACACAACTTAAAATGGCCATATGTTGATTTTACATTCATAAAATAACAGAAAAGCACTTTTATCTTATCTCATTAAACAAAAACAGCAAGCTACTAGAAATAAACACCAGATACTTGGATAGTGGGATAACACAACTTAAAATGCCCATATTTCGATTTTACATTCATAAGGTAACAGAAAAGTACTTTTATCTTATCTCATTAAACAAAAATGACAAGCTACAAGAAATAAACACCAGATGCTTGCATACTGGGTTAACACAACTTAAAATGCCCATATTTCGATTTTACATTCATAAAATAGCAGAAAAGCAATTTTACTTTCTCTCATTAAACAAAAACAGCAAGCTACAAAAAATAAACACCAGATACTTGGATAGTGGGTTAACACATTTTAAAATGGCCATATGTCGATTTTACATTCACAAAGAAACAGAAAAGCAATTTTACTTTCTCTCATTAAACAAAAACAGCAAGCTACAAAAAATAAACACCAGATACTTAGATAGTAGGTTAACACAATTTAAAATGACCATATTTCGATTTTACATTCATAAAATAACAGAAGAGCACTTTTACCGTCTCTCTTTAAACAAAAACAGCAAGCTACAAAAAATAAACACCAGATACTTGGATAGTGGGTTAACACAATTTAAAATGCCATATGTCGATTTTACATTCATAAAATAACAGAAATGCACTTTTACCTTCTCTCTTTAAACGAAAACAGCAAGCTACAAGAAATAAACAAAGGATACTTGCATACTGGGTTAACACAACTTAAAATGCCCATATTTCTATTTTACATTCATAAAATAGCAGAAAAGCAATTTTACTTTATCTCATTAAACAAAAACAGCAAGCTACAAAAAATAAACACCAGATACTTGGATAGTGGGTTAACACAATTTAAAATGGCCGTATGTCAATTTTTCATTCATAAAATAACAGAAAGGAACTTTTACCTTCTCTCATTAAACAAAAACAGCAATCTACAAGACTTAAACACCAGATACTTGGATAGTGGGTTAACACAATTTTAAATGCCCATATGTCGATTTTACATTCATAAAATAACGGAGAAGCACTTTTACTCTCTCTCATTAAATAAAAACCGCAAGATACAAGAAGTAAACACCAGATACTTAGATAGTAGGTTAACACAACTTAAAATGACCATATTTCGGTTTTACATTCATAAAATAACAGAAAATCACTTTTACCTTCTCTATTTAAACAAAAAACAGTAAGCTACAAGAAATAAACACCAAATACTTAGTTTGTAGGTTAACACAACTTAAAATGGCCATATTTCAGTTTTATATTCATAAAATAACAGAAAGGAACTTTTACCTTCTCTCTTTAACCAAAAACAGCAAGCTACAAGAAATAAACACCAGATACTTGGATAGTGGTTTAACACAACTTAAAATGGCCATATTTCGATTTTACATTCATAAAATAATAGTAAAGCACTTTTACCTTCTCTCATTAAACAAAAACAGCAAGCTACAAGAAATAAACACCAGATACTTGGACAGTGGGTTAACACAATTGAAAATGGCCGTATGTCGATTTTGCATTCATAAAATAACAGAAAGGAACTTTTACCTTCTCTCATTAAACAAAATCAGCAATCTACAAGAATTAAACACCAGATACTTGGATAGTAGGTTAACACAACTTAAAATGGCCATATGTCGATTTGACATTCATAAAATTGCATTAAACCCTTAACTGTGTAGCCCGAAATCAGTTCGGGGAAGAAGGTTTTGCTTGTTTTGTTATTAAAAGCTCTTACACAAGAGTATTTTTTAAATGCAACCTTCGCTTTATCAATCGGCAGACCATTTTCGATTACACAAAGCAAATATTTTAGTACGGAAAAAGTGGTGTATTGTGCCTATTTTAAGTTTATGGTGTCAAAAAGCCTCTCACAGTTAAGGGGTTAAAGCACTTTTACCTTCTCTCATTAAATAAAAACAGCAAAGTACAAGAAATAAATACCAGATACTGGGGTAGTGGGATAACACAATTTAAAATGGCCATATGTCGGTTTGACATTCATAAAATAGCATTAAAGCACTTTTACCTTCTCTCATTAAATAAAAACAGCAAACTACAAAAAATAAACACCAGATACTTGGATAGTGGGTTAACACAATTTCAAATGCCATATGTCGATTTTACATTCATAAAATAACAGAAATGCACTTTTATCTTCTCTCTTTAAACGAAAACAGCAAGCTACAAGAAATAAACAAAGGATACTTGGATAGTGGGTTAACACAACTTAAAATGGCCTTATGTCGATTTTACATTAATAAAATAACAGAAATTCAGTTTTACCTTCTCTCATTAAACGAAAACAGCATGCTACGAGAAATAAAACCATATACTTGGTTGTTGGCCTTGAATCAAAAGTGTACTGCTTCAACGTAAACCATTCTAATAATAATGTGGGATTGGAATAATAAATAATGCACATCTGTAAACTAATATCCACAACAATGCAAGATAACAGATTCAAGGGTTTAAGTAATAGCTACACCATATCGCAAGATTATTATAAGTTTCGTGAAAGATGAAGTTTAAACAGAATGCTAGAGAGAATAGCTATTCCATAGTTTTGTACACCAATATGAAGGTTAGAAATCCGATATGTCAAATAAAGGATTTAAATTAGCATTCTAAGGGAATTCTTACTCATGTTTATGAAGATGTTATGCTATTGATAGGTGCGAAGTATTGTGATTTCAACATAATATTGTTTCTATGAGTTAGTAATACAGAATGTTTAAAATTAAATCAAAGCGATATAGTCCTTTATTGTGGTAAGTCAAGTAAATATTTACGCAATTGTAAGATTATAAATTAAAATCCTACAATAATATCATCTATCATGGCTCGTGGCTTTTACTACTTCATCGATTTGAAACGTCGTTTTGTTTTTCTCACATATATGTTGGTCTCTGCGGTTGTGTCAATAAAAAATGAAAATGAAGCTCAAATTTAATATTTTGTCAATTCTTTGTCATTTTTCTTCGTCCGACTTATAATGTCGGTTTCTGACTCTTTTCCTTGAACAGTATTTATTTTCACCTTGTATAGTGGCATAAAAGGTATACTTTAATTATATATATATATATAAATAAATCATTGTGATGTATTTAGAATAAAAAATTATCCTATGCTTTTGTGCATAATATAATTATGAAAGTTAGAATACTATAAAACACTACCCAATTTCATGCAATTTGGGTTTAAAATGCTTTACGTTTGAATTTACAAATGATTCATGACTTTTAAGAAATGTTTAATATTATAAAACATGCAGTCGCCTAATAATTAAGGGAAATGTTCCATACAATTGACACAGAAAAAACAAAAATAGCCATTCGACTAAAAATTTTGTTCTTTTTTTCAGATTATATAAAAACAAATATGCTTAGGAATTGTCTTCATACTGAAATAATACCAAACACTGCAATTTTTAATACGAACGCATAAATTTGACATTAATTTCGAAGTTCGTGAGCACAATTTGACTGCTTTTAGAAAATGTCTGCCTGTGAGTCTGTCTGTCTGTGTGCCTGTGAGTTTGTATGTGACAAACATTTTGTGGACGCTCTCTACATCAAGAACTAATGCACGGAATCTAATGAAACTTTAGATTCAGTTAGAACTCCGATTAAGTTTCTGCTGATTAGAGTTTGGTGTAAATTACCCAACAGGTGGTGCTGCTGTGCTTCATTTTCACGATTTTCGCAATATCTCTATCTCAATAATAATTCAGGTATTTTCACCAAACTTCAGATTCAGTTAGAATAAATTGTTGCTGATTATGTTTCAGGTGTAAATAGCCCAACAGTTGGCTCTGTTATGCTGAAATTTTCAGGATTTACATAATTTTAGCGATCGTCATATCTGAAGAATTAATGCACGGAATTTAGAAAAACTTCATATTCTGTTAGACTTTAACATGAGTTGGTGCTGATTAGGTTTCCGTGTAAATCATATAACAGGTGGCGCTGCTATTCTGCATTTTTTTTTTGCTTTCTTCAACCTATACAAGAAGAAAATATTGGATTATTAAATAAATATGACTTCCGTTTTTCGACGGATTTATGCGTATTAGAATGTCTTGAACACAATTTGACTGCTTTTATAAAATGAGTCTGTGTTTGTCTGTATGTCACATAAATTTTGTGGACGCTCTAACGCACGAAGTACTGCGGAGAAAAGGATGAAATTTCATATGAATTTCTAACCTTATGTGAACTGGTACCAATTTTTTTTTGGACAAAATCCCCTAAGAAGGGATGCGGCTAATCGATGACTTCTTTCGATTTATGTGATACTTTAAATCTTCAGTTTATGTGCGCAGATTTCAACGAAACATCAAATTTAAAATTCTCATAAAAGGAATAGATTCATATTCAATTTTGGTTGCAGTCGTCTATGAAGGAGTGACGAATTTTGATGATTTGTTTGAAGAAAGTTTTGTGATGGCCATAACATAATAGTTTACTTTGTTCTGGTAAGAGAAAGGGTGTTTTCATTCCTCCTTGGAATTTCTATTCGAAGGAGAAAGGTATTTGCTGTGTGGAGGACACTTCGGGCACGTCACTTAAGACAATAACCAAAAATCGAAAAGAAAAACGAAAAACAACTTATTCAAAATTAATAATGGATGATGATGGCGGTGGAGCAGGGCCTTTAAGTTTACGCTAATCAAATTAATGCTGATAAAAACTAATTAACGGAAGAGGAGATGCTAACCCAAAAAATTTCTCTAATTCTATCCCCATCTCTAAAGAAGATGGCTACGATTACTAACCGCTGCTGGAATTACTTTCATGCACTCTAAAGATTGCGGCACAGCGTTTAGTTTAGTTTAGTTTAATTTAGTTTAGTTTAGTTTAGTTTAGTTTAGTTTAGTTTAGTTTAGTTTAGTTTTCTTTTCTTTAGTTTAGTTTAGTTTAGTCTAGTTTAGTTTAGTTTAGTTTTCTTTTCTTTAGTTTAGTTTAGTTTTGATTAATTTTGTTTCTTTCTTTTCTTTTCTTTTGTTTCGTAATTTGGCAACGATATAAAAAAATGACCTTTTTTATATATGAAATAAATCTCTATTGAAATAATGAAATTTTGAATCAAAAATTAAAAGAACACACTCAAAAAATTAGTCATCTTAAAAAAAAATTAATTGCACACCGCACATCGCAACATTGTTAAACTACACCGCAAACGATTTTTTCCCAGATAAACCGAATTCATAAACACTTTTCAACTACAGGCGAAATATGTTCTGAAAATCGCCACTACTGGTATAGTTACCTTAATTCTATAAAATTAAAATGTTTAGTAAAATGTGAAATGTAATTTATAAAAGTTAGTTTGTAAAACTCCGTGAAAAATTCCCTCAGAGTAAAATATTACTTTATTTTGAATAATTTTCAAATATCAAGTTTCAATTAGTATAATATCCTTTCGGTAATTACATGCTAAGCTCAAAAGTTGCAGCTAATTATTTCTAGCTTAATGCAAAAGGTTTTTTTTTTTATATTTAATAAACACACATGTTTAATATTACATCATTATTTACAGATCGTTAATACTAACACATGCATTTTTTAAAATTTAAATTTGAAAATACACACCGGACATGCCTAACGTGAACATTTGCAATGAATCCGTCTCATCTGAATTACCTAAAATTTGGCACGGGCTACTTTTCAGTTTAAAAAAAGCAATAAGGAAATATTAATTTCACGTTTACAGTTGACTATTTCAAGAACTTTTTTTTTTACATACATGATCTCGTGATTTATGTTTTTCAGGTTTATTTTCAAAAATTTGCGACAATATTTTTGTTTATCGTTATATATCTTGAAAATGGCGCCGTATATGAACGGTGAAACATATGTCGATCATTAAAACGTTTTTATAAGCCTTTTGTGTTCCTCTTTGTCTCACTTAAGCATTTTATCTCTATTTTAATTATAATTAGTGATCTTATCATGTGATTATGTCACACATCGGATATTTTGTACTTTTATTAAAACTGAAAGAAACATGTTTAAAGAAATTACAATTGTTATGTATAAAAAATGATAATAACCCATTAAAATGAAGTTTTTTTTTGCGATTCAGTTTAATTTCACTTTGAATTATTTGTTTCGATTTTACTTACGTTTCTAGATTCAAAAAATATAGTTTAAGACAAGTAACAGATAAACAACAGCTAAAAGGCACGAAAAATGTCGCAGTTGTTTTGTTGCCCTTTATCTTCAGGGTACTTAATAATTAACACTTCTTCTGGCAATTTGTACTTTAGCTTAATGAAAAAAAAAAATTGAAAATTTGCTTCGGGACTTAAAACACTATCATTAAAAGTTTCATTTAATCTAATATATGCTTGTCATAAAAAATATTTTTATCGATTATTACGAAGAACCTGATGTTAAAAACAGCAATCGAAAATGTTATTAACAAAAAGTTGTCTTAAATATTAAATACGCCTGACAAATAGTGAAATAAATGCCTTTAACCCTTTTAGGGGCAAAGTACTTATGTTACTACAATGTCGAAATCTTTGAATCACATCGAGATTTATCAACAAATTTATTTGAAATGAACTAAAAACCTCTCTTCCCGTGTATTATAAAACTGAAATTTCATTCCAAAATTCAGGTGCCATTGTAACGTTTGAGAATTAAAATTAAGTCAGATATATTATATCCCACCACGCTTCAAGGGGTTAAAATAAGAAAAAAATGATCTTAAATTAATGTATATCGCTATAAAATTATATTTGCAATACTTGTAAATGACAAATTTATTAACTACTAGCTGACCCGCCCGGCGTTGCCCGAGCCCTTGTAACTTAAATCTCTTAAAAACGGAACACTGGCCACGGTCTACGATGGCTTCGGAACCGTATACCCGGCATGCTCGTACTCTCTAGAAAATCTTTTATTTCCCCCTACCACCGCCAGAGGAGCATTCTGTTCTAAACAAACTTCTTTCCGAACGAACTTCTGAGACATTTCCCCGCTGCCTACGTTACTGTATAGTAGGGGTTACGGCAATAAGGCACAGTCAGAGAAAATAACCTTGAGTGAGGTGCCGAGGGAAGGGGATGTTCGAGTGTCCTTCAGAAAATGACTAATTAGGAGGCCCACTATGCATGCATAAAAATTCGTTCGTTTTGTTAAGCTAGAAACTTAATTACAAAGTTGGCTTAAACTCTTATTTGTAAATAGTGGTAACCGCTACTCATAAATTTAATTTAATGTTATAAAGGGTGACTATTAAGTTAAATATAATGTTTGGAATCACTTGCGTTGAAATCGGAAAGATAGTTGCTGATATATAGAAACGGGGCATAGTTAGAGAAAAACCTTGAAGGAGGGGCCGGGGGGGGAGGGTTGTTCAAGTACCCTTCAGCAAATGACTAATTTTTAGGAGCACTATGCATCTTTCGAAATTCGTTCGTTTGCTTAAGCTAGGAACTTAATTACAAATTTGGCTTACCCAAGTATTCGGAAATAGTGGTAACCGCTACTCATAAATTTAGTTTAATCTAATTAAGAGCGACTATTAAGTTAATTATAATGTTTAAAATCCCTTGCGTTGAAATCGGAAAGATAGTTGCTGAGATATGGAAACGGAGCATAGTTAGAGAAGAAACCTTGAAGGAGGTTCCGGTGGGGGGGGGGGGGATGTTCAAGTGCCCTTCAGCAAATGACTAATTAGGAGGACCACTATGCATCTTTCAAAATTCGTTCGTTTCCTTAATCTTTGAATTTAATTACAAATTTGGCTTAAACTGTTATTCGTAAATAGTGGTAATCGCTACTCATAAATTTAGTTTAATGTTATAAAGGGTGACTATTAAATTAATTATAATGTATGAAATCACTTGCGTTGAAATCGGAAAGATAGTTGCTGAGATATGGAAACGGAGCAGAGTTAGAGAAAAAACCTTTAAGTACGGGCCGGGAGGGGGACGGGGGTTGTTTAAGTGGCCTTCAGCAAATAACTAATTAGGAGGATCACAATACATCTTTAATGATTGATTCATTTGGTTAAGCTGGGAACTTAATTTGAAATTTGGCTTACACTATTATTCGGAAATTCTGGTAACTGCTTTCTAGAAATACACCTTGAATCTTAAATGTAATTAGACCCTTGCCCCTCTTCATTCCCGCAAATATAAAAAAGAATCTGTTAAATAAAGTTTTCTGTATTAACAATCTCCATCATAATAATAAATGCATGCAAAAAAACAAAAAAAAAAAAAAAAAAAAAAACTTAAACCCGACTAATTGTCATGAAGAAAAATATGTCTGGAATATATTTCAATCAGTAGGACGTATGTGTAATTTGTCATGTACAGGTGGCACGACAATCGCATGGCTCCTCTACGCTGATAACATCAATCCATATTGACACTATTTAGTTAGAAATCCTTATTTATGCATCGCTACTCTGGTTTATTGAATTACTTCTGTGAAGAATCGATGCAACCAACCAGTGAACCAACCTACCCAAGAGAATAAAAGCGTATTTTTAATGAGAGTTCTTTGTGCATTTTAATTAATATTTCAGAAAGTAAATAAATTTTTAAAATTCTGACGCTCAGGTACACCAGGAGAGGGTTTGGACTACCTAAATCTAAATTTACAGATTTCTAGGTGCGCTTAATTTTCCTAGCCATCGCCAACAGACACACACACACACACACACACAGACAGACACACAGAGCGAAACTTTCTTTTATTAGTATAGATGCAGACGTAATGTGGAAAGTAAGACTAAATTTTACAAGCGAAAATGTAGCATAAATAAGTGGAATGCTAGACTTTAAGGCTTATTAAGTTTTATAATTCCTTAATGAAATGTCAAGGAAAACCTAACTAAATTGCACAATATAAATATTTTAAAAATATGAAACAATCTATTGTAACAATTGTTAAACAAACTATTGTAAAATGTACTCAGATTTCCATAAATCCAAATTATTGAAGGATAGAGGTATGGAATAAAAAGAATAAAATCTTTTTAGTTGCTTTCAATCAACATTTGTCAAAATGGTGGTACATCGAAAGTGTATGTACGGAAACTATTCATTGGCAAAAGTGTGGCATCATTCGTTATCTTGCGTTTTTCTTGTTTTATAGTACACAATGAACATTATGAACCCGTTTCTAATAACGTGGATATCCCTGTTATGACCATGCTGAAGTTTAAGAATTTTCCATGCTGTCATTTTGAAAAATTCCAAATCATTTTACTTTTTTTAACGTTCTCCGGTTAATAGATTTTCATAAAAAATATTGCATTCCACATAAAAATATTTTAACTAGTAAATTAAAAACGGAATTCTAAACGTCTACCAAGTGGCCATATCAGGAAGATGTGCACAGGAATTGGCCACCGTTGTTCCATGTTTCACAAATCGTAATTTTCTTCAATTTAAAAATGCTGTTCTACTAAATTAAATAATTTTGGTGTAAAATAATGTATAAACATGATACTCAATAATTCTTTTAGATATTCAAAAGTGGACTTGAAACAGGATTTTTCATCAAAAACGAAGTTGTTAATGAAATTGACCTTACAATTTAAGTTTTTATTTATAAAAAATCTGAAATCTTTTTAGAGTTTAACAAACTTCTAAAACAAATTATCTATCGCAATAGGAACAAATAAAAATGTCTTTGTCCTGGTCTTGCATGGCGCACTTCATACGGCCACCTAGATGGCCATATCAGGAGCAGGTCAGCTTTCACGAAAATCGTTTGATTTAAACAACTCGTAAAATATGCACTATCAACAACAACACCAATTCATAGAGCATTGAAAACTGAACAGAGCATGATGATATTAATGAACAAATTCTTTTAGAAACGTGGATAAAAAAAAAAAACGAAACTTAACAGATAAAAACAAAAAGAGATCACACCAAAAAACATAAAACAGGAAATTGGCGTCAAATTCCACTGTCTAGCTGAATGGTGAGTGATCACATGATACACTATAGGAGGCTCCTTCACGGTATTCTGACGCCATATAGCAAATGTTTCGGTAAACTAACGTATAATAGGAGGATGGCCATATCAGGAACATGGCCATAATAGGGGCATCTATCTTATATGGTCCGCGTCTAACTTTTAGGAACACATAATTTCAGCTGTAAAAACTCATTACTTCATGTTTTCCCCAAAAACATAAAATTGGAAATTGGCGTCAAATTTCATAATTTAGCTGAATGGTGAGTGATCACCATTCAGCTAGATCAGCTAAATGAAGATACCTCCAATCACTTGGAGGTTCCTTCACGGTATACAGACGCCATTTAGAAAATGTTTCGGTAAACTAACGTATAATAGGGAGATGGCCATATCAGGAACATGACCATAATAGGGGCACCTACCTTATATTGGCAGCGTCTAACCTTTAGGAACACATAATTTCAGTTGTAAAAACTCATTACTTCATGTTTTTATCGCTAACGTTGCCCTTTGTATGACATCGATTAAAACCTCTGTGATGCGAAAGAAGTTCTAGTTAGGATATACTTTTTTGTCGCTCACAAAAAAAATATTTTGATATTTATTACCACATTTTAGATAATACAGTCGAACTGTTTTGATACGAACACGGCTAAAAACAGCATATTGCACATTGAGAATGGTTCATCATTTAAACTACATTAAGATATTCACGCTTTTAACAACCCACAAAAGCAGTATCGCAGTAAATAGGAAAAAAACATTAATTCATTTCAATGTGTTTTTTGGTGAAAAATAGGGTAGTATTAAGAAAGAAATCCCTTCCATAATGAACCCTGTTTTCTCTCATCGGTAATATTTCTACACTACAACTGTCTGTCAAAATGTAGTTATTTATGAGTTTTACCAGACTGAATTTTAATCTTCAAGTACATTTTGATGTTTATTAGTACAATTTAGATAATACAGTCTAACTCCTTTAATACGAACATGGCTAAAAAGAGCACATTGCACATTAAGAATGGTTCATCATTTAAACTACATTAAGATATTCACGCTTTTAACAAGCGGCATGTGTTTCTAGTAATCGAGAAAAAATATTATAATTTCTTGATGTATAAGATAAGTAATAAACTTCTCAAAATCCTTATAATTTTAATTTCTAGACAGCACTTAAAGAAAAAATATTATTTTGATATTTTAATAAATTTCCCTATTATCTACACAAAAGCTGAGAATTCACTAGATATTTTTATAAATTCAATTTTGTGTCATACAATTAGTAAGGAAGCATCTGCATCCTGTTTTCTTCCAAATTAATTATTTATATTTTTAATCTCCAACTGGAGACAATTTAATTAAGACCCTATTCCACCATCTGCGAATATTTTTTCTATTCCCTTTTCTTACACAATAAATACGCTTATTTTGAAAGAAATGAAATAAATTTATTTATTTTGAAAGAAATGAAATAAATTTATTTATTTTGAAAGAAACGTTAATAGGTTCTACTAAGTTGAGAAAATATCCTTTCTATTGATTATTTCATTATAACTATGATTTCTTTTCGATGATTAAATCAATTATCACAGTCGTGTCTATTAACATGGGCTAGTTATTAGGAATCTCTGAGCGTTTTATACAAATTCGTATTCTTATGTTTCTTATTATTGTGCGGTCCTCTATAAAAAACCCATTTTTTGAATTTATCTTTATATAAAGTCTAATAAGGAATACAAAAAAATGAAACATAGCTATATTTTCACGGCTTGTTTTGACTAAGATTTTAATGCTGTGCATTTTTCATTCTATCAATATGTTACAAAATGACAGCCAATTAAGCAAGAAATTGAAAAAACCCACTTTTCCTTCCCAAAAAATACCCACGTTACATAAAACAAACCACATGTAAAAATTCTTGGAAATAAAATTATTTGACAGCAATTTTTTTTTTTCATTATTATTTATTTTTAAACCACAATTCTGCAAAAAATATTTAATATTTCATTATTTTTGTAAATTGAAGGAATTTCAAATGCAAAATGCAAAATATAATTATTTGTAAATTCGCTCCAGACTTTTCACATTTCTTTGCATACATCTTCAGTAAATTTAAGAAGAAAATTATGAAATAGCATTTGTAAAATCTTCGAGAGTTTATTAATGGAGAAGCATCAGTAATAGCCACATTTTGGTTTCTTTTGTTCTGAATAATATGGTCATTAGATTAAAACTTGAGTACTCTTAATTTTTGTTGCCATTAAGCAATTTATTTGATGATCATCATTTACTTCTTCAGTAATAATAAAATGAAACTTTAAATCATCTTATTTAATAATCACCTACTGGCCACATTGTAACTTACCAGCTTCTTGTACAGAACAGAATAAATGATTGTTTTCATTATCGGTAATATCACTTGCGGTGTTCAAAATTGCGGCTTCTTCTGTATTATGCAGATCTGCATCTGATAAACCTGAGCTCCATAAAGATTTATAACTTTCATGACTGCCATCTTCACCCAGTAGTAGTACTTTCATTCCCAATGCTTGTTTTTGAATATATTTTATACAGTGATTACAATTAATACAAATAGTGATTACAATGCTGTTAAGTGCTTGGAGATTTGTGTGATTTTAACACTTCATCTATTTCTTTTTGTGTAATAACTGAAACGCTCATCTTTATTCTTTCCTTACATCTTGTATGAGCTGTACTCTGTGTTTTATTAAATTTATCAGTGTCAATCTAGAAAAAAAATTATATAATTGATATTAAAAAATATTGAGTACTTAGGTAATAAAGGGAATGGATTGGTGCTGTTTCCAGAACATCTGCCAACATTGCCACACAAAATCTTATTTTACTAATCACATTTCTTCAACATTTTTGCATGTGAAGATTTTTAATGCTTTCACTTTTTCCTACCATTGATGCAGTAACCCTAAGGACTGCAAGTAAAAAGTCATACTATCATATCTGAACCTTTATCCCATATTTGGCATCAAATAAATTTCCATTACCGTTAATATCTAATTACGTCTGTCAGCGGCCCACCTTAATGCACTTTTCCCACAAGGAGAGAGTAAAATTTCTTCCGTTTTATCAAGGATTCTACTTTGCTTGTTGAAATATGTTTATATTAACATATTTATTTGGGCTGTTTAATTTTAGATTAATACTTATAATTTTTTTCAAGTATACTGTTTAACACTTTCAAATAAAAAAGTGGCTACTAGTTTAAAGTTAGTGGCCACTTATAAAATTGCTCCCACTGGCCACTAATGAAATTTCCCAATTTTACCTTTTACATAATATTATTAATCCTCGTTTTACCCAGGGTTGTATTGGTTTAAACATGGAAAATAACAGTTTTAACTTTCCTGGTCAAAATATGTTTTGATCATCAGTAATTAAGACTCATTTGGATTTGGAAAAAGAGATTAAAATTTATTTTATTAAAATAAATTTAATAAAACATGCGTTACTTATCAAGTAACAACTTTTTCTGTATTAAGGCTAACACCGATCAAACATTGAAAATTATCTTTATTGCTGAAGAGTTTGCACAACAATTCACCAGGTGCATTATGAAAACCAAAAATTTCAAATGTCTTTTAATAGAGTTTCAATTTTTTTTTTGAGTGGTTGAAGCACATTTGACCACTTTTAAATGGTTAAAACCAGTTTTGACCACAATCCTGGTTAAAATGAGTTTTGACTGATCAAAATTACAGCCCTGGCTTTACCTTCTCAGATGATAAAGCAAAGATAATGAAGTTCATCGATGACACAGAAAGGGTACACTCTTGTTCTTGAAAGAAGATTTGCTGATTAAATTGCTGCCACTTCCATCCTAAATTGTATTAAGATTTTCTTCTGTGGTATATTTTAAATTACATAGAAAAGGGGGAATACATCAGATTTCAAGTTTTACCTTTTATGCGAAAGACAAAATGATATTTTGCAATTCACTTACTGTGTTTTGCACAAAACTGCACAAACTTACAGTTGAAATAGTACAAATTAGTATCTATGCATCTATATTAGTTATTTCTACCTTAAGTAAAATATTTTGCATTAAAAAGTAAAAAGAGTGAATAAAATAAAATAAATAAAAGTTTGAAAACATCAAAATAATGTGTAAAATACAAGTGAAGGGTATCTGTGTGTAAAAAAGATTGATGGGTTTTATTTCTGCAAACATGGATTTTTTTATGACATACTAAAAAAAAAATTCCTTAGAAGTGCCTTCAATATACATGAAATTTGCATAATTTAATTATGTTCCTTAAAAATAAATGTCTTTTTAAGAAAATTTGTATATTTTATCATTTATTTATGTAAAAAACAAAAAATTGTTTTTTTTTAAATTCCAGCATGGGTTTTTTTAGCTCCATTTTCAAAGGTTGCCAGTCAAACCCTACATGACAGAATAAGCTGGCAAATGTAACATTTTATTCACATTTTAATGATTTAACATAAAACATTTCAAAATTGATGTACATCATTTTAACATAACGTATTATAACAAGCAAATATGGGAAAATGAAGCTCATGTTTTGCCAAAATTCTGCATTATTAGATTAAATTCTTTTAAAACTAAATAAGCACTCCTTAGGCATTATCAAATGTTTTTACTGTTGCAAATGCTGTATAGAAACAGCACAAAACCAAAAATTGACATCAGTGAAATATTTGATAAAATACTAAGGTGGGTATTTTTAGGAAACTTTTCACACTGGGTTTTTTTTAGAGAACAGCACAATATAGTTCTAAAATTATTATTTTTTAGCAGAATAATAAAGTAGAATGTTTGCGAAACTGCCTAGTTCAGATTTTGTCATAATTGGAACAGTTAAATAGCATCCGTAGTTATATTTATTTCAACGTTGATGTTGAAAAAATTCATTTTAGATGCATGCAGTTATTTTGTTGAAAACTTCAAGTCAATACTGATAAAAAAAAATTAGAGACGTTCGTACAATTTATAAAGATAATTTTGTAGGTGTGTAACTGCTCTCTCCAACTCATTCATTACTTCAAATCATATAAGTGATCAAGGCAATTATAAAATAATAATAATAATAATAATAATAATTTTATTTAGTATTAAAAATGGAATAGAGAAAAGGAGTAGCAGGTGATTAATTATTTCATTTGAAAAGAAAACTTTTTTTGAAATAAAGCTATCAAAACAGAAAATGAAACTTCTAAATAAGCACAATACTTTTTAATTCATGTTTCCAAAAAGTTACAGAACTTCTTACAATCTGGCCCACGCAAGGCTACACAGTACCCTTTTTGGTGATAAAAATGTAAAAAAAGTAGTAAGTCTCATATATATATTTTTTTATGAATGTTAAAGTTTACTAAATGTTCAATTGATATTTGCAGGATTTCGAATTTTAGATTAACTTTTGTTGCTGTGATGCGAATTTGAATATGTTTGTCCAAAGTGAATGTCCAAATCAACCGCGCTACATAAACGTTTTGATATATATATATATATTTTAGTGAAAACAATACAATAAAACGTATGGATTTGAAAATATATATACAAAAGTTTACTTATGGGAGGGTCTAATTTATTTGCAGAAAATTCAGATGTGGCCGCAAAAAAAAAAAAAAATGTTTTTTCTAGTAGAATTATATTTTTGGTATTTATATTTTATGGACTTCTTTCTTACTTCAGAATATAAATTCTCAATTGTACAAATGTCTACTGCTCACACCTACAGAAACCAAAAAGAGCACATCTTTAGGAGTTATCGTGCTATTGTCATTTCTTGGGGAGAAGGGTTACACATTCTGAACTCAAACTGAACGTCCACGAGATGGTGAGATAGACTTCAAATAAGTGCAAAGATCAATTTAAGGTTACATCCTGAAGTATGCGATAGTCAAGTCAGAGCTTTTTTTATATATTTGTAACACTGTTTACATCCAAGCATTTATTGTTGTGACATCAGGCAAACATAAAAAAAGCAACAACTCTCATGTGTGTGTTTTATACTAAGACAGTATACGGGCAGCATAATTGAATTAATGAGAGGTCCATCATATCAAAGTAGTTTTCTGTGGTCTTTGGCTTTTCCTGGCAAATGTTGAAGCCAATGTTCCTGTCTTATTAGCCTTCTAAACAATGATTATGACCTTTATTCTATTAACTGTGATGGAGTATTGCTCAGAGATGCTTCACTGTTTGTTATTAATTTGCTTTTCTTAAAAAAATAAAAAATAAAAATAAATAAAAATGCGCCTTTCCCTTTTTATCTCCTGAAGTACCAGAAAGTACATAAAATTCAAAGTAATATAACACGTTAGTTTTGTTAATGCAAGAACGATGCTATTTTTAATGCCTAAGTTTTATGGAGGTCGACATTTTTCTTAATATAAGGTATTGGAAAAAGAGACCGTATAATAAGTCAATGTTGTATTTTGATACATGTACGTATTCATTCATATTGATACATATACGTATTCATGTATATTGATAGATATACTCTTGCAAAACAAATTCAATACCTAAAAGACATACGTGATTAGTATACATACTGTAATTATAGAAGTACATTTCTATCATACGCTTTTTAAGAATAAAAACCAAAATTTCAATTTCGAATCACCTTTTAGATTGAGTACGTTCCTGAAGAAATATTAAATTGTTCATGACATCGATACTTTCAATGACGTATCCAAATTCATTTCCTCCTTCAAAAGACAAATTATTATGTTTTGTGTTAATATGATTACATTGCATAAATGTGCATTAACGAAAAATCCTCTGGAAATTCTAGTCTACGTATTAAATGCTTCCAGCTATAAATTAATCTACGTAAGTTCTAGCTCAGAGAATAGAAACAAGTAGTTTGAACAATAATTTACTTCTGCTTTTAATCAAAGTGAAATATTAGAGATGTCGAATTACATCTCAGAAAATTTATAAAGGCCTTTATTTATCGTGACATTTTGTTGTACAATTACATACAATCGCTAAATCATTAAAGAAATATTTCCAAATTGTACTTTATGTTTATTTATGCGTTTATTTAATTATCTTCTATGCTTAATTTATTATTCTTTAACATAAAACATAATTATTAAATGACTAAAATTTAATATTCAATGTGAAATTTAATATTTTACTTATGTTTTAAGCCGTCTAAAAAATTTTAATTGATATTTTAGATCTAAATTTTAAGAAAAAGAACGCTGTGTTTAGGTGTGTATGTTTAAAGTGATAATTTGCAGTATTGCAATGATATTTTATTTAACGTTTTTATAGATAAAAACGTTGACTTCAATCGATATAAAAATTAACTGTTTCTATTTATATTGTTGTCGCTGCTATTTTATATTTTTGAGATGAGTATTAAACATGTATCTCAATTTTTTTTTTTGATAGAAATGCACAAAATTTTATATTTGAAATTATTAAGTAAAAATCTATGTCGATTGAGTTTCTAATTTAAATGCTAAAGTGTTGTGATGTCATATTTTTATTCATTGGTTACTATAACTCCGCTTTAATTTCAGAAATAATGCAGTATATTTCATATTCATAAATATTGGTGTGTAAATGTTCTATTTAAATTTTGATATTGGAATTATATGCAAAATGTTTTGTGGTGGTCAAAAAATGATAGTTGTTACCATTGTTAATAGTTTGCTTGTTCTATTCTTTTTGCTTTAATTAAATGACTTTTCTGTTTTAACTGACTTGGCATGGCGTAATGTAGATGTAAATAGGTGCTTAATATCTAATTTAGTGCTATGTTTATTAAGCAGAAAAGTTAAAATATAAATAGTATACACACACACATATGACATTTACCCTCATGCGATTCAACAAAATTGAATAACCAATAATTTTTTTAATAGCAGGAAAATCAAAAACCGGTATGTTATGCGTTGAAATTTTAAGGCATAATGAATTTCTTCATTTGAGCTGAATTGCAGATTTCGCGAATTTGTACATTCTGAAATTTTACTGAACCACAAAACTGATCAAGATTTCTTCGACTTGATTCTGAATACTTATCAGAAATATTATACTTTAAAAGTGATTCGACATGTAAATGATTTTCCACCAACTACGCCGCAGGTTTATAGCACGCGCAAAATAAATCATTCGTATTTGAAAATTAGTATTTCCAAAATTGTTTTATTCACCTTATTATGTTTCTAGTCTTCATAAATATTTGTTTATGCCACATATGAAATTAAAAAAATCTTTGAAAATGGAATTTATCTTCAAAACTGGTAATTTTAATTACATCCATTACTCCATTATTAATTATGCATCAGAAAAATCTTACATAACTTCTAACGCTATTATGTTGAAGACAAAGTGGTATGGTACAACTAATTATCACAAATTCACATATTATTTCTGAAACTGAATACAAAGAACGCTTAAATGGGTGAGGAAAATTTTATCCTATCCCAACAATTAATCAGTATACTTCTAACCCCTTTTTCAAAATTTAATTCACAAAAATGTCTTGTATATACCGTGAAACCCGTTTAAGACGCATTTTAAGTGACTAGACAAAAGTCGCGTACTAAGCGGGATCGTTGGGCGAAGCGGGATAAAATTGCAGAATCTGAGCTTAAATTTACACATCTTCTAAAATAACTTTAGAGCGTTAGTTTATACGTTTGCGGTCAAAATTTATTCCTTGTATGAATATTTAGGTTATAATATTATTCTTTTCAAGTTTAACTCGTGGTTTGTTTTTATACAGACTGACTAAAATAAAAACCGAAAAACAAAATATGGATTCAAATATGATTTTATTGTCGATTAATACGGTACAACTTAAAACAAGTGGGTAAGTGTGATCGAAGATCGCACAAAGGGTTTCGTTTAATATTCCTTTCAAAACACTTTATCCTTTCTTTAATAAATTCAAATAAATATAATTCAGCAACAACAACAACAACAAAAAGTCATGTTTTTTATAAAGTAAAAATTTACCGGTCTATTTTTCCGTTTTTTCGGAAATCTAAACCAGCTGGTTAGCGGGAGACACCCGCTATTATATTCTGTCATAATAATATCCGTCATACGGACTAAATACGATATTTAAAAAATATATAATTTCAAAATTAAACATGTTGGACGCCTTCAAAATGTTAAAATATACGAATATTTCCATAATCGGGTTTTTATCATGATTCAATACGTTCCTCAAACTCATATATTTACTATTCTCTATTATTCATATTGATACTCGCTTTGTATTATTCTCAAACATTTGAAAAATTCGTTAACTTCCAATAGGATGCCAGATTTTCTTTTTAATTCTCTAATGACGTGATATTAATCTGCTTTGTGTACATCCACATACTCATACTCCTTGTATTATTGAGAAATCTTAGACATTTTCCGTTTTATTTACCACTATGACGTCAATCAATTTTATTTCATATTTATCTTTTTTTTCAATTGGTGAAAATTTTTATTTAATTTTCATTTCTCACGGGAGCAATAGGGTTTCGTGAGATGAACGAAACCCTAAAAATTAACAAAATAATTTTCCTGCTAGCCTATTCTTTTAACACACTAGGGGGCTCTGCCCCCTGCTTGCTAAGCTCACCACCCCCCGTTCTGATTTCATAGAGTCTTAAAACCTGGTAATGTATCCTGTTTTAAAAAGATGATGGTGATGATATCACGAACGGCGACCATCTTCTGCAATCAGGTTATAATGCTTTTTCATATAACTGGTTATAATGCTTTTTCATTTAATTCATCTTTTTTATTTTTAATATTCATGTGTAAACACAATTTTTATGACGTAATTTTCTTTATTTCCTGCTTTCAACACGTGATCATTTAATTATTATTTTAAACTTTAAACTTTCATTATTGTTTTTAATAGTCTCGCGCAAATACATTTTTTTTATTTCAGATAAAACATAATCCTTTGCGCTTATTTAGAAATTGGCAACAACATAAAAAAATGACTTTTTCAATTAAAGATTTTTTACTCGATTTTTAAGGATTTTTTGAGTTTTTATTGTCCGACCGTGATAATTTTTTGAATTTCTGAAAACTTGTTATATTTCACGTCTGGTGGTATGATTTTCGAACCCGTAGGATGGCTAGAAAAAAAGTAATCGCTCCTCAAAAAAGTCCCTAGTAAAAAAGGCGATGCGAATAACACGGAATATCTACGCAGATTTTCATTGGTCCATTTCCAAACCATTACTTTTTTTTATATATAGAAGGAAACCAAAAATGTTAAATGTTTCGTGTATTAAGCGAGATTTTGTACCTCAAAGGACCGAAACTTTATCGCGTATTAAGCGGCATCGCATAATAACCTTTCTCGTATTAAACGTGATATTTTTGCACGAGGTAGTTAATTATTAGCATATCCATACACTATTAATTGTCAAATATTATTACAAGATTGATAATTATTTGGAGGAGTATCGGAGGGCAATGAATTAGCATGGAAAATACACTCTCTTTCCCGATGAAGCGCATTTGTGCTTCGTCTGTTTACACAAATTTTGCATGGCCTAGACGAGTACTGATTTTGAAAATAATTAATTTATACTCTGTTTTGGAAATGTCTAGGGGTCTTTGAACATTGTAATTTTGTTGAGGAATCCAATTTAGAGGATTATAAACTGATTATTGGGCCGATTTGGCTGAATGCAATGTCTAGGGGTATTAAATTGTTGAAAAGTTTGTTTATTAGTCTGCACACTATATCCGGGAACACTAAAATTGGGGTGATTAGGTTTACTAGGTAGTGATGGTCTTGTAACAGCAGGGGTTGAAACTTCCACAAATTGCTTTACAAATCTATACCACTCTGATGTACTATCAGGAGGGTTAACAATTAAATAATTGTGATGCTCTGGTTTTAAACCGGTTGTTAGTCCTTGTAGTACAATAGTCTCACATAAATGTAACTTTCTGCCAATATAAATCTTTTTACGAAAATAGTTTTCTAAGTTAAATAACTACCTAATTTCAAAGCTGAGAATTCAGAAAATTTTGGACTATTTACATCAATAAATTTCTCAGTTAAAATATCAGCAGTTTGTTCGTATTTAGTACAGTTGAGACATTCATCAATATAACCCTTAGGAGCCTCTCCTTTTAAATTCTGAGAAATATACTTAAATTTCCAATCTATATCTTTATTTTCTTTTTTTACATACATTATCAAAATACTTTAACCAAGACCGAATTTCCATCCCAGAATCCGGATCGAAAGCTACAAATTTTAGTTATGGTCCCATTCTTGTTTAATTAAATAAAAAAATTAATTATATCTTCTTTGAGAAAACCTGATCTTAAAAATATAAAAATCAATTTATAACACTGCCTCATCCTAATAAATAAATAAACAAAATAGTAAATAAATAACTATATAATTTTAACAAGAAATAAAATCTCTATTCATATACTTTAAAGAAAAAACCAGTGGACCGGTGCGACGATTTCGCACTGCAGTCTTATATTTGTATTTAGGAATATCTAATATTTATTAGCTGCAGGTTTAAACTTCCAAAATAAAAATAAATAAATAAATAATAAGTGCTAAAAATATCTGCAAACAACATTATTCAAGCCAGAATATCAATGTGAAATACGTAAATGCGACGTATCAACGCAAATGTGATTCATGCTGATGTAAAACATTTATATGCTCTGTATTCTAAAACTTCATTACCATAAATTTCACATGCTTTTCAAATTTAAAAATTCTTCTAATACATACTAATCAGCAAAAAGCGACCATATTCCATTTAAAGTAACGTTATTACAGCTGCGCTAGATCAATATAATGTGTTTAGAATAGCCTTCTCAAATCTTTCTTGGCAATGTTCCATCTAAGCAGTCCTAAAATCATGATGCCTCCCTTCGCGTTCGTAATATACAATCTCATTAAAAACAACTCGTTGTAAATGATCCCGCCAAGCCACAAACCTAAAACATCAGTCACAAAAAGAAGTGATATCACATAAAAAGAAGCGATATAGCAGTGCATACTTCGAGTCCCGTGTAAAAATCTATCACCACTCATAATGTTTCCAAAGGACTCGAAGTGAGGTACAGTATGTGAAAACTGCTGGGCAACCTGCAGGCTTTTATAATATATGTAGTATATCAATTTTGAAAATCAAAAATAAATTTTATATTTTTGTTATACCACTTTTACAAATATTTTTGTATGCGAAAGAACTGACAGAACGGATTTCCCCCAGATCTATGCCATTCCCTTACGGTAGAATTACTGCAATATATCTCAATTTAGTTAACGTTTATTATAAGGTTTATATATATATATATATATATATATATATATATATATATCTATTACAAACTCAAAATCTTTATACGTTTACTTAAAAAATCCTCTTCGTAAGAGTGGTGTTTTTAGTTTAAATAATTGTAAATAAAATCAACAAATTGATTTTTCAAGCTCATAAATAAGAAAGGACATGCAAACACAGAAGCTTAAACTTTTACAATTTTACGGGAGCAAAATAAATAAATAAAGAAAAGAAAAGAAAATAAAAGAAAAGAAAAATAATATAGCCATATGTAATTACAGGAAACGCAAACATTATAAAAGCCTGCAGGTCGCCAAGCAGTTTTCACATACTGTACCTCACTCAGAGTCCTTTGGAAACATTATGAGTGCATGGTGATTGATTTTTACACGGGACTCGGAGTATGCACTTCTATATCGCATTTTTTATGTGATATCACTTCTTTTTGTGACTGACGTTTTAGGTTTGTGGCTTGGCGGGATCATTTACAATGAGTTGTTTTTGATGAGATATCACTCCTTTTTGTAAGGTATTTAATTTCAATTATACGGATTCCATTTTTATTCAGAAAAGAAAAGATGAAAGGGGCAAAAACAATAATAGTGATGCTATAAACAAAATTATACATCAGAATTATACAATTTATTGAGTGACTTATTCCAATGTACATGTCGCTACCATAACAACGGGGAAACTTTTATATTAATTTCCTTACATTGTATTCATCAGATTATTTATGATATATTTATTTTCCTTTTTCTTTTGTTTATATCACTCTTCCGTTTACATACATTCAAAAACAAAAAATTAGACAATTTTACAGTAGTTTACAAACTAATTAAAATACTACAGTTTCAGAAAAATGTGGGAAAATAAGAAGCACTTTTTTTCGGTCAACTACAACGATAAGTTTATGGAGCATACTTTACAAAGAATAATCAACATTGTTTTTTCTACGAACCTATTTCTATTAGTATAAAAATTTACAGGGATTTTTATACTAACATATTAAATATATTATTTTTGAACATTACTGAGCACCTTAGAAGTTTTTTATTTGTTTAAGTTTTTTAACTCAACGTTTCGAGAATTTGAAATATATGAAATTCGCTACGTTTGCAAAAGTATAAAAAAAATTTAAAGTGATTTCTGTTCATATAGTCTATTCATTCCAATTTGGTGATCCTCAAATATAGGTCCCCAATCTCCGGCAGTCCATGAATTAATTAGGGCATATGTATGCAACTGTTAAAATGTTCTCAAAGTTGACAATAGAGGCAATAAGTATAGCTCGGCAAATATGAAACACAGCATTGCTTCATCATGGCTTTGTTTCGTGAGGTGTTCGTTCTCCGAACATAAAAATCTCACGCGAAAGTGTTCGTAAACCGAACAGTTCGTTACCGATCACCTATTGTATACGAAATTTAGCATTTTAAGTTCGTCATAGCAGGAGATTCGATGAACGGCAAATATTTAAACGCAAAACTTGTTATCTTGGGGTAGCAACATTTTTACATTCTATTACTCAGTGCATGAACGTAAAGTTGGAATTTTGTAATCGCTATTTCATTCAATTCCTGATACGCTAGAATTATATATTTATAAATAAACACAGTTTTTTTAATCGATGAAAATACTATATTTTAATAGATTTAGAGCTTAACATCGACGAGATTTCAGACGGACAAAATAAACTCATATTAAATTTTAAAGCAAGATAATGAAATCTTACACAGATTGAAACAGTGTAAAATCATTAAAATACATCTCACTCAGTAAATATACATCGGTTGTAATGTAATCAAGATCTTCTAAGAGACTCTGCAAACGAAACATATATGCTTCAATGCCGCTTTACAATAGAGAGGATGTAGTAACATATTTGAATATCTTGTGTATATAGCCAATTTGACAAAAGTTATGCAATTTACTATTGTTTTTCCTCTGTGTTAAGTACAGGAATCATGTACTTCAACGTAAAAATTCGCTAATTACACAACTTTTTAGTTTTATTAAAAAATCTTTTGAGTTGCCCTGTAAACGAACAATAAATTCTACAATTCTGTTTTACAATAAGAAGCTAACTTAGATCGTTCGTAGTAACATATTTTAACATCATGCGCATACGTTCTTTTTGAAAAGAGTTAGACCATTTAATATTTTTTTGCTTCATCTTAAGTATAGGAATAAATCACTTTAAAGTGGTATACATAAAAAACTAATCCATATTTTATACGAAATATTAAACATTTGAACTACTCATAAAAACAATTCAAATGCTGCAAACCGCGTAAAAATCGGATAATTACACAACTCTTTAGCCCTATATCAAAAGATCTTTTGTGAGACCCTGTAAACGAACCAAATGTTACGATTTTTTATAATAGGAAGCTTACTTAGGTCGAGTGTAATAACACATCTTAATATCATGTGAATACGACCATTCCTAAAAGAGTTGGGTCATTTATTATTTTTTTGCTCTAAAGCTAAGTATAGGAATCAATAACTTTAAACTGATATAAATCAAAAACTGATTAATATTTTTACATGAAACTTACAAAGGTCCGAACTACTTATAAAAACGATTCAAGTAACGTAAACCGCGTAAAAATACGATAAATACACATTGCTATAGCCCTGTCAATAGTTTTTGGTCTGAACAAGATTTAAAAAGTGCAAAAAACAGCACTTTTAAAATCGCATTTACTGAAAACCTATTCGTCGGATTTTGCTTTACTTTTGAATTCTTAGTCCCGTGGCACGCCCCATTCCATAGAATCAAGAATTTTGTTTCTATCATAAATAGAACGCGAGATATAGATGTGTCAAAAACCCGTTTTGTCCCGTCCACAAAATATAAACTAGACAGAGTGCTAAACTTTTTTTGTAAAACCGTTTGGCATCCATTGGCGGAAATTCCTTTCATTTACGGTTCAATGCATTGCTGTTTCTTATGCTTGGCGAGAAACTCTGTTGAGTTTCTATGATTATTATTTTTCAAGAGTGAACTTTTATTCGAACTGCAGAAACCTAAAAAAGCATCAGCCACTGCACAGCCTTTAGCTTACTAAACAGGTAATAAACAGGGTGGTTATTATAAGTAAGGTAAAGCTAGGAGAGTACGCACAATTCAAAAGAATAACAACAAAAAATCTAAATATTAATTTTTTGCTAAACTGTCCATGAATAATTTTGACTTCATTTGTTTTTTATGCATTTCCATTGCTATTTTGTGTTTGTGTTGTAATTTAATAGAACAGTTGTAATAAAACCAAGAAAGTTATTTTGCGCAATCTGTCCTTACAGGGTTGGTGTATTGAGCACATGGATAGGAGAGATTGTTACTAATAATAACAACATTTAAATTGTTAACAATAATAATTACACTTAAGAGACATTGTTGTAAGGTATTTGTGAACAAATAATATTGTATTAGGAGTGGATATTTCAACCTAATGATTAAAGAATCAGAAAATGGAAATAATTTTAAAAACGATTAAAAACTTTTAATTAAAGGAAAAAAAATAAAGAATCAGAAAAAGCAAGTCCAGATAAGATTACAAAATAACATTAAGTTACTTGATAACACGTTTAACTTAAAATTAGTCCATTTTAATTTTTCATTTTTTTATGCAAATTTACCAACAAGCTGCGTAATCTCTCCTAGCATGGAAACTAATGGAAACAATGCGCCATCTCTCCTAAGTAGCAGATGCGAACTCTCCAATTTCGGTAGGAGAGATTGCGCGGCCTTTTATATAAATATGGCCGCTACTAGAACGAACCGTTGATGTTCACATTGTTAGTCTAGATTAGTAGCTTATGAAAAATCGTTTAAGTTTAAAATATTTTGTACTACTGACATTGTATAGAAATTCTGAAAAATAGCAATGAAAATTCAAGCACTTACTTTGGGAAAACAAAACAAAATAGCAATGCTTTATCTTAGACGCTCAAAGCAATCAACGTGCACTTTCAAGTAGACACTCCACTACTGCTGTTGTACAACTACCTGGAGTCGCTGCGCGCTCACTCTACGTCTTCCCCCCGAACCACTATGTGCGCAATCTCTCCGACCGCGTCATCTCTCCTGGCTTTACCTTATCTCTATTTGGCGCTGTCTGTAGCTTGAAGGACTAACCCGAATGAAACCAAAATCGGTACACTTACTATTACTTAATACGATTACTTAATATGATTAACATTTATGGAGTTATAAGGAAGTTTCTTTTAAGCAATTCAGTAATAGAACATTTAAAGTTTATGACGTCATCAAGCCACGATTTTATTCGAATTGCAATGCATTTTATAAACAGTTTACATATGTTTTATTTTCACACTTTATATTATGCATATCCATGATGGGTAAGTATTACGGTGGCCCCCAATGACTAGTTTTCCTTTAGATTTAAACATTAGAAAACCGTATCGGATGAAGAATGATGAATACGAACGCTTAGATTAAAATCCAAACGCACACCGGATGTAATTTGAAAAGTCAATACACAGTGAAGCATCTGTTCAGTCCATGAGAACCTCATTCTGAGTAATAAGCGAATACTCCATGCAAATTAAATCAAAAGTTGATTTTTTTTTGTGTATCGCAAGTTGATTTATTTCTAATAAGTATACAACAAGAACGGAAAATCATGCGTGAAGCATAAGCTTAACTAATGCATAAAAAAAACTTAACTAATGCATAAAGTTTAACTAATGCATAGATTATGAAACCCTTCCCAACTCATCCAGAAAACTGTAACGAAACTTCACCGTTAAATAAGGTGATAGAAGATATGTAAGTAAACAGTTTAGAAAACATATAACACATTGAAAAATCCAGTTTTAGCATTTACCTTCGATAGTCAAAATAGTAGTCAAATTGTCTTGTGCAGCCCTGTATAAAATCTATACATTTGGATATATACTACATAGCATGATAAAAATTTGTTCAGTTTGAAAATAATCTTTTAACAATTTTCGCCAATCGAAGGAACTGCACTCCAATTCTTTTGTACAGCCCTGTATATTATGTAAAGACTTCTGCACACACTACATATTAAGTTAAAAATTAATTCAGGTAAAAAACGCATAAAGAAACTTAAAACTAGCTTCCAGCAATTACCAACCAAATACGACAATGCATCTTGTTCTTTGCGTATATGAATTTATTTATGCACCGCAAACTTAAATTAGTCTACTAAATATAGTTCAAATTTTAATTGCTTAATAGGCGTATATCCAACATAGTTGAAAAGTACCCAAGCCGGGACTCGAACCGGGGTCATCTGTATAGCGCACTGACGTTCTACCAACTGAACCACTTGGAAACGACACTCAGCCTGGAACTTTCTCACTATAACATATTGGCAGGGCTACAAAGATGGAATATTTTTCCGTGAGCCATCAACCCTGGGGCAAACACGAAATCGAAGAAAATCCAGCATCGATAATTGAATAAATTCATATTTAATACTTTGGAAATTTTTCCATAGAAAATTTCACACGCCTTGCATTCATAATAATCAAATTTTAATTGCTTAATAGGCGTATAGCCAGTATAGTGAAAAAGTACCCAAGCCGGGACTCGAACAAAGTGCGCTATACTGATAACCCGGTTTCGAGTCCCGGCTTTGGTACTTTTTCAGTATGTTGGCTGTACGCCTATTAAGCAATTAAAATTTGATTATTATGAATGCAAGGCGTGTGAAATTTTCTATGGAAAAATTTCCAAAGTATTAAAAATAAATATAGTTCAGCAAGAAAATGCCTAACAGAATTAAAAATACCTTTAAGCAATTCACTCGCATAGTCAGTAATACTTCCGAATTCCTTTGTGTAGCCCTGTATATGATCAACAGAATTTATACACACCACACACTACGCAACAATTTAGTTAAACATAACAACACAAACCAAAGTTGAAAACGCACTTATCACACATATACTGTAGCTATCTATCGCACTAATACTGTAACCAAATTCTTATGTAAATGAACGATAAACGCAATGTACACCATAATATTCGGTGAGCAATTTATAGTGTATCTCAGTAATACATATAAATTTCAATATTTTTTAAATAGTGAAACATCGTTAAATTACACTGCATACAATTTTTACCCGTAGAACATTGTGTAACCGAATTCTTTGTTTGACTCTGTAAATGAATAATAAATGCTTTGCACACCATATTTTATAACAAGCATGTTTTATTGCGCTACATAACTGTATGCGAATTTCCTCATGTTTGGAAAAACGTAACATCATCAAAATGCGCTTGAAACTACTTTTCCCAATTAGCCGTAATGTAACGGAATAATTTTGACTATCCCTGTAAATAAACTATAAATGCTACACACTTCATTTTGAAAAGAGATCATGCTAGTAAATGTCAATAGCATCCAAAAATTTCACGGCAACTCGAGTATATTTACGAGAGTTAGAGCACGGTCGACTTTTACTACAAAAATTGTTTATTGAAATTCATCTCACCCCTTCAAAAATCTATGTATAAAATGATAATTCAGTTTATTTGTTATAACTACATATGTCGGAAAACAGAGGGAAATTGTTTTATAATCGTCATATATTCATCTTGTGTAACATTCATTTTATTTTAATTTCTTCTATCTTTACCAGAAGAAAATATTGGTCTCACGAAAATTTTCGACTTCGGGTTTTCGACGGATTTATACGTTTTAAAAGGTGCTGAAAAAGATTTGACTATTTTAAAAAAAATGTCTGTCTGTGAGTCTGTCCGTCTGTCTGTATGTATGTGACAAACATTTTGTTGGTGTTCCGTCTCAAAAACTAATGCACGGAATTTAATTAAACTTTAGATTCATTTATACTTTTATGTGAATCGGTTCTGATTAGTTTTTGGTGTAAATTGCCTAACAGGTGGCTCTGCTATGCTGCATTATTCAGGATTTTCAAGATAGATATATCTCCAGAATTAATTCACGCATTTTCATCTAGCTTCAGATTCAGTTAGATGCTGGCGTAATTTGGTGCCGATTAGGTGTTCGTGTAAATCATGTAACAAATGGCGCTGCTTTGCTGCATTTTTAACACTTTCCAACCTAGTTGAAAAGTGCTTATGACTTCGGTTTGTCTGCTGTCTGGCCGTCTGCGGTCTGTTCGTGCTTTAACTCCCGTAAATATGCTCGGATTGCCCTGCAATTTTTATATGTTATTGTCTTTATCCATAGCATGTTCTCTATTTCAACTGAAGTGTGTAGCACTTATAGTTTTTTTTATAGGGACACTCAAAAGAATTCCGTTACATTACGGTCTATGGGGAAAAATCATTTGCGGTTTATTTTAATAATGTTACACAATTTCAAATACATTGTAATTGATATATATCACTAAGGAGCATTACAAGAAGCTTACTGTAGAATAGGGTGTGCATAGCAGTCATCGTTCATTGACAGGGGCATCGAAAACAATTCTGTTACATTACGTCTATAGAGAAAAATCGTTTGCGGTTTAATTAAATAATGTTCCACTATTTCAAACGCATTGAAATTTATATATATCACTAAGGTGCATTACAAGAGTCTTACTACAGAATAGTGTGTGTAAAGCATTCATTGTTCATTTACAGGGACACACAGAGGAATTCTCTACTGTCTGTTAACAATAATTCCTGGAAGTGCGTTTTAAGTTGCTGAACGCGATTTTAATTTTAACTCACTTTTTGTCTATTACTTGGTGTGTATAAATTCTGTAGATCCTATGCAGGGCAGCACAAAAGTTCGAGAACACATTTCCGTTTATGGACAGAAACTCCAGAAGGAGAATTTTAAACTGTGCTACGCGTTTCCTAACTAAACTAAAATTTAGCATCCTATGTAGTTAGTATATATACAAATCTATAGATCCTATACAGGGCTGAATAAAAGAATTCGGATATTTTTCCGAATATTGTATATGTTGGAAATTCCTGAAGTTACGTTTTTAAATAGGTTATGCGTTTTCCAAATTGTTTACTTAGATGTTATCTTTCAGTTTATTAAGCGGTAATGATTTGAAATAATTATTTTGGAAGCGTTGGAAAGTGTTATATAATCTATGCTTGACACATGATTTTTCGTTCTTGTTGGATTATAAAATGCATAATTAAAAGAATTGTGTTTTTTGAAATATTAACATGTGTGGGATGGAAGAAAGTTTTGAGATTGGAACATCCAACTAGTTTGGAATGGAATAAACATTGGTCAATATAACTTCAAAATTACATATTTTATAATATCAGACACTAACAGTTATACTTATACCTAACAACGAAATGATGTGCTTCGGTATTTCTATCTAGAGTATAAACAATCAATCGATATGGTAGTTTTTTTCTATTATAATAAAACTATTATTCTAAGCATAATTTTCTATAACTCGTGAAGTAACAAGCATACGCACATACACACACAACATCAGCAGCAGCAGAAAAACAATGAAAATTTGGTTTGTTATTTTTAACTAAATCATACTAAGTGTTACGGTGCCTGACTAAGTACGGAGCATTTTTTTTCTACAAAAGCTATTTAATTATTTTTTGAACTTATTTTTATTCAGATTATGACTAGAAACTGTGAAAAAAAGCAAAAAAATATTTTATTCATTAATGAAATTTTGGTAAATGGGGGATTTTGTGGTAAAATTTAGTAAAATTTGGCCCAATACGCAAAACGCTCTACAGAAAATTCTATTGTATGTATCTTAATTTCCTTTTTACACTTCATACTTATGACATTGGTGAAGGCAATGAACTAAAATCTAAGAGATCTTTTAAATGTTTCAAAACTTATAACGTATCGAAATTTTTTATATCCTGATTTTCATAAAATTCATCGATGTCATTCCACGAGAACATCCATAAAACAAAACATATTTATTTTAAAATTAAATATTTAGTTCATTGCCTTCACAATAGTATAAACAACATGCAATTTAAATTTCATAGAGATATTCCAATAAATTTTTGAGAAATCATGTTTTGCATATGGAATTTTCACAAAAAATTACATTTTCAAAAATTGCGTTTAAAGTTTAGATTTATGTTTTACTACAAGAATTTACACAGTAATATGCATCTAAATATCACTGTTTTTATGAGCCGCACGCTTTTTTTTAAGTACTGACTCTTTGTTTATTTCTAGAAGATCATATTTTTGCTTCCCCCTCCCAGTTAGTACCTTTAAATAGTACCCGGGGTCCTTTAAACAGTACTTCCGTTTTGAGTGACACCTGTTGAAAATTTTAAAAACCGCTACAACTCCGGTTCTATTTATCGTACAATAAAAATAAATACAATTTTGGAAAGGTAAAAGGTTGGGCTTTAATAAAATGTAATAAAATCGTTTTGACAATTTTGGTCGAAAACCACTTTTTAAACGTAGTCAGTATTTACCTTAAAAATATTATATGAAATGACGTTTTTCCAACCGGTTAAATTGTATCCAGGCAGGGGTGTCGAAACTAAGACCTTACGGTGCAAAATCACCACAGTTCTGCCTATTGAGTTACCTGGGCTTACAGCTGGCCGACACTATTCACTCCGATAACCTACGTGACAATAGCATCTGGCCTGCCATACATACAGCTCAACATAATAATCGTAGTTAATTAAACTTCAATAAATGATGGATACGTAGGTGCACTTTCTTAATTTTATCTCAAATACAGGGTAATTATAAAAAAAAACTATCCCGATATATGAGTCCTTAACTATCACACCGTCCACAGAAAGTGACTGAAATTTTGGTTTTAAGTATTTTGAGGTATGCGCTCAAGCATCGTATGAAAAACAACAGTTAAACTCTAACGGTTACGGTTACAGTGAAAAAAATTTGAAATTTCCAAATGGCAACAACTATTTTTTTTATTGGAATGTGATCTTTGTCTATGATCGTGAATACTGTGTGTGTGGTTTTAATTAATTACGAATCATTGCTGTCTTTTCTTATATATTTAATTACACAGCACACAGACGTAACGAGTACAGAACATTGATAAACACATAATAGTAAACATGGTGATATTGGGGTAATAAACCCGCTAATTAGGCTTGTTCGAAGACATATGTGGGGAATATACCCGCTGAACCAAAACAGAATATTTGGGGATAAGACCCGCTAAAACAAAACGTGCCTTTTCGGCAGCTAGAGCAACAACCAACTGCTGGGTCACATGACCGCAAAACTGCGGAGCTCGTTCGGCATGCGCACAAGGTCCGAACATGCCGCCCTGCAATGTGTATAGCACATTCAAAATTTGTGGAAATATACTGTTATCACAAGGACTATAAAAATACCAAATACAATAAAATAGAATTACAATACAAACACAATAATTACAAGTTGCGATAATAATGTTAATTATATAAGCACAATAATAAAGAAAATTCAATGCTAAGTAAGGAAATTTTTTTCCAAAAAACAGGTCGATATCGTACTTAAGAAACCTTAATGTAAAATATATTATATAAACATTTTACAGTACAATACACTTTAAATCAAATAAATAAAAAGGAAAATAAGCATACAATTATTAATTTTTATCAATGGGTAGAATACACAATTTAGATACTGACCTAAGGAAAACATTCGAAGCAGTTTTTATCTTGGCAACCCTAAAGTTACCATCCTTACCTGGTATAACTTCTAAAATTCGTCCCAGCATCCATTTGCAGGGAGGTAAATTGTCTTCCTTTATTATGACCATTGCTCCTGGTTTAATATTATCCCTTTTTTCTGCCATTTTGTACGATTTTGGAGATGACTTAAGTAATTTAACTGCCAATTTTTCCAAATTAACTGGACAAATTTAGTCACCCTCTGCCACCGAGATAATCTCGATTCGCTAATATCTATCAATTGGGGATCCGGAATTGCATCAATGGGCCGACCAATTAGGAAATGGCCCGGTGTCAATGCGTCAAAATCATTTATGTCGGTCGATAATGGAGTTAAAGGACGAGAATTTAGTATCCCTTCAATTTGGGTAGTGATGGTTTGGAATTCTTCTATCGTTAATCTAGCATCCTTTAATGTTCGTGTTAGATAATATTTGAACGATTTTACTCCGGCCCCCCATAAACCACCGAAGTTGGACGATCTGGGAGGAATAAACTTCCATTCAATAGCTTCTGAAGCTAAATAATTAGCTAATTTTTCATCTGGTCTACGAACTAAGTCGTGAAGTTTACTTAATTCTGATTTAGCCCCCTTAAAATTTGTTGCATTATCCGTTATAATGGAAGAACATTTTCCTCGCATAGAAACAAAACGTTTAAGTGCGGCGATGAAGGCGTCGGATGTTAGATCCGTGACTAATTCTAAATGAATAGCCTTGGTCACTAGGCAAACGAATATCGCGACATAGACCCTTTGAAAATTATCCTTCCTCTGATTTTTGTATTTTATCTCAAAAGGACCGCAAAAATCTGCTCCGGTATGATTAAAAGTAAAATTTGGAGTTACTCTTTCTGATGGGAGGTCACCCATGATTTGTTTGACAGTGACCGTATTATTCCTGAAACAGACTACACAATCATGCACTAACTTACGTGCTAAGTTTTTCCCACTTACGGGCCAATACTGCATACGTACATAATGCAATAAACCTTGTGGTCCAATATGAAAATATTTTTTATGAAAATATTCAAATATAAGTTTAGTAAGTTTATGGCTCTTCGGCAGTATCATTTGATGTTTATTATCAAAAGCCAAGTTTAAGTTACCTAATCTGCCGCCCACTCTTAAGATCTCTTTGTCATCCAAAAAAGGAGATAAACAGTTTATCTTACTTGAAGGAGGAACCCTTGATTCCCGTTTTAGGATCCTAACTTATTCCTTAAACTCTAAGCCTTGTACTAGTCTAATTAGACACGTTTCCGCACACTTTATTTCTGTGGTGGTAAGACTGCCTTCATGCCGGTCTGCATAATCACATTTACAATTGTAAATAAATCTATGAATGTAAGTTAATATGCGGAGTAGATGAAGGTAGTTATTGCTGATATTAAGAAAAAAATCTACATCTTCAGGATTCCTGAAAAGAGAAAGAGAAATGTTAGAATTAGAGTCACTAATATAATTTCTATATTTTGCCTTTGTTTCTGGCAAATAGTCCGTTTCTGGAACAGTGATAGTCTCCTTTTTGATCAGTAAATTATCAGCTGCAAGAAAGTTTGGTCCCTTAAACCACATGGAATTGTTTAAAAGAGAATTCACACCAGCACCTCTAGTCAGGGTATCAGCAGGATTGACCTCTAGTCAGGGTATCAGCAGGATTGTCCTTGCTGGAGCAGTGATACCAAGAGTTAGAATTTGTTAGTGCATTTATTTCCGTGACACGATTTGTCACAAACTGCTTCCATCTCCTTGGTGATCCTTTGATCCAGTATAAGGTTATTTTTGAATCAGTCCAATAATATGCTGTAGCTGTTACTTTCAGATCACGGATAGGCTTTATTTTAGCAGTTAATCTTGCACTCAATAATGCTCCGAGTAGTTCCAACCTGGGCAAAGTAATCTCCTTTATCGGGGCAACGCGACTCTTTGAGGTGACGAAATTGATTTCCACCCCTGTTTCTCTTCTTACTCTTAGATAAACAGCAGTGCCATATGCTGCTTTATTGGCATCTGAAAACGCATGTAACTCAACATCTGTTAGTTGTTTTGAGCAACTAAGGATTTTCCTCGGGATTTTTACTTCTGCTAAATTTGGAAGTTCTTCGCACCATTTTAACCACTTTTCCTGGACATTAGTTGGCAACTGCCCATCCCATGGTGTCTTCTTTAGGCATAATTCCTGAAATAGGCATTTAATTCTAATGGGGAATGGCGTGAGTATACCTAACGGATCGAAGATTTTTCCAACTGCTTGCAATAGGAGACGTTTTGATCTCTTTTTCGATGACAGGAATTCTATCAGACTTTTAATTTCGAATGTCAGACAATCCTCTTCTATTTTCTAAGACATTACTAATACTTTAGTCAAATTACTCCCAGACATACAGTTTCTGCCTGAATGTCAAAACCTTCTTTTTGCCAGCACTTTATTAGAGACTCATTATTTGTTATCCATTTTCGGAGAATCATTCCTGCTTTAGAAATTATTTTCTTAGCATTAAGAGAAACATCAAGAGTTTCCTGTAGAGTATCTTCACCTGAGATGAAATCATCCACATAAATATATTTATCGAGTAGGTGAACAGTTCTTGGATATAGATTATCAAACTTCTTTATGTGTTCTTTTATTGTGGCGGATAGTAGGAATGGAGAAGCATTGATTCCAAAAAGAACACGTTTGAATCTAAATATTTTAAACTTTTCAAGAGATCTAAAATCATTATCGTACCACAGAAAGCGTACAGCATCGCGATCTTTTTCAGCGAGGGAGATTTGAGGGAACGCCTTCTCGATATCAGAAGAAAATGCAATTTCATTTAATCTAAAATGGATTAAAATGTCGAATAGAAATGGATTTAAGTTGGGACCTGGCCACAAGCAATCATTTAGGGACAACATATTGTTATCATGGGAGCTGGCATCGAATACAATGCGGACCTTTGTAGTGAGCTTATCTTCCTTACAGACAGCATGATGGGGCAGATAGTAAACAGCTTTGTTTAAAACGGGTTCATTCTCATCCACCTGTTCTATAATTCCTCGACTTAAATAATCTTCTATTATTTCAGAATATTGATGCTAAAGTTCTGGATTTCGATAAAATTTTCGCTTTAAATCTTCCAAACGTTGCTTCGCAATATTAAAATTATCATTTAATTCCTCCCGATCCCTTTTCCAGGGTAACTGAACTTCATAACGATCACCTGTAAATGTCACAGTTTTGGCGAAAATCTGTTGCGCTTGAACCGTTTCCGTTAATTTAGGATCATCATGCTTTATGCCGATAGATTCCAGTTCCCAAAATTGTTTCAAATTATCATCAATTTGATCGAAATCTCTAACAAAATAACACATAGCAAAATTATTTAATGACACTTTTTCCTCTAGAATACATCCAAAAACGGAATCTTGTAAAAATAGCTTATCGTTAACTTTAACCGAAGTATATTTTAAAATTCTGTAAAATAATTCAGCTCCGATTAAAGCATGATTTTTTCCCGGTTTGAAAAATATTGGATCTGCTAATTGCACAAAATTCGGTAGATTAATGTCCGATACATTTAATTGTGTCGATGGAATTACATCTGTGATTTTTGGAACAATTAAGAAGTCAATGTTCTCTTTGAAAGTTTCATCCGCATTGGAAATTACACTAGAAATTTTATTTTTTATATTATGAGTAGATCCGTTTAATCCACTGACAGGCACGTTAATTACCCTTATCTTTAAATTTAATGCGTCAGCACATTCCTTAACTAAAATATTTACATTACTAGCCGAGTCCAAAATTACTCTAAATCTTCTTCTTTTTCCCGAGATTATCTTCAATAAAAACAAAACACGTGCTCAATAAAATAGATCGCTTTTCAGTATCCGCACTGAAACTATTCAAGGCCTTTAACGAATCATCATTATTTATCGAAATGCTTTCGCTTTTGTCAGAAGAAGTAGGGGGGTGAAGCGTGGAGAGGTAATTTCGTTTTTTGATTTATTTTCTTTTTCTCGGTGAAGCAATGAATTGTGTCTTAATCCACACATATGACAATTATATTTTGATATACAAGAATTAACAACATGATTTTTGTTCAAGCAATTAACACATAATCTATGTTGTTTCACAAATTCATATCGTTCCGATGTATTCATTTTCAGAAACTGAGAACATTTGTTCAAATTATGAGAAGACAGTTTGCATAGAACACACATTTTCACTTTTGATTTCTCACTAGAATTAAGCATGAAGTTTTTTGTTTTATTGAAAGGAGGAATGTTTTTATTTAAAGGATTTGAAGCGGAATGTCTATTTACACTTTCTAGAGTGCAAGTTCTGTTTTCTAGAAATGACATTAACTCTGCGAATTGAGGGTATTCTGGTTTCTTGACAGAATATTCAAATAATTTTCGTGTTTCTTTGTCTACCTTTTGTAATATGATATTGATAAGGATAGCATCTGAAAGATTGTTTTGTTCATATTCTAAAACCTTTAAAGCCCTTAAGTTTTTATTTACACAATCAATAAACGATCTCAATTCCTTTGAGGATTCGTGAAGGATTTTTTCATAGTTAATTATAGCTGACAAATGAGTGTCTATGAGTAAACGATGATTCTCAAATCTTTCAGTTAGTGCTGTAAATAATGAATCAAATGAGTCATCAGCACTTTCTGACTGTTTTGCTTCGTTTTTCAACGATGCTCGCAAATAAAAGAGTTTCTATGCATCATTAAGTTGTTCATTGTGAATAATTAAATTAGTAAATTGTACTTTAAAGATGAACCACTCTTCATATTTACCATTAAATATGGGTAATGAAATTTCGGGCAATTTAACTTTAATGTTATTAAAACTTCTAGAATCAGCATGCAAATTTGTTTCAGAAACTGTGAGATTTTTAAGAAATATATTGAGACTTACTTCTATTTGTTCAATTCTGCTTTCAAGGTCATCCAATTCATTTTCGATTTCCGGCAAATCCTTAATCTCCGGGATATCATAATATTTATCCCGTATTTCGGACATTTTTGTTTGAAGCTCCGGTACTTTTCGGAGCTTTATTTCGAGCTCAGTACTCGAGCAAGTACTTTCCTCCGTGTTTTCTTGTACAAATTTTTCCAGTTTTGTAATGGCACCTTTTAGAGCACCTTTCGATCTCTTTAATTTTTCCATAGTAGCTATTCGGCTGCGTCTACGACGGACCACTAAGTGTCTATGATCGTGAATACTGTGTGTGTAGTTTTAATTGATTACGAATCATTGCTGTCTTTTCTTATATATTTAATTATACAGCACACAGACGTAACGAGTACAGAACATTGATAAACACATAATAGTAAACATGGTGATATTGGGGTAATAAACCCGCTAATTAAGCCTGTTCGAAGACATATGTGGGGAATATACCATCGAGATGAAATAAAGTCTATGGAATATACCCGCTGAACCAAAACAGAATAGATGGGAATAAGACCCGCAAAAACAAAACGTGCCTTTTCGGCAGCTAGAGCAACAACCAACTGCTGGGTCACATGACCGCAAAACTGCGGAGCTCATTCGGCATGCGCACAAGGTCCGAACAATCTTCATAGTGAAAAACCATAAAAAGCGTTGAAACGGTACCTGTAACACAAAAATTGCCGGCTCTAGAGAGACTAAGAAGAAAAGTGAAAACAACCAATAAAGGACAGAGAAGCAACAGAAAGTAAAACATTTTATTATTCAGTGCTATTCACCATCTGCCGCATGCAACGTGTCTTCGTGTGTGACGTGGAAAATTTGAGAAACACAATAAAATGTTTTGTTTTCTGTCTGAGCATACCTCAAAATATTTAAACCAAAATTTCAGTCAGTTTCTGTTAACGGTGTGATAGTTAAGGACTCATATATCGAGATAGTTTTTTTTATAATCACCCTGTATATTCATTAGTAACCACATCTTACGAATTCAAATTTTCCCAATTCCGTGGAATTTGTAGCTCAATAGGAAGAGCGTTGGCAGTTAAAGCCAAAATTCTTGGGTTGGATTCTCTGCCTGGAAAAATTTTCCCTCAGTTGGGAAAATAATCAACACATAAAATTTATTTTTCCTTAACATTTTGGTGTCTTTAAAAACATCTTTATTGTCAGTATTTATTAATTTGTTTATTATATTTTGTTTTTGTTTTTGTTTCTGAATGACTTCTTTTGTATATATGTTACGATCAATATGATTAATCGGGTCATTATTAATAATAACCAGTTATTATCAATTATATATGTTACGGTCAATATGAATAATCTGGTCATTATTAATAATAACCGGTTATTATTAATAATGACCAGATTAATCATATTGACCGTATCATCTATATATAAATCATTTAAAAAAAATTAAGTTAACAAAATAAATTGTTAAAGCATTTCTTTAAACTGCGTATTGTGATAGCGATAAAGTTAAACTTATTCACTACAAAAAAGTTTGGTTTACGAGGAAATTTCATGTCACATACAAATGTCACCAGAAAATAAAAATGTTGAAATATAAGAATGACTCAAAATTTAATAAGGAATTTTTTTTAACTTTCGAAGAAATACTATAAAAATTGTAAGTAAAACATTTTATTTTCAGTAATTTCTTTATGTGTATTTGTCTCGTTGTTTATATTCAGTAAATACAATAAGAAAAAAAGTTATTGGACTTATTTTTTAAAATTATTTTATCCTTTATACAAAAACAAGCAAACACGTATCAGATATAATTAAATTTTCAAAACGCCGTTTAAAAAAATGTTTCAAAGTTTCCACCATTTCATGTAGTAAGACAAAAAAACATTTTGAACGTAAATTTTCTTGAAATTATTATTTTCTATTTTTCTGACTATGCTACTGCTTTTATTGATAGAAAGTTTTAATGAAAATATCAAATAACGTATCTCAGTGTAGGATTTAACTCAATAAAAAGACACAAACATGTTCAATATCTTTTTCTGGTGATACGTAATAACTGACTAATATTTTAGGGAATTTTATATAACATAAATAACATTCCGAGTAAAATGTTTTATTCAGTTTGCCTCTTGTTACACATTGTTTTTAAATTATCTTAACTGTTAATTAATTATTTTAAAAATTCAACAAGAAAAGAAAGTATTATACTTAATCTACTGTAGCCAAATTCTTACATACTGAATTTTATGTTTTTTTTTCTACTTTCTTCTTCTTCATCTTGTTATTTTAAAAACAATACTTTTTGAGAAAAGTGATACTTTTGCATTTTTAGCAATTCCTTTAGTTCTTTTATTTTATTTTTTTACAAACACAGGCAAATATTTCTTTTTAGCACTACTCATTTTTGGATGTTTTTAAAACTTCGTCATATTTATTATACTGAAGAGTTTGTATATTTACTAAAGTATATTTACATAATCTATCTAAAAAATGACAAAAGGTACTGGATTCGGGAAAAATTTCGATTTCTGGTTTTCGACGGACTTATACGTTTTAGGAGGTTTTGAACACGATTTGACTGTTTTTAGAAAATGTCTGCCTGTCTATATGTGACAAAAGATTTGTGGGCAGTCTATCTCAAAAACTAATGCACGGGACTTAATAAAAACTTTAGAATCTGTTAGATCTTGTTATAAATTGGTGCTGATTAGGTTTTTGTGTAAATCGCCCAAAAGATGGCGCTATTATATTGCATTTTTCACGATTTCCGCATAGAGCTATCTCAACCACTAATGCACGGCTTTTCATCAAATTTCAGATTCAGTTACATGTTGACATAATTTTTTGCTGATTAGTTTTTGTAGTAAATCACGCAACAGCTGCCGCTACTATGCTGCATTTTTCATGATTTCCGCAATAATAGCTTTTTTTAAGAACTAATGCACGGATTTTCACCAAGCTTCAAATTCAGTTAGACGTTGACATAAGTTATGTTGCTTATTAGGCTTTAGTGTAAATCGCTGCTATGCTGCATTTTTCAGGATTTACACTATTTTAGCGATAGTCATATTTCAAGAACTAATTTACGGAATTTCATTAAATTTTTTATTCTGTTAGAACTTGACATAATTTGGTGCTGATTAGGGTTTTTTTTAATAAATCATATAATACGTAGAGTTGCTATGCTGCATTTTTCTTATTCTAAAATGCATAATTAAAAAATAATAATAACGCTTTTTGAAGTATTCATATGTAAGACATAGAAGAATGTTTTGGGATTGGTACATTCGACTAGTTTGAAATTTAATACTACATATATCAGCATTTGATATTATTTCAAAAAATTTTTAATAAGAAATATGTATTTTTTGTGGTGAATCAAAGAAAGAAATATTCATGAAAATTAATTGTATTTAAAAAAAAATTAAATTTACATTCCCAAAACTTTAGCGTCTATCTGTCACTTTTATATTAACGAATTAAATAACGAATGCTTTATTCTTAAATAATGATTGAAAATACTTCATATGTTTTCATTTACCACTAATTTTGATGTGTCATTTTAAAAACATCATATTACATAAGTAAAACACTATTTTTTACAGATTAAAATATTTCAAGACTAAAAGCAAATTATTTACGTATACAAAATATAAAGGCGCAGCAATTAATACTTCCAGGCTGCGTAAAAAGTAATAATAGTATTAGCTATTAATGCTATTAACCTAAAAGTATTTAATATTTATCAATGCATTTATACCTTTTAAATTTTTGATAGATACTGACACAAAATTTTTCTTAATACCATTTCCAATAATAGACTACGCACACTTTACTTATAATATACTGAGATTAGCAATTCTTGCAAATATTTGTAACCGATTCTTTTTAACATAATACTAGCTGTTTAGACCGTTCTACGCACGGGAGTTCATGAATTCAATTCTAAAATCAAAATTAAAAAAAAAAAAAAAACAATTGTATCTACGTAATATGTAGAAAAATATTTTACTACTATTGTGCATATTTTCTTTATGAAATTTAATTTATCATGTTGCTATATCATGTTCTAATTCATGTTGTTATTATCATGTTGCTATCATGTTGCAGACGATAGAACGATATCTTTGGAATAAGGGAATAAATAGAATAAAAATGTTCTGTTAATGTTTGTGGTAAAAGGTTTTTCTTTATTTTTTTAAAAAAAAGGTAATAATTAAGCGCAATTAAATAATCACTAATTATTTGCATGCGAGGTAACAGAATTATCGTAATACCCGCTACAGATTCTTTGTATTGCAGCGTGGCGTACGTAATATGTATATCTCACATTGCAGTAAACATTTAGAACTGGCTAGAACTCGCGTGATTACGGGTTAAACATAAAAAAAGGCAAAAATTCGTCAAAAACATAAAATAAAAAAAATCTATTTAAAATTTTCGAATATATTTTTTTGCCACAATTGTTCATAGGCCCCCTACCAGCAACACGTGTGCCAAATTTCGTAGCCCTGTGGTTTCCGAGTTTTTGAGGTTACATACACAGATACGTGTACGGATTCTAATAGGGTAGATATGTAATAGGATATTTTCCCTGAAACTTTAACAATAATTCAATAATCTATACGAATATTATAAGGAATCTATACTAATACTATAAAGAAGTAAAGATTGTTTTTTTTGTTTCTTTTTGTTTTTTGTTTGTTTGTAGGAGGTAATCTCTGGAACTACCAAACCGATTTCAAAAGTGATGGTGGCAAATTGATGGTGACAATCCTTGCGCTAGCATAAGCTATATTTTATGTCGGCGCCACTAACCCCACGGGGGTGCAGAAGCGAAAAACGTCCTAAAATTGAGATTTTTTTTATACTGAAGGATCTAGAAATTTGAAATTTGGCATTGTAGTTCCTTATAAGATGTAAATGCTCTCTAAGAACAAAAAAAAAAAAAAAAAAAAAAAAAAAAAAAATCGAAATTTAAAAGGGTGAAATGAGCGAAAAGCATTCTTAAAACATTCTAAATTACAATTTCTGTGGAGTCTCTGGAACTACAGAACCGATTTCAAAAGTAATGATGGCACACCCAGAAAAAAGAATTGATTAAAACAACAAAACATGTTTTGTTGAGTACATTTTATTTGTTTTAGACAAATTTTTAGTTGAAGTAAAAGAATTGGTTTTGTTGCTTGGACAAAAAAATATTGTTGACACTCTTACAAAATTTTAACAAAATTTGATCAATTTTACTTGAATTAACAAAATCTGTTTTTTAGATTTTGCAATAATTTTGTAATTCCAGCAAAATTTTGTTGTTTTGCAAAATTTAAATTGTTGTATAGTAGCCATAACTCTCTCACGTAACTCGATTTATTTGACTTATATAGCTATATAATTAAAGGATTAACATAATTTCTGGATAATAAAAACTTAAGAACTAAAATAACTTCTTAAAAACACCATAAAAGTTTTAAAATGCGCTAGGTCTTTCGAAAGATCTGGGTCTTTCTTCAATAAAAACTTTCAATCTGGTCAATAAAAACTTTTTTTTCATTGGGACGGACCAAGGTAGTTTTAAAAATCCCCCTGTCCCATTTATTACTTTCTTCTATCTTTACAAGAAGAAAATATTGGAATCATGAAAATTTTCGACTTCCGGTTTCCGACGGATTTTAGAAGGTCCTGAACACGATTTGACTGTTTTTAGAAAATGACTGTCAATGACTCTATCTGTCTGTATATGACAAAACTTTTGTGGGCGCTCTATCTCAAGAACTAATGCACGGAATTTAATAAAACTTTATGTTCAGTTACTTCCTGATATAAATTGTTCCTGATTAGTTTTTTGTGTAAATCGCGCAACAGGTGACGCTACTATGTTGCATTTTTCGTAATTTCTGCAATAGCTCTATCTCATTTTCAGCAGTGAATTACGCCTGTAAATTTATATATATATATATATATATAAATCAACATTTGAACGGAGGGTGGTTTGGGGGTCTGGGGGTGATGATCGGTGAAAATACACCACAATTTTTTTAGAATTGCTTTTCTCCGAACGGCTGCAATAGGTAGCTTTTTGTAATGAACTAGTAGCCGGACCATTCCATATATGCAACAGTTTGCGCCAAATGAAACATTTGAAAAGAAAATTACACTGTGCACTGTAAAAAAAAAACTCGGAAACGTTACTCTATCTGGTGGGGCAGCAATGTGGCCCATCGGTTCTGTTATGTTTCCGCATATTTCGGTCAGATGTTCGTAAAAGTTTCCGCATATTTCGGTCAGATATTCAGAAATGTTTCTGTATATTTTGGAAACATTTACGTGCATTTCGGAAACGTTTATTTATATTTCAGTCAGATATTCTGTAACGTTTCTGCATATATCGGAAATGTTTTTGTATACATCGGAAATGTTTCTGTGTGTTTTGGAAATGTTTCTGTGTATTTCTGTATGATAATTTCTTTTATTTAGGAGAATGATACACTTTTTTTAAAGAGTTAATATTTATCCGATTCAATGTTATTGCATATTAATATTAAACTTGGAGTTAATCTTTTGTTGTACATACAAAGTTAAATAACTCGTTCGATAGTTTCTCTATACTCTTTTTCTATGAATCTATAATAAATATTAGATATTTGATTGATGAATAATATTGTATAGTGCTAGTATTAATAAAGTACAGATAGCACCGTTTATACATCTTTATCATGTTTTCGTTTTGAGATTGGTTCCGATTCATAACTTTTCTAATGATGAAATGTGTTCTTTATATGACAGAACAAATTCCTAATTTCACTTATACTATACGTTTTTAACTCAGTTTTTATGAATCAGATATTTGTAAATAAATAACGTTGAAAATTCGATTTATAGATCCATAAATAATTCTTTTTTTAAATGCAGCATCATGAGTTCCATCCTCTAAATAGATACACAATGAAAATATTTAATTTCCCTATACTTATAAATAGATAGATTTTAGTAATACCTTTCAACATTTTTTTAAAATCTTGTAAATAGATATACTATTCGAAAATATTTTATATCTGTGGTAATTATATTATTTTCACGAATTGTATACTTATAAATAGATATATTGATAAAAATGTTTTGTATATTTGTAAATATTTTTAATATAGGATTTTACGATTATCATGCTTCTAAATATATTCATTTAAGGGTATTATTTTATAAGTATAACTTCAGAAGTGCTGCGATAACCTGAGAATATATATATCGATTTTTAAGTATACAGTTCATGAAATAAAATAATTATTTACAGATACGAAATCTTTTGATAATATCTCTACTTACAAGATTAAAAAATATATTTATTTAAAGGTATTAAAAATAATACCTATTTACCGATACCTAATACCGATATCTATTTTGGGAAAGCATTTTCATTATGTATATGTATCTGTTTACAGAATGGAATACACGAGACCAGATTTTAAAAAGAATTATTTATAGATTTATAAATCAAATTTTCAATTATATTTATTAATAAATATCTGATTAAAAAAATGAAGGAAAAACGTATAGTATAAGTGAAATTAGGAATTTGTTCTGTCATATAAACGATACATTTCATCATTAGAAAAATTATGAAACGGAACCGATCTCGAAACGAAAAGATGTTAAAGACGTATATACGGTGCTGTCTGTACTTCATTAATACTAGTACTACATTATTATTCATCAATCAAATATCTGATATTTATTATAGATTCATGGAACAAGAGTATAAAGAAACTATCGAACGAGATATTTAATTTTGCATATTCGACAAAAGGTTAACTGCAAATGTAATATTAATATGCAATAAAATAGAATCTGATAATATTAATTCTTTTTAAAAAAGCATGTTGTTCTCTCAAATAAACGAAATCATAAAAGAGAACACTTACAGCTCATATAAATATGTTGCATCTGCATCTGTTTTAAGCTGTCTTACCTCTCAAGAACAATACAAATCACGTGATAATGACGTGTGCAGTAGGTCGGAGTAGATGAGCATGCGCAAATATTACTTCATTTCCGAATTCCATTTTTAAACTTTACACGGAATGACTGTAACATTTCCGAATTTTTCAGTAACCAACATTTTACACTACCTATTCGAAAACATTTCCGCTATGGAATGTAATGTTTCTGACTTCTTCAGAGTATTCACCGCTTTGAATATTTTTCCGAAAATACGTGTAACGATTCCGAAATAACAAGTAACTGAGGAGAACACAAAGTTTACTATAAATTTCCGGAAACCTTTCCGCCTTGTGCCGAAACGCTTCTGAGTTTTTTTACAGTGTGGTTGCAAAAGTGATCATTTAAAAATGTTATCATTTGAAAATTACAGACGTTGATTAATTATTTAATTACGTCAATTCAAATAGATATTTCACATAAAAGAACAAAAATTATTATACAACAGAGTAATAAAATAAAACTCAATTTAAACTGCAGGCATGAAATTTTAAAGTTTCTCCGCACTTCAGTAAACATTTCATTTAAAAATGACGTCACCATATGATGTCTTAGATACAATGGTAAATAATGCCGCGCTGCCTCTTACGCTACTTTGCGATACCCCATAATCTATCAAAAGATTGGGTATGACATCCAGTATCAGTGTCAACAAAATTATATGTGTGATTTACTATGAAATGTTCGCAGCCAAAAATTTCATTTGTGTCTAATTCCATAGCCCTGAAACACTTTCATTGCAGCTTCTTTGTCATCAGGTATCTACCAAATGGTTAAATCCATCTCACCGTCAAAAAAAAAACACAATTTATAACTTAAAAAATATTTTCAGATCGAAAAATAGGAAATTGAAATGTTTTGCATGGATACGATTAAATAATAACTTAAAATATGTTATTCACGTTCAATAAATAGAGAGTCACAATTTTTGGCACACTTCTATCTAATTTAATTGGTTCATAGACTAATGACGTCAAAGGTATTTTCTGATTTTTTTTTCTCAGCAGGTGAACGAAGTCTTTGTTGTCCAATGTTTTTTGAAGAGGTAGAAATCACAATCAATTCAAATTTTTTTGGAGCACTCATCCCGTAATTGTTTATGACAGTCATATGACTTGCGCTTTTATTATTTGTTATCATTCATAAAGTGTCATTTAATAAAAAACAATATTTCTCACTATGGAACACATTTACTAGGAATAACATTTGCATGACCTTTTTTGAATATCAACAATAATTTCCATGCTTTATTTTTAAGAGTTTTATTTTGAAAACATTTTTTATTAATATTACTGTCCTCTCTTTTTTCTAGACTCACATGTACTAAAATCTCTTCAAATAATTTTTCTTTCCTAATTCCTCTGTCGCCATTGATCACTCTACGATTTAATTTCTCCGTCTGGATTTATCTGGAGTAAGTTATGAAATCGCTTGGTAGCAGAAATTGCAGAAAGACTTTTTAAAACATGTTGACAGAACCAACAAACTACTTACTAAGAATATTCTCGAGTATTATATCAGATAATTTCATTTATTAAATACATATCAATTTTTTTAGTTTTAATCAACTTTTAAAGTAAATAACGTTTTAGAATAATGTTTCCTTTTAATATGTGGTGTTTTAATATATTTTTTTTATATAAATAATATTATTAAAATGTAGAGTACATGTGGAGCTACATAATACAGAGTTACAAACATCATCTTAGAATCTGATTTAATGCATCTTCCGAAATGTGTATATATTTTTCTTTGAGACATATCGTCGCTACCATGTAAAACTATCGAATATGAAAATATACATATTTCATTATTTTTAAAAATAGGCCCATTGTCACCACTAAATTTTATTAGACTTCTTTGCCTAGTAAAAATACTAATAAAATTTCTGTGACGGGGATGGAACTCAGGGTCGCCAGTTTGGCTTTCTTTTTTATTCAGAGATGCCGGATTCATACGGATTCATTTTGATAAAACATTTTGACTTTGAATAATCGCGAAATGTCTGTCATTAAATGAAGCAAAAAGTTCGAATCGAAATTTATGATATGTATTCAAAATTTCTCAATAAACAAGAAGGCCAAACTGGCAACCCTGACGAAGCATAATATTAAGATTTTGGGGTGACAATCTGTCCATTTTTAAAAGTAATGAAAAATGCATTTTTTCACATTCGATAGTTTGACATTGTAGCGACGATATTGTCATCATAATTACCTTATATTAAGTATAAAAACTTATTCATTTGACAATATTTAATAGAAATTTATGAAATTTTTAGTAGAAGACATTTAAGAATGCCTCAAATATAAATTAATGCAAATTTAGTTGTATTTAGATGTAAACCACATTTTAAAAAATAAAAACCGGCTTTTATAACTGATTAAAACAAAACAAAAAACCCTACTGGCATTTTTTGGTCTGGCTAAAATCCTTCAACTCTGTTATATGTCCTTATAAAAATGTATATAAATATATACATAAAACTGCATTTGTTATATATACAGGTTGATTACTTAAGTACGTTGCTCGTCAAATAACAGATGAGTTATTGAATGGGGTGTCTAAATACAGTGTGGCCATAATTAGAGTGACAGTACTCAGCGTGCTCTGTAGCGCGATCTAATACAGAAAATTGAGGAAAATTTTGCATCCTGATTAAACAAGATGGGGGGGCGAAAGATTCCGTGAAAAATATAGTTCCAAAAGTCACAGCTAGGGGGAAATGTGGCGCTGTGTAATACAAAAGATAGTTTAAGAAACGCAGAATAAATACTAAAATAAAATTAACTTTTATTTAGCACATTTAACGATTACAATGAATCACAATATAAATAAATCTATATTTCATTTTATTACACAGCGCCACATTTCCACCTATCGGTGACTTTTGGAACTAATTAGTTTCGCGGGATCCTTCGTCTCTTTCCTTGTTTAATCATAATACAAAATTTGGCTTCATTTTTGCAATTAGATCGAGCTACAGAGCACGCTGAGTACTGTCACTTTAATTTTGGTTCCTTTGTACTATATTGGGTTCAACAACAAGGTACCTCGCTACGCCACTAATGGTAAAAGCCGGAGTTACAGATCCGAGATACGACGAAATGTTTAAAGACAAAGCTGTACATTATCATCGATTTTATACCTAAAGCCATATTGTGCACACTTATGGTATAAGTAGGTGCATGTACAGATAAAATTATTTGATACTGATGCGAGACGTTTTGTTTATTTAAAAAAAATGAATTTTTTCGAAAACGAAATGAAAATATTTTAAATGAATGTAAATAGCAATTTTGTCACATCAGAAAGCGATCGCACGCAAATATAAAGCAAATATTGTGACGTACTACAATCAAGAAAAAAAAATTAAACAGAAAGAGTTACTGTTTAACAGATCAGGCGATTTAGACCCAAATTCGAGTATTCGAAATAATAAAATACATTTATAATATCCCTTATTATTTTTTTCAAACCGATAATCGCACATTTTCCACACTATATTTTCTTCTGTACAGGTGATTATGTATCATATCTATGTGCACAATACGTCTTTTCATAGTAAATCGATAATGATCTAATACATTGAATTTAAACTTTTGGTCTCATCTTCTAATGTTGTTTAGATAATAGTTTTAATTTCAAAATGTATCACTAGAGGGCGCTTAAAAATACCTCAGTATGTTGAGCATACCTAGTTTGTTATTTCTACTCATTCCTAGTCATTCAAAGTTTTAGCTAAGTCAGTTTATCAGGTATTTCAAGCCAAACAGATTTATTGAATAAATAACCCTTCATGTATGTCTCCATATAATTATAAGTTTATATAAGTTTTATACGTGTCTGTTAGTAACACAATTGAAAACTACACTAATTTAGAAAGGCTATTCTAAACACCAGTTTAAAACTAAAGTCATCACTAGCAAAGTAACTGTTGAATGCATCTGTTTATTCTATAATGTAATGGCAATTTGTAAATGGTAATGTTTAAAAAAATTATATATTTTTTGTAAATAAAGCGTACAATATCCGTAAATCACTGTATTCGAAAATAGACATTGTCTATGATCGTGCATGTAGTTATTTTATTTAAATATTTGTTTTAAAGTGTGATATGCGTTTAATATGTATCTTTGTTATCAAGTTTCAGCCACTTAATCCTGAGATATCCGTATAAACAATGGCAGATATTTGTTGATTTGAAAAAAGAGTTATTTTGCAAAATAAATCTGATGAATGAATTGGATATTTTATAAACAGAGTGCTTTCACTTGATTTTTAGATAAACTCGCATACCCATGTTCTCAAAATTAGTATAAATAATCGTAGAATAAATATTCAAAATACATTCTGTTACATTAGTTTTTGTTTTACAATAATTGTTTTTATTATTTTTAAACATTTTTTACCCGGTATTAGAATTTGATAAATTCTTTGAGCCCCGATCAGGGAATATAAGAAATGATTTTTAATCGTAGCAAATGGAAATCATTTAAAAACACAAGAACATTAAAGAAAACTTAAGACCTTTAGAAATAAATTCACATACGGGAAAACTAATGAATCTCTACATTGTATTTTACGATGCAGCTCTTACAATTATCTTGTTAACTTTGATGTCATTTATCCTCCTATGTTCACCGAAACATGAAATCAGATTATTTCCTTCAAGTACTTTCAGGCAACCGCGAAAAAAATATCATTAATTAAACAATTGCTCTTTTGTAATATTACTCTTTTCTTATGTTTGCTTTAAACAAGTAAAAATGCATAAAATAACACAAGGTTTCTTTAAGGTGCTTAAATTTTTACTTCTAAGGCAGAATCTATAAAAGATAAGAAGATTAATTAAATGGGAATTGAACGTAAACTTATTTGGTCATTGCGATTTCTTAAATTTCTCTCGTAATGTTTTTATTTTGAACAGGACAAGAAACAAAAATTAGCATTTCATAGGGATTATAATACATAATTAGATTTAAGAGTACTGTCGCTTTCGGAAAATGTGTCTTATTTTTATTAAAAAAGCTTAATTTCCGGTTGAAAAAAAAACTTTCATAAGACTTCCTCTCAGAGCTAATTGATATATTTTACTATATCCTATAAAAGACTAAAAATACTAAAAAAAAAAAAAATTGTAAATTTATATAAAGTTTATATAAGTTTTCCACATCCAGAAGAAAGTTTTGTTGAATCAACAAAAATTTGATTGACCCAACAAAACTTTTCGTTTAAATATGGGTCAATAAAAATTTTGTTGATTTTTTTTTTTTTTTTTTTTTTTTTTTTTTTTTTTTTTTTTGCATTTTCAAAAAAAAAGTTTGTATCGTCAGCAAAAGAATGTTTTGTTAATTCAAGTAAAATGGTTCAATTTTAATTAAAGTAACAAAATTCTTTTTGTTAGATATATGTTTAGATATATGCTATGTGTAATTTTAACAGCCTATTTTCTTTTTTCAACAAAATATATTTTGTTTGTTTAAATAATAAAATATGTTATATTATGAACTTGTTTTGTTTATACTACAAAAACTCTTGTTAAATGAACCAATCTAAACACGCAATTTTAACTATTTTTTAATTCATTTTCAGCAGTGAATCACGCCTGTAAACCTTGAATAATGACAAGTGAACTTTTATCCTGATTTTTTTCAAGCGCAAACCTAGAGAGTAAAAATTGCCCTAGCCGGGAATCGATCCCGAGTCCTCAGAACAGCGCTCTGAGGCTCTACCACTCAGCTACAAGGAACGATATCTGAGATAGGTATTTCTCACTCTTATATATGTCGGAACGGTTGCAATTGCAACACAAGATGGAAATGTTATCAGGAGCACGCAAATTTCTGCGGCAAAAATGAGACAACAATACAAAACCCAGCATACGGCAACACATAGTTAAATTTTAATTCATTTTCAGCAGTGAATTACGCCTGCAAAAAGCAGGATAAAAATTAACTGGTTATTATTCAAAGATTACAGGCGTAATTCACTGCTGAAAATGAGATAGAACTATTGCAGAAATCGCGAAAAATGCAACATAGCAGCGCCACCTATTGCGCGATTTACACCAAAAACTAATCAGCAACAATTTATATCAGGAAGTAACTGATTAAAATGTTTTATTAAATTCCGTGCATTAGTTCTTGAGATAGAGCGCCCACATATACGTGTCTCTTAGTAACACAATTTAAAAATACACTAATTTAGAAAGGCTATTCTAAACACCAGTTTAAAACTAATGCCATCACTAGCAAAGTAACTTTTGAATGCATCTGTTTATTCTATAATGTAATGTCAATTTAATGGCAATTTGTAAATGGCAATGTTTAAAATAAATTATATATTTTTTTTGTAAATAAAGCGTACAATATCCGTAAATCACTGTATTAAAAATTAGGCATTGTCTATGATCCTGCATATAGTTGTTTTATTTAAATATTTGTTTTAAAGTGTGCTGTGTATTTAATATGTATTTTTGTTATGTTTCAGCCACTTAAATTTAGATATCCGTATAAACAATGGAAGATATTTGTTGATTTGAGAAAAGTATACTTTTGCCAAAGAAAACTGATAAATTAATTGGATATTTTACAAACAGAGTGCTTTCACTTGAGTTTTAGGTAAACTCGCATACCCATGTTCTTAAAATTAGTATACATACTGGTATAATAACCATTCAGAATGCATTCTATTGCAGTATTTTTTATTTTAGAACAATCGTTATTATTATTTCCAAGCATTTTTTACCCGTTATTAGACTTTGATAAATTCTTTGAGACCTCGAACTGGGGAATAAAAGAACTGATTTTTAATCGTATCAAATACAAATCAGTTAAAAACACAAGAACATTAAAGAAAAACTTAGACTTTTAGAAATAAATTCACATACGAGAAAACGAATGAATCTCTACATTGTTTTTTACGATGTAGCTCTTATAATTATTTTGTTAACTTTGATGTCATTTCACCTCCTACGTTCACAGACACATGAAATCAATTTATTTCCCTCAAGTACTTTCAGTCAAGCTCGAAACAAATCTCATTCATTAAACAGATGTTCTTTTGTAAAATTACTCATTTCTTATGTTTGCTTGAAGCAAGTAAAAAGGCATAAAATAATACAAGGTTTCTTTAATGTGCTCCTTTTAGACAGCATCTAGAAAAAATACAAAGATTAATTAAATGGGAATTGAACGGATACTTATTTGGTCTTTGCGATATCTTAAGTTTCTCTCGTAAAGATTTTATTTTGAAGAGGACAAGAAACAAAAAATAGCAATTGATAAAGACTATAATAAATAATTAGATTTAATAGTATTATCGCTTTAGGGAAATGTGTGTTGTTTTTAATATAGAAGCTAAATTTCCGATTAAAAAAAAGTCTTTTATGAGAAGGTGTTTCAAGGCTATTTGGTATATTTTACTATATGCTATAAAAAACTAAAGTTATAAAAATTCCTAACAGGTAACCAATTTGTGTCGCGTTTGTGGGAAACATATCTTTCAATCTAGTTGGATGTGACAATCCCAAAACTTTCTTCTATCTCATACATGTTAATACTTCAAAAAGCGTAATTTTTATAACCCGTCAGCAGCACACGTGCCCCTTTCCATTACGTTACTACACGCGCGGGATAAATTTTACCCCAATGGGTTTTCTTGTGTCAATTTACCCCTGTTAGATTATAAACAAAAATATATATTTTGAAATAAACTGTAAATCAGTAAAGGAATTTAAATGATTTAAATAAAATAATTTAAATTAAAATAAAAAGTTCTTTTATATTTAAAGCGAAAAGAAAACATAAAATCTCGCACTAACAAGGAGAGTGCCAAGCTTGGTAATCACGGATTTTGATTATTTTTAAATATGTTGTAAGGTAGAAGCTCCTTAGTCTCAGGTTCAATGGATTTTATACAACGCTCCTTAGTTATCGAGAAAGGGGGGGGGGGTCTAATTTTATAACACAACTTAAATACTTACTTTGTAACGAACTAACTGCGTTGGTCGTAACTCAGTTGGTATGACGTCTGCTCGCTGTTCCGAGGGCCTGGGCTCAATGCCGGAGCATGCTACGTTTGTTTTTCTCATTTTTTAAAATAAATATATTTTTAATTGTAATTTAATAACCTCAATAGAAAATCCAAATTCAGCCATGAAAATACAAAAAAATATAAAACTAATATATAGAAACTGTATGCGCAAGAGTTGTTAACGTTTAAAAGAAAAATTATATTATTATTTGCACACTATATTTTTTACATCAAAATTTGCATTAACATTTTCCTACCATTATAGGTTACGTTATAACACGCGTGCGGTAAATTTCCTCCCACGTGACATTTTTATAACAAAAGAATGGAAAATATACAACCGGAGGTAAATTTTTTTTGGCCACATCTTGATATCATTCGGATTGAAAGGTACTATAAAGCTCAGAATGATCACGAACTATTTTCGCACATTTTTAAGTAATAGTTGTAAGCTGGGTAGATTTTATCCGAGAGTGTGTGCTGACGGGCTAATCATGTATTTTAGGAACGAAACGTGGGTTGATAACAGATCTATTATTTATTTTTTTATTATATTTCAATTTTTTTCTCAATAAATGTTTCAAAACTGTCGGGAGCATACTGGAGTATTTTATGCAAAATCCTGACCAAAGAGGCAGAAATTAAAAATTTGCTAAAAAAAAATTGGTTAAAAGAAAACTTTCATAAGAATTCCTCTCAGAGCTAATTGATATATTTTACTATATCCTATAAAAAACTAAAAATACTTAAAAAACATTGTAAATTTATATAAAAATATACACTGGAGTATTTGATGCAAAATCCTGGCCAAAGAGGCAGAAATTAAAAATTTGCTAACAATTGTAAAAAGCCTATTTAGCTGAATAACTGAATAACTGGTGCAGCGAGCTATGTGTATTTCAGGAGTATGAGTCATATCCGGGTGCTCCTAGCCTTAGTTGAAGTGAAAATTTCTTTGTGAGAAGACGTGATTTTTTTTTTCAGCTTTGTTATCATGTTTGAATGTATACTTTGACATGTGCATTTAAATAATTTTACTTTTCGTATAATAAAAAATAATTAAAATTGAAAATGGATTAACATTAAGCTTTTTTAGATCTAATTTATTGAAATATATTCTTTAATACATTCAAAGATTTTTAAACCTGCCTCGGGTTATTAGTTATAGTTTTGAGGGCAATTTTTTTTAAATGTTCCGTATATTGTTGTCATTTTTCGATATCAATGTTTTTTGGGTAGACTGTAAATCTATTAAACACACACAAAAAACAGCATATCTGTACTATAGAGACTCAACTTTGGTAAATACTAAATGCAAGATATATATAAATTATATGCATTGTTTTTATAACTAATTATACATTTATGTGTCGTAAAATTAGCCACATTTAATTAAAAATTACTTGTAAAAACAACAAACCTATATCAACAATTAATTTCCTCTTATAAACAGTAAACAATTAGGTAAACATTGTATTATATATTTATCTATTTAAATAAATGCCTACATTAATGCATATATAACATTAATTAAGTGTATTTACTAATAGTAAGTCAACAACAATGGTTTTAACTTTAAAACACATAAAAATTAATTTTGGCCAGGATTTTCCTTCAAATACTCTACTGTGGGAGGATTTGTAGTGGACTATAATCAACGTGGTAGTATATTAAATCACTTGAGATTTTTTCTTATGGCAAATATGCAAATTAAACCTAGATTGGAGAATTGAGTGATTCAGTATGATTTTTTTTAACAGCTACCGCGCCCGTCACAAAAATGGAACAAATTTGGATATGACAGCGCCAGCATCTCGCCGATTTTCGCCAAAACTTCGGCCTATTATATTACGTCTAAATATAAAATTTCTTCGAAATATTTTCATAAAATCTTTACTTAAGATGCAGAAAATCGCACAAAAATCGATATCACACCACCCACTTTCAGGGGATTAACCCCAATTTCAACTGCAACCTGACATCCATAGTCAAAAACATATATATATGAAGTTTGGTTTAATTCTATTCATAACTTCATGCATTTTTGGATGATACAAAAGAAAAATTGCACTACAATTGTTATCCCACCGCTCCCTTCTGGCGGAACGTCCCCAATTTGAATTGCTGGCCATAGCCAAAAACATACCAGGTGGTTATAATATAAGGAACTCTATTTGTAGTTGTCTGCAGCTTGAAGGAATAACCGGAATGAAACAAAAATCAGTACACTTACTATTCGTGAAGGTGGAAGAAGAATGGAACAATAAAAGAAATTAATTGCAATAATCGCCGACAGATGGTGCTTTTGAGTGTAAACTGTAATGTGTAATATTGTGTACCGTGAAGGTGTCGCAAACCTCAAAAACTTTACCGCGTATCACAATATGTGCGAAACATTACTGCTGATGCGTTACATTCCGTAGTTGGGCACGTCGTGCACTGCCTGGATTGTGTCCTCCAGCACAATGACCATGTGGAACCTGAATATGATCGGCACCGCCATGCAAAAGCGTAACCACGTTCACTGTGACATTTTCCAATAAATTCGGTGTGTCATCTAGTTTGACGCCTTAATTTTTTGTTCTTGTATTACACATTACATTTCACACTCACTAGCGCCATCTGTCGGTGATTATTGAAATCATCTTTTTATTGTTCCATTCTACTTCCCCCTTCTCGAATAGTAAGTGTACCGATTTTGGTTTCATTCGGATCATTCCTTTAAGCTACAGACAGCTCCAAATAGAGATACATATATTATAACCACCCTGAATATATACAGTCAGTATCGTTTATATGGTCAGCTCAGCTGTCCAAAAAAATTAGACCATATATGCGGAACTACAATTATTACACTATTTAATTACAGGTTCGTACGCATCAGGGGATTCAGGAGATTTAAAGTGTTTTAGTATCAGAAATTTCGTAGAGTACTGGTCGCTATATCTGAAGATATAATTTTTTTTTCCATTAAATAAGCCAAATATTACTTTACGAAAATTCTGATAAAAGAAGCTTGAAAGTCTTTGAAGTGTATGAACCTTGAAATATGGCAGAATTATATTCACCTATCAGAATATAGTTCTCACAAACAAATAATTAAATTTTAAGAACATTTAAAAAATTAGTTTGCGAAGTAAAAATTACAGTAACAACTATGCAATCTGGTCTGTTATGTGAATCAGCTCAACAGAATAAATCTGAGGTAACGGATTTGAGAAGTTCTATTGACAGCCTGATTTGCATAAATCTGCTTCATATCATGCATGCAGCGCCATCTATCGCTAATTTTTGAAACATTTTTTGTTGTTATTGAAAAAAAAATCCAATCTCTCTCTAGTTTCATTCCTGCAAACCCCCATTCCTGCAATTATTTAGCATCATTTGTTTCTTTTTATTGAATTTTTAAAGTTTTAACGAATTGTTATCGCTAAGACACTTGTATGAAGCTGTAATATAAAATATCAGTCAAATTTCTCATATTTGAGATTTCAAATAACACTTTGTGAGAATTTGTATGCATTTATTTAGTATGAGGGGGTTACAGATTTTAAGTAAAAACCATCTTATTTTTATTGAAAACGCTGGCAGATTTTTTACATTTAATATATCTATTTTCAGATTGGCCCCTAACAACATTTTTATGTGGTAAATATCATTAATATGTAACTACAATAAACACTGGATACGTAATTACGCTTCACTAGTTTTAACACAATTATTCTAATTGGTAAAATAATTCATATGAGTTATATATTGAAATAATAACCTTAACTATATATTCCCATCCATAAAAAAAATAGATTTTACGAGAAATTCAATAATTTAGAGTTTAGATAAAAATGTACAGGTAAACATTAAAATACAATTTTCATTATAATTAAATTTCACAATCTTTTTTTTTTATTAAATTAATATTCTACATACCTGCCTTACACTATCTCTCGTGAAATAATTCACAATATCTCGATTCATTCAGGAAATGTATACGACTATTTAAACAAAGTAACACAAACAAAAAAGTTACACTTCAATTTATATTTATCTCCTAAAACTACATTTTTGTAACAATTCATAAATTATATATTTCAAAAAATGCAAGCGTTTACTTTACAATATGCTTAATATAAGCTTTTTTGTTGGTGAAATTACACTGTATGCGCTTCCAGTAATTGGATTTTCCCACGCACTGCATTTTACGAGTTAAGATAATCAAACTTATGTTTTATGGGAATTCAGGATAAATTTCACGACAAGAATATCTCGAATACACTGGAATTCTTTAAAATGGATTAGTTAATTTAGACGCTCTAGAATAAATTATATTCATTTTCTGTTTGCTGGTATTTTCTTCTTATGAAAATAATTTAGAAAAAATCTACAAATAACGCAGATCATTTTTATTATAAATATAAGACTTCAATTTATAAAAATAAATACAAAATATGCAATTAATTTTATTGACATATTAGGAAGTACAGAAAGAAAAACGTTTTGTAGCATATAATGCATTGGTACTAAAATATAATGTATCACTGTCATTATTAACAAATTGATCACAAACTTTTATTTTAAATGTTCAACATATTTTCAGCAAAATAATACAGATTAGAATCTTTTCATTTGAGAATTTCTAAGCAAGTTTTTATAAAGAAAATGGAAAGGAATGAAAAATTGGAGGATGCAAAATAATTATATACCGTGTGCTCCAAAGTTCGTTAAACATTTAAAAATCCATTAAAAAGAAACAAATGGTGATAAAAAAAAAGTGCGGTTTGCAGGAATGCGATTACAGGAAGGTTTTTTATTAATAATAGTAATAATAAAAATCTTTATTAAAAAATTACCGATAGATGGCGCTAGGATGTATAATATGAAGAAGATGTATGCAAATTAGGCTTATAGTAAAATACCCATTTCTGCAAAGCGTCTGACAAGCTTCAGTATCCCAACACATGAAAACGCCCTTTTCTTGTCTTCAGTCATTTTGCCTTGCAGAATTTTCGCAGCGCGCCAGTTGCCAATTCCTCGTTCTTGTAAAAGAATTTAACCAACAGCGATTTGTTTGGTAAGTATAGCATACTGTTAGCATAGAATGAAAAATCTGTGTGCATCGAAAAGTTCTATTGACAGCCTGATTTGCATAAATCTGCTTCATATTTTGCATGCAGCGCCATCTATCGCTAATTCTTGAAACTTTTTTTGTTGTAATTGAAAAAAAAATTGCAATCTCTCTCTAGTTTCATTCCTGCAATTCTTTAGCATCATTTGTTTCTTTTTATTGAATTTTTAAAGTTTTAACGAATTGTTAACGCATCCGGTATATTCTAAGACACTTGTATGAAGCTGAAATATAAAATATCAGTCATATTTATCATATTTGAAATTTCTAATAACATTTTGTGAGAATTTGTATGCATTTATTTAATATGAGGGGGTTACAGATTTTAAGTAAAAACTGATTTTAAGTATTATTATTGAAAACGCTGACAGATTTTTTACATTTAATACATGTATTTACAGATTGACCCCTAACAAAAATTTTATGTGGGAAATATCATTTATGCATTCAAATAAATATTTTAAGAATTTTAAAAGGGATATTTTCGTATTAAATGAAATTTCGGACTAATATCTGAAAAATATCGTCAAATATTACGCTACTTACAGCAGCATTTTTGATTCTGATAATCGCAGTATTTTAAGCGAGTTGTTCGATTACATGTTTGTTAAATTTGTGTCTTATTTTATTATTTTATTTATTTATTAATGAATTTTAATTTCGTTATAAAATATTAGCCGGAAACAAATTCTGACTGTTATATTTATATTGTTATAAGTGCAAACGGGGTAATCTTTCGTAATCCGGCTGTACGCGATAGAGATGGATTATAAAAACAAAATCATGCTTGAAATTATTTTAAAAATCATTAAAACAATCCAGTAAATTGAGTTACACTTTTCAAACAAATTGCATTTGAAAAAAAAAATCTTTCCTATTCGACCGTGAAAATAATGAAATCGTGCGACAATTAGAAGTTAAAAAAATGTACAGTAAAGGCCAAATTTACTCGTCGGATGTTGCAAACAATAATATGACTTCAAGGTACTCACAGACATGTTTTTACTATATAAAGCATATTTATCTATCACCATAAAAGGAATAGTGGTGGTCAATATAAACGCGCTTTCGTTCACTTCACACCATTTCTTTTTTAAAATAAGAAAAAAAATTACATTAATTTTGAAATCAAAAGCGTATTGTACATTGATAAATCAAGTTATAATTTAATTACAGTTTAAAAATAGATTTACATTTTATTTATTTTAAAAGGAGATGCACCTGGAAAATTATATGCAGCACAAGTATGATACATCTCAGCACATTTATATGCAAATTTTAACGGTAAAATTGTCTTGCTCACAATTAGTAAACAATTGGCTGAATTTTTTTGTTAATTCACTGTTAATTTCCGCATTAATCTAAATCTAAATCTAAACACGACATCAGAATGTAAAAACAATTTTAAAATATCTAACCATACTTAATTGTTTACAAACTATCATTTTTAAATTACGAAATTGAATAGGCCTTTTTTTTAAATTTTCTTGCTCAAAACGCAATTAAAATTTCAAACAGAATAAAAGAATATAGCACGTGTACATTCTATGAATATTTCTATAAACACAATTAGAGATTATTTGTTAATTGTATAAGCTGAACAGGAAATGTGATGAGAAACACTTTTAAGTTAAAATTTTATAGCCTAGATTTTCATATAAAGTTAAAAAAACTCTGGTTTAATTAAATTTTTCCTGTGTTCCTTGATGGTAAAAAACTGTCTCTCTCTCTCTCTCTCTCTCTCTCTCTCTCTATATATATATATATATATATATATATATATATATTATATATATATATATTATTATCTTTATCCCTTCAAGTTAAATATATATTAAAAGAAATATATCTTAAAAATATTTACAATATTAATGTTCACAAAATGTCAGCTTATAATATATGTTCTTTTGTGGCTTGATGATAAAATACCCTTCATATACCTTTAATTTAGATACTTAATAACATGCATATCTATTGAAATTATTTTCATATCTATTTAGTTTCGGAAAACAAAAAATTATGGTAACAGCCACTTACATGATTACAATATTATGTACTTCTGAAGTATGTAAAAAGAAATTGGTGAAATCTTGGTATCTTAGTTACAATATCGTACTTTCTTGTTCATACAAAATATCACATTCATTCATCACCCAATACCTGTCAATTTTTGTAAGTTAAATAAACAAATTTTGATGAGAAAAATTTTAAATTCTACACAAATTTTACATACAAAAATACCACATTGGAAACAAGACACATTTTATTAAATGGATTTGCTGAGTCAACTAATGTTTATTTGTGATTTAAAAAAAAAAGCTCAAAGATTGACAACAGTGCAACTGGATTCGTACAGGATTTGCCAGATAAAGCTTTCTTATTACCCAGTCACTTGACTGATGTTTCTATTTTCCCAAGGCACTTAATAGCAACCTATTTCATAAAAGTTACTGAGTGCAATCACCACATCTTAACCTACAACAACAAAAATTAAAATAACAAAAGTGAACTTTTATCAACTAAACTTCTGTTCTATTTGCTAAAGCATTGCTCACGTAGCTAAAGATAAATGGACTGGTATAGAAAATTGTCTTTACTATATACTAGGGCATCCAACCCGGGCTTCCCGGGATAGAGTATATATGTGAAAACCATTTATTTATTTTTTTGAAAACTCTAACAGATTTTTTACATTTAATAATTTTTTTTTAGATTGTCAAGGAGCAGTTTTATATGAAACTAGCAAGCTACGCCCGCTACGCTGATCAATTTCTCGTAACGAACGTTTAATCAAACAAAATATTGACATTTCATAATTCACTTTTATATTTTAACAGAATAATAAGGCTACTATAATTTGTGACTCGTGCTATAGCCAATATAAACGTCAAGATGCGTCGCCCTTATCATTATCTTTTTACGCATGAAGGTTTCGCTATGGTGCTCCATTGGAAAATTTGGTAATTTTTGAAATTCAATGTTTGAAAAATGACATAATCATTAGATTTGAAATTTATATTAAGAAATATACAATTTTTTACCTTTCAAACGCAGTTTGTCTAACAATTTTCTGACAAATACTTTTCGAGCTAGTATTTTTTTCAGTAACTTCAAATGTTTCATTTTCCGAGATTAATCTGTGGGAATAATTAGCGAAAAACCCAGTCGTCAGCAACGCATAGCTTTATATTAAAGAGGATGTTGGAGCAAGGATTGTCACCTTCACTTTTGAAATCGGTTCTGTAGTTCCAGAAATTCCATAGAAATTGAAATTGAGAATGATTTTAGAACGCTTATCGCTCATTTCACCCTTTTAACCCTCTGAGCGTTTTGAAAAAGGGTAAAATTGTAATGTTGTTTTCTAGGCATTTTGTTTTAAATGATAAAAAAATATGACTCTTTCAGCATTATAAATAAAACTTAATTACAAATATGAATGTAACCCTTGAGAGTATTAATCATTCTTCAATGTTTTGAAAATTCATTAAATCTATAGAATTATATTATCTTAAAAATTGCATATATTGCAGTGAAACCTAGAGCTTAGTGAACGGAATATTACGTTCTACACGCTTACAGGGTTAAATGTCGATTTTTTTAAAAATTTATTCTTAGAGAGCATTTACATCTTATAAATAACTACCATGCCAAATTTCAAGTTTTTAGCTCTTTCAATGTAAAATAAAGTCGCAATTTTCGAAAATGTTTCACTCTTGCACCCCATTGGAGTTAGTGGCACCGATGTGAAATATAGCCTATGCTGGAGTAGGTATTGTCACCATCAATTTGCCACCATTACTTTTGAAATAGGTTCTGTGGTTCCAGAGATTCCACAGAAATTGTAATTTAGAATGTTTTTAGAAAGATTTTCTCTCATTTCACCCTTTTAAATTTCAATTTATTAAAAATTTGTTCTTAGAGAGCATTACATCCTATAAGTAACTACCATGCCAAATTTCTAGCTCTTTCAGTATAAAAAAATAATTGCAATTTTAGAACGTTTTTCGCTCCTACACCATCCTGGAATTAGTGGTACCGACGTAAAATATAGCCTATGTTGGAGCAGGGATTGCCATCAAATATTTGCCACCATCACTTTTGAAAAGGGTTCGGTCGTTCCAGAGATTCCATAGAAATTGTAATTTAGAATGTTTTTTAGAACGCCTTTTCGCTCATCTCACAGTTTCAAATTTCGAATTTTTTTAGAATTTGTTCTTGGAGAGCATTTACATCTTATAAGTAACTACCATGTCAAATTTCATGTTTCTAACACCTTCAGTATAAAAAATCGAAATTTTAGAACGTTTTCGCTAGTGCACTCCCATTGGGGTAGTGGAACCGGCATGAAATATAGCCTATGTTACAGCAGGAACTGTCACCATCAATTTGCCACCATCACTTTTGAAAACAGCTCTGTAGTTCCAGAAATTCCATAGAAGTTGTAATTTAGAATGTTTTTAGAACGCTTTTCACTCATCTCACACCTTTTAAATTTCGAATTTTTTTAGAATTTGTTCTTAGAGAGCATTTACATCTTATAAGTAACTATCACGCTAAATTTCATGTTTCTAACACCTTCAGTGTAAAAAAAAATCGAAATTTTAGAACGTTTTTCGCTCTTGCACCCCCTGGAGGTAGTGGCACCGACATAAAATATAGCCTATGTTGGAGCAGGGACTGTCTGCATCAATTTGCCACCATTACTTTTGAAAACGGTTCTGTAGTTCCAGATATTCCACAGAAATTGTAATTTAGAATGTTTTTAGAACGCTTTTCGCTCATCTCACCCTTTTAAATTTCGAATTTTATTAGAATTTGTTCTTACAGAGCATTTACATCTTATAAGTAACTACAATGCCAAATTTCATGTTCCTAGCTCTTCCAGTACAAAAAAAATCAAAATTTTAGAACGTTTTTCGCTCCTGCACCCCCCTGGGGATAGTGGCACAACCTAAAATACAGCCTATGGTGGAGCAGGGATTGTCACCATCAATTTACCACCATCACTTTTGAAATCGCTTCAGTAGTTTCAGAGATTACCCCCTACAAACAAACAAACAAACAATCTTTACTACTTTATAATATTAGTATAGATATGTGAAATATATATTCAAATAAAATTTTGAAATTTATTAAAAACGGTAATTTTGTATTGGCTTTGTGCCAGAAGTTGATTAATAACCGAAGAAATTGCTAAAAAGTTCGTTTTATAGCAGTTTTTCTTATTCTGATAATTTCAACGGTTTTAAGCGCTTATTTCGATTACACGTCTGTTAAATTTGTGTTTATTTATACTATTTTATTTATTGCTTAATGATGTTTTAATTTCGTTATGGAATATTAGCTGGAAAACGAATATTGAACTTTTTATATCGTTTAATCCCTTCGCGACGAGAGTCATTTACAGAATTTTTAATCTTTTACCACCGGTTTTTCAAAACAGAAATTTTCGACGAATTGAATCGCAGAAATTCTATCATTAAATAAGGCAAAGCTTACAATAAAAATTAACTGGTTGGAATAATCGAGGATTCTGAACATCTTATACGTCACGTATACGTGACGCTCGTCCCCAAGGGGTTAAAGTGCAAACAGATTAATATTTTGAAATCGCCTGCAAGTGATATCGAGTTTTTTTTTTTAATCATGCTTGAAATTTAATTTAAATTCTATAATAAATGAGTAAAGTGCCATACAGTTTTCAAACAAATTGCGTTTGAAAGTAGATTTTTTCTCTATATAACGGTGTAAAAGTTAAAAATGTACGATGCTTAGAAATTTTAAAAAAATGCAGTAACAAAAATTGCAAAACAAAAATTACATCGTTCAGTGTTGCCATTCGCAAAATGACGTCAGCGTTACGCACGGACACGTTTGTCCTTTATAATACAGATATATAACACCAATTTACATTTATCCTAGTTTCCTAATTAACGAAAGCAAAATGTTTAAGACTAACAGAAGAGATAATAGACGGATTTTTCTTGTTCTGTTAAGCCATTTGTGTTTTCTCTATCAAATACATTTTATTTAAATTATTATCTGGCACTGCAAATATAATAAACATACGAATTAAATATATTTCTTTAATAAAAAATTGTAATTGGGTATGTTTTCGCATACATGCATATGAGCTCTTAATTTTAAAAATTGGCCATGGTTATTTTGTGAAAAAAAATAGTTTAATCTAAATCTCATTACAAATTAATATTCAATTTCTATTTTTTATCAATTCACAATACAGTAATTCCTTAACATTCGCCAATTTTGATTATTCGGAAACATGAAAAGGTGGAAAACTTAACTTTCGCGCGAATCTGACTTGATTATTCGCGAATTTTTAAAATTATATCTTTGCTTTTTTCGAATTTACAGTGGTTAAAGATTGTTTCCCCTTTGTTTTCTCAGTACGTATTTACAAATCAATTTTCAGTTGTCTACTGAAAAAGGAGCAAGCGTTGTAGGAAAATAAAATAATAACAGCAGAAGAATACTCATTGCAATTGGGATATTACAAGTGGTAAGGTAACGGCATCTTCAATCTATTAACTTAAAATGTGCTTGTGCAGGTTTTTGTAGATATTGAACTGAAGCTGCATACATTATCATATATTTGCGAATAGAGAGAGAGTCGAAATTACTTTATTAAAAAAACCCTATACGTTATAGATGTAATTATTTCTCCAATCAGTTAATTTGAATTATCTTCGTTAAATAAATTTCATAAATATGAATATGTGTGTACATTCATACATATATGTTATGCATAACGTACTGTTAATACATATATCCTTTTGTTTTCTTGAAATACTCTGCCACTCTAATTAAAATTTTATAGAACATCACTCCTTTTTTAGTGCAGAGAAATAGCCTCAACATTCGCGGATTTGACTTTCGCGAGGTTTTCCTGGAACGTAACCCTCTCCAATGTTAAGGGATTACTGTGTATCATTTTATATCAGTATAAATTTGTTAATAGTAATTTATTTGGTCAACTGTATTTCAAATACGTTGATTTTGAAAGTTAGGCAAATACACTTTGAATTTTTGTTTAAATTATAGAATTATACAATTAATATAATTGTTTTATATTGTGCATAATACTAACAATAATAATCATAAAATAATCATGAATACTTTAAAAATATTCAAATTATAAAATATAATATTATACATAGAACTCAATATTGAATTTTTTTCCCTTATTCTCTCCTCTTTTTACTATAAAATTATATTTAGTGTCTTTGTTTTATTGTAACTTTTCTAAAGCAGAAGGAATATTGAAGTAAAATAAATAAATAAATATTCAATATTTCTTTTATTATAATTATATTCCATTCAAATCAACCTTTGCAACAAATAATTGCTTTTGAGAGTAAAGAAAGTGAATTGGCGCATATAAAAACCAGGAGTCTTTTCCTCTAACATGGACAACCATTATTGCACATCACGTGAAATAATGTCCAAAAAATATAAAATACGTCTGCTACTGCTTACGAATATGAGGTAGCTTTAAATACAAAAAGTAAAAAGCTACATATTGCAGCCGTTCGGAGGAAGGCAATTCCGAAAAATTTCGGTATATTTTCATCGATCACGACCCAAAACCACCCTCTGTTCAAATGTTTATTTACATATATGTGATAAAGTGACATATTGGAGCTTAAAAAGACAGTTGGCAAAATTTGTTTTAAGTTGGGTTTCCATGTATTGGCACACAGGCATAAGACCGGATGGTTGTACCACTCAGAAAATGGGTGTACCTTAGAAGGAAGCAGCCGCAATTTGCGTTTAAATACTTCATTACATAATCAGTAACAACGAAATAGGAGAAATGCTCTAGAAGTCTGTGATTATAATGCTTTTTTAGTCATCTCTATGTGGCAGTCGAAGTTTCAAATCTTTACATTATGAGGTCTTAGAATTACTAGTGTATTTCCAATGATGACCGGTCACTTGCGATTTTAGACGTTTTGTTAAATATCTGGAAAGATACATGAGGAATTATCCTGAAATTTCAGGAGTGTAAACAACATAGTAGACGTCATGTATTTCCGGGAAGATTTTTTCCCGAAACCCTATAAGGGGCCGTCAACAAATTCAAGAAAATCGAATATATTTTGGATAACCCTGTAAAAACTAAAATTGCAAAAGCATTCAAACTGTAGATTATGATTAAGTGGCTTATTGTAATAATTTGGATTCATTTTTATGAAGATAGCATGTATACTACAAAACTATCCCAAATTTTACCAAGTGTTTTTGCTTATAACGTTTTAATATAAAAACAAGTTATTTTCAGAAAATACGACAAACAAAATTGTAAACAATACCTTGCAAAAAGATATGCAAGTAAACAGTTTAGAAAACATATACCACATTGAAAAATACAGTTTTTGAAATTACGTTCCATTGTAAAAATGTAGTCGAATTATTTTGTGCAACCCTGTATATGATCTGTAGATTTTGATATCTGTAGATTTGGATCATAGCATGATAAAATTTAGTTCAGTTAGAATATTCACATGTAGCAATTTTCGCCAATCAATGGAAATGCACTCGAAACCTTTTGTACAACCTTGTATATTATTTAAAGACTTTTGTACACACCACATATTAAGCTAAAAGGTAAAAAACGCATTCAAGTACTAAATGCATAAGGCACCTTAAAACTCACTTCCAGCAATTACCAACCGTAAACGACAATGTATCTTGCTCTTTGCGCAGCCCTGTGCAGTATAACCATATATTCAGTTGTGTAGATCATGAGTGATTCAGTGCAATAATTATTTTTTCACGAATATTTAATATTAAAGTTCAGGTCGACCAAAATAAAAAAAATAAAATAAAATAAAAGGTAAGAAAGTAAAGAAAAAAGAAACACCCCATGCATTTTATTCTTCTAATTATTACAGAAAAAACAGATATAATGATTCGATGGCAGATTTACTTTTTTTCAATTTATGTTACAAAACAATAAGCTTAAAAGGTCGGCATCATATTAAAATTGTATCAAAATCTAACACGAACACGTAATTTTGACATCCTATTTGACTGTTTTTACTTTAGGTTGTTAAAAGGGAAGTCATTGATTTATGTATTTTGGAAGTTCTTAACATGAAGCTCCTAATATTAGATTGATTCGTAATCCTTGCAGAACAGGTTGTAATGCGGATGGTTTTTTAAGCATAACTCAAGAAGTATTAGGCAGAATGAGGTGTAATTATGGATTTCCATATTTAAATTTTTTAGAAATTGATTTCTGTTAAAAAATTCGTAAGTTGCGATTCATGTCCTTTAAAAAATAATTTCAAAATCTATATATATTCAAAATAATATTTTGAAATATATATATATATATGAATACCTATTGAATACTTATTTATGATTACCTATGAATTATACCTATAATTTGTTTAAAACAGAAGTCGATTTCTAATTGCTTCAAATATGTGATACCAAAATTACAGCTTTTTCCTCCAAGTAGTTCTTAGTTATGTTTAAAAAACTACACACATTGCAATCTGTTTTGTAACGATTATGCATGAATTTGGCTTTAGGAGTTTAAAACTTTACACACTCATAATTCTTCCACTTACTTGACCAACTGACTTTCTTCATGGTATCTCAAAGTAAAATTTAAAACGCAAATATGATTTGAAAATTAGGTGTTCGGATTGAAACTTTCTGATTTTAGTGCAATTTCTGTATGAAGAGTACCCCCCTAATATTATTTTTTAAAGATTAATTTAAAGAAGACATAATTCCGATTTTGGGAAGCGGAACTTTTTTTTAGTCCGACTGCACAGTCCAGTACATATTTTCAAAACAACTGCATTCTTTGGAAAAGTAATACTACGTCATTTTTGAATTAAACAAAGAATAACTCATAAATGTAGAAAATTTGAAAATTATATTTTATTCTACTTGATTATTACAAAATATCCATCCTTTTTTTCAAAGACTATTGCATTTTTAGACTAATTTTATACAAATTCAAAGTAATTCACGACATTTTATTTGTTTAATTGAGTTTATCCTAATAATATTATAAATCTCATTGTGTGCAAATGTAAGGCTGAAGCCAGCGTCAAAATGGAGCATTTAATGATCCTGTATCTTTGCATATAGGTGGATTATAACCCGGAAATGAATATAGACTGGTTTATTATTATTATTATTATTATTATTATTATTATTATTATTATTATTATTCAAATACTTTTCTTAATAATTCAAAATTTGATTATTTTCGTAGAGAATCAATGGACATTTTTAGATAAAAAATATCCATTTTACTTTATCGTTGCTAGGGCTTTAATCGTTGCCAATAAATAAAAATGCGAAAAAATAATTTTTCCTCAACAATTAAGTTTCAATTGAGCGATTTTCACGTGAAAAATGAAAATAATTCAAAAGAAGATGAATTTCTGTGATATTTGAAACAACAATATGAAGTATTTGTTATTATACATGAAGTATGAATATCGGTTACATTAAAAAGATCTTTTTCTGTCAAAAACTGCGTTATAATTAAAAAGAAGAATTAACAATAATTATATTATTTAGAAAAGGATTTCGCTTGAGTCATGAACTATGAAAAGGATCCTTCTTGGCTTGAACAAATATGACGTCATAAATAAACATGTATTTTCAAATATCCGTAATATTACAAAGAGCATGACTATCAGTGTATAATAAAAGTATATACATAATAGACGTCATATTTAAGATGAATAACTGAAATACTTTTTTTAATACTAATTAATAATAAGCTTGAATATCAGTTACAAACAGATGTGAGTTTTCTGCTAAAATTTACGTCATTATCGCCAGGAAAAGAAAATTAACAAGAATTATATCATTGAAAAGAGATTTCTCTGGGATCAAAGTGACGTCATAATAAAACGAGATTTTCTAAATATCTCTCTATATTTAAAAAAAAGTAACCACCGCAGTCGCAGCCGCTGTCAATGAAGATTTTGTGCCTTGAAGTCTTTCTGGACTAATATCCAGAAAACTATTGCAAATAAAAATTTAAAAATTGGTGGTTTTATAAAGAAATGTTCGATAAACACGCTAATGTAGACTGTTTTTAAATCGAAGAATTATTTTAAGAGATATTTAATATTAAAGTTGGTCAAAATAATTTTCTTATAAAAGTTTTATAGAAACGAAAACTATGCACAGGAATTTAATCATAATTTGTAAGGATATAGTTGACAAGGTTGCGGTGTGCAGACTGCAATTATTTTTTCAATTTGACTTATTTTTTGAGGTTATATTTCAATTTTTTATTCAAAATTTTCATTATTTTGACGAAGATTTATTTCATATTTCATAAATTCCATTATTTGAATCGTTGCCAATTTGTAAAATAGCGCACGTAATAATATTCCCTTTCAATTAAGAAATGTATTTACACATGACTATTAAAAACAGAAATAACACTTTGAAATAATAATTAAATGATCACGTGTTAAAAGCAATAAATGTAAAAAATGACGTAATAAAAAATATACTTGCGCGTGAATATTAAAAAGATAAATAATTAAATTATTGCGCGTTTTCAAACCATTAAGCAGAGTAAGATTAATTCATTTCGACAAAATATTTTATCTACTATTGCAAATTTTAAAAGAGCGTAATTAATAATATTTTCCTTCAATTAAAACCTATATTTTTACGTTTAATAATTACGTTTAAATCAACGAAATAGCTAATAAATTGGTAAAATATAATTAAAAATACAGACAAACGTTGAATTAAAGATCACTCTATGACATAATTACCACGCGTAACGCATCTGGTGTCAATTGAATGCGACGGTACAGATATGCACCGTCGCATATCTGTACCGTGTATCTGTACAGTGAAAGAATAGAGAGGTAATGAACCGTAAAATCGGCTTGCAATATGAAGCCGGTTATCGCTCAAATCATTAGGCCCAAGGGCTGGCTTCATTGGATGGAGAGAGGCTGCACGTGGAACAATGACTGGATTCATTGGACGGGGAGAGGTTTTCAAAGCAAGCCGCCAGTTGTTTGGGCTGACTGTAGGGTTGCATTTTCAGCATCACGCCAAACATGAACATTTCATCTCTATTTATTCTCTGAACTCTGTGATTAATAATACAAGCATCAGTAAGATTATTATGAAAAGAAAATTGAAAACAAATCTATTAAGTTAAAATCTGACTGTGTGTATTTCGCAACTACTCCTCTTAATGTAACGAGATTTACTTAACACCGGTTATCATTGATTCAAGGATGTCATATAAACTCTGAGAATTTAAAATTTTGAATTAAATTCCGAGATATTAATTTTTTTTTGTAAATTTTAACGAAATTTCTCTAAAAATGGTACTTAAATTACTCCATATTTGTGGATAAAAAAGGAGAAATAAAACGGATTAATATATTTTTATATCATTTTCTCATTAAAACTGAAAAAAATTATTTTATTTTCAATTTGAATAGTTGGTGAAAAAACATCTTGATTGCAGTAAAATTTCCGAAAAATAAAAACATATTTCCACATATTCAAACTTTATGAATCAATTTATTCTATAGAGAAAAATCGCCTGTCAGCACATATTGTTAAGAATTCAAGATTTGTTTCAGCTATAGATTAAACCAAGGACACAAATTTGCTGTTACATGCAAACGTAACACTTGCAATTGCAAATCTTTTTGCAACCCCAAATTACATGCAAAAGTAACATTTACATGTAATTTGCACCCAAATTAATTTTAATTTGAACCGTAATAAATGTTAATTTGCAATGAAAATTACATGAAAAAGTAATGTTTACACATAATTTTGGGTTGCAAAAAGCTTTGCAATTGAAGCTCCTTGCATTTAGGTGTAGAATTATTCCTCCCTATTCACAAGAATTTAATTTTTTTAAAAAAGCATATACTATTTCCAATGAATTATTTTTAAATGATGACTGTTAAAACTCAAAGTCATTAAAAGTAAAATGGTTTATCAGGTAAAATGGACATTTCTTTTTACCCAATTCGTCGATTTACACGATTTTATTTGGCCGTCCTTTTTCTATTGGTTGCAGTTTCCTTTTCGCGGTTATTTGGCACAAAATTTTACCTTTTTTAAAACTGATTTATGTCAAGGCCCCTATAACAAAGAAATATCGTATTTTCTTCTATGAAATGTGATAAAGAGTTAGTTAATTATTTACGTTTTTAATTATCGGGAGTGAAATATTTTGCTTGATTAGTACATTTATTTTTCTTTTATAGTTACGTGAACGAAGTCACGGGTAACAGCTAGTTTAAAATAAATTTGAATGAAGTGGAACTTCGTTCATTTAGTATTAAAAGATTTATGCAGTTTACAAATTTAAAATCAATATCTTGAAATTTGATTTTTTAAACGATATCAATGTGAATTTAAAATTAAGAATAAATATTGTGTGTTAGATTACCAATCAAAAAATATGAAATATTGACTCGCAAAGAAATAAATTTCATTCATATGATAAGATACCATGCTATAATCAATATACGTGATATATGATAGCAAAGTTTCTCAAATATCACATTTTCTATATCTTTTTAAAGACGTGACTGTAATTACTCTGGAAAAGTACTTATCTGAAACGAGTTTCTTCGTCTAAAGTTTCATCATTGATACATAATAATGACAGATATACCTCTTTTAGAACTGAAGATGAAAAGTAAAAAAAGGTCTACCTTCAATACAATTTAGTTCTAAAAAGATAAAGAAAAGTTTCAGTAAAAAACTTCCTCACCGCGACTTTTATTATTATTAAGTTGTTTTAAATCTTCAAATATTTTTGTTAATGTTTCAGAATAAAATTTAAATACTTGACAGTTGAGAATTTAAATTTTAGATAATTTTTTTGGAGGAATATACATTTAAGAAATTTTAAAATAAACAATATAAGCCACTATAATACTTAATAAATTATTACATAGGCTACGCTGATCCAATAGTATTATTTGCTTCATTACAACTTATATTTATCTGTTACATAATTCAATTTAAAGTATCAGGGTCCATAAGCCGTGTTTTTGGCCCATGAAATAAGACTAAAATTCGATTTTGTTATACTGACTTAATTATTTCACTTTTTAATATTAGAAGGTTTATCCGGTACGATTTCAACAATATTTTTTTGCATTTTGTTCGCATTTTATTTTGTTTTGCTTTTGCAATATTAGTTTTTACAGGGTTATCCAAAAGATATTTGTTTTTCTCTAATTTGTTGACGGCCCCTTATGGGGTTTAGGGAAAAAATCTTCGCGGAAATATATGACGTCTATCATGTTGTTTACACTCCTGAAGTTTCAGGATAATTCCTCATGTATCTTTCCAGATATTTAACAAAACGTCTAAAATCGCAAGTGACCGGTCATCATTGGAAATATAGTGTATGATGATATTATCAAAGAAAATATGTTGTTACCGATACCAAATATCTTATTAGGTACGGTATAAATATCACTGTGTTTCAACATGGCAGTGATCGTGAAAACTGGACGTCTCAAAAAAGCTTCGAACTCTCCAACTTCCGAAAAACAACTCTCTCTCGTTTAATGCCTCTCTGATTTTTGCTGCGCGTGCGTATTTAAGTTACTCTCGCGCAAAGTGACAACCAAGTCACCTGACTTCCCATATCCAATCATAACCGCTTTAAGAGGGACTTATTAACACTTCCGGAGAAGTAACCTTGAGGTAAATTTACTTCCGGGGCATAAAAAGACTCTTCTAGAACAATCTATAGCTACGAATCAGGTACAGGTCGTGTAAACAAACAATACGCTTTGATCTCGAGAGTGCCCGCTAAAAATTGATTTCAAACGATAATTTTAGCTTACGAGAAAAAGAAGAAAAAATGAACTTATTGATGTGGAATAAAAATTAGAACATTAAATCATTGAAATATTATAAGAGACATTTTGATATTTTAATAAAGGAATGATTTTAAATAAATTGGATTTTTAAAACGGGATAATTTAGGAGTTATGACAGTTTAACAATTAAGTAAAGAATTTAGAGAGATTTGATATACACGGGAAATAACAGTGAATTTAAATAGGGATTTAAATAATAAAAGGGTTTTATTTAAGGAATATAAGTACAGCTCATATTCAAAATATAAGAATAATTACTTTTTTTTACAAATCGAAAATATCGTTTGGTAATTTAATGTCTTTTAATGCAAATATGCAAACGATATTTTTATTGAGAACTTATTGTTAATTAAACTTATTTATTATCTTAAAATTAATATCATTTTTGAAAAGATTAATTTAAAAAAAAATTATTTTGAAAAGTCAAAATATTAGAATATTTATTCAATTGGTTCAAAATATTAGAATATTTCACATTAATTCTCCTGTAATTATCGCCAATTCATTACTGGTTGCATCATTGATTAAATTCAGACGATTTTATTTAAAATCAGTATTCTTTTTGCAGTTTGTTTGCTTTTTCGTCTTAAAATGGGTCGTGTGAGTGATATTCCTGAATCTATTAAACTTCGTATGGTTGATTTGTATTGGCACGGTAAAAATCAATGCTATATAGCGAATTATTTACATTGTTCGCAATCAAGCGTTAGTAAAATACTGACACAATATTCAAAAATTGGAAAATTTCAAAATAATCGCCGAAATGGCGCCCGAAATCCAAAAACATCTTCTAGAGAAGACAGGAAACTGAAGCGTATAGTTGAGAAAAACCGTTTAAAAAGTGTGCGATTATTGCACCAAAAATGGAAAGAAGAAGGGGTTGAAGTTTCTACATCGACAACATTAAGACGTCTCCATCAATTTAAGTTTGAATCTCGTGTACCGAAAACAAAACCTCTCATGACTGCAAAACAAAAGAGTATAAGACTGAATTGGTGTAAATAAAGACGTTTATGGAGCGAAGAAGATTGGAAAAATATATTATTTAGTGATAAAAGTATGTTTTGTGTTTCATATGGTAATCAAGGTATTCGAATTTGGATAATGAAGCAAGAAGAATTTGATAAAGAATGCCTTAAACCTTCTGCAACATTTGCTGCTAGTGTCATGGTTTGGGGTTGCATGAGAGCAGAAGGACCTGGAAAGTTATGCAACGTCTACGAAAAGGTTAACTCTCGGATATATCAAGAAATTTTAGAATATTACATGATTCCATCCTCAGAAGATTTATTTGAAGATGATTTCATCTTTCAACAAGATATAGCGTCACCGCATACCTCGGTGTCAACTAAGAAATGGTTCTGCCAATACAACATTAAGGTACTTCCTTGGCCACCAAACTGACCAGACCTTAATCCCATCGAAAACGTATGGTGTATAATGAAGAAAAAACTCCAAGAAAATCCTCCTTCAAGTAAAACTGAGTTAGTAGCACGTATAAAATCTATTTGGGCTAATATTGATAGAAATGTTAGTAAACACCTTGTATATAGTATGCAAGATCGATTGTATGCTGTTATGAAAGCTAAAGGGGATGTTACAAAATATTAACTACAATTTACTTCATATTCATAAGGTAATATTGTTGCGTAAAATAAAATCTATACTATACTAATATTATAAAGTAGTAAAGATTGTTTGTTTGTTTGTTTGTAGGGGGTAATCTCTGGAACTACTGAAGCGATTTCAAAAGTGATGGTGCAAATGGATGGTGACAATCCCTGCTCCAACATAGGCTATATTTTATGTCGGTGCCACTAGCCCCAGGGGGGGGGGGTGCAGGAGCGAAAAACATTCTAAAATTTCGATTTTTTGTATACTGAAGGAGCTAAAAACAGGAAATTTGGCATGGTAGTTACTTATAAGATGTAAATGCTCTCTAAGAACAAATTCTAACAAAAATTTGAAATTTAAAAGGGTGAGATGAGCGAAAAGCGTTCTAAAAACATTCTAAATTACAATTTCTATAGAATCTCTGGAACTACAGAACCGTTTTCAAAAGTGATGGTGGCAAATTGATGGTGACAGTCCCTGCTCAAACATAGGCTATATTTTATGTCTGTGCCGCTACCCCCAGATGGTGCAGGAGTGAAAAACGTTCTAAAATTTCGATTTTTTGTATACTGAATGAGCTAGAAACATGAAATTTAGCATGGCAGTTACTTATAAGATGTAAATGCTCTCTAAGAACAAATTCTAACAAAAATTTTAAATTTAAAAGGGTGAGATGAGCGAAAAGCGTTCTAAAAGCATTCTAAATTACAATTTACCTAAATTACCAAATCTAAATTACCAAGTCCGCAACAAGTGTATGGAAACACACTGATTCTCCGCCTCCGAAAAAAATACGACAAACAAAATCTGCTGGAAAGGCCATGAAGATTATCTTGTTTTATCATAAAGGTGTTATCTATCAGAATGCTGTGCCTCCAAAATCTACTGTGAATGGTGAATATTGTGTTTCAGTTTTGAAAAATTTTGTGACAACACATATCGCGAAAGAGTCGTGAACTGGTAGGAAATGGCACATTACATCACAATAATGCTCGCCCGTAAGTCGATACGTCTGTTCAGCAATATCTTAGTAAATGCAAAAATCATGCCACACCCCCTTACTGTCCAGATCTCGCACCATGCGATTTCTGTCTGTGTCCGACATTGAAGCAGAAGCTTTGTGGCAGGAAATTTATTACACATTCTGAAGTTATTTCAGTAGTGCAGGGTTCTTTGAAGCAGCTTCCAGAAAAAGGCTTCTCTAGTTGTTTTAAAAAGTGAGTTGATTAATGGGACCGTTGCATATCATCTGAGGGAAGGTATTTTGAAAAAGAATGATGTATTTTTTGCTGTAAATATATTTCTTTTTTTTTATAATTTTACTCTCAGGTTTTATAGAACGTCCTTTGTATATATATATATATATATATATATATATATATATAACAAACATTTAAGTTCATCAAGTTCAGTTTTGTAGATGTTTATATCATTTGGCAATAGATCTTGTTTTCTGAAGCCCGAATCGTGCCAAGCTTTTCTTAAAAAAAGAAACCAAGGCTAGTACATTGGAAGAGTACCAGAGTTTTTGAAATAACTTTATGAGGGAAAATACTTCAAAAGGTAAATTTAGAGCAGTTATATTCGTGAATTAAGCTTGATCCAGATTGGTTTAATTTGAAATTAGAGCATTCTGAGACCATATTTCTTTAAAAATTTTTGTATTTAGACTTTTGCTTAAGTGAATAAATACTCAAATCCCTTTGATATTAGATATTTTTTTTAATTGAAATATTCTATCATAATTATTAAGGGATGTTCTATAAACGTATTTCTGACTAAATTTGAACTATTAATAAACAGCTATATTTTCCCACAATATATATATATAAATATTTAACTTTCACCCATTTTTCTTATTTCCAAACTAAGTTTTGAAGATTTCTTATATGCTTTGCCATATTTCATTTGTCTCTCAAATGAATTAAATTTATTGCTTTTATATAACACATTCTCAGTTTCATAGTATGCTGACAGTACTCAAACTATTCAATGAATTCATATTCCATGCCATAACTACACGAATGAGATGAACGCGATTGGAATTACGTGTAAATATTCAATTATGATGCATGAATGCTATCGTATACATCCAATGTTAAAATTTACTATCTTTGCAGAATAGCAACGTGTCTTTACAGAATAGTAACTATATTTCTGTAGTGTAGATCATGAGTGATTCAGTGCAATAATTGATTTTTCACGAAAATTTAGTATTAAAGTTGAATCGACCAAAAAACAAGAACGAAAACTCATGCTTCAAGCATAGATTATGAAACACCTTCCAACACAGCCTGAAAACTGTAACGAAAATTCACTGTTAAATAAGGTAAAAGAAGATATGTAAGTAAACAGTTTAGAAAACAAAATACAGTTTTTTAAATTACGTTCCATTGTAAAAATGTAGTCGAATTATTTTGTGCAACCCTGTATATGATCTGTAGATTTCTATATATAATACATAGCATGATAAAATTTAGTTCAGTTAGAATATTCACATGTAGCAATATTCGGCAATCAATGGAAATGCACTCGAAACATTTTGTACAACCCTGTATAGTATCTAAAGACTTTTGTACACACCGCATAATAAGCTAAAAGATAAAAAACTCATTCAAGTAAAAAACGCATAAGATAACTTAAAACTCTCTTCCAGCAATTACCAACCGTAAACGACAATGTATCTTGCTCTTTGCGCAGCCCTGTGCAGTATAACCATATATTCAGTTGTGTAGATCATGAATGATTCAGTGCAATAATTCTGTTTTCACGAATATTTAATATTAAAGTTCAGTCGACCAAACAAAATAAGTAAATAAATAAAAGGGAACAAAATAATGAAAAAAAAAAACCAATGCATTTTAATCTTCTAATTATCACAGAACAAACAGATACAATGCTTCGATGGCAGTTTTACCGTTTTTCAATTTATGTTACAAAAAAATAAGCATAAAAGGTCGGCTTCATACTAAAATTGTATCAAAATCTGAAATTTCCAACACGAACACGTAATTTTGACATCCTATTTGACTGTTTTTACTTTAGGTTATTAAAAGGGATGTCATTGTTTTATATATTTTTGAATTATGAAATTCTTAATATGATACTCCTAATGTTAAATTGATTCGGAATCGTTGCAGAACAGGTTGTAATGCGGATGGTTTTTTAAGCATAACTCAAGAAGTATTAAGCAGAATGAGGGGTAATTATGGATTTCCATATTTAAAATTTCTAGAAATCGATTTCTGTTAAAAAAAATTCGTAAGTTACGATTCATGTTCTTTAAAAAATAATTTCAAAATCTATATATTTTCAAAATAATATTTTGAAATATATATATATATGAATACCTATTGAACACCTATTTATGATTACCTATGAATTATACCTGTAATTTGTTTAAAACAGAAGTCGATTTCTAATTGCTTCAAATATGTGATACCAAAATTATAGCTTTTTCCTCCAAGTAGTTCTTAGTTATGTTTAAAAAACTACACACATTGCAATCTGTTTTGTAACGATTATGCATGAATTTGGCTTTAGGAGTATAAAACTTTAAACACTCATAATTCTTCCACTACTTGACTTCCTTCATGGTATCCCAAAGTAAAATTTAAAACGCAAATAGGATTTGAAAATTAGGTGTTCGGATTGAAACTTTCTGATTTTAGTGCAATTTCAGTATGAAGAGTACCCCCTAAAATTATTTTTTAAGGATTAATTTAAAAAAGACATAATTCCGTTTTTTGGAAGCGGAACTTTTTTTTTGTCCGACTACACAGACCTGTACATATTTTCAAAACAACTGCATTCTTTGGAAAAGTAATACTATGTCATTTTTGAATTAAACAAAGATAACTCTTAAATGTACAAAAATTCAAAAATACATTTTATTCTACTTGATTATTACAAAATATCCATCCGTTTTTTCAAAGACTATTGCATTTTTAGACTAATTTTATACAAATTCAAAGTAATTCACGACATTTTATTTGTTTCATTGAGTTTACTTAAAATAAATTTGAATGAAGTGGAAATTCGTTCATTTAGTATTAGAGGATTTATGCAGTTTACAAATTTAAATTTAATATCTTGAACTGTGATTTTTTAAACGATATTAATGTGAATTTAAAATTAAGAATAAATATTGTGTGTTAGATTACCAATCAAAAATTATGAAATATTGACTCGCAAAGAAATAAATTTCATTCATATGATAAGATACCTTGCTATAATCAATATACGTGATATATGATAGCAAAGTTTCTAAAATATCACATTTTCTATCTCTTTTTAAAGACGTGACTGTAATTACTCTGGAAAAGTACTTATCTGAAACGAGTTTCTTCGTCTAAAGTTTCATCATTGATACATAATAATGACAGATATACCTCTTTTAGAACTGAAGATGAAAAGTAAAAAAAGGTCTACCCTCAATACAATTCTAAAAAGATAAAGAAAAGTTTCAGTAAAAAACTTCCTCACCTCGACTTTTATTATTATTAAGTTGTTTCAAATCTTCGAATATTTTTGTTAATATTTCAGAATAAAATTTAAATACTTGACAGTTGAGAATTTAAATTTTAGATAAAAGATTTTTTTGAGGAATATACATTTAAGAAATTTTAAAATAAACAATATAAGCCACTATAATACTTAATAAATTATTACATAGACTACGCTGATCCAATAGTATTATTTGCTTCATTACAACTTATATTTATCTGTTACATAATTCAATTTAAAGGATCAGGGTCCATAAGCAGTGTTTTTGGCCCATGAAATAAGACTAAAATTTGATTTTGTTATATTGACTTAATTATTTCACTTTGTAATATTATAAGGTTTATCCGGTACGATTTCAACAATATTCTTTTGCATTTTGTTCGGATTTATATAACCTTCACAAGCTCAAAGCTCGTATTATTCGTAGTTTTTTATAAAAAATACACAATTTCTCCTAATTATACTTCAATTTGTAATGTATTTTTTAACATTTTACTATGAGCGCAGCTTTGCAACACTTTTATTTTTACATATATTGTACATTTTGATGTATTTTATAATATATGTAAAGAAGAAAGGTCATATAAATAATTGGGGTAAAATCAGGAGAAATTGCGTATTTTTCATCAAAAACTACAAATAATAAGAAATTTGAGCTTGTGTAAATCATATAAATCCGAACAAAATGCAAAAAATATTGTTGAAATCGTACAGGATAAACCTTCTAATATTAAAAAGTGAAATAATTAAGTCAGTATAAAAAAAATCGAGTTTTAGTCTTATTTCATGGGCCAAAAACACAGCTTATTTACTTTAGAAATTTATCTTACAAGTTAATTTGTTTTCGCATACAAATAATGCGATAGAAAATTTAAAATGATAAGTAGAATGCATTTTTATAACCTGCATAGACAATTTCACGTACAACTTTGTTCTATGCAAATAAGACTGTAACATATTCCTTAAAACAAAGATTTTAACTTTTTCTGAATAATACGCAACCTGAAGAGATAATTCTGTCGACTGATTCCCTAAGTGGAAATTGATGAAACATATTCTATTCTTGCCATTAAAAAGACATTAGTGTGAATGTGATTTATTTTATGCAAAATATTTTATCGTTTTCTATTTTATGATTGTATGAGGTATGCATCATATAAAAATATTTTAATTGGATCTAATAAAAAACATAATTTAAAGGTATTTTAATGGTTGAGAATGTCATTTTATGTACACTGTAAAAAACAAATTGTTGATTTTACGACATAATATTGGCATCCCAGCTGATAGTAATATGCCTTAAAATTAACAGTAGTAAACAGCAAAATAAGCAGTATTACGCTACAGCGTATGCGCGGCAGTGTATTACTACTTATTTTACTATTTATTACTATTAATGTTACGGTATAATACTAGCAGATGGGATGCCACTATTATACCTTAAAATCTTTTTTTTTTTTTGCAATGTAGAACATCTATACCATAATGCAAAAACATGTTCGTGAGTAACGGTAATTTGATATGATATGCAATCCACTTCCATTTTTTTTCGCAAATTTAATTACTTCCAAACATGGCACAATTTCAATTTTTACACCATCGATTAGGACAAAAATGTATTTTCAAAAGCACTTTGTTTGAAAGCTGTATCTCATATTACTGATTATGGTTTTTAAAATATTGTTAAACCAAGATTTTTTTATAAACATCGATCTCTATCGCATGCAGCTCGGTTAAATAAAATAACTCGTTTGCACTTTAACAAATGTTTGGCGTTTGTTTTCCGGCTAATATTCCGTAATGAAATTAACATGTCATCAATAAATAAATAAACTTATCAAACAAAATTATGTAAATAAAACAAAAAGATTAACATGTATGTAACCGAACTGCGTTCTGAATCATTGAAATAATCAGAATAAGAAAAGCTGCTTAATAAGTACCAAGATCTTTGACTATTAATTAACCTCTGGTGTGCAGATGATAAAGAAGTATCGCATTTAATAAATTACAAAACATTATCCAAACATAATTGATCATAATTGGTCTTTTTCATATACAAATTACTTTTGTTATTGTTAGCTGGTATTCTGAAAGAATATATTACATGAAAAAAGTCCTTCAGAGTATTCAGTTGAATGATTTCCACCTACGTTCTGTAGAATGAGCAATATGTCCTGTAACACGGAAAGTCCGGGTTGGATTATCGATTTTTTTATAAATGTGAAACGATAATTCTAAAACTTTTATCTTCGATGTTTATATTTTAAGGGGACAGTTTACCTTTTCAAGAATTTTCTTTATTTTAAAAAATATGATTCACATTCGGAACCCAGTGCATTTCAATGCTCAAATAAAAGTACTTTTTAAGAAAAGAAAAAAAAAAATGAACTGCACAATTAATAATAAATTTTGAAAAATTTTGAACTTTTTAAAATCCTTACTACTTTTTTAAACATTAATATTTTTGCCCAATTTTTTTGTTTTAGATTTTCGAATGTGTATTACAGAATTCTGCGCATGGATTTTTAGATACATCTAATATTGCATTCAATATAATTTTTTTACTGATATATACAATGTAAAATGATGAAATCTAACACATTTCCATATACTTTTATTTAAAAAAAAATAATAAAATAAAAACCTGAAGGCTAATTCCATGCGAACATTTGTCACATATACAGGGTGATTTTTTTTTAAAGTTGTGAAAGAAAAGCCCTACAACAAAAGAACCACTGATCCAAATGACCTAAAAATTCACTAGTATGCCCCCAAAGCAATGGATATTTTTTAGGCATGGTTAATTTTTTTTAATCGCACCGACAGATGGCGCTACAAAGAACAAATAATATCGTCTGTGGGAGGAAAACAATGGACGGTACTTTGAGAAACCATCTTCCGTAGACCCTCTGTCGTCATTGGACCTTTTCTTAAATTCTTAAGTGTCCTAAATCTCCTAAGAGCAGTTGCTGCGCTGTCATTATTCTGATAGAACAGTTTCACTAACAATGCACGGTCCGTCAATGGCGCAGTCATTGCGAGGATTTCCGTAGAATAATGAACACGGGATGTGCGTACTTCACGTTTTTATCGCCAATGTGTATGTGCCGGGCGCAAGTTCGTCTCCTGACTTTATTGCATGTACAGCGCCATCTGTCGGTGCGATTTTAAGTTTTTTTTAACCACGCCTAAAAAATTTCCATTGCTTTGGGAGCATACTGGTGAAATTTTAGGTCATTTGGATCAGTGGTTCTTTTGTTATAGGGTTTTACTTTCACAACTTTAAAAAAAATCACCCTGTATAATAAAGAATGTGTATAAAAAATTTTGAATCTCTATCTCAAATACAAAAAAAGCCTTAGCATTTTTAAAACATGAAAATGAAGGAAATATGAACGACGAGAAAAAGCCGTTTAAAGTTTTCACTTATGTTGCGCTGTGTGTCTTAACAAAATTTATATCTCGCGATATGATTGCCGTATGTCAAAATATTCTGAATGAAACAGGCTTTCATTTAATATTTAAAACCAAAAATCGATTTTTTGATCCGTTTTGGGCTTAAACTGTCCCCTTAAAAGAGAAGCGAGTACTTGATAATATAAAAAAGATAAACAAGAAGGAGAAATAATGCATCAAGCATAGATAATGAAACACTTTCCAGCACGTCCAGAATTCTTTATCAAAACTTCACCGTTTAATAAGATGAAAGTTGGCGTCTAAGTAAACAATTCGTAAAACGCATAACACATTTGAAAACCAAGATTAAGTAATCACCATCTACAGTTTGAAATATATCCGAAATTTTTTGTGCACCCTTGTACATGTTCTGTAATTAAAATACATACCAAGTAATATGCAATAAATTTGTTACATTAAAAACACATATCAAAATTAAAAACGTACTTCCAGAAAATATTTCCCATTTACAGTAAATTCGTATTCGAATTATTTTTGTGTCACTGTAAATGAATAATTATTTGCTATATACACCATATTCTATAGTAAACATATGTTGTTGTGCGCCTCAGCGATGCATATGAATTGCGAAATGTATAACATCACTAAAATACACTACACACGATTTGTCTCCATGGACTATAATGTAACGGAATTATTTTGAGTGCTTTTGTAACGAACTGTATTTGCTTCACATTTCCTTTTAAATATAAAACATGGTATGTTAAACCTCAATAATATATACCAATCACATGGCAATCCGAGATTATTTATCCGAATTAAAGTACGGTCAGACAGACGGCCAGACAAACTGAATTCAACTTTGTTGGAAACTGTTAAAAAATGTATTCACACTATAAATATAAATTAATCAGTAATTCATTGCAACGTAAAATTATTTCAGGCTGAAACCTTAAACAAACCCCAAAATTGTATGACCTTATATCTTTAACTCGATTTTGAAAGAATTTATACTTTTGAAAGGAAATTTTTCAAAACTAACCTGCTAAGGGCTTCATAATATTTATTTTTTTAAAATGAATGTGTCGTTTGAAAGTAAAATTTGCGTTCTTGAGGTGGGTTCTTCCTAAGTTGTGTTATCCTTAATGCTACCATTCAGTGAAGTCACATTGTGACTAAAATGTGAACTTCTTTATTCTAAAAAACATACAAAACTATCTCATCGTAAAAAAAAATACTTTTCTATCAATTTAAAATTTTTGTAACGTGTCGTATTAAAGTAAAATTTGCGTGTTACATGTTTTTCCGTATTTCAACAAAAATGAGCTAATTTTTATTTTTTCTTAACGGGTCATTTAACATTTTAAAAAATGTGCGCAGTCACTTCCTGTCGCGAATATTTTTGAAAAGGTTAATAATCGTATTTCTGTAAACTAATTGCGCCGTAGAGCAGAAAGTATACGAATTACGAGGGTATTTTTCACGTTTCCGTATCTTATTGAGCCTAATACGAGCTTCCAAAAAAGAGGGAAAAATACCCCATAAAATCGAACTTTTAAAAAAAAGTTTTTCAAAAAGTTTAAAATTCGTATTTTATGCGGTTTGTAGCGTTCGAAAGTAAAATTCGTATATTTGTAGAAGTTTGGGGCGCTTAAAAGTAAAATGTACGATATTTAAGAATATGTTTTTAGTTTGTCTTTATTTTAAACGGTTTGGCCAACGCGTGTTTACAAAGATGGTGCGAAAAAAAACGAAAAAAAAAAAACAGCTCGTCCTACTCTTTCTTTGCTGGGAAATTTGCAAAAGCTTCGTAACTGAACAGGTGTGAAAGCGCTCGACGAAGAATACTTTTTTATAAACTTTTATTGGGTTTTTAATACATATCTCGGCTAATTATTAAAAATTGAAAAATATGATCCTCAGGTGCATCCGCACTTGCCTTGGACTATACTCATTCAAATTTTCAAACTTTTAGGTGCGGTAGTCATTGCCGGTAGACAGACACACACACAGAGAAAGAGAGAGAGCGAAGTTTTTTGACATTAGTATACATTAAAGAGACATTTGGAAAGTATTAGTACAATAATAATCATTTTTGAATAAAATGTGTGTAAAAATCAGCTGCATGCACTCTGAGAAATAAAATACTCAATTTTGACGATTCGGCAATCCTTAAGCCCTATTTCGTTATTTTTGACAATCATTTCGTCACAGAGTCACGTGGTTTTTGACGAAACGCGAAGCCTCAAATATCTGACGAAACTGTTTCCTCACTGTAAAAAATAAAGCTCTCACTTTTGACGATTCCGCAATTATTGAGCTATGTTTCATCGTTTTTGATAATCATTTCGTCTCAAAATTAAGTGATTTTTAATGAAATGGAAAAATCTCAAATATTTGACGAAAATGTTTCCCCATTCACGGCCAGATTATTTTTGTTGTTACAAAACCGTTCAAAAAAATACACGAAAGTACGAAATTTACAATATATTAATGAAAACAGAAACAAAAATATTTCATCCTTGGGGGCCGCTATAACACGAAATTACTAAATTTCTACTTTATTTTTCATATCTGATAATTTGCGTTTATCCTTTTTGTAACTTTAACATTTTTGTAACGATTTTAAGCATTTCTATTACCTACTCAAAGATAAATTTTTCTAAAGTTACAGAATTTCGTTAAAAACGCTTAAAAAATTCTTCTAAAGTTGCAGAATTTCGGTTAAAATAGTAAAATGCGAACATCATTTTGTCCATTTTCGACCGAAAGCAACAACCATTTTCCCAATAATTAAAAAAATAATAAAAATAATAAAAATAATAAAAATAAAAATAAAAATTTTAGGAGTTTTTTTTTATTTAAGAAATATATTCATATAACAAATCATATATCAAATATCATGTATCAAAAATCATATATCATATAACAAATCATATATAAAATTTAAAATATGCATAAATGATCTCTTTCTCCTCCATAAACAGTAACGTGTTAAAATCTCTCCTCCAATATGCACTTCAAAATTTATTATTTCTGATCAACAAATTACCTAGAACATATTCTAATCATTCATTGAACAAAGGAAATTTCTCTAATCGATTATATTAATCAAGCCATATTCTAATTGCTTATTAACCATAGAAAAACCATAATAATAATCTAGCCTTATTAATTAAAACATACTGAAATTATAACAGCAACGATAAAAATACAATCTACCTTTTAAAAATATAAACACACATCATCATCCTGTAGATACATTTAAAATCAAATTCGCACAAGGTCTCACTGGCAAAGCAGTCAGCACGTCCTTCTCCCACGACAAAGGTTGCGCGTTCGAATCCCGTTGAAGACTTGAGAAATACGATGTAAAATTTTTCAAAATGTTAATTACAGATTCTTCTAAAATTGTCAATAGATGGCGCAATCAGTCTTTTTTTCGAACAAGCAATTTAACGAAATAAATTTCCTCAGTTTTCTGAGGATAGAAATTCACTCGATTTGACGAAATATTCGCTCGAAGCATTTCCCAGGAAACAGTTTCGTCAAAAACGAAGAAAATTTCGTGGAATTTGAGTATCCATTTCTAACAGTGTGTTTCCATTAATTTTCTGTTGAAATCCAACAGAAAGAAATTCCGATAATTATTTGGATAAACAAACACTTTGAGACAACAATTAATACATATTTCTTCCAGAAATTTATGTCGATAATTAGCTTTTTAAAGTATATTATCGTTAACAAGAGTTTCATGATGGCTTTTACAATGATATTATCAACCAAATTATGATCCTTTAAACATGAATTCGTAATTACATTGGTGTCCAGAAATTAAGGGGCAGTGACCAATTTCAGACGTATCGTTAATATCTACTGAAACTCGTGAGGAAATGCCCGAAATAACCCTTCAACTTTGAGGATGTAAGTAACATGTTGGACTTTATGTTTTTCAGTGCAGATTTTGTCGCGAGGACAATTGGGTGTGTGGGGGGAAGGGGGGGGGGGAGAATAATAATTTTACTAATAAAATTATATTTTCGATCATATAAGTAACAGAAAATGCTAAAAATGGTCTTTTGTCATGATTTGTTAGTCAATACTATAAGGCAACTCATATAAAAAGGCTAGTGAAATATGGTGAAAACTCAAAAAGTTACAGCAATAATTGATAAATAGAGGAGGAAATCCTATATATTCCTATGGGATTTCCTCCTCAATTTATCAATTATTGCTGTAACTTTTTGAGTTTTCACGATATTTCACTGGTCTTTTTATATGAGTTGCCCTATAGTATTGACTATCAAATCATTACAAAAAATCTTTGCTGTAGTTCGCGTATGCGCAGTTAAAATTTATTTCATACAAATACTCATATTTCATCAAATATTCAACATATTAATATTTTAATTGCAGTATACTATTTCTATAATTTTTTTGTCAAGATTTTGGAAAGCGGTGTTAAATTCGGCTGAAAACTCTGCATGTTATATATATATATATATATATATATATATATATATATATATATATATATATATAAACTTTTGATTTTTACACAGAAACGTTAACATCTTCACGAATATTCGTGCTATACTTACACAAATGCACACAAATGTTGAAAAGGACCTACATAGTCATTTGCTACAGTGACAGACCATTGTTAGCATTTTCTGTTACTTGGGTGATCGAAAATATTATTTTAATATTAAAATTATTATTGCCCTCCCCCCTAATCGTCCTCACGACAAAATCTTCACTGAAAAACATGAAGTCAAACATGTTCTTTACATCCTCAGAGTTTAAGGGCTTTTCGGGCATTTCCTCACGGGTTTTAGTAGATATTCGACGAAACGTTTGAAATTGGTCACTGCCCCTTAATTTCTGGACATCAGTGTATAATTTAATTTTTAAACAAAGAGTTCATAATATTAAAAATAAATGTACAACGTCAAATTGAACAAATTAAAAATATATATATTGGCAAACAGCTGTTTCAGAGCCCCTAAAGCTCCATCATCAGTGCCAATTCAAAAGATTAAAAACGATTTAAAATCCTAAGCCATGTCAATTTGCTTGCGTCTTTCGCACGCGCCAAGATGAAATGGCGATGACCTCTTCAAAAACAACAGCGGAGTCAGAAAACACAGGTGACGGAACAACACATGTGACGAGCTCCGAAACAGCTGTTTGCCAATTTATATATTTTTAATTTGCGCTATTTCATGTTGTACATTTATGTTTAATATAACGGCACAAAGTTTAATCCACCTTTTTAGAAGTTCATAATACAGGGTGTCCCAAAAGTCTCCGTATAACTTCAAAAAATTATTTAAAAAAATAATAGGCCTACAGCAAAAATAATTACAACAGTACATAGAGTAACTTAAAAAGTTTTTTTCTACTACCTTAGTATACTTGTACATGAGATCCTTTCGTTGCACGAAGAATATCAAGTCGCAATCCAATTCCCGCAGTCCAATTCCATAAAGCATCCGATTCCATCCACGTGCATTTCAGCATGCTAACATCAACAGTAGTTACAACTGCTTGATGAAATCTGATCAAAAGTTAACAATAGTCTCTAGGAAGTGATAGTAGGAATCATGGAAGTCATCATAGTGAACAATAGTCTCATGGAATTGAAACAAAAGATCCAAACAACAGTAGCTACTGTTGATTTTAGCATGAAAAATGTTCGTAGATTGAATTGGAATATCGTCTTGATATTCTTCGTGCTACGAAAGGATCTCATGTTGAAGTTTACTAAGGCAGTAGAAAAAAACATTTTAAGTTACTCTATGCACTGTTGCAATTATTTTTGATGTAGGCCTATTATTTTTTTTGTAATAAATTTTTGAAGTTGTACGGAGACTTTTGGGACACCCTGTATTATAAGAGAAAAACTATCTTTCGAAAGGCGTTCTATATATTTATGTTTGAACGGCAGAAAACATACAAAACCTGTTAAAATTTATGAAAATCTCTATGAAAGATCTCTATTTATGAAAATATATAAATGCTACGAGTATCAAACCAGATGATTCGAAATATTTATGTAAATATTATGAATGGAGATAGTTAATTTATGCTAAGCTTTATCATAGTCCTGAATAATTTGAAAGAGAAACATTCGTCCTATTCAATTAAACGCAATATGTAGTAATAGTGAGTGTGTTTCAATATTTTAAATTCTCTGAAGGGTGGGTGATTGGTCATTTTAAATTATTTACTGTCTAAATAAAAATAAATAAAAAGTAAAAAAAACTCATTAGTTTGTTTTCTTTTTCGTTGCGTATTACAAAACTTCTAACACTGTACATATGAGGAATTATAAAATTTTGGCTGGAACTTAAGAAAATGAAAACTTAATTTTTCAGCTTATTTTTTTTTTTTTTTTTTTTGAGAAAAATCTACCTTTTACAATTTTGCATGTATATTTACAAAATTCAATAGCTTATAGAAAACTCATTTTCTCTAGATTTTTCTTTCAAGCAACTGTTAGGTAATGTTTATTTTTATTTTATTCCTAAAAAATTGAGAATCTTCTTCTCTATTTTTCAAACAGCGACGTTCAAAAATATTTTGAAATATTTGCTATCAATTATTTGGAAGTTAATTAAAAAGCTAAACAATTGGAAAATTATGCCTAAAACTGTTTTAATATAATTTATACGGGGTGTCCGAAAAGTCTGGAAACGGTCAAGTAACTCGAAAAATATACATCGGATCGAAAAACGGCAAAATGCATGTTCAATACTTTTGAAAAATCTAGTTAAGGATATAAAAGTCGGCCCCCCGGGGGGGGGGGAAGGGGGGCAACTTTGAAATCTTAAATGATGACCCCCATTTTTTATTGCAAATTCGGATTCTACGGGAAAAAATACGTAACTTTTGCATTGAACATTTTCTTCGAAACATTGTAGATGGCGCTGTAATCGAGTGCAATGCTGTGAGAATCGTTACGATTGCAATGTCTGGAAACGGTCGAATAACTCGAAAAAAATACATCAGATTGAAAAACGGAAAAATGCGTGTTTAATAATTTAGAAAAATGGCAACTTTGATATTCCTAAATAGATTTTTCAAAACTATTGAACATGCATTTTTCCGTTTTTCATTACGATGTATATTTCTCGAGTTATTCGAGCGTTTCCAGACATTGTAAAGGTAACTATTCTCACAGCATCTCACTCGATTACAGCTCCATCTACAATGTTTCGATGAAAATGTTCAATACAAAAGTTTTCCCATAGTATTTTTTCCCATAGAATCCAAATCTGCAATAGAAAATGGGGATCATCATTTAAGATTTCAAATTTGCCCTCCTTCTCCCCCCCGGGGGGGCTAAGGTGGGGGGCAACTTTGATATCCCTAAATAGATTTTTCAAAAATATTGAACATGCATTTTGCCGTTTTTCAATCCGATGTATATTTCTCGAGTTATTTGACCGTTTCCATACTTTTCGGACACCTTGTACTATATAGTATTTAATTAATGTTGTGCTGTAAATTATTGTACGAACATAATTTGTGAGTTACATAAAAGCACAATATGCATCTACAATATGGAAGTAAATTGAAAAATGCTGAAAGAGAAAATGATTTAAAATAATATATTTTTTCATTTCATTTTGTCCAATGTACAAGCAAAAAGTGTTATACCATGTCTTATAACATTTTACAATATTTTCCAATTTGATATATGTGAGCATTTTTAGGAAAATATCTATAAATCATTTTAAATTATAAAGTAATTGTTAAATATATCACAAAAACCGTTACATTTGATATCATTCGGTTATCAGTTAAAACTTGATATTTACAAATAATACACGTATTTTCTTACTCATGAATCGATTCTTTTTCTGTTAAATAAAGAATAAGCGTAGAAGACGATAACAACATTTATCACTAATAATCTTTTCTATTTCTAGCGTAACATTATTTTTATTAAATTAGCATAGTAATATGATAAGTTCAGTGTGAACACAAAATCGTTGGGCAATTTCATAACTGCATAACTTGAGAAATATTGAGTGTAAAGTAAAAGTTTAATGGCAGGTTAGTAAGTTTTCGGATATACTTCTTAGGTCAGGTTGAAATGTGAGTTTGGATTGGTCACTAAGGTGTTATTTATTGGTCACCACAATTACCGAACTTTTTAATCCTAAATTTTAGTGTATAGGGATTGTTAAATATTAGATTTACTGTCCGACGATAAAGAAATCCTTTCTTGAATTCAGATGATGAATCACTATTGCTTTGGGTTAGATCGACGTATACATGCTTAAAATATAATTACAAGAAACTGTTCACAGAGAGGATATTTACAGAGTAATGAAGAATAGCTTCATTAAATATCTGTAATCAAGGAAAACTTTTCGTGTTTGCTTGTTTTAAAATCATCTGTACTCTCATATTTGGCTATATAACTACGCATAATAAACTATTAATTATCCGAAATAATTTATGATTTCTTTTTATATAAAGTGCTTCGTCAAGCCAGAATATCATTTCATTTATTCCATCAAGTTACAGAAAAAACTGATTGAAGATGGCAAAAAGCACGCGCGAGAAAAAAATTAACAATCGCATTTTAACTGCATTAGAGGATGACGTCATCCACTTCTTGAAAAACATGAAACAAATTAAACTACTTGAATGCATTTAAAATACAATTGAATCTAATATAACAAAGCATACGTTTTATTCTACACATGAAATATCCCTGCTTCGATCGATCGATGGTGTGTTTTTCTTCTAAACATTTAAATTTAAATTTTGCTTCTTAACCATAAATAAAAAATAAACCCGTGCGGAGAAATCATATTTTATCTCTTTTGTACTATTTATTTTTTTACAATCATTGTTGAGCATCCTATAATGCGGCGTTTTATTTTTGTGGCAACACTTATTTGAGTAAAACCTTTCAATTCATTTATGAAACCAATGCCGATTTAATTTTTAATTACCCTCAATTTTTAATGAAAAAACTCGTTTTAAAGAAATATAAGTGTACTATGTCAGAAGCAGCTTCAAAAACCTTTCGAATGAGACAACATTCTTTGTTGGGCGTTTCGTAAATTCAAAGAAAAAGGAATGTTGACAACAGAAATAATATATACTAGAAAGACCCATGCGAAGCTTTCGCACTGCAATCTTTGATATTATTTCCTGGTACGTTTTAGCACTAATTTTTAATTAACTGATTTTTTTCTTTAATCAAACAACGCGTTTTAACGAAATGTGGGTGTACTATCTCAGAAATTTGTACAAACATTTTCGAATGATACCTCATTCATCGTTGTATGTTTTGTATGTGCATAGAAAAAAGGATGTTGACAACAGATATAATATACATGATGATGGCGTGTGTATGAGAAAAGAGGAATAGATTGCCAGAACTTTTTTGCCAAATTTTCTTTTCTCGCCAAAGTCATTTCTCTAGGTTGCCAAAACCCCTATACTGAAAACAAAACCGAATTATAAAAAAAATGAAACACTGAATCAAACGTTTGGGGTATTCATATGAAAGCATTTCCTCAGATTTGGCAAAACTGCTCCAGAAATGTCTTAACCCATTAGGCGCAGCTATATATATTAAGCAATTTTTTAATGAAACAGTTGTTTTAGGTAGATTTCGTAAGAAATACTACCTATTACATTCTCACCTAAGTTGGAAATTTTGAAAAATTTTTGCAGATCTACGCCGATCATGACTCCCAGAACCCAAAAACACCCCCAGTTCAAAAGTTTATCTATCTATCTATCTATCTATCTATCTATCTATGTCACTTTTTTCTGACCACGATAACTAGAAAAATTCTGCATAAATCTCTTCCAAACTGATACATAAAATCAAGGGTCATAAAATCTCGGCCAAGTTCGTTAATGGGCAAAATCGAACCAAGGGGGGGGAAATGGGGGGGCTTTTTGTGAAAACAGAAAAATCCTCATAATTTCTTTATTATTATACGTATCGAATACGTTTAAAGTTATTATTACTTCTAGGAAAAGGGCCGAAAATTTATGTAGGACAGATTTTTTATGTAATTAAAAATGGCCCCAAGGGGGGAGGGAGAAATGGGAGGGGGATTAGAAGAAAAAAAATCATAACTTCGTCAATGCACAAGATATCAAATCCGCTTAAATTTATTATAAATCCTCTTAGTATTATCTAAAACTTTTATATTGACAAGTTTTTTATAGGACCAACCGTTATAGCAAAAGAAAATAAAAACAAAAAAATCCCTGCCGGCTCCGCCTGCAAACAAGTTATTTTTCGAAGTAAGCGGTTCCAACTCCCGCATCTTTTCGAAACTGATACATAAAATCAAGGGACATAAAATCTCGGTCAAGTTCGTTAATGGGCAAAATCGAACCAAGGGGGGGATGGGGGTACTTTTTGTGAAAACAGAAAAAAACCCATAATTTCTTAATTATGATACGTATCGAATCCGTTTAAAGTTGTTATTACTTCTAGGAACAGGGCCGAAAACTTATGTATGACAGATTTTTGATATAATTAAAAATTGCCTTAAGGGGGGAGGGAAGGGGGGTTTTAGAAGAAAAAAATTCATAACTTCGTCAATTCCCAAGATTTCAAATCCGCTTAAATTTATTATAAATCTTCTTAATATTATCTAAAACTTTTATATTGACAAGTTTTTTATAGGACTAACCGTTATAGCAAAAAAAAAATTAAAAACAAAAAAATCCCTGCCGGCTCCGCCTGCAAACAAGTTATTTTTCGAAGTAGGCGATTCCAACTCCCGCATCTTTTCGAAACTGATACATAAAATCAAGGGGCATAAAATCTCGGACAAGTTCGTTAATGGGCAAAATCGAACCAAGGGGGGGGATGGGGGGACTTTTTGTGAAAACAGAAAAAAACCCATAATTTCTTAATTATGATACGTATCGAATCCGTTTAAAGTTATTATTACTTCTAGGAGAAGGACCGAAAATTTATGTATGACAGATTTTTGATATAATTAAAAATTACCTTAAGGGGGGGAGGGGGGTTTTAGAAGAAAAAAATTCATAACTTCGTCAATTCCCAAGATTTCAAATCCGCTTAAATTTATTATAAATCCCCTTAATATTATCTAAAATTTTTATATTGACATGTTTTTTATAGGATCAACTCTTAAAGCAAAAAAAAAAAAAATCCTTGCTGGCTCCGCCTGCAAACAAGTTTGGTTTCGAAGTAGGCGGTTCCAACTGCAGCATCATCGCAAAAAGGTCATTTCTTCCGCAATTCCCGACAAACAGGCGTCCCACGTTCTGCGTCTTCGAAATCTACCTGTGCCTGTAGGCCGAGCCGTCAGGGATTTTTTTTTATTTATGAATAGAAAGTCTTTAAGGTATTTCTGAAGAAAAAAAATTAAAAAATTCGAATATTTAGAAAAAATAGCATGTTCCCAAAATGGGAGCAATGGCGCCTAATGGGGGTAAATTTTTTCACAAATTTTACTTATGCCTCCGTGCATTTATGTTTGTTATTTCTCAGTTTTTTCGCTATAAAAGGGATAATATCATTCTGAAACTGATATTTTACGATTAATTCATATAAATTAGTCCAACATCTACATTTATAATAAAAATAAAAAATAAAATTTCCGATTCCATAAGCATTTTCACTATCCACCTCTTTATTTTTCTTCAATACATAATTTTTGTCCTACTATTTTACATGAAAATGATTGAACATTTTTTATGCAGCATTATATTACATTTTTTTCGTTTTCTGAAATTGGTTTTTTAACAATATTTTTTTTTTGTTTTTGCATTTTGTTTAGTTTTTTCCATATTCCAATTTGAAGTTCGCCTGAACTTTCATCTAAAATATCAAGCCTGTGTTTAATACTTTGTCTTTTTTAAACACTAAATTAGATATTTCTTGATTGTCTCTTGATTTAGAATTTACAGAAAGTTCTACTCCACCAAATATAACATGGGATAAATCATCACATAAATTATTTTCTATTACATATGTAATAGAAAATAATTTATGCGACATACATATGAGGAAGATATCTTCCTCATATGTTACAATACTGCAATCGGGTGGCAAACAAACGATTTCCGGAACCTCCGAAAAATCATCCAAATCTAAAAAATTGTTCAATCATCTTCCATGTAAAATAATCAGAAAAAATTATGAAATGATGAAAAATAGAGAGATGGATAGTGAAAATGCTTATGGAACTGGTAATTTCATTTTGTTTTTTAATTATAAATGTAAAAGTTGGACTAATCCTTATATATTATTTCTCCTGTCAACATCCCTTTTACTCAGAAAATATGAAACGCAGAACAACGAATGAGATACCATATGAAAGGTCTTAGAACAGGCTTCTGACATAGCCCACTTAACAATTCGTTAAAACATGTTTTTGATTAAAATTTGCTGAAATTAAAAAATTAAATCGGCATTGTTTTCATGAAAGAAATGAAAGGTTTTCCTGAAATTATTGTTGCCAAAAAAATAAAATACCACATTATATGATGCTCATAGCAATTATTATAAAAAAACACCGCACGGGTTTATTTTATACTTATGATTAAAAAGCGAAATTGAAATTGAAATGTTTAGATTTATAAGTTCCATGGTTTTCCAGAAGCGGATGACGTCATCCTCTAATGCAGTCAAAATACGATTGTTAATTTTTTTTCTCGCGCGTGCCTTTAGCAATCTTGGATCAGTTTTTAGTCTAACTGTGATGGTATAAATTAGATGATATTCTGGCTTGACTAACAACTAAATGTTGTTTGCAGATATTTTTATCCTTGCTTTTTCTTTAGAAGTTTAACCTGCATCTAATAAATATTACATATTGATAAAAAATGATACTTCTCTATTATCCCGTCGACCACTTTTCATAACAAAAAACTATTGCCAAATAAACGGGAGAACGTTGCCATTGGAATATCAAAAAATAAATAAAATATAAGAATTTAAGGACAGAATTGTTGTTTTAATTAATAAAATAACTACTAAATCAGTAAAACATAATGAAAAATACACGCAAATGTCGAATGTAATACCACTAGATGACGTAACAAACACGCATAATGATTCTGACATCAAGTAAATGGGACTGCATTTTTGGCGTTTAATCTTACAGTTTGGCGGTAGTTTTTTGTTATGAAAAGCGGTCGACGGGTTAATAGAGAAGTACCTAAAAAATATTAGATTTCAGTGCGAAATCTTCGCACGGGCCCTCTGGTTTATATGAAATCTTCTAAAAATATTAGTTTCAGAATGATATTATACCTTCTATAGCTAATAAGTTGAAAAATAAATACCACAAATGCACGGAGGCATATGTACAAGTTTTCAAAAACCTTACCCCCATTAGGCGCCATTGCTCCCATTTTGGGAACATCTTATTTTTTCGGTAATTGTGATTGATCTATTGTACATATTAATTCCGGATTGACGTTGTTTAACATAATACACTGTTATGAGCATATTTTAACTAAAAAATATAATTTTTATTATAAAGTTTTTTTTTTTTTTTTTTTTTTCGAATACTGTCAAAAAGCTATTTTTCGCATTTTTTAACACGTTTTAAAAAATATAAATTTCTAATGAAACTTAACAAAAAAATTTCAGATGTCATCTAATATATTCAAAATGCAAATAACATGAACTTTTTAACAATTTATAAAATACGCACTTCAGAAAAAAATCTTAAAGCAATGTTCCCAAAACGGGAGCAATGGCGCCTAATGGGTTAATTACATAAATCAACATTTGGTACACGACTTTCTTTGCAAGCCTATGGGAACTTAAACATGGGATGTTCAAACTTTGTAGTCCAGCAGCGAAGATCAACAGCGAAAATATGCACACTTGTATGTATTTGATACAACACAAGACGTACACGAGCGTCTAAAATTTTAAGTGAAAACCACGATTTCTACTCACCGTACTAAAACGTGCATTTACTCTAAGTATGTTCATAAAAATAGCTTTTACATATGCTCATAATGCTTTCACTATTGTTCACTATGCATTTTGATTCCAAAATGCATTTAGAAATACACATTGTTTTTCTGGCAGTTATTTGTGAGAAATAAATGCTATAATTATTGTTTTTGTTCATTTAACAAGAATCATTTGCAATGCCCTGTAATACCTGTAGTCCGCAGACGATAACTTGGTCTAACAAGGGGACCTAAAATAAATTAAATTTTACTTTTTGTATAATACAATTTGTTTTATATAGCTTTGCAAAAAAGAATCGAATGTATTTATAGTACTTATGACATTTTGTAAGAATGAAATTTTTAAAGAAAAGTCTATTTACTTTATAATTATTGAGTTTAGAAACACAGGATTGAGATATTGTTAAATCCAGGGTTCGTACGGGTACCGTTACTTTTCCAGGTGACATACCAGTAATTTTTTCTAAAAAAAAAATACATCAAGTTCAAACGTGCGCAATTTTACCTTATTTGAGAAGAGATTATCTATATGAAAATACTGGTAACGAATAATTTCCTGGTCTTAAAATTCCAGGGCCCGTACGAACCCTGAAATCAAATCAAGATAATGTTTCAAGATAATGTATTATAAAACAGAAAAAAAAGAAACTTGCCTAATACAATACAAGATTCTCATCATTCAAATCAAATCAAGATAATGTTTCAAGATAATGTATTATAAAACAGAAAAAAAAGAAACTTGCCTAATACAATACAAGATTCTCATACAAAAACAAATTGCTTTTGTATGAGGCAAAAAAATAAATTTAACCCTTCTTAATATATCCTGTATCTATGCTTATTTAGTTAATATAATGTGAAAGAGAAGTTTTTTTTAATGGGAAGGGTTATCAATGGCAAAATAGTATCAGAGGGAGGAGGGAATGGGTTGTTTACATGTGAAAAGTAAATTTCACCATTTTTAACAAAATAATCACAGTTAAAAAAGAAAATTAAGTACCATTAAGTAGAGTGACCCCCCTCCTCCCCCCTGCTGCTAGTTCACATGGAAAGGGGTGCATTCGGCAGTTCAGTGTTTTCGATATCGGACCGCAATCGACAGTACTATGGATTAGTTATTAGTATACTGTCGGTACAGTATCTCGCCGTTTTTGGCGTTGTCGGCACCGGACCTGTTTCGGCAGGTGTGCGGATAACTGTTGGTATACGATCAGCACAGCAGCGTACCATCGATTCTACCGGCGTTGCCTATACCGGACCGACTGTGCGCCTATCTGTCGGACGTCAGTCGTGTGGCGTGTCGAAAAAGTTACGGAACCGGTACGGCACACAGTGGATCAAAGTATAGCAGATGTCGAACATAGGATCATCACAATAGTATACGATTATATATATGATTTTTTAAAATTATATTTAGGTTTAAGTAAGTAAAATAAATTATATTCAATAGATCTGCATGGTTTTTATGAGCAATTTAATCTTTTTTTTTGTTTAAAACAGAACTTTTAGAGATATAGTGGATAACTAAATTAAACTTGAAAAACAAAGTAAAAGAAAAAGCTTAGTAGACAATAATTTTATTACCTATCTTGTTTTTACTTACATCCTAATGGCATTGGCAAAATATTCAAAACATTTGTTTAATTTTTAATTGGTAACATATGTAATATTTACATAACTCTTCAAAATCGTTCTACAAAACCGTAACATTCTTCTGCAACATTTTAGAGCCTATTTCAGTGCATATTTTTGATCATCGGGATTAAGTTTTATAAAATAATTTTGTAGTAATATTAATTTTAGTATATTTCTTTTTTATTTGAAGCAAGATTATTTCTTTTTGCTTTTTTATATTCTTTTGAAAGATTATAACAAACAAACAGAGATTTGTTTCTGTATCTAAAGAATTTAAATAAGGGTTTTAGTTATGAAAAATCAATGCTTAGTTTTGTAAGTGAACACTGAGGGCTAAAAGCTTCATAAATTGATAAATAAAATTTGAAGAAGCGTTTACGTAAGCTTTGTGTAGCAGTAAAAGATCGATGGCAGAAATCTCAACGAAAATTAGATCGTTTCAATACTAAAAACGATTCTTGGCTTCGGTGTTCCTTCAACGTTGGTAATGAATTTAAACCATCTGAAGTTGAAAATTTGCAGAAATCAACATCTCGGAAATCTTTTTCAAATGTATCCGAAACACATAAAAGAAGACTAACTCAAAGTTTAAGAGAGGATACTTCTGAAGAAGCTCTTTTGCATGCAACAAAACAAAAATTAGCATTTGAGGGTTTTAAGGATCTTGCAAAAGTGATTGATCATCTTATAAAAAATTCGAATGAAGTTTCACAAATAAAAAACTTTTGTGAGAAAAAGATTGAAGCGAATTTATTTTCAAAGCAAAAGTGTTTAGCAATGATGCTAAATCTCGACCTTTCTAAGGAACAATATATCACTTTAAGGCAAAGTTGCATTGACGAAGGTAACAACCAGTGGCAGACGTACTATTGTACTCAACAAGCGAAACTGGACTGTTACGTTCTAAAGGAACAAATATCTATTACTGATAGTTTGGTTCAAATCAATTTGCAGTCAATTTTAGACTTAACTGTAATTAGTTTTTTAGATGCATCTAATATACAATTTGAATCCAAAATGCACTTAAAATTGATAGGTAAATGGGGTTTTGACGGTGATTCAAACCAAAGCACGTATAAACAAAAATTTGATGAAGGATGCTCATTACAGTCAGATATTTCAATTTCTATGACTAGTTTTGTTCCTATTAGATTATTATGTGGAGCTGAAACTATTTGGAAAAATCAAACTCCATCATCCACTAGATATTGTCGCCCTGTTAGATTTGAATATGTCAGCGAGAATACTGAAATATCAAAAAAGGAATATCAGCGAATGGAAGAAGAAATAAAAAATCTGCAGCCTACAGCACATAAAAATATAACCACTGATCACGAAATGAATTTAACAATGATTGATGGAAAAATTACGGCAATTTCAAATACATCCTCCTGTTCAACATGTTATATTTGTGATACAAAGCCTTCGGAAATGAATAACATTGATAAAATTGTTAAAAGAAGTGTAAACGCATCCTCATACAGCTTTGGTGTATCTAGTCTCCATGTAAAGATACGGTCTATGGAATATTTGCTTCATACGTCTTACAATTTATCATTTAAAGTTTGGGGTGCTAGAACTGAGGACCAAAAGATGCTAAAAAGAAGAATCAAAGAAAAATCCAACGTGAATTCAGAAAAGAATTAGGTTTGCTAATTGATGTTGTTAAACAGGGGAGTGGTTTGACACACGATGGAAACACTGCAAGGACATTTTTTGCTGAGTTTGAAAAGACAGCTGAGATCACTGGATTGGATAAAGAACTTATTAAACGTTTTGCAATTATAATGCAAGTTATCTCCTGTGACGAAGTAATTAATGCCGAAAAATTTGACCAATTTGCACTGGAAACAGCTAAAGAATGTGTTTCGAAGTACGGGTGGTATTATATACCAGCTTCTATTCATAAGTTATTAATTCATGTAAAAGAAATAATTACAAATTTTGCTGTTCCAATTGGCCAATTATCGGAAGAAGCTGTAGAAGCTCGAAATAAAGAGCATACGAGAAAAAAAGTCGAAGAGCATGTAACGAAGACTTGTTGCAAAATTTACTTATAACATCTGACTTGTTGATTTCCAGTATTAGACATAAAGTAATAAACGTTCAAAGGAACAAAAAATTTCCAGAAGCATTAGAACTTTTACTTTAAATAACACTTTAGCACTCACACATCATGCATCCATTTATTAGAGTAGATTTAACCCTCTGTTAGTCGTTGCGCTTTTCAGCATTTTCATGTAAATATATATGCAACCCAAGATACGTATATGTTGTATTTAATTGTATAGTTTAATTTTAAAATATTTTTTACATTATTTCATCTTAGAAAATCCTTACAGTATAATATTTATTAAAAAATATTTTTGTCTACCGACAATTTACTATGTTTTCCGGAAACGGAAAATTATGTGATAGCAACTTAGAGTGTGTCAAATCCATTTATTTAAAAAATGCGCAGGTTTGTGCAAATATTGCCCTATACCACATTAAAATACAGGCTTTTAGGAACACAAACATATGTCTTTGAAATTTCACGCAACTTCATGCAATTTAAGTTACACAATTTTTAAGTTTATGATACCGTTAATTTTATATGGGCTGTTCATAATGTAAAATGATACATAAAATTCAATCAAAATGTATTCAGCACTGGTTTAAAATGTGTTTTAGGAAATTAATAATGATATTTTAAACGAGTTATTATTAGTGGTTTCCTTGGTTTCATTTCTGAGCACATTTAAAAATCACTAAAATTCGCAGAAAAATTCCTCTGCTGAAAGGTGTATATTCCGAGCTATACAAATAAGAAATAATTTTGAATAATTTAAAAAATAGATATATATTCGTATTTTGTAGATATTCTTTTAAAATATTTCATTGCAAAAAATTAATTATTTAATGATTATTTTTTGGCCCTATGTTCGCATTTTCCTAAGGATTGACCCACTGTGCGGCAGAAGTATCATGCCGATACCGTCGGAAACGGCAAAGCGGCTATCGGCCGATTGCTTACGGATAGATCTGTGTTTGATGGGTAAGTCTACCTTGAAATAAGGTTAGTCAAGGTTAAACAGGTTTAGACAGGTTTAGACGAGGTTAGACAAGCGAAAGCGAGTAAAATTAGAATGTTTGAAATGATTTTACTCAAAATAATGACAAATTTACTTTTAAGGATAGAATTTAAACTAACATTTTAAAAGCACAACCCCCCCCCCCCAAACAAAAAAAGTGTAATCTGCATGTACCTTGAGATAAGGTTATTCACGGTTAAACAGGTTCAGACAAGTTTAGATGAGGTTAGACAAGCCAAAACGAGAAAGACGAGTGAGCAGTACAAGTTAGCAAGACAAGGTAAAATGTACAAACACACACGACACAGATGAAGGAATGCGATTGCGATCGTTGATCAGCCCATCGCATAAATAAGTGTGAAATTTTATATATGTTTAAAACACGACGTTGTCGGAACAAAAGTCCATGAATAAAGCAAACGTTACGTAGGCAATTGTTAAACAAATTTTCATCTCGCTCTCTGAAAGCTATCTGCGAATGCAGTTTGATCGTTTTAAGAGAAAACATTCCACTGTCTTAGCATCAGAAAAGTCTTTCCGTCAATATAAGACGACTCTACGAAAAATAGGCAGTAAAAAGGGAGCGCTTTCACAAAAGAAAAAAAAATATTATACAGAGAGGTGGATTTTTAAATTTATTAATACCAGCTGCACTAACTGTTTTAACATCGCTGATTCATGGAGTACGGTAAGAAATATGCTCTGGTACCAGAGGAAAGCCTGTCTAAACATGTTCCTAGCAAGTCGCAGATGAGCCAGTTTTATATGGCAAGTTTGATATCTTGATCAGGGATAACAGATCAACCAATCAGATACGATCACGTAATTACCGCAGGGCAGGTGTGTACATTTTCTACCCTCACTCACCTGTCAATCAAACAGACGTCTGACCTGTGGCTAATTATGTGCTCGTTTCTGATTGGTTCATCTGTTATCTCTGATCAAGATTAGAGATAACAAACCCGCTTTTCCAGCCTGCCAAGTCAATCCCTTCCTGGCGTCCGGGTGGTGTGGACGTATGGTTCTTTAGCTCTCGCTTACTTGACATATACTGTCTCTCTCGCGGCAAATCCCTCGACTATCTGCTGAGTAATTTTCGCTTGTTTACCTCTAACCAACCGTAACCCTAACGAGGTGTCATGTTCGGTACTAGCCGAGTTTCGAGTGACTTTTTTCCCGGGAAGCTACTGTCAACCTGTCGTGTGGCCGCTGGGTGTTTTTCGTAAGTAAAGTTGAATTTCTGTGTGTTTCTTTTGTCAGTATAGGTTTTATGTGTATGTGTTTCTTAATACTTTTTTATGTGTGAAGGGTGTTTTTGTTACTGGTAAAGATAAGGTTTAAAAAACAACACTCTTATTTCGTTTCATTTGCTTTATTTATAATTTTCCCATTTCAATAAGTTAGATTTTTTTTTTCTAGTTACAGAGGTATTAGGTATAACAACTGTTTTTTTTTTTATTATTAGCATGGGTATGCTATGACAGATATTTATTTTTAATAAAACTTTCAGGTACGTGCATGTCTTGTAAAGCTTTTAACAATTCCTTCTGTGCTTTAATAGGAGCTGTTTTGTTCACAGAAAAAATGAGATGAAATATCCCAGCTAAATTCGAATTTGAGATGATTTTTCCTTCGTAAGACACCACTAAATTCTTATCCCAGTTGAAGTTTTGCAGATTTTTCTTTTATATGTCTAGAAACGCTTGGGCAGGTGTCTTCATGTAAGAAGATACTGAAGATAAAATAAGTGATACATCTTCTTGAATTTTGGGCTCTTGTTGAGTCGCTGTTTCTGTAAAAATAGGTCTCTCAGGTTCTTTTTTCTCTTCTTCGGCTTGCAAAAGCTTGAATTCTTGTAAGTTTTTTATATTTCCATGATCGGGTAAGGTGCTGTTTAAAATTTTGGACATTGCCATATCAAAATGGTTCATCTGCGACTTGCTAGGAAAATGTTTAGACAGGCTTTCTTCTGGTACCAAAGCATATTTCTTAGCGCACTACATGAATCAGCGATGTTAATACAGTTCGTAAAGCTGGGATTAATAAATTTAAAAATCCACTTCCAAATTCTTTTGTAAAAGAGATCCCTTTTTACTGACTATTTTTCGTAGAGTCGTCTTATATTGACGGAAAGACTTTTCTGATGTTAAGACAGTGGAATGTTTCCTCTTAAAACGATCAAACAGCATTCACGGATAGCTCTCACAGAGCGTGAAGATTTTTTTTACAATTGCTTACGTAACAGTTGCTTTAACCATGGACTTGTTTTTTCGACAACGTCATGTTTTAAACAAAACTTTAAAAAAATTCACACTTATTTATACGATTGGCTGATCAAAGATGGCAATCGCATTCTTTCATCTGTGTCGTGTGTGTTTCTCCATTTTATCTTGTTTTGCCAATTTGTTCTGTTCACTCGTATTTCTCGCTTTTGCTTGTCTAACCTCGTCTAAACTTTCTAAACCTGTTTAACCTTGACTAATCTTATCTCTAGGCAGAATCATGTTACGCCTTTTTTTTTTATTTTGTGGGATTGTTCTTTTAAAATTTCAATTTAAATTCTATCCTTAAAAGTAAATTTGTGATATTTTGAGTAAAATCATTTCAAACATTCTTATTTTACTAATATGTTTATATTAGTATTTCTTGTATTGCTATCAACACAAGTCACTTAACAAGAGTTTAATTAATCACTCAAAATAATAGTTGTAAAGTTTAATATATTCAAATTTTCAAGAAATTGCTTAAAAGTAAAAGTAATAAAACTTAATGACTACTGTTAATTAAAAATTATGATTCTAGTAAAAACTTTTTGACATAAATGAACACACTCATACGCGTTTTGAAATAAAAACAAATAAATGTCCAAACAAGAATTTTTTATTAACATGCTTTTAACAGTACACTTTGAATAGTTGCCACATGAATATTACACAAAAATTTTTGCAAACACAATCCACTTCGTTTAAAAAATTAAAAATTACATAATCATAATCGATGAGTATTAACAAAGCTTCATCTAATTCAGGCATGTCAAACACGTGGCCCGCGGGCCATAACTCGCCCGTCGACAACTTATCTGTAGCCCGCGAAGCCTTCGGTATTTTACCTGTGTTTAATTTAATTTTTAGAACACGCATGATGAAAATAAACTTTGCACGAATACACTAGCACTAACTTTTGTCTTAGAGATGGCATATATTTGAAAGGTACGTATTACCAGTTTGGTGGGCTTTATTTTTATTCAGAATGCTACCACTATTTTTGAATAGTAATATTTGTCTTATATATTCTGTCATTAAATATGAATACAAAAATAACCAGTTGGAATGTAGCAAAGCATGTTATAATTTTTATTTCTTTTATGCCGCATTTATTTTCATTTATATTCATTTAATACTTAATTTACTACTCTCTTCGATTTTAGACCACTTCAAAAAAATAATATACTGTATTTATTAAATACTAAGAAATGTATTGTAAAATTAATAAATTCGGCGCTAAACAAGAACAGTTAAAATTAGGAAAAAATCAAGTTGTAAAATTAAGTAGCATGACAAATGAGTGATTTTGAAAGTTACACCAATTATCACTTTGATGCTTGACACAAAATCCCCCGAGAATGTCGTCGAGGACGATTTCTTCACTTGAGGTTAATCGAACAGATGGATTTTGGATTTAAGTTCTTTAATCACTTCTATTACTTAGGTTAGTAATTGTATATGATCTTTTTAGAATCCTGCATGATCTTTCTTTTCTTTCTTTCATTTTTTTATTGATATACACACATTTTATTGGCATACTCTCCTACATCCCAGGATTTATAAAAAAATGTTTTACAGCTGTTTACCACGATGAATAAATATGTTAAACTGAAGATCAATAATGCAGATTTTTTTTAAAGGTGATTTACAATACAATTATATTCAAAGGGAAACTGAAATTTGATGTTTGAGATGTAGACACTGTTGGAGTTTGGAAATAGTGTAACATTAAGAAATGCAACAGCACAAAGTATAAATAAAAACTCATAAAAATCTGGCTAAACATAGGAAAGATAAACTGTTAGACTTGAAACTATGATACTTCTTTAGAAAGAATCAAAGTGCTATCCCAAGCCTATTAAAGAAAATACATTGGCTTTAAAAAACTAATTATTGTCTTTATTACATTAAATGTCTCGTGAGTAGAAATCCTTCACTATAAAATTGAAGAAAGTATGTCTAGAGCAGTTAAAGAAAATTGAAAATTGTATAATATTTCTAGAAAGTTTTATTTATAGAGGTTAGATTTATAAAACCAGGATATGTGCTTAAAAACATATAGTGCTTATAAACTTATATTCGTATGCACATGCTTCATCATCGTCAATCTATAAAATATCTTCGAAATATTGGTAGTGAAGATTTTAAACATATGTATTTTCTTATACAGATATTGGATGACTTTCCAGTATAAAATATTAACTGTTAATTTCTAACTGTTTAATAAGGCTACAATTGTCATTTTAAATGGACAAATTATGAATATGGATTATTAAAAGACCACCAACAGAAAAAGTACTAGAAGTTTTCATTTGAAATTTTAAAGCAGTTGAGTTAAGGTGGTTCTCAAATGACCTGCTCAACAATGTGAAGCTTTCTGACACAATTTCAGGTTCATTTTTAAACGCAAAGGTATAAAATTCGCAGGCCTGAATATGGAAGCGATTTGGAATCAAAATGAGTTTTCCATTTTTTGATAAATAGATTACTTGTCGAGTTATATGCGATTCTGGTCACATGACGACACGTTTTTCGCGCTTCTATGCCTACCGCATTGCGAGTTTGGTTCAAAACGCCGACTTTGACAGTCTTTTTTGAAAAATCTTCTGCCTTTACCAAAAAATGAAAAACGTGTTTCGATTGCATGGTCTCTGATTAAGAATACTTGCCAATTTGATATGTTTGCGAACAAAAATGAATTAAAAAATGTGTCATATCTTGTTTGGATTTGAGAACAGCCTCTTCAAATTCAAGACAAATTTCATAATGCTATATTGTTATTGGATAGTATTAGTGTTTTCAAATATAATTTATTTGATAAAACAATTTTGATAATGAAAATGTATTTAATTTTAAATGTTGCCAGGCATTATTGAACAAGTCGTTCGAGTGGAAATTTCAAGAATAATCTAAAATTATAGTAAAAAATAATTCAAAAGTTGGTTTTCTAATTTCAAAGAAATGTGAAAATCAGTTTAATCTATTTATTTTACTCTAATGATTGATGTTGAAATTATTCTACAGAATTTATTACTGCAGTTAATCAAAATTCGGTGAGATTCCATATTAAAGCGAAAATATGGGGATATGGGATTTCCAAATGTCTGTAATTATTCATAAATCGAACGATTTTTGAAAGTATAGTCTGCAATTAAGCATATTTCAGTTATGTTCGGTAGCGTACCTTTATACGACATCTTTGCGGGGCTGCCAACCTTTTGTTATTTTTCATTTCAAATAAACATAGTTTGAATCAGAAAATGCGTTTAATAAATGAATCCAAATAAGTAGCGCAGGATACAAGAGACGTTTTATTAAATAAAGTTTCTTTTTTCAAAACATGTTTGCTTTTATATTTTACTTGACGAAAACGCAGAAGATTGACAGCTATGTCTGTACTAGATCACTTTTAACAGACCATCGTGTACAATCAATTTTTAAATAAATACAATTTAGAAAACTTCGTTAAATTTTATAGATTTGGTTGATGAAAAGTAATTTTGAGTATTTTTTCGAAAAGTAAGATGAAATAAACTATGAATAAGAATAACTTTGGAACTTTGAGTAAATATTTCTTTAACATAGCAAGAATAAATTTTATTCTGTGCAATGATAATAATATTTTTGTGCTGTCCTGTAAAAACAAAATTCAGAGTGAAATATTTCCTAAAAAGAAACTCACCGTAATATTTCACCAAATATTTCCCTGAAGTCGTTTTTTTTTTGTTTTTTGCTGTTTTTATGTGCCATTTATAATAATAAAAATATTAAAAATACCTAAGCAGTACTTACTTAGTTTTAAAAGAATTTAAATTAACAATTACAGAATTCTGGCAAAACACGAGCTTCATTTTTACTGTTTTTCTTGTTGTAATAGAATTTTAGAATAATGTACATAATTTTTTTTATCGTTTTTATGTCAAACCATTAATAAGTAAGAAAATTCTTCATTTTCAGCAGAGTATGTCAGGTGTGGGTTGCTTTTTCAGGTAACATGTGTTATGTTTTGAAAAATGTTTTTTTTTTTTCAAATTCCCGCTTAATTGGTTCCATTTTGTAATAAAGTGATAAAATGAAAAATGCTCAACATTAAAATCTTAGTCAGAACAAGCTGTAAAAATTCAGCCATGTTTTATTTTCGTGCATACTATATTAGACTTTATACAGAGAAAATTTCAGAAAATGCGGTTTTTTTTTAAGGACAGCACAATAAATACTTTTAATGTGGCCCGCGGTGGAAAATGAGTTTGACATGCCTGATCTAATTCATTAAAAATTTCCCTATTATTAAATGTGAAACATGGGTCAAGTCAAACAAAAACTCTTGTTTTTGGTTTCAGTTCGATAATTCAGCAATTTTTGGATGTTCATGAATTGTTTCTTGTTTAGAGATGTTATGATTCTTAACATGATTCATCCAGTCTTTCTTTTTCGAAAACTTTTCCTTACAATGGGAACACTTAAACTTCAAATAATGAATTTTGTTATGATTAGTTAACTCATACCTTTTTTGTAAACGTAATGAATCATGTATCACAATTAAAAAGGGTAGGGGTTTTCTTAAGATTCAAATTCTTATGCATTTTCCACTGGTACTTTAGTAAATAGTGATTATCACATTCATCACATTTATAAGTTCCATGAAATTTCTCATGTTTTGTTAACATGTCGTTTTTAGAATAGGTCTTTCCACACTGGTTACATTTAAACCTAGTAAGTGTCTCACAATGTTGCAGAAAGGCACTCCTTGTATTAAATGCCTTTGCACAAATATCACACTTAAATGGTTTTTTCGTTAAATGTAAGTTCATATGCTTTAAAAACGCAGATATCCTAGTAAAAACTTTTTTACACATTCGGTACACAATAGGTAGTTTTGGTTGAACTGATGAGCTTGATGTCATGTCATTACTCGAAACGCACACTTCTTTTAACTCTGATGAAATGGTTTTACTAGCATTATCTGTCTCAGAATAAATGAACTTATGTTGAAGCACTTCTTGCTTTGAATGAATTCGTATAAACGTCGCACTTAAAAGGGGTTTTCCGTAAATGTACGTTCATATGCTTTAAAAACACAGATATCCCGGGAAAAAACTTGTTTACATGTTCGACATATATAAGGTAGTTTTCTTTGAACGGATGAAGAGGGTGTTATTTCATTATTTCAAACAAAATCTTCTTTTAACTGCGAGGAATTGGTTTTACTAGCACAACCTTCTATCACAGAAGTTTTTTGTAATGCATGTTAACTTTAACTTAATAAACTGTTTAAGTAAATAATCCATTTTTTTAAAATTAAACAAAGAACATCAGCAAACGTCTTTCACCACGATGACTGCAAACAATCTGAAGAATTTGTCTTGCAGCATCTAAAGTTATAAAATTATAGAGGGCTCTCGTTTTAGAATAACCATGTGATTAATTGTTTAACCAATGAGAGATAAGCACTTAAACAACATTGGCGACTTTTTGGCCATATTTTAGTCATTTGGCAATATTCTGTCAATCATTTGGGCGATATTTAAATAACTTGGTAATATTTTAATGATAATATGTTTAAAAGGTTTTTAGAATTCAGCTTTTTCGTTTCATGTTTAATTGTTCACTTTGTTACATGGGCAAGTAGAGAACTTCGTCTTTTGTAAGTAAATATGTTTATTTCTTTAATGGAAATGTTATTTGTTAAAATACTTAATGAAAGTTTCGCAATATATTTATAACTGTTTTTAAAAATATTCTGTTTTACTAACTAATAACTTTCATCCTAAAATTTCCTTCCATCACATAATTCGCTTTAAAAAGTGTTCAACACAGTCTTTGTCACAATATACTAAAGCTTTCTTCACATATGCATGTCTAATTATCACGTACTCATACCCACGTAAAAAATAATATGTTGTATTCTCAGTAAACGACGTTTTAGTAGGGAATGTGGATGATGCAATAAATACTACAACATCCACACGAAGAGAAAAATCTTTAACTTAAAAAAGACAAATACTTAAAAAAAAAAGTGAGAATGCATACGCTTTAACTAAAAGTCTCCATTGATGATAATTAAAGAACTCTTTTGTAAATAAATATATTTAATAGAAATGTTATTTATTAAAATACTTAGTAAAAGTTTAGCTGTATATATATAACTCTGCTTTAAAATATTTTTTTTTATTTCAATCATTCAAAAAATTAGTGTAACTGATTTATTTAAAAAAGCTTTTATTAAACAACTAATTCTTGTTTTGTTAACCAGCGATTGATTTATTTAATCATTGTATTCATTAAAATAACTTGCTTATTGAAAAACTAAGTTTATATTTTGGCAGACGGTCATTCTTAGTAATGGTTAAACAAAAACATCCCTATCATTTTATAAAAATTTAATGATAAAATGTTTATTAACTTGCATTTTGTAACATACATAAATGGTGCTTCCGGTTTAAAGAATGATTTATAAAATAAAAATAAAACAGCAGGTAACTATAAAAGATCGTATTTAAAAACAAGTGAAAAGAGAACCCGTAATTATCTGCCTAATGGTTAGCATAACAACTATTTACTAATAAGTCAAACTCAAAGTTCGCAGGTTCAAAACCCACATATGATGAAAATAATATTCACTATGCTTTCCCAGTTTGCAGACAGAAACTCTTTGTAAAAATTCTTCAAAGAATTTAATTATATTAGAAAATTCTTCTCAAATATGGTATTGTCAAAAATCTTTAGTAAGTTCAGTGATATATGAACATCGAAAATATCATTCAATGCCTCGAAGTCCGCATAAATCACAAACAGAATAGGTAACTGATATACAAAGTCTTTAAATTTCAGTCATTTATTATCTTGTGTTGGGAATGACACTTTTTTAACTTTTCCGGCTTTATATTAAAACTTATTATTTCTCTTAATAAATTCACTATGTGTAAGTTATGATTAAAAAAATATACTCGATATGTTATTAGCATCTGATAAGAAAAAAATTTCATTACAAATAATATCATTCATTCAAGAAAAAGAACCCAATAAATTCAACTACAGACTCCTCTTTTGTCTTGTACAACATTCATGAGAATAAGTTAAAACTAGTAAATCTACAGATCAGAGGCCTCAACGTCAGCTCTACACATCGTTGTTCATTAATCTCACTCATTTTTAACATTATCTTCATAATATTTGATAGCCTAAAATTAGATTTTTTAAAGTTATCTATACATTTATAAGAATATAAGATTTATTGAAAGTCCCGAAAATTTTAGAAGTAGGGTAGACCGGGGCACGTTTGGTACAGGGGCACGTTTACACACTTGCTTTATTTCACAAATGATACGTTAGATAGCACCACTACTCAAACTGAAGGAGGGAACGTGACATATTGGAATATATAACGTCGGTTGCATTTACAGAATAGCGGTAGTTACTTTAGAAAATCAACTGTTGTGATTTTTCAAAAGTTGAGTAATTTTTTTCATGCTTACATAATCTGTCATACAGCATTTATTATTTAGTTTTAAACTTTAAGAGTATTATGTTTTGAAAGAGTATCTATTCTTCTATATATTTGGCTATCTAATTGGATGAATATATTTAAAAGGACGCTTCTAGATTTGTTTAAAAAACAAAATGGCGTCAGGGGCACTTTTACACGTAACACTAGGCGTACATTTACACAGCGTGTAAACGTGCCCCAGTCCTCTACGTCAGGTCGTATTGCTTTATGCTATGTTGTTTTATGAAATATTTTTAACAAAAACTAAGAATATTAATAAATTGTATTTGTATAATGGCCTTTGGTATTACAAAGTTTGAGAATAACATCAATAATAATATGAAAATTAAACATAGCAATCTTTACAAACAACAAGCTTGCAGATACTACCATATTTAGCATTAATATTACTACACAATTCCATGATATTAACTGGATTTTACGAATTTTAGGACATAAAAATTAAAATATTCAACAGAGTGTAATTATTAGGACTTTTCGAAATCTTTATTAAAATATACCTTTTTTTATTCAAAACAGAATTATGTCGAATTTTGACGTTTTAACATGTTACATGAAACAGAAATTTAAAAAAAACCACCAAAATTTCATCCCCACTTCATTCGTGATGGTCCTGACGGCTGTGAAGGGGATGCAAATCCTTCAGGTTGGATGGTAGAAAAAAATTTCTATAATTTTGCTAAACATTTTGTATCTCATGTACAATGTTCTTCTGAATATCCCTGCCTTCTATTTCTGGATAATCACGAATCTCACCTATCAGAAGAAATCCTATACTATTTCAAAGCAAAGGGAGTAACACTTGTCATTTCCACCTCATTGCAGCCACAAACTTCAACCCCTAAATCACAGTGTCTACGGTCCTTTGAAAAAGCAAGTTAACACTGCTTGTGATGCATGGATGTCCACCCATAACCGTCCAATGACCATTTACGGCATCGCTGCCATTTTAACTACAAGTATTCCTCTAGCAGCAACACCTACGAGTATAATGTCTGGGTTTAGGGTAACAGGAATATTTCCTTTGAACACAACAGTGTTTACAGATGCATATTTTATGCTTTCCTATGTCACTGACAGACCTGATCCCACAGCACAACATGATGGCTCTATCACAAACACTTCTGCAGAATCCGATAGTTCCACATCAAAAACTTTTGCAGAACTCAATGATTTTATACCAAGCACTTCTTCGCAACTCAATGATTTCATACCAAGCACTTCTTCACAACTCGATAGTTCCATACCAAGCACTTCTTCACAACCCGATAGTTCCGTACCAAGCACATTTGCACAGCCCGATGGTCATATCTTCCCTACCCCTGAGGCGGTAAGACCATTCCAAAAGGCAGGACCAAGGTAGAAAACTGACAGAGGAAGAAAACAGAGGAAATTAGCTATTTTGACTGACACACCAGTAAAGGAGGTTTAGAAGAGGAGCAAAAGGTGCCAAAGAAAAAATAAAAAGAAAACTGCCCAGTTAAACTGAGGGCATTGAGCTCACAGGCTATTCACACTAATTGTATATTATACTCCTATTTCAAAGAATTTGAAATAAGCCCCTCGAAAAATAAAGAAATCGACAATATATTAAGGGGGGGGGGGTCATCCCCCGTTACCCCCTCATAGTTAACTAATGAACCCCTTTAACTAATCAGGGAAGCCTCTTATTACAATGAATATATGTATACAAAATTTGAAGAAAATCGGATAATGCTGCATGAAAAACCCATTTATCTAAATTAAGGGGGGATTAGCCCCTCCTTCCCCCTTTATACCTAACCAATGAACCCACAAAACTATTCAGAGAAGCGCATTATCACAATGAACCTATATACAAAATTTGAAGAAAATCGGATAATTCTGCTTGATAAACCCATTTATATAAATTAATGGGGGGATTAGCCCCCATGTTCCTCCTCTTTATACTTAACCAATGAATCCCGAAAACTAATCAGGGAAGCGTCTTAACCCAATGAACCTATAAACAAATTTTGAAGAAAATGGGATAATTCTGCATGAAAAACCCATTTCTATAATTAAGGGGATGATTAGCCCCCCCGTTCCCCCCATTAAACCAATGAATCCCGAAAACTAATCAGGGAAGCGACTTAACCCAATGAACTAATAAACAAATTTTGAAGAAAATGGGATAATTCTGCATGAAAAACCCATTTATATAAATTAAGGGGGGGATTAGCCCCTCCCGTTCCCCCCTCCATTATACTTAACCAATCAATCCCGAAAACTAATCAGGGAAGCACCTTAACACAGTGAACCTATAAACAAAATTTGAAGGAAAACGGATATTCCTATGAAGAGTTATCGCGTTACGTACATACATACATACGTACGTACGTACATACTGAACCGGCGGGCACATAAGCTCTCAGGCTTTGATAGCCTGTGAGCTAAAAAAGAATGAAAACCGGCGCAGAATAAACAGAAATACTTAAAGGCAGTTAAAAACAACTGTTCACTAGTGATATCCAGGAAAAAAATTACACTTAAAAGCTTTATAGAAAATTTAAGGGCGGAAAGAAATCTACAAAAGTTTTTCTTTTTAACAATTATTCAGATGAGGTAGATGATGAATGTGTCTGTATTTATTGTTTAAACCTTACAGTAATTCTAAACCAACAGAAGAGTGGGTAAAATGCACAAAATGTAAGAGGTGGACTCATGCAGAATGCATTAGAGAAGATTCTATTTACTTTGTCTGTGTCAACTGTAATAGTGATGATGATGATGATTTTTGTTAAACGAAACATACCTAATTTTTAATTTCAGTAACTTGTAACGTATTGTTTAACTGAATAAATATATTGTTTTAATAAATATTTGTGTCATTGTACAATGTCTTAGCTGTACACGTGCCCCGGTCATGGGTCACATTTACACACTCGACATAAATCTAGAAATTAGATTTTCATAATGTGTAAATTGGCACAGAACTAAATTTGATGATGCCAAATTATACTCTAAGGACCACCTGTTGTATAAATACCAATACTGGTGTTATAAGTAAAACACAAAAAATCAGAAAAATTGAAGAAAAAAAAGTGTGTAAAAGTACCCCGGTCTACCCTATAACATTAAACACAATTTTATGTCGATAAATGATAGGATAAACTACTTAGTTCTGTATTTTTTCAGAATAAGGTTACATTCATTAAGGGGGGCTCCACGCCCCTGAACCCCCCGCTGTCACTTTAATTTTATATTATCAATTTCCAGCATTTGTGCTATTTCATTATTCGAGTGTATGTCTGAGTGCATTTAATATTGTAATTTCATTAAATTAACTATCTGTTTGTACAGTAGATTTTATCCTATCTTTAAAAGAATATTTATCTAAATATCATATGTTGCTGAAATTACATAAAATTTCGTGTGTTAAATATATTTATACAAATGTAAATTCCTCTTATGAGACATATTCAATTTACACATTCAACGTTTTTATAATTTTTGTTTGGAAAATCGATTTGGTCATTTTTCTTTAGTAGTTAAAATAAATTCTCATCTATTTCATTAGAAAAAGCATATTAATAACTTTAATCACCCGAAAATTTACTATTTTGTTAATAAAATTTCGCGTCAAAATAATGCAATTCACCTTAATTTTATTTTGTTGATATTCTTTGAAATATAGTTGCTTGGCAACCATTTAATAAAAGAGAAAAAAGAAATGCATTGAAAATTTTTGTAAAAAATGAGAAATTAAAATGTTTCATATCTTTCAAATTACTGCGTAAAATTTCCCAAATATTTATACAATTAATTTCGAAATTCTACTAAATATATTGGCACACTTTCAATCCATAATTTAGCATTTGCATTTATCCCAATGCGTGAATTTCTTTTCGGTGAATGTTAAAATTAAAAAAAAGTCTGTCTTCCCATTGAAAAGAATGATCTAAATTAAATTTTCTATATTTTTCGAATGAATGAACCAAATTTAACCAAAAACTATACAGCTAATTCCGGGTACCTCGCCAACATACCCACCAAAAATCAACCTAATTGGACCCTTTTTTGATGCAGTTATCACGGAACAGACAGACAAACAAACAACAAACAGACAGAGAGAAACCAAAATCTGTTCGGTCTCAACAGTGAGCCCTCACTGTCGTTTCGGCAAAAAAATAAAAACATTTAGTTTGTTAATCGCTTTTTAAAGTTGTGTTATGCATAAGAATTCACTAGCTCATTTTTTCCACCTTATTTTTTTATATTTTGAGCGGCGTTCTAAAGATTGAGCGGGTAAATTGTCGTTATAACCATGTGCCTATTGTTTTTTCTAATAGACGCATGTTTAGTTTATAACAACAAATCAACCGCTTAAAATATGTTTTGAGCGGTCATTATAAGGATTGAGCGGGCGACTTGTCGTTATAACCATATTTTGTGATCTATTAGAAGACATATGTTTAGTCTATAAAGACAAATTGACCGCTGTCGTTATAAACATTTTAGCGATCGTTATAAGCAATTGAGCGGTTGTTATAAACATTTGAGCGGTCTTTATGAACACTGAGCGGACTTTATAAGCAATTGAGTCGTCGTTGTAAACATTTGAGCTGTCGATATAAACATTAAGCGGGCGATTTGTCGTTATAAACATATGCTGTGATCTATTACAAGACATATGTTTAGTCTATAACGACAAATCGACAGCTCAAAACATGTTTTGAGCGGTCGTTACAATCATTTGAGCGGTCGTTATAAACATTTTAGCAGTCGTTATAAGCATTAAGGTGGTCGTTATGAACATTGAGCGGGCGATTTGTCGTTATAAACATATGCTGTAATATTTTAGAAAACATATGTTTAGAATAAAACAACAAACCAACCGCTCAGACAACAAATCTCCCGCTCAAACAATAAATTAACCACTTACAACAATAAACCAATCACTCTAAACTTTAAAAATAATTTAATTTGAAATTAAATTTTGTTAATTAAATTTTATAAAAAAAAGATTAAGTTATTAAAAAAACAATGGTTATACTTCAACTTTAAAAATATAATTATTTTCCACATTCGCACAAAACTTGCTTATAAAATTTTGTAAATTTATTAATATATGATAGTTAATTTGTAACTATTTATTCCTTCTCAGCAAAATATTTTATTTAAAGAATTAACCTTCCTTTGTATTCTGTTTATATCACTTAATTCATTAAAAACTCGTACATTAAAAAAAAATAGTCATTTATTTCATTAAACATGAAACCTTTATTTTAAAACAAATTTTTCTCAAAATGTTTGATTCATTAAAACTTGTTAAACACTTTCTTTACTTTATTTCACTTAAATTACTATCATTACAGTAATCTATTTCTTAATTTCATGACATTTGAAAATCATTTTCAAAATAATTAACAAGAAAAAAATAATTTAATTTTAATATTTTTTCAATTAAATTTTCTTAAAACTCTATTCTCATTTTCCTAACATGATTTGTTTTAAATTTTATTTTTTAAACTTTATTCTTCGATTGCATCCCTTTTTTTGTGGCCTCACCAGTGGCTGAGAGGTTCTGCTCTCGAAGCTGGTAGACGGGAGTTGCTGGGTTCGATCCCAATCGCGCCCGTCGGCCTAATCGTTCGGAGTTTTCGTGGTTTTCTTCAAGCCGTGGATTTATCCATGCGTAAATACGGGTTAGGTTCCCTTAGAAAGACCCCCACGAAGGGCACTCCCCCGGGCCTATATCCCTAGTGTAGATAATTGGCCGTCAATAATCAACCCAACCCAACCAACCCTTTTACTTACCCATCATACGTAGTATAGGGTAAGTCTTGTAATCGTTTTGAAAATCGAAAAAAATTTTTTGACGGATTTACACGTTTCTGACACTGGAGATTCCGAAAAACATATTTTTAGAAAAAAAATTTTGCCGTCCGTCTGTGTGTCTGTGTGTCTGTGTGTGTGTGTGTCTGTAAACGCTCTATCTCCCGAAAAAATTGAGATAGAGACTTGCAATTTGGTATGTACTTAGTATGTAATAATGGGAAGAAGCCTATTTCATTTCATTAACCTCGATTAACCAGAACTATTTTATTCGGACCCTCGAAATATTCGTTCTGATAAAAGGTATATAAAAATTTTCGAAATTGTTTATTTTAAGAAATGAATATAAAAGACAATAAAAAAACACAAATTTTACATAAAGCATGAAGTCGATCGGATAATTAGTTGCCGAGATATTTGGAATCTTATTTCCACACTCTTCGATTTTTCATGACCCTGTATTTCATCCAAATTTCACTTCAAAGAGATATTTTAATTGGAAATTTGACGCTTAATCAGATGCAATAAACCACTAGTTAATAGGATTATCATTTTTGGAGTTATAAGGAAAAACCTCTTTCAAGCAATTCAGTAATCGAGCCTTTAAAGTTTGTGACGTCATCAAGCCACGATTTTATTTGAATTGCAATGTATCTTATAAGTAGTTTACACATTTTTATTTTAATATTTTACATTATGCATATCCATGATGGGTAAGTATTACGGTGGCCCCCAACGACTAGTTTTGGGATTGCATCATACCTCTCTCTCGCACGAAGATTGGTCTAAAAAACAAAAAACAAAAACACGACATCATCCCATAAGTCATGTGTACTACTTGGTGATTGCATCCTCCAGAAGTTTCCAGAATTTTGTGATTGCCCCCCTGCCCTCGGGGAAACGCTCTCGACTCATCGGAACGTCGATCGCAGCACACTGTATCCATGACGTCATATACCATCCCGAGACCTCACTAGCGGATCCGTCAACACTTGGACGTACACAAAGAAGGTTATCTCTATGCTACTCTCCACTCCTAAGTACACCTGGATTATACAACCTCAACGCTTTCATCTTCATTATGCTCATTAACCATCTCATTAAACTCTCTTATCTTCCCTCCTATTAACACTCACCTCTCACTAACTAATCACTCCGCTCACACTTTTCACCTGTCCATCATCTTTTAGCCACGCCTACCTCCCTTCTCTCTGCTCTTTGATCCTGCTGGCGCAGAATTGTCCTTTTTCCTCTACTAATAGTATAATATAAGCTGTGTTTTTAGTTTATTATATTTTTACTGTTGCATTTGCTTTTTTCTCTTTTTGCCATTACTCCTTACTTCGTTACACATTTTATGGAGAGAAATATATTTTGAAATAAAACTTTTTCATTTTTTATCTTTCAATATACCATAATCTATAAAACTGTGAAAAATAAAGATATAGATGTAAATAAACGTATAACGTTTCTAATATATTAAAAAAGAAGAGAGTACGTTTTGCAATTTTCAAAGAAATCTTTCCCTATTTAAGTAAGTAAAGATAAGATGAATAAAAGATAAGATAAATAAAAAGAAATTCAGCAAACCATAAAAATAATTTTATTAAAATGCAGTTTCTTTGAAACATAATTGTGTTATTGCCATAGAAATTTGATACATACGCCGCAAAACATAAAGTGTAAAAAGTGTTTATTAACAGCAAGATTTCTTTTTAGGATTTTAATTAACATGAAAGAGAAATAAAAACCGTCTTTTTTTATTTCTTTTAAGATTTCAAAACATACATTTTAATTACTTTTTTTATATAAATTTTAAGATATATCAGCGCTGTCACATTATAGATTTTTTTCGTTAAAAAGTGATCAAAGAACTCCAATACAAATTTGTGTTGCATAATTATTAAATGAAAAATTGTAATTATTTTTAAACATCTAAATTATATCAAAAGGAAAAGTATTCGAAGATTTTTATTAAAATATGACACAGCTGGCAAGCTGCTTTTTTTAACCCCATTTAGCATCATTTAAAAACATATGATGTATAAAATATAGTTACATATTGTTGCAAATTAAAAGACATTGAGTATGTAAAAGATATTCATAAGTTTTTCATTAAAAATAATAATCTTGCAATAAGCGTTTTTGCTAAAGGTAACCTCCATTGCTTTCATATAGTCTACTAAAGATAAATATATATTTTTTAAAACTATCTGAAAAATAAATGCGTCAAATATTTAAATCTTAAGAAACGGAATTCAGATTTTTTGTTACTTCATTTTAAAATTAAAATGAAAAATTGATTTGGTCGTTTTTCGACACATTACTTTTTATATCGCTAAGGGTATAGGGTCTAATTAATCCCCATTTTCATATTTTATGAAACTTATACAGTATAATATTACATGTACATGTTTTACTTTCTTTTACATATTTTACTTTCTATAATAATTGTTATTGCAATATTCCATGGACAAAATCTTTATGTATGATAATCTACATATGTGATAGTCTTCACAGGCAGATTTTTATTTAACAGTTTATATTCATAATTACACAGCTCAATAAACTCTGATTATAAAAGAATAGTTTGGTCTATTTTACTTTGTTTATCTGTACACAACTTGCACATTTGTGAAAAAACAAATGATATGAATAAACATTGTTGCATTATTTTCCCTTCTTCTCTCATTAATTTTCACATGTTTGAGATTCATTCCTATACATTCATTTCTGGCTTAATAATTCCCAAAGACATATGACTTGTTTAATTTTTTACGATTATCATCGTTAATTACGCTTTCTGTTATTGTTCGCCCATTAACATTTAAAACAGATATCGATAACTGCAATAAAAATAAATCATACCGTAGTTTAAATTTACTTACAGTCTATTACAGTGATGCCTCACATAAGAATTTAATTAGAGAATCTATTGAAATCTTAACGAGAAATGATGAAGTTTGTAATGATTATGTGTCGTAGAATAATCCAAACATTGGTTAATGTTTGAATTGTGCACTTGGTTACTAAAGATGGTGACGTGGTCTATCGTAACTAGTGTGCAATTAGTTAAAAAGTTTTGGTGCTTAAATTGTTGTTTTATCGGCTTATTTTGTACTACTGCAAGTATCATTTCAATTTCCAGTACCTAATGGAGATAGTTTAAAAATGCTTTTTTCTGCCACATTTAAGAGATGCTTTAAAACTAAAACTCCTTTAATAATGTTTATTTTATGTATTTTATGTCACGGAATATACAAAAGTCTGTTTATTTACATGTATATGACGTGCAAAATAAGGGTGATTCATGAAAAGATACATACAGTCACAATGTTTCTGGTATATAGTACAAATGTTCAATGTGGACGCCCTTAGTCACGCGGCACATATCCCAACGGTAATCCAGTTCCGTCCATATGTTCAATATCATGTTTCTGTGACTGTCCGTCACAGCAGCAGTGATGCGTTCCTGCAATGCTTGCAGCGTTGCTAGCAGTGGGTGTGCATAAAATTTGTCCTTCACATAACAACCACAGAAAGAAAATACATCGCGTGAGATCTGGCGACATGTGGGGGGGGGGCGCCATTTTGTACAGTGCCGCCTCAGGCCTGCCATCTAGCGTGCACGGGAGGCATGAGGTGTGCTTTTAAACTTGGTGAGTGTAATGTATCTTGTTATGTATGACCCGTCTTTGTAGGTCGTATACCTTTCAAAACACAGTGTTTTGAAAGAATCATTTAGGTTATCCCTGTATATATTTTTATTATGAAACAAAAAAAAAAATAAACACGATCAATTTGGTATTTATATGCAGAAAAAAAACACCTGGAGTGCTCTTAACAAATATAAATGGTACTAAATTCTAAATCAGCTTAATGACTATTTTTTGTAACACAAGTCCATATTTCATCTTCAAGAAATTATACAGTAGAATTCTCGAAAATTTGAATAATAAAAATTTATACGTTCTCAGAAGATTCTTTGGGATACGATTGCACTGTTTCTTTACCTAAAAGCATCAAATTTTCATTTAAAAAGATATTGGAAACGACTCCTTTTGGATTTTTTTAAAATTCATTACAACGTCGTTCATGAATAATGAATGAAGCTCAGTTTTAGCATGTACAACTTAGGTCGATCTTCGTGATAGGGTACTTTTACAAGTTTTGAATAGATCGTAATCTTCGTTCTTACTAGATGATTAACGAGACTCGGCATAGATAACGACAGTAGGTCTTTGTTAAACTTAGTCTTCCTTCCTTGAAACATATTTATTGGTACTCTTATATATCTTTCTAAAAATGTTTGTTGCAATACTTCTTCGAGTAAAACTTCTCTCGAGTAAAAAAGAAGGAGTTAATTATTTGACTATTTCGATTTTTTACGAATGTTGAGCACTTTCATAAACACTTTTTAATTATGTTGGCAAGTTCTAAAGAAAGATATATAAGTACATTAAAACTAACCATTAGCTACTATTGGTTGGTTGAAGGCTTTTGTTTTCTTTACAATGAAAAGAAATAAATACGGGAGAATCCGAAGGAGTGGACCAACACTAATTTATCCAAATATAAAAAATATTATTAATTTTCAGTTTTTAAACCAAATGGAATACGAAGTGGCTTATTTTAAAAGCCGAAAATTTTACAGTTGGTTAATTAAAAATAATTTCCAGATAAGTTTTAGTTGATTCGTATATTTACAAATCAAAAGGAATAATGAAATAATTTTGAAATTCATTTTGACACCTATTAAATTTGTAAAATGAATGTAATAGAACATTAACACAATTCCATTTATCTATCGTGTTTGAACGTCACGAAATGAGCTAATTCTAAAAACAGCACGGGTATTATGATAAGACATATACTAATTATACTTATCGAATGTGAACTTAGAAAGAAAGAGGTAGTCGAGGTATTCTATTTATTTTTCCGTGTTCCCAAACAGATATAAATATTTAATATAATATTTTAACTATTTTTAGAGAATTTGATTCTGAATGATTTTGATCTACAACCATGAAATTGGTTAATGTATTTGGATGATATTTTTATTTTGTGGGAGCATGATCGTCCGGTGTTATGTGACTTCCTCTCATCAATTAACGGGATTGATAATAATACAGTGATACCTCGGTTTTCGTCGATAACCCGTCCGAAAACAATCGTCGAAATCCGAAACTGACGAAAACCGAGTCAATTGTATCCATATGAATCTATGTAAATTCAACTAATTCATTCTAAACACTCCAAATTAGTTATCAAAAACACATATTATAGAGAATAAGTATAGCGTTTAATACTAAACACAATAAGAAATCAATATATAGTTCTTAGCGTATGATATCAAGGCACTGTATCTGGGGTTACTTCCCTTTTTGTTCTTTTGGCAGTAGGATTAGCATTAGAGTCAGAGCACATATGAGATGAGGGGGTTAGAATGACAGTGGGGTAAGTCAAAAATTGTGAAAATCGGGATAACCCTATTTTTACTGAACGTATATTAAATTCTGTTCAATGTGCCAGTCAAATAAGTCATAGTTCACTTAGGGAGTCGCTAGAGGGCAAAACAAGTTGGACCACTTAATGCAATGTCAATAGAACAAGTTCCACAAAACACTTCATTTCTCAAATCACTAAATTTTGACTTGTCTTACTCCACTGTCATTCTAACCCCTTCATATGTCGCCCAAAAAAGCTGTCCAAAGTGGTCTGTTTCTGCCGCCTCTTTAAGATTTGTCTAAAATGGGGCAAGACATTATCATTAAACAAGTTAGTTACACGAAACTATCTTTGGTATCCATGATGGAACACTCGCAATGAATAAAAACAAAGCACAAAATATACACGGGAAATAAACGAGATCCGAGGCAACCAACGAAAGCCGAAAGAAATTTTCCGCGGAAAAAATCGACGAAAACCGAAACCGACAATAACCGAAGTCAACGAAAACCGAGGTTTTACTGTACTATTACATTTACTTTAGAAATAGAGGATAATTCAGTTTGGCCTGTTTTAGACCCGCATTGCAAAGGACGGTCAGAGATTGTCCCACTCGGTTTATAGGAAACCAGTTAATATAAACCCGGTTATGCCGTTTAATGCATCCCTCCCGTTTATCTATCGCATCGCCGCCTCCAATTCTTTTGTCGAACAGGCCTTTTTGGTCTGTTCCGATACTCATCTTCATAACGAACATAATTTCATTACAAGAATTTCGATTGATCTCTCTTGTTCATTATATCAAAAGAATTGTCACGAAGTTTAATGGCCCCTTGTCTCAGCATAGAAATGAGATGATGAATTTTCCACGAAATTATTTCAGAAGATTCAATATGTGCCTATCATGTTAGAAAGGCTCGAAAGATTTTTAAATAAATTTAATATTACTCTCATAGCTACGTCTCGCCTCTAATTTAATGGATATGCTCGTTAAACATTTGTTCCCCACTCCACTCCGATATCGTGCCGTGTGAAATCCCCATTATACTTGAGGGCAATAGTAGTAAATATTATATATCTGTATTACTAAGCGAAAATTAGTGGAACGGCTAAAGGAACATTCTAATGGCATCCATAAACCATCTATAGCTCTGTCGAGATTTTACCTTAATAATTATAATTGCCATAATGACTTTGAGAATGCTACAGTTATTTTACCCAGTGATGCCTCACGTAAGAATTTAATTAGAAAATCTATTGTAATCTTAACGAGAAATGACGAAGTTTGCAACGAAAATGTGTGGTACAGTATTCCGAAACATTGATTAAATACCTTGAGAAACATTTAATTTTGTTTCGTGCAGTTGGTTTCTATTTTCACATATAGATGGTGACATGGTCTGTCGTAACTAGTTTATTAAAACGTCTTGGTACTTAAATTGTTGTTTTATCTGCCTATTTTGTTCTACCTCAAGTATCATTTCAATTGCCAGTAACTATTTGAGAGTTGTTTAGAAATAATTAAATGGAAAAGCGCGATAAAAACTTACAATGGAATCTGTGCGATTTTTAATGTTATGTATATGGCACTCAAAATCTTTAACGATTAACATTACTTTTTTAACATTACGTCTATAGCACTTTTGATCTATAATAATACACCAAGAACATGATTTGTGTTACAATTTGTATGCAAGCTATGCTGGTTATGTATACGGCTGTTCTGAATTGGATGGTCATCGACCGAACAGTTAGGAGAAGTAGCTTCAAAAATTTCCCTTTGGAGTGGACACAAAGAGCTTCGGTCACTCAGCTCAAGATACATGAACATGGAAATAATGTTTAGCCAACTTCAAATGTTTTGTTCAAAATACTATTGATCAATAAAATTTTGCTGTCCGTGTGTCATCATTTTCTTTTAAATGAATTCTACTGCATCAAAATCACGAAATTTACAAAATGTATTTTTCAGTTACTTTACATTTTTAAAAAGGCTTTCTCGCTAATAATAAGAAATAAACAAGTGGGTAAGTGTGATTGAAGATCGCACAAAGGGTTTCGTTTAATATTCCTTTCAAAACACTTTATCCTCCTTCCTTTAATAAATCCGAATAAATTTCATTTTCAAAAAAAAAAAATAATGTTTTCTATAAAGTAAAAATTTACTGGTCTATTTTTCTCGTTTTTTCGAAAATCTGAACCGGTCCGATGGCGGGTGAAGCCCGCTATTATACACTGTCATAATAATATATGTCATGTGGACGAAATGCGATATTAAAAAAAAAAGCAATTTCAACATGTTGTATAGAGGCCTTCAAAATGTTAGACGTCAGATTAATTCTCTAATGACGTCATATTAAACTGCTTTCTGTATTTATACATACTCTTACTCCTGGAATTATTGAGAATTGTTTGAAAAACACCAATATGACGTCCTATTAGTCCTTTTTTCAATGGGTGAAACTTTTTATTTCATTTTCATTTTTCACGTGGAAATCTTTCAATAGAAAATTAATTATTGTAGAAAGAATTTTTTCCTTGGATTTTTAATTGCTGGCAACTGCTATAACGAAAAATGTTTAAATTTAATATGAAAAGGCTGTTAGATTTTTGGCTTTTTGTCTCTATGTATTATAATGAAACGATTTTTTTTTCAAATTTTATGATTTTGAGCTTTATAGTAGGTATTCAGCTATATATACACAAAACTTTATGCCTGTAAGTTTTATAGTTTCTGAGAACCGGCTCTGTCACAGAGCGGGTTCTCAGAAACTATAAAAGACAACAAAGCGGTAAGGTTAAGACAACGAAGCGGGAGTAATAAGGTTTCGTGAGATGAACGAAATCCTAAAAATGATAATATAAATCTTTACCAAATGTTGAATGAAATAAGAATTCTCGGTTTTCGCTAAACAAGATCGATACAATGTAGATTCAACACATCAGGTTCACACGCCTTCTGGCTGGTAACATTTTAAATTCAGAATATTCATTTATTACATGGAAAATCACATTTCTATAGTTTTTTCCAAATATGAAAGTGTTAAGTGTTAAATGTTAATAAATAAATTATACCAGAATACTTAATTAAAAACAAATATTTTCACCTTTTTTAAAATTTTTCTAATACTATAAACAATAAAGTGAGACTAAAATAACTGCTCTTTCTAAAAAAGTTTACATCAGATAATATATCTTGTAAAGTACAACAAGAAGAAATGATTGCAAAAAATAAATATTGAAAATCACGTACAATGAAATTTTCGATGCTTTATCATGCTGTAAAATATATTCTGTTGCCTGCAGTTTCCACTCAGTTATACTTTGAAAATACGTGACGTAAAAAAATACACCAAAATGATAAGAATTTGCGTTTTAAAATGTTCAAAGCTTATAGAGTATATCGTGTGAAATTTAATGCGTGACTTCTCATTTTGTAAAATACATTTTTTATATTTTTCTCGAGTGAAATAAATTTGACAATAATCTTTTTAAAGACACATTTGCGTATAAATTTCAAAACTTTATTGGAGAACAAATCCACTGATAAACTGAGCCATTTTCAGTTGTTCTTAAAATTTTAGTTGAAAAAAAAAATCTTTATAATATCTTTTCCAAGTAATAAATTTTTTTTTACTTTTTTAGATTCCAAATATTCTTTAAAAATGAAGTTACTTTTTCTAAACATAAGTGTGTTAAAATTTTTTAAATGCTTTATTTTAAGCGTAAAAAATCACACAATGTTTACATAAAAACAAAAATATTTTACTTTAAATTTAAATTTTTCTATTAGCATGAAAAATAAAATGAAGCTAAAGTAATTCATGTTTAAAAAGATGGTTCGTTAAATTATACGGGTGATTCATAAGTAAGTATACAATTTCAATGCACTATATAACATCAACAATGTAAGAAATTTTGTGTTACCTGTAATAAAAGTGTAGATGAATGTTTCAAGTTTATTTAGAGACAGTCGCAGATGTTCTATGTGTGCACCCTTTGTCACATGACACACATAGAACCGGTAAGCCATTTCTGTCCACTTAGCACAAGCCCCAAAAGTGGCGGAGAGGTTCTGCTCTCAAAGCTGGTAGACGAAAGGTGCTGGGTTCAAACCCCTCTCGCTCTCGTCGACTTAACCCTTCGGAGTTTTCTTTGGTTTTCTTCAAACCTTGCCGTAAATACGGGTTAGGATCCATTAGAAAGACCCCCACGGATGGCACTCCTCCTAGGGCTTATATCCCTCGAGTAGATAATCGGTCGTCATAAATCAACCAACCACTTAGCACAAACAGCCGATAGATTCAAATTTTTTATACTAATCATATGGAATTTATGGTTAGAGATTCTTTACCAAATTGTGTTCGAAAATGGAGTTGCAAAAGGGCATTTTTGGCTTGCTCAATTCAAGAACACAAAACAGATTTTTTCACTGCACACGCAGCCACTTCTATTGACTATTTACGTAACACGCTAGTTATCGCTTCGCACGGCAACAGGAAAAAACTAGTCGTTGGGGGCCACCATAATACTTACCCATCATGGATATGCATAATATAAAATATGAAAATAAAACATGTGTAAACTACTTATAAAATGTGTTGCAATTTCAATAAAATCGTGGCTTGATGACGTCATAAACATTAAATGTTCTATTACTGAATTGCGTAAAAAAAACCACAAACTTATAACTCCAAAAATGTTAATCATATTAACTAACGGTTTACTCCGTCGTATTAAACGTCCCATTCCCAATTAAAATATATCTTTGAATTGAAATTTGGATGAAATACAGGGTCATGAAAAATCGAAGAGTGTTTAAAATATAATTACAAATATCTCGGCAACTCATTATCCGACCGACTTCATTCTTTATTCACAATTTATGTTTTTTTTATTGTCTTCTATATTCACTCCTTAAAATAAACACTTTCGAAAATTTTTATGTACCTTTTATCAGAACGAATATTTCGGGAGTACGAAAAAAATAGTTCCGGATAATCGAGGTTACTAAAATTCAATAAGCTTCTTCCCATTATTACATACTCAGTAAATACCAAATTTCAAGTCCCTATCTCAATTTTTTTCGGGAGATAGGGCGTTTACAGACACACAGACAGACGGACGGCAATTTTGTTTTTTCTAAAAATATGTTTTTCGGAATCTCCAGTGTCTGAAACGTGTAAATCTGTCAAAAAAATAATTTCGATTTTCGAAACGATTACAAGACTTACCCTATACTATGTATGATGGGTAAGTAAAACAAAAACCTAATGAGTGCAACTGCCTTAAAGCTTGCATTTGGGGAACTTGCCTTAGACTGTTCCTGTTTTACAGCATCTGCCAAGTGTTCATACTTACTTATGAATCACCCTGAATAGAGGCTGGAAAGCAAAATTGGATGAAAGGATTGCAAGAAAAAAAAACAGAAAAATAAATTAAAGAAAAACTTGAAAATCACGAAGAATGAAAATTATGATTCATCATTGTGGTGTAAAATATGTTTGGTCGACATTAAAATAGTTGTACTTTGAAAATACGTGGCGCGAAGAAAAACGAGAAATGATTAGCATTCGTATTTTAAAATGCTCAAGGTATATGTGCAAGGTATAAATGTACATTTTTATCTTCTGCGGATAAAAATATATCCTTTAAAAGACAGTTCAGCGGGTAACTTTCAAAAATCACATTTAAGAACAAATATGGTGGTAAATTAAAGAATGTTTAATTTCCATTACATTTAAGGCGTATTTTCTTTTCAAAACTAAATAAAAATATAATACTTAGTTGTAAAATTAGTCGTGATATGTTATTTTGTATTTTACAAAATTATTAACAACTTTTATAGATTTTTTAATCATAAGTCGTAATTTTTATTTTTTAAATATGAAAGGCCTCATTGTTTGTTCAGTTTTATATATGGTTTTATTATAGCTATTTAAAAAAAATTACACATTAAACAACTATATTAACAATTTTTGAAAATGTTAATAACATAGTCTTGTTATTAGATACCTAATTTTGTAGATTCTTTATTTAAAATTTCGATTGCATGGTTTTACCTTTAATTATAGTTGTTGACATAAGCTTAATGTCGTTAGAAATATTTGAATTAGAAATTTTTGTTAAAAATATTACTATTCTCTTTGGTATGTACTAAAAGGTAAATGATTAATAGGAATATATTCAAGGTTTAAGGGATCTCAGGAGTCTTACTTTTCCTTCGAAGATGCAAGTTTGCATCATGTCACATTTTATTTTATTTCTGATTTCATATAACACACAATAAAATGAAAATTTTACCACAAATAGGTCAATATCTGCTTGATATAACATAATTATTTCAATGTTGTACAATTCATATTTAAATATTTAAAAAAAATTAAATTTAAAAATAAGTAAAAAAAAAATTTTCGCCTGGTATCTATTGCGCGCAAGGTTGTAGAAAAAATATTGCTTCAAAAATAACAAACAAAACTGATAATGATGTAAATTTGATGTATCTTGAATTTATACTTCAATTTCAAGCAATTAATTTTTTTTTATTTAAATTTGAATTGCAAAATGTTTAAAAAAATCATTTTGTTTTTTGAAAAAATGCCAATTTAAAAAATAAATAATTTTTTTATTGCTTAAAATTGAAATATATGTTCAAGATACATCAAATTTACATCATTATCTGTTTTGTTTGTTATTTTTGAAGCAATATTTTTTCTACAACCTTGCGCGCAGTGAATACCAGACTAAAAAGTTTTTTTACTTTTTAAAAATATTTAAACTTATTTTAAATAATTAAATATGAATTGTACAGCATTGAAATAATTATGTTAAATCAAACAGATATTGACCTAATAGTGGTAAAAATTTCATTTTGTTTTGTGTTATATGAAATCAGAAATAAAATAAAATGTGACATGAGGCAAATTTGGATTTTCGGAGGAAAAGTAAGACTCCTGAGACCCCTTAAATTAGTGTTAAAAAATATCTTAATAATATCGATTCATACGCAAACATCTTAAATACCTAGGAATTTTAAAAAAAAAAATATTTTATCCTGTTCTTTACGATAATTTAAATGCTGTTCTATTAAAGAAAGTTTAATCAATTGTTTTGCAATATTTAAAAGATGGTATATATATATATATATATATATATTTGGTTTAATTATTAAAAACTAATTTCCATCCATACTTTATATTTACTTTTACCACTAGAGGGCAGCACTATTTTAAGTTGTTTTTTATTATTAATTTTTACATCTTAATACTTATTTATAACATAGTATTATACATTAATACATCCTTTAATGTAATTCGATTTTCTATTTATTAATTAATCTCATTTATTTATTATTTAACTAATTGGTATCAATTAAGTTAGTAGTTTGGTTGATTTATGAAACATTTATTTCCATCCTATTCCTTCGATTCAGATTATATCCATTTTTTTTCTACTAATAGATGGCAGCACTAATGTTCCTGTTTATTTATAATCCATTATATTTTAACATTATATCTGGCATCATTGCTAAGCAATTTATATTTCTAAGCAATTTATATTTCTAAAATTGGCAACATGATATGATTTTTTATGCAATTCATTCCCCAGTCATGTTGGAGTTTTCATGATGGTTCATGAAACATTAATCATGAACTGCAAGGTATCTTATTTATATCTTTATTCATCTTTATGGATTTTTTTATAAGTATGGTTTCTTTCCTTTTTTATATTGTATTTTATTTTTTATTTTATCACTGATTTGAATCATTGTATTTGAGATGTTGTCCCAATATCATATTTTTTAGCAATGTTTGGCTAATATGAAGATGAAACATCTCATTTTATTTGTGGTATTTAGGCAATTGGGACTTGATAATTCTGTCTAAATTCCACAAATTTCATTTCATTTAATTCATTTAATTCCATTGATTCAATTTTTATTTAATTTCTTATTCTTTCAATGTTTTTGGATTCCATATTAAGTGTGTTGGGGAATCTTTCATTGTCAACTAATTATTTCATACTTAATTTTTTCATGGTTTAAGTTGGTGTTATGATAATGTTTCATTTATGGTTATATATATATATATATATATATATATATATATATATATATATATATTACTTTATTTGTCGTATTTCTTTTATAATGAATAAATGTAAAATGTGAAAAAAAAACAATTCCGCGACAACAACATAAAAAAAAAAATGCACATAATCAATAAAAATAATTTCGACATTCTTTGAAATTTTAAATTATTTTAATACATGTTAATCAGACTGAAAACATTATCTATGAAAATGGCAATTAAGGTAAAGCCAGGAGAGATGACGCAGTCGGAGAGATTGCGCACATAGAGGTTCGGTAGAGTGAGCGCGCAGCGACTCCAGGTAGTTGTACAACAACAGTAGTGGAGTGTCTACTTGAAAGTGCACGTTGATTGCTTTGAGCGTTTAAGATAAAGCATTGCTATTTTGTTTTGTTTTCCCAAAGTAAGTGCTTGAAATTTCATAGTTCTTCATCAGAATTTCTATACAATGTCAATAGTACAAAATATTTTAAACTTAAACAATTTCTCATAAGCTATTAATCTAGACTAACAATGTGAACATCAACGGTTCGTTTTAGAAGAGGTCATGTTTAAATAAAAGGCCGCGCAATCTCTCCTACCGAAATTGGAGAGTTTGCGCATCTGCTACTTAGGAGAGATGGCGCAGTGTTCCCATTAGTTTCCATGCTAGGAGAGATTACGCAGCTTATTGGTAAATTTCCATAAAAAATGAAAAATGGAAAATGGACTAATTTTAAATTAAACGTGTTATCAAGTAACATAATTTTATTTTGTAATCTTATATGGACTTGCTTTTTCATATTCTTTATTTTTTTCCTTTAATTAAAATTTTATAATCGTTTTTTTTAATTATTTCCTTTTTCTGATTCTTTAATCATTAGGTTGAAATATTCACTCCTAATACAATAATATTTGTTCACAAAAACCTTACAGCAATGTCATTTAAGTGTAATTATTATTGTTAACAATTTAATTGTAGTTATTTTTAGTAATAATCTATCCTACCCATGTGCGCAATCACACCAACCCTGTAAGGACAGATTGCACAAAATAACTTTCTTGGTTTTATTACAACTGTTCTATTAAATTGCAACATGACAACAAAATAGCAATGGAAATGCATAAAAAACAAATGAAGTAAAAATTATTCATGAATAGTTTAGCGAAAATTTAATATTTAGATTTTTTATTGCTATTCTTTTGAATTGTGCGCAGACTATACTAGCTTTACCTTATGTATCATGTATCTAATATTAACACGTAGTAAGAACATATTAACATTTCGAATTACCATTTTTAACACTTTCCAACCTAGTTGAAAAGTGTTTATGACTTCGGTTTGTCTGGCCGTGCTCTAACTCCCGTAAATATGCTTGGACTGCCCTGCAATTTTTATATGTTATTGTCTTTATCTATAAAAAACGCATGTCCCCTATTTCAATTGAAGTGTGTAGCACTTATAGTTTTTTACAGGGACACTCAAAAGAATTCAGTTACATTGCGGTCTATGGGGAAAAATCATTTGCGGTTTATTTTAATGATGTTACACAATTTCAAACACACTGTAATTGATATATATCACTAAGGTGCATTACAAGAAGCTTAATATGGAATAGGGTGTGCATAGCGCTTATAGTAACTTTACAGGGACAGTCAAGAGAATTCCGTTACATTACGTCTATGGAGAAAAATCGTTTGCGGTTTAATTAAATATTGTTTCACTATTTTAAACGCATTGAAATTTATGTATATCACTAATGTGCATTACAAGAGGCTTACTACAGAATATTGTGTGTATAGCAGTCCTCGTTCATTTACAGGGATACACAAAAGAATTCTCTACTGTCTGTTAAGAATAATTCCTGGAAGTGCGTTTTAAGTTGTTGTACGCGATTTTAAATTTAACTCATTTTTTGTCTATTACTTGGTGTGTATAAATTCTGTAAATCATATACAGGGAAGCACAAAAGTTCGCGAACACATTTCCGTTTATTGACAGAAACTCCAGAAGGAGAATTTTAAACATTGCTACGCGTTTCCTAACTAAACTAAAATTTAGCATCCTATGTAGTATATATACAAATCTATAGATTCTATACAGGGCTGAATAAAAGTATTCGGATATTTTTCCGAAGATTGTATACGTTCGGAATTCTTGAAATTACGTTTTTAAATGTTATGCGTTTTAAAAATTGTTTACTTAGATGTTATCTTTCAGCTTATTAAACGGTAATGATTTGTAAAATTATTTTAGAAACGTTGGAAAGTGTTACATAATCTATGCTTGACGCATGATTTTTCGTTCTTGTTAATTGTTGTATTCAGAGCCTAAATCAACAAATGTAAAAATGCACGAATTATTTTGTATTCTTAAAATACTCTATGATTCTAGTTTCATATTTTGACTATACAACTAACAATGTTTGGTCTTCAATGTCTCCGTAATTATAGAATAGCAGTTCTTACTGTAGCACATCAACAACTTAACCTTTTATCATGTTCATTCTTTGCAACACATTTTGAAAATCTCTATGTATTACTGTCAGCCATTCACATACATGAATTTTCTTCATACCTTACACAAATACAGAATCATCCTGAGAGTTATTTTCCCTCTAAACCAGCCATACTCAACCTTCGACCCACGGGCCGCATGTGACCCGGAGACCTTTTATGTACGGCCCGAGATACATAATCAATAACCTCTATTTATGATATTAATTGTGATGTGTATAAAAGTTTTTAAGACCTTCAATGTTCTTTTATGTCTTTTCATGGGAAGACAAAATCTGTCCTGTTATTTAAAATTACTAATTTAAAATTATCTTGTCCTCTTCAGTTCCTCGGTCCCCATATGGGGATATCTGTTATTTACCTTATAAAAATCAAAATGTCAGGGTTTTTTTACATGTTCACATCATTTCTTAATAGCTGAATGCTTTTTTGTGTTCAAAGCAAACTAATAAATGGCAGAATCGAAGCTTTTTCCTTCATAAAATAAATGTTATTTTCATCTGAGTTTGCAAAATGCCTTCAAGACAGTGTGACCACTTTTTCAATAAATAAATTTAAGGAAATGTAGATTATTTACTTGTTTAAAGCTCATAAATTTGTGATTGCGTTAATTTAGGTTAATGGTTATTACATTAATGTTTTAAGGTGGTTTGTAGTTTTAGATCCATATTTTTTAACCTAAATTACTAGGTGCCTAAAGGATCAATTTCAGAAAAGACATTTTTTCTGTCATTTATGATGTCATTTTGTTTGGAAAAAACCAATGAATAAGTATTTGTATTATTATTTTAGCTTCGGAACTGAAGAGGTTAAATACCTTTTTCATCAGTCAAAAGTTCTTTATACATGTAGTTACATTTGTGCTATAGTGGTGTATACTTTTCTTAATCTTCAACACTAAACCAATATTATTCCAAATTTATTACATTTGCACTATACATTTCTGCACTTAAAAAAAAAAAAGATTTTGTGTTGAGAAAACGATTGATTTATTAAAACAAATCACCTGATTTTTTTTCTTTAGAACTTGGAAATGCTACCTTGTTGTATTATTACGTTTAACTAATAATGCTTGTTAGGGTTGAAAGTTCACCGCGGAAAAAATTGGCAGCGAAATGTTTTATACCACTATTTCTACATCATTTTCAATTGAAATCTACCACAAAGTTTATTGTTGGGAAATAGTGGTGTTAAAAGTTTTTGGTAATATTTATTTTCGACAAACGTTCAATCCTACTGATTATATTAACTTTAATATATAGGTTTGTTATACTACATTTTTTTAATCTTATCATTTAAATTACCCTTTTTTTTTCATTTTTATATAATTGTGTTGCGGCCAGCCTAACGTTTCAAACATATGTTTGGGCCCCCGAGAGAAAAAAAGGTTGAGTATGGCTGCTCTAAACGAATAAACACTATGTAGTTTTCATTCATAGATGAATTTTTCTACACTGGTATGCGTTTTTAAAATAAGTAATTTTCAGTATATTACGTGGTGAGTATAAATTCTATAGATCATATACAGGCTGCACGAAAGAATTCAGATGTACTATCGGATATGGACAGCAATTTCTAAAAATGGATTTTTACTGCTCTATGTATAAATTGTTGGTTTAGAAATTTCATTTCATTGTATAAAAGAAAATAAATTTCTTAATAATATTTAGTTAGTGTTGGAAAGTGTTTCATAATTAATGCTTCATGAATGATTTGTTTTTGTTATTGAATTTTAAATTGTGTCAAGAAATTTCAGAAAACCCTGTATTAAATATTGTGCATTCAGAATGAAGGTAATTAATTATTTATTCAATTTAACCACTCTGGTGTGTAAACTGAATCTACCAATAACACATTTTTTTTCTTGTTATCTTAAACAGCTGAGTAAATAAAAACTTTTACCCTTTATACTTGTCATCTGTTAACTTGTGCAAAATGTTCGAATCAAATTTCCCTTGAGACCTTGAAAAGAGAAGAGTTTTAAAACATAGTAATTAAATATTCAGTTAAATTAACTAATTAAGAATTCAAATATCAGTAACAGTTGTATTATTTATTGTAAAAAAAGTGCTGTGCAATTACTTTAGAAATTCCCATCTGAAAGTTTAAAAATAAACACAGCAGTTTTGTATTAAAACAGTTTTTTTACTTTTTTTTCTTTAAAAAGACAAAATTTAAATTTATAATATACCCTGAAATAATCCTACGTATTTAAGCTATATAACATTTTAAAATTATAAACTACTTTAAAAAAAGAAAGGTTTTTTCTTTCTTTTTTTTCGAAAGAAAAACTGAATGAATATTTTATTACATTTGCTGCAAAATCACATTTTCCACACACTATTCGAAACTGAAAAGAAAGTTGATAATTGAGTTGAGAAATAAGTCATTTCTGTTTACATTTCTTGCAAGTTCCTTTGTTTGTATAGTTATTTAATATTATTCTTCGATTAGAATAATACTACATGGTAAATTGGAGAATATGAGCATTTCCTGTACATTATTATTCGAAGCTTTTTTGGGAACGGAAGACAGCTTCAGATGGCCAAAAGAAAAGATTTATGCAGCGCATTGTTTGTTATCGGATAGGAAATATATAGTTTTTTGCAACTCCCTAATTTTTTTCTTGAAAAAGTTGCAACTCCCCAGATTTAAAAGTTTCATACTCAACAGGAAGTTGGGAAGGGGGTACCAGAAATAATGGTATAGGGGTTGTATCTCAATCCGGGTGAACCAGAATGAGTAGGTGGGGGAAAATTGCCTCAAAATGTATAAACAAAATCTCTATTCTTATATTAAAGAAAATACGCGCTGACTGATGAAGCGAAAAAATGGTTTAATATTCGCAATATAATATTTATAAAGCTTTTACAACCTTACGTAGAAATGCGTGACATTGCGCCATGAATCAATGTTCTGCAAAACTGTATTTAAATAACAATATATCGGTCGCTTTCCGAATATAAAATTATACCATAATTGTGGTAAGAGTCAGAATTTAGAAAATGGAATGGTTTAAAATTCATTAAAGAGAAAAGCGTCAGAACATATATCGCAAAAACAAAGAGAAATATGTTTGTTTTTCTAGTCTAATTGTATTCTAAATTTTGTAAATCAGAATATTGTAAATCAGGGTATTGTATTTAAATCAACTCTTGGCAAACAATGAAGGGTGCCATTATTTACATGACTCAAATCATACAATAATTTTATCTTATAGTATTAGCAGCGATACACACAGTTATTAAACGATGCAAATGCATCTCACAGTAGTATAAAAAAGGCCCTTATGATTCAAGAAATACATGTAAAAACAATTTTCAGAAAAAACATAAATCGTGGCAAATTTTGCATTATGCATTTTTCTGAGAGAGGTTTATCTTAGAAAGTTTTGGAGGGGAAGGTGCCAGAAAATTTCATCTCGCTCATATTAATAATAAAAAGAAACAAATATGGAAATAAAATATATTACTAGGTTATTTGGGGGGGGAGGGGGACTTGAAAATACGCTTTGACTAATTTTGAAGTCTTGAATTTTGCTTTATAAAAAGTATAAAATCTAAGACAGACATGACAGTGACCAATCCATAGGTCGTTCTAGAGAGGTAGAGTAATTTATATACAGTAGTATATAAATTACTCTGTTGACTTCCAACTTCTTCCAGATAGTCTGGAAGGAAGAGCTTTCATTGACTAAAATCATTTTGCTCTGTTTTATCGATTTTTCAAACTAATTTAGAAAAAATAACTTAATATTTCATGTCTTGGAGGGAAAATTAACCTTCTTTATCCTTCATATAAAATATTCAATTAGCCAGTGTAACAAATAAAAAAGAGCTGATCCTTCAATACACAATACACGTCACTTTCATTAGCGAGGAAGGAGATGAGAGATGTTTATTATTCTAAATTTTGCTACTTAACGTATTAAAAAAGTTATTACCAAATATTACCAAATTCAGCTATCATAAATACACTATAAAAATATTATAAATAATAACAACAAGTAGTGAAAATACGTATGATTAAATTTTTAAAGTCTATTTCTGGTTTTTAATGCATGAAATACACTTTAATAAAATTACAAAAAAATCTTTGACTCAAATATTAATGATTTTATAGAAAGCATCCTTTGAAACGGAATTCTGTTTTTAAAAGGCTATTAAGAGGAACCTTCAAAAGGGCGCCAAAAAAACCTTCAAAGGGCCCCTCGTTGGAAAATGAAATTCAAATTATTGCTATAAAATGCTTATATAGTTAGATATAATATATATATATATATATATATATATATATATATATTACAAAATTCAAAATTCCGTACTTTATTAAATTTATTCCATAAAACTTTTCCCTTCTAAATTCATCCTACAATCCTAGTTTATTAAATTATTTCACATTTTAAACAATATTCTTTTTCATTCATTTATCTATATCTCTTTTTATATATAATGCGTAATTTAATATTTTATTTCCTCTCAAAGTATTGTAAAAACACTTCCCGTAACTATTTTTCTTCAAAAACATTTTTTATTTTCCAGCATTTTATTTCCCAAGCCGAATTCATTCTATTAAAATTAATCTACACCATTTCTTTTTTCCTATTTTTTTTATTCCAAAACTCAGATTCGCGCTCTTTTTCACCTGGGCCTGTTTTCTTAGAAATTCTGTTTCTTTCAGCAAATAGTTCAGACATCACCTAGCTCTCTCGTTGGTTGGTTAGTAATACTGCAATGCCTTAATTAACTTTGTGCATTCTAGTACAAAACGTGATGCATGAGTCCAGGAGCCAGAATTTTCTGTAATCTTATCTTTCCTAATAATCTATAGCCGTTTGTAGCGAGATTACGAGAAATCGATTAAGATTTTATTTAACATCCAATTTACTTAGCAATTCCAAGATGTCTACTAGACTATGAGAATCTTCTAATATTTATTTATTACGAATAATAAATCGTTCTTAAATACGTAACAGTGTTTTTTCTTGAAGAATTTCAACATTTTTCTGCCAGAACCAGTAATAATGGACTGCGACTGCTTTTTACGTATGATTTAATCTGCTGATTCTAATATTGGCTGCTGGATGTATTTAAAATATCGAGAAAGATATGTTTTAATTCTACTGGAGGATTGAAGTCATTACACACACACAAACATATATATAGTTTTTTTTTTTTTTTTTTTTTTTTTTTTTTTTTTTGTAAAAAACAAAATATATATCGTTCACTCAATAATGAAATAAGAGATTATGCGAGTATTAAAAATTAAAAATTTCGTTTGAAAGTGATTTTTATAATACCACACAACTTTATAAAGGTAATAATAAATAATAATGTAACCTGTGTCTGATAAAAGTTCGCTATATTTTATTCTTTTCATAATCTTATATAAGGAAGTAACGCAGTTCAAAATAGTAACATTAAAATACAGACACATGTAATTCCTAAAAACAAGTTAGATTTGACGTGTCAAGGTTTTAAAGATATGAAATGAATGACACCAACTTTTGAAAATATTTAATGGAGTGAATAAAATTTAGATACTAATTTACAAAACGGGTGAGAAAATTTAAATTTTTAAAACACAGCTGCTGTAAATTTTAAGAATAGAAAGCAAGCATGCAAAATACATCAACTGCGAAAAAATTTCGAATTTTATTCTTATAATTTACTATCCGTAATTCCCTGCCTATATTTCACCAAATTTGCAGTGATACACATACGCAGCTAGGAATACATATCAAGTGGCGCAGACAGAATCTTTACAGAGAAAAAAATTTAAATAATTATTATAAAAAAAAGAATAATTTCGTTGTTTTATACGTTTAAAAGTAAAATTTTCGTAAATAAATGGCATGTAAAAGCCACAAAATTGTCTAAATAAAAACCACAATAAGATACGGCTGAAGCCTTTTAAACGAAGTTTACTGCTACTGTTCCCCAATCTCTCTTAAATGCATTTTACGCTGAGGACGGGTCTATTATTATAAAGTCTTTCAATAGTTCTATGATTTTTAAAAATAATCTATAGATGATTTTCCTTTCGTTTGTTTTTACGTATCATGTAATCATCTTATACACTGTGAAAAATTATTGTACCAGAGATTCCAGGCAAAGTCCTTTAAAAAACGGGCTTTGCCTTTAGATGAAAGTGTTTTGTTAGTATAAACATGAAATATACGAAATCTGGCAATTTAGCTTTATAAAGTGCCATTTTCCCACAAAATTAACTGAAAACTATTTGTAATTTCAATGCTTATTTAAAAAAATAAGTAAATAATCTTACTAGTAAGAATAATATATAGATAATAACCAGGATATTAACATTTTCTGGAATTTAAATTGTAGCTTCAACTTTCACTTAAAATTAAAATTAAAACTGTCAAATTTAAAATGGGTAAAATGCAGCTGTAAGTTGAAAACCTTGCTCTTTGAAGGACTTAAAAAAATTATCCAAGTAATAAAGGTACCAAAGAAAATTACGAATAATGTCTAATTAACAAAATTGTTCAATTACTAAATTTGTAGAATGGATAATTAAAAAAAATCTCGTACAGCTTTTTATTGTTTTTATTTTATTTTAATATTATTTCTAAGTGTGAGGGAAAATGCGCGTTTTTCTCCGTTTAATGCTAAGTATATAAAGTAATGGATAATTATTGCTTCAATTTTCGAAATTATCTTTCCAAATATTTCAAATTGAAAGAAAATATCAAAGATTCTGCAAAGTTCAAATAAAACCGCCCCCCCCCCCCTTATCCATTTTCCTCTGGATGTACGTTGTACACTTCAATATTCGTAACCCCAATAAATATATTTTGTGTACAATTGGAACAATAAGGCGGGTTATGACGTCAAAATATAGAATAATAGTGTTTATAATAGATTAAACTGCCATGCAAAAAAATTTATTATATTTTTCACATATATATATATATATATATATATATATATATATATATATAAGGTTGCAGTTATGATTTTGCCAAGATCATCGTAAAGCTTATATATGCATCCTATATACCCATATATATATTCCAAACACTCCTATATGTGCCATATACGTCATTATACACATATTATTTACGTCTTATATGTCGTATATACATAGATCATATACAATTGTCACAGATATACATCATACATACTTCATATATGCATCATACATGACTATAACTGTGCCACATACGTCAAGAAACTTTATATATATATGATATATTATTATAATGTCATACATGCTTTATAATTTGGCGATAAATCTTGGTCGCTTAGCGATTCATCTTTGGGGGCCGCTATAACACGAAAGTACCAAAATGACAATATATTAATGAAAACAGAAACAAAATATAACACGAAAGTACCAAATTTACAATATATTAATGAAAACAGAAACAAAAATATTTTATCCTTGAGAGCCGCTATAACACGAAAGTACCAAATTTCTAATTTATTTTTCATATCTGATAATTTGCATCTATCCATTTTGCAACTTTAACATTTTTGTAACGATTGTATGCATTTCTATTGCCTATTCAAAGAAAAATTCTTCTAAAGATACAGAATTGCGTTAAAAACGCTTAAAGAAATAAAGGGACGACGAAAATAAAATGACGACGGCAATAAAATGACGACGACGTGAAGAAGTCCATTCTCGACCGAAAACAACAACCATTTTCCCAATGGTGATTAAGTAATAAAATGTTGTGTTGTGTAATATCAAACGCTAATAAATAGCTGTTTAAAAATGACAAGTAATCCTTGCATGCATAATCACGGTCATATTGCATTTGCCTTTTTTTACCATGTTTGAAAAGCTACATAGATTCTGCTGCTGCAGATTTATGAAAAAATTAGGGGTATAAAATTTGTAAAAAAAATATTATATTTTAGAAAGTAGTTTGGGTTCCCAAATTTACATTAAACTATTCTTTTGAAATTCCGTATCAAAGAAATTAATAAAAATTCACTTTTATTTCTGAAATCAAAATACGAAAATGAAATTATGCATAAAATTTATAAAAGAATATCCCTCTGTTTTTTTTAAAATAAAATATTTCCCGTGGTGTAAATTAATTGATTATTGAATAAATTATTATATCAATTTTTTTATTGCATATGTAATTTTGTTGATAGATAAAATTACCTGATTTCACTGAATAATGTATTTCTCTATAGAATTAGTTTTGTGACAGAATATTTTACTTTTAATTATTTGAAATGACAAAATAAATGCAAATAAAGCCTTAATGTAATTGTCGAACAAAAAACCTTACTGACTTAATTTTGTCCAATTTGAGTTGTATTTTATTGTATATATATAAAGCATATTTAATTTTATATAGGCGTATTTTACATTCATGAAAAAAAACTGTAACGGTAAACTCTTGTTTATATACTTTTTTCTAAAAAATTCAAAATTATCTAAACATGAACATTTTCCTGCTTGCTTTTTAAAATCAAATTAAAAAATATATAATGAATTGTGCTTTGTTTTGTAGATATTGGAGTTACAAATTTAATAAATAAGTTTAAAGCAAAAACTTTTATATTTTTTAAGTAACACCTTAAAAATATATATATTAAATTATTATTATAATATCTAAGTTTTAGACTTATTATTTGTTATGAGAATCTCCACATTAGTAAAGGGGGCCAGAAATGTTTGAAATGACGAAAAGTGACTGCAGCTTGATCGTTGGTTAGGTAACCTGTAATTAATTTAAACTAAAACTTTATTTCGTATTTTTTTTTAGAAATAAAAAAATATTTGTTAATTTTCAAAAATAAATAAATAAACAAATATATAAAAGTATTATTATTCTACGAAATACTATTCATATAAAACTAGTTTTCTTACGATTTTGAACTCCAGGTTTTATATTTTTGATATACCACTTATTATGCTACCTCTTGATAAAACCTGAAAGAAACAAGAAATGTAATATATATATATATGTGTGTGTGTGTGTGTGTGTGTGTGTGTGTGTGTGTGTGTGTGTGTACCTTGGACAGGAAGTATAATCGGACAACATTATCATGAATGGAATCAATAGAAGAATAAGAAATGGATGGAGAGTTTTTGAGAAAAACAATATTATTTTGAAGAGTAACGTGCCTCTTTGTCTGAAAAGAAAGCTATTTAATCAATGAGTTTCACCTGCATGGAGCAGAAACATGGACGCTGACAAAACGGATGGTACAAAGATTACAAACAACAGAGCGAAGTATGGAAAGATGTATGCTAGGCACAGCTAGAAGAGACAGAAACAGAATATTTAAACTAGATGGATTGAACTTCGTGCCGTTATATTAAAATAATTGATTATTAAAATTAAATAAAATTCAACATTTTACGCATACAGAATGTCATGTATATGACTTATTACAAAAAATGTTAATTTCTGATGCATTTTTACTTATAACTAATGAAAGAAAATACCAGTTTATACTAATTAAATATCGAGTTGCAATATTATTAAGCGCATTAAACGTTATTCGACATATAAAAGACTTATTAACATTTAATTTGTAATCTCTTATTTACATTAAACATTACAAAGAAATGTTGCAACCAATTATTTTCTGTAACCGAATGAGAAGTCATTTGTCAGATTAATCAACATTTCATTAACGGATTACATGATTTGTATGATCATTTCCTCACTAATTTTTTCTCAGCACTAAGTTACATTTGTCATCATGCTTATTTCGGCAAAATAACGACATTATCTTCAATAATTTCGATATAACGAAGCATAAATTTAATTTTATTACATGCAAGAAAAACATTCCGTTTTCATAGAAGTTTATTTCTTAAACGTTATCAATTAATTTAACAGTAATTATATTAGCTTATAAATGAGAATTAAAAATACGTATATCATCCTAATTGGGTAAACAACTTAATATGCATTTAAATCTTTCTTGATAAATACATTTTGAGAGATTTCATATATTTTATAAGACTGGAGTATAAAATAATTCATTAATACAAATCACGTGCTTTGAATCTATCTACAGTAGACTCTCGATTAACCTGGATTGTCGGGGATCTTCCTCGTCCCGGGTAAGCAAATATCCCGGATAAAAGAATTTGTGCAAATTTTGATGAAAAATTTTGGAAAAAGGACAGAAAATGTCAAATTATCATACATTAGGACATTAATGCTTGTAATTTAATTAATACAAAACAAAGAGAATAGACATAAATTTGAATGTTACATAGATTTACAACAAGTACAATATAAAAAAAATAGAAATGTAGTTTACCTCACTGTTTTGTGACGAATGAAATTATAGAAGTATATTTTCGTTTTTCATTTACTCTTCGACGAATTTTCTTACGCAAATTTCTCAACATAATTTTTTTCGACCAATTTTTCTACGCAAATTTCTCAACATCATTTGTTCAGCAGATGTGCTTTTATCTTCTTGCTCCAAGTAATTAAGTTACGCTTCAGTGTGTACTAATGCGTAACCGTGACTTAATTTTTGATGAGTTACAAGATTTTTTTCAGCACTTTCAAGACATTCTTCGAAATTTCTTGTTTTTTTTTCTGAACCACAAAGCTCCCCGACACACAATATCATCGTCACTTAAAACTTCGAAACATTCCAATTTCAAATCGTCGTTAATCCATTGCTGCAGTGCTTCTTTGTGAGAATTTTTCGAACGGTCCAAACGTTCTCAAATCATCTAAGATTTTTCTCTGCAAATCAGTACTATCGTCGTCTACTGTAGAAATTTCATTTTCTTCATTCGATAAAATTGCCCTCCATGATTACTTAACCGTGATGCTTTTATCTAATTTCCGTGCAGCATAAACATAATAAATTGCATCAAAAACTGTGAGATTTTTCCAAAATTAAAGCACATTATCGTATTCCGGCTAATACTCAACCCGGATAATTCTATCCTGGTAAATTGAGAGTCTGCTGTATATTAATAAAACAAAGAGTTTGTGTGTTTGTCCGTCTGTGTAAACTATCACGCTGTACTTTATGAGGTCAGTGCTACATTAGGCAGTGAGGTACTGCAATCCCCTCGAAGAGATATTTTCAAAAATTGATTTAGCTTTCTTTAAATTGAGTTTAAAGAAATACTTTTACTGGATATTTACAATAGGTGTTTTTTGTCACCAATAGTAGGCTATGCCTGCATCGCTGGTAGATTTTTCCAAATGAACCTCGAACGATTAAAACATCTTTTAGTTCCACCTTCCACTGCCAGAGGGCTCATTCTGTTCTAAACAAACATCTTTCCGAACGAACCTTCGGAACGGGCCCCTCTGCTTACGGCTATCGAAAATATCAAATATTAAATATGTACACAATTTTGGTTCTTTGTACATGTTACAAAAAAGGCAGGTTACGAAAAATTAAGATGAGAAATTACCTGACATAAAACAGCCGTTATCACGATAGGATATTTTTTTCAAAAATGGAAGGTTACGGGAAAATAAGATTGGAAATTGGCTGGCATATACAGCAATCAAACCAAAGCCAGGGTGACTCAAAAATTAACATTGAAATAATATTTAATCCTTTTGATAAAATGTGTTTCATAAATCTATAACATTGGGTATAGATACATAGTGTTTCACATAGTTATAGTTAATTCAGCATAAAAACTCTCTTTTTTCATAAAACTACGAAAATAATAAAATATTACATAAGTTTTGGTAAAAATGTTTTTTTAATTCTGGAAAAATGTTGGTTTGAAAACTTTGTTACTAATAAAATTATAAGTATTAACTGATCTTCATTTCCTTCTTACTATTTAGGATAAATGACAACCTGATTACAGATGATGATTTTGATTCGGATTAGCACCAGAATGTGGTTGTCATTAATTTCACATTGCAACACGCTGTGAAAAGTTGCTATGGTAAACCCCCGCCAGCTGACTGACATTTTCCTTATCTGCATCATCCAATCTATCACATGTGCCAATATCAACTATGCAAATATTTGTTGCGAAAATGTGACGTTGCCTAACGGACTATTATTCCGAGGTCAACGTCCATACATGTGTGAAGTGAGCTTCTCTGAAATGTATCAATAATAATAATATATATTATTTCTCCTGTCAACATCCCTTTTTCTAAGAAAATATGAAACGCAGAACGACGAATGAGGTATCATATGAAAGGTTTTTGAACCGGCTTTTGACATAGTACACTTACATTTTTTTAAACATGTTTTTCGATTAAAAATTGCTGTTAATTAAAAATTAAATCGACATTGTTTTCATAAATGAAATGAAAGATTTTCTCAAATCAGTGTTGCCACAAAAATAAAATACTGCATTATCTTATGACGTTAATTCATTTCATGCGCGTACTTTGTGAAAAAATATCGAGATTTTTATTTAATTTTTACGCGTGCGTCACCTATTGTTTATTTGTTTCTTTGTTTAATCATGGCTGTGTATATGCGTACTGTATCGGAGCACGAGTAGATTACATAATTTAAAGATTATCTTCCAATTAGATATACATTTCATTAGGATTTACAAAAATTGTATTTATTTTTTTAATATATCATTAAGCTGTTAATACGCCAAAGAAGTCTGACGTCACTTAAATGGTTGCCAGACAATAAAGCTTGGACATCCCATGTTTAAGTTCTCATAGGCTTGCAAAAAAGTGGTGTACCAAATATTTATTTATGTATTTAAGACATTTCTGGAACAGTTTTTCAAAATCTGAGGAAATACTTTCATATGAATTCACTAAACGACTAATTCAGTGTTCAATTTTTTTATAATTCAGTTTTTTTTTCAGTATAGGGGTCTTGGCAACCTAGAGAAATGACCTTGGCGAGATAAGAAAATTTGGCAACACATTTTCTGGCAATCTATTCCGATTTTCTTATACACAAGCAATTATCATATATATGATATCTGTTATCAACATAACCTTTTCTATTCACATAAAATGATGAATAAGGTATCATTCGAAAAGTTTTTGAAAACGTTTCTGACATAGTACACTCACATTTCATTAAAACGCGTTTTTTTAAAAATCAGTTAATTAAAAATTAGTGCTAAAACGTATCAGGAAATAATCTCAAAAATTGTAGTGCAAAAGCTTCGCACGGGTCCTTCTGGTAAAAATATATTGCTGCAAATTTTCGAAATTTTTTATTTTATTTTTAGAGATTTTCTAGAGTACTTTCACGCCTATTTTGAGATTTGTTGCCTAAGACATCATTTCTTATCATAGTAAAAATGCAATCGTTTAACTGTCGAATATAGTTGAAAAGGTATATTCTATATGATCAGAAAAAGATACCTTCGCCAATCTTGGGCCATAAATCCCGCATATTTTCTAAAAATGTATTGCAGTTAGAATTTCCACGAATTGGCATGTTAGCAAAAAGTTCGTTTTCATTTTGGTGACTATTTGTGCCAAAGTTGGCATGTGAGCGAGAGTATGCGCGGAAATTTTCGTAATCTCGCGCGAATGAATAGTATTGTGAGTGTATGTTTTATCGAGTAATTACTCAATTTTTGTAACACAGTTTTAACCTCATTTGTGCTCTATAACATAGGTGTTTGTTTCAAATCTCTAGCAATATTTATCGATTATTGGATATTTTTTTCTCTTAATCGACATAAAATTTAGGTTTCGTTAGAACATCCTGATATTTTAGTAACATCAGAATAGGGAATTTGGCCAGCATTTTAAACAACTTATTTCTGTACATTTTTAGATTAATTGCAATTTTAATTTTAATACGTATCGTAATATCAGCACACGAGGGAAGCGAAATGAATGAAAACTACGTTATTTTTATGTTAATTCTCAATAAATGTTTGTTATGAATTATACAAATACACATATTCTGCTAAACGCAACATAACGTTTACCGGGGACTTCTTTCATATTTTTGAAATTAGAATTGTAACTTAAAATTTAAAAGCATTTTTTTCTGAAGATACAAATTCACAGGGAAATAACCTGAATACGGATTAGGCATTTTATCAGGTTAAATTACGTGATGTTAAAAAAAATAATTTGTATTATAGTTATAGATTTTTGTAAAATGCAGCGCAATGGTTTTTCAAAACTTAAAAAGAGGATGGTTGAAAAAAAATTCTATTAATTTACACATTACAGGATGATTTCTAAATATGAAGCCAATAGCCTATTTCCTTAAATATTACCTCTAAACGCACATGTCGAAATGCAATGATTTATAGAAAAGGCGCAAAATGTTGGTACACCTTGGTTGGTACCCCCTGTTTGGAACCCCTAATAAGTTGGTACCCCCTGGGAAACCCGTTTAAAAAAAATACACAAATTTTTATACAGCACTCATAAAGTAAAATTTCCAATTAGGAAAATTTTTCCTTATTCGTTCCTGAATGAAACACACACACACACACACACACACACACACACACACACAAAATACCTCTTTATATCTGGAAAACTCACAGAGATTTTAAAAGCCAACATACGTGATTTGCAGTATTTAAGCATAGCTCTGGACGTGATATTGATGGATTTCGAACGCAAAAGAGGGATCATCCACAAAATTACAAATTATCATTGTTTCTTGAATTACACGCATTTCAACTTATGTCTAATTCTTTAAAACCTGATGCATTATTTAAACGGAAATGTCAGTTTGTATATATAAATATGTATTTCTTTGTTTTTGTTTTGCATTCAGAAATGGATAAGGAAAATTTAATTAATTAGAAATTTTACCTTGCGGGGTCTTATAAATATTTAGTTTGTGCATTTTCTCAAATAGAATATCTATATACGATTTTTTTAGTTTTAAAAAGCAGGCAAATAGATATATTATCTTTAATAGATAGAATCTTCTTAAAACACATGAGGAAATAAAGATATGATGACAATCGCTATGAAAGCAGTTTTTTTGCCAGCTTTCATAGCTACAATAATTTACTTTCTAAAATGGAAACAAAATATGAACTATCAAAGAATCAACATTTTTTTTGGACATTTTCGTCAGTATATTAAAAATGTGCTTCATTCCGGTTCGATATTGTTCAATAAAAATTGTTAATAATATTTCTGATAAAAAACACAGTTTTTATAAAAATATTTCAGAAATTTTTTCAATTCATCAAAATGGCTTGATAGAAACCCGAAATGGTGTCATTTGCAAAGAGTTTCAGATTTTTACCACCAGGCTTACAAAGATGTTGGGATTTAGCAATACGCTCATCTAGATATTAGAATAAAATCTTTTCCATATTTAAAAATTAAAGGAGGTATGTAAATTTGTGCACATGTCTGCTTTACATGGCTGTTTTCACACAAACATTTTTTTTTTCTTATAACACTTTCAAAGATTTACTAAATAATCTTTAGCACAGTACTCCCTTTAAAATTTTAAATATATTTTCATAATTAGAAAAAATGCACATTTTTAGAAATAGTTAGTTATCATGTAAGTAAAACTACAACTGAAAATAAGATACAAACTTTAATATAGTAAAATAAGTACCAAATGTAAAATAAGTACAAAATGTAACATTTAAAAATAAATACTGATATTTGTATTTAAAATTAAACTTAAAGAGTAATTTTCCCATTAAAAAAAGAGAAGTATTCCATTTAAAATACATGTGTTACGATCGAGTTGTTACATAAGTGCATTAATTGATATATGTAAAATTTATGTTATTTTATATTAATTGTATATTTACTGCTGGAAGACATTAATTTAAAAATTAGTTTCATTATTGGTTCATTAAAATGATATCTAAAAGTACAGAAGGTAAATAAATAGCTCTGGACAATGTTTTAATTGTATTTCTGATGCACCCTTTAATTTAATTTATTTTCTGAAAATGAAGCTCACGAGCTTACGTTCGACGAAATACATTTAATCGTAATTATTTTTGCAATAGATATTGTATTCCACAAATCAAAAGATCTTTTACTTCGGGACATGTTTTATGTTCTCTTTCAATGTCGCAGCATTAAAGCATTAGACTTTATTGGCAATAATAAATAAAGATTTTTCTGGCTTCATTAAAGAATCCGAAAATAATGTCGATTTTGAATATATTTCCAAATTTCCTCTCAATGAAATTTTAATGCATCCCTTCAGGATACTTAATGTTATATGAATGACTATGTTTACTCTTTTGAACAAACTTCTATAATATTCAGAAGTAATAAACCAAATTTCATCAATATGAAATTCAGTCTACATTTTGCAGACAAACATGTAAATAAAATGTACAATATAAATTCGAATGCCTATTTCCAATAGAGTCAAAACAAAGTATGTTAATAAATTATAGAAATGCATGTCAAAACATCTTTAAATATTCATTAAAAAGTGAGATTTTTAATTTTATGCTATATTCTATTTCTGTACATACTGGTTTGCAATAACGTAAATTTACATTAACATGAGTGTTATCACCAAACGTTACGCCCAAGCTAACAAAGAAGCTACCCCAAATTACGATGAGAAACTATCAAAAAGCTATATTATGTACTAGGACGCAAATAATCTGTATGGGTGAGAAATGTTCCAGTACTTACCTGTTGGAGAATTTGAGTGGGTGGACTCAAATGAAATTGACAAAAACAGCATCCTCTTATCCTGACAATGCTGATTGCGGTTATGTTCTGGAGGTGGACTTGCATTATCCTGCTCATCTCCATCACCTTCATAACGATTATCCTCTCGCGCTTTAAAACATCACCATCACCGGAGACATGCTGTACATAGTCCACTATAGAAATTTGAAACTCTACCTCCATCTTGACCTTCAACTTACTAAACTTCACAAGATCATCAAACGTAATAGACCGGTAGGCGGCAGCACAGACAATCGCCTCATCGAGTTCAGGGCCGAAATTCCAGAATTAGTTAAAACTCGATTCGCATATTAAAACGCAATCGCTCTGCCAAGTCATATCTTGGTGGAAAACACCTTAAAACCCTATTTTAGCGGTTGACTCGTAGGTTTACCATTGTGTTTTCCTGCACCCAAAGGTATGAAAACATGGAGGACTGGGAGCAGGAACACACAACGGTAAACCTACGAGCCAACAGCTAAAATCGGGTTTTCGGGTGTTTTCCACCAAGATATGACTTGGCAGACCGATTGCGTTTTAATATGAGAATCGAGTTTTAACTAATTCTGGAATTTCAGCCGTGAACTCGATGAGGTGATTATCTGTGCTGCTGCCTCCTGGTACCAAGTTCTCTGGTTGAAGACCTACATATAGTTTAATACCGACAAGAGGAAACATTCTACCAGTTCATTTGAGAAGAAATTTTTTAAGTTCTTGAACAACTTGGTATTTGGGAAAACATTGGAGAATCTTCGTTTAAAAAGAAATATCGAGTTGTGTAATAACGAGAAGAGGTACAAGAAACCCGTTACCTCACCAGCATTCAACAATTGTAAAATATTTAACTAGGGGCTAGTAGCCGTTAAAAGACTCAAGACAACTTTAGCTACGGATCGACCAATTGTTGTAGGGTTCCGCATTCTCTCCAGACTACATATGTATATGTTCCATTATGTATTTATCAATAAAATAAACCAGGACAAAGCCCAGCTCCTCTTCACAGATACTGACTCCCTCGCCTATCATATCCAATCTGAATATCTCCAACAAGAAATGCAAATATACCAAGAACACTTCGACTTCTCCTGAGAAGCCGAAATGCTCTCAGTCTGATCAGACTATCCCAAGAAGCATCCCCTGTACTCTAAAAAAAAACAAGAAAATCATCGGAAAATTCAAGGATGAGATGAATAGTAAAACCATCTTTTAATTTGTCGGTATAAAAGCTAAAATGTACAGCATCTTATCAGAAGATAGTGAGAAAAAAAAGCGAAAGGTCTACACATCACCATAGTAAATAAAAAATAAAGCATTCCCAGTAATCGGATTGCATACAGCATCAAATGATCCATTCCATAGTAAATATAAGAATCCAACAAGATCATCACCAACTATTCACCATACAACAAGAAAAACTAGCACTCCGCTCGTTTGATGACAAACGGTTCATACTAGAAGATGGCATATGGTCATCACCAAATATAAAAATTGAAGAAAATAAGAAAAAAAATGAAAAATGAAAAGTTGAAGAAAAAAAACAGAACATCACATAAGGAGATGTGGCCGTAAGCGGTGAGACCCCATAAAAAATAAAAATATATAATTTTTAATGTATTTCGTTTCAGATTTCATCCGTGCCAAACTGAAAAGAAGAAGAGCTGTTTTTTCTTGATGCAGTGAGACTGACAGTCTCAATGTAGTAATTGTTGAGAAAGTGTGTTTTTTAAATATCACTCTACCAATTTACATTGCTGCTCTAAGACAGTTATTCTCAAAAGAAGAATCATGAAGTTATAATACAGTCACTCTCAAAAGAAGAATCTGTTGTTTCCTTTAGAAGATGAGAAGAATTTCATCAAGTAAGTCTTGTTCTACAACGGGTTTCTTCAAGTCTGAAGTTTTTTTTTGGTAAATATATTTTCAATTATTCTTAATTCAGGTATTCTTATTCTTAACAGCATTCTGAAAAATAAAATGAAAAAAACCTGTATTTATCTGTCTGTCTTGGAGAGGGTTTGTCCGATTTATAGGGGTGGTGTCCGCTAAAGATACGTCTTAAGGGTTTATTCAAATCCAAACTGCATATTTTGAGACACATTTGTAAATTAATTTTTGCTCTAAAATGCATCCAATTGGCTGGTTCTCTTATTCAGAAACTTTATAATGTCCCCACTGTCTCGATTTTTTCATAAAAGCAGAATATATTTCAAAAAATGCTGTCAAATTGGACATTTTGTGCCGAATTTCCCAACACGATAGCGCTTGAAACAAAAAAAAAAATGATCGTACTTTTTAAAATAATTGTCTGTAAATCAATTTCTAATTAATTGAACGAAAAATAAAAACATGGGGCCCTTATAAATCTCTTTATAAATCACGCCGCCAAGTTTCCTGTTGTTACTTTTAAAAATGAGTCTGAGAATGTGTCTCAAAATTTTGAGTTGTTGAGCGTGGAAAAATGTTTTTTTTGAATACCGCCTTAATCAAAAGAGGGGGTGTTTGCCGTTTTTACATTTACCCATTATCCTATAGTTTACACTTAACCATTTTTTCTTAAATTTTCTCCGCTAGGGTGGCTGGAATCTGTTTCAGTGTTGGTGTGGAGGATGCATGGGAGGTGGGTGTGCGGGGGTCAGGTGTACAGCACATCCGCACACCCACCTGCACCCGACACCCCGAACTGTGATTTTCTCACTACTGGTGTCTGAAGAAGGGCCTATGTTACGAATTTAGAATTTCGTCAAATGAGGAAAAAACTGTTAAATGTCGTTGATGTCCTCCGCACCTAGTGTAACATAGGCCCTTCTTATCGACTTTAATTGGAGAAGTATTAAAAAGCTAGTTAGGTGGGTATGGAAAATAATAATATTATTTTTAGTTTATTGTTTTAATTTTCAATGTAAAGTAAACAAACTTGTGTATTATGAATTGCATTTTTTAATGCAGGGTAATCACCAATCATTCCACAAAGGTCCTTTTCCAACAACCCCCCCCCCGAATTTTCGAATACAGAGTGTCTCATTTATTTTGCAACCCGCATAAACGCGAAGCAAATAAACAACACGAGTGCACGCGCACACCGTTAGCACAGGTTGCGATGGGGAGGGGCGTGCGAGCAACACTACCGACACACTAGAAAACCGCGCGAGACACTTCAGTGCTAAGGAGAACGAAGTGAAAGGTAGTTTTGAGACGTGGTGCTATGTGCAGAAAAACGCGCGTTTATTAATGAACACTATTTTCGAACCTCTTCGTACAAAACAGCAAGGAACGATATAAAAACAAGTTTCCAGACTCGGTGGTGCCGAATGAAAGCACAATTAAGCGAATCGTGGACCATTTTCAAACAGAATGGACTGTGGAACTGAAAAGAAAGAACCGTCTGTCGTTTGTCCTAACTGAGCACAAAATGAAGGAAATCGAGGCGAAAATCAAGGAGAAACCGGCCACGTCAGTAAGAAAATTAGCTTTACAAACAAACGTTCACCGAGCCAATGCATACTGCGCCTTGACACTCGGCCAACGACACTCTGTCATTTCTCCAAGAATTTTTTGGTGATCGGTCAATTACAAATGGACTATGGCCTCCACTCAGTCCAGACCTGTCACCACCCGATTTCTTCTTCTGGGGCTATTTGAAAAATCGCGTGTTCCGTGAACCGGTAGCCTCGATCACTGAACTGAAAATTCACATTACGGAAGAAATAAACGCTATCACACCAAACACATTACAGAATGTGTCTGGAAACCTGCTCAAACGTTTCCAGATACGTAAAGATGAAGACGGCGGTTACTTCCAACACATTTTGTAGTCGTTTAAGTACTTCTGTAAAAAAAAAATGTTTTAGCCAAGTCAAATAAGGATACAACCTCGGAATGAAAGATAACAAGCTGAACTTGCAAAATTTGCTAAAATTTGCAAAAATCTTTGTTTTGACATTCTAAAAGAAAACTAAAAAGTCTCATATAATCTCGTGTCCGCGTCTCGTGATATTCAAGGTCAAAGGTCAAGAAAATCGGTTTTTTGATTATATCTCGAAAACTGTGCATTTTATTTTAAAAAATCTAGTTACAAAATTAAAGTAGACAAAATTTCCCATAAAATACATACAGTATCTTTAATTTTCTGACAAAGGGTTTAGGCGCTAGAGCGCGATGAAGAAAGACAACTTTTTGACCATCAGACCAAAACGAGAGAAACTTCATCTTTCACCCTCGATTTCTCAAAAACTATGCATTTTACATGTTATTTTACATACTATGCATACAGAAAACATGTTACAAAATAGAAGTAGACAACATTTTCTACAAAATTCCTAAATTAACTTTAATTTTCTGACGAAATTTTTAGGCGCTAAATAGCGCTGAAAAAAAGCGACTTTTTGACCTTTGAGCCAAAAAACTAGATAAACCCCCTTTCCTACCCTCAATTACCCAAAAACTATGCATTTTATTGAATAACACCAGCTACAAAATTAATGTAGATAACATTTTTTGCAAAATGGCTATATTAACTTTAATTAGTTTTTGACCCTCTGGCCTAAAAGGGAGAAAAACCCACTAAAGATTTTTTCTTAGATTTCAAATGATATTTGAAGATATTACAAAACTTGTAGAGAATAAAATTATCTACAAATTTAATCTTAATTAGTTATATTATTACTTATTAATAAATATTAATTATAAATAAGAATTAATTATAAATAAATTTGGTAATATTTTGTTAAATTGTGTATTAATAATAACATATTGAAATGAGTTTTTATATATTGTAATTACATTTTTATTTATCATACGATTATCAAATCTATTATATTTTGTTTAAGTTAAATTATAAGGCGATTATTACCTCTGATTATCAATAGCAGGCATACAGCTTACGTTTCCTCTTGTTCGTCGTCGTCTCCTTCTTCTGGTTGCCCATATAAAATTTCCAGATCGTTATCATCATCTTCGTTGTCCGTAATACTTGGCTCTAAAACCTCAAGAGTCTCAGGTACATATTCACTTTCTTCATCCAGATCATTTGGATATGATGAAGCGTTGAGACATGCTTGTCCGTTACACTGGCCACAAACTGAGGAGCATTGCAACCCTACTTTTCTACATATCCACAGTTAGTGCCACAGCCTTTCTTGCAATTGCAGAAGATCGTACTGAGTACTTCTTCTGGGGCTGAAGGTAATAATGTTGTTGTGGGTTCCAGGATCTCGTTTTGTATTACCCATCCCCATTTTATGGGTTCTAAATCTTTCCCTAACCAAGTTTGTATCTGATAGTAGACACGATAAATATACTGTCGAGCTGCTGCTCTTGTTGGTGGAAGAGATGATAATTGCACCGGTTTATTGAGTCTTGTTGATTCAATGAATTGTGTGTACCTAAAATTGTCAATACTTTGTTCCGATTTTGGAGCATTATACATTGCTAAAAGAACACGTATTCCATTTTCAAATAATGTGTTTGGAGGGCAGTTGTCTTCTTGAAACAATTGAGCTGATTCGTGCAAATTGGAATGTCTCTCGAACATTTTTTATAATTGTCAGTTTTCCTTTTTTAAACAGCGCAGATGTTGTGTCACATCCACTGATAGCGTGCAAAAATAAAATATGTTCTTTAGAACGAGGCTATTTGTCGAAGCTTTCAGACGAATACATTCGTGTCTCCACATTGCCTTTATCCATTTTTTAAAAAAAAGATTTCTCGTTGATGTGACTGTGTTCGTCCTATTGAAATAACTAATAGATCAACATCTTCTCCAACTATGACGGCGGTCTTTTGATGTTTCGATTCTTCAATGTCTGTTTCGATGATGCGGGTATCAGCATCATCTCTGGCTTGTTTTGTAGTGATGTTAACAGTTTTTAACTGCTCAAAAAGCATTTCAATAAAGTTTCTTTTATTGCACCGGTTCGATAAAAACTTTTCCTGGCTGATTGGCAGAATCATTGTCTCATCAAAACGAACTTCGTAAGATGTTGAAACAGCAACAGTTCTTCTGAATTGTTCCATTGCTTTTTATATTTTTACTGCTATCTGAATAACCGTTGAACACAACAACAATATTTGAACCAAAATGCATTTGCAAATATTTGACGTATTTCTGAAGAATAATTGAGAAAGTATCGTCTTTGCTCCATATGACGCGATGCAGAAGAAATCCACCATCGATAATGTAAGTCACGTTATCTTCATCCAACTCAATGTTAAGAGGTTTCCATATTGTTACACAATTTTGCTTTTGTAGTTTTTCGCATGCCGGCATTATCAAAAAGCGATGTTGGGTATGGACTTAATTCATACTGCAGATATTCTTTGAGATTATGTTCAAACTTGTCATTTATAAATAAGTAAACAATTTAAATTTCTTAATTTTGTTATATTTCAAACACCATTTGAAGCGTAGAAAACAATCTTGAAGGATGTTTCTATTGTTTTGGCAGAAGGCTTTAAACTAGCCCCTTTTCAGCGTGCTTTAGCGCCTGAACCCTTTGTCAGAAAATTAAACTTACTTTTGCAATATTTAGATAAGGTTATGGACTTTAATTTTGTAATTAATGTTCTTTGATAAAACGAACAGTTTTCGAGTAATCGAAGGTAGGAAAGGGCCGTTATTCTTGTATTGGCTCGAAGGTCAAAAAGTCACTTTTTTCTCAGCTCTAATTAGGGCCTAAACATTTCGTCAGAAATTAAAGTTAATTTATGAATTTTGTAGAAAATATTGCCTACTTTAATTTTGTAACAGATGTTTTCTCGATAAAATGCATAGTTTTTGAGAAATCGAGGGTGAAAGATGAAGTTTCTCTCATTTTGGTCTGAAGGTCAAAAAGTTGTATTTTTTCAGCGCGCTCTAGCGCCTAAATCCTTTGTCAGAAAATTAAAGATAATATATCTATTTTATAGGAAATTTTATCTACATTAATTTTGTAATTGGATTTGTTAAATAAATTTCACAGTTTTCGAGATATAAGCAAAAAACCGATTTTCTTGACCTTTGACCTTGAATAAATCGAGTCGCAGACACGAGATTATATGAGACTTTTTAGCTTACTTTTAGAATGTCAAAACAAAGATTTTTGCAAATTTTCAGCTTGTTATCTTTCATTCCGAGGTTTATCCCTTTTTTCACCTTATTTGACTGAGCATTAGGGGATAAAAAAGAGCAAATAAAGGAAAGTTTTGGTGCAGTTTTTTTGATTGGGTCCCTTTATGTCTTTTGGTCGCTGAACACGAATCCGAGGTTTTCCAACAAATTTTTTTCCGGGAAATACGTTTTTTTTACAAAAAACGGGTAAAAAAACGGACTTTTCTCCGTTTTTTCAAAATAATTCCAAAATTGTTCATTTTACGTGAAAGTCGGCAGTATATAAATTAAAGAAAATAAAATTTCCTATATTTTGTGTAAAGAAAGTTTTTTTCTCTGATCAATGGTTTAGCCGTGAGAGTGCCTCAAAAAAGGTTGTTAAAAACAAAAAACTATAAAAAAACGGGAATTACGGTAGTGTATGTCGATGTAACATGGAAACTAACTATTTTACGCAAACGGTAACCATTAATGATACAAAAGATTATATGTTTGACTATATTTTGTGCATTTGAGACAGAGGAAAAGTGCGGATCCTGCGCCAGGGGAAGGTAGGAGCAGTGGAGCAGTCCCACCTTCGCTCATGAGTCGAAGGTGCTCCTCCTCCGGAGTGCTCAAACTGTAAAAGGCGGTAAAATTGGGAGGTGTAAAAGACAAAAAACTGTAAAAAACGGAAATTACGACCCTGTACGTTGATGTAACATGTAAATTAACCATTTTAAACAAACGTTGACTAATGATACTAAAAACTATATGATTGACTACATTTTACAATAAGTTGCCTGATAATAAATACGGCCACTCATTATGAATCATTATTTAACTATAAACTATTATGTACATTAGTAACAAACATTAGTATATTTACATGAAGTCAAAAAGCAAAATTCCTATTTTCACAATTTTTTTATTTGAAGGTCCCTGCTGTTCATCGACATCTACAACATAGAAAATAGACGTATGGAATTAGTGTATTTTTTATTTACTACCAATATTATAGAATAAATGTTTTCTGAATGGTAATTATTTCATATCTTGTGGCATGGCTTTCTCCTCTTCCATTGGGTCCACGGATTCAATGGTTGGGCAATCCATCTCCAGCTCGGTTTCAGGGTATAACTCGTCTTCCTCATCTTGATTCACCACTGAGATGTTGTTGCAGTTCTCTTCGCTGTTGAGGCACATGTTGGAACAACAAAGACCCGCCTTCTTGCACCCACAATTTTGTTGGCAGTTCTTTTTGCATTTACATGATACAACAAAGCAGGTAGAACAGGGGGTGGTAAAGTAAATACAGGCTCAAGGCAAATATTTGTTTTTTTCCATTCCCACTCTTCAGCATTTTTTTCAACTCCCAACGATTGCTGCACCTAATGATATACTCTTAAAGAGTGCTGTCGTGCCTCAGCTGCAGATTGTGGTAAAGCATCAATATTTGAATCGTATTTAAATGCTGACTTCTTGTACGAAATATACCTTAGGTGGTTCAGCGAAGGCACATTCGTCCCACTATAGCTGTACAGCGAGACAAGGAAACGTTCCCCAGCAGCTGCAATCATCTCTTGAGTAGTGTTGGAGTCTTTAAATACCTTAATAGCGTCAGCAACATCTGAATTCTTCACAAGAGTTTTTAGGAACTTAATTTTTCTTTGCTTAAGTAATGCTGACGTTGTATCACTCCCGCTCATAGCATGTAGGAAGAGGATGCTTTCCGCAACCGTTGAACTCACAGCATTAATTGGAGAAAATATCACTGAAGAAACAGTGTCCTTTCCAGGTTTTAAAAAGAAAACGTTTTCAGCCTTGCAGAGAGCTATCAAAATGAACAAGAGGTGTACATCCTTCCCAACTATAATTACCGTCTCATTTGATGGAGCCAAGGACAAAGCAGTGTTTATAATCAAGGTGTCTGCGTCTTCTTTTGCTTGCTTGCATGTAATATCTGCTGATGAGAACTTATCACTCATCATAGATATTAACCGACCCTTGTTTTTTGGGTTAGCAAGAAACTTTTCTTTGCAAATAGTAGGTATCATTGTACTGTCAAACAATAATATCCGTTGAAGAATGTTTCCTTACTCGTCTCATACGCTAAGCAGTTTTTTTTTACCACCTTGTAAGTCATCAGGGTAGCCATCAAAGACAACTACTGCCTGCGGTTGGTACCTTGACTGTACGTACTCAACATATTTATAGCAGATTGCTGAAAAAGGCTGATTCTTAGGTCAAACAACCCTATGCAATAAAACCCCCCAATCAATGACCAATTGTATTCTGCCGCTGAACCATTTGTTTGTTAGGGGTTTGAATGCCTTGTAGACAGTAGATTTGGTTCCTTTACTTAAACCATTGTCGAATAGGGATAAGGAATAACATTTGTTGCTAATGCACATAATTATTTATAATTAAATAATGATTGATAATGAGTCGTCGTATTTATTATCAGGCAACTTCATTGTAAAATTTAGTTAATCCTATATATTTTAGTATCATTAATAGTCAACGTTTGCTTAAAATGGTTAATTTTCATATTACATCGATACAGGGCCATAATTCCTGTTTTTTACAGTTTTTTCTCTTTTATCCATTCCCAATGTTATCGCCTCTTAGAATACGAGCTCTCCGGAGGAGTAGCACCCTCGACTCATGAGAGTAGCTGGATCTGCCCCACTGCTCCCACCTTCCCCTGGTGTCGGATCCACACTTTTCCTCTACCTCAAATGCATAAAATATAGTCCAACATGTAATCTTTAGTAACATTAATAGTTAACATTTGCATAAATTGATTAGTTTCTATGTTACATTTACATACAGTACCGTAATTCCCTTTTTTTTACAGATTTTTGTTTTTAACACCCATTTTTGAGGCACTCTCATGGCTAAACTATTGATCAGAGAAAAAAACTTGCATTACATAAAATGTAGGAAATTTTATTCTCTTTATTTCATATACTGCCAACTTTCATGTAAAATGCATAATTTTGGAATTATTTTGAGAAAACGGAGAAAAGTTCGTTTCTTTACACGTTTTTTGGGAAAAAAAAGTATTCCCCGAAAAACATTTTGTTGGAAAACCTCGGATTCGTGTTCAGCGACCCAAAAAACATAAGGGACCTTCCCAAAAAAACTACACCAAAACTTTCCTTTATTTTCTACCAAATGACTGGACTAACTGGAATTACGTAATTGGTAAAGAAATGAAACCGGCTGAAGGAACCGCAGAAGAAAAGAAGTGGCTCCAAGCTGATCAAAAAGCTCGAGCAGATATAATTCTTTCTATAAATCCTAGTGAACTGTGTCATATAAAGCATTGTACGACTTCAAGTGCTGTATGGAATAAACTGAAAGATGTTTATGAATCGAGGGGACCCGCGAAGAAAGCAACTCTGTTAAAACAGCTTCTGTTTAGAAAAATATCCATAAATGAAACGATGGCTGATCATTTAAATATTTTCTTCGAACTAGTTGATAAACTGAAAAATATGGAAATAGAAATCGCGGATGATTTATTATCGATTCTTCTACTTTACAGTGTTCCTGAAAACTTCGAAAATTTTAGATGCGCTATAGAATCCAGAGATGAGTTACCCATAACCAAATGTAGGTGTATGAGGCACACAGAGTTTGCAGAATAGATCGACATAAGATATTTATTTACAATTAAACGAAGACTAAATATATACAGCTCGTATGCGACTGAGCGCCGACATCTTTGTTAAAAATAACAACTACTCTCGCTCTCGGAGCATCATCATCGTAACTGTACGCGCATGCGCCATATGTGCGGAGAGGTGAAAATGAACGTTGTATTCCAACAATTACTATTACGTTTTTTGTAAATTAGCTATCTTCATTGCGGGCATAAACATCTGGAGCAAAAACAAAATCTGGGACATATGCAGCCACCAAGTGACATTAGAAACAAATTATATGTTGGATATTATAATTTACAATATTAACCAATAGATTACAGTGTTAGATATATTTCACCAACAATGTGGCCTGGTATTTTCTTGCCCCGACCCCCACAAATTTCGGACGTATTAAAATGACTTAGCTGAAACCAATTATGTTTTTTATTATATTAATTGTCTGAATAATTCTTTTATTAATTTATTCCTTTATTTATCCCTCGAAATATTTTTTGTAAATCATTTAATTAATTAATTTAAAAATTTGATAGTATTGCCCATTGCGCGTGTGTAATTTTTATATTTTACAATAGAAAATTCTCTTTAGCAATATTTATATTAATATTCCGAGCAATTTTCTGCTCTATATTAATGACTATATTGTTTATACTAAAAACTTTTCAGATTCAAAACTGCAAATATTTAAATATATATATATATATATATATAAACATGTTCAAATAATTAAAAAATGCGCTTGAAAGAATTTATCATTTATTTAAAATATATTAAAACGTTTTAAAACTTTGCTAATCATTAGTTTTTTCTCATTTTTTCAAACACCAAACAAATGAAGAAATGACTTGTTTAGTGGGAATCACACAACTATTTAGATAAAATTGCTGTCACCAAAAGATAAATTTCAGTCACTTAAATTGCATCTTGCTTATCTTCTCCTGTATGCATTACGATAACAGCATTTCAAAACTTTTTGAGCATCTGCCAACAAGATTGAATTCTGCTGTAAATAATGAGGCGAAGTTTGATAAATTCATTATTCATTAGTGGCAAATGAATGGAATACAAATGACGAGAAAAGTAATGCATGAAAGAGTCTCATCCATTCATTTTTAATGCGAGTAAAAAATAATGTTTTGTCGGAATTGTTATACTTTCAATATAAAAAGATTATATTATCATTAAAATTTAAAAAACAATGAAACAGAGAATTTAATTTTTAACTATTTCCAACATAGCTGAAAAGTGTTTGTGAATTCGGTTTGTCTGTCTGTCGTATATCTAGCCGTCTGTATTCTAATTCGCGTAAATATACTCGCATTGCCGTATAATTGGTATACTCGGATTGTTACTGACTATGTTACTGAGGTTTACCATGGCATGTTCGGTATTAAAAATGAAGTGTGACAGTTCGTTTACAGAGACATTCAAAAGAATGCATTATTGTATATGGGGAAAATCATTTGCTGTGTATTTTAATGTCGTTACACTATTTAAATCATATAGAAATTTATATATACATCACTGAGGTGCACTACAAGATGCTTACTATGAAATATGGCGCGGTCTTCACATCCCTCGAGTACTGGTAGAGCACGTGCAAGTCGGGGAATCCTGACTTAAGGTCCAGGATCTCGCTCCCCTTTGGGTGTCCAGCTCCGAAGCTATTGCGGGACTCCGGCTCGTCCCCAAGTACTTTCGTGGTGGTCTCCTCTGATAATGGGATCCACCGCGTATCGCAACTACCTATGTCGACAATACATGAGTTCAATTGGAGTGATGCGCAGGTGGCGGTTCTCCGATTGCTCGCAGCGCATACGGGAGTCCTCTCCTGGTAGATTTTTGTGATACTGAAGGGACTAGAAACTTGAAATTTCGCATTGTAGCTACTTATAGTTCTCTCTAAGAACAGTTTCTAAAACAAAATCGTAATTTAATAGGATGAAATGAGGGAAAAGCGTTATAAAAAGGTTCTAAGTTAGGATTTATATGGAACTGCTAAGGATAGAAACTTGAAATTTGACATGGCTGCTACTTTTAAGATGCAAATGAACACACAGACTAGTTTTTTAAAAAAAGTCGAAACTTAATAGCGTGCAGTGGTAAAAGACGTTCTAAATTACAATTTTTGTTGTACTTAAAGGACTTGAAATTTGACACGGCGGTTACTTTTAAGTTACAAATGCTTGGTAAGAAATTTAAAAAGTTTGAAATGAACGAAGAGCGTTCTAAAAGCGTTCTAAATTACGATTTCTATGGAATTGTTAGTGATAGATATTTGAAATCTGACATGGCTGATACTTTTAAGACGTAAATGGTCGCACAGAAAAGTTAAAAAATTTCGAAATTTAAAAGGGTGAAATGCACTAAAAGCGTTCTAAATTACGATATCAATGAATTGTTACGGATAAAAACTTGAAAATTGACATGACAGCTACTTTTAAGATTTATATGGTCACACACAACAGTTTAAAAAAAATCGAAATTTTAAAGGGTAAAAGCGCGAAAAGCGTTCTAAAAATGTTATAAATTACGCATTCTATGAAATTGTTAAGGTTAGAAATTAGTAACTTGACATGGCTGGTACTTTTAAGACGCAAATGCTCGCCCAGAATAGTTATCTAAAAATTCAAAATATAAAATGGTGAAAGATCAAAAAACGTTCTAAAATTTGCGATTTATGTCATACAGTTTATATAGTAGTCTGGAATTTGGCATGGTGGTTACTTTTAAGATATAAATACTCGCTACAAATGGTTTAAAAAAATTAGAAATTTAAAAGTGTGAAATCAACAAAAAACATTCTAAATTACGATTTATTTCAGACTGTTAAATCTCAAAACTAGAAATTTGGCATGGATTTTTGGCTCTGGAGACGTAAATGTTCTCCTGGAACAGTTTTCTGAAAACTCGAAATTTAAAGGGTGCAGGAGCAGAAAACTGTCAAAAATAGAGATTTATGTGATATACACTATATGGCCATTAATGACCGGCAACTTTCAATTTTGGACATTTTGTCGAATATTTAAAAATATACTTATCAGATTCTTCTGGAATTTTAGGATTAAAAGGAACAGGTTTGTCTTTATATCTATCAACGTCGATTTGATAAGGAGGACAATTAGGGGGCTAAAAAAATATTAAAGAAAAAAAAGAATACTTTGGTTCACCCTGTAAAATAAAATGCACAAAATGATCTATCGCTACAGAATATACATAGGCAGACATTGTACAATATGTGTATTCATTTGTGTAAAAATAGCATGTATATTAATAGAGTTATAGCGATTTTAAAAAAAAAATTTAAAAAAAGCTTGCATGTTTTTTTGCTTATAACATACAGGATTTTTAACTAAATTTAACGCCAATTTCAGACAAATTGAAAAAATGTAGTAGAAACAATATAGTGCAATTGGAATATAAATATATTAACTTTTTAAAAATTTCATTCCATGCAAAAATATTAAATTTATTTGGATGTAAAATATTTTACATATGTTTTATTTAAATTTCTTTTGAAACACTTTGATATTTATACATGTAATGAAAATATTTAACATATAGCATTTAAAAAAAAGAATAGTGATTAAAGTTTCTAATAACTACTGTATAATTAAACGCATGAGATAAAGATTTGCATTTTATCTTAAGACAAAACTTTTTGGTTTAAATTCCGTTACCTGAACTTTAATTCTACAATGCCATAGGTGAATTTTCTTTGAAAGAAACATTTGTAGTGTACATAGTATTTTTAAAATTAATAATTAAATTGCTATTCAAAAGTTTTCCAAACATAAAAATGTACATTTTCCTTTTCAAAAAATTATTTTAATCAGTATCTAGTGCTCGTGAAATGAATAAAATTTTTACTAAACTTAAAAAAAGAAAATTATATCTCAATCTCTTGCAGCAATTATATATCTTTTTAGTAATGTAAAAAATTACGAACATTCAATTTTAAACTTTTATTTTTTAGTGCATTAGAATATAAGAGAGGGTATAAATTAACAAATTTATTCACATACAACTTGTATAACAAAGGATGTGTATTATCACTTACTACTCTGCGTATAACCAACAGCTCTGCTGTAAAATTTAATTAGCATATATATACAACTTCTTTTAAAGTAAAATATAATTCTTATTCGACAAAAACTTCTTCTCAAGACATCTTGTCATAAAAAGGTTCCTATGACTTTCATAATACTTAAACGAATAATAATTTGTTTCATTTAAATTTTAAATTGTCTGTTTCTCTGTACATATTTGTGCATGGAAATTTATTTTGAAGCTGATTATTAAAATAATTGAAATTTATTTTTTAAAACATGCGGAATTTTCAACTTACATTATGAACAATTGTGTTTGGCAATGTTTTATCATTGCAAATTTAAAACAAATTCAATGTGTAGTAACAGGAACATTAATGCTGATGATTTGGAGGTAAACATCAAACATACTTCTTGCTTCTATGATGAGGTATGTCTGCGGTTTTTGAGAATGAATTAAATGAAATACAAATGAAGTTGTTTTACTTCATTGATTGCTAAGACGTGTCCAATAAAATACATAAAACAGTAATTTTATATATATATAATATGTCTACATGTTCGGAAAAGTAACAATTTTCAATACAAATGTGAATGTTCTACAATTACACACTGTCTATAATGCAATGGTATGAAACGCTTTCATTTACGTTTTTCATGTTCTCTCTCAGATTATACACATTATTTTATTTTAATTTTTACGTTGGTGTTTATTGCCAGACTCGTAACCATGGAGTAACTCAGCTCCTAATTTTTGTACGTTAAATGATGCTTTATCGTTACATATTCAATTTTTGAGTGTTATATTTTAATGGCGTTTCTATGTTAATGGATGTATAGTATACATTGGAGAAAAAAAATATGTTGCCTTGAAATTTATCCCGGATATTTTGGTATAGCACACCAAGTGCTTTGCCATTTAAGCCACCAAGACGACATCCTGTCTACCATTTCTCACTCTCATACACTGGAAAGTCTACAACTTCGCAGCACAAGATAGAAAGTCATACATGAGCACACAACTTGCAATACCAAGGTATTCGAGTTCGATCCCCGGCCTGGACATTTTTCGCTCTGTTGGTTGTACGCTGTGTAGCAAAGAAAAAATTCACATCCTTTGTTAGTGTCATTAATTTACGTCGTAACTTTCAGACCTGCTGAAAATTTAATTAGATATAAAGACATGTTCCTATGCTGGGAGCTTGTTCGTCTGATATATGCCACTAAAGTTGTGTACTCATTTATGACTTTCGATCTTGTGCTGCGAAGTTATAGCTTTGCAAACGTATAAGAGTGAAAAATTCCAGACTAGATGTCGTCCTGATTACTTAAATGGTAAAACACTTGGTGCGCTATACCAAGGTATCTGAGTTCGATCCCCGGCCTGGACATTTTTCGCTCTGTTGGTTGTACGCTGTGTAGCAAAGAGAAAATTCGCATCCTTTGTTAGTGTCATTAATTTCCGTCGTAAGTTTCAGCCTTGCTGAAAATTTAATTAAACATAAATACATTCTCCGATGCTGGGAACTTGTTCGTCTCATGTATGCCATAAATTACATAAATCTCAAAATTGTCTTTATTATTGCATATCCCATGGTTTTGGGTGAAAGCAAAAAGTACATTTGGAACACATATTAACTTTTTTTTTACAAATTTTATAAAGTGTAACACAAGAATTTACAAAATATAAAATCCTCTTAGTGTTTTTTTGTTTGTTTGTTTTTGTTTTTTAAGTCCTAATACTGTATTCAGGCCTGTTACCAGAATCGGAAAGCTGAGACACGTGAGAGGGGAAAACGTTTTTACAATCAATGGTAGTTCGAATACAAAATAGAACCCAAGGAATAGCAAGGTAAGTCAACAAGCATTATTTTTACATGGTTTACCGGGAATCAAGGTAACCCCTCTTTTCTTGTTATATCAGGGGGCCCCTTTATTATTATAATCCAATAACGTACATTAGACACGTGTCAAAAAATGTTTGGGAAAAGTTTTTTTTTTTTTTTTTTTTTTTTTTTTTGATAAAGTACTTCACGAGGGAATGTCTTGACTTTATCTCTGTTAAAACTGTCAGTCGCGAAAGAAATGAAAGAATAAAAAAAATTCTTTACTACTAAAATTAAAAAAAATATTTATATTAATACTAGGGGGCCTACCCCCTGCGAGCTACGCTCGCCAACCCCCGCTCAGACTTCGAAGCCTCTAAAAACATGACAGCGTGATTTGTTTTAAAAATATTGGTAAATCTGTAATTGGGTTGCCATGCTTTTAACGTTTTAATGGGGCATTTTTTGATTACCATGGCCTCATACACAGCTGTTGCGACAACTGACGACTGTTTTCGGGATTCATAAGTAAAATCAATTACGACTTGAAAACCAGCTTGTATAAAATGGTTAGGTTTAAATTGTGGCTACCTCTCGGACTTTTATAACAACGATCTGTATTATATTCTTCCTTTGCGTTTAAGGATGAGAAAAATTCCATCTGCTTGTGAATAAGATTAAGAACCACGGTATTGAAAAGTACTATGTTATAGACATTTTCAGTAACAGATTTTAATTTTCTCTCTATTTTAGTGCACCATCATGCATATTTTCATGTTATTTTAAATATGTAAATTATTTATTTTAATTAATATGTATATACGAATTTTCTAATAATTATTTATCATACAAAATTAATTAAATATTTTGTGCATGCATGCCTGCATTTATTCGGCATCAATTGGTGACATATTTAAACAAGTTTGCTATCCGCGATAATTTTACACCTTGTTATGTCACTTGAATATTGTCCATAAGAAAATCGGGTACTTTTCCAGTATAGGATCCTTTGCTTGTAGGTTTGGCGTAATTCGAGCTTCGAAAAGGGATAGATTCGTTAATATACATAGATTTGTTGCCAAAAGTTATGAAAACAAACCCAATGAGCTTTTGGTGCTTTTCTATTATAAGGGTCTTGAAAACCATGGTCTTGACTTTTTTAAAAAGCTTGGCGCAATTCGGGCATCAGAAAGTGAGATTTGGTGCCAAATGACATAAACAGCCATGGAAACAAATTCGACGATTTTTTTGTTTATATGCGTATTTTAATTATACGTATATTATTATTCTTTTTTCTATACAAATTACTTCTGAATATATATAAAATAGGATAAAGGACATTTTACGCTAACAAATTGTATAAATATTTTTTTGCTCCTTTCTTTTGCGTTTACATAAATGACGTCATTTGGACGAATTTATTCAAAATATTTTCAGTTTATAAATTAAATTAAATGCTGACAGACGATTGAATCCTGACGATAGAAATGTGATTTTTTTTTTCCTGAAAAACATAATTTAATCACAATCTTGTCTTCATTATCGATTGAAATAAAAGATAAATTCAATTTCAATTTGAAAATGACGAATAAAGATAAATCAATAATCCCTATCGGGATCCTTTTCAATTTTTTTCCCCTTTTTGTCACAAAAAAACTGAGTAATTAGTTGCCATCATTACAGAAATGTCATTAAAATTAGAAAAAAATTAATATCTCGAAAACTCATTCCAATTTCAAAAATATATTACCAGTTTTGACATCCGCGGATTTTTATGGACAATTGGTATTAATTTCACCATCAAGCGTTTAATATTTTATTAAAAATAGCCCTGAAACATAATCAGTCGTTTAATCAGTCGTTTCATAAAATCGTTTCATAAATTCGTTTCATAAAATCGTTTCACAAATTTGTTTCATTAGGATTTTATATATATAGGATAGATTAAATTTGCAGATATGAGTAGATAATAAAGGCCGGTTCTGCATCAGCGGTGGGTGCGGTGGTGACCTCTGAAGGTGAAGTTCAAGGTTACCGGAAGTGGCAGGTGTGGACACCGGAAGTCGCAGGTAGGGATAACAGGCATGTTGAGACAGGAAGTGAACAGGAAGTACGATCGGAAACGCGAAAGGAAGTTTAACCGGAAACACCACAGGAAGTGAATGCGATAAGGAGAGAGGGGGAGGGCTTATTTTTGTGGGGGGCTTATGCTAACCTGAAATAAAAATGGAATTATTTCTTACTTTGTAAAAATTTAACATAAAATGTATCTTTTTTTTTTTTTTTTTTTTTTTTTTTTTTCACCTGAAATAAAAATTTTATTTGCTAACTAACATCTAATATAAAAATGGAAATCTTTCTGACTTTGTTTTACTTTCTAAAAGTTTTACAAGAAATTTATTTTAAGACTGGAAACGCGACAGGAAGTAAGACCTGAAACCGGATTAGACATGCTTTTTCCAAAAAGGGTTTTCAGGAAGCAGTAAACATGTTTTGGGAACATGTTTGGGAGCTTGTTACAACAGGAAAGGCAGTTTAAAAGACCGGAAGTGATTAAGCGATAAGAAAAGTACAGGAATATACACGTAGATTTTGTTCTTTGTAGAGGGTGAAATTTTATTTTATTTTTTATTTAAAGAGTTTTCTTTTTCTTTCTTTTTTTTTTTTTTTTTTTTCTTTAAAGCGTTTAAAATTATTTTTTATATTATTATTATTTTTTTTTTTGGTAGTGGTTTACGTATTATTTTAATTTTTAGTGACGTTAGAACCTGCAATGTTCTGTACCACACATGTCTTATCTTAGATTATCAAGGATGTGTGTGTGTTGTTATCTCTTTAAATGCGAGAGATGGGGCTTCAGACCTGCGTTGAGATATCTTTATCATAGTTTTAATGAACTGCAGGAAATTGTCTTTAGCTATTGAGTAATTCGCGAGTTTTGGTTTAATATGAATGCTATTACATCTGTTTGTTTAATTTACAAGCACATTTCTCTTACAACATTCTGTCAACAGATCATTTCTATATTCGAAATAATAATTTAGAAGGAAAATTTTTATATGAAAATACTATGAAATGTCATTTATAGAGATTGACAAAAATAGCATGCTTGATTCTTTCTTGTATTAACCTTATAATCATTTATTATAGAAATATAGGTTTATAGTTTTGTTACGAAAAATAACGTGTTTACATATTTTAAAAACGAAAGCAAAGTGATTTTTACAAATGTAACTATAAGCTATACACCCACGCATTTGTGTTATTGAATTAAATTTCAATGCTTAATATTGTATTCACCGTACTATTTTCCTGCAAAAGCCGTTTCACAAACTTGTGTACTGAAATTAATGTGACATTTTTAGGGAAAAATTAATTCAAGTCTTTGAGACTAATCTTTCAAAGGAAAAAAAGATTTGTCATACTTTCTCTTACATTATATCTTCCGTTTTTTAAGTTTACAAATTTGTGGAGTAACTTAAATAATCGTTTTTATGCTAATTAAACAATATATTTTTTAATTATATGTTTTTTTTAATTAACTTGTAATAGCTTCTTTTTTTTTCTTTTTCTTTTTCTTAAAAGGGTACTGTAGAATAACTTATGTCACAAATACTACATCCTTCTTTAGTTAAATATGTTTCACTTAAGACATGACAAAGTGTCTTAGAAACATTTCATTTTGGAGTTAAGTGATTAAACAAGAAAAATATTATTTATAAAAACACAACACATAAGACTAGCGGCTGAGAGGTTCTACTCTCAAAGCTGATAGATGGAAGGTGTTAGGTTTAAACCTTTCTCACGGTCGTCGACCTAACCGTTCGAAGTTTTCTTCGAAACTTGTCAATATGGGTAAGAACACCCTAGAAAGACCTACATGGAGACACTTATCCCTAACGCAGATAATCAACCCTATATTTAACCAACCAGTCACAACACGCAATTCATAATCATTACATTCAGTTAATAAGTGATTTGACATGCAAAATTTGATTTATAGAAACATACAATATGATATATCACACTAAACATACAATTTGAACGATTTTTTCCCTTTCATATGAAAAAATTTTAACAAGAATTTAGTGACTATTTAACTTATTAAAGAGAGCGGTTATTTTGTTTAGAGTTATACGATTAAAATAAATTTTCAATAGATTTGACTTTATACAAGCAACATTTAAAAAAAAAGAGAATGGAATCTAGTGTTTATAAATTAACGTATTTCAATTTTACAAATACTTCACACACCCCTCTTTTTCCCCTATTTTGGTAGACTTTATACACATAAGACATAAAAGGCGTTTTAGAATACATCATTTAGAAATTAAGCAACTTGATAAATAAAATATTATTTATAAAAGCAATAGATACGAAAGTAATAAGGATTTTTACTTACATATGTACGAACTTCTGATAGGTAAGACTTTCTAAATCATTGTGCAAGAATTAAGTGGTGATTGAGCTTATAACATTATAGGATGAAATAATCACTTGACGTATTTTTAAACCAATAAAATGTCAGTATTTTCAAACAAATAAAAAGTTAGTATTTTTACACGAGCGCCCTCTATCATTATATAAATTTCAATGAAATGAGTTCATAACATTATACTGTCCCTTCTCATCGGTGTAATAGGGTGCATTTTTCGTTTAAGTTAGTTTTTTTTTCATTTAAGCTATTATGGAATGAGTTATGAATTCTTATGTTGATGATCTAACCAACTTGAAGTGTCAACCCTCATCACCAGAATTAAATAATCAAGAGATGGATTCTACAATTTTATCCAAAGAAGGACCCGTTTCGAAGTATGGCGTGAAACCCACCTCATCAGGACTAAAGAAAGAGTTTGTGTGTTTTACTTGTAACAAAGATTTTTTCCGAAAGGATCATTTAAAACAACATTTGATGACCCATTCAGGAGAAAAACCTTTTGTGTGTGTCATCTGTCGAAAAGCTTTCTCTAGAAAAGCTCTTTTGAATCGCCATAAATTGTCTCATTTAAAAGAACCTACACAACATAAGTGTGGTGATTGCAACGAACTGTTTTCAAGAAAGTACGACTTATTGAAACATGAAAAGATTCACAAATCACCCAAACAATATAAGTGTATTAAATGCAATGAACTGTTTTCGAGAAAGTACGACTTATTGAAACATAAGAAGATCCATAAGCCCCGAAAGCAGTATAAATGCATCCAGTGTAGTGAAATATTTAATCGGAAATATGAGTTATCACGTCATATAGACACCGCGCACAAAGTACTACCCAAAGTTGTCAAATCGACATCTTTAAAAGATTCGTTATATGAAAAAGTGAAGCATTTTAAAAGACAAAATGCTTTAAATGTATTTACTAAAACTGTAATAAATTCTAATGAGGAGAATGATCAAGATTTTCACACGTTTTTTAACAGTATTCGGTCGGACGTTTTGAATGAATTAAATTATCAGATAGAAGTAAAAAGGTCAATGAAATGGTATGCAACTGCAAAAGTTGTTGTAAGCCGCCAAACACCGGACGGTGATATAGATACTATCACCCCATATTTTCATTCAAGAACTGTACTGGAATTGACGAATCAAAACATACCTGTACATGTTGAGGATGCCTTTACGAAAATTATTAACTCTTTTGAGAAATTCACTCAACAAGGATCTAATTGGGCATTGCAACAAATATTAAATCTAGAACTGTCTACAGCTAAATATAGAATGGTTTAAAATGTGTGGACTAGTTTTGAAACATGTATATTCATGTTTTTGCTATTGTAGTTATTGAAAATGATAAATAAATAGTCTTTGACTAAAAAATCATAAGTTTTTTATTATTTTCATGGTAACTATTTTATATAAATTACTTATAACAGTTTGTCAATGCTACATAAACTACTGTTTAACATTTTGAATGTCTTAAACAAAATGGGAATGAATTTGTTGAAATTATGTAAAACATGATGAAATAAATGTGATGTATTTATTATATGTTACTTAAACTACAAGAGAATGATTGGAAATGTGTTATTTTAAATCTATGATACTTTTAATCACTAACAAGGTAAGACGTGACGTTATGAATCATCGATGGGTTTTCCTTTGAATATGTATTAATCTTACTTATTGATAAGAAAGTTGGAAAAATAGACTTAACACATTGTTAAAGGTTTTGGAAAAATGTATAGTTGGTTAAAAATTTTAGAAAATTTAACATAAAGTAACAAATTTTAGAAAATAAACGTTTCGATAAATAAAAAAATTACATTTTGGTAAACTTTACACTTAGACAATATTTTAAACTAAGGAAAAATTAGACTTAACGCATTGTTACAGTTTCTTTGAAAAATATCTAGTTGGTTATAAATTTTAGAAAATTCGACCTAACGAAATTAACACACTTAAAAATATCTAGGTTATACATTTTATAAAATAAGCAACAAATACACATTTCGATACATTGACAAAAGAAAATAATTAAGTTTAAGTAAACTTTACACTTAGACAATATTTCAAACTAAGAAAAATAATAAATTTACACTTATACAATATTTTAAACTAAGAAAAATAATAACTTTACACTTATACAATATTTTAAACTAAGGAAAATTAATAACTTTAAACATCAGACTTAACACATTGTTAAAGTTTTTTGAAAATAACACGACATTTTCAAAGCAGTGGAAATAGTATACCTGTAAAAAAAATTCAACTTAGTGGAATTTAATATTGAAATTTTTTAACCGCACTCATTTAAAAAATAAAACTTTATAAAATATTCACTTTTTTTAAATAAGCAACTGTTAAACATTTTGAATGTCTTAGACAAAGTGTGAATAAATTTGTTGAAATTATATAAAACATGAAAAATTTCATAACTTTTAAAGGAAATTTTATTTTTGGTGAAATAAACTCGAGCTATTTATTGTATGTAACTTAAACTACTATAGAGAATCGATTGAAAATGTGTTACTTTTAAGCACTCACAAGATAAGACACGATGTTAGGAATTATAGATGTGTTTTTCCCCCACAATTGATGTCACTTGTAGCATATTTACTGATCAAGTCATAAAATCATAGTTCAGGGTATGTTTATGAGCACGGCGTTCAGTTGAGATTTAAGATATTTGAGAAATATAAACTACAACTTTGACTACTTTTTGAAATTTCCCCCTACATAAGAAAAAGGACATGGGAAAATAAAATGAAAAGTTGTCTTTGAATGGAATCGAACCATTATCTTTTCACTTAACAGCTGAATGCGTTGACAATTACATCACAAAGGCACTGATAACAACTGGTTGAATATATTGGGTTTCTTTTTTAAGGTTAAATTCATTTAATATTCAAGTTATTTCTTAATGATACACTTAAAAACAATAAATTAAATTAGCATTAAAAAAACAAACGATCACATTATTGTGTAAAAAATCAAATGTTTTGAAAGTCACGAGTTAAAATTGTGGAGGGTGCGATAACTTGGAAGTGCATTGCAGAAGGGGAGTTAAATTTTTGAAGAAGTTTAATCTTAGAAGACTAGAGTAAAATTTGAAATGACTTAGAATTTAATTAGAATTTAGATGTTAACCTTTTAAAATGAAATAATAGTTTTTTTTGTATCGCCCTCTATCGGTGGGTAATGGAATTAAGAGATAATTAAAAGTTTTAACTTGGGTTCGAACCCACAACAAAAATTATTTTACGGTTTGATAATTTAGGGTAGGTATAACTAAGAAAACCATGATATTATAGTATTTAGAGGTGTTTTAAGATATTCGATAAAGGAAATCATCTAAATTTTCAATTTAATTGAATGGTTTACTGCTTAAAGTACTACAAAATGAATAGAACCCGATACATAGTTTTTTTAAATTAATTATATTTTTCGAAAGGTTAAATTGACTTATTGATAAACTTAGGATTTATGTTTAAAGTGAATAAATTTGATATGTTAGGTTTACTTAATAACAGAGGGTTGAATAAGTTATTTTTTTTAAATTAAAATTTCATAAAAATAAAGTTTACTAAAAGTTTTTAATGTTAAAAAAATTGTAAGTTACGTTAAAAAAGTTAACAAAAATATAGTTTAAAAAAATTAAAAGTTTACAAAAAGTTTAAAATTCTTTAAATTAATTAAAATTAACTTTTTAATTTTAACTATTGAGAGACTATAATTTAATTGTTAATCCTTGTAACCAACTGGTGCATATCAAATATCTGCACATGTGCAGAAAAAACATACACTTTTACACTAACGTGAGTTCGATTTTAAATTATTTGCTAATTTTTATACAACTCGTTTACCTTTCAGAAACAAAATAGAATTAAATACTTACCGAAAAACACGTCCACTTCTTGTGCTTTCTTTCACTAGACTAACCTATCTCTCTTAACTTTGTTAGGGGGCGCTGCAATCGACGTAGAGGCGCTACCAGTCTTCCGGTTTGTGACGTCATTTCCGGTTTGAGATAAGAATAAACTTTAAATACAAACTACACTCGCTCGGTCATTCTTCCTTCACTCTTACTTGATAGCAGTTGTTAGTTTCTTATATTGACGTGTTGAATGACGTCATCACGTGTTTGTCTAAACTTGTCCAGTCTTGTTTCTGTGCTGCACGTCTGTTTTGCTAACTCATCTCTTACTCGTCTAGACTTGTTTCGTCTGCTTTGATGATTCATCTTTTGCTTTAACTGAATACAATATTAAGCATTGAAATTTAATTCAATAACACAAATGCGTGGGTGTATAGCTTATAGTTACATTTGTAAAAATCACTTTGCTTTCGTTTTTAAAATATGTAAACACGTTATTTTTCGTAACAAAACTATAAACCTATATTTCTAAAATAAATGATTATAAGGTTAATACAAGAAAGAATCAAGCATGCTATTTTTGTCAATCTCTATAAATGACATTTCATAGTATTTTCATATAAAAATTTTCCTTCTAAATTATTATTTCGAATATAGAAATGATCTGTTGACAGAATGTTGTAAGAGAAATGTGCTTGTAAATTAAACAAACAGATGTAATAGCATTCATATTAAACCAAAACTCGCGAATTACTCAATAGCTAAAGACAATTTCCTGCAGTTCATTAAAACTATGATAAAGATATCTCAACGCAGGTCTGAAGCCCCATCTCTCGCATTTAAAGAGATAACAACACACACACATCCTTGATAATCTAAGATAAGACATGTGTGGTACAGAACATTGCAGGTTCTAACGTCACTAAAAATTAAAATAATACGTAAACCACTACCAAAAAAAAAATAATAATAATATAAAAAATAATTTTAAACGCTTTAAAGAAAAAAAAAAAAAAAAAAAAAAAAAGAAAAAGAAAACTCTTTAAATAAAAAATAAAATAAAATTTCACCCTCTACAAAGAACAAAATCTACGTGTATATTCCTGTACTTTTCTTATCGCTTAATCACTTCCGGTCTTTTAAACTGCCTTTCCTGTTGCAACAAGCTCCCAAACATGTTCCCAAAACATGTTTACTGCTTCCTGAAAACCCTTTTTGGAAAAAGCATGTCTAATCCGGTTTCAGGTCTTACTTCCTGTCGCGTTTCCAGTCTTAAAATAAATTTCTTGTAAAACTTTTAGAAAGTAAAACAAAGTCAGAAAGATTTCCATTTTTATATTAGATGTTAGTTAGCAAATAAAATTTTTATTTCAGGTGAAAAAAAAAAAAAAAAAAAAAAAAAAAAAAGATACATTTTATGTTAAATTTTTACAAAGTAAGAAATAATTCCATTTTTATTTCAGGTTAGCATAAGCCCCCCACAAAAATAAGCCCTCCCCCTCTCTCCTTATCGCATTCACTTCCTGTGGTGTTTCCGGTTAAACTTCCTTTCGCGTTTCCGATCGTACTTCCTGTTCACTTCCTGTCTCAACATGCCTGTTATCCCTACCTGCGACTTCCGGTGTCCACACCTGCCACTTCCGGTAACCTTGAACTTCACCTTCAGAGGTAGGTCACCACCGCACCCACCGCTGATGCAGAACCGGCCTTTATTATCTACTGATATGTTTAAAATTCAACTTCTGCTACAGTTAAGATGTTTTGTAATACTATTTATTAATACTTCCCTCACTCGTGTGCTGCATAACTGTAAGCAGCATATTTTGAAAAACAATTAATTTAAAATAAATGGGGTACTTTTCGGTTAACCGGCCGCCAGTGAAATTTATATATCTATGTATACATATATATACATATATCTATACATACACACATTTATATATGCATGTATATATATATACATATATATACACGTACATATATGTGTGTATGTATACATATATATGTATATATAGATATATACATATCAGTGGCGCCCGGCTAACCGAAAAGTACCATAAATGGTCATCACATATGCAAAAATACAGGATAAAACGACTATTTACTTATCATACTTATTTTAAGAAAAAAATTTGTATTAGTGAAAACCCGATACTTAATTTTATTAAAGTCATTTTTAGAATCGATAATTGAAAAGGTCGAATTAATTGAAAATATATGTTGAAGTTTTAGGCTTTTGATCATATTCCTATATTTAAAAAAAGAGAGAGATTTTAATTTAAAGATTGCAACTCTGGATCATTTAAAGTTAAATGAATACAGTAAAAAGCTCATTTCAAATATTTCAATTATCGTAGCTTTACAAAATTTCTTTAGCGCATACCAGGAGAATCTGCCTCCTAGCTATGGTCGTCACAACAGCCTCTAAAAACATGCTAGTTTTAAAAGATTACAAACGATTGATTTATAATTGGACGACCAGTGGGTATCTTTTGTAATCGGGGATTCATTTCTTTTGATTGAGGGACTTTTCGGTTCAAGGTCGAATCAACTATTGTCGCAACAGCTAACGGCGGTTTTCGTGACTGATTACATCATATCATTTAAATATTTGGAAATCAGCTTGTATAAAATGGCAAAATAAACAATTTCGCTGCCTCTCTGAGTTTTATAACGAAGCTATAAGAAAATTGTTTTAAATGTGTTGCTTTAAATATGACGTATTTGCACCAACGTTTTCTTCCTTGTTTGAATATTCACGTGCAAATACATTTTTTAATGAAAATAAAATATTATTATTTGTGCTGTTTTAAAATTTGGCAATCGGTAAAAAAATTACACTTTCGAAATATGAAAAAAAAAATTCTATTCAAGTAATGGAATTTTAAATAAAAAAATGAAAAAAAAAAACTCTCAAAAAATAGTTATTTTTATAGAGTGATTGCACGTTACAGACCAAAAGCTTGTCAAGTATGTTCCTGTTAAAGACGGTTAAATTTCTATGCATAATTTTTGTTCCTATAAAACATTTTTAACCGGACTATTTTTATTAACTTCAACAATAAATAATTCTTCGATTTATAAACTGTCTGTTTCAGCATGTTCATCAAATTTTTCTCTTTTAAACTACCAATTTTCATATATTTATAAGAAGAGTTTTTATAGTAGAAGCCGAGAAAGACCTCCGGTTACAAAAAAATCACTTATGGTAAACGACATCGGTAGTTTTTTTCTTTTCAGAAGAGAGAGACTACTGATGTCTAAATTCATTTTAAGCAAACTATTGGAAAACCAGTAAACACTGCGAGGATTTCGCACAACAATCTAATATTCTTTTAAACACTATCTAATATTTTCAAATGTTGGTTAAAACTTTTTAAAGAAAGTTACGGAAAAAATATCTACAAATAACATTAGTAAAGGTATCATCTTATTTTTTCCATCAAAGTTACAGTCAAAAGTGATCAAAGATAGCCAAACGCATGCGTGATAGCATTAGATATCTGAGGATGGCGTCAGCCGCTTCAAGAAAGACACAGGACGAAAAAAAAATATTAATTTAATCAAATATATGAAAGAATACATTTTAGGCTACATGTCAAATACTATTGTTTCGATCGATCGATTGTATTTTTTTCTTCTAAGCGTGTCAATTTCAATTTTGCTTTGAATCATAAATATAAAATAAACACATATGGAAACCTCACACTTTATCTCTTTTTCACAATTTATTAATTTTTATAATCATTGTTCAGCATGGTATAAGTAATATGAGGGGTTTAGGTTTGTGACAACAGTGATTAAAAAAAACATTTCATTTTATTTAACTTAACGATATTAAGACATTGATTTTTAACTAACTGAAAATTTTAATCAACAGCGCGTTTTAACGAAATATGTGTGTGCTATGCCAAATGGCGGTTCAAAAAGCTTTCGAATGATACCTCAATCATCGTTATGCGATCATGTTATCGTCGTGATAGCTCACTAGGGAGAGCGTTGGTACGGCAAACCAAAGTACCCAGGTTGGAGTCCTGGTCCCGGCATATTTCTGTCCCGGCTGTTGGAAAAAATCTTATCTATGATACTCCAACCATTGGATATAATTTGCTTAGTTGAACAAACTTTCCTCTGTTCATTATGGCTTGATTACTTGGTATAGAGGAGTTTCCGTGGTGTTTTGAGATTCAGCATGTAAAATGCTATAGTCATAGCTCGGATGAATGAAATTAGTGCTGCAGTTCGCAGCCTTGTCCAATAGATAAGAGTGAAATATGCCAGCCAGGATATCGTCGGGATAGCTTAGTAGGAAGAGCGTTGGTACGGCAAACCAAAGAACACAGGTTCGATTCCTAGTCCGGCATATTTTCTCTCTGTTGGAAAAAATCTCAACTATGATACTCCAACCATTGGATATCGTTATGCGCTTTTTATATTAATTGGGTAAAGGATATAGACAACATAAGTAATATATAAGATTGATATTTTCGTCATTTCGGAAAGTGAATACTACTAAGTGTCCTTAAGTTACAACATAAAAAAGAATACAATTTGATAACTTCAATGAAATAAAAAAAATCAAATATTACTTTAAAATTTATCAAATATATTTTTTTAGATTGTACATTTTGATATTACATATATCACAGTATCTCCCTTTAAAAATGTTTAATTGTAATATGCATTTCTTTTCTGTAGAAATATTCTGTAGAAAAGATATTCAAATTATAAGTGCGAAAAAAAATTACATCCTGGCTAATTGATATATTTATTTACGACAAAAAAAAGAACACATATTATTTTTTCAAAAACAAAGTGTTTTTTTAATATATGTGATACAGTTTTTTAAATCACTCTGTATAACAAACAATGAAATTGTTCTACAAAACTAATAAAATATTGATCCTTTTCTTAAAATTTTCAGTAAAAAAAAAGCATTATATTACAATGTATGTATAGTTGTTATTTACAATTATTAAACGTGTGTTTCATTTATCTACGTTAGTGCTGTAACATATCTGTTAACATGATATTTGTCTTGCTTTCCTATCATTTCAGTCCATTAGCGTGATAGTTTAAAACGAGCTACTTCCAAATCTGAGACATTTAATTTATTGCAATAGTAAATTTGCCTTGGCGATTCTGAATCTCTAATGTTAGTGTAGTGTAGAAATATTTATTACTCCACCTCCACATTAGTCGGAATAAAGATTTTCTCACGTAGATGTTATTGTTAAGTATAATTTATGATCTGAACGAAATTAAAGATTTGACATGTTTTAAATAAATTTTGATAATAAGCAGAATGTCATCGAAGCTCATTATGAAAGTAACTATGTCACTTGATGACTACGTTACAAATAGTGATTAAAGCGGTAAACGAAGAAGTAAAATTTTGTAGTTCTTCACAATAATCAAACTACAGCATGTAAAAGTGCAGTTTCTTCACTTATTTTACTTACAGTCCAGGAGGCGACCGTATGAAACACTATGTTATCGGATACAAGAAAAAAAAGTCCTTCCGGCCTGTACCGGGAGGAAAAGGTAGCTTTCCTATATCTTCGTTTTAAAATTTTAGCTAATGTTACACGAAAACAGCAAGTTAAAATGCAAAGAAACGTTTACAAAAGATTCGTTAATACTGAATTTGAATAAAAAATTCGCCAAATTATAGAGCAATAGCCAAATTGGCTTCATTTTTGGACTTATTTTGGTCGCCAAATTTGGCGATATTTCGCCAAATGTCGCCAAGTTTGGCGAGAATTTGGCGCTAACGGATATGAATATATAGTTTTATGCGTATGATTGGAAAAATGATTACAACAATGAAAAAAAAATAATTTGCGAGTAATCGCGTTAATGTGCTGTTTTAATTCAAAATGTCAGCCACCCTAGAATTTCAAACTGCTCTATCTCAGCCATTTTTTAAGATAGAGGTAAACCAAAAAATGCTTTGGAATCCTCGTATCAAGTCCTAACACTTAATTAAAAAATAAATTTAAATTTTTAACTTTTTTGTATATTTATTTTAGTTTTAAATTTTTAAGTGGCCGCCATCTTGAAACAAAATGGCGGACCAAGCTGGCCAACGAACTCGGTCGAGACATTGGTGAGCTTAATACACACAATTAGTTTCATCAAAATTGATTTATAAATACGACCGTTATCGTATGACATAGTTCAGATATATATATATATATATATATATATATATCAACATTTTAACGGAGGGTGGTTTTGGGGTCTGGGGGTCATGATCGGTGAAAATATAACAAAATTTTCTGGAATTGCTTTCCTCCGAACGGCTGCAATAGGTAGCTTTATACTTTTTTGTATTGAAAGCTATACCTACTTATATATTTTATGTAACAACTAGCTAACCCGCCCGGCGCTGCCCGGGCCCGAGATAATAGCAATCTCAGAGCAAGGCGTTAACCCCTCCCTCCCCATACCGGCAATTATAACGAATAACTTGTTCAATAAAACCACCTTCACCTACGTTAACGCAATCATTAAAAAAAGAATTATTTTTTTCTGATAATTATAACATAAGGAGAAGACGCTACGCTAAAATAGCCGGCAGATGACACCCTTCCCATCCTCAATTTCAAGTCTATATCTTAATTAGTTATCTAAATTTTTGTTCATTAGTAAAAATTGGCAATTATTTCCTTTCATTTTTGCAAACTAAATGGAGGGATCGGCCAAAGAAACAGATCTCTTTGTAGTTCAGTTTTTAATGAAAGCAGATCCCTGTCTGAAACTTTCTGGGATTTTTTTCACTGGCGCTTGCAGATTTTTGGCAGTTTTTTGCATAAATAAAAAAAAAATTACCGGTCGAATTTTTCAAAAATCGTATAGTCGGATGCAGGATTTTTTTTTACATATGCTCAGAAATTTTCAAATTGATATTTTAATTAGTTTTCTTAAAATTCGCTAATTAGTAAAATAATTTCGAATTCGTCCATTTTCGCTTGCAAATCCAGAACAGCTGTTCTTTTCTTTAGCCATTTTGATTTAAAAGATGGCATTTTCGATACAATTTTTAATGACATTATAATTAATATGCTGGGTAATTATCAAATATTAAAATTCTAAGACTCAGGTGCACATGGCGAGACCTTGGACTATCCACACCTAAATTTTCAGACTTGTAGGTGGGCTAGATTTTGCTAGCCATCGCAGACAAACAAACAAACAAACAAACACACAGAGATTGAATTCAGAATTGAGAATTCTCAGAATTGGGAAAGTTTTGTAAGCTGGAAGTGGCATCACTTCTTTTCTTTCAGGTTGCTGACCATATGGTGAAAATAACAACTGAATCATTTCATAACTTTTTTAACTATCAGACAAAATACATTTTTATGCTCCAAAAGTAATTTTTTTTGTGCTGTAAACTCTGATGTTATAATTTTTTTTGCTTAAAGGTAAGACTTTTTTAATTGGTCATTTGTTTTGTACATGTTTTTAGCTACAATAACATGTATAATAGTATTAATTTACTTATTAGCAAATGGCTGCATTTTAGAGTTATGTAGTAAATATGCAACTAGGGACACTTGACCCAAGTCACATAGGGATACTTGACCCAAGGGATTAGTACTATTCAAATGCGTTTTATTTATTTATTTTTTTTTTCGTATAGATGCCCAAAAATATCAAAGAAAAGAGGGGGCTAAACCCAGAGAGGTTATATTTGAAAAATCTGTGGAAAAGGTTCTGGATGATGTCCTTTATCATACAGTAGCCAAAGAATTTTGTCTCTGTAGAAACACTTTAAGAAGGTATGTCAGAAAAATCCAGATATAGCAAACAACAATTTTTTTTCCACCATATAGTAAAGCAAAGCAAGTTTTTAATGAAAAAGAAGAAGAACTGTCCAATTATTTAGAAGTTATGGCTCGCATAAATCATGGTTAGTCACCAAGTTAATTATCAAGATAGAATTACAAGTTCTGTGTTTAAATATGACTTTATATTTGGAGTTGATTAAATTGTTATTTTCTTATTCTGGAACTTGTTTAGGCACAGGATGAACTTTCAGACTGCTAATATTTTGAACTTTCTACAATAAAAATTTAAATTGGGCATATTATTGCTAGGCCTATGTAATAAAAATTTAAAGTTTTAATTTTGTTTGACAAAAATAAAAAAGTATTAACCTTAATGTTAATTTTGTTCTTATGTAAAAGTGTTTTGTTTGTAATTTTAAATCATACCCCAAATTTTTGACTTGGGTCAAGTATCCCTAATGGCTGGGTCAAGTATCCCTATACATTGGGATACTTGACCCAAATTGAAAGTTTTTGAATATTCATATTTTACTACCTTTACAATTAATACTTCGGAATAATAATAATAAATACTGTGCAATACTTCCTTAAATTTGCATAGACTGCATTTACACACCCATAAATATTGTAAAAAAAAAAATTAAAAATCCAAAACTAACAACTGGGTCAAGTATCCCTAGTTTCCCCTATAATGTATGAAATATGGCATTTGTTTTTGATATATGAAATGTATTAAGGTCTGTCTCAAAAGTTTAAGCACAAGCATAAAATGTCGCTTTTCAAAGAATTATGAAAAGTTAGAATGAATAAAAATTTTTTATTTGCAGATTTCGCAACATTATTTAAATAAATGATATCAAAAGTAGACAAAAATAAATTACATAGTTGTAAAGAATATAATAAAACAAGAACGAAAAATCATGCGTCAAGCATAGATTATGTAGCACTTTCCAACGCTTCTAAAATAATTTTACAAATCATTACCGTTTAATAAGCTGAAAGATGACATCTAAGTAAACAATTTGGAAAACGCATAACATATTTAAAAACGCAATTTTAGGAATTTTCAATATATACAATATTTGGAAAAATATCCGAATACTTTTATGTAGCCCTGTATATGATCTATAGATTTGTATATATACATAGGATGCTAAATTTTAGTTTAGTTAGGAAACGCGTAGCACCGTTTAAATTCTCCTTCTGGAGTTTCTGTCAATAAACGGAAATGTGTTCGCGAACTTTTGTGCTGCCCTGTATAGGATCTACAGAATTTATACACACCACGTAATAGACAAAAAGCTAGTTAAGATTAAAATCGCGTTTAGTAACTTAAAACGCACTTCCAGGAATTATTGTTAACAGACAGTAGATAATTCTTTTGTGTGTCCCTGTAAATGAACGATGACTGCTATACACACACTATTCTGTAGTAAGCCCCTTGTAATGCACCTTAGTAATATATATAAACTTCAATGCGTTTAAAATAGTGGAACATTATTTAAATAAGCCGCAGACGATTTTTCTCCATAGACGTAATGTAACGGAATTATTTTGACTGTCCCTGTAAAGTAACTCTAAGTGCTATACACCTACTATTCCATATTAAGTTTCTTCTAATGCATCTTAGTGATCTATGTAAATTTCAATGCGTTTACAATAGTGAAACATTTTTAAAATAAACCGCAAATGATTTTTCCCCATCGACCGCAATGTAACGGAATTCTTTTGAGTGTCCCTGTAAGAAAACTATAAGTGCTACACACTTCAGTTGAAATAGGGAACGTGCCATAGATAACGACAATAACATATAAAAATTGCAGAGCAATCCGAGCATATTTACGGGAGTTAGAGCACGGCCAGACGGCCAGACGGCCATCCGGCCATACGGCCAGACAAACCGAAGTCATAAGCACTTTTCAACTAGGTTGGAAAGTGCTAAAAACGTTTAAAAAAACTGTCTCAAAAGTTTATGCACAATGTCAAAAACAATCAGATTTATAATTTTTACAGAACTTTTACTTACAAATTATTTTTCCGTGATTTTGGATTAGTTCAAATAAACGTGTGTCCATCGAAATTATTAGTTTTTATAGGGTTTCTAGTGGCAAAGACTGCCATGCTTTTTCAATAGCATAATTTTCCTCTCCACCGCCGATCGACGATTGCGAGTATCATGCTTTCTAATTAGTTGTTAAACCGAACGCTTCTTAAGTCATTTCTGGTTGAACTTGGTTTCTTATATAATATCTATTAATTTCTATATAATGTCTATTAATTTCTATATAATCTAATTAATTTATAACTGTAATATAATAAATATTATAGTAATATAATCTAATTATATTTCTATATAATCTAATCTCTATATAATCTAATATTTCTATATAATCTATTAATATATATTAATTTCTTATATCATATCTTCTTAAATCTTCATAATCCTCCAAAATACCGGAAATGACTTAAAAAGCGTTTGATTTTACAAATAATCAGAAAGCGTTAAAGTCCCAATCGTCGATCGGCGGTGGAGACGAAAATTATGCTTTTCTTTCAATAGCCTCTTGGAGTTCTTCAATAGAGTCATACTGCTTTCCATTGCCGTAAACCTGGCGGGTTAAAATACGCCAGATATTCTCAATCGGGTTTAAGTCTGGACTTAAAGCTAGCCAGTCAAGAACTTTAACATTTTTCTGAGAAAGCCAAAGTTTTGTAGAATAGGATACGTGGATTGAGGCATTGTCTTGTTGAAAAGTCCATTCAGGACCCCCCCAAAAATGTCACCGTATGGAACAAAATGTTGGTTTTGTGTCTCTTGATACTTTTTTGAATCTTGTCTTCCTTTTAGAAAAGACAGAGAGGTCTGGCCATTGAATCCAAATGCCCCCCCCCCCAAATCATAATAGATTTATCGCCTTGCTGCCTGCTGAAAAATGAGCTTGGTTCCTTTCGTAAATCATGCCAATACGCGTTCCAACCATCAGGGCCATCTAAGTTCCACTTTTTCGCATCGCTGAATAAAACAGTAAGCCATTTATCCCCGTAGGACATGTGTTTTTTAGCCCAGTTCATTATTGTCAGTTTGTGATGTAATTTGAGGGAGGGTTTGCCAGCCACTTTCTTTAGTATGATGTAATCACACTCTTTAATACGTCAAATTACAGTGTCTTTGGACACCTGTACACTGAGATTATTTTTTATTTGCCGTAAGGACATATTTTGTCTAGATACCAATCTCCGTATTCTCCGATCAGTGTGAACAGTCGTCATACGCGGTCGTCCACATCTTGGTTTCCGCTTAAAATGATCATTTCTAGAGAGTACTTGATATATACCTCGCTTTGATCGATTTAAAACTTTTGCAATTTCAGAAACAGTTTTATTTTGCGATTTCAATTTAAACTCTTTCAATATCTCACATTTTGTGAATTCTTTACCCTTCGGCATTTTTAAAACGAGAGGAAATAATTTCTCCACCTTTTATACTTTTATAAAAGTGCAATATGATGTCATACAACGTCATTACACATAGCCAATCCTGTGTTTCTAAAAAAATGTGCATAAAATGCTTAAACTTTTGAGACAGCGTTTCTTCAAGAAAAAAGAGAAATTAAATAAAAATAAATATATTTATTATTTTAACCACCCAAAATGGCTTATTTTATTTTATTTTGATTAAATGTCGAGTATTTATTGTCAATTAGCATAAAATATTTTCTTCTTCAATTATTTTAAATCAGATTTGCAGAGTGCTTAAACTTGTGAGACAGACTATACAAGCTGATGATTATACATGTTCACATGTCATTTTTCGAAACTCATTATATTGTTATTTGATAAATAAATTACATTTTATTTTTCAAATATGTGATTAACTTATATTTATCTTTTTTTCTGGTATATTTTATAATTTTGTGTACTTATTTGTTTTTTTTTCTGCTTTTTTTTCTCTGTAACTATTATGTATGCCATTTACTACATGCCATATCTAAATTACAATTTCGGGAATTTGTGGCTCGAATTTTATAGTTATGTATTAGCTTAAAAAAGTATTCTATATACACAATAAATCCTTGACATCTTTTAATTGGAGTTTTAGTCAGATTTTGTTGATAGAACTTGTTTGATGTATTTTAATTTCAAAAATATCATATGTATATATATATATATATATATATATATATATATATATATATATATATATATATATAAATATATATATATATATATATATATATATAATTATAATACCTTCGAATCTTAATTTTTTAGAAGTAGAAATTAAAATTTTCGTAATTAGAATAAGAATACATACACTTTTTATTTCATACAAAATTAAAACGAATTTCTTTTAAATAAGAATCGCTCATTTAGCAGTTGTCACTTACTATTTAATGAATTCATTTTCCATTCAATATAGTGGATGTTAGTTAATTAAAAATTCACCTTTAATATCATGATTTATATGTTAAATATTATTACATTCAGCGCACAGCTTATTTTATAGAAATTATTTAAAATATATGTATAAATTCGCATTTCTATAACAATAAAATAAGAAAATGTCTATTTAATAAATACATTAACGTTCATCATATAATTATAAATAAAGCTTACTCGTAGCACTCAGTTCTTGAAAATTATTTCAGTTTTTAGTTGATAACTCTTTAGAATTTGCATATTATTCTACGATATGACATGTTTCACAGCTGTTAAACAAAATATCATTTCCAGACAGAGACTGCATTTATTTACGAGAATAACAACATTCTAATTTACACTGCCATTTTCAGAAAACCACAGAGTTAAATAATTGTGTAACTGTGACATATGTAATATGTTGTTACATTTGTTAAAAAAATGAATGGCATTCAGCCTTTTCAAGAGTTTGTTACTTGTGAAATGAACAATATAAAGATGTTATTTTAGATGATATGGTCAAACTTTATTATTCAATGTTTTGTTATTATTCTAAAGTATAGATAAATTAATAAATAAATTAGTTGATACGGTTATTACTTTTTAATGACAACATTTTTGCCGAAATTTCCTTCAATTAATCGCATTAATATTATTTATTAAAAAAAACTTTGGACTTCTTACACCATGTATAATTTTATAAATAAAAATGTGGTAATACACATACATACAGCTAAATGATTTATTACGTTAAAGATATAAAATTACATTAAAACACAAATCAAAAGTTTCAGCATGCATCGCAGGCCATCTTTAGGATATCAAGTAAATCATGAGTTATAATTGACTTCGTTCTAATAGACTGACCAAAGAAGACACAGTTCACATGTTGCATGGTGCCTATACACTATACTTGGTATTTCGAAGTGGTCTGACACCATTTCTTTGCGTTAGAAATTTTCTATTTAACATTTAAATCGCAGATTTCGTAATATTTTTCAAAGATTAAATTAGGCAAAAATTTTTATTAAAAATTTATGGCATACCTATACGGACTCTGATACTGAATAGCTTTTTATATACTAGGCATGGATATTTCAAATTTGTTTTAATAATTATTACAAATTTATATTATATTCAAATAATTTAAGCAATGTATTAAATAAATTAAACAAACTGATTATTCTAATATTACTCAATACAATACTCACCGTTATTAGCCACACACGAGGCTAATTCTTTCAGTCTACAGTAAAATTCATGTTTATGAAAAGTCACAGACACTCCATATATAAAGGAGGACGCCCTTTATACACAGCTATAAAAATGGTTGATACTGAGGATATTAAAAATCAAATTGTCTCGTTTTATTACTTCCGCTTGTATTTCCTTTCTCATTCCCTAATTGCCCCCACTGCGGGCGCAGACCACATTTAAAGGATCCAACGAAATTAAACTCGTCGTGGCGGACATTTCTAAGGGGGGTCCCGTGCCCCTATCTCCCATAGGAACGAAGTTACCAATCCATGGGGGAGACCTTTTTAGTGCTCAAACACCTTCATGTAACATATCAATAGATAGATCTCGTCAAGCACTACTGTCTGGTCTTACTCTCCCCCCTAACACACACCCCCTCACTTAAGAAGAATTTTTTCTGTTTCAACTCTTTTTAAATTTTAGTTTTACCCATCTTTCTCAGTCCCTTTAAGCCCCACAGAGGGCGTAGGCCTTTTTTAACGGATCCAACAAAATTAAACTCGTCGAGGCCGACATTTCTAAGAGGATCCCGAGGCTCTATCTCCCATAGGAACGAAGTTACCTCCCCCCCCCGGGGGAAGACTTTCAAGTTGTTCAAACACCATTATGTAACATATCAATTGATAGATCTCGTCAAGCACTATGGTCTGGTCTTACTCTCCTCCCTAACATTCCCCTTCTCCTCCCTTAAGAAGCATTTTTCTCTGTTTCAACTCTTTTTAAATTTTAGATTTTCCCATCTTCCTCAACCCCTTTAAGCCCCACAGAGGGCGTAGGCCTCTTCTAAAGGATCCAACGAAGTTAAACTCGTCCAGGCCAACATTTCTAAGAGGGTCCCGAGGCCCTATCTAATATAGGAACGGAGTTACCCTCCCCCGGGGGGAGACATTCAAGGTGTTCAAACACCATCATGTAACCTATTAAATGTTTGATCTCGTCAAGAACTTTTGTTTGGTCCTACTCTTCCCCTCCCGTCAGGAGCATTTTCTTATTTAATTTTTCCAATTTCTCATAATTATATTAGTTTTTCCTATTTACCGGACAGCTCCAAAATTTCACCAAAAATAGCTGCAAACCGTCCTAAATGTATTCCCTCTCTCCGCTTCTTTTGGCCCCCACAGTTTTAACGTATCTCTCGAGCGGGGCTGTTAGAGAGGCGCAAAGGGGCATCCCTTTTAAAGTCCCATCTCTCAATTGCAAGTGAGGATTCATTTTAAAGGTCTCGAAGAGTACTTGTGTTTTGTATAGCTTCCCTCTCCCTTCCCCCTCCACCGCTCTCCAAGAGCCCGTCAATTAATGCTAACTCATCTCCTAGACTCTCTACTAGAAATCTCCTGGTTTCGATTGAAATAATTCGCCCAACCAATGTCTTAATTCTATGCAGTTATTAAACGACACACTGCGCACAAAACAGGTAAAAATCTAACGGCGCCAAGTTTGGAGATTATGGAGAATTCGTAATGCAAATGGTGCAGAAAATATTCATTTTTTGTCCATTTGACAATGTATTGTAATGATCTAAAAATGCAGAAAATTCAATAAAATAAAAAATAAAAATACACTAACTTGTAACGAAAAAATATTATTTTCAAAACTTATAAAATATTTTTCCAATGCGTTTTATTTTTGTGGGCATTTTTAAATTAAAAAAGAAAGAAAAATCATGCATCAAGCATAGATTATGTAACACTTTCCAACGCTTCCAAAATATTTTTACAAATCATTACCGCTTAATAAGCTGAAAGATAACACCCAAGTAAACAATTTGGAAAACGCATAACATATTTAAAAACGTAATTTCAGGAATTTCCAACATAAATTTCCATCATATACAATATTCGGAAAAATATCCGAATACTTTTATTCAGCCCAGTATATGATCTATAGATTTCATAAATATACTGCATAGGATGCTAAATTTTAGTTTAGTTAGGAAACGCGCAGTACAGTTAAAAATTCTCCTTCTGGAGTTTCTGTCAATAAACGGAAATGTGTTCGCGAACTTTTGTGCTGCCCTGTATATGATCTACAGAATTTATATACACCAAGTAATAGACAAAAAGTGAGTTAAATTTAAAATCGCGTTCAGCAACTTAAAACGCACTTCCAGGAATTATTGTTAACAGACAGTAGAGAAATCTTTTGTGTGGCCCCGTAAATGAACGATGACTGCTATACACACAATATTCTGTAGAAGCCTCTTGTAATGCACCTTAGTAATATATATAAATTTCAATGCGTTTAAAATAGTGAAACATTATTTAATTAAACCGCAAACGATTTTTCTCCATAGACGTAATGTAACGGAATTCTTTTGACTGTCCCTGTAAAGTAACTATAAGTGCTATGCATACCCTAATCCATATTAAGCTTCTTGTAATGCACCTTAGTGATATATATATATCAATTACAATGTATTTGAAACTGCGGGACATCATTAAAATAAACCGCAAATGATTTTTCCCCATAGACCGTAATGTAACGGGATTCTTTTGAATGTCCCTGTAAAAAAACTATAAGTGCTACACACTTCAGTTAAAATAGGGAACATGCTATAGATAACGACAATAACATATAAAAATTTCAGGGCAATCCGAGCATATTTACGGGAATAAGAGCACGGACAGATGGCAAACGTCTAGCAGATGGCAGACGGCCAGAAGGTCAATAATCGAACCACTATTGAACATCAGATATCGGTCCAGCGTCATATGTCGATATAAGTTGCTTGCAGATATTTAACTATAAGGAAACCGATAACAGTCACCGTCATTCGGAAAAACACGGCTGTTTAGTATTAGTTTCCGACATGCTACCGACACCTTGACCGCTACCACTGTGACGATGCTGACACAAAACCAGACACAGACGGCCATACGGCAGACGGCACACGGCCATAACGCAGACGGCCAGACAAACCGAAGTCATAAACACTTTTCAACTAGGTTGGAAAGTGTTAAAAAGAAAACGCTCATGAATTATTCATGAAACCAATAGTTTAAAAATATATTTAATGAAACTTTTCGTATAGGTTGTGGTCCTACAATTAATATATGTTTTTTGAATAATTCAAACCAGATTAACTTCCATAATTAAAGTAACCTTACAAATTGTATAGGCAAACTTATAGAGTGTAAAAAAAAAACTTAGCATTTATCAACAGATAAAATAATATATATATATTTAAACATTAAATTTCATAAACATTAAGTTTTTAAAACTTAAAATGACGCAATTTTTTTCACAATTTTAAACATAAACTACATAAATTCTAATACTTTACAATATCTAACATATTTTTCTCATGTAAAGTTTGTTTTCGATTTTCATTAATCAAATTCTCATTATCTGAACACCGTGTGAGGCAAAATCCAATTACTATAAAGCTTATACAATGCAATTATCTAAACAAAGTAATATATACTGGGTTTATTGTAAAAAAAAAAAAAAAAAAGATTCAATGTATTTTGTGTAACATAGCTGTCAACTGATGTAGTAACAGATTTAAACGTTATTAAAGTACCGTTATGAAAAATAAAATAATATTGTTTAAAAAATAGAAAATGTACTACTTTAAAAAAAATGTAAATTTGTAAAGATTTCTTTTATTTAATGTTTTTTTTTAAATGAATTATATTACAAATATTATATGAAACCTTATTTTTAATAGATATATGTGGCGTACACCAAAATTTTAATACCTAGATCTGTAATAATTGGAAAACGATTAAATTTGTTTTTACAATTTACCTGTTATTGTAAAGCACTCATGATTTAATGCTATGAAAATTTGTGATTACGTTATTATATAACTTTTTGTGAATTATTTATAGAATCAGTAAATATTACATGGTGTCTATTTTATGCCATACAACCAGGCTTCGCCCGATACGATGATCGGTTTCTCTAAATGAACCTTGAATAAAATTAAATACAGAGTTATCCAAAAAATTCATATATACACTGTTTATCCGATCATAACTTTCTGGTTTTTCTTTTTTTAGGGTGTAAATAATGGAAATTAATGATTGAATCAAGATTAACTTTTGAAAAAAGAAAATTTATTTTAAAATGCAATTAGAAATATGAAAATGTCGCAGAAGTACAAAGACAAGTGTTTCAGGTGTTCCTCGTAGTATTTTAACAATATCAGATGGAGTAGATTCTTTTGCAATTTAAATATTAATTATATATGAATAAAAACGGAAGTTATAATCATTCAAACTGTGTATACATTTTTCTGACGCACCCTATATATGGGTGAATTTGACCTTGTGTTTCAACGCAATATAGATCTTTACATGGAATGTCCTTTCGCATTGCTGAAACGATACGAACGCCATTGCGGTATTATATTTTATAATGTGTTCTAAATTGGGACTGTTAAGGACCAACTCTTTTAATTGATTATTTACAGTAGGACATTGATTATTTACAGACGGGACAAAGAAAAGTAAATTTGAATACGCATTAAATACAATTTAATTTAATATAACAAATGATACATTTTTGGTTGCTTTTGAAATACTACTGCTTTGATCGATCTACTGCGTATTTTACTTGAACATTTTACTTAACATTTGAATTATAATTTTTTCTTAAATAATATACATAATCAAACACGTGCTTTATCTTATTTGTACTGTTTATTTTTTTTATAATCATGACTGAGCATGATATAAAGCGATATTTTATTATTGTGGCAACATTGATTTATAAAAAAAACCTTTAATTTCATTTCTGAAAACAATATGCTGATATAATTTTAAATTAACTGCAATTTTTAATAAAATAAACATGTTTTAACGGAATGTGAGTGTACTATGTCAGAAGCCAGTTTGAAAACCTTTCTAATAATACCTCATTGATTGTTGTGTGTTTTGTACATGCATCGAAAAAGGGATGTTTACAACAGAGATAATATATATGATACACATTTTGAGCCGGCTCCATCAATTCCTGCCTGTTTCGCAAACTATAATTACGCAACGAGTCAGAAGAGTAACGATGAATAATTACAAAAGTCTGGAAATTATTCAAGATAACTTAATTCGTTTTAACTATTATATCGCGTTAAGTATTCTATTTTGAAATATTAAATTGTCACATGACAATTTGTGAGAAACTAATACAATAAAAACTATTTTTTTTAATATTATGGTACCTTATGAAACACAAGGGAACTATTGATCGAATAAAAGAAAAAAACAAGGGAAACAGTAATTTTAAACGTTATAGAACCTAAGAAACTAAAAACCTGCATATTGATTATGTAATCTATTTTCAAGAACTTAATTTACGTTTAGTGAAAAAAAAAGGTTAATAAAATATAATATGATTTACTTTATTTATGCTTTCTCATTAAAATTGTGGAAGAGATTCTTTTATAAATTCTCATTCATCCATTAATGAAATAACGTAAAATAATGGATTCTAATAAATTTGAAAATAAGGTTAGTGTATGTAGTTAGATAAAAATATTCAAAGATTTTTTTAGTTATTATTTGGTAAGGTAAGGAAAATATATTACAAGTGATTAAACGGAAAACTTTAAAAATTGTTATAAATTATAAAACCGGTAAATAAAATGTTCTTTTTAAAAATACAATATCTTATTAAAAGAAAAAAGAAGAAGACGTAAAAACAGTAATTTGAAATGGTATGAGAACATGAGAAAGAAATTTAAAACAAGCTGGAAATTGTACGTCAAACGTGACGAATGAGGTGCGTTCGTACTATAGCTAGTTATATAAATATTCAGATCTTGATGATTTTTAATTCTGTGAAATGAATTATATCGTCTGCAGATTAATTTCTGTAATAAAATAAGTATCTCCGTCACTTGACGATTAAACGTCGGAAGCTCCTATAACAGGGAAGCACCGATTTTTTTTAATTGAAATTTCTTAATAAATATTTTTATTAATATCTTCTTAAGTTTTGATTTGATTTCCATAAAATTTGAAATGTCTCGACAAAATTCTACAAAGATAATATATCTTAAATTTCAAACCATTCGGTTGGGTATTTTTTGCGTTGTTATATGCGGACAGACGGACGGACGGACCAGACGATGACGACAACAGGTGCAACGTATTTATATAATTACGAACGCATATAAAAACGAATATTTTCTTAATGCACTAGCGTGGAAAGGTCTTTGGTCAAACGTATAAAATAACAATAAAAAACAAAGTATAGTGAAATAGCAACGAATTTAATATGGAATGAAATTATACATGTGGGAATAATTAGAAGTAACAGCATCATGGATATGAACTCACTGAATTAAAAATATCCACGAGCTACAATAATGGCAAGTACGAGGAGGTTCTATAAATTATAGCCATAGTTTTTGGTTGAATTTTGAAACAATGCTCTGGGAAGCTTACTAATATGTTTATATTGCGATACGAAAGTTTGTATCGTTCATAAATATTAACCCGGATATATATTGGTATTTGAATCCAATCCTCAGTTGTATATGTTGGACTTTTATTAAATACTAGCAGACTACGCCCGCTGCGCTGGTCGGTTTCTCCAAAAGAACCTTGAATCAAACGAAATAAATCGGTGAATTTAACCTTGTATTTTAAAGTAATCTGTACCTTTACCTGGAATATCCTAAAATAACATAAAAACGGATACTTATTTCACTAAGTTATGTTTTTTTTAATACGGTTTATTATTACGTGTACAATTTATTACCTACTATTTTACCTTGATTTATATGTTTTGTAGCTACATTTTTTAATAACGTGAATTAACCTATATTATTCACAACTAAAAAAAATGGCGCATGTAGTATTTGTCAATAATTAAATAAAAATCATGCACTCGTGACATCATAATTCACTTTTATATTTTAACAGAATAATACGTTTACTATAATTTGTGACTCGTGCTGACACACTGCTGTTATTATTATTTTTTTACGCGTGAAGTTTTCGCTATGATACTCCATTGTGAAATTTGGTAATTTTTGAAATTCAATATTTGAAAAATGGCATAATCAGTGGATTTCAAATTTATATCAAGAAAAATACAATTTTTTACCTTTCTAACGCAGTTTGTCTAACAATTTTCTGACAAATACTTTTCGAGCTATTAATTTTTTCAGCAACTTCAAATGTTTCATTTTCCGAGATTAATCTGTGGCAACGATTAGCGAAAATCCCAGGCGTCAGCACAACGCATACCTTTTTATTAAAGAGGATTTTTGTTTATGTTATATTCGAAGAATCTTCTGTTGTGTTGAAACTATTATTGATCACAATCCCACAACAGTTTTGGGAGCTCAGTCGGGACTTGAATAAAATAAAAAGCTATATTGTGCCGTGATTTGAATAAGAAAAGTATTTTTTAAACAGATAATATGAAAAATTTGAGCTGTTTGTCGGAAGTATATGGATAAGAGTTCCGTTACCAGATCTACGATACTATAATATTGTGTTCTGCTGAAGTTTCAACAAATAAAATAATGTCAGCTCTAAATAAAGCTTAAAAAACAGACTTGTTAACATTATGGGATGAACTAGGTCTAGTTGTACCTCAGAATCCAAGAAATTTCGATTTGATAAAGTAACCGAATCAGAAGATTATGAAGAAAAGTTCGACTCGAAGTCATTGCCGCCGAGAGAGAAGAAAGAAAACAGCTGCAGATAAAAGCCGAAAAGGGAGAAAAAGGTCTAGAAGCAGAAAAGGGATAAAGAAGGCTAGATGCATAAAAAGAAGAAAGAATACAGAAAAAAGAAGCAGAAAAGGAAGAAAGAAGACTAGAAGCAGAAAAGGGAGAAAGAAGAGAGGAAAAAGAAGCAGACAGAATATTAGAGGAAAAGAAAATAGAGGTGTAGAGAGAGTATGAATAAAGAAAAATGGAGCTTCAATGAATTTGAAAAATGTAAGTAACAATTCTGCAATAGCTGGTTCAGGTAAGCAACCAGATTTGTTTAAAATAATGTCTCATTTTGACGGGAAAGGTAACATTAGTATTTATTTGGCTTTATTTGAAATACAAATATTTCGAATGAATATAGTAAAAGAAAATTGTGTAATGCATTTATTGAGTTTAATCCCGTTGGAAATAGCCAATATTATAGCTAGAGAGCAACAGACATTCGAAAATAATTACGATTACGTAAAAAAATTACTCAAAGCTTCAAAATGACGTCAGAAGAACTCTGACAGCATGCAGAAATTAATGTCTGAGGCAGAAATTAATGTCTCATAAAAAAGAATTTTCAGCCACTTGGCATGATTTAGCATTTGAATTAAGAAATTACTTAGGAGAAAGAATTAACGGTCTTAAAGTATCTTATTTTGAATCTTTAAAAGAACTAATAGTAGTAGATCAAATCAAGCGAATATTACCTGTAGAAATGAAGAACATTTAATTGAGGATCTTCCAAAAATTAAAAATGTTGATGTGTTAGTAAACAAACTAGACTATTACGAAACGTCGAGACGTAATATCAAAACATTAGATAAAAAACCATACTACAATTTCGAAGACCGAAAATCCAAAACAAGTAAACATGACAATGCATAATCTTTCTTTCATCCCCAATATCAAAATAAAAGAAGTAACTATCAAACTAATGATTTTGGCCAACATTCATCTAAAAACAATCGAAATTATTATTGCCAAAATCACAATTCTAATTCCTATGTACGAAAAGGAGTTAACATTAGTAATACTGCGAGCGAAAATAAGTCTAACCCTAATCGAACGGGAAAAATAATTGATATCAATGGTAAAGAAGCAAATATTTGTTCGATACCGGCAGTTATCTGTACATATGCAGTTATGAGTGTTATGCCAATATTGGATCGCCAAATTTGTCTCCAAATGATATCTTGTTAAATAGTATCGGTAGTGAAACTGTAAAACCAATTGGATATTTTGTGAAAGTAATCTGGAGGAACGGCCGTGCCTCCGCCAAGTCGAGAAAGCGCAGCCGTAATGCTTTCTCTGGAAGCAACTCAGGGCACATTTGACCCCCCCCCCCTCCATATATTTGCTCTGGAGTATCCCAAAAACCTAAAACTTTGTTTATCTAGAGTATGTGACAAACAGGTCCAAAATTGAAAAAAAAACACGCTTCTGTTTTTTCTAGTTCACACGATATATGAATTCAAAGTTTCGATTTTTTGTCACTCATTCACTCACGCGTCATCAAAAAGATAAGGTAGATCCCGTCGCACTAGAAACTTGAAATTGGAATAAAGGTAGTGTTTAGGATTCAAAGAAAGAAAAAATGATAAAATCTGGAAAATTCGAAAAAAAAATCGAAAAAAAAATTAACAAAATTGAAAAATGAAAATAACACAATCTTGTAATCTCAGAAATTTAAAATTTGATGTGAAGGTAGTGTTTACAATTCAGAAAAAGAAAACATCAAAAACACAATAAAAATCGAAAAAAACGAAAATTTGAAAAAAATTCGATTTTGTTGCGCTAGAAACTTGGAATTCGAAATAAAGTTAGTATTTAGAATACAAAATAAGGGAAAATTAAAAAATCCGGAAAATCGGCAAAAAATATTCGAAAATTTAAAAAGGTCGAAAAAATAAAAATAATAAAAATAATTTGATCTTTTAGCCTTAGAAACTTAAAATTCGGCGTAAACGTAGTGTTTAAAATTGAGAATAAATAAAATTAAAAACACAATAAAATTCGATAATGAAACAAAAAAAATGAAAAAATCGAAAAATAAACAAAATTTTAAAATAATTCAATTTTATCGCGCTAGAAACATGAAATTTGGAATAAGGGTAATATTTAGAATACTAAAGTAAGAAAAAAATTAAAAATTATGGAAAATTCGGAAAATAAATCCGGAAAAGTCGAAAAAAAATTCGAAAATTGAAAAAATTGAAAAACAAAATTTAGAAATTCAAAAAAAGATCGATTTCGTAGTCTTAGACACTTAAAATTTGGCATAAAAGTAGTGTTTAGGATTCAGAAAAAGAAAAAATTAAAAACACAACAAAAATCGAAAATAAAATAAAAAAATCGAAAAAGATCGAAACTTGAAATTTTAAATAGAGGATACAAAATAAGAAAAATTAAAAAAATCTGGAAAATGAAAAATAATGAAATGAAAAAATGAAAATAATTCTATGTCCTAGTCTTAGAAACTTAAAATTTGGTGTAAAGGTAATATTTACGATTCAATAAAAGGAACAATTAAAAAAATTTGAAAATTTGAAAATAAAATCAAAAAATCAAAATATTTGTAAAAAATCGAAAAATCGAAAATAATTTGATTTTGTAGCGCTAGAAACATAAGTTTTAAGATAATTGCCGTATTAGCTAGTACACCGACCCTAACTGTTTTACAGTATTTCCCACGGATTATACTTTTCTTTTCTTTCGTTTCCGAATTTTGTTATAGAAAAGTTCCGCTATAGGTTGGCTTCGTTATGGGCGGTTTCTTTATATACAGGTTCGTTTTCTGCCACAGGTGCTCTATTTAATTTGCATATGAAATATGGATTGTTAAATGATGTTAGCCCCACAAAAATTTCACAGCTCTTCCTCCCCTGCCGACATTACTGGCTGGTTATAGCTTGATAGTATTTTCTAAATAAAATCATGGTGACTCTAAGATTCCCTTGATTTATTTCTAAATTGAACCTAAATGATCCTAAGAAGACGGATGAAAGAATTACTATATTGACATATGACAATCAGGAAAGATAGAAGTAAAATCAAAAATTCAAAAAAATTATAAAAAATCGAAAGTTAGAAAATAATTCGATTTACTGGAATTTTCCGGAAATTTTAACTTAACCGGAAATTTTAACTTTATTTCTTTTTATCCCAAATATTTATGCTAAATATCAAGTATCTAGGGCTGCGAGTAATATCTCAGATGGATAGGACCTTTCCTGAAAGCAACTGGGAGTACTTTTGACTCCCCCTTTCCGTAACATAGTGATTGCCTAGGAACCTGAATCTTCTTTTATCTACAGGACTTTCAAACGAAACTAAAGCTTCAAATTTTTTAGCAAAAACCAGTGGATGATCTCCAAAAAGAGCTCAAAATAAAAAAAAAGAGGATTACTTGCAAAAAGAAGTGAAATCCTATCAAAAACGTCACCTGTAAAAAATCGAGGCTAACGAAAAAGAAAGGCTACCGCGCTACTTTACGCGTATCTTTTTTTACAGACCGCCAGAGTCACGTGATGCTCGAATGCACCAATGAAGGTGTACGAAAAGAGCATCACGTCACTCTAGCAGTCTGTAAAAAAAGATAAGTGGAATGCACCGCGGTAGCCTTTCTTTTTCGTTAGCCTTGGGAAGTTTAACGGATTTTTCAAATGTTTCACAATAATACAAAGCGGGTATCAATATGAGTAATAGAGAATAGTAAATATATGAGATTGATAAACATGTTGAATCATGATAAAAATCCAATTATGGAAACATTCGCATATTTTACGCAATTACGTAGCACGAGAATGTGACGTATATAATTAGTCCTAATGTAATTATACCATCCAATACCATAACATATTAAGGTGTAAGGACTTTCCTGTGCGTATGTAATTAACCTTAAAGAAATTATCCCATCGCATCCCATAACATAGTAAGGTGTAATGGCTTCCCTGTGCTGCATAGTTTGCCAAGTCACAAAATAATAATTAACTAAAGATGTCGAAACTAGGAGTGATTTGTGAATGAAAATTTCAGAGTTAATAAGATAGCTAAACTTGGCCGTACACAATCTCAGAACTTTTTACGTTAAACGAGTCACGAGACTTGGCTGCATTTTTTACAGGTGACGTTTTTGTTGGAATATGTGTTGACGGTTACCCATATCGACAAAATTTCATGTTTTGTAACTATGTATATCCTGCTACCTCCAATGTTTATAAGCAAAGAAGAGCCAATTATGAGCATTACTATTGCTCGTGTCATGCAAAAAGTAGAAACACCTTTGAGTGTATTAAGAAGTATGCTGAGTTTTAATTTAATTATTTTTGTTTTGTTTTGTGTTTTGCTTCATAGTGCAGTATTCAAATTATACGAAGGGAAGTATTACTAACAAGGTCGCTATTAACGTCAAGATGACCGAAAATGTGGGAATAATTAGAAGAAACAGCGTGATCGATATAAACTCATTGAATTAATAATATCCACGAGCTAGTATAAAGGCAAGCACGAGGGGGTTCTATAGATTTTAGACGTAGTTTTTGGTTGAATTTTGATGCAATGCTCTGGGAAGCATGCTAACTATGTTTATATTGCGATACGAAAGTTTGTATCGTTCATAAATATTAACCCAGTTATATATTTGTATTTGAAACCAATCCTCAGTTGTATATGTTCATATTTTATTAAACCCTTTCGTTTATATTACATTTGAAGAATCTTCTGTTGTGTTGAAACTATTATTGATCACAATCCCACATACATGATGTAATAACAAAATATAGGTGAAAATTTTAAGTATTTATCATAAAAAATTTAATTGAACTCATATATTTCTGTCGTCGATGTGGCCTCCTTTAGCGCGTATTACAGCTTTCCACTACTTTTGCATTTGAGACACCAATTTTTTCAGTGTCTCGTGGCTTACATTTCTCCAGGTATGAAGCAAACTTTCCCGAAGTTTTTGAAGATTTGTTGGAGCCATTATACAAAATTTTCTGTCCATTTCATCGCACAAATTCTCAATAGGATTGAGATCATTCGATTGCGGGGGCCATATGATAATTTTGAGAGATTATTGCTTCTCCTTTGTTTTCAAATAATTGAAACATAATTTAGATCTGTGTTTTGGGTCGTTGAATTGTTGAAAAAAGAATCCTGTGCCAATATTTCGAGTACGCATGATGTACTAAGATACCGTGATACATTTCCATATCCATTGTTAATTTAACATCTACCAAAACCATTTAACGTCTACTAACCTTTCTTCCTCCAAAAGCACCCCAAATGATGACGTTACCGCCTCCATGTTTCACCGTGTGATTTAAATATTTTTTGTGTACACACTGTCCGATCATTCTTCCACCATACTGACCTGTTTTAGTTCCGAGCAATTCAAACTTAAATGAATCAGGGCAAAACAATTTTTTCCCATTCTATCAATGTCCAAGAATGATGTTCTTTACCGTACGGAAGACGTTTTGTTTTATTTACACTCTGCACAGTGATGCAAAATCCTGGCCAAAAAGTCAAAAATTTAAAATTTTCAACATTTGTGAAAATCATATTTTATAATAGCGTGGCGTGCCGATCTATGTCTATTTTAGGAACATGAGTTATATCCGGCGACTACTAGCCTCAGTTTAAATGAAATTTTCATTGTGAGAAGACTTTTTTTTGTTATGTTTTAGCTTTGTTATTTTGTTTAAATGTATACTTTTACATGTGCATTTAAATAGTTTTATTTTTTATATAATAAAAAATAATTAAAATTGAAAAAGCGTTATTTTAAAGCATTTTTAGATTTCATGTATTAAAATATAGTTAGTGAAATATATTATCTAATATATTCAAGGCTTTTTAAAGCTGTGTGGTGGTTTGTCGGCTTTTTTTAATTATAATCATATTGGTTATAGTTTTGAAAGCAAATTTATAAAAGAAAATGTTCCGCATAAAGTTTTCATTTTTATATATAAAGGTTTTTTAGGGGGGGGGGGGAGAGGGCTAATCTAGTAAAGACACTTAAAATCCAACATCTCTATACACTAGAACCTAAACTTTTCTAATTAATAAATGAAAATAATATATATATATTATTTACATTGGTTTATATAAATAATTAAACTATTATATATAGTAAAATTTATTCACTTTTAATTAAACATTACTTGTATTTAATGCAAACCTATCAAAAACTATTTTCCTCTTATAAACATTAAACATTTTAGTAAACGTTGTATTATATATTTATGTTTTAAATAAATGCATACATGTATGTGTATAAATTATTAATTAAGCGTATTTACTAATAGTAAGTCAACAGCGATGGTTTTAACTTTGAAACACATGAAAAGTAATTTTCACCTGATCTTTGCATCAAATACTTATTGCGTATTGAATTACTGTGCGTAGTAACAAATGTTTTCGACAAGCTATGCAACAATCAAAACTTCATTACGCAGACAGATATTGGAGATTCTCAACTTTTATTGAACTCTTCTTTAGCTGCAGTTGCTGGAAGTCTTCTATTTCGTTTATTTAAGATCACAATATGTTTGTTTTCCTTATCTGATGTATATTTAGGCCGTTCACAACATTTTCCTATTGAATTTGATCTTGTTTGTTTCAATTGAGCTAATTTGTATGTTAAGCTTGATTTTGGGATTCTTAATTTTTTGCAATTTTTTCATGGGTATAATTTTCTTGAGACAGAATGTCATTTTTACCACGGAAAAGATAGAATAGTCACGTTTTTTCTCCATCTTTAAAAAAAAATTATTTACAAGCAATCAATATTACATGCAATGGAGAGTAATATTAATTAATCTCTAAGTAGATTAAGTATTAGAATTGCAAAACATAAATTAATATTAAGTAATCATTATTTAAGGAAATTTATCAATATATGTGCCAAACTTGATATGAAGAAACAAAACATTCAAATATTTATTTTCTAACTAGGGGGCCTACCCCCTGCGAGCTAAGCTCGCCAACCCCCGCTCAGACTTCAAGGCCTCTAAAAACATGACAGAGTGCTTTATTTTAAAAATATTGGTAAATCTGTAATTGGGTTGCCATGCTTTTAACGTTTTAATGGGGCATTATTTTATTATCATGGCCTCATACACAGCTGTTGCGACAACTGACGACTGTTTTCGGGATTGATAAGTAAAATCAATTACAACTTGAAAACCAACTTGAATAAAATGGTTAGGTTTAAATTGTGGCTACCTCTCGGACTTTTATAACAACGATCTATATTCTATTCTTCCTTGCGTTTAAGGATGAGAAAAATTCCATCTGCTTGTGAATAACATTAAGAACCACGGTATTGAAAAGTACTGTTAAAGACATTTTCAGTAACAGGTTTTAATTTTCTCTCTATTTTAGTACACCATCATGCATATTTTCATGTTATTTTAAATATGTAAATTATTTATTTTAATTAATATGTATATACGAATTTTCTTATAATTATTTATCATACAAAATTAATTAAATAGTTTGTGCATGCATGCCTGCATTTATTCGGCATCAATTGATGAGATATTTAAACAAATTTGCTATCCGCGATAATTTTACACCATGTTATGTCACTTGAATATTGTCCATAAGAAAATCGGGTACTTTTCCAGTATAGGATCCTTTGCTTTTTAGGTTTGGCGTAATTCGAGCTTCAAAAGGGGATAGATTCGTTAATATACATAGATTTGTTGCCAAAAGTTACGAAAACAAACCAAATGAACTTTTGGTGCTTTTCTATTATAAGGGTCTTGATGCTTTTTTAAAAAGCTTGGCGGAAAAACCAAGCAGGATAGAAAACCAAGCAGGATATTTTATTTTCCTTCCGTTCAGTTGGGCAATTATTATTTTATATATTCGTTTCAAATATGCGAATTAGTGATTTTATAAATTCGTTTAATTCAATTTTACAAAAAAAATAACAAAATGATATCAATAAATAATAATTACTATTAATTCCTTTTCCCCCTTTCTTTTGCGTTTATATAAATGACGTCATTTGGACGAATTTATTCAAAATATTTTCAGTTTATAAATTAAATTAAATGCTGACAGACGATTGAATCCTGGCGATAGAGATGTGATTTTTTTTTTCAAATTTTCCTGAAAAACATAATTTAATCACAATCTTGTCTTCATTATCGATTGAAATAAAAGGTAAATTCAATTTCAATTTGGAAATGACGCATAAAAAGAAATCAATAATCCCTATCGGGATCCTTTTCAATTTTTTTCCCTTTTTTGTCACAAAAAAACTGAGTAATTAGTTGCCACCATTACAGAAATGTCATTAAAATTATAAAAAAATTAATAGCTCGAAAATTAATTCCAATTTAAAAATTCTATTACCAGTTTTGACATCCGCGGATTTTTATGGACAATTGGTATTAATTTAACCATCAAACGTTTAACATTTTATTAAAAATAGCCCTGAAACATAATCAGTCGTTTAATCAGCCGTTTCATAAAATCGTTTCATAAATTCGTTTCATAAAATCGTTTCACAAATTCGTTTCATTAGGATTTTATATATATAGGGTAGATAATCTTTCAATATGCGGTTTCTATAAGATCTGTGATGTTTCCAAACGATATAAGAATTTTAATGTACTAAATTAGAAATTATTCATTGTGAACATGTTATTAAACGCAAAATTAATTTGATAAATAATTGAAATCAACATTTACATATATATATATGATGTAATCAAAATCGGTTTATTGTGTTTGACCAAAGACATTTGCACGTTAGTGTGTAACTTATTTTCAAGAACTTAATTTAGGTCTAGTGAAAAAAAATATTAATAAGATAAATAAATGAAATCAATACATATATATATACACATATATATATATATATATATATATATATATATATATATATATATATACTAGCAAGCTACGCCCGCTGCGCTGGTCGGTAATTATCTAACTATTCAGTAGATTTTAAAAATAAAAGGCTAATCTTTAGTAATCGGTTTCACCTGACTATATAACCTCCATACCTAACTCTTTGACTAAGCAAAGTCAAACGATGTGCAATATAAAAAAACATTCTTGAAAAATTATCTACTTAGCAATGCAAGTCTTATTAAAATCCGTTCAGTAGAACTTTTTAAAAGGGCTAATCTTTCATATTTGAGTTTAACTAATTGTCGAACTTTCCCCCAAAACTCTATAGCTATGCAACGTAGAGAGATGTGTTATACACCAAAACCTTCTCTGAAAAGATATAAGAATATTGATCATTAAAATTTATGAAATTGCAAGTTGTTTCTCGTTGTCTTTTCTCAATAAATTGTGCAAAATGACGTATAATGGAATATATTCCGTGTGCCACCAAACCTGGGGCAAACACGAAATCAAAGAAAATCCAGCATCGATAATTGAATAAATTCATATTTAATACATTGAAAATTTTTCCATAGAAAGCAATATTCCATATTGTGCTGCGTTTGTAGCCTTGCCAACATGTTATAGTGAGAAAGTTCCAAGCTGAGTATCGTTCCCAAGTGGTTCAGTTGGTAGAACGTCAATGCGCTATACTGATAACCCGGGTTCGAGTCCAGGCTTGTGTACGTTTTCACTATGTTGGCTGTACGCCAATTAAGCAATTAACATTTGATTATTATTGTAACGGAAAAATATCCCCCCAAAAAAAACTTTGTTCCAAATTACACCAATTCCTTGTAGACTCGATTATGAAGCAAGTCCACTTTAAAAACATACAATCAACTTAACGGTTTTTTAAGTTAATTATGCTCTAAATAACGTCCGGTAATTCATGACAAATGTCTGTAGACCGGATTATGTAATTCAGCTACTAAATTAATGCATATGGTACAAACTACACCTACTTTCCAATCAGGATCAGTGGTTACGGATAGATGTAAGTAAGTCTGTCATTGTAACTGTGTTTTAGTTTGACTTACGAAATATTATCATAACATTCAATATTAGCAATATTTTTGACATTATTAATAGTCCCCAAAACGGTCCTTTTTCTGGCTACCAATATATTTTTTTAATTATTATCGTGATAGGTTACTATAGCAATTGCAAGGAAATGTTAGCCGACCGCATGTGATAAATAGCCCAATATTATTTCAATCGAAATCATTCCTATTGCATTCATTTCATTTAAAATATAAACATTTCGCTCATTTAATTTAAAATACATACATGAAAAATACACATATTACATAAATTTAAAACATACGCCTTTCACAAATTTCATTAAAAATGAGAAATAATGCTATAAACCAAAACAGTCTATTTCATCATCAAGGTATTGTTTCTAATTTAAACACGCAAAAAATAAAATCTGCTACTGCCGAGAAAAAAATGCTTTTGGCGAGATTTGCGCCCGGCTACATAAAAGTACGAAAATTCTCTTATAGCGGGATTCTACGACATGTGTAAGATAAATATAAAGCGAAACATTTTGTAAGGAGATAGTGATGGTCATAAAATATAGACATCCGAGGCGTATATTAGTGATTTACAGCCACGTCAAGTATCAGTCAGAATTGATTGATTGGACCCATTTACGAATATTTCCCCATTAATCGTCAATGGTTAGTCAAACAGTAAAGCTGTCATCTATCATAAACGGCTTCACCAGATTACAGACTGTACCCCCATTGTTGTGTAACTAAGTAATGTAGAACAATATATTATGTACTAAAAACTATCTTTGAAATATTATCAAACTATCAGTGCAAGTCACATCAAAAACCGTTTATTAGAACTTTTTGAAAAGGCTAATATTTGTAAAAGAGTTAACCTGATTTTCGAATTTCCCCCCTATAATTCTAGAACTATTATATGTTATATAATAAAACATTCTCTAGAAAATTATCTAACTGTGTAGGTTACGTCGAAATCCATTCGGCAGAATCTTTTAGGCTAATCATTTATAATCGGGTTAATCTGATTATAGAACTTTTCGTAATACTATAACTGAACTACGTAGAACAATATGTTATATAATAAAACTTTCCCTGATAAATTATCTATCTAACAGTTTAAGTTCTATGAAAATTCATTCAGCAGAATTTTAGTTATAAGCAGCCAGAACGAAATTTCATATATATATATATATAGTAGATTGCTATTAATATAATTTACATTTGAATTTAAAAAAAGTACTCCAAAAATGCTGTCATACACTTGAAAAAACACATTTTGGCTTAAAATGAAATTGTTTGGCGACAAAAGTAAAATCAAAATCGCCAAAAACAAAAGATAAACCGCCAGATATTGTTTCACTAGCAATCTTGCACACTGAATAATGTTTTAAGCATTACGAACATTCCCAATAATGTTTAAATGGAATATTTTAGTTTTATAATATTATCTCTCATCAAAACTGTTTTTCTTTTTCTTTTTTTTCTTCTTTTCTTTCTTTAAAATAAAATTAGTAACAGTTTTTCTTTTATTTTTCGAGGTGTATAGCTGTTTCAATTCTTTCTCCAACGGTAATAGTCGCCTAAAATGAGCAATGGTAACCTTTTCTTCCAAAATAACAGAGCTTTTTATTATAATTCTATAACTAATCTACGTAGAACGATATATTATATAATAAAACTTTCCCTGATAAATTATCTACCCAAGAGTTTAAGTTCTATGAAAATCCATTCAGCAGAATTTGAGTTATAAGCAACCAGAACGAAATTTCATATATATAGTAGTAGTAAATAAAAGTAGATTGCTATGAATATAATTTACATTTGAATAATTAAAAAAAAATACTCCAAAAATGCTGCCATACACTTGAAAAAACGCATTTGGATTAAAATCAAATTGTTTGGCGACAAAAGTAAAATCAATATCGCCAAAAACAAAAGATAAATCGGCAAATACTGTTTCAATAGCAATCTTGCACACGGAATAATGTTTTAAGCATTGCGAACATTCCCAATCATGTTTAAATGAAATAGTTTCCTTTTTTCAATTTTATCTCTCATCAAAACAGTTTTTCTTTTTTTTTCTTTCTTTTTTTTCTTTTTTTTTTTCGAGGTGTATAGCAGTTTCAATTCTTTCTCCAACGGTAATGGTCGCCAAAAAATGAGCAATGGTAACCTTTTCGTCCAAAATAACAGAACTTTTCATCCTAATTCTATAACTAATCTACGTAGAACGATATCTTATATACTAAAAACTTCCCTGAAAAATTATCTATCGAAAAGCATAAGTTCCATCAAAATCCTTTCAGCGGAACTCGTGTTATAAAGGAACGGAAAAAATTTCCGTTTGTGTTTTATATATATAGTAGATAGATTGTGTAATCAAAATCGGTTTATTGTGTTTGACCAAAGACTTTTGCACGCTAGTGTATTTTCAAGTTTATTTTCAAGAACTTAATTTTGGTCTAGTGAAAAAAAAGGATTAGTAAACTGTAATATAAATAAAACATACTTTTTATTTGCATTTTTCTCATTAAAATTTTTAAAAAGTGTTTTTTTTAATATAAAGTCTGACAGATTAATTAATGACATACTGTGAAATTCGAATAAAATTCAAACTAAGGATGTTTGTTGTAGTTTTCTAAAATTATATAATTTGGTCAAAAAATAAATACAGGGTGATTTTTTTTAAAGTTGTGAAAGTAAAACCCTATAACAAAAGAACCACTGATCCAAATGACTTGAAATTTAACCAATATGCTCCCAAAGCAATGGGTATTTTTTAGGCGTGGTTAAAAAAACTTAAAATCGCACTGGCAGATGGCGCTGTATATGCAGTAAAGTCAGAAAACGAGCTTGCGCACTACACACGCACAGTGGCGGTAAAAATGTGAAGCACGCACACCTCGTGTTAATTATTCTACGGATATCCTCGCAATGACTGTGCCATTGACAGACCGTGCATTGACAGTGAAACTGTATTATCAGAATAATGAAAGCACAGCAACTGCTCTAAGGAAACTAAGGACACCTAAAAATTTATGAAAAGGGCCAATGATGACAGAAGGTCTACGGAAGATGTTTTTTTTTCAAAGTACCGTCAATTATTTTCCTCCCACTGACGATATTCTTTGTTTCTTTTAAATTACAGCGCCATCTGTCGGTGCGATTTTAAGTTTTTTTTAACCACGTCAAAAAAAATTCTCATTGCTTTGGGAGCATACTGATGAAATTTCAGATAATTTGGATCAGTGGTTCTTTTATTATAGGGTTTTACTTTCACAACTTTAAAAAAAATCACCCTGTATAAGCGAAAACTGAAATTGTAACATAGTAAATGGAAACCATTAAAATTTGATTTCAAATCATTATTTCTATTAGAAACTGTAATAATTGAATGGATTTAATTAGGAATTTATGAAGAAAAATATTTTAAAGACTGCTGTCAATTATTTATGAAAGTTATATTTTACGTTTAGAAGTTTATTAATTTGAGTATTCGTATAATTTTTTAAAAGAACGAATTTAAAAAAACATTTTATATTTTTAGAAAATAAAATATTTGGAATCATCTGCCTAAATAACATTGTAAGAAAAACATTACAGCTATTCATTTTTTCATTCAAATTTTTGGACATCTTGCTAAAAATATATCATATATAAAGGTTTTAGGTATTTAAAAGAAATTGAAGCATTACAAGAACTAAATAATAAAGTAATAAATTATATTCGTTAGTTAAAATAATATATTGTGAAAAATACTAAATAGAAAAAGATAATCTGAATAAACCCAAAGAAAAACATGTTTATTTTATTTTTATTTTTATTTTTATTTTATATTTTATATTTTATCTTTTATATTATATTTATTTATTTATTTATGTTTACTACTTTATAGCCTGTTATTTCTTTAAAAACTGTTATATTTTCTAACATTATATATATTATATTAAAATATATAGTCGTTGAAAAGAGCCTTTTTTATGAGATAAGGCTTGTCTTTAGTTGCAGTTGGTTTTTTCTAGCCTAGAAACTAATGGAATATTTTATATTTTTATTTTGTTCAAATTATACTGTGGGCTTAACCTTAGTTAATTTATTTTTTCTGCTAAGTTTTTCTTCTCTATATTCCTCTTTTAATTAATTTTTTAATTAAACTTTTTCTAAGGTAATAATTTTTGTTTAATTTTATACTATAGTTTAACATACTTTTTCAATGGCTCTGTTATGTCTCTGCAAGTCGCTTACATGTCGTTTGGATGTTCAATTGTACCGTAACTAGGAAATTCATTAAGATTCCTACATTGATACATGTTTCCAATTTTTTTTCTTTTAAGGTAAAACATCAAAGTTTTTAATTCGCTAATGGTTAATCGGATTCTTTCTCTTTCTGAGTACTGAACAATGAAGAAAAAAAGTCTGTGTTTTTCTATTGATGAATTTACGTGAATCTATATAGTTAAATGCGTTGTTATCTTTAAAGGATATTTAACTGGATTAATGTTTATTTATCTAATAAGCTAATATTTTATTGGAAAAATTCTAAATTAACATTGCTTTGTAAGCAATATTTATTTGTAGCTCACTTCTAATGTAAATGTTTGAAATTTTGTTATTTCATACAAAATTAAAGTTATATCCGCATAGTGAGTGTCAGTATATAGCAGTGATTACAAGTTTTATGAGGACACATTCAAAATAATTTAATGCAGGTGGTAAAAAAAAAAAAAAAAAAAAAAAAAAAAAAAAAAATCATGTTTCTTAATCTAAAACTAGTCGAATGTTCCAATCCCTTAATTTTCGTTATTCAGTTGTACGTCAAGTTTTTGAGAAACGTTGGGTTACCTTGATGCAAAGTAGCCTTCGTTGCTATGTAGAACACAACTCGAAAAATTGAGAAAATCATATCACAGCGTCCCGTACCGGCGGAATAGTCTCAAATTCAACTGAAACCTGCTAACCATAGCCAAAAAAAAAAAAAAAATAAATAAATAAATAAATAAAAAGGTTCCATTATTTGCACAACTTTATACACTTTTCGATGATTAATAATGAAAATGAAACAAATATTGCTATCACAGTGCCCCCTTCTGGCGGGATAGCCCCAAATTCAACTAGGACCAACTGGCCATCGCCATAAAACACATAAATGAAATTTAGTTCAATTCCATGGATACACTTCTCGATGATACAATAATGAAAATGGAACTAAAATTGCTAGCACAGTTTCCCCTTCCAGCGGAATAACACCAAATTCAATGCAAACCTGCTGGCCATTGTTAAAAACTGATAAATGAAAGTTGGTCCAATTCTATACATGCTTTTACACCCTTTTTATGATACGAAGGAGACAGATATTTTGTAAAAACATGTTTTTCGAGGTCTCTGATCCCTAAAACATATAAATCCGTCGAAAGAAAAATTTCCTTACAATACTTTTATCTATTATAGATAGAAGAAATTAAACACTGATACAATAGTATGTATCATCAGGACTTGGCGACCAAAATATTTCAACTGGCGACGTGTCGAATCAAAATTGAATTATCTAACGATAATTTATTTGAACGGCACTTTACTTAATGATTATAAACCGTAGTAATCTGCAAATAGGTGGCACTTTAAATAAAAATTAAAAACTAGTAGGATGTATCAATACCAAAACTTTCTTTTATCTCATACATGCTAATACTTCAAAAAGTGTAATATTTATTTTTAATTATGCATTTTATAATCCAAAAATGCAGCAGGACAGCTCCATCTGTTGTATGATTTATACGTAACCTAATGAGCACCAATGTATGTCAAGGTGTAACTGAATGTAAAGTTTCATGACATTCCATGTATGAATGCTTGAGATATCACTATCGCTAAAATCGCGTATATCCTGAAAAATGCATCATAGCAGCGCCACCTGTTCGAAATTTACGCAAGAACCTAAGCAGCAACAACTTATGCCAACGACTATCTGAAATTGAAGTTTGATGAAAATCCGTGCATTAGTTCCTGAGATAGAGCTATTGCGGAAATCGTGAAAAATGCAGCAAATCAGCGCCACATGTTGGGCGATTTATACCAAAAATAATGTCACCAATTTTAATCAAAGTCTAACTGAATCTAAAGTTTTATTATATACCATGCATTATTTCTTGCGACAGCGCACCAAAAAACTGTTTTCCACATACAGACTTTTACACACAGACAGACAGACACACAGACACACAGACACACAGACACACAGACTAACAGAGAGACATTTTCTAAAAACAGTCAAATTATGTTCAGGACATTTTAAAACGCATAAATTCGTCTTAAATCAGAAGTTGAAAATTTTCATAAATCCAATACTTTCTTCTTTCATCATTGAAGAAAGTAAAAATTTAATATAACTAGTAACGGAAATATACGAGAGTATTTTCCGAGTTAATATCGATTGCGAAAAGCGTAGTTTATTATTAGATACTATATAAACCAATATATTTTCAAAATTTATAGAAGCATTTCTAAAAATAAAGTTTTATTTGCTGCCACTGATTAGTATTTATAGTTCAATAAAAAAAATTTCAATCTAGAATATAGATTTTGCGGATTCTATCATTTCTAAAGTAAACAGTTTCATGTTTAACAAAAATGTTTTAACATGATAAATTAACAGCATTAACATTAAGATTAAAATTAATATTATTTTGTTACTTACTTATGTATAAATTCAGTTGCGCAGTTGTAAATGTTTAATTGAGAATCGATAGCATACTAAAAACCGATATTCCGGTGTGAGAAAACTGATTAGTTCTAATCCTAATCCTAATAATATTATGAGAGTGATTGTGTGTGTTAAGGTTTGGCTGAAGTAAACGTGAAAACGGAGGATTTAATGGCCCTGTATCTTTACATATAGATGGTTTATAACCCAGAAATGAATATAGGCTTTATTTTGTTTATTTTTCTTATTAATTAAAATTTTCATTATATTCATAGAGAATCTATAAGCATTTTTCCAAAAAAATTAACTATTTTACATTATCATTGCTAGGGCTTTAATCATAACATCAATAACATATAACAATTTCGTGACAATCCGGGTATATTTACGCAAATTAGAGCACGGACAGACAGACAGACAGACAGACGGCAGACAGACAGACAAACCGAATTCCTAAACATTTTTCAAATATGTTAGAAAGTGTTAAAAATGAGTTAAATTTAAAAACGTGTTCAGCAACTTTATACGCATTTGCAGCAATTATCTGTAACAGACAGTACCTAATTCTTTTTTGTGTCCCTGTAAATGAACGATGAATGCTATGCACACAATATTCTATAGTAAGCCTTTTATAATGCATCTTAATGATATATATCGATTTCAGTATCTTTAAAATATTGAAACAGTGAAAATAGAATAAGTTTGAAATAGTGAAAATAAACCCAAAATGAATTTTCTCCATAGACCGTAATGTAACGAAATTATTTTGAGTATCCCTGTAAAGGAACTATAAGTGCTATGCACACCCTATTCTATAGTAATCTTGTAGTGAACCTCGGTGGTATATATCAATTTCAATATATTTGAATTGTGTAAGAACATTAGTATAAACCGCAAAATATTTTTCCCCATATACCGTAATGTAACGGAATTATTTTGTGTGTCCCTGTAAAAAAACTATAAGCGCTACACACTTCATTTCTAATACCGAACATGCCATAGTAAACCTCAATAACATATATCGATTGCATGGCAATCCGAATATATTTACGCGAGTTACAACACGGACAGACAGACAGACACACAAATCCAATTCATAAACAATTTTCAATTACGTTGGACAGTGTTACTAGAAATGTTTTCAATAAATATTCGAATAGCATCCAGATCAAACATATAGAGATGATATGTTACATAAGTTAAAGAAAATATTAACATGTCTCCCAATTTTATAGTACGGTTAAACTAAATAAATTCCTCTCATGTATTTTGCATAAAAAAAGTTTGTATTTTAAAGAAAAGAAATAAAAACATGCACTTGGAGCTACAAATATTTTTCTATAAATAACATGGATGGATGAAAAATTGTCATATTCAGTGTATTACAAAATTTCATACATGAACGCAAAAAAGAAGAGAGAGAATTTTTAAATTCACATAAAAATGGTTTATGCAGGCTTTGTTGGACCTTAACAGAGACTTTTTTGCATGGATGGTTTGTAATATCGAAAAACTGTTTATCCAGAGCTATTTTATGTTTTTGTACCTTAAAATGAGTAGTTTCATATAAAAATTCCAGTGATAAACGCTGTATAATGCAAGTCGTGCATTATATTTATGATAGCATTGGCTAAAAACTGTTCTCAGTTTATGTGATTGTATTTCAGTTTTGTATACCTGAGTTGGAAACTGAGAAATAAAGCAGAATATCAAATTATTTTAAAACTATATAAATTCTGTCTCCTTTTATATGATTAAAAAAGTTTACATAAGCAAAAAATAAGTATAAAAGTAAATATAGTTATTTTTAAAATACACTCTTTTCAAATCATTTAATGTTTATCTTGAAAGTCATGTTTAAATTCATAACTGCAATTCATAATTTAAAATATATGTATACAGGGTGATTCATAAAAGATGGGCAGAAATTTAAGGGGTTATAGTACACTTAAAGACAAATAATATTAAATAGGAGACTAAGGGTCCCAGACGTATTCCCAAGGAGATAGGGGGCATTAAAGTTTAGGGTCCGAAATTTCAAATGATTATAAAACATGGAAAAATTGGTCGATTCGTTTGCGGTTATTGCAAAAAATTTTCTTTATGCCAGTATTTTCTTGAAATAAAATTTTAAAGTTCAATTTCAAAAAATGCCGATAGGGGGCGCTTTAGACTTTGGAGTAACAAACAACTATTTTTTAACGTTATTTTTTGTATTTCTTTAAATGATTTCGAAAGCTTAGACTTAAACTTAAATTTTGATCTAAAAATCTGAGTCCTAACGAGTAGTTAAGTAGCGTAAACTGAAATTTGAAATTTGAAACCCTTCTCCCCCCAGAACAAAAATCAGTTATTCCCGATCTTTGTGTCGTAGATTAGGCTCTAACTACTGCCGCGTTTTGCTAAAATTATTCTTTATGTCAGTATTTTCTTGAAAATAAATTTTAAAGAAAATTTTCAAAAAATTCCGATAGAGGGCGCTTTAGACTTTGGAGTAACGAACAACTATTTTATACCGTTATTTTTTGTGTCTCATTAAATGCTTTCTAAAGCTTAGACTTAAATTTTCAGCCCAAAATCTGAATCGTTAGACGTGGTTACGTTTCTGGGGAGAGGGGTTTGAAATTTCTACTCCTGAGCACAGTTCAGTTTACCATGTCCACACATTGTGTGCTGTGATACGAGGTAAAAAGACACAAATTAGGATTATGTTACCAAAGCATATTTATTAACATGTAATCACAATAAATGTTCAAAATTGTGACCACCAGAGGTTATGCACGCAGAACAACGGCGACGAATGGAACGGCGAACATTCGCGAAAACATCAGGCTTTTCGAGCACTTCCCCTACAGCGGCGGAAAGTCTGGCGACCAATGGGGATTCAATGGGTGTCTCATACATAAGAGCCTTCAATCGTCCCCAAAAAAAGAAATCGAGGGGTGAAAGATCTGGCGAGCGAGCAGGCCAAGCAACAGGACCACCTCGACCAATCCATCTGTTCGGAAATGTGGTGTCCAGATAGTTGCGGACGTCTCGTACGTAATGGGCTGGCGCTCCATCGTGCTGGAACCACATGACCCGCCGGATGCGTGTAGGAACAACGTTTAACAGGTCTGGCAGCACATGTTGCAGAAATGTGAGGTATGTTTTACCGTTGAGGCGTTCAGGAAGAAGGTACGGTCCGATTAGGTGGTCTCCGAGGATTCCTGCCCAAACATTGATGGAAAAGCGTCTCTGATGAGCATGTGGATACGTAGCATGTGGATTGACATCCGCCCATACATGTGCATTGTGTGTGTTAAATGTACCTTCACGTGTGAAGGTACATTCATCGGTGAAAAGCACAGTTCGTCCAAAATGTGGATTTAGCGCGTTCTGCTGCAGAAACCAGCGGGCGAATTCAATACGATTTGGATAATCCCCTGGAGACAGTTTCTGGACTCGTTGCACATGAAACGGGAGCAAATGTTCATCCTTCAGTACCCTCCAAGTCGTGGACTGTGAGGTATCCACCTGGCTAGCCACTGTTCGTGTACTTGTACTTGGCTGCGCCGCTACTACATCCAGAATGGCTTCTGCAACAACTACTGATTCGTCCTTTTTTGCACGACCTGCATTCGACCGGGAAGCGAGAAATGATCCCGTCTCACACAACTGTCTGTGCAAGCGCTCGAAAGTTTTGCGGTTAGGCAACCGCCTGTTAGGAAATCGCTCTCCGTACATTCGTTGTGCCTCTGCACCATTTCCATCTGCCGCTCCGTAAATTAAATGCATCTCAGCCTTTTCCTTATTCGTGAAGGGCACCATCTTCCGATTCATTACTACAGCGACTTACACTTGACTCACCGTTCAGTGGTTTTTATGCCTGAATCGTGTCGAAATTTTGCATACGTGTTCTTCTTCTTCCCCATTTGACATTTGCATACTTTCTGTTTCCTTCTTCACCCGGTGACTAGCGTCAGGAATGGAGCTTTAACGTTTGCATGAGCGACGTTTCCAACTGTGCCAGTGCCTTTATGAGTGAATTCCGACTATGCAGTCCTTGACGAAAGTTGTATTTTTGCCTCGTATCACAGCACAGAATCGTTGGGCATGGTTAAGTAGTGCAAACTGAACTATGTTCAGAAGTTGAAATTTGAACCCCCTCCCCTCGCTACTGAACCACGCTCAGCGATTCAGATTTTGAGCTGAAAATTTAAGTTTAAGTCTAAGCTTTAGAAAGCATTTAATGAGACACAAAAAATAACGGTATAAAATAGTTGTTCGTTACTCCAAAGTCTAAAGCGCCCTCTATCGGAATTTTTTGAAAATTTTCTTTAAAATTTATTTTCAAGAAAATACTGACATAAAGAATAATTTTAGCAAAACGCGGCAGTAGTTAGAGCCTAATCTACGACACAAAGATCGGGAATAACTGATTTTTGTTCTGGGGGGAGAAGGGTTTCAAATTTCAAATTTCAGTTTACGCTACTTAACTACTCGTTAGGACTCAGATTTTTAGATCAAAATTTAAGTTTAAGTCTAAGCTTTCGAAATCATTTAAAGAAATACAAAAAATAACGTTAAAAAATAGTTGTTTGTTACTCCAAAGTCTAAAGCGCCCCCTATCGGCATTTTTTGAAATTGAACTTTAAAATTTTATTTCAAGAAAATACTGGCATAAAGAAAATTTTTTGCAAAAACCGCAAACGAATCGACCAATTTTTCCATGTTTTATAATCATTTGAAATTTCGGACCCTAAACTTTAATGCCCCCTATCTCCTTGGGAATACGTCTGGGACCCTTAGTCTCCTATTTAATATTATTTGTCTTTAAGTGTACTATAACCCCTTAAAGTTCTGCCCATCTTTTATGAATCACCCTGTATATATATATATATATAAATCTCTTAAACTACATTACTTTCTCGTGGGAAGCAAACCAGATTATGGAATACACTTGGCAGAAAACGCAATCTAGTGCATTTATTCAAAACATTATAACTTTTGCACTTTTTCTTGTGTTAAGATAGGGCAACAGAACAGAAAAAAAGCATAATTTAAAATACCTTTTTAGGATTTATAATTGATATTTAAACGTATAATCATAATTTAATTGATTATGAAATTTTTAATTGATTAGAGCATATTTTAAAATATATATATTACCGTCTTCATTTATTATTTATATTTTGAGCTTTATTACGCTTACAATATCTCGCTGTTACAGCTTCACTTCACGTTGACTTATTTTGGCGAACGTGGTTTGCGGCATAATTAAATCCATTCTTGTTGTAACTTGCATACAGTTGTAACCAGGGATTATTTGGCGGCGTAAGGTGAAAGGTAAGGATTATTTGGCGATATATCCTCTGTGGCGAGCTAACAAAAACTACTTTAAAATTAAGTTAATAATTTATAATTAAGTTCTAAAAATAATAAAATTGTAATCGAAAATATAACGCTGTGAATAATTTTTATAATTCAAGCATGAGCAGCATGGTAGTTTATATAAAATTCATACTGTATTTGAATAAAGACATAATTTTATTATTTATTTCTGCATAATTCATACTCTATTTAAGTATAGACAATGTCTTATTATTCACTTCTACGTAAATATATAATTTCTAGTTTCTAAAACTTACAATAACAATTGCTGTAAATATTTTTTTTTTTAGTTTTATGTATATATATGATATTTTTGTATATATGTGGTTATAGAATTCCCACTTCAGACACGCTAGTAAAAGGCCACACACCACTTTCCCATAGTTAGTCGTTGAGCCATAAGCCAAAATTAGTGCTTTTGTTTTCATCTCTGAGGACTTGATGATATATACTTTTTTGGATTCACAATGGTTCAAGGTGTCCATTTCATGATGATACTATGAAACTTTTGGTAGATTAATAGACGCCATATTGAAATGATGGGCGCCATCGATCACAAATGGATGCATATGATTCTTTTTGCAGTTATCACATAATTAAGGCGATTTTAATGAAAAAATGGAAAGAACAAATATTTTTCAAAATGAAACGTTATACAAATTATAAATTTATTAATATTTTATTTTAATATTTTGTTTAGCATTATATTTAACACTATGTTTATTAATTAACATTTTCAATTGTATAAGCATTTTAAAAGACATTTTCGATGAAAGAAAACTGAAATCTTGTTTTACAACTAATGCATATTATTTTCATGCAGATAAGGCACAGTAATTCAAGAAATAATTAATACTTGTGAAAATATTATTTTCAGTCTCTTAAGAATGAATAAATAACAGAAATCTTAGTCTTCTTCACTGCTATCATCATCGGTTGATATTCCTTTGTCCAAATCCCTTCCATCGTCAACAATTTCTTCTGCCTGGATATAACACGGGCAACCAATCGTGCGTAGTATCTTTATATTTCTTTATCTTTATCGTATTTTCTCTTGAAGATCCACTTGCATTTCACAACATTCATTTCATTCCCTTTACCATGGGCACTATGTTCTACGTTTCATTTCTTTTAAAAGTGCTGAATTCTTCGTTCATGTCTAACTTCCATTTTTCTGAATCGTGACCTGTCAATGGTTCTTCCAAAGTTTCAGAATCATTCTGAAAAAATGTCCCCGATGTCTGTGGGTTTTCACACATGGATTTATTTAATTATCAACTGGAATCGTCATTTGTTTCGAGTTCGTCTGTTTATTTCAAGAGAATGTTCTGGACACATCATTTACTTTCACGTAACATAATCTTTTGTCCACTTAGGTCATGAGATTTGTTTTCTAGGTCGACTTTCCTATGGTTGTGTGTCATTTATTTTGTTTTCTACTACTTGCGAATCTTTATCTACTGTTGTTCCATCCTTATATTTATCTAGTGTAGCTTTTTGGGGCTTTATTTATTTCAGAAGCTTGCTGAAGAGGTAAAGATACCACATTTTTTGTCATGGAAGGATTTTCTTCAAAAATGACTTCTTGGGAACAAATTACTACTTTTGTTTCTTGATCATAGGTGCGGTCTCTCATATCAACCATATCGAAGTAGATAACCTTTAATTGCCTTTTTATCCATCTTTCTTCTTTTCTAAACTGGAATAAGAGCTTAACAAACAGATCCAATGATGTGCATGTGCTATATTCTGTGTTTCTGTCCCATCCACAATTCATAAGGGCTGCTAGGCACTGAAGATTTGCCAGTCCTGTTCATTGTGTAAATTGAACTGTTGATGAACTCTCTCCATAAGGAATTTTGAAAATGTATTACTTAAATTGAAAATTTGAGAGTTCGAGCCATCTCAACAAATGTTCTATTTTCTCTTTCCGAACTGCCACTTTCTCTGGTGTATACGGAGCTGATAACATCGGATAAATTCCATGCTTCTTTAGAATCATACGAACTGTGTGTTTGTTAAATTCTCCACCGTTGTCGCTGAGAATCTTTTTAATGCTATGACCCAAATTCTTATTATGGAGAATAAAATTTTCAAGCACTTCTTTTATTTCTGACTTGTGCTTCAAGACGAAACACTATCGAAATTTGTTATAGTCTTCTTTAAAGATAGCAAAGTATCTGTATTTTTTAAATGGCTCATCGAAGGGTCGACAAATATCTGTTGCGATACGTTCTCCGGCCTTTGTGGGTTTTTTATCTGGTTCCAAATTTCAACTGGTGGGCCTTTGCATATATGCAGTCTTCACTTAATTTTGTGCAATCTAGCTTCACCCTGATGTTTAATTTATTTTCAATAATTGATTTTATATGCTGATTGTCTTGGTGAACTCGTCGTTTATGGTAAAGTTGAAGAACTGAGTCATCACTCACAACCATGGTTATATCAACTTGCGTCTATGGTACTAATGTATCCATAGCAGCATTGAAAAGACCTCCTCCAACTTTTTGCTTACTACCTTGTAGTATATTTCTACATAAATTTTCAAATAATAATTCTTGAAGGTTGATTCGAATATATTATACATGAAAATAATTATCACTGAAGAGACTTTAAATAGTTAAGTAAGTTTGAAAATCGTTCCTGTATATCTCACTCTAAATATCGAAAAAAATTGAAAATTAAACTCTTTTCATTTAATGGAGAAAAAAATTGCATAACAAAATGTGCAAATCAGCAAAATTACGATTTAAAATGTAGTAGTTAAACAGAGCTAAAACCTATCCGTGAAAGTTTAAATTTGAAAAGAAGATATCTAATGAAATTCCATTCAACGATATTTTTTATATTATGATTATTTTTGAGAAGCATGAAATTCATTAAGTATAAATTTAACTGTACTTTGTTTCAAAAAATAAAATAAATATAGTCAGAATATTTAGTCATGACTTCTATTAGCTATATGCAATTAAAATACATCAATTTTAATGTTTTAAATTACATATTTTAAAACTTTTTTTATCATCATTCATTCTTGCTCTGTAATGAACTCATTTTCAAATCAAGAAATATATTTTGAAATCTATATAATGACTAAAATATTACAAAATTATTTATACAATGTATAAGCGATAAAGATTGTTTCAATATACAAAAAAAGGATCAAGTAGAAAAATTTATATTTAATATTAATGCAGAATTTTATCAGAAAATTTTATTACAATTAGTACTAAACTGATGTAAAGATAAATCGGAAGTATGTATATATTGAGCTATAGATCATACTTCATATTCCTCTTTATCAATTATTTGTAATTACATTGACATAATAAACATTTCTAGTTGCTATACATTTCAGCACTCCAAATGACTAAAGAATTAAAACTATTTTCTTTTTATTATTTTTTTTATTTTTCTTTCTTTCTTTTTATTGTGAATAAGTAAAATATACATTTCGGTTCATTAGATAAAATTGTGCGTAGAAAAAATAGACTGCTTCTATGACACTAAAGAAAACCCTTATGCATTTACGTATAGCTAAAAAGGGACAAACCTTTAAAAAAAATTACAGAAAATTAAATAATTGTTTCGTATCGAAATTTAAAAAGAAAATGATTAAAGTCAAATAATGAGTTAATTATCAAATATTTTCACAACTTTATAAAAAAATGAAAAATTACTAATAATTATCTTTTAAGTACTTTTTCATTAACATGCCTAATGAATTCAGGAGGAAAAGTTGAATTTTTAGCATTATTTGAATAAAATAATTCCAATCTTTACTTATAATTAAGTAAATATTTCATTCATAATTTAGAACTAAATAATATATTTTTGTTAATTTCGCAAAACATTATTCATTTTTATTACAGTGATTTTGAGGAGTTATAATTTAATGAATTATAAATTAAATGAATTATAAATTAAAAATGTAAGTAATATATTTTTTTTACAAGATTTAAAGAAGGGAGAGCATGAAGTTTTTCCCGAGGTAGTTCATTAAAAATAAAAGAAAGAAGAATAAATAAATATAACTTTTCCTCATATTTTCTTTTTTGAAAAATATAGCGAGGAGGATTCTTTCTGACATAACTTTTTACACATTACTCAAACAGACATGATAAAGAATTGTCTGCGTAGTATTTGTACAACAAAACCTTTTTCTTCCTATGTTTTAAAGCTACTGTTTCATGGAAACTTTTTTTTGTCTCAAACTGAAAAACTTTTTTATCTCTTTACTAAGCTACTCAAAAAAAAAACATATCCTTCGTTAGATATATAGAATTTAATAAAATAATATTGGTTAATTATATACTCAAAATAAATTTAATTAGAGTATAATTATGTAATTTTTTTTTTCAGAATATAATTTCTATAGTCTGTGGATTTCTCGGAAAAAAATCATTATTTATTTGATAATTTTCAATACCTTTACACAAAGTTGGAAAGTAATCTTTTCACTTTATTTAAAAAAGAAAATAATGACAGAAGAAATTCTAAATATATATATTTCTAATATTTTATTACAATCCTGATTTTTTAAATAATTTTAGCCTTTTTGTTCAAAATTATTTTGCTGAAATATTAATTTATTTTTAAAAAATATATTCAGTATACACTGATGTCCAGAAATTAAGGGGCAGTGACCGGACAAGTTCGATTTCAGATATTTTTACAAATATCTACTGAAATGTGTGAGAAAATGCCCGAAATGCCCTTGAGTTTTTAGGATGTAAAGAACATGTTTCACTTCATGCTTTTCAGTGAATATTAAGTCACGAGGACAATTAGGGGGTAATAATAAATTTAATAATAAAATAATACTTGTGTTTCCCCAAGAAACAGAAAATGCTTAAAATGATCCGTCAACGTTTTTGGGCATTTGTGTAAGAATAGCAAGCATATTCGTGAAGATGTTAAAGTTTCTGTGAAAAATTATTATTATTATTATTATTATTATTATTATTATTATTTATAGCATGTACAGTTTTTAACCGAATTTAACACTACTTTCCGAAAACTTGACAAGAAACAGTAGAAATAGTAGCATAATGCAAGTAAAATATGAATATATTGAATATTTGATGACATATGGATATTTGAATGAAATTAATTTTAACTACGCATGCGTGAACTACAGTAAAAATTTTGTTTCATGATTTGGTAGCCAGTACTATTGAGTAACTTATATAAAATGTCCATTCAAATATCGCGAAAATTCAGAAAGATACAGGCTAATTTATAAACTGGAGCAGTGAGCTGATTGATAAACTGAGGAGGAAATCCCATAGGATTATATCGGATTTCCTCCCCATTTTATCAATAAGCTCACTGTATTGCATGTATCTTTTTGAGTTTTCACGATATTTGATTGGTGTTTTTATATGAGTTGTTCAATAGAATTGACTACCAAATCAGGACAAAAAAATCTTTACTGTAGTTTGCGCATGCGCAGTTAAAATTTATTTCATACAAATACCCATATCTCATTGAATGTTCAATATATTAATATTTTAATTGCAGTATACTATTTCTACTGTTCTTTGTCAAGTTTTCGGAAAGTGGTGTTAAATTCGGTTGAAAACTCTCTATGCTATAACAGAAACGTTAACATTTTCATATTCACAGAAACGTTAACATCTTCACGAATATGCGTGCTATGCTTACACAAACGCACACAAATATTGAACTGGACCAACATCATAGAAACTCGACAGAGTTTCTCCCCAAGCATAAGAAACAGCAATGCATTGAACTGTAAATGAAAGGAATTTCCGCCAATGGATGCCAAACGAATTTACATTTTTTTTTTAAAACTCTGTCTAGTTTATATTTTGCGGGAGGGACAAAACGGGTTTTTGACACATCTATATCTCGCGTTCTATTTATGATAGAAACAAAATTCTTGATTCTATGGAATGGGGCGTGCCACGTGACTAAAAAATCAAAAGAAAAGCAAGATCCGTCGAATAGGTTTTCAGGAAATGCGATTTTAAAAGTGCTGTTTTTTGCACTTTTTAATTCTTGTACAGACCAAAAACTGTTGACAGGGCTACAGAAATGTGTAATTATTATCGGATTTTTACGTGGTTTACGTCATTTGAATTTTTTTTATGAGTAGTTCAAACCTTTGTAAGTTTCATGTAAAAATATTAATTACTTTTTGAGTTATATCAGTTTAAAGTTATTGATTCCTATACTTAACATATAGCAAAAAACTGTTGATAGGGCTACAGCAATGTGTAATTATCGGATTTTTACGTGGTTTACGTCATTTGAATTGTTTTTATGAGTAGTTCAAACCTTTGTAAGTTTCATGAAAAAAATATTAATTAGTTTTTGATTTATATCAGTTTAAAGTTATTCATTCCCATACTTAACATAGAGCAAAAAAATAATAAATGACCCAACTCTTTTAAAAATGGTCGTATACACATGATATTAAGATATGTTATTGCAGTCGACCCAAGTAAGCTCCCTATTATAAAAAAGTAGTAACATTTAAGGTTCGTTTACAGGTTCTCACAAAAGATCTTTTGATATAGGGCTAAATAATTGTGTAATTATCTGATTTTTACGCGGTTTTCAGCAATTGCATTGTTTTTATGAGTAGTTCAAATGTTTAATATTTCGTGTAAAAATATGAATTAGTTTTTTTATGTATATCACTTTAAAGTGATTTATTCCAATACTTAAGATGAAGAAAAGAAATATTAAATGATCTAATTCTTTTAAAAAAGAACGTATGCGCAGGATGTTAAAATATGTTACTACGAACGACTTAAGTTAGCTTCCTATTGTAAAACAGAATTGTAGAATTTACTGTTCGTTTACAGGGTAACTCAAAAGATTTTTTAATAAGACTAAATAGTTGTGTAATTAGCGAATTTTTACGTTGAAGTACTTGATTCCTCAACACAGTACAACACAGGAAAAACAATAGTATAAATAGCATAATTTTTGTCAAAGTGGCTATATACACAAGATATTCAAATATGTTACAGCATCCGATTCATTTAAACTCTCTATTGTTTGTATTATTGAACCATATACGTTTCGTTTACAGAGTCTCTTAGAAGATCTTGATTACATTACAACCGATGTATATTTACTGAGTGAGTGTCTTTTAATGATGTTATACTGTTTCAATCTCTGTAAGGTTTTATTATCTTGCTTTAAAATTTAATACGCGTTCATTTTGTCCGCCTGAAAGCTCGTCGATCTTAAGCTCTAAATCTATTAAAATATAGTATTTTCATCGATTTAAAAAAAAATGTGTTTATTAATAAATGTATCAGGAATTGATTGAAAAAGCGATTAAAAAATTCCAACTTTACATTCATGCGCTGAGTAATAGAATGTAAAAATGTTGCTACCCCAAGATTAGAAGTTTTGCGTTTAAATATTTGCCGTTCATCGAATCTCCGGCTATGACGAACTTAAAATGCTCTAAAAACGGGCCTAGAGCACAATGAAAAGAAATATCTTCTTAAGTTCCCCATAAAAATTAAAAATGCTATATTTCGAATACAATAGGTGATCGGTAACGAACGGTTCGGTTTTCGAACAAATCGATTAACGAACACTTTCGAGTGAGATTTTTATGTTCGGATAACGAACACATGTCCGGTTAACGGACACTTTCAAGAGATTTTTATGTTTGGAGAACGAACACCTCACGAAACAAAGTCATGATGAAGCAATGCCGTGTTTTATATTTGTCGAGCTATACTTATTGCTTCTATTGTCGACTTTGGGAACATTTTAACAGTTGCATACATATGTCCTAATTAATCCATGGACTGCCGAGGATTGAGGACCTATATTTTAGTATCCCCGAATTGGAATGGACAGACTAGAAACATTAATTATGTATTTTATGTCTTTATGTATTTTGTGCATTTAGTAAATATAATCCTTTTTGGTTTAATCACGCTCCTTTTTAAAATCTAATTTAAAGCTTTATGAATAATCAGATAAAAAAATTTAATAAAATTTTACATTTTTTTAAACGGTTCATTATGTAAACGCATTAGTCTTTGTGGTATATTTACAAATTCACACAAAATTTTGGAATACATGTCATCCTACGAACATTTTCTATTTTGAAATCACTTTAATAGTTTTTATACTTTTGCAAACGTTGCGAATCTTATATTTTTCCGATTCTCGAAACGTTGAGTTAAAAAACTTAACAAATAAACTCAGTAATTTTCAAGAATAATATTTAATATATTAGCATAAAAATTCCTGTAAATTACAATGGTTCTTAGAAAAACAAATTTGATTATTCTCGGTAAAGTAAACTCAATGTTATAATTGACCAAAAAAAAGGTGCTTCTTATTTTTCCACATTTTTCTGAAACTGCAGTATTTTAATTACTTTGTAAACTACTGTAAAATTTTCTATTTTTTATTTTTTGAATGTATATAAACGGAAGAGTGATATTAACAAAAGAAAAAGGAAAATAAACAAGTCATAAATAATCTGATGAATACAATGTAAGGAAATGAATATAAAAGTTCCCCGTTGCTATGGTAGCGACATGTACATTGGAATAAGCCACTCAATAAATTGTATAATTCTGTTTATAGCATCACAATTATTCTTTTATTTTGCCCCTTTCATCTTTCTTTTATCTTTTCTTTTCTGAATAAAAATAGGATCTGTGTAATTGAAATTAAACACCTTACAAAAAGAAGTGATATCTCATCAAAAACAACTCGTTGTAAATGATCCCGCCAAGCCACAAACCTAAAACGTTAGCCATAAAAAGAAGTGATATCACATAAAAAGAAACGATATAGAAGTGCATACTCAGAGTCCCGTGTAAAAATCTATCACCACTCATAATGTTTCCAAAGGACTCGGAGTGAGGTACAGTATGTGAAAACTGCTTGGCGACCTCCAGGCTTTTATAATATATGCAGTATATCAATTTTGAAAATCGAAAAAATAAATTTTTAATTTTTGTTATATCACTTTTATAAATATTTTTGTATGCGAAAGGATTGACACAACGGATTTTTCCCCAGAATTATGCGATTCCGCTTCCGCTAGATTTATTGCAATATATCTCAATTTAGTTAACGTTTATTATAAGGTGCATTGTTATTAATATGCGTATGATCATTATATATATATATATATATATATATATATATATATATATATATTATATTACAAACATATAAACATATATATATATATATACATATATATATATATTACAATGTAATATATATATATGTAATATATATATTACAAACTCAAAATCTTTACATGTTTATTTAAGAAATCTTCTTCGTAAGAGTGGTGTTTCTAGTTTAAATAATGGTAAATAAAATCAACAAATTAATTTTTCAAGCTCATAAATAAGAAAAGACATGCAAACACAGAAGCTTCAGCTTTTTACAATTTTATGGGAGCAAAATAATTAAATAAATAAAATAAATAAAATAAAAATAAAAATAATATAGCCATATGTAATTGCAGGAAACGCGAACATTACAAAAGCCTGCAGGTCGCCAAGCAGTTTTCACATACTGTACCTCACTCCGAGTCCTTTGGAAACATTATGAGTGGTGATAGATTTTTACACGGGACTCGGAGTATGCACTTCTGTATCGCTTCTTTTTATGTGATATCACTTCTTTTTGTGACTGACGTTTTAGGTTTGTGGCTTGGCGGGATCATTTACAACGAGTTGTTTTTGATGAGATAGTCATTTGCTCGAGTGACAGACCATTTTGAGCCTTTTCTGTTACTTGGGTGATCGCAAATATTATTTTATCATTAAAATCATTATTGCCCCAACACCTCCTCCCACCCCCAATTGTCTTCGCAACAAAATCTTCTCTGAAAATTATCAAGTCAAACATATTGTTTACATTCTTGAAGTTCAAGGACAGTTCGTAAAGAATTTCAGTAAATATTCTAGAAACAGCCTAAAATTGAAAAATTCGGCAACTGCTCCTTAATTTTTGGACATCAGTGTATTTTATTAAATTAAAATAATATTCATCTGAATTGCAAACCATTTTTTAAGGTTCTTCAATAACGATGGGTGTACTCAAATCCAAACTGCTTGTTTTGTGACTTATTTTTAAATTCATTTTTGCTCTAAAATGCATCCAATTGGCAGGTTCTCTTATTCAGAATCTTTATAATGTCCGTATTGTCTCGATTTTTTGATAAAGGCAGAATATATTTCAAAAAATGCTGTCAAAGTGGACATTTTGAACCGAATTTCCCGAAGCGATAGCGCTAGAAACAAAAGAAAATTATCGTACTGTGAAAATAATAGTTTATAAATCAATTTCTAATTAATTGAATGACAAATAAAAACACAAGTCACTTATAAATCTCTTCATAAATCACGCCACAAAGTTTCACGTTTGTACTTTCAAAAATGAGTCTGAAAATGTGTCAGAAAATTTTGAGTTGTTGAGCGTGAAAAAATATGTTTTTGAATACCGCCGTAAAGATAATCTTATATATAATATATACAGGGGGTGGAAAAAAATAATACGAACACTCATGAAAAATGGTGAAAAGAGCAATATCTAGAAAAATACATGATGAATTAACCTGAAACTGCAGGTGTGTAAACAGTATAGTATAAGTTATATATTTCCGTGAAGATGTTTTCCCGAAAGCCCATAGGGGACTGTCAACAAATTGAAAAAGGACGAATATCTTTTGGATAACCCTGTAAAAACTAACGTAGCAAAAGTGTTCAAACTCGAGATTATCAATAAGTGGCTTATTTTAATATACTGTGTTCATTTTTATAAGGATAGCATGTATACTCGTAGAGAAATTAAGGTTTTTATAAAAACAGTCCCAAATTTCGATTAGTTTTTTGCTTATAATTTGCAAAGTTTTTAATATAAAAAAAGTTCTTTTCAAAAAATATGAAACACAACATTGTACTTAATACTCTGCAATCAGAATTAAAAAATAATAAAAATTGGATGAAATATGAGCCGGTTTACTAAAAGAAGTTTCACTGCGCATGCGCGAATGCAATCAAAATATAATATGCATAATGTATTAGCTAAGTATATAGAGCAACTTTTGTGAAAGTCTCAAAATCATAGCTTGAAAATTCTGTAAGTGCATACTCCGAGTCCCGTGTAAAAATCTATCACCACTCATAATGTTTCCAAAGGACTCGGAGTGAGGTACAGTATGTGAAAACTGCTTGGCGACCTGCAGGCTTTTATAATGTTTGCGTTTCCTGCAATTACATATGGCCATATTATTATTATTTTTTTATTATTATTTATTTTTATTTTATTTATTTATTTATTTATTTATTTATTTTGCTCCCATAAAATTGTAAAATTGAAGCTTCTGTGTTTGCATGTCCTTTCTTATTTATGAGCTTGAAAAATCAATTTGTTGATTTTATTTACCATTATTTAAACTAAAAACACCACTCTTACGAAGAGGATTTTTTAAGTAAACGTATAAAGATTTTGAGTTTGTAATATATATATATATATGTTGCGTTTTGACTAAGATGAGACACCACGAGATGCAGTACTCCACGAGAAAATGGTAGTTGGTTAAAGATATACAAAGTTGCAGTCGACATCAACAATCACGGCGAAGAGGTGAGGCAATGAAAAGAGTCCACAAGAGTTTCTTCCATAAAAACCAGCCAATTTCCAGACAAATCTTTTATTTAGAATAAGAGCGATGCCGTAACAATTCCCACAGGTAGAAAGTTATCGCCCTCAGGCTCCACGATGGATCACTACATTGTTTTAAAGATGTTAAAGAACAGTGTGAAAATTCTACGAGACCACGACACCAGATACATATTTGTTTATACTTCCAAACACGTCAAAAATCCTCTTCTCCGAAGGATGACAGCGAGTTTTGTTCACTGAGCGTAGACATACAGAAAAACGACGTCACGTGCGCACAAACCAATGAGTGAGAGGCGACCTCCAGCCCAGCGAATGAGGCGAGAGGGAGAAGCTAAAACACGAAAGAGTTCGTCCCCTGGCCACGCATCAATTTTAAAGTGAAAAAACCCCAACGCGCGAAAATCAGAGCATGGAATAACAAGAACGAAAAATCATGCGTCAAGCATAGATTATGTAACACTTTCCAACGCTTCCAAAATAATTTTACGAATCATACTCTTTTATAAGCTAAAAGATAACATCTAAGTAATCCGAATACTTTATTCAGCCCTGTATAGGATCTATAGATTTGTATATATACTACATAGGATGCTAAATTTTAGTTCAGTTAGGAAACACGTAGCACAGTTTAAAATTCTCCGTCTGGAGTTAAATAATACGGAAATGTGTTCCCGAACTTTTGTACTTCCCTGTATAGGATCTACAGAATTTATACACACCACGTAATATACAAAAAGCGATTTAAAATTAAAATCGCATTCAGTAACTTAAAACGCACTTCCAGGAATTATTGTTAACATACAGTAGAGAATTCTTTTGTGTGTCCCTGTAAATGAACGATGACTGCTATACACACAATATTCTGTAGTAAGTCTCTTGTAATGAACCTTATATAAATTTCAATGCGTTTAAAATAGTGAAACATTATTTAAATAAACCGCAGACGATTTTTCTCCATAGACGTAATGTAACGGATTTCTTTTGACTGTCCCTGTAAAGTAAGTATAAGTGCTATGCACACCCTATTCCATATTAAGCTTCTTCTAATGCACCTTAGTGATATATATAAATTTCAATGCGTTTAAAGTATTGAAACATTATTTAAATAAACCGCAAATGATTTTTCCCCATAGACCGCAAAGTAACGGAATTCTTTTGAGTGTCCCTGTAAAAAACTATAAGTGCTACACACTTCCGTTGAAATAGGGAACATGCTATAGATAACGATTATAACATATAAAATTTGCAGGGCAATCCGAGCATATTTACGGGAGTTAGAGCACGGACAGACGGCAGACGGCAGACGGCAGACGGCCAGACGGCAGACGGCCAGACGGCAGACGGCCAGACGGCCAGACAAACCGAAGTCATAAACACTTTTCAACTAGGTTGGAAAGTGTTAATAATAATAACAAGAACGAAAAATCATGCGCCAAGCATAGATTATGTAGCACTTTCCAACGCTTCCAAAATAATTTTACAAATCATACCGTTTAATAAGCTAAAAGATAACTTCTAAGTAAACAATTTGGAAAACGCATAACATATTTAAAAACATAATTTCAGGAATTTCCAACATATACAATATTCGGAAAAATATCCGAATACTTTTATTCAGCCCTGTATAGGATATATAGAATTGTATATATACTACATAGGATGCTAAATTTTAGTTCAGTTAGGAAACGTGTAGCACATTTTAAAATTCTCCGTCCTGAGTTTGTCAATAAACAGAAATGTGTTCGCGAACTTTTGTGCTGCCCTGTATAGGATCTACAGAATTTATACACACCACGTAATAGACAAAAAGCAAGTTAACATTAAAATCGCGTTCAGTAACTTAAAACGCACTTCCAGGAATTATTGTTAACAGACAGTAGATAATTCTTTTGCGTGTCCCTGTAAATGAACGATGACTGCTATACACACAATATTCCGTAGTAAGTCTCTTGTAATGCACCTTAGTGATCTATATAAATTTCAATGCGTTTAAAATAGTGAAACATTATTTAAATAAACCGCAGACGATTTTTCTCCATAGACGTAATGTAACGGAATTATTTTTACTGTCCCTGTAAAGTAACTATAAGTGCTATGCACACCCTGTTCCATATTAAGCTTCTTCTAATGCACCTTAGTGATATATATAAATTTCAATGTGTTTAAAATAGTGAAACATTATTTAAATAAACAGCAAATGATTTTTCCCCATAGACCGCAATGTAACGGAATTCTTTTGAGTGTCCCTGTAAAAAAACTATAAGTGCTACACACTTCCGTTGAAATAGGGAACATGCTATAGATAATGATAATAACATATAAAAATTGCAGAGCAATCCGAGCATATTTACGGGAGTTAGAGCACGGACAGACGGCAGACGGCAGACGGCAGACGGCCAGACGGCCAGACGGCAGACGGCCAGACGGCAGACGGCAGACGGCCAGACGGCCAGACGGCAGACGGCCAGACGGCAGACGGCCAGACGGCCAGACAAACCGAAGTCATAAGCACTTTTCAACTAGGTTGGAAAGTGCTAATAAAAAGAAAATGGCTTTTTAAAAAACATTCGAAATGAGAAAGCTTCTCGGAATTTTATAGATTGGGGAGCTGATAAAAGCTACGAATGAACTTAAAATTTTAGATTAAGATTTGGAATAAGATAATTATTAATATACGGATATTTACTTTTAAAAGGACATTAAATAGGAATAAATATTAAGAATTAAGGAAATACTGACTATGTCAGAAGTTAGATTAATTTAAAGGACTAATTCGAAATAAATGCGAAGGATTTGCGAAGGAAATAAATTTTTTATATAACATATATATATATATATATATGTCGTGTTTCCAAGTTCAAATCCGGGAAAAAGGCAGTCGTGCTCGTGATAAATAGGGTTAGCGATGTTATTGGTTTCCCTTTTAGTTCGCATCAGGCGGCCGGGTGGTATCATCAACAACAAGAAATGTCAGTCCATATTTTTGTCGAAGAACCTTTTATTTCCAGTTTAAGACATCTCTTCAGGGAAAATGCTCATTAGCGAACGCTAAACGAAAAAAAATACAACGTTCCATTATTTTCTAGAATCCGTCCCGATTCTTTTAGCAAACACCAGCGTCGAAAAAATCCTCTCCGAATCAGGATGATCGTGTTTTTAAACTAGCTTGCCTAATAATACAGAATACGTCACGTGACCCACTTCTATCGAATCAAAAGGTCTCTTTTGGAACTTTATCAATATTTCCGGCGGATTTATTTTGTTGTAAAATGCAAAAACTTTCTACGCCCGTCCAGAATATTCCATAATCTCGTACCAGATGCCTGTCATATCAACAAACGAGCTTATCTGTTTTTGAGGCTGTAGCTAAACTTCGAATTTAATACGTAATAAAAATAATAAGAAGAAAAGAAAATGAATCTTTATAAAAGGAAAAAAAAAAGAAAGAATTAAAGTTTTTCGGAAATATTTTAATAGACATTTGATATTTAATAATAGGATAACTTTATGAAATAAGGTTTTTTTGAGCGGAATATTTTAAGAGATACGATATTTTAGCATTTAAATAAAGAAGTTATAGCAATTTGACCACACGGGAATAATACTAATGAATTTTAATAATGGATTAAAATAAAGATGTTCTATTTAAAGAATAAATTAAAAAAGCTATCGCCATTTTTAGAATAACTACATTCGAATAAATATTATTAAGTGGATTAGGAATAATTGGCTTTACATATGGATAGTAAAAGGCTATTTTAAGAATGAGAATTATTTTAATAAGCTGGGTTATATACCGAATATTATTGAATGGACAAATTTTATAGAATAATTGCGGAAATTTGTATTGCGGAATTTTGCGGAATTTTGCGGAAAATTGCGGAATTTTGTAATATTATCCACCCTCCCTAAAGATTTTGGATGAAGTTAATAGTTAAGTAACTATAAATTCAGACAATATAAATTTAATACTTTAGAAATTTGAATTTTGACTAGTATAAATTTAGAGACTGCCATCAAGGAGATGGGGAATTTCTGAAGAACTGGAAGACAAAAACAAAAACAAAAATAAAATAATAGTAATCAATTAAAATTAATAGATAAATAAAAATAAAGCTACGAGCATTTCCCCTGTAAAATAATACAAGAAATGGTTACAATCTCACTTACCATTTGTAAGTGCACAAGAAAAATACAATAACAATAAATAATAAATATTAATAAACAGGAAAAACAGGATAATAATAGTAACAGAATTTTGCTTTTACCAAATTCACAAGCTTTAGAATAAGTAGTCACTAGCAAATTGTTAAAACAAAGTTTTTTTTTTTTTTAAATTCGACTTAATTCAAATTTGAGTTCATTAGATCCAACTGTTTTATTTCAGTCTCTTTCTTGGATCGTGATAAGTCCTCATTTTGTTTTTTTTTAAAAATGGTTACTGCTGTCCCTTTCTTAAAAATACAGTTTTTATGTAAAGGCTGAAAATAAAGACATTACTCCATCAAAATTTTAAAACTGTAGTCATTCTTACCAATACTTTATAATGACCTTATAATGCTAGCACTTGTCACAACATCTTCTCTTAAGTATCACATTAATTTTCTCACATAATAAACAAGTCAAATTATCTCTTGGTCGTTTATTGTACTTGGAATATGTTATCTTTGTTATATTCCTGTGGGATTGGTTATATTTCTGTTGGGATCCCACCATCTTTAAATAATATTTGTCAAACATTTTTTCACTAATAAATAACATAACTCTTCAATAATATAAATAAATGCTATAATAAAATTCAATTCATAAACATAACAATAATAACTTTCAATATAACTAATACTTCTCAACATATGTAGTAATTCATAATATAATTCAATAGTAGAAATAATAATATAATAACATCAGTATAATTTAAGAAAATATCACAGTTTGTTTATTTATTGTTAAGAAAAATATTGGTTGAGGATAAAATAATTACATAGCAAATAAACAAATTTCTTATTTTTTTTTAATTATATAAGAAAGTATTTTTGCCAGTCGAAAGTATACAAAAAAAATATATATAATAATTTCAAAATCCAAATAAATTTAAATCTAAATATTTAGAAATTGAACTCTCAACCAATAGTTCCCTACAATAATTTTTTCCTCTGATACCCTTTTACAAAATTATACTGTTAAGTTATAAGTATTCATATCCTAAATGCAGAGAGTTGTTTTTTTGGCAAACTTAGAATAAATAAAGACAATAAATAACAAATAAAAGATGTTAATTTTAGCTGAGAAATGGAATACAAAGGCAATTAGTTTAGATACTTAATTTTCTATTGTCACACCAAAACAATCACTGTAAAATCACATCATCACTATCCAATCATTTATATAATTATAGAAATACTTATAAACGGTTACTATTTGATTATCTATTGAAGTAAATAACATAATATTAAATCTTTGAAACAATTGGTTTAAGAAAAAGTAAATAAGTAAAAATAGTTTATTTTGATATAGAATTAAAACATTTAATTTCATTTTTCAACATCAATTTGACAATTCCTAAAATCAAAATACACATCTTATGCCTGCATAAGGTGTCTACTCAACCTCAAAAACTCTCAAAAACAAGTAATATTCTCGTTGCGCACCAAGAACATACCTGATAATGTTGAAAATTATTGTAATAAGAGATATTTAAATAATTAGAATTTACTCTATTGTTTTTACTTTAGTTTGATTTTGTGATGGTGATTGTGATGTCTGTGTTGGTTTTGATTGTTGTTTGGGTTGCTCATGAAATAGTCTGAAATTATTTGGTGAAAAATATGGTCGTCATTTAGACACATGTACAATAACTGAATTTAATTTAGTCTCATAATTAAATTTGTCTATTTCATAGGTCACATCAGAAAGTTTATTTATTATTTTGTATGGTCCAGAGAAAGTAGGTTCTAATTTTCTAGTGTTAGGATATTTAAATTCTTCACAAATTACATAATCCTGTATTTCTAGTGGAGATTCAACAAATTTTCTATCATAGAGTCTTTTACTTTTAAGGTGGAATTCACAAGTTCGCGCTTTTGCAATTTTGAGTGCTTTATTAATAGGAGGGTAATAATTTTGTTTTAAAGGAGATTCATAAGGTAACTGACCATAAAATAAATAGGCAGGTGGGAATTTGGTTATGGAATGTGGTGTGTTATTGTATTCTTGGATGACTAGGTCTAATAATCTAGTCCAAGGTATTTTAGAAGAAATGGAATTAACTTTACATTTAAGTCTAGTAACTATAGTTTGGTTCGCTCGTTCTACCTTCCCATTGGTTTGGGGGTGATGTGATGATGTAAAACGTTGTTGAACATGATATTTTCTGAGGAATTTTTTTAATCTTGGAGACCTAAAAGATTTATGTCTATCGCTAAGTATTGTTTTAGGTGCTTGAATATTGAAAATTTGTTTTAAACAGTTAGTATATGTTTCGGTAGTAACACTTTTGGATGGAAAAGCCCAAACAAACCTAGTTGCATGATCTATTATTATGTGTAAGAATTTTTTTGTTGAATTGTAATAATTAAATCCACCCACAGTATCAATAGAAAGACATTCAAAAGGTTGATCTGTGGCTGGCATAGCTTGTAACAAGCCAAATCTTTTTTGTTTTGGTTTTTTATTTCTCTGGCATGTATCACAATGTTTAACAAATTGTGTAATATCTATTGTCATGTTGGGCCAATAATAGTTTGGAGATATTAAGTTAAGCATTTTTTGTATTCCTAAGTGTCCAAAATTATCATGAGCAATATGTAATAATTTTCTCCTGAGTGACATTGGTACTACTATTTTTTTGAATCCCTTTCTCTGAATAATTATAATCCCATTCTCTTTTTTGTATTTTCTGTCACAAACATTATCTTTATCTTGCATCGCTATAATTTCTTTTTTGTCCAATAATAAACTTACATGTTGATTAAGATAAGCAACAGGATTTCGTGACAACATGTCCGCTTCGACATTTGTAGAACCTTTTTGATACTTGATCTCATAATCGAACATGCTAAGTTTTAAAGACCATCGAAAAAGTCTACCTCTTAGATTTTTAACATTCTTTAACCATACCAGAGATGCATGGTCGGTATGGATTGTGAATTTAGTACCATGAAAATAGTGATAAAACTTATCAAGAGTATCTATGATAGCAAGGCATTCCAATTCAGTTATAAAGTAATTTTGTTCATAACTCTTCAAAATTCTAGAATGGTAAGCAATAGGATGCAAAAAATTATCTTTCCCTGGTTGTTTTAGAACTGCACCTACTGATACCTGAGAGGCATCTACAAACATGTGGAGAGGTAATTTTGGGTCATAAATTTTTAAAATTGGTTTTGCAATTAGAGTATTTTTTAATTTCTCAAAAGAGTTTTGACATTCTGAGTTCCATTCCCATATTGTGTTTTTCCTAAGTAATTTATTGAGGGGGTATCTAATTTCAGCATATTTATCTATGAATTTGTGATAAACATTAATGGAACCTAAAAATCGTTGTAGTTCTTTAACATTAGAGGGAGGTTTCAATTTTTTAATTGTCTCAATATTGGTATTAGCTGGAGTTAAAGTCCCATTGGTGATCTCATAGCCTAAGAAATTAATTTTATCTTGATTTAGTTTACATTTAGAAAGCTTAAGTTTAAGGTTTTCTAGTTTACAGATTTCAAAGATTTTTGCTAAGTGATTTAAATATTCTTCTAGAGAGGAGGAGAAAATTATGATATCGTCGAAATAATGGCAAGCAAAATCAATTTTATACTTATTGAGGATTCTTCTAATGGTTCTATTAAATATCGGGGGCCCTGTCTTTATACCAAAGGGGAGCACCAGCCATTCGAAGAGGCCAAAATTGGTGGCAAAAGCTAATTTTTCTGTATCGGATGGATGTATTGGTATGTGCCAGTAGCCAGAGGCTAAGTCCAAAGTGGAAAAATACTGGGCACTACTCAATTTATCTAAAATTTCATCGATAAGAGGTAAAGGTTCTGCATCGTTTTTAACTATTGCATTTAATTTCCTATAATCTATACATAGTCGGGTCTTTTTACCTTCCTCTCTTTTCATAGCCAAGGTGACGGGGGCAGAATAAGGACTATTGCTTTCTTTTATGAGACCAGCCGCTAACAAAGATTGAATTTGATTTTTTATTTCTTTTTCCTCTAAGGGGGAAGTTCTGTAGGGCCTCAAAGATATAGGTAGGTCAGATTTTAGTAAAACGCGTTGTGGTTCAATATTTATCTTACCCACATCATATTTATGTTTTGCAAAAATATCCCTATAATTTTGAACTATTTCCCTTAAATCCCCATTTTCAATTAAATTTGTTTCCCCAATTAAATCTGAATTATAATCATTAATATAGCGAAAATTTTGAGGAGTCATTGAACTTCTGTAATCAGGCTGCACGTTACAATCATTGTAATTAGCTGCAAGAAAGTCCTGAGTATTCACAAAATTTTCATTAGTATATGGTGATACTTTGTCATCATTATATCCATTTAAACTCTCATTACTATCACCATTTGTTAATAACTCATCTTTACATGAAATAGTATCTTCATTATAAGTTGTTATCAAGTTACCATCATTAAATAAATTCAAATTGTCACAATCAGAAGTTATCAAGTTATCCTTACCTTGTTGTAGTTTTTTTACAGTTACAGTATTAAAATGAAGTGATCTCTCATCATGTATGGATATACTCCTATTTATAATCTTCCTTCCCTGTTTTACTGTACAATTCTTACAATTTATATTTAAATTAAATTTTGAACATTCTTTTAACCCCAAGATGCAGTAATCCAAATCTGTATCACATACTAAAAAGTTAACATATTTTTGGATTTTACCCACTTTAAGAAGAATACTACACTTTTGATTAATTTGTAAAAATCCCTTTGCCTGACCAATAGTAACTGGAGGAACAATTTCAATTTTAGCATTCAATTTTTTAACAAACTTTAATGGTAAAATTGCGATAGTTGAACCTGTATCGACGACACATGGTAAATTATAATTATTCGTATATCCATACACAATTAATTGTCAAATATTAGGAGTACCAATTGGAAGAGTATCAGAGGGTGTTGAGTTGTTATTAAAAATACACTCTTTTTCCCAGTGAAAAGCGTTCATTATACCCTTGTTTACACAAATTCTACATGGCCTAGATGGGTACTGGTTCTGAAAATAATTGTTTTGTACTCCGTTTTGGAAATTTCTAGGTCTTTGAAAATTATAGTTTGGTCGAGGAACCCAGTTTCGAGGAGAATTAAATTGATTATTGGGCCGATTTGACTGAATCCAATGCCTAGGAGTATTAATTTGTTGAAAATTTGGTCTATTAGGCTGCACACTATATCGAGGAATGTCAAAATTAGTTGCATTAGGTTTACTTGGTAATGATGGACTTGTAACAGCAGGGGTGGAAACTTCCACAAATTGCTTAACAATTCTATACCATTCTATTGTACTCTCAGGAGGGTTAACAATTAGATAATTTTGATATTCTGGTTTTAAACCATCGGTTAATCCTTCTAGTAATACAGTTTCACATAAATGCAATTTCCTACCAATTTCAATTTTCTTTCTAAAATAAGTTTCTAAGTTACTTAAACTATCCAATTTCAAAGCAGAAAATTCAGAAAATTTCGGGATATTTACCCTAATAAAATTCTCAGTTAAGATATCAGCTATCTGTTCGTATTTAGTGCAATTAAGGCAATCATTAATGTAAATCTTAAGAGCTTCTCCCTTTAAATTTTGAGAAATATTTTTAAACTTCCAATCATCATCCTTCTTTTCTTTTTCACAAGCATCATCAAAGTATTTTAACCACGCCTGTATCTCAACTCCTAAATCTGGATCAAATGCTATAAATTTTGGTTCTGCCATAATATTTAATCTAACAAAAGAGTTAACTCGATCTTCTTTTAAATATCCGGATCTTAAAAACATTAAATTTTAAACTTATAACACTATATACCATACAAATAACGAAATAGATAAAATAGTAAATAAATATGTAATTTACGATCTCAGTAACATTTTAAAAATAATAGATTTTTTCTTTTAAGAATATCTGTTCTTAAAACATGAAAATATAAATTATACCGCTGTCTATAATATTACAATGACGTATCACACGAAATCATCAAATAAATTAATTAACCTTAACAACACTTAAATATTTGCAACAGAAATAAATTTTAAAAACAAAATTTTAATCAGTATAACATAGTATATAAAACCTTTAAATTTCAAGGTAGAATATTAAATAAATAAAACATTCTAAATATAACATAAACTAATAAATATCAACATATAAAAGATACCAATAAATAAAAATACCAACTTACAGTTACTCTTGAGCATATTTCACAGGAAAATTTCCCACATCTAAAAATCTTTAATTTTCTTGATAACACAAAAGTTCTGCTTTTTCGCAATCCTTTAAAACCAACACCATGAAGACGCTTATGAAGATGAATAGTATATTCTCTAGCAACAACTTCACTTAGGCCAACTTTTCCTCTTCTTTTCTCTTTTAGGCTTGACCATTTTTAATTTATTATAAAACTACACAATAACAAAACACCAGACGTAAACGTGCTGTAATGGCGTAGACGTCCTCGTAACATATTCTTCTAATCGGCAAATTTCACGTTTAACTACACAAATTTTCTGTTGATCACCAGCATCCTGTCGACTTATTATATTAATGTCGTGTTTCCAAGTTCAAATCCGGGAAAAAGGCAGTCGTGCTCGTGATAAATAGGGTTAGCGATGTTATTGGTTTCCCTTTTAGTTCGCATCAGGCGGCCGGGTGGTATCATCAACAACAAGAAATGTCAGTCCATATTTTTGTCGAAGAACCTTTTATTTCCAGTTTAAGACATCTCTTCAGGGAAAATGCTCATTAGCCAACGCTAAACTAAAAAAAATACAACGTTCCATTATTTTCTAGAATCCGTCCCGATTCTTTTAGCAAACACCAGCGTCGAAAACATCCTCTCCGAATCAGGATGATCGTGTTTTTAAACTAGCTTGCGTAATAATACAGAATACGTCACGTGACCCACTTCTATCGAATCAAAAGGTCTCTTTTGGAACTTTATCAATATTTCCGGCGGATTTATTTTGTTGTAAAATGCAAAAACTTTCTACGCCCGTCCAGAATATTCCATAATCTCGTACCAGATGCCTGTCATATCAACAAGCGAGCTTATCTGTTTTTGAGGCTGTAGCTAAACTTCGAATTTAATACGTAATAAAAATAATAAGAAGAAAAGAAAATGAATCTTTATAAAAGGAAAAAAAAAAGAAAGAATTAAAGTTTTTCGGAAATATTTTAATAGACATTTGATATTTAATAATAGGATAACTTTATGAAATAAGGTTTTTTTGAGCGGAATATTTTAAGAGATACGATATTTTAGCATTTAAATAAAGAAGTTATAGCAATTTGACCACACGGGAATAATACTAATGAATTTTAATAATGGATTAAAATAAAGATGTTCTATTTAAAGAATAAATTAAAAAAGCTATCGCCATTTTTAGAATAACTACATTCGAATAAATATTATTAAGTGGATTAGGAATAATTGGCTTTACATATGGATAGTAAAAGGCTATTTTAAGAATGAGAATTATTTTAATAAGCTGGGTTATATACCGAATATTATTGAATGGACAAATTTTATAGAATAATTGCGGAAAAAATTTAAATTTTGTAATATATATATATATATATAAACCTTATAATAAACGTTAACTAAATTGAGATATATTGCAGTAATTCTAGCGTAAGGGAATGGCATAGATCTGGTGGAAAATCCGTTCTGTCAGTTCTTTCGCATACAAAAATATTTATAAAAGTGGTATAACAAAAATATGAAAGTTATTTTTCGATTTTCAAAATTGATATACTACATATATTATAAAACCCTGCAGGTCTCCAAGCAGTTTTCCCATACTGTATCTCACTCCGAGTCCTTTGGAAACATTATGAGTGTTGATAGATTTTTACATGGGACTCGGAGTATGCACTTCTGTATCGCTTCTTTTTATGTGATATCACATCTTTTTGTGACTGACGTTTTAGGTTTGTGGCTTGGCGGGATAAATTGCAACGAGTTGTTTTTGATGAGATATTCATTTCTGTACAGTGCGACAGTCAACTAAGACATAGTTTAATTAGGTAGTCGCTAGATTGCAAAACAAGTTGGACCACTTAATACAACGGCAGCACGTGAAAAAATGAATTTTTCTCGTTTCGTTGATTTTAAAAATTACATAAAGCTACTAAATACAATTATTACGTAAGTTATAAATTTAAAGCTTATAGATATGTTAGATGTAAAATAAATCATTTAAAAGTAGTTTTTTTTAACAAAAATAAAATGAATATGAAATTTGAAAATTTTATATTATTTTGTTGGCACCATGACCAAAGTTGTATATGTAAATATGCATTATATTAGTAAAACTTATAATCAATATGGCATTCTTCTTTAGTTAGTTTTAATGCAAATAATACGTGTATGTTTTCTTTAATTTGCGGAAATTATTTGCCTATTTATTTTTTTATTTATTATTTAATGTGTAAATTTTATTATTAATCCTATCCTAATCCTAATAATATTATAAATCTGATTGTGTGCAATGTTAGGCTGAAGCCAGCGTCAAAATGAAGCATTTAATTATCCTGTATCTTTGCATATAAGTTGATTATAACCCTCAAATGAATTTAGGCTGGTTTTTGTTTATTTTATTTCAATATTTTTCTTAAAAATTAAAAATTTCATTATTTTCCTACAGAATAAATGGACATTTTTTCGTATATTTTAAAATGGTTGGTTGGTTTGGTTGGTTTGGCCCAAAGGGCCCGGTTTTGCAGCTTTTTTTAAAATGGTTAAATTTATTTTACCGTTGCTGCGTTGCTAATACTTTATCGTTGCCAATATAAAATAAAACCCTTCAGTAATAATTTTTAATCAACAATTTATTTTGAAGTGAAAATTTTCTACGTGAAAAATGAAAAGAAAATGAATTATTTAAGAACTAAACAGAATATGAAATGATGCCATATTAGAAATAAAATGTGCGTTTTCAAATATTTGATAATAATACAAAGTGCATAAATACGAGTAAGTATGGAAAGCAAGCGAATATGACGTCATATATAGAAAAATAAAACAGATTTGTTTTGATGTTGAAATAAAATGATCTTGGGATATCAAATTATTCGTGATTAATTTCTCTTTTTCTTGTTTTTTTCTTTTTCACATGAAAGGAATTATTTTAAATGTACGTAATATATGTATTTTAAATGTATGTGTTGTAAATTAAAGTTCTGTGTTTTAAATGAAATGAGTGAAAGATTTATATTTTTAATGAATTCAATACGAATGATGGGATAGGTTGACGATTTATCGTCTGCACACGGCTAACATAAAAATACCATATTTTTAATTTAAATTTTAAAAAGTAAAAAAAAAAAAAAAAAAAAAAAAAAAAAAAAAAAAAAAAAAAATGGATAGCAAATGTCAACGATATGCATCGCAAAATTATCCGTATCGTAAATCAGAAAATCTTAATAAAAATAACTATATTTTTTAAAAGATTCTTGCTTTTCTCATAAAAGCTAAAGATTTAATATGATTGTGTCGAAGTAACAGCATTTTTCCTCTATCATTTTCCCACAATCGAAACACATTTGTAAATCGTAGTTTCGAACCGGAATTTAATTTTACATTTCTTTTAGTTTTAAAATAGGAAAAACTTTGCTGTCTTTTTTAAATATAGCTTTTTTTAAAGTTTTTTCATAATAGATTTTTGTAAAGTCTTGTAGGATAAGAAAAATTGCAGGGATTTTAAAGCAATGTTTAAGTAAAATTACAATATTTTTTTAACTTAAAAAACAACAATGTTATCGAAAAGAAAATCGATTTTACCAACAAATTCGCGTAATGCAAAAGCAAAGAAGAAATAAAAAAGTAATGAATCTTTTTTTCCAGCCGAATTGTGTAAACTTGAACAAGCCGATCGTGCCAATTCATAACATTATAAAAGTGAAAGCACGTTCTATAGAGTAGAATTTTTTTTACATATAGGTAGAAGATTTCCGAGAATAGGAAGGTTAGGGATCTGTAATTAGGTCCATAGCCAAATTGCTTTTTTTTTTTATCAAGTGAAATTTGGCGCAAAATTAAATACATTGTTGTAACCAGATTTGTTTTTTGCGTGGTAAACACTTAATGGTATTTTAGATGATAATTTCCCCGCTCACCTTTGATGCCAACTATGACTGTAAAACATATTAAAAAATATCAGCCGATAATTTTCTAATTTTCTTATTGCTTCATGATGTAAATAGACTTCCTGGTTCATACTTTAAACCTGAATCGGTCATGCCATTGTCGTTCAATTTTTATTCGTAATCCTAACCCTAATCGCATCCTATCCTAATCCTGATAATAACTTTAAAGAATATTCTTTGACACGAATATGTAAATTAAATCAATATCCATAAATGGAATGAATGGAAAATAGAATAAATAGAAATGACAAAATAAAATAACAAGAAAGTACATTTATTCGACACCTAACCCTAGAGAAAGTGTAAAAAATTTCAAGCGCATGAAAGAAATAAAAAAAATCCTATATATACTAACAAAAATATGTAAATTTAGATCATCATATTTGTGTCGTCGGTATTTATTTGCTTATAGTGTTTTTGATGCGATAGAGACAATATCGAGGTTAAATTGGGCAGAATTTAAAGTTCTTTCTAGCAACCTTTATTTGCATCTTAGAATCGCATCAGATTGTTATATCTTTGTGAAATATGTATCAATGTATAAAATCCACAAGCAGTTTGTTCACTATTTACACCACTTAGCGTGAAGCACTTAATTTAATATATACATAAACAAGATAATGTAGTAAGAAATATATAACATATGTCTATGCAAATAAACAATATAATAATTTCCATTTAGCAATGCACACATATACAAATTGTACACCAAATACCACCTAAAATGCACTGTTGTATAGAAGAATTCTGCCAGTGTCGTGTTTCGTTTTACGAAGAGGACTCGATTTTCACGATTTTATTTGGTCCTCCTTTTTTCATTAGTTGCAGTTTCCTTTTCGAGATTGTATATATTATTTGGCATTAAATTTCACCTTTTTTAAGACTGGGTTATGTCAAGACCCCTATAGCAAAGAAATACCGTATGGTCTCCTATAAAATGTGATAAAGCTTTGGTTAATTATATATGTTGTAATTATCAAGTGAAATGTTTTACTAAATTAATGCATTTATTCTTTTTTTAATGTTACGTGAACGAAGTCACGGGTAACAGCTAGTAATATTATAAATCCGATTGCGTGCAAATGTTAGGCTGAAGCCAGCGTCAAAATGGAGCATATAATGATCCTGTATCTTTGCATATGAGTTGATTATAACCCTCAAATGAACATAGGCTGGTTTTTGTTTATTTTATTCAAATATTTTTCTTAATAATTCAAAATTTCGTTATTTTCATAGAGAATAAATGGATATTTTTTCGTATAATATTTTAAAATGGTTAAATTTACTTTACCGTTGCTAATACTAAATAAAAAGCCGGAATAATAATTTTTACTCAACAATTTAGTTTCAATTGAAAAATTTTCACGTGAAAAATGAAAATGAAATAAAAAAATTGAAAAATTAAAAAGAAGTTTAAATAATATTATTAGAAATAAAACGTACTTTTTTTAGTTTTTGATAATAATACAAGTTTTCAATATGCGTAACCATAGGAAACAGGCGAATATGACGCCATACATCGAAAATAAAGCGGATATGCTTTGATGGTGAAATAACATGGGATTGGATTTTTTCTTTACTTTTTTTTGTATGGTAACAATACTTGGCGTTTTACCGTCTGCGCACGGTTAATACTATAACTATACCGTATTTTTATTTAATTTTTAAAAAGTAAAAAGAAGTTTGAAAAGAAAATGGTTAGCAAATGTCAATAATATGCTCCGCACAATTATCCATGTCGAAAATGATGTCATGGATAGCGAGAAACATTAATTTTCATTCTTAAAACTAAAAGAAATAACTCGATTACCTAAAGAACAATGATGAATGTTAATAGTTCCATTTTGTTGATAAAACCTAAAGATTTAATATTATTTCGTTAAAGTAACATAATTTCCCCTATGCCAGTATTTAAATTAATTGACTGGAAAAGAAAATTAACAAGAATTATGTCATTAAAAATGGATTTCTCTGGGGAAAAAGAGACGTCATATTTGAAATAAAACGGAAATTTTCCAATATGTTTTAAAATGAGTGTGAATCAATTCCTTACATTAATAATACAAGGATCAGTAAGTATAGAAAGTAGATGAGTTTCACGCCATATTTATAACGAAAAATTTAAATGTTTTTTTATCTATACTGATTATTAAGCATGAGTATCCGTTACATGTAGATGGGAGTTTTCTGCTAAAAATCACATCATAATTTTAAGAAAAGGAAAGTGATCATAAATCTATTATATTAAAATCTGACCTTGTGTTTGTATTTCGCAACTACTCCTAGACTGTCGAACGCCACGCGATTTACTTAGTACTGGTTATCATTGATCCGAGGATGTCACACAAACTCTCAGAATTTAAAAAATTAAATTAGATGCCAAGAATTTTTTTTTTTTTTTTTTTTTTTTTTTTTTTTGTAAATTTTAACGGTTTCTCTAAAAACGGAAAGCAAATTACTCCATATTTGTGTATAAAAAAGGAGAAATAGAACAGATCAGTATATTTTTTACACCATTTTCTCATTAAAACTGAAAAACAGAATTTATTTTCACTTTGAATAGATGGTGAAAACAAAATCTGGATTTCAGTAAATTATCCGAAAAATAAAAACATATTTTCACATATTCAAACTTCATGAAACAATTTATTCTGGAGAACAAAAATTGCCTGTCAACATACTGTCATTTAGAAAACAAGATTTGTTTCAGCTATACATTAAACCAAGGAGGCAGAATTGAATTTAAAGAAAAAGCATATACTATTTCCAATTAATGTTTTTTTGAAGGATGGCTGTTAAAACGTTCCAATAAAGTAAAATTGTTTATCAGGTAAAATTGACATTTGTTTTTACCCAATTCGTCTATTTCCACGATTTTATTTGGTCCCCATTTTTGCATTGTTTGCAATTTCATTTTAGCGATTATTTGGCACAAAATATCACTTTTTAAAAGCTGAATTATGTCAAGGTCCCTATAACAAAAAAAAACCGTATTGTCTCCTATGAAATGTGATAAATAGTCAGTTAATTATTAACGTTTTTAATTATCGGGAGTGAAATATTTTTCTTAATTAATGTATTTATTCTTCTTTTAATGTTGCGTGAACGAAGTCACGGGTAACAGCTAGTGTTTAAATAAAAACGATTTATCCACAGTATATTTTTAAATTATGATCGAGTACATTCAAAAACCATTGTTCACATATTTTTTTTATGTATTTTCAATATAAATTCAAATACATTTTTATAACATTATGCACACAATTTTCATTTTAATATAAAATAGTCATACATTTGTTTTGTATTATGCAACATATTTATTTATGCAAACAAAACGTGGAAGAGATGTAAATTTATTTTTTAAATCTTGTACGTTTTTTATAGCTTTCAAATTTTATGTGCTAAAATTATTCTTCATCTTATTTTTCGTACAATACACTTTATAAATAAATTAAAATCCCGAAATTAAGTAAAAAACAATTCTTCATTATTTCATATCCATGGACGTATTTTGTTAAAAAGAACGGTTTTCAGTAGAAGACTATATGTATTCTGTTAAATTTAATTTAATCACGTATTTTGAAACTTCCATTTTGAAAACACAAGAGAAATATCGACATTTTTTAAAGAAATAATTTAGTTAAATAGTATAAAAATATAATAATGTTTTATTTTTCCACACAATAAATTTTATGAAAATAATTTACACACATTTTGTTTCAAGAAAAGTACTTATTACTAAAAGAAATTAAAATACACACACACACACACACATATATATATATATATATATATTATCTGTTAGACTATTTATTTTTCTTCAGCATTATAATTCTTTATCGTTAATTGAAACCAGCCACTATAAAGAAACATATTACTCAATTATTATTAATCATGAATAATAATAATAATAATAATAATATTACTAATAATAACAACATACAGAAGACGTCAAAGGTTTTCTGGAATTTAGTCATTTTCAGATAAAATAATTTTCTTAAAATTATGTAACGCAAAAGATCCGAAACAGGAAACATCTTATAATCAGTATACCACTGTATCCTGGAGTCACAGTATGAAGACCTACAAGGTTTTGTGACTATCCTTCGCAACCACTCGCAGAAGTTCCATCACAATGAACCCAAAATGTCCATTTTTTAAATCTATGTGATGACGCAAAAGAAGAAGGAAATTCAAGTATACTTCTGCAGTGCTTCTTTCAGAATGGACGTCCCATATTAGCCATTTAACATAATCTAGCGTTAAAGATTTGTTATGGGAAACAATACTTTTCAACGTACCCGGCAGAGAATATAGTTGCACGGGTGAGTATGAATATCAGCCGGTGTCCATGCCTGCTCCCGTAACTTCTGAACAGTTCAAGGAAATGACTGTTTTATGTAAGTATTGCGTAAGAAAGTAATGACTGCTTTATGTAAGTATTACGTAAGAAAGCCATGACTGTTTTATGTAAGTATTGCGTAAGAAAGATTGATTGTTCCATGTAAGTATTGCGTAAGAAAAACAAAGATGGTTGAAGGTAAGGGTTTTGGGGCACCATCTTGAATAAGCCACAAAATATCTATTGAACACTCCAATATTTTGTGTTTTGGAGCATTATTTTTCAAAAACGGAGATTACCATGCAATAGTAATACCTTGTAACAAATTAAAAAAAACTATCCCTGAAGCTTTGGCTCAATAGTTTGACCAAAACAGAAACTTATAGAAAATACAACGGTCATTCATGAATCGTGACAAATATGCGGGTTATCGTACTCCAAATGCACCATTTTATACATATTTCAAAACTCTCCGAATAGAAATGAGTTCATCAGTTAACCGCATGCAGTAAACATGAAATCCATAACCACTGCATAGATCAAAGAGCGACGATCTAATGTCTAATTACACTGGATTTTGTACGGGAACAACAACATAAATCTTTACGTACTGGATTGTTTAAAAGTGGACACAATTTATCCGACCCCAACAACAAAAAAGTTATATAACAATAAATGATGTTTTACAGGTTGGTTGGTCAAACTTTTTAAAAACCACATTTATTTTCATTCTGGTTACTATAAGGTTTTTTGAGTGTTTTCCTTTCGCGAAATATATGTGCAAAATTTTATGTTTTAAACTGCATTTTGAAAAATTGATAAAAATACACATAATTTATGATAATTAATAGTTTACATAATTCAATATATTTTACATATCAATTATAAAAAAAACATTTATGTACTTTGGTGCCCACTATTTCTCAGTAAAAAATTATCAACATTTTATATATTGAAAAAACCTTCGGTGAATAATGTATAATTTTTTGAAGTCTGCTGAAAAAGCCTTGTATAAAAACGATGATGGTAATCAGATCAAGTTTGTATTTAACTCTAATATTATGAAAGGAAGCCATAATTAACTAGGAAGTCGTGGTCATCACAAATCTTTCTTTTAGATGAATCAAATCAATTACATGATTTAAATAGTACAAGAAATTACATCGATTTAGCAGATAGGTTTTTTTTATATATAAAAACGCATGATGTTGTTGCGTAATCGCGGACAATGAAGACATTTAAGGCAGGAAAAATAAATTTATTGGCGTGCATTTAAACAGCAGGTATTAGCACAGCATATTTTGAACAAATCATCAAATTTCGGCATCTCCTCTTAGAAATCTGCGACCAAAATTAAATCACAATCTATTCCCATTATGAAGATTCTAAAAGTAAAAGTTCGTTGAATTGTGTGCATTTAAAATTATTATATAAGCATCGGATTTTTCGAACAAATCCTTGCATTTTTGCACCCGTTCTTAGATGTCTGCAACCAAAATTGTATGACAATGTATTCCTATATTCAAAATAAAGTTTCGTTGAATTCTGTGTATTTAAACTGGTGTTCTAAGAATAATATATTTCGAAAAAATCATCGAATTTTGCACCACCTATTTCATCTTAGAAGAACGCAATCAAAATGAACAATTCCAATCACGAGGATTCAAAATTTGATTTTTGGTTGAATTCTTTGAACATAAATGGAAGATATAAGCATCGCATAAATCAAACAAATCATCGAATTGAGGCACTTCCTCTCGGGGTATTTTTCCTAAAACTAATTAGCACCAGTTCCCACAAGATAGAACAATATATGAAATTTCAGCCTAAAGTACTCAGTAATTCGTGAGTAATAGCGTCCACAAAATTTTTGTCACATACATGCATAAAGACAGACGCACAGGTTCACGGAGAGACATTTTTTAGGAACAGTCAAATCTTTTTCAGGACCTGCTAAAACGTATAAATCCGTCAAAAACCGGAAGTCTAAATTTTTCCCAAACACAATAGTACTTTCATCTTGTATAGATAGAATAAAGTAAAAATTATCATATAACGATTATTTGCATAATCAAATATTGGATATAGAAAGCAAATATAATGAGTGAAGTAGAAATATTTATCTAAATTGATAATATTTTTTTTGTAGCTTAAGTGGTGTTTAAAGAAACACTAGCAAAGCCTGAGGCTTTGAGCGCAAGGAAATGGAACACTCTTGTTGAAAACATTGTTAAAATGTATTTTGTGTGTTTATTATAATGAAGTTGAAAACACATTGCTAATACCAGAAATTAAAGTAACAAATCTTCATTCCAACACATTTGCAGCCTTCCTCTTTGTAAAAAACTCACACAGTTTTGATTATATATGAATAAATTCTATGCACATTCCATCCTACATGAAAATAAATTTTGAAATCGTTTCTGTAATTTCAAATTGATCGCTACTTTATGACTTTTTTTGTTTATTTATCCCTTTTGAATTTTGCGTTTTTAAAAAGTGTTCTTCGTGATTATTTATGTTATAAACGGAGCCCCCATTTCAAATTTCAATATTTCTGGCCCTAACAGTTAAAAAAAAAAACCCGTAATTTTAGAAATTTTCGTTGTTGCACCAGCTTAGAAGCATAAGTGTCGAAATAGGAAATAGCCTATGTTTAAGTAGGGATGTTTACCATTATATATGCTGAATAAAACTAAAATCTAATTTTTTTAAATCCATCCTGTGAGAATAAAATGTTTTTAAACTCTCCACTTAAAAATTTAAAGTAACTTTTAAAGTCACCAAGTTCATGTCAAATTTCGTTTCTATCCCTAACAACTAATAAGTAGTATTCATTTTAGAACGTTTTTTTTTTTGTCGTGCACCCTCTGGGAAACAGATATTTAGAGGCAAAAAAATAACCTAATGTTTAAGAAGAAATAGACACCAATATATAAAAAAAATAACCTAATGTTTAAGAAGAGGTAGTCACCAATGCTCAAGAAATGTTTGATATTGGCTAGGTATTTCAGGAGTAATTATGATTTTAGAACGTTTTTGCTGATTTCGTTCTTTTAAATTTTGAATATTTTAAAAACCGTTAGTAGTGAGCATTTGCCTCTTGAAAGTAAACATCATGTGAATTTTGAAGTACCTGACAGTTTCAAAGAAATAGTTAATTTAGAACATTTTTTGTACTGACACCCTCTTGGCAGCAAGGATATCGACATAAAGAAGTAGCCTATGTTGGGTCATAGACTGTCACAGTTGTTTTTCCACCATTATTTTCGAAATCAGTTTGGTTGTTCCGAATATTACCTCCTAGCAAACAAACATAACTTCTTTAAGCATAAATAAATGGAGAAGGTGTTTTTTAAGAAATGTATAAAAAATAGACAAGTTGGAAATTGTACGTCAAACGTTACAAACGAGGTGCGTTCGTACGCACGTTTTAGAATTAAATTCATGATATCCCGTGCGTAGAACGGGTTAAACAGCTAGTTAAGTATATATTTTATGACACTGTTCATACAAATATCTTAACTAGTTATATAAATATTCAGATATATATGTATCAGCTAGTTATATAAATATTCAGATCTTGATGATTTTTAATTCTGTGAAATGAATTATATCGTCTGCAGATTAATTTCTGTAATAAAATAAGTATCTCGGTCGCTTGACGATTTAACATCCATCGGAAGCTCCTCTAACAAAAAAGCACCGATTTAAAAAAAAAAAAATCAAATTTCTTAATAAATATTTTTATTAATATCTCCTAAAGTTTTGATTCGATTTTAATAAAATTTGAAATGTCTCGACAAAATTCTGCAAAGATAATATATTTTAAATTGCAAACCATTTGGTTGGGTAGTTTTTGCGTTGTTATATGCGGACAGACAGACAGACGGACGGACAGACAGACAGACGGACGGACAGACGGACGGACCAAACGACGACTATAGGTGCTACGTATTTATATAATTACGAACGCACCTAAAAATTGCACATATCTGAGAAATTATTTACTTGATTTTGATTTCTTAACAATTAAAATAATACAAACATGTATACGCTAGTCTAGATATCAAAACAATGATTTGTATTACATTGAAATATTATAATTAACTAGCTGTTACTCGTGACTTCGTTCACGCAAAATTAAAAGAAGAATAAATGCATTAATTAAGCAAAATATTTCACTCCCGATAATTAAAAACATAAATAATTAACTAACTCTTTATCATATTTCATAGGAAACAATACGGTATTTCTTTGTTATAGGGACCTTGACATAACAAATTTTCACCAGTCTTAAAAAAGTGAAAATTTGAACCAAATAATCGCGAAAATGAAAATGCAACCAATTCAAAATGGAGGGCCAAATAAAATCATGAAGTCGACGAACTGGGTAAAAACAAGTGTCAATTCTACCTGACTAGTATACATTTTCACTGAAGTATACGGTTTCACTGCAATATATGCAATGTTTAAGATAATATAATTCTCTAGATTTAATGAATTTTCAAAATATTGAAGAATGATTAATATTCTCAAGGGTTACATTTATATTTGTAATTAAGTTTTATTTATAATGCTGAAAGAATCATATTTTTTTAGCATTTAAAACAAAATGCACAGAAAACAACATTGCTATTTTACCCTTTTTCAAAACGCTCAGAGGGTTTTAAATAAGAAAATCTAAATCAAATAATAATTTATATTAAAATTTTATCAAATTTATCAGAAGGCTCTTAATGAATTGTGATTGCAAAGTTAGATAGATAGATATTACGTAACTCATTAATAATTTTCTGATAAATTGGATAAAATTTTAATATTAATTATTATTTGATTATAATCCTTATTTCCTTAATAACGTTTTCAGTTGCAACATTACGCATATGCAACTTGAATTAGCACCCTGTACTACTTCACAAAACCTTTATTCGATATTAGAGATTTTTTTTATATATATATACATAAACAACTCTGTACCTTATACACTGCTCAAAACAATTAAAGGATATTTGAAGTTTTATATAAAATAAAGATATAAACGAAATTTTTTTTGCCGAAAATAGAAGAAGAAAATCACAAATGCAAATTTTTCTGGTTTTCAAACTGTGGAGTATGCAAATTTTGAGTTCGACGTCAAAAACGTCGCTTCAGCGGCAGCGAATGAAATTTGACTTTCAACTGGATAAAAGAGAATGAAGACAAGGATGATCGGCATTCAGTGATTGCTTTGTTTCGATGAGTACGATGTCTCAGCGAAGACATTTGACAGATTCAGAAGCTTGGAAAACTGTTGGTAGGTTAGAAGGGGCCAAACTCAAGCCGAAGTAGCGCAAGCCATTGGAGTGTCATAAAGTGTCATTTCCAGGATCTGGAACCGTTTTTTGGAGAGTGGATGTGCAGGCCGAAGACCAGGGCAAGGTCGTAGACGGTCAACAACGCCCAATGAAGATCGGTATTTAGCGTTAACAGTTCGGAGACACCGAAACATGAACGCTACTCTTCTCCAACAACACCTTCGCTCGGCTACAGGCACCACGATTTCAACTCAGACTGTCCGAAACCGGCTCCATGCTGTAGGTCTGTATGCTCGCCGACCGATGGTATGTGTTAGATTAACATCAAGGCATCGTCGCGACCGCAGGGAGTGGGCAACCGAGCATGTCAACTGGAGGAGAGATGAATGGAGCAATATTCTGTTTTCTGACGAGTCCCGTTTTTCTGTGCATCCGGATAATAGGCGTATTTTCATCTGGAGGGACCGTGGCAGTAGGAATAATCCTGCGTTCGTGCACGAAAGTGTCAGATTTGGCGGTGGAGGAGTGTTGGTGTATGGTGGCATCTCCATTGACGGGCGCATTGACCTCTACATCATTCGAGATGGAGCTCTGACTGGTCGACGATATAGGGATGAGATACTCAGACCTATTGTAGTCCCTTACGCTGCAGCAATCGGAGATAACTTCATTTTAATGGACGATAACTGCAGGCCACATCGTGCAAACCTGGTGGAGGATTTCCATTTCGAGGAAGGAATCGTTCGAATGGAATGGCCAGCGTGTTCTCCAGACATGAATCCAATCGAGCACGTTTGGGACGCTCTAGGAAGATGAGTTTCTGGCCGCCAACAACCCCCACAAACTCTCCAAGAACTGGAAAGAGCTCTTCTGGAAGAGTGGGGCAGAATACCCCAACTCGTCATTAATAGCCTCATTGAGTCCATGCCTCAAAGGTGTTCAACGTTGCTGGCCGCCCGTGGAAACCATACCCCCTACTGAAAATGATTTTCTTTGAAGAAAACACCTTTTCTTATTCTTTTTTTCTCATATGCACAAATTGTGTTTTTTTCCTTTTGTACACAAATGCGCAATAAAATGCATTTTTTTCTGCCAAACATGTGTAATTTATTTTCATATAACCTACTATGTCTGTCGACCATGTATCAATCAGCTAAATAGTTTCCCAGATACAAAATCACCTAAAACTGCAATATCCTTTAATTGTTTTGAGCAGTGTAGTTCAAAACTTTAAAAAATGAATACATATTGAGAATTTGTAAATTCTTGGCATATGCTGTTATTTATCATAAAATATTTAACAGCATTATCGATAATGCATGCTATTATTCAGTTTTATTTTAAAAGACTGTTGAAGAGTGTATGATTTTTCAATTTGTTTACAAATAATTAAGATACACCTTGAAATTTATGAATTAAAATAATACATCATTTATTTTCTGATTTCTGAAATTTAGAAGAAAGTATTTGTTTTTTTAACGAGAAATATATATAGTTATGTATTGTTAATATTTTAAAAATAAAAGATTAAAAGGCTTTGTTAAAACTTGTTTGTTTATAGATACATCATAACACTTTCTAATAAACTGAAAAATATTAAGGGAAAATTTTAAAACTGAAAAAATTTCCAGTTTATTTCTCGTGCATCACAATAACAACATATGTTTATTTAAAAAATGAAATAAATATAAGACATAAAATATAAGACACTTCACTGTTTCATAACGTGTTAAATACAGTTTTCTATAAAATGAATGCTGCGTTTTATTAAACTGATTTTTTACAATTTTGTACTTTGAATATTAGAAATTTTAAGTGCATAACTAAGCATAATAAATCTTTATAAGTGATCATAAATAGTAACATAAATATATACGTTGCGTATAATGTATTTTGTATTTCTGTAGAGCATTTATTTAAAAATTTATGATTTCAATAATTTCTTTCTGTTAAGAATTAAATTATAAATAGCTAATAAATAGCTAATAAATGCATATCAAAGCATAAATAATTTTTCAGCGTTTGAAAATTAGAATAGGCATTTATTTTTCAAATTTAGTAATAATTTGTTTCAATCTACCGGATCATTGATTTCAATTAACAATACAGTTATTTACTTCTTTTATTTGGAAAAAGGCATAAAATAAAAACTTTATAAAAGTAAAATAAGTTTTATTAGACTGTTGACATGTTTCGACTACACCGATGCCATTATCAAAACCTTTTTTGCAAGTAAAGACATTTTAACTTGCAAAAAACTGTTATACTGCCTGTCTGTTTCTTTAAAAAGACACGCAAAAAAAAAATGGTAACAGCAATGACAATGAGCCACAACTGCTGGATATGCGTTTTCAGCTGTGATCTGCATTTTAAAATTGATCTAATTTTTAGTGTATTATGAGACTGTGTAGATCATATACAGGGCTGCATTTGCACCCATTAACGGCTATAAACAGCAATTTCTAAAAATAAATTTTTTCTGCGTTGTGGGGTTTTTTTATACTTAGTTATATATTGCACTTCATTGTATGAAAAAAAATTAAATTTGGTAACAATATTTCCAAATGATATACAGTGTTTTTCAAAACTATAAGTCAGAAATATAAAGGCAGGTAGAGAGGACCTAAATAAGCAGATTTTGTATAGGAATGTGTGTGCGGAAATGTAGTGTTGAGGCAATAGAGGTGAAACCGCTACGGTGATACGGGCACTGGAAGCTATCCCAGACTTCCTGCAGTGTAAGAAGCAATATTACGTACAGTAGAGGATAGTACGTCGACAAGCTCGAGAGCTAATGGACGTGTGTTGGGTGTGAGTCATGTAACTGTTTGGAAGATTTTACATGAAGATGGAATGTGCCTCTACCATTTGCAGAGATTGCAAGCATTGCAGCCTGATGATTATACTCTGCGTGTCAAATTTGCCCGCTGGTACCTACAGCAGGCTGCAGTCAATCTCACCTTCCCTGCGGATATTTTATTCTCTGATGAGGCTACCTTTTCTCGGTCGTGTATGTTTAACACCCATAATTCTACCTTTGGGCACATGATAATCCACATGCACAAGAAAACACGGCTACCAAGAAAGATTTTCCATTAATGTTTGGGTAGGCATTGTGCACAATAACTTAGTATGACCGTACATTCTACCTAGTCCTTTAAACGGCCACACATGCTGCATCGTCTTACAAGAGGTCTTACCTGAACGTCTGATCGATGTTTCTCCCGATGTTTGCACACGAATGTGGTTCTAGCACGATGGAGCCACAGTTAACTTCACCAGGAACGTCAGGAATAACCTGGACATTAGGGTGGAACGAAAGTAATGGTTAATTTTTTTTTCAGTTAGAAATTTGCTATAGTCGGCAAAAGTTGCTTTTTGGGATTAGAATGAAGAATATAAAATTTTGTTGCTGTGCTAAAATATTTTCAGGTGCCGCAAAGAGCTTCAAAAATGAATTTTCTATAAAAAACGATAAAAATTGCCTTTTTCACTCCAAATTCGTTTGGATTTTTAGTTTTACCATCTAGGAAAGAAAATAGATGACGAATGGGTTATTCATTTGCAAGAAACGGACAAATCAAGCACTGCAGTGGCTTTCATAATTCTTTTTCCAATAAAGCAATCGCACCATTATTCAATCCAGTGTTTGAGGCAGTTCCATCATATCCAATTGCAGTAATGTTTAAGTATTGGTTGTTGCCATTTAAAAATGTCATTATGTTGTCTTTTATACCGTTTCCAGTGCCAGAAATCGGTTTTACGTGTCTTGAAAATTTTGATCCAAGTACTGGAAAAAGTGATATATGTTCTTCGACAACAGTTATTTTGTAATACATAGTTCCTTTCTTCTCTTGCACAATAGTCTTGTCTTTTCTTACATAAAAAAAATTACTTTCTGTAACTAGTTTTACAGTTTCTTCTACATATATTTTTCGGTTCTTTATTTGTTCTCATCTGATTTTCATACTGTCATACTTCTTTCTTCATCACTTATGAGACCAATATTCTGCAGAGCGGCGCTTGAAATTGTTGCAACAATTTTGTCTGATATTCAAGTTCGATCGCAAGTAGAAGCCACAAATCGCAATTTCATGCGCATTTGACTATGATTTTGATTACTTGAGGTTTCAGAGGCACTGGACATAGAGGCAATAAAAAAATTGGGATAGTATTGTGTTCTCTTCTGAACTTTGTTCTGTGTCTACCTCATTGTATACTATTTATGTTTAATTATTTTTGTAATTAAAATGTATTACGCAGTAAGTTTACCATGTTTTCTGATTAAAAAGATTTAAAACTGATTAAAAAGACAACTTATGAAAACTATAGCCTATTGAAAAAAATATTAAACATAATAGCGAAATAGTCAAAATTTTAATAAAAACATAAAGTTTATCCTTCTTGCGGCACCTGAAAACATAATCCAATTACGCTAATATTTAATTTCCATCTTTATTTTGATCAAAGGCAACTTTTAAAAACTATAGCATTTTGAAATTTAAAAAAAAAGTTTTTTCGTTCCACCCTACTGGACATTGTCTACGGCCAGGATTAGATAAGACGGAGCGGACCTGTTTCTTCGCCAATGCGCTTCCTTGATTTGATCTGCTTGGATTTCTTCTTTTGGGGTCAGATTAAGAGCATGGTGCACGATGCTCTCATAACATCTGAAGAAAATCCGGTTGCCCTATTGGCTGTTGTATTGTTGTTGTTGTTGGAAATGTGCGCGACATGGGTGCGCGACATTCACTAATCCACACCAATCCATTCACAGCCACTGTGAATCTTGTATCTCTGTTGGTGGTCACTCTTTAGAGCAGCTTTTGTTAACTGTTTAATAAATAAGTTTTTTATTTCCTTTGTTTTCGCTTATATTTTCAATTATCTGTTGTTAATACTTCCTTACATGCTAGCACTTCAATCCTGCATTTCCGCACCCACATCCCTATACGATATATGCTTATTTAGGTCCCCTCTACCTGCCTTTACATTTCTGACATATAGCTTTGAAACACCCTGTAGTGTTAGAAAGTGTTTCATAATCTATACCGTAATGCATGATTTTTCGTACTTGTTTATTATGGAGGTGATGTGAGAGTAATATTTTAAAAGCTTAGGACTGTTTCTTTCGACAATAATTTACACTAATTCCTTTATGAGTAATAAATCCTGACTCTGATTCAAAAAAGTTTTTATCTGTGATTGGTAAAAGGTAGTCTACTTCAACTAAATGTATTGATAACGTACAGCCTTAGAAAAAAATATTAAAACAAAAAACTTTAAACATATGTGGCTGAAAAAAGGATTTATTTCAAACAATGGCATTCATAAGGTATTTTAAGCAAATGAAAGATATCAATGTGAAGAAATGACAATATCTCTATAGCCAATATATCTCTCGGCAATATTATTTATTACTTGATGAATTATTTTTTTTAAATGATACATAAAAATATAAGGAAAGGATATGCAAATATATAAAAATATTTCACTGTCTAAGTAAATTATAATCAAATCCTTTTTTATATTTATGATAAATTTAACAGTATGTTTTTGGCGAATAATTGAAATTTTTTTCTTCTGTTTAGTAATTTGAAGATTTGAAAATTGCATGTAAACAAAATTTGTTTATCGAAAATAGTTTAAGTTTAAAAAAAACCTTTTTGTTTAATTCTAAAGGTATACACGAAAGTGAATTATTATATTGCATATTTAATTTGTGTAGATTTTACTTTGTATCTTCCATTATTCATCTTCTTAAAAATATGGGCTAAATGTCTTTATATATTCATTTCTATAAAAACCTCTCCTATCACTGAAACTTTAACCATATACCTTCGGTGGGCGGTCTAAACAGTACAAGTCAGCTTATGGTCAAATCTGAATATTTGCATATTTCACAGTGAAAATATTATATCCATGGGCGGTTAAAAGAGTATAAGTCAAAATGGAAGTTAACGAATTCTTCTAGCTAGTGATTATAACAGAACAAAAAAGAAACCCAATCCTTGTATATTATAGTACTCACTGCACACAAAATCAAACAGTAACAATTATTACTTTATAGTATTAAAACACATTTGACGTACAAATAGTTTGCACGTCTAGATATTAACCAAAACAGCTTCTACCCAGTTAAAACAAAAACAGGCTTACACATTTTTTTTCTTCACATTTCTCTAAAATGACAATTTCAAACTTGTACAGTAATGATCCCTCCTCACCTAATATATAGTGGAATACATTCGATATGGACTCCCATGTTCTGTAGTTTGTAAAAACTGTCGTGGAAAGGATGTGCAAACACGGGAGAAAGTTTTAATTTAGATGAAGATGAAGGGATCATTTGATTTCGATCCCTTTTATTGTGTACCGATTTCAAATTTTTGAATTTGTTTAATAAAAAGATGTTTTTCAACACTGCCAAAGCTTTCAGTTTTTCGGAACCCATTACTTTTACTTTTAAAAACCAATATCATATTTTTCAACTCGAAATTTTCCTATCATTTGATATCCCATATGATTGTTTACAATTTTTTCTACATTTTTTGTGTTTTTTCAAGATGGCCGCCATAAAACGTATTGTTCATCTTTATAAACATTTTGATTTTAAAAACCAATATCATACTCTTTTTCAGCATGCAATTTCCTGTAATTTGATACCCTACATCATTTTTTTTTTTTAATTTTCATATTTTTTTCAAGATGGCCGACAAAAACTTTATTTTGCGCAACAGTACGAATGTATATTTTTAGTATGCTCATTAGAAGCACGTTAACTACCATTTAAAACAAGAATTACTTTTGTTGCAATTAGTTCCACCTCAAGGTGTTTTTTCACTTATTTCTACTCCACTATTAGTATAGATAGAGTTCAATTCAAACTCGGACATTTGTAGAGAACTTTAAAAATAATAAATATAACGAAATTTTCATCAGATTTACATTACTTAATGCGAAATTCGATGTCATGTAAAGTACTGGAAGGGCACAGTAATTTAGTCTACAATACCGTGTATAATATCAACTACATTCTAAAACATCGATTACCTAATAGAGTTGATACATTTGGCAAAAAGCAAGGTAAGTAAGTCTATTGAAAATTTTGTTAAAATTGCTTCATCATTATTAAAGTTAGAAATAAGAATTCGCGTTTCTCTTGTAATGAAACCTTATGTATTTTTGATTGAACAAATGGATTACAATTCTTATTTTCTACGTATAAAATATTTGCTGTACTGTGCTTTTCCATCTTAAAGTTGGCCCCTGATAATTTTTAAATACCTTATAAATCTAACCTAGTTTTGTGTTATTTCATTGATGCATTTTATAGTTTATAACGCTAATATTGTTAACGCTGTTTAAATGAATCATGACCAACGTAATTGCGGAGAAAAGCATTATGATTTCATTCATTTAAAATACTGATTCCATTAACCGGTGATTCATATAACCGGCGACCACCTTTATTCGAAACTCAACCCCCCCCCCCCCTCTAGAACCGAATTCTGGCTGCGCCACTGCCTACAACATATATAAAAATAATCAAAATCTGTGATTATCACGCTTGGCACTCTCCTTGTTAGACACTTGGAAGCAATATAAAGGGTTTCATTAAATAGGGCACTGCCAAATTCATGCACACAGACAAAACATTTTGACTGCAACTGCATACATTCAAAAATTAAGAGTATGGAAAAGACTTTACTAGACAGTCTGTATTTGCATTTAAATATTAAAATCGGCATCTTTCAATTTTCAATTGTTTGTGAATTATTGATTTTTAAAATGCTTCTCGACTTTTGGATCACACAGTATACATATATTTTAACAGTAGTTTATATATATATATATATATATGTATATATATACACTGAAAAATAAGTGGTTAATTACTAGAGCCGCCTGGTCAATAACTGGGTCTAGGTAGTAAATTACTGGTGCAATCTCAGTTTTCAACTTATTCTATTAATAATTTAAATTGTAGAAAAGAAAAGATTTTTTTTTTCGGATTAGTAATACTTATGCATTAATTGGTATGTATGCATATTTGCAAAAATAAAAAGTGTCAATAATTATATTAAATATTAAATAACATTTGAAGAAATTTATACAAAATGGTCAATTACTGTGCACTCACTTTAATACTCCGTTTCAAGGAAATTTCAAAGAAAGTTTCGCTCTGTGTGTCTGCGTGTGTGTCTGTCTGTCAGCGATGGCTAGCGAAGTCTAGCACACATAGAAGTCTGCAAATTTAGGTGAGGATAGCCCAAGGCCTCCCCTGGTGCACCTGAGTCTCAGATTTTTAATATTTTGAAAATTAGAATAGTTATTAATTAAAAACTGATCAAAGATCACAAACAAAAAAGTACTCTTCCGAAATCCGAGCGCATGCTCAGAAGCCTTTATGCCACACCTTCCGTGAAGAGATGAAGCAAAGCGCCTACCAATCCGTTTATTTTTGCATTTTTCTAAATTCGCTTTGGGCGTACGGCCGGAAATATGGAAAAACCGTCTACATATTTCCTAAGGACATACTTTTACGCCTCAAACTTTCAAGTTTGTTCGAAAACTTTTACATTTAGCTCTTAAATAAAAAAAAAGCGCCGAATTCATGTTTTTTTATTTTCTCCTGTTTTCCGAGTCTCGCATCTGCCGGACTACGAGAGATACGGAAAAGCAGAGTGCACCAAATTAAAGATCTGACTTTGGTCTTTTCAAAACCACTTTCGGTTTTAAAAAATACGAAAGTTAACCCTTTGAAAAAGTACATTTTCCGTACGCCGTTTTGCGATTTCACCGATGTTTAAAAATTTGTATCGACAGTTTCGAGCAAGTTACAAAAACGAAAAATACCAGATAATATCTACATTTCTGCGTTTTCGACATCTGCAATCATTTTCGAAAAATAGAAATATTAACCATTCAAAAAAAAATTCGCGCGCAGGATTCAACTTTGCGAATTCCGATTTTCTGCGATATATAAAATCACGCATCGGTTCTCTAAAATGACCACATAAAACCAGCATATCAAACACGCCTAAGGACATCTATATTCTACGGGGTTCAGGCATAAACCTTTAGTTTAAAAAAATAAATAGCGTTAACGCTTTCGAAAAATTTTTTTAACGTAAGTCAATTTCGCATTTTTAACGATTTCTCCCATCTTTAAAAATTCGAATCTGCACGAAAAAACTAAAAATACCGCGCCTAATCTAATGTTCCTTTGCTTTTTAAAATCTAGAATGCGTTTCGAAAAATTTAAATTTTTACCTCCGACAAAGATCGTTTCCAAAATTCCCTCACACGATTTTCGTTTTTCGGCCCAGGTTTAAAAATCGGCATCGACTTGGGAAATGCGAATATAGATAAACAGAAGACAACAGATCATATCCACGTTTATTTTCTTTAAAACGCACACTTAGTCTTTAAAAAATGTCTATATTAACCCTTTCGAAACCGGTCGTTTACATAAGCCATTTTCGCGATTTCCGCTATTTTGGCAAAGTTTACCCTTCCATTGCAGGTATTTTTTTTTTATCGAAAAACGCAAAATCCGACAGAAGAAAATTAAAGTGAGTACATCAGGTGTAGAAAGATGCCTCGGCTTTAAAAATTTCGAATATTATACATTTGAAAAAAATTCTTTTCTGCCGATTTCCGTTTTTTTTCCGCGTAAGCACAGATAATTCGAAGTTAAAAAAGTGTGTTTACTTTTAGCGTACTTTTCTTATTTATTAACGATGTCAAACAAGAAAGCGTTGTTCATTTTGCGTACAGAATTAAAAAGGCTTGCCGGACATATGATTTCTTTTGAGAAATAATAATATATTTGTGATTAAATTTCAATTCTTCTTAGAAATTTGGTTGAGTCGAGTGTTCTGAAAAGGAATTTTAAAACTTTAAAAAATATCAAAATCTATTATTTTTGATTCCTTATTTTTATTTTCATATTCTATATAGTTGGTTAACTCCCGGATTGGGGTTTTGTGTTTCTGTGGCGGCGCCATATATTTAAAATAATTTTTTTTTGGGTGTCACCTTACAAATTTTGCGCTATCTTTTTCCATTTGAAATAGTGAGCGTTTTGCAGAAAAATAAAAAATGTGCATTTTGTAGAAAAATAATTAAAAATACCAATTCTCATTGGATAGTTATGAAATTTGATTTTCCTGAAAGGCAAAAGTTTGCATTACTTAGCAGTATAAGTATGTTTATTATTTTCTTGCATTTACTATTTTTATTTGCCGTTTTAAACTGAATCCTTTTTTCATTTTCAGGGAATTAAACTAGAATTAAACCGTTGCTATATGAGAAATACAAATATTTGATTCGATGGTTCTGTTGCAAGGGAAAGTTTAGCTGTTCACTTCTGAGAGTAGTGTGTTTTTATTAAGGAGAAAAAATATGCTTCAATCAACTGTTGGAAATTATGGGATATTTTGTTATTTTTCAGATTTAATGAATGTTTACCTATTATTTATTTTCTAGGGTTCTACTTCCCGATCAACACGGGGTTTGTACGACGAGGTTTTGCTCATTCGACTTGATATCGATAGCGTTAAATATTTTAGTTCCACTTTTTACTGCTAGGGGACTCTTTTCTATCTCGGGTTCTATGGGCCCGATTAAGTCTGCGTTTGGCTTATTTGACTTGAATTCGATTGCCTTACAGATTTCAGCCATGTTCGTATAGAACATATTACGCCCTCTGGCGGTGGAAGGTAGAACTAGTTCTATCAGCCCGATTAAGACTGCGTTTGGCTTATTCGACTTGAATTCGATTGCCTTACAGATTTCAGCCATGTTCGTATAGAACATATTACGTATCCTGGCGGTGGAAGGTAGAACTTAAGGAGTATCTCGGGTTCTATGGGTCCGATTACGACTGGGTTTGGCTTATTCGAATTGATATCGATAGCTTTAAATATTTTAGTTGTCCTTTCTACCGCTAGGGTCGCTTTCCGATCTCGGGTTCTATGGGCCCGATTACTGCGGGGTTTGTCTCACCCGACTTGATTTCGATAGCTTTACAGATTTCAGTCATGTTCGTATAGTACAGATTGTTTTTACACGGGCCCGGGCAACGCCCGGAGGTCAGCTAATTTCTAATAACACTAGCAAAAGTTATTCAGATTAGATGTGTTTTAATTTAATTTATGAAATCACATCAAAGTTATAGTATGTGTTTAAATACAAATAAATAAATTAATTATCTAATACATTAATTAATTAAGCAACAGACAATGTAGTAATGTCCATTTTATAAAAAATATCGCGCAATAATTCATTTAACTGAAAGTGCATATTAATAGTGTTTAACAACATTTTTTATATTTATTTTTAAGCAATTTTTATGTTAAAAAACGTATTAAGAACTTTAAAACTTTAAATTACTAATCTTTTTAATTATTGAAAACCTTTGTCACAAATATTGTTGTTAATCCCCACATATTAACACAATAAACATATTATTTATATTGCATACTGTTTGTGGAACAATATATAACCTTTATTTCGTGAAAATCATGCAAAAAAAGAATAACGGAAGTAGAAGTTTAAATGCATGATTCAGCGTTATGTCCACTTAAAATAACAATGTTCTTTATTCACTGTGTGACCTTAATGATTTTTAGAATAATAGAAAACATTCTATGAGACATTTAAGCTAAAAAGCCAAGTAATTACTTTTAAATTAAATTATCTGTTTCATAAAATACTAGCAAGCTACGCCCGCTGCGCTGGTCAGTTTCTACAAATGAACCTTGAAGCAAACAAAATATATCGTTTAATTTGACCTTGTATTTGAAAGCAATCTGTATATTTACCGGGAATATGCTTCCACATTACTGAAAAATGACGTGATTGCGCTATTATATTTTCTAATGTGCAGTCAAAATTTTAGCTGTTAAGGACCAACTCTTTTATTTGGTCATTTACAGTTAAGGTTTGCTAAAGAATGATAAAACTATATGCAATATACTAAAACCATCACTAAAAATTATCGAACTAACAATGCAAACTAATTAACAAAATCCATTCAGTAGAAGTTTTTATAAAGGCTAATCTTTTATAATCGGGTTCATCTGATTATAGAACTTGTCCACGTAATTCTAAAACAGAACAATATAAAATATACTAAAACCATCCTTACAAATTATCTACTTAACAATGCAAGTCGCAAAAAATATGCCCAGTAAAAACTTTCAAAAAGGCTAATCTTTCGGAATCGGGTTCTCCTGACTCTATAACCTTCACACAACTGTTTGACTAAGCAGCGTAGAACAATATGTAGTACATTAAAACCATTCCTGAAATAGCATCTGACTAACAATACAATTCTCATCAAAATCCGTCCAGTAGAACTTTTTCAGAAGGCTAATCTTTCATAATCCGAATCAAATACTGAAAAAGCTAATATTTGATAAAAAAAAAATGGTCACCTGATTTTCGAATTTCCCCCTATAATTCTAGAACTAAGCAACGTAGAATGATATGTTATATAATAAAACTTTCCCTAGAAAGTTATCTAACAGTGTAGGTTTCATCGAAATCCATTCGGCAAAATCTTTTAAAAAGGCTAATATTTCATAAACGGATTGATCTGATTATAGAACTTCCCAGAATAATTCTATAACTAAGCTACGCAGAACGGTATGTTATACAATAAAACCTTCCCTGAAAAATTATCTTATACAGTTTAAGCTCTACGAAAATCATTCAGCAGAACTCGAGTTATAAGCAGCCGGAACGAAATTTCATATATGTAGAAGTAAATAGAAGTATATTGCCATTAATATAGTTTGCATTTGAATTTAAAAAAATGTACTTTTCGGTTAGCCGTGCGCCAGTGATCGTACACTTTTAAAAAAAAGCACCTTTTGGCTTAAAATCTCTCATCAAAACTGTTTTTCTTTTCTTTCTTTTTTTTTTTTAAATAAAATTAATAACAGCTTTTTCTTTTATTTTTCCAGCTGTATAGCCATTTCAATTCTTTCTGCATCAAAAAAAAAAAAAAAAAGACACCTTTTGGCTTAAAATCAAATTGTTTAGGATCAAAAGTAAAATCAAAATCGCCAAAAACAAAAGATAAATCGCGAAATATTGTTTCGATAGCAATCTTGCCCCTTGAATAATTTTTTAAGCATTGCGAACATTCCCAATCCTGTTTAAATTAAATATTTTCGTTTTATAATATTCTCTCATCAAAACTCTTTTTTCTTTCTTTTTCTTTTTTTTTTAAATTAATTTAACACAGTTTTTCTTTTATTTTTGGAGATGTATAGCCTTTTCATTTCTTTCTGCAACAATAATGATCGCCAAAAAAATAGCAATGGTAACCTTTTCGGCCAAAATAACAAATGTAAAAAATGAAATTATTTACGACATCAGATTAAAAACCTCAAAAATAACAGTATTTCTCCACTGTTTAATGGATGTTATTATACATATAAACCTTCCTCTTGAATCACTCTATCTATTAAAAAAAACCGCATCAAAATCCGTTGCGTAGTTTTAAAGATTTAAGCGTACATAGGGATATAGGGACAGAAAAAGCGACTTTGTTTTATACTATGTAGTGAAGAAAATTCTCAAGGTTCTCGAAGATCATTAAATTAAAAATAATTGCACCATAACAGTTTATTTTTGATTATACATACAATTTTTCTCTATAAATGTTTACAACAATTTCCCTTTAATTAGATATTGAACATCATCTGGATATACATACTTTAGATTTCAAAAAAATATTTTTCTGAAGTTGAAACCGCAATAAATATAAGCAAATGTGTAGAATATAAAATAAATTCCTTGACATTTAAAATGGTTTTTGAAAATCATTTTTTTTTCATATCAAAGTATATTTTGATACTTTAATTGATGATATTTGGACGTTATAATCCTAGCAATATGATGCTTTTGAATTTAATAAGAAATACATATGCTTAAAAAAATAAACTGACATTTAAATGTGAAAACATTCCTTCTTCTTATTGCAATTCTAAAGTTGCAACGTGTCTTGAATATTTAATCACGCGTGAAAATAAAGTTTTATTTGAGGTACAAGGATACTAATGTAACATCAAAATGCAAGAAGTGTAATGCAATTTAAAAGATAAATGTTAATTCCAAAATTATTTCAGTTAGATATTGTAATTGTAACTATTTAAACATGACTAAAAAATGTGCCATAATTTTTATAGCTTATACCAATTAATTATAACTTACACTAAATGATGCCTTTAATATAAATAATTGCACATTAGGCTATGTAAGACAATTATTATAGAAAAGGTTATGTCTGGTAAATTTATGTAATTAAATTGCTACTCGAATATGTCATCGGGATTTTGGGTTACGTTTTTCTCTATGAAGTTAGTGATTGAGTCATCCAGCAGGATGTTAAATGATAACCTCAGTAATTCCACAGGTAGCAAAAATGTCTCCTTTTCAGAATTCTTCAGAGATTTCTTGCAACTTTATAAATATCATTCTCTGAAGAGTTTATGGAAGTTTTTAGGAGATATTTAAGACGCAATATAAAAATAATTTATAAAAAGCAACACCGGATTATACGTCGGGCACTGCTAAAAAGGCCGCATGGCGGTTTCAGCATTAACTTCAACGTTTCCAATATCAACACGTCCCTACAACGTTTCCCGAGGCTAACGAAAAAGACAGGCTACCGCGGTATAGTCCACTTATCTTTTTTTACAGACCGCTAGAGTGACGTGATGCTCTTTCCGTACACCTGCATTGGTGCATTTGAGCATCACGTGACTCCCGCGGTCTGTAAAAAAAGATACAATTAAAGCACCCCGGTAGCCTTTCTTTTTCGTTAGCCTCGAACGTTTCCTTCCAACGTCCCCTTTGCGAATGAAGCTAAAATGGAACCTCAACCGCGTGTCGTGCGCGATTCGTGGAATAACCTTTTCTTATGGATGGGTTTTTTTCTATTTGCTTTGGTTCTAGGGCGGTCGTTTTAATTTCATCTGGTGAGTGTACTTTCTTTTCGTGTAGTTATTGAATTGGGAAATTTTAATGCACTTCTAAATTTATTAGGTTTTATATCGCTCTTGAATAATAGCCGATTTGATATTTCAAATTAGTTATGGTACGTGAAAGAATCATAATAACTTTCAAAATCCTATATGCTGAGAAAAATGGCAATTATGAACAGAGCAAAACCATTTTTATATTGCCAAGATTGCGAATTTATAATTTTATGCTATTTTTGTTAGGAATATAGGTGGTGGTTTCAAAAGTTGTAACCGTTTAAATTTTTGTCTGAATCTTATTTGTGCCAGTCAATACATTTCCAATAGAAATAAAGCTCTGTTCATGAAAATACTAATGGCTACATTTTTCTTTTGTTATTGCTATTTTTATTTAAGTGAAGTAAAACGTAGTTTTTTCCAAAAGTTAAGGACAAAAGTTACCTCTAATCTGCGTATTAATATATATATTTTTTAAATCTTTACCACAACCATCACAATTTTAGTTTGAAGTAAGAATGCACGCATTACCTCAGTTACCTTTGTATCTGTAATAATAAGGAAATAAGTTTGTGTGTGCATCTGTATGTCTGTTCGCTGTTTTCTGAAAAGACCGCTGCACGCAGAACTACCAATTTTAGTAGGAAGGTGCCTCTATGTAAGTAATTTTGCACCTCTAAACTCGATTTTGAAATATTGGAATATATTTTTTTATTTTAATTTGTATGTGATTTTTAGCCCTTTTTTTTTCGTTTCGCAGCGATTGTTTTTCACATTAGTAACAAAAATCCGGTTTCAATTAATTAGCCTAAATGCAGCCTTTTTATAGTAAATTTTGTTCTTTTTTCATAAAGTTTATTCGGAATTCGCACAGCGATTTTTGAATGTTTCGCGATATCTTTCCATCGCCACTAATTTTTTTTCAGAATGCTTCATTGGTTCGTTGGTTGCCGCCATTTTGGCCTTAGTTACGTCCAAAACTGTTTGCGATGTTTTATTCTTCATAAGTAAACCTGCAGACATTTGAGGGGTCATATTGAATTTACTTCCTCAATGGAGTCCGTCTATCCATTTACTTTCCGATACGAAGGTCAGAAATTTCAAAGTAATTCAAATTTTTAAAATTATTTCATATAGAGATCTGAAATTGGCATATATATGGAATAAAATTTTCCATTTCAGAAAAACTAATTTTCGAGAAAATCGGCTGGTAACATTTTTTTAATAGCAAATTTACAATGGTTTGAATAAATAAAGAAACGTAAATTTCAAATTCAAACCAAAAACAGATGCCATTTTGTTTTAGTTTCAAAAGTTAACAATATTTTTTTTAGTGTTAAAGGTACTTCGTTTAATTTTGAGGGGGGGGTGTCTGGTCGTAATTTAAAAACACGTTAATGCTGTGATTGAAACTCCTCTACCCCCCACCCCCTCTGCTCCTCAAATCAGAACTTTTTAATATTGGTCTGATTCAAACGAAACATTTTCCCCAGATTCCCCAGGTACTAAATAAACTTCGGTATCATTTTGTCAGCCGTTTTTTATCACCATTTCTGAATTTTAATCTCCAGGGGGTGGATAAATTTTCTCGGGTTCTATGGGCCCGATTTCAATCATAATTGGTCCATTCAATTTAACATGAACTAAATAAGATATAGAAATTAAGATATAGATTTAGCACCCCTGGCGGTGGAAATTGGAACTAAAAGGTTTTCAGCGCGTGTGCAGCATTCCTGCGATACGGTGCCGTAGGCAGAGATGACTCGTGCCGGAGTTTTGCTCGGAAAGGTGTTTGTTTAGAACAGAGTGCTTCCCTGGCGGTGGAAAGTGGAACTAAAAGATTTTGAATTTAATACTGGTCCAATTCAAACGAAATATTTTTTAGCATTCTTCCAAGGTCCCCCAATTACAAATAAATATTGGTAAAATTTTTTCAGCGCTTGGTTATCACCATTTCTGAATATTAATCTCCAGGGGGGGGGAGATTTCTTTTCTCGGTTTATATGGGTCCTATTTCAACGTAAATTAGTTTATTCAACTTAACATGAACTAATTAAGATATACATAACCAATCAGGATATAGATTTGGCACCTCCTGGTGGTGGAAAGTGGAACTAAAAGATTTTTAGCGCGTACACAGCACGCCTTCTTACCGTGCCGTACGCAGAACGTGCCGGAGTTTCGTTTAGAAAGAGGTTTGTTAAGAACAAAGTGCACCTCCTGGCGGTGGAAAGTGGAACTAAAAGATTTTACAGGAAGTGCGCAGCATCTTTTCGATAATCCCAGAAAACGTAGTCACATTTTCACATATCCTCCAATATTAAGAATACTATTGCAGTTAGAGATTCGAAATTCAGAGCATATAAGTAGTTTATTTTTTTTATTCCGAAAATTTGAATTTTCGGAAAATAGGACGGTAACTATTCTTAATTTTGGCCAAACACTGATCCGCCGTGAATCGTATGGCCCAGACAATTAAGGGTGTCGAATTGAATTACATTTAGCTTCGGTGTTCGTCTCTCTATTTACTTTCTGACAGACAAAAGGGTTATCAGAGGAGCAATTTCATGCAGTAATTTTTAGAGTTTTCGCGTTTGGTATTATTTTTTGAAGGGAACGCGCAACGTCGGGCGAATCAGCTAGTAAAATATAAATTTATCATTTCAAAAAATATTTGTATCTCTTCAAAGCTTTAAATTTCAATATTTTAAATACGTTATGATATTTTGTATTGCAAGCAGTTTATTTAATCTGCAATTTTAATATATAAATAAATTTACACTTTTAAGTTATATTTACTCTGAAGATTTATAGCTTATGACTAATCTCGATGAAATGCGTATAAAAATAGCTTTATATAATATAATAAATAAAAAGTGAAACAAAAAGAACGCTGATATGAAATTGCTCATTTTTCAAAACAATACGAACGGAAAATAAAAATGTCTTATTTATTTAGAGAATTTTATTTTGCTGATTATTTCATTAAGTCTCTGTAGATGATTGCGTTTTGCCTTTTGTAATATATGCTTAATGAATTAGAAAGTAAGTTTTCTTAAACAAATAATATCATAAAAAAATACCAATTTATTACCAAAGGAATTTTTCAATTATATCGAACATTTATCAGATAAAAATAATGTAAAAGTAAATTTTATTACTATTTATAAGGCTTTTTGAAATTTCGTTCCATATTAAATCTTATTATTAATATTTTTAATTTGTCTACTGTAGCAGTATAAATCTTGTTTTAAACCTTTCCTGTCTACCGTCCTAATAACAGCACATTCTTTATATTGACAATATTTCTGTTTTTACAATTACTATTAAAATTGTTTGCATGTAATTATGATAGTATATGTCAACATTATCGTCATAATCGTGATATACGTCAGTTCATTTATATCTTTCAGTCTTTAGTAAATATATACATATATATTAAGAAAATTCAATTTCCGCGCTTCATTAAATTTATTCCATAAAACTTTCCCTTCAAAATTTATTTCATAAAAATTTTCCTTCCAAATCTATTCTAAAATCCTAGTTTATTAAATTATTTTCTATCTTAAATAATATTCCATTCATTCCGTTTATTTAAATTACTTTCTATTTAAAATGTGTATTTTAATATTTTATTACCTTTCAAAATATTTCTAAAAAACATGTCCCGTAATCATTTTTCTTCAAGATCTTTTTATTTCACAATCTTAATATGCCGTTATTTATTCTATGAAAGTTATTTGTTTTATACCATTTTCTTTTTTCTTATCTTATTCCAAAAGACTATTCGCGCACTTTTACGGAAGTACCGCGTCAGTACATTCTCCTTCCGACCTTAAAATATTGTTCTTCCCCGCTTCGAAGCTGTTATTGACTGTCCCACGTATCCGCATTGACGTAAATAACCTGCCGCTCCTTGGTATTTAACACCGAACATGAGAACGGAGTCCAGATTTTTCGTGTCATTTGTTGTCTTAAAAACTACGTTGCTGTCACGAAGAGAGTCACCGAAGTATTCGAATGCTATTAAACGTTTTGTAAACGTGTAGTACTTTTAATAACGTTTAAATCGTGCATTGTTTTGTAAACGTAGTTCGTTTGAAATCATGACATGACTAACTGGTTTTAGTGGTAAAAATGTTCAACTATTTTAAGGATTGTGGTGGATGCTTTTTAACTGTATTATATTAGAAGAAACAAATAAAATATATTCTTTTATCAAGAGCTGTTCTCCTTTATTCCGGAAATTGTCAGTGTTTTTCAACCAAGGCCAATAAGCTTAATAACGACGACAGCATAAGTTCTATTTAATATAGTGATCTTATGTATTCATCGAATGGAGCTTTACCTTACTAAATACGAAATTATACGAAAGCTTTATTCAATTCCTACTATTAGCTCACACTCTCTCTAATATTTATATATCTTGTTCAAATTTTCAATCGTTAATAAAATATTTTTTATTCATCCACTCAAGTTCAAATACATTTTCTTAATCTTGTAGTGGATGACACTGGATGTTAATACAGTTTTTTCAAATATTAATTCATTCATTAAATTTTATTAATTAATTTTAGTTTTATACGGGAGAAAAAAAGTTCTCCCATTGTTTTCATTAATGAAATGAAAGATTTTCCTCAAATGAGTGATGCCACAAAAATAAAATCCCGGAACGATGATTAAAAAAATTGAATAAAGATAACGTGGGACATTAATGCTGTACGGGGTTATTTTATATATTTATGATTAAAAAGCAAAATTCAAATTCAAATGCTCAAATTATTTTTCTTTCAAATTTTCAATCGTTCATAAAATACTTTTTATTCATCCACTCAAGTTCAAATACATTTTAATAAACTTGTAGTGGATGACACTTGATGTTAATACAGTTTTTTCAAATATTAATTAATTAATTAAATTAAATAACCAAACTACTAGCATTCAAAACTCGATGATAAAGGAGCAGAAACACTCCATTAATTAGGTTCCACTCTTCGAAAGAGCCACTACTACATGAAACTGTTGACTCGTGATTATGTTTTAATGTTGTTTTCTATACTGTTTCATATTATTTTTGGTACCTACGTATTATCCGGGCCATTCTTATGTAATTTATTAAAATGGAAAATTGCAAGGAAATTCGCTTTCTATTTTGTCACTTAATAATGTCATTCTGTCATATATATATACATATTTATACTAATTGTAATTATTTAATAAAAAGTAACTAAAATAAAATTTTTCTTTGTTGACCTAAGTAGGAATTGACTTTTTTTTTTTTTTTTTTTTTTTTTTTTTTTAATTACTTGTTTTCAAAAGGATTATGATAACGTATTATAGACCGATCTCTGTTTATTTACTTCCAACTTTTTGATATGTTACCGAATTATCATAGCGCACAAACACATATATAGAAAGAATGATTCCGGGTGAGATGCTGCAAATTTTTTTGAATTTGTGTATAAAATCCCATGGTGTACATAAACTAAAAAAAAAAATCATGCTGTGCTATTTAATGTTAAATATACAACAATTTAATATAAACGACTTCCATTCCCTTAATTTGTAATGATAAAACCAATAGTCTTATTAATTTTAACTTTTTATGTAAATATTTTGATAATTTTTATCAAAATAATTTTAATTTAAATATGTTATTTCATCAAATCTCAGATAATAAATAAAATGCACTTAGAATGCACATCTGTTTTATGCTCCACATTGTAAAAAACAATAGCATGGATTTAGAAGCATACAAAATAAAATATTTATTATGTTTTATAAGTATCATGCAGTTTTATGGAATATTCTTCTAAGTACAATAAAGGTATATAAAATAATGTATCTGAAAATAATCGTTTTGAGAAAAAGTACACGATCGCTATTATAGGATTGCATATTATGTCTAAGGCATTAGAGCACACGTTATAAAACATACTAGAAACTTTCCTTCGGAAAATTTTCGAATAGAAGTAAAAGCTCAATAGATCTTACTTCCGTTTCATTTTTATTTTTTATTAACTTATTTCTTTTCTGTGCGTTTGGAGAAAGTATTAAAAAGCTTACAAGAAGAGTACTTGAAGAGAAAAATATTTTGAAATAACCCAACTTTTGACTTTGGAGATTTCAATATCTTAACTAAAAGAACTATCTCTATGATATTGAAAAAAAAAGTTGTGTTCAATAAAACACATCTATTTCGAAACGATTTTAAATGAAAATGTCTAACGATTGGAGAAAGTAGATAATTTAATGAGTAATTGAAATCAGCTTTTATTATTAATTTGTTTACCATAGTTTCACAATTTCATACCAAAAGTTCAATTAGATATCTAACTATTTCACGATCAAAAAGATCAAATGTCATTGCTTGTTTTAAAAGGTTATCTGAGTTTATTAATTTAATATTATTAACAATAGCATTCGCACGATAATTTACTACTATTTCTATACTTATTATCATATACAAGGTTTTTTTCTAAATAGCAAAAAGAATTCATTAAGCGTTTCGCTTGTAAAACTACTTATGTGAAACTTTTTTGAAATTGAATAAGTTTGGTGTTATATATGCATTGCAAAACACCTTGATAGGAATGATACTAATATTTAAACAAGAATGAAAAAATGCGTTCGGCATATATTATGAAACACTTTCCAACACAGCCAGAAAACCGTAGTGAAACTGCACCGTTACATAAGGTGAGAAAAGATATGTAAGTAAACAGTTTAGAAAACATATAACACATTGAAAAATACAGTTTTCGAAATTACCTTCCAGTGTCGAAAAAGTAGTCGAATTATTTTGTGCATTCCTGTCTATGATCAATAGATGTGGATATACAGCATGATGAAATGTAGTTCAGGTAGAATTTTCACATTTAGCAATTTTCGCCAATCGATGGAAATGCACTCGAAATCTTTTGTACAGCCCTGTATATTATCTGAAGACCTGTTGTACATACCACATATTAAGCTAAAAGGCAACTTAAAACTCACTCGGCAGCAATTACAATCGTAAACGACAATGCATCTTTTTCTTTGGTAGTAAAGTATATATCAATTTATTTATATTCTACAAATTTTTATTAGTCTACTAAATAAAGTTCAGCAGGAAACTGCGTAACATAATAAAAAACTACACTTAAGCACTTCATTCGCATAGTCTGTAATACTTACGGATTCCCTTGTGTAGCCCTGTATATCATCAACCGAGTTTATAAACACACATGTCCTATAAAAAAAATTGTTAAACTTAAAAACGCACTTATCACACATAGACTGTAAATATCTCACATGTACTGTAACCGATACCTTTTGTGTGTAAATAAATGCAATGCACACAAGAGAGCAACTTGTAGTGCACCTCAGTAATGCAAATTTTCTTTATGTTTGAAATAGTGAAATATCACTAAATTACACTGCAAACAACATTTCCCCATAGAACAATGTGTAACAGAATTCTTTTGTTTGATTCTGTAAATGAATAATAAATGCTTTGCACCCCATAATCTACAAAAAGCATGATTTAATGCGCTTCATAATTATATATCGATTTCATCATGTTTTAAACGACGTAGCATTATCAAAATACAGTTGAAATGATTATTTCCCATTGATTGTAATGTAACGGAATACTTTTGACAGTCCCTGTAAAAAAAAATTATAAGTGCTACACACTTCAGTTGCAATAGGGAACATGCTATAATAAACGACAATATCATACAAACATTTCAGGGCAATCCAAGTATATTTACGCGAGTGAGAGCACGGACAAACGGCAGACAATCCGAAGTCATAAACACTTTTCAACTACGTTGGATGGTGTTAAAAAGCATGCAAAACCAAAAACATATTTTCGAGATTAAACTTTTTCTATACAAAATTTTTACACGTCATACAAACATGAAACAAAAAATTACTATACTTGTATTGCACCACTTTTTTTTTTTAGAAACATGTCGGTCACTTTTAAAAGTAATATTTTACTCTGTACATTAGAAAATTGTTTTTTTTTTTATTCCAAAGTTTTTTTTTCATGCTCGCTATCTATTGAATCTTAAATAATTATCAAATTTTTAAACTATCATTTGAAAAAGTAAATAAATAAATAAAAATTCTACGAAATAGTGGTTTATTTTAAATGTATAACAACCTTCTTCAAGTTATTTCGCAAGACAATAGTTACCTTAATTAAGAAGTACAAAGAATATTTATAATTTATATTCTTCAAGGTATTGTAAATTATATATCCAAGCACTTTTTTTAGATTATTTTTTAAATCTGAAAGAATTACTTTTTTTTTTTTATCTGAAAGAAGGTTAATCTTAATTTTTAAATAAAACAAAAGGCGATTTTGATAAAAATATTAAATTTATTGATTTTTTTACCATCTTCCAACTAAATGAAATGTGAACGAACTTAATTAAGATTTTTTTTGCCGAAAACTTATACATTATTTTACATTCGTCTTTCGGAAAAATGTGTAGAGATTTAAAATTCACAGTATTTTAAAAATTAAACATAGTTTTTATAATGCAGGATGACTCAGTATCGTATCATTTGCTTTAATTTACTCTAATTATAATTACTTTAACTATATTATTTATATGTAATGTATTGTAATTTATCAATTTTCGGTCTTAATTAAAAAAATGTACAAAATATAAGTATGACGTATGCGTTTAATAATTGCATGCTTGATAGAAAATTCGGAGAAAGTAAATATAATACTACTTTTCAATTCTTCTTATATCAAAATAAATAACGAAAAAAAAAATAACATGCGGAATAGGTATAATGAAATATGTTGCCATAATGACATACTTGCTTTTTGCTGATGTCAATAGAAAAGGCAACCTTTTTTTTTTCATTTTCAATTCCTACTATTAGTTCACACTCTCTCTATATTTATATATCTTGTTCAAATTTTGAATCCTTAATAAAATATTTTCTATTCATCTACTCAAGTTCAAATACATTTTCTTAAACTTGTAGTGGATGAACCTGATGTTAATACAGTTTTTTCAAATATTAATTCATTAATTAAATTAAATTAATTACTTTTAGTTTTATATGGGAGAAAAAAATTTCTCCCATTGTTTCCATAAATGAAATGAAAGATTTTCCTCAAATGAGTGATGCCACAAAAATAAAATACCGCAACGATGATTATAAAAAAATGCTCAATAAAAATAACGTGGGACATTAATTCTGCAAGGTTATTTTATATATTTATGACTAAAAAGCAAAATTCAAATTCAAATGCTCAAAAGGAAATTCGCTTTCTATTTTGCCACTTAATATTGTGATTCTCTCATATGTATATACATATTTATATTAGATGCATTTAATTAATAAAAAGTAACTAAAATAATTTTTTTTTGATGACCTAAGTAGGAATTGACTTTATTTAGTTTTTATTTTTCTTATATTACTTGTTTGTGATTATTTTAAGTCCTTGCACATTGTTCAAATGCCATTCTGTAATTCGTCGAAGAAATTAATAACTTCCTTTCTTTATAACTGTGATGACGGTTTAATGAATAGAAACACATTAAGTGAAATTTATTATCTAATATTTCTTAAATAGTTTTACTGACAGCCATAGTTTTATTGACTAATGTTTGAAATAGGACTTCCCTTAAAAGTATTAGTATGAGCGATTTTGCTGAGATATATAGATTCATCAACAGCTTCTATCAAGCAATGAAAATGAGATGCTATATTTAATTAATTAAATAAGGATATAAATTTAAATAATTAAAACGAGCAGAATAAATAATATAATTACAAATACCGTATACAAATTCATATACATTGTTAAAAAAAATAAGGAATCAAACCAACAAATAGAAAAATATGCGAGATATCCATACGTGAGTATAAAATTGGAAGTACGCATACGTTAACGGCAATACAGAAAATAAGACACCAAAACATCGTGCATTGGAATATTCTTTCAAATGATGTCAAGAAGATGAAAAGATGCTCCAATGCACAATTTTGAGTGCCTGTAAATGGCAAAAAAAATGTGTTGTTTGAAAAGAATGGAGGATTTTTTATATGGTGCGTGGGCTTTTAAACAATCAAGACTGTTGTACTTTTGTTTCCCATGTAGGCGACGCGGTGGTCGATAAGTGTTTAAGAAATTATGTTCCAATATCCATAAAATGATATGTACCGGATCAGTGTACCGGATAGTCATGAGTGGCCTTGCGTTCGCTGCAAGGCATTGTCCGAGTGTGTCGCCCCCCCCCCCCTACCACATGCTCGATCGGATTCAAGTGAGCAGACAATGGGGAAATTCCACGTTTTTCAATTTAACTTGCATCAGATAGAGTATAAAAATACGAACATTTTGATACCATTTTTACATATATTTGAAACTTGTATAATTCATTAAATTAACTTTTAAAACGCAGTTTTTGTCGTGGCGAGAAAAAGCCGCGTCATTTGATAAAAGCTGTTCTGACGTCACTAGCAATGTAAACAAACCCTCGCTGTTTTTCTCCCTGTTATTTTCTATGGGGGATGGCTTGCGTTACGCTGAATGGCTTGCTTTACGCTTTTTTAGCACTTTCCAACCTAGTTGAAAAGTGCTTATGACTTCGGTTTGTCTGGCCATCTGTCCGTGCTCTAACTCCCGTAAATATGCTCGGATTGCTCTGCAAATTTTATATGTTATTGTCGTTATCTATGGCACGTTCCCTATTTCAACTGAAGTGTGTAGCACTTATAGTTTTCTTACAGGGACACTCAAAAGAATTCCGTTACATTGCGGTCTATGGGGAAAAATCATTTGCGGCTTATTTAAAAAATGTTTCACTATTGTAAACGCATTGAAATTTATATAGATCACTAAGATGCATTAGAAGAAGCTTAATATGGAATAGTAGGTGTGTAGCACTTAGAGTTACTTTACAGGGACAGTCAAAATAATTCCGTTACATTACGTCTATGGAGAAAAATCGTCTGCGGCTTATTTAAATAATGTTCCACTATTTTAAACGCATTGAAGTTTATATATATTACTAAGGTGCATTACAAGAGGCTTACTACAGAATAGTGTGTGTATAGCAGTCATCGTTCATTTACAGGGACACACAAAAGAATTCTCTACTGTCTGTTAACAATAATTCCTGGAAGTGCGTTTTAAGTTACTAAACGCGATTTTAATCTTAACTAGCTTTTTGTCTATTACGTGGTGTGTATAAATTCTGTAGATCCTATACAGGGCAGCACAAAAGTTCGCGAACACATTTCCGTTTATTGACAGAAACTCCAGAAGGAGAATTTAAACGGTGCTACGCGTTTCCTAACTAAACTAAAATTTAGCATCCTATGTATATATACAAGTCTATAGATCATATACAGGGCTGCATAAAAGTATTCGGATATTTTTCCGAATATTGTATATATTGAAAATTCCTGAAATTACGTTTTCCAAATTGTTTACTTAGATGTCATCTTTCAGCTTATTAAACGGTAATGATTTGTAAAATTATTTTAGAAGCGTTGGAAAGTGCTACATAATCTATGCTTGACGCATGATTTTTCGTTCTTGTTCTTTCCTTAAAAATGTTTAGTATAACAAATTAAAAGTATTGTAAATTGCTGTAATGAATAAATAATACTGTGAATTCCATGTGAAATTTTTATTCCATCGCGTTTCTAAGAATTTTCATTTTCAGATCTCGATGTAGAAATAAAGTATCGATACAAGCTAATACTCGTACTACAATATTGTATTTTATAGAATAAGATATACCTTTATTATTATTATTATTATTATTATTATTATTGCACAATATAAAATAAACTGGTACAAATAGGATTTATTTCATTAGGGAGGGTGGAGTCAACTTATAGAAGGGTTTTTGTATTTATATTTATCATTGAATTATGAATTTGGCTTGGTTTCACTATATGTTTTATCTCTTGAATTGTTAAATACATTGTTTTGAATTTTTGAAAAACAGCTAAACTTATTAGAAAGAGCGAAATGTGCTGAGATAACTTTAAGAGAGGCTTACAGAATTTTTATATAAATATATTTGAGAAAAGTTTAATAATTAAAAAAAAATGTTTCCAGGGATCTATCCAGACTTATCTCACAGGGTTCTTTTTGGTGAAATTGTGTATTTCATATTTGTATTTCATATTTGTGAAAAAACTAATTATAATTTTATGAATTTGAAATAACTGTTATATTCAAGTTTCTTGTTTATAAATTTGACTTGTTTTTTTTGACAAGATCCTTTATATATGTATAAGCTACATAAATAGATTCTTTGACGGCTTCAGTTGTTTTGTGTCAGGTCAGATTTTTCTTTTAAATAATTAAATTTGTAAAAGGTTTAGTTTGGAGATGGAAAAAAAAAAGTGAAACGCTTATTTTTAAGACAAAAAAATTCGTGAAGGGTCTTGTTTTAAGGTGGAATGTTTTGTGAAGGTTCCAGTTTTAATAAGAAAAATTTTGTGAAGGGCTCTAAAAAGGACTCAATTTCTTCCTAAACAGATCTCTGGACTGCACACAGGCAAAACAATCAAGTAATTATTTTAAATACTGTCAGTTTTGGGAAATTTTCAGAATATGGGATTGAAGGTTTTATGCTTTATAGAACTTTGCAGATTAGAGATGATGTTTAGTTTAAAAATTATCTGTTTTATTTTTGTGATAAATTAACAATATTTCAATGTAATTAAAAGGACCAAAAGAGAAATATTATGCAGAAATATAATAATTCTAAATGTATTTCAAGCAATGTTATGTATATTTAAATTTTATTGTTGTTATTAACATTTTAAACATTAAAAGAATGGTAGTATGTTTGAATTTTGGTTCATGATCTATAAATGTTTTCTTTATTCTTTGGTTCTATGTTAAATTTTTGTTGCTAAATTAATATATAATCCATAGCTTCTAAATAATTAAAAAAATTAATCATGCAAATTCATGCCTTACCTGTGAATTGAATTTAAAAACCATCGTGATATTATAGCATAATGTCTCACAACATAATGCCCAGTCCTTACGATACTAATGCTTTGTTCAAACAAAGAATAAACCTTGAATGATAATATATCCTTATTTCTTTATATGTCACTATAAAAAGTTTACGTGTAATGAGATGACTGTTTTCAAAAGGGAAAAAAGTGGGCTCTACTTCAACAACATATTCAAATTCTCAGCACATCTCGCTCTTTCTTAAAAAAGCTTTGTGCAGTATAATGCTTATTTTAAAAATTAAGATACTGCTTTCTTTAACAAGATTTTCAAATATTTTCATTATTTTATTTTTTACGAAAGTTAGAGCATTGGGGAAAATAATGATATAAAATTTTTAGAACCTGATAAATCTAAAAATAGGACATTCTGAGAAACTGTATTTCGAACAAACAACCCAAACAAACAAAAAGTACTGCATCCGTTCAAAAATTATACGTAAGCAAATAATAATAAAACGATAATTACATTATTTTTATACTTTTTTATATTAATTGAATTAGGATTATACGTTGAAAAGTCAATTTATAAATCCTAAAAAAGATAGTTTAAATAATGCTTTTTTTTTCTTTCCTCTTTCCATACCTTAAAACAGAAAAAAGCAAATATTATACATTTATTTTAATAAATTTATTAGCCATCATTTTCTACCAAGCGTCAAAAAGAAAAAAAAAGGGGGTGAATTCTTCATTATCGGGTTAGGTGGCAACGCCAAATTATAGTATTATATTGGACATTTTTTGAAAAATCATGAATTCCAATCATTAAAGGAGGCGTGATTATCAAAATAAACTTTGGATGCTTATAAAAGATGCGTATTTAAAAAATATATTTTTACTTTAATACTTATTTTTAAGTAAGTACATAAAAAAAGAGAAAATAAAAGACAATAGTAATAAATTTACTCACGTATGTTGCAGTATTTTTTTTTTCTGAAGAGTGAATACTCAATTATTATTGTCAGTATTTAATTAAAATTTTTATTCTATAAATCAGTATTAAATAAAGCATTTTTTCTGCATTGTTGCTCAAAATTTCGCTTTCTCATAATTAATTTGAGTATATTTCTTATCCGTAATATAACCTGTATAACACGAAATTATATTCATATTGAAACGAATTATTAAGCATTAAAATGAATTAAGAAAATAATGCATTTCAAGAACTATATAAATGCGATTTTACTTACGATTTCTTTTGTAATAAAAATATCATTCTTATTTCGTTTAAATAAATCAGAGTAAGTGAACAATATACGTGCCGTTTAGCTTTAGCTTCCTGTATTTTTACCCACACCCACATGAAATGCAGTTTTTCTGTCCTAAAAGTAAATTTGAATTTAAAAAAAAAAAAAAAAAAAAAAAAAAAAAAAAAAAAAAAAAAACTTTTTCCGAAAGACATAATTTTGTATTTTTCAAATCCGACGAACTTCAGCACTTTTCTAAATGTAAATTAATGCAAATGCATAAATTAATAGTGCATTATATTTAGATATGATAAAATATTCTTTTGACTTTAATTTTTGTTTTTGTTTTTGTGTAAAAGAGTCTTTAAAAGATGTTTATAGTACGTAGAAAGCAATATAAAACAGCCTTCGAGCATTCGATTCTAAGCAGAACTCCCCGTTTCATGCGAGGCTAACGAAAAAGAAAGGCTACCGCGGTGCCTTACGCTTATCTTTTTTTACAGACCACGGGAATCACGTGATGCTCGAATCCATCAATGCAGGTGTACGAAAAGAGCATCACGTCACTCTAGCAGTCTGTAAAAAAAGATAAGTGGAATGCACCGCGGAGACCTGTCTTTTTCGTTAGCGTCGGTTTCATGTATAGTGACGTCAAACCAATCTCGTCGCGTTTTCAGATCACTTGGTTTTGTTTTGCTTTTAACGGAGTTTAAAACTCCAATAACAAGTTATTTTAAATTATTTTTGCGTTTCCGAGTTAAGTTTTGAGGTACGTAAAGTCGTCTTCATCAATTAAACATAAAAGAAGGCATAATCTAAAGGAGTGCAACTTCCCCATTCTGAGCGTTGTATTTTTGTCCCTTTGAAACATATTCTCCATAAACGAGCTGTATCACGCCTGGCATTATCATGCATTAAAAGAAAGGAATCGTCAACGGCTGTAGCATAATGTATGACATGAGATCTAAATTTCTCGTCTGCATTATTATTGCCGAAACGTCAGTTGAGGCTCACTGTGGAGACCCAAAAAGTTTTTGGTTTCCGTCTGTTTGTCTGTTCTACGATAACTGCCGTAAAAAAACATTCGATTAGGTTGATTTTTGGTGGGTATGTTGGTGGGGTATCCGGAATGAGATGTATAGTTTTTGATTACATTTGGTTCATTCGTTCGAAAAATTGAGAACATTTCTTTTTACACTGTTAAAAATAAATCCGTTAATTCACGGTAAAACTACTGGCAGCAAAGTTGCCGGACTTTTTCCGTTCCGTTAGTACATTTTCCGTTTTGAAAGATAAAGGAAGGGAAAACTCCGTTTGAAGAATCGGTAAGTTTCCGTTATAAATAAACTCGGTTTTAAAAAATGTCATCTCTATTTGTTCTGCCATCTATTGATTATTACGGGAGTATTTAATATTTGATATAATGCAAGAACATTTTCTGCCACACCTGAGGATTGAACTGGGGACGTTAGTGGCTTGAGCCGAGTGCTTTACCGTAAGACCAGCGGGTACTTGCTAGAGTAAGAGTAGGAAACGATGATACGGGATGTCTTCAAATCGCAGCTTGGGACTTAAACAATTTGGGGTTTAGAAAACTGCTATTTTTGAAGTTAATTGCGGGAATATTTCGTAATGAGATGATGGTTGAAAACTATAGTATTAATAGAGGATAAAAACATGAATTATATATATTCTTAATTTGATTGTTAGATGTAAAATATAAATATTATATTTTGAATTAAATTCGATAATTTTTTTTGCTTTTTTGCTAAAATCAATTTTCAATCAACTATTATGTGTTTTTAAAATTTGTTCGTTTAGAATATATTTTCAGTGTGAGTGTTTTTTATAACTTAAAAAAATAAATTGCGAATAATTTTTAAGGAATGAGTTTAATTCGAAAGCATTATTTTTGTTTGTTGCTTTTTTAAATAGAATCGGTTTTTTTTTCACTTAATTTAGCTATGTTATATATATATTAATCTGTTTGTTTAGAATATATTTCAAGTGCGAATACTTTTTTATAACTTTAAAAAATGAATTGCAAATGATATTAAAATAATGGAAAAAATTAATTTTTGCTTTTTTAAATTCGAAAGCACTATTTTCTTTTTGTTGTTTTAAATAAACTTGAAATTTTAATTTTTAGAATTTTTAGTTTTTCTGTGCAGCAACATGTCAGTTTTTGAAACATTGAAAATAAACATGCAGCAGATAACGGAATATCGCCGTTGGCTGCTTTTTTCTCCGTCCGTTCCGTTGTTTTCAGGAAATATGAGGAAATTTTCTGCTTTTAAATGAAAATGCCCTTTTGTCATGAAAAGGGACTTTTTCTGTGAAATTCAGGAAAAAATACCCATGAATTTCAGATTATTTTTAACAGTATACTGTAAAAAAAAAAGTCTAAAAAGTGTACAATTTAGGGATACAGTTTATGCACTTTTTGTGCACAATTGAGTTTGCAGTTTTTATGCATAAGTTGAGGTGCCAAATACGCTCGGATTTTGTGCACTTTTTGAAAAAATTTTCTAGCTGGGTAGCAACAGATATACGGGATAGATTCCATTTTTCTAACAAAACGGAAACTTTCTGATCAAAATTCACGGAAGACAACCTGTCAATAAACGAAAAATTTTCACAGTGTAGGTCAAAATGCTTTCCTATGGGAATACAGACGATTTTCAAATTTCATTTTTAACTGAAATGAAAATCGCATATTTGAAGAATGGATTTCAACGTAAAATTACGGATGCTAAATTTTCGATATGGAAGTCTTAAATATATGCAATAGCTCTGAAAATTTGCCGATACATCTATTAGAATTTAGGAATTAATTGTTTAAATTATTGGAAATTGTTTTGCAACTGTTCGGGAAATATAAAAATTTTATTTTCCTATTTTTTACAAATTTTAAAATGCATTTATTTTCCTTTCCTCTTTATTTTATTAGTTGCTTAACAGCTATATTAAAAAATATATCAAAATAAGAAATGCATTTTTTATCTAAAAAATTACAAGAATAAGAATTTCATAAGAATTTTATAATATCATTGCATAAATCATATTTAATTTAACGCTTCTAATTTCTGAAGCGTTCTTTATCCTTATAATATACCTATATATTAAACTTATATAAATATTATATACCTATAATATATGTAATATAAAAAAAATTAAATAAGCGGATTGTAAAATGCTAAATAAGAGGAAAAGTGAGATTAAAAATCAATGACTTTCATAGCTGACGTTGAAGCTCCTGATCTGCAGATTTACTAGTTATATATATATAAACAATGTCCTAATGACAATTGAGAGAATTACCTTTCCATAAAATATCTAGAATATTGAATCTGAAGAACAAAAACATATATTTAAATTAAACCGGTCCTTGTAGAGATACAGAAAGAACAAAAGAAGGAACACATTGAAGAAAACGTCCTTGGAACTCATTCACTAATTCATACACACAAGTATTTTATCAGTATTTACACAATTTATTTAATATGCAAAATCCTTTTATCCGTTATTATAAACAATCAGAAGTAATTTAACTAATACGTGTAATCATGTGCAGTGTTTTAAATACCAACTTAAACTAGCATGATAATTTATCAGTTTTAATTTCATAGTTGTTTATATCATTTGGCAACAAAACTTACTGCGATCTTAATCTGAATTTCGTCAAGCTATTTAAAAAAGCGCCAAAGATCGTATAACAAGGAAATACCGAGAGGCTATTCGATACACGTTAATAATTCAAGTTGTGGAGGAAATTTCAAGATCGGGTTTGCAGCCAATTGCGTATTTTAACAAGCTTGGCTTTATGTCAATTTAATTACATTGACTTTAAGTCAATTTAATTACATTGACTTAAGTAATTGACCAAAGTGTTCGGATAGTTATCTCAGCAATGAAGAACGCAGCCATTATTGTGATCATCATTTATTTGAATCAGAAACCATCATATGAATATTTATCAGTAAATATTCGGGTTTGAAGTCAATTGCGTATTTTAACAAGCTTGGCTTAAAGTCAATTTATTTACATTACTGTAACTGTTCTGATAGTTATCTCAGCAATGAAGAACGCAGCCCTTATTGTGATCATCATTTATTTGAATCAGAAACCATCATATGAATATTTATCAGTAAATATTCGGGTTTGAAGTCAATTGCGTATTTTAACAAGCTTGGCTTAAAGTCAATTTAATTACATTACTGTAACTGTTCTGATAGTTATCTCAGCAATGAAGAACGCATCCATTGTTGTGATCATCATTTATTTGAATCAGAAACCATCATATGGAGATTTATCAGTAAATATCTATTTTCCCCAATTCAGTACTTATGTATCTTTTTTTTTACGACACTCCTTCAATTTCTTTACTCATACTTCATTTAAATAGCCAATCAAATATTTGAACTTTTTAAAAATTATCATTTATTTCTTACGTACGAATATCATAAATACAATACAAATAGACCCACATTATCCATCACCAAACGCTTATACTAATAATTTTGAGATATCGTCTACATAAAACTTTAAATCAGAAAATAGGGATATAGTATTAAGAAATACTAATGCAAATATTATTTCAAAACTATTTATCAAATTCTTGAGACATTTTAAAAATTATCATTTATTTCTTTTGAAATTTATCTGATGACTATTACAAATCATTTTCTAAAAGTTAATATTTTTTAAGTACTTCTTTTTATTAAAAATTAGACACTAGCGTAAATTAAATATTTCTTTATAAATTTTATGAATTATCATAAATCAACAACAAACATTTTTTAATACTTTGACACTTTCTATGTTTAATAAAGTTTTATTGCTAAACTTTTCCTTATTGTTTAAGCATAATTCATCTTAACAGCATTTTTGAAACATGTCTTTTGAAACTTTATATCAGAAATTCGCTACTTACTTTGAAATTTAATTACAATTCTTTTGAATTCTGCAACGATCTCTTAGAGGTAGTAGCAGTATAAATAAACGTTTTCATAACAATGAAAAAAAAGGATTCCAACATCATCTATAAAATGGTCAAGACAGATAATAAATCGAAGATTAACTATGTCGTCAATGTTTACTCTTTGAAATATTGTTCTTGCAAAAGAAATAAGAACATCTCAAAACTTTTAAAAGAAGCTTTAAACGGAGATTGTCAGCTCTAATTAATAAGAATTTTGTACATACTTAATCATTCATGAGCGCGAAATAGCTCATATATTCATGATGACAAAGATAGTGAATCAATAAGTCTTTCATAGTTACATATCTGTATATTTTTATTAGAACATGCTTCAAAATTGTATGCATACATTAGGTCGACATTTACTTTTGGAAAAACAATAATAAAGCATTTAAATGTACCTAACTTTGTAGCATAATAAAGTTTAACTTGTGATAAAATAAAACTTTAAAAAACTTGAAAAATGCTTTGAGTATGGTGACAGCTCAGAAAACCGGGCGTAATTTTTAGGCAAGATAATGAAAAATACTGACAAGTGATTTATTCGATCAAGGATTTTTAACAGTCGTGGTCTTATTTAATAATAAAACTGTACTTTATTATAATAACTAGCTGGCTTCGGCCGCTAGCGGGCCCCTAATTTGCACCGGAGCCTCGAATCTAACTGAATTCTCCATTTGTGTAAAACCTCGAAACGAACGAACCTCCGACTTGCATCACCCTCGAACCGAACGGACCTCCGACCCGGGTCCCCGCTGCCTTCGGCACCGGATAATCCCTTAATTTGCACATCGAATAGTATAAACCTCTAACCGAACAAACCTTCGACCCGGGTCCCATCTGCCTTCGACAGCGTATAACGTGCAAATTTTCGTAGACATAGAGTAATTATTTCGATGTGTTTCCAAAAGAGAGTTAAGCGAGTGGGCTTTGGATATGGCAAACGCTTTTTTTTATAGTAACCTCTTTCCTGTCTGGGTCAATATTGGAAGTCTGGTCAGTTTTGATCCGAAATAAAGAAAAGTTACGGTCCGAATTTCAAAAAATTTGAATTTTTGGAACGACAAAAATAGTATCCCAATTCTCGGATAGATACCTCCGTTAGTTTTTTTTAAATTCGACTGCGCGTGAAATACAAACAATTTAATAACTACTAAATATATGCAATAATAACTAGTAATTGTTAACTATAAATATCGAATACGTTCCACTCTCTGTTTTATTCCATTTAATGAAAAAGATGAAGTAAATTTCCAATTATTTAAGAGATTAAACTTGAAACCTTTAAGGAAGTCCTTCAGTCAAAATTCTCAAAAATAACATTTTTATTTTTCTTTCTAATAAAATTCTGCAAAGAAAATAAATTAAATAAAGCGAACCGCGTATTTTTACGATGATTACATCAGCCGCTTACAGCAATTTTTGTGTCGTTCTGTGAGTTCTGCCCTGCCCGTACCTGAACCTTTAAGGACTGAATTTCACCATCTGATGAAAACAAATAATCAACAAAAAGTGAACAAAACACAACAAAGTAATTAATTAGTGAATGCAAAAAGCACACCTGCCAAAGAAATTAAATAGTGAAAACAAATAGTGTATCATCAAGTGAATACAGCCTCATAGGTATATGACGGAATAACGGCCACGGAACAAGCCCCACTCCATTAGTGTGCGCCAAGTTTCTCATATAACAAATCAACCAGTTGCACAAAATTCAAAAGCTGTGATAGCAGGCATTAGGATTCAATGCAATGATCGCATTAAGCGTCTTACGATGGAAAAAAATTCAAATCAAAACCCCCAGCTATAATACACGGGTGAGTTAATGTGGCAAACCAACAAAAATGAATGTGCAACATCCAGAAATATGACAACCACCAGTAACATACGTTACAATGTGACAAAACCCATGATAGTAACATAATAACCAGTGAAACTATCGGAAGAAGACCAAGTTTCAAAATTTGACAACCAGCTCTAGCACAAGCTAGAGTTATCAATTTATCAAGTTAGAGACAAAAACCCAACGAATGATAATAGACAGAAACAACCCACAGCAGGCTTAAGCCTATAAAAACGGCAAAAAGCCCTCACAGAGACAAATAAAACAAAAAGTGAAATCAGCGCATAAAAGAGGCGATAAACACTACAGCGACAACACAACACGAACGTGACAAGCCAACAGACATGGTAAATACATAAATCTATGTACTCTAATGGAGCCTAGTGCATGTAAAATCGGTCGTAGGTGCAAAGTCCCCTAAGTTCCCTATGGATTATATCTCTGGGGGTGCCTAGTCAGGTGAAAGTGTCGTCACCTAATCAAGGTTCTAAATTACGAGACCAGTTCCTTAATTTCAGCTTTTTTTAAATCTGCCAATTCAACAAAGTTAAATAGAAACATTGAACCGGCAAACAGGTTCAGGTTCACGCCGGGCAGAGTGGCCTACCATTTGGCTTAAGCTCCACTAGCCCTGCTCGAAGAACCGGCAAACAAAAAGAACTATAGCAAACCACTAGAGAGCACTGCAGCGATGCCAACTAGGTGAAACACAGCCATGCTGTGATCAGGCGCATGTCGCCTCACGCCCAGGTACTAACTCGTTAAGCTAGGCACTCATGCCGGGCATTGAGGGCCTTGCTAGCTGTTTATATAAAAAAAAAACGTTCAAGTTTATTTATCTCAGAATGGATAATTTTATAAGTTGTCTAGTTGTATATTTTTAAACTGTCTGGCAAGATATGTATATAAAATTTTGTACAGAGTTTTTATGTTATATTTTTAATACATTATCTTTACAATTTATAATTTCGTGTGAAAAAAAAAAAAAATCATATTCTTCAAAGTAAAAATCAATTTTAAAAGTCCTATTTTTTTTATTTTAAATTTGTTATAAATGTTGTAAGTAATATTTTTGTAAATCCTGAAGAACAAGAAACCTTTTCTGCGCACAATACTGAAAAAAGTAATGAAATCGAGCATGTGGTTCATGAGTTATATAAAACATGATGCAAGTTTAAAATATGAAATTTAAATTCTAAATTTTTATCTTGAATTTGAAAGTTTTCAAAAATGAATTTCTTAAATGTAAATTTCTAAAAAGACACATTTCAGGAAAAAACGTCATTAAAAAAATGCCTATAAATAAAGAAAATTAAATTTTAACTCCTGGAACCCCTTGAGATTAACCCTCCTAGTGCCATTCGGTTTTATTTGACACCATTACTATTTTTTTTTTTAAATTTTTTTATGATTTGAACAAAAAAAATAATAATTTAAACTTTTAATAGAACTAATTTAATAACTTTTGATAGAACGCTACATTTAATAGAACTAAATTTTTGGCTCAAATCATGCAAAACTAAGGATGCTCATCAAAATTTAAAACATGGTACCAGGAGGGTTACATTGTGATGTAAAAAATGCTTAGATATTTCTAAATGCCACACGATCAATGTCAATCGAATACTCAAGCTTTCGGTTTGTCATATTTTCTTAACTTCTTAGAGGGCGGTGTTACATTTTTATAACACTTAAATTTAATCCTCAAATTTTACAATGTAACCAGTATTTAGCAATAAAATTTTTCGTTTATAATGTACGTGAAGAAAGTCTTTTACTTATTTTCAAATAATTTTTTTCATAAATTCTGGTGCCTTTCAATCATTTCAACATTTTAGTAACAGAAGTACTTTTCCCCTGAAAGGGTTAATAAACCAGTACTTTGAGATTAAGAAAACTTACAAGGAACGGACGAGTAATGAACTTACCAGATAATGCATAATTTAAACCAGCAGTTCCCAACCAGTACTCCACGGAGCCATGAGGAGTACACGAGCACTTTCCAAGGACTCAACGGCGCTCCAGAAAAAATAAATAAAATTTGAAAGAAAGTAATACGTTTCAGGCGAAGGTATTTGGAAGTTAATGTTTTTAGAGTTTATTGTTAACCCTCTCATTCCCCTGAACCTCATATGAGGCTCCAATTTTAAACTCCTATCAAACAGATGTAAAATGCTCAAATAGAAAACAAAAACATTATTTTTACTCCTAAAATTTATTTAAATATCGTATGAGGCTTTAGATTGTTCTAGGTTCTGTTATGAGAAAGCAGTACTCCAAATTATGATTCGTTTAAGGTTATTTTGGTTTCACACTGACTTCATTTATTAGAATCACCCACTTCTAAAAAAGTCTTCGTTTAGCAAATATAAGAAAATTATTTCTATCAATCTAAGATTTGCATTTATGGTAATATTGTGTTTAATATGTTTCTAAATAAAAAAATATCTGTTATAACTGGGAAAGTACAGGAAGCCTCATATGAGACTTAGGACTTCTAATGCGAACACGTGGTAATGGTACTTCAAATAATTCCACTGGAAAAGTACATTTTCTTGTTTAAAAATAAAATGAAACAATAAAATATATCTAAAAGTAATAAATTAATAATAGAAAATTAGTTAAAAATAAATATTTAAGTAAGGTTATAATTTGTAATGCTAGTAAATGTTGTAGTTTTGAATATACTGTTTAGTAAAGTTATAATCAGTTTCAATAATGATGATTCCCTTCAAGGGAGGATCAAAAATAAAGCAATATATAAAGGACAAACCTCACTACTGGAGTATAAAATCTTGGGTACTGGAATGAGTATCTGGGTATATGTATGCCTTTGAAATCTATCAAAGAGCAACTGATATGCCGAATTTGAATCTTTAGGAAGTTTTGTGTTTGGACTTGCTAAACAGATTAAGAATGAAATCCACCAGTCGTTTTTTGAAAACCTTTTCACAACCATACTAGTCCTTATTAAACTGGTTAAGGGGAAAATATTTGCAACAGGACCAATACGCAATAATTGAATAAAAGAAGCTTCAACAAATCTAATACTTATGAAAGAAACGAAAAAACAACCAAGGGATAAATTCTGCATAACAACAAGTAATATGAAAATTACAGCTACAAAATGGTTCGACAATTTTGCTGTGCACCTGATATCATCGTTTTTAGGAGCAAAACCAACTGATTTTGTAGACCGTTGGAGTAAAAAAGATAAACCCTTCATCAATAGCAATGTATAAAAAAAATGTGGGTAGGATTGAGCTAATGGACTCTTTATTATGCTTATACAGACATACTATGGGACACAAGAGATGGTATTTTAGGATTTTTAACAATATGTTAAATGTTACTGCTATAAACTGATTTCTGCTTTAGAAGATCGACTCAAATAATGAATGCTTATATTTCCTCGAATTTTCAATAACTAAATTCTTTATTTATCAAGGCTTTTCAAGAGAAAAACGAAAAAGAAAGTCTTTTAAAGAGCTAATCTTTAAATCACAGTCTTTTAAAGAGCCACCAAGAAAGAAACGCTTGAAAGTTCAAGCAGCAACTGAGCTTCGAAGAGATGGAGGCTGTAAAACTGATGGTATATATGTGATCGATGAATAAAAGCTCTATGTCCTAAACGCTTTCATGCTTTGCATAAAAGTTGAATCTGTGTGAACAAAAAATACAATCCATGTATATAAATATTATTGATAATAACTGCAATTATTTCCAAATTTAACTCGACTGTTAGATAAAGTATTAAAATAAATGTTAAATTTTGATTTAAAATGCATAATCTTTATTACGTACCCATCATACGTAGTATAGAGCAAGTCTTGTAATCGTTTTGAAAATCGAAATTTTTTTTCACGAATTTACACGTTTCAGACACTGGAGATTCCGAAAAACATACGGTGGTGGCCAAAAGTTTGGACATTTTTTGAAAGTTTCATGTTTTTCAACTTTGTGTGCTTGTAGAATATATTAATTTTCACTTAAATACAAACGTTTTTATATCAAATTGAAGATAATTAATTGTAGAATTTAATAATAAAAACAGTATTATAATATCTGTATTACAAAAAAAGTTATGCTCATATTAGTAGAACAAACAAACACAAATCGTTTTGAATAAGGACGTTTTTTGTAATAAAAGCGTACTAGCCAATCACAAACACTGTTCTGAGGACCAATCAAATGTCTGTAACTATAGTTTAGGTTATTTGTATGGTAAAAGAGTTATTGTTGTGGAAATATTTTGCGGAATGATGCATACTAGTACAATTGAATAGAGTTTTGCTGTTTTTGAATATTTAAAGTCCTTTTTTTTTAAATTAAACTAATTTTAAACAATGTCATCAACAAGAGAAACTAATTGGACATCTACAAAAAGAAGCCGAATTGTCATATTGAGAGAAAATGGCCTCTCTTATGCTTAAATTGCAAGACAAGTTGGTGGTTCAGTGACTTGTTCTGGTGTACGAAAGTTCTGTTTACGTTATGAAAAAACGAAATCAGTGGAAAATAAGGCCGAAAAAAATGCACAAGTGCTGCTGCCGATAGAAAAATTAAACGGCTATGCCTTCAAGATAGAAAAATTTCATCAGATGTCATTAGATGTGAAATGAATGCAGCGGGTATTGCAGTAAGTTCGAGAACAATAAGAAGAAGGTTATCAGGATTTGGACTACAAGCTAGAATTCCAAGGAAAAAACCATATTTAAATCAAAAGCAATGCTAAAAACGAGTTAAGTGGGCAGCAAAAGAACACATTAAATGGTCAGAAAATCAATGGAAGCAAGTAATCTGGAGCGATGAGAGTAAAATATCGCTCTTTGGTAGTGATGGTAGAAAATACATGAGACGTAGAGTATGAGAAGAACTTCATCCTGATTCCATTGAAGCAACTGCAAAAAACCCAACAAATGTCATGATTTGGGCATGTATGTCTGCAGATAGTGTGGGCCGAATTCAAGTGATTGATGGCATCCTGAATGCCAAAACATACATCGAAACTGTCCTGGAACCAAAATTGATACTTTCCATCAGGGATCTCTTCCCCAACAACGCACCATTTATTTTTCAGCCGGATTCAGCTCCATGTCACACAGCAAAAGTATGCAAAGCATGGTTTCAAAATAAAGGCATAGATATATTACCATGGCCAGGAAACAGCCCTGATCTCAATCCAATTGAAAATTTGTGGCGACGTTTGAAAATTCTTGTAGGAAAAAAAACGTCCATCCAATAAAAGACAACTTATTGAAGCTATAATTGATTCTTGGCACCATGTGATTACGGAAGATGAACTCCAAACACTCGTTCACTCGATGAAAAGCCGCTGTGAAGCTGTCTTAAAAAATAAGGGTTATCCTACTAAGTATTGATTGTGTAAGTGTCACTTTAAAAAAATGCAAATCTAATATAGATCTTACTATTAGTTGCATAACTTCTTTTGTAATACAGATATTGTAATACTGTTTTTATTATTAAATTGTACATTAAATTACCTTCAATTTGATATATAAACGTTTGTATTTAAGTGAAAATTAATATATTGTACAAGCACACAAAGTTGAAAAACATGAAACTTTCAAAAAATGTCCACACTTTTGACCACCACTGTAGTTTTAGAAAAAAAATTTGCCGTCCTTCTGTAAATCTGTGTGTCTGTGTGTCTGTAAACGCTCTATCTCCCGAAAAAATTGAGATAGAGACTGGAAATTTGGTATGTACTTAGTATGTAATAATGAAAAGAAACATATTGAATTTCAGTAACCTCGATTATCCGGAACTATTTTTTCGGACTCTCGAAATATTCGTTCTGATAAAATGTATATAAAAATTTTCGAAATTATTTATTTTAAGGAGTGAATATAAAAGGTAATAAAAAAACATAAATTTTGCATAAAGCATGAAGTCGATCGTATAATGAGTTGCCGAGATATTTGTAATCCTATTTCCCACACTCTTCGATTTTTCATGATCCTGTATTTCATCCAAATTTCAATTCAAAGATATATTTTAATTGGAAATGAGACGCTTAATCCGATGCAATAACCCACTAGTTAATAGGATTATTGTTTTTGTAGTTATAAGGATGTTTCTTTTAAGCAATTCAGTAATCGAGCCTTTAAAGTTTATGACGTCATCAAGCCACGATTTTATTCGAACTGCAATGTATTTTATAAGTAGTTTACACATTTTTTATTTTAATATTTTGCATTATGCATATCCATGATGGGTAAGTATTACGGTGGCTTCCAACGACTAGTTATTTTATTATTCTCATTCTGCATATCACTGTGTAACACTTTAGTCCCTCAAGCCCCATATGAGGCTCTTCCAAATTGAATAGAAAGGTAACAATAAAAATGTTTTTCTATGTAATTTAAAGCAGCATTTCATATGCAAAAATTAGTAGAAATATTTTTTATTCAATTTTATAGTACTTCTGGAATGAGAGGGTTAAAAAACTCATTTTACAATAAAAACACCTGAAATCTATCTAGATGTTTGTATTAATACTATTGTAATTTTCTATACATAATTACCGGTGCAAATATTAGTTTTTATAAACGTTATATTTTTTACGTTTCTCGCAACCCACATACAACATGTGAAAGATTCCTAAATAAATATCTTCAAAATCAGAATGCGAGAAAAAAGTGAAATCATTATAATTAAATTTCATTTTTATGGAGAAATTACGCTAATGTGGGACAAGGTACGTTTACGTATTTTACGTTTGTCACTGATATATTGTTTTGGAGTTTAAATTTCTGTGTAACTAGCAGTGTTGATTGCTGATTTGTAAAAAATTCTGTAAAATTTCTATGGGGCATGGCTTCATTTACTCAAAATTATGCTGTTTCTATGAGAAACATTTCCGATAAATTCAGCTTACAAGTTTCCTACCTAAGAGTTACGATCTCCAACGCCCGTCCAGACCCCGCAGCATCTAAAAACATGCTAATTTTCCTAGTTTTTAAAAGATTACCACATTACGCAAAATTGAATGATATTGTCATGACCAGTGATAATTTTAGATAATCGGGTTGTCATTCATTTCCCTTTGATTGGTGGATTTTGTGGCCCCAAGGCCTCAACCAACGCTGTCATGATAGCTGACGCCTTATTTTGTGATTAATTAAGTGAGATGTGTGAAACAATATTCCAGCTTGTATAAATAGTTAATTAAACAATGTCTCTGTTCCTCGAACTTTTAAAATAATGTCTAGAAGGAAAGTTTTCTTTTTAGACCATATAAGAAAATCATTTTAAATATGACGTTTTAAATATTTTGTTTTGAATATAGCCAATTTTCCTTATTTCATGCTTTTCACACGTAATAAGTTAATTATTTTAGAGTTTTCATTCTTTTTTAGGGTTTCGTTCATCTCACGAAACCCTATTACTCCCGCGGTCCATACCGTTGTCTGTCCGTCACAGAGCCATTCTCATAAACTATGTAACTTACAGAGTTGAAACTTTGTGTATATCTAGCTAAATACCTGCTATGAGGCTCAAAATATTAAAATTTGAAAATAATCGTATTATTTTAATAAATAGAGATAAAAAATCAAAATTTTAACAGCCTTTTCTTATTAAATTTAAACATTTTTCGTTAAAGCAGTTGCCAACAATTAAAAATCCCCAATGAAATTCTTTCTAAATTAATTAATTTTCTGTTGAAGGATTTCCACGCACTCTCAAAAATGAATACTCAGATTTCAAAAAAATTTCTTCGTTTTTGACGAAACGGTTTCCTGGGAAATGCTCCGAGTAAATATTTCGTCAAATCGAGTAAATTTGCATCCTCCAAATTACAAAGAAATGAGTTTCGTCAAATTATTTCTTTGAAAGTTCCAAAAAAGTTTGGTGCTGCCATCTATCGGAGTTTTTAGAAGCATCTTTAATTGATTTGCGGAAAAATAACATCGTCCTCCGACGGGGTTCGAACGCGCGACTTTCAGCTTGACAGCCCAGCGCCTCTTACCACTTAGCTAGCGGGACTTCGGAATTATCTGATTTTAAAAGTATTTACGGGATGCTGATGTGTGTTTATATTTTTAGAAAGCAGATTGTATTTTTATCGGTACTGTTATAACTTCTGCATGTTTTAATTAATAAGGCTAGATTATTATTATGGTTTTTCTATGGTTAATAAATAATTAGAATATGGATGGATTAATATAATTTATTAGAGAAATTTCCTTTGTTCAATGAATGATTAAAATATGGTCTAGTTATTTGTCGATCAGAAATAATTAATTTTGAAGTGCATATTTTGGAGGCGAGTTCATCAATTTTAGCGGATAAGATTACTGTTTATAGAGGGAAAGGGGTCAGTTATACCTATTTTAAATTTGATTGTTATATGAATCTATTTCTTAAATAAAAAGAGCTCCTAAAATTCTGATTTTTTTTTTTTTTTTTTTTTTTTTTTTTTTTTTTTTTAACCATTGGGAAAATGTTGTTGTTTTCGGTCGAAAAGGGATCAAATGATATTCCCATTTTCTATTTTAACCGTTTTTAACGAAATTCTGTAACTTTAGAAGAATTTTTTAGCCGTTTTTAACGAAATTCTGTAACTTTAGAAAAATTTATCTTTGAATAGGCAATGGAAATGCATATAATCGTTACAAAAAGGATAGACGCAAATTATCAGATATGACAAATAAAGTAGAAATTTGGTACTTTCGTGTTATAGCGGCCCACAAGGATGAAATATTTTTGTTTCTGTTTTCATTAATGTATTGTAAATTTAGTACTTTTGTGTTTTTTTTTTTTTTTTTTTTTTTTTTTTTTTTTGTAACAACAAAAATAATCTGGCCGGGAATGGGAAACATTTTTCTCAAATATTTGAGATTTTTCATTTCATTAAAAATCACTTAATTTTGAGACGACGAAATGATTGTCAAAAATGTTGAAATATAGCTCAAAAATTGCGGAATCGTCAAAAGTGAGAGTTTTTTTTCTTCTTTTTTTTTTTTTTTTTTTTTTGACAACGAGGAAATAGTTTTGTCAGATATTTGAGGATTCATGTTTCGTCAAAATCCACGTAACTCTGTGACGAAATGGTTGTCAAAAATAACGAAATGGGCCTGAGGATTGCGGAATCGTCAAAATTGAGTGTTTTATTTCTGAGAGTGCGTGAAAAATGAAAATGAAATAAAAAGTTTCACCAATTGAAAAACTATGAATATGAAATAAAAATGATCGACAACATAGTGGTAATAAAACGAAGATTTTCAAAGATTTCTCAATAATACAAGGAGTACGAGTATGTGTATGTACACAAAGCAGATTAATATCACGTCATTAGTGAATTAAAAAGAAAATCTGAAATTATATTGGAAGTTTAACGAATTTTTAAAATGTTTGATAATAATACAAAGCGAGTATCAATATGAGTAATAGAGAATAGTAAATATATGAGTTTGAGAAACATATTGAATCATGATAAAAATCCGATTATGGAAATATTCGCATATTTTAATATTTAGAAAGTGTACAACATGTTTAATTTTGAAATTATTTTTTTAAATATCGCATGACAGATATTATTATGACAGAATATAATAGCGGGCTTTGCCCGCTATCGGGCTGGTTTAGATATTCGAAAAAAAGAAAAAATAGATCGGTAATTTTTTACTTTAACATGCCTTTTTTATTTTTATTTATTTTTTATTTTTTATTTTTTTTTTTGCTAAATGAAATTTATTTGGATTTATTAAAGAAAGGATAAAGTGTTTTGAAAGGAAAATTAAACGAAACCCTTTGAGCAATCTTCTATCGCACTTACCCACTTGTTTTAATATTCGCGTGTGAATATATTTTTCAATTGAAAGTTATTTTAAAAATTATTATTTGCGCTTTTTAAAAATCTGGCTGGAGTTGGTAAAACAACAAATTCAATTACGACAGCAACAGCAACGCAGCAACAATAGATACTTTTCTTTTAGAATAGAGAGAAAAATAAATATTTGCTTAATATTTTTAAACAAACGATACCTTTCTTCATAATTACATAAAACATTTTCAAAAACAAATAAATAAAGGTATTAAAATAAGATTTAAATAATAATAATAATAGGCGTGTGAGCATTATTGTCTATAAGTGTGAATTGCTTAGAGATTTTTTTTTTAATTGAGTCGTGCAATTTCCACCTTAACTATATTTATTATACTAAGATATGTTTGTAGAATATAAATAAATTCCTATACAGAAATTACGGGAAAAGCTGGATATATTGTCGTCTAATTTCTGCATGAGCGATTTTATTTATGTCATGCTTTTTCTATTTGAATTACATTCTAGATTAATATGTGGTGTGTTTAAAAATCTGTATGTAGATCACATACAGGTCTGCACATAAAATGTCAAGTTACCTTCTATGGGCGGCAAATGCTGAAAATAAATAATCCACTAAGTTATTCGTTTTAGAGCTGAATTGAATGATAGCAAACCGTGTGGTATGTATACAAATTTATATATCATATACAGGACTGTTCAAAATAATTCGAATATCTTATAGATTGCGAGTGCTAATTGCTGAAATTGAGTAATCAACTGTGCTATTGTTCTAAATTTTTATTTAGATATTTTTTTTTACCTTATTAAATATTGATGTTCCGTTATAGTATTCTGGAAGTGTTGGATAGTGTTTCATAATCTATGCGTGACGCATAACATTTGTTTAAATTTCTGCCGTAGAATAAAATGTCTTGTTAAAAACAATGTTTCATAAACCTAAAGAAAATGGCCCCATATTTGCAGAACACTAGATTAAAAACACTAGGTGATTCAAAACGTGTATTTATATGGCTAAATTTTTATTAAAAATGTTAAATTTTGTAACAAATATTATAGATTCAATTTATAAAAAGGGCATAGTGCTATTTTCTATTATTTTTGTCTCATATGAAATGTGCCTGCAAGTACTCAAACCAGTAAAATCTTTCCTTAACAATAAATACGCAATCAAATTTTATGGAATTCTCTCATACCACATTTTTCATTCCGATTATTGTTTAAGGATATGGAGTATAAATAAACTTTCGGCTCCATTTCAGGGAAGATTAATAGTAGAGCAATTTCTTATATGGAAAATAAAAAATGTGGAATATTATGGTGAAATAAATACTGTGAACGTGAAGTTTTTACATTGTATAATAAATGAAATCGTGTTTAGCTGAGTGTTTATAACATTATGTTATATTTATTAGAGTAAATTGATATATATATTTACATTTATATCGAAATGCATAACAGTTTCGTTGTTATATTATTTGCATTGCACTTTTATTTAACAGTTAGGCGACACTCTACAAGATATTTATCACAATAAATAGCTTGAATTTGTATTATGCACCATAATATCTTACTAAAGGACGATGTAATTCAATAGGGAATGTAACACAAATCTTTCTATTCTAAGAAACAGTTAGAAACACCTCTGCACAGTGGAACATTTGGCAAATCTGGGCGGACAAAATCATTTTCTGTGGTAAGCTAATTTAAATGACTTAATAAATTAAAAAATACTTTTTCTTTTCAGAAAATAACATTTTTCTTTAATAAAAAGAAGTGATCCGTGCTTTACAATTTTATGCTTATACAGTGTTATTCTAAATCATGGAGCCATTTTCAAAAAATTGTATTTATTAAAGTACAAATCCAAAATGAACAATCTTTATACCAATGAAAAAAGGGAGTTTCAAAGTTTTTTTAAGACATTATAAATGTTCAATGGGTCCACCGTTTGCTCACGTCTTGCGAACTCAAGAACGCAGAAAACCTTGTACTCCACAGTAGCCATCTCACTCACAACTGACAGTGAAATGAAATCGCGGCCTATTGTCGCGCGACCTTTACCGGCCGCCTCTGGAACCATCACCGCTTTGAAAGCCGTGCACTCAGTAACAGCAGATACCCTTTCTGGTGTGTGGGACGAGTTTGGCTATCGCGTAGATGTTTGCCGTGCAGCAAACGGTGGACACATTGAACATTTATAATGTCTTAAAATTTTTTTTGAAACTTCCTCTTTTCGTTGGTATAAAGATTGTTGATTTTGGATTTGTACTTTAATAAATACAATTTTTTGAAAATGGATCCATCATTTAGAATAACCCTGTATTTATTAAATAAAAGTAAGTAACAATATAAAAACAAAGATAATGCTTGTTGGGATTCATTAAAAACCCATTTTCATCTAAGAATTTCAGCTTGCTTTTCTTCTTAACCCTTTCCGTACCAGTGGATCCACGTATGGATTCATGTCCATTAATTATTCTATCGTCTCTGCTAAAAACAGTATAGCAGGAATATATGTTTGTGTTTAGCTGGTATTATCAGAAATGTTGGAAAGTGTTTAATTTTCCCTCCGCAGCAGAGATAGCGTCACTATACAGATGAGAATGCGCTTTTCTGGCATTTCTAGTTGTACTCAAATAACACGTTTTTCTGTCGTTGTTTCTATATGTATACCTATATCTCTTCTTATTAATATGAATAAAAACATCTCATTTTACTGAAAACTACTACTTAATATTTTAAATGCAAATACCCGAAAAACAGGTTTTACATGTAATCTTCATATACATATGCTGGTACGGAAGGGGTTAACTTGAAATTTATTTAAAAAAATCAGACAAATAGATTAACTCTTTGCACTCCTGTTATACCACTGGAGAAATATCCAACATATGACTTTTAAATTGCCAAAACCGCAAAGAGTTAATATCCGTATTACTGTAAGATGAAGAAAAGCATATAATATTATTTTCCGCGCAAGTAATCTGTATAATTCTTTGTCTGGGTAGAAGTCCTTTTTTTGTTCATTGCACAATTTTAAGGAATGATAATCTTTTATTTAAGTTCTTCGTATATTTTCATAATAGTTTCTGGACTGGTTAGCTTTTATAATTAATGATGATCTTTAAAACGGTGATATTTGATTTTTACTATTTGAATTATTGAAAATGTTTTTTATTATTCTTTTTAGTCCCTTTGGTTAACAATTTATTTTTAAGTCCCTGTGTAACACCTCTTTTTTCAGAGTTTTTCTAACAGTAGCTGATCAGCATGCTTGAATACTCCAACATTAGTTGAACTTGTTCGGCTTTCAACTATTATTTCATTGGATTTTTTACTTAATTTCTTTACTTAATTTTTTACCTTATTTCAGTCTATCTGCGTTACTTGGAATCTCAGCAGTTCCTTCATTCCAATCATTATTCTTCTTTATACATATGTTTTCTTTTTGGGGGTTGAAAATCTTATGCTCTGATTTCAGAATTTAACAATAAAGAAAAATCATGCATCAAGCATAGATTATGAAACACTTTCCAACACTAACAGAATACTTTAACAAACCATCGCTGTTTAATAAGGTAAATAAAGTATCTAAGTAAACATTTCAGAAACACACAAAACACATTTGAAAACTACATTTCAGCAGTTATACCATCCACAGTCGGAAAAGTACTCCAGCTCTTTTCTGCAGCCCTGTATATAATTTACAGTCTATTTGTATATATTCTATAGTATGCAACAATTTAGTTTAGTAATAAAACACATAGCGCAGTTTGAAATTCATCTTCAGCAATTTCTACCAATAGACGGAAACATACTTTAATTATTTTGTACTGCCCTGTATATTACTTTAAGCTTTTTATACACGCCGCATATTAAGCTGTAGTTTAATTCAGGAAAATACACTCTGAAATTACACTTCCAGAAATTATCATACATAGGCAGCCATGTATTCATTTCTTTGCGTGGCCCTGTATATTATTTTATTTATATTCTACAAACCTTTCTTCGTATACTAAATATATTTCACGTACATAATGTATAACTCGATTAAAAACCCATTTTAATTTATTTACTCTGATGCACCGTAATGCTTACGACTTTGTTTGTGTAGCCTCGTATATGATCTGTAGCATTTATACATACCTCATTGCATTCAAAAATTTAGTTAAACGCATACCTTACTAAAATCCCACTTCCAATTATGGCTTATAAACAATACTTCGGACACAGTACTGTACCCGAAATATTTTGTGTGTACCTGTAAATGAACGATAAATGCTATGCACATAACAGGTATATTTTAGTAAAACAAAAAATGTATATCAATTTCATTATATTTGAAATGGCGTAACATAATTAAAATATGCAGCAAACAGTTTTCCCATGTAGACCATTGTGTAAAAGAACACATTTGTGTGGCCCTGTATAGGAAAGAAAAAAGCTTTGCACTCTACATTCTACAGAAAATACGTCTTTGTGCATCTTAGAAATTGATATCAAATTCATTATGTTTGTAATAGTGTAACATGATTAAAATGCGCCGCAAGAGATTTTCCACATTAAACCATAATATAATTGAATTCTTTTCAATTTCCCTGTAAACTAATTATAAATGCTAGACGTACCATGTTCTATAGTAAGCATCTTGTAGTGCATTTAAGTGATGTATACCAATTTCAATATAGTTGAAACAGTGTTACATCATTAAAATGCACTGCAAAGGATTTTCCCCCGTAGACCATAATGTAACGGCATTCTTTTGAATGCCCCAGTAAAAAAAGTATAAGTGCTACACAATTAATTTTCAATACTTTCTAAATATGTAATGAATGTCAAAAATATCAGTAAAAATCAAATAGTTAGATTCGTTTCACATTTATTAAATAAGAAATGAATTAAAAAATAACGCAAAAATAGTCACCAAAATGCAAATATTTGTCTAGTTAATGTTTTTTAAACCCGTTTCATGGTCCTCTTATCTTCCGATTCATCCAGCATTGATTTCGTCTTGTAGGGGACTCTGGAAAGACATGATCTACTAAATGTCCTACGCAATCGATCTCAACGCAAAATGTTTAATATCCGTTGCAGATGTCCGCGAAATACTTGGTATTTTCGAAAGGTTTCGCTAATCAATGCCTCCTTGTTGTGAAGCTCGCAAAATTGCGAATGGTAATAACTTTGGACGGTTGTATGTGAAGGTGGGTGCGTAAACATGCGATACAATTGCAAAAGCACCGCCAGTTTCCGAATTTTAGGTGGCTTTCAATACAAAAAAGTATAAAGCTACCTATTGCAGCCGTTCGGAGGAAAGCAGTTCCGGAAAATTTCGGTATATTTTCACCGATCATGACCCCCAGACACCAAAACCACCCTCCGTTCAAATGCTGATATATATATATATATATATCTGACCTATGTCATACGATTACGCTCGTATTTATAAATCAATTTTGATGAAACTAATTGTGTGTATTAAGCTCACCAATGTCTCGACCGAGTTCGTTGGCCAGCTTGGTCCACCATTTTGTTTCAAGATGGCGGCCATTTAAAAATTTAAAACTAAAATAAATATACAAAAAATTTAAAAATTCAAATTTATTTTTAATTAAGTGTTAGGCCTTGATACGAGGATTCCAGAGCATTTTTTGGTTTACCTCTATCTTAAAAAATGGCTGAGATAGAGCAGTTTGAAATTCTAGGGTGGCTGACATTTTGAAACAAGACAACACATTACAAAAATTTTCATTGTTGTAATAATTTTCCCAATCATACGTATAAAACTATATATTCATATCCGTTAGCGCCAAATTCTCGCCAAACTTGGCGACATTTGGCGAAATATCGCCAAATTTGGCGACCAAATTAAGTCTTCATAAATGAAGCCAATTTGGCTATTGCTCAATAATTTGGCGAATTTCTTATTCAAATTCAGTATTAACGATCTTTTGTAAACGTTTTCTTTGCATTTTAACTTGCTGTTTTCGTGTAACATTAGCTAAAATTTTAAAACGAAGATATAGGATAGCTACCTTTTCCTCCCGGTACAGTCCGGAAGGACTTTTTAACCTGTTATTGGCTTGTCAAATTTTCATCTTTGTGTATCATCTAGTTCATCCAGTTGGCACTCACGGATGTACTTTTCATGTGATTCTGACTTGAATTTGCATTTTACTCTACGTTGTTGCCAGTTTGTTATATACAAAGTTCGGAATGATTAGTAGTCCGCTAGTTTGAGACCACTAAATAAGTTATCAAAATACCAAGAAATAAATTTTGATGTGTTGCAAGATGAGTAGCCGAAATGTATTTTTTCTAAAAAATGATATGCTGCCATAGATGCTTTGCACCTGACTCCTCGTATATATGTTGAAAGTGAAAGAATGTTTAGAAATTTCATTAGTTTTACAACCGTAAAAAATAAAAAGTATGATAAATAATAAAATTGTGAGTATTTTCATGTTGGTGTATCTGGACACATCAAAGATTGCAAAATTCGATAACTCACAGTCTGTTTCACCACGGCCTCACTAGATTTAGAGATGAAAGTAAATTTCCTATAAACGGATGAACAGCCGTTTCCAGTTTGTAATCGCCGTGCTTGTAACCGTCCAGTTTGTAATCGTTTTTCAAATCGTAATCTTCGTACGAACAATCTACCAGGAGTGAAGATATATGGTACCTTTTGGATTATACTCCAATTACCTCTTGTTTACACAACTGTGAGATAAACAGTCTATTTTATATTTCAGATGTTTTAAAATCCCTGGATGTACGATTACACTCCAGCTTTCCCCTTTAAAATACTCGACTGGATGTAGCCTATGCTTTCTCAACCACCCTCGATATAGTGCAGAACGCAAATACATATAATATAAGTGAACAATAATAAATAAGTTACATAAAACTGAAAACGATAGTAAAAATATAAAATATAATAAAAAAATAAACTATAAAATGTAATAAATAAACAAACTATATATTTGTAAAAAAATAAGGGTTAGCGTAATTAATTAAATTGACGCTATTCTTGGTGCAGTTGTATCTGATCTGGTCCGGATAATACGTAAATACCAGAATAATTAAAATTGATATGCACATCAATCACAGAATGTGTTTGACGGCTGTCATGCACAGGACATATCCATTGAGTGTCACTAATTGAAAACGTCCGGCCAGTGGTTATCCAGAAACTGCTACGCCAGCAATCACTAGCCTATAGCAGATAGACTCTCGTATAGAGATAAAACTACATAGACATCTGCATCTATGCCTGTCATCCAAACTCTTTAATACTCTATAACCAGCTGGGTAATAGTTGCTGTTCTTGCGAACAGTGGCTGCTCTAGGTACTGATTTCTGCATGCTCTGTACCGCAAAATTAGTTGTAAATTTAAATGTATCTCCCCACCTCCATCATATACTACAGGTGAACAATATATATGATGATGCTGTTTACGTTCCTTGTTGGTGCAATTTTTTAATTATCAATATTGTGTATTATAAAAGTAATCTGAAAAATAAATAAGCAAATAGGGTCAATAAAAGATTACCTACTCTGTATTACGAGGCGGCGCCAGAATTTGCCAACGGAGCGGGGGCATCATAGTCCTGTCAAGGTTGTCAAATTGATGATATATTAAAAGTCCTTACGGGCCCGGGACTGTTCGGAAGTCAGAGCTTATTCCGCGGTTTGCTGAAAATTTCTTTCATTAAACTCAACCAGGTCATAACTTTTTTAAAGAGTCGAGCTGTACTGAAAAATACTTAAAAATAAATATGTAAAACGTCATCCATAATCAAAGATATAGATTTTTAACTAAAACACAATTTTTGACTTTTTTTTAATTTGAAAAATTGGCTTAACCCGAATCTGACCCGTAAGAATCAAAACTCAATCAGAAATTGAATCGAACCCGAAGCAATTAGCTTAGTGAACCCTACTTGCAAAGAAAAATTAAATGCCAACCTGACGGAACCCTTTGGCTTTGGATCGAAAGGCTTTGACAAAACCTTTGACTTTTGGATTTCGACCCAACCTGGCACGTGTTTCGGGTCGGAATCCAAAAGTCAAAGGTTCTGTCAAAGCCTTTTGATCCAAAGTCAAAATTCAAAAGCCAAAAGATTTTCTCCGGCGACAATTGAATTTCGACATCAACGGAGGAGGGGGGGGGGGCATTCTTCCCGCACCCATCTGTTTCCTCGCCCTTGTCTGTATTTACAATAATAGATTTTCGTACAATATACAAATAATACACTTTACAAACCAATCGTCATTTGTGTTGGCGTAGGCTTCTGTAGTAATAGCCTAATATGTTTCAGAAAAACGGTCTAAAACGCATTTGTATTATAAGATAAATTACAAACTAATACCGACAAAGACATGAAATATTAGCTGTAAAATAAAACTCTGTAATGAACTGTTAATTCAGCAACTAGCTAATATTTAAAAAAATTCAGATTTTATGCACTGTTGAATTTTAAATTAAAAATTATCTATTTATCTTTGAGGAAACTGAGAATTCATTTTATACATTCAGCAAATTTACTTTTTATTTCGCATGACATTTTCCTCACCATTTCTGTGACATATTCAAAATTACTTCAGTTTTATCTGGGAAAACAGTCATACAAAATGGCAAAATTATGCAAAATTCTGCCAAAGCCAATACCATAAATCTCGAGAGGGCATTTATTTCTTTTGTCTGCGTTATTGCTTTAACCAAATATCCATAAATCATCGCTGCAAAAGCGAGTTCATTTAATTTTCTCTTGTAGATTGTTTAAACAATCAAAATAAGTTGAAATGCAAAATATTAATAATGTATTTTGAAATAAATTGTTTTTCAACTTTCTTCATAGAATGAATAATGCAACAAGTAGAAAAATTATTTTATAAATATTTATGTTTTAAAATATTGTACCTAACTGCAGTAAATGTTACATTTTTACTTAAGATAATCTTTAGAAGATCTTCGTATTTGTAAAATAAATATTAAAATCAGAACGTGGTGAATATGTATATCGCATAATTATTAACGTTTAATAAAATATTTTATTTTCTCAATTGTTTTTCTAATCATGTCCAGCTAATTTAATTTTATTATGTATTTTTGATACGTATATGACAAACTAAGGTTATGTGCCTTACAGAAATGAAATAAATATATTTCCAGAAAATGAATTTACAACTAGTGTATTCGTTGTAAACATTATCATAATATTTTATATCCACAATTATCAAGAAAAATAGCATTTTATTAAGACTTTCCAACATAGTTGAAAAATAATTTATGATTTCGGTTTGCCTGGCTGTATGTCTGTCTGTCCTCCTGTCCGTTCTCTTTCTCACGTAAATATGCTCGGTTGACATATAATTGACATAGGTTTTTGAAGTTTAACATGGTATGTTCGGTGTGGAAAAAGAAGTGCATAGCCTTTATAGTTCGATAACAGGAGCCATCAAAAGTTACCTTATGGTCTAAGCAAAAATATTGTTTGCAGTATATTTTAATAATGTTACACTATTTCAAACATATTGAAATAGATAAACATCACTGAGATTCCCGAAATGAGGCTTACTACAGAATGTGGTGTACAGGGATACACAAAACAATTCGATACAGTACTTATTGTCTGTGAGCAATAATTTTTAGGAGTGCGTATTTAATTGTGTTAAGCGTTTTTAATTGAAACTATTTTTTTGCGTATTATTTTGTGCGCATAAATTCTACATTACATGCACAAAATAAGTCAAGTACACTTCCGCTTTTTGGCGGAAATTGCTGAAGGGGAATTTTCAACTGCTTTATGCATCTCCTAAATGAATCCTATTATTGCATACTATGTAGTAATATACATAAATCTGTATCTCATATACGGGATTGCACAACATAATTCGGATATTTTTCCGACTATAGATGGTAATTGCTAATGTTGGGTTTTCCAAATTGTTTACTTAGACATTATCATTCACCTTATTAAACGGTGAAGTTTTCTTACAGTATTCTGAATATGTTGGAAAGGGTTTCACAATCTATGCTTGACAAATGCTTTGCTTTCTTGTTTTTATAAAGGTATGAGTGTGCCTTCTGCAAACATATAAAATTAAATTAAGATTTGTTTTTAGAGTTTCGTTCATCTCACGAAACCCTATTACTCCCGCTCCATTGTCTGTCCGTCACAGAGCTGTTCTCAGAAACTATATAATTTACAGGCATGAAAATTTGTGTAGTTATAGCTAAATGCATACTATGAAGCTCAAAATATTAAAATTTGGAAAAAGTGTATTATTTTAATAAATAGAGATAAAAAATCAAAATTCTAACATCCTTTTCCTATTAAATTTAAACATTTTTCGTTATAGCAGTTGCCAACAAATAAAAATCCACAGTAAAATTATTTCTACAATAATTAATTTTCTATTGAAAGATTTCCACGTGAGAAATAAAAATTAAATAAAAAGTTTCACCAATTGAAAAAAAGATTAATATGACGTCATATAGGTAATAAAACGGAAATTTTAAAAGATTTCTCAATAATACAAGGAGTAAGTGTAAATATAGAAAGTAGCTCAATATGATGTCATTAGAGAATTAAAAAGAAAATTAATCTGACGTCATATTGAAAGTTTAGCGGACTTTTTCAAATGTTTGAGAATAATACAAAGATAGTATCAATATGAGTAACAGAGAAAGCGAGTAGATATGACGTCAGCAAGTGATTATAACGTCATATGAGTTTGAGGAATGTATTGAATCATGATAAAAACACGATTAAATCGAATGTGGGAAGAGCCCATTCACATTTAAAAACACATATCTAAAAAATTTATTTCTACTCAAAAGTACACACAGTAATTATTCACAAACAATACTGACTATGAACAACAGTTTTTATAAATTCGTTTTCTATCGTACAATATGTTTTATAAATTGTTTATCGCCATCTGCTGCATGAAAAAAAACATTTTATTTCGCATATTCAAAAGCGCTGGAAGCTGTTTCATACTCTATGCGTGAAGCATAATTTTTTATTCTTGTTTAAGTTTTAGGAAAGGTTTCACTTTTTACTGGAACATTGCGTTCTATAATGTAAAATTATTGACGATTCACTTTGAATATTTATAAACTAACAAATATCGTTAGCAATGTTACACAAATGGAATGTAAATGTATATTTGAAGATAAATTTACGTATAAAATATAAATACGGAAATTTAAATTACAAATCAGTTAATCATTTAATCTAAAAATCATCTAATCTTAGATTAATTTTACTTGTATTAATTTAATCTTGTTTCATTAATTAATGCAGTTCAGTATAAAAAGAAATAATTTTGTAAATGGTTTTAAACAAAAACTCGTATTAAGTGTTTGCATTCGATATTTATCGAATAACTAAGATCGATGTACAACATTTTTCTAAAAATGCTAACAAATGTATTGCAAATGTTATCCAGCTAGAAATGTTAATTTTTGAATCATTGCGCGACATCAGGTTTATCGAGAGTCAGGGCGAGAGTGAGGCACTTTGTCACATGGCTCACCTTGTTACAACTTATGTTTGAGAAGTTCTAGAGCAAATGAACATTATTAATTTTATAGGAAATCGTAGGGGATAGTGTAATCTATTCCTGGTTGTATTTTGAATTTCATGCTGTGATCAGATTAGAATTCATTTAATACTAATTTGTATACTAATTAATTTTTCAGCAGATCTGAAATTACGCTGTAAATTACTGAAATACAAAGAATGTGAATTATCACTTTACCAAACAGCGTACAACCAATAGAGTGGAAAAAGTGTCCAGAGTGGGGTTCGATCCCGGATCACTTGGTACAGCACACCAAGTGATTTACCAATTAATTAATTTTAGTTCCATCTTGTGCTGCAAGGTTGTAGCCTAGCCATATAAGAGTGAGAGAATGCTAGACCGGATGTCGTCCGGATGGCTTAATTGGTAAAGCACTTGGTGCGCTATACCAAGGGATCCCGGATCGAACCCCGGTATGGACATTTTTTTCACTCTATTGGTTGTACGCTGTTTAGTAAAGTGATAATTCACATCCTTTGTATTTCAGTAGATTTGTTTTGATAAAGTTTTAGTAACATTAGTGAAATGATATATAAATAATTGTTAATATAGAGATTAAAATTTTTAAAAAGAAATGTAAAAAGTTTACAATACACACATTTACCATGCTATTAAGTTTTTAAAATAGTATTAAAATTTGAAGTACAATAGGCTGAAATCTTATGGTAAGAACACAAAAACTTAGAACAGGGAACAGGTTAAAACACAGTCTAAGATGCTCAAGTAAAATTAATATTAACACAAATTCCCTTGCTTCCTAAAACGCAATTAATATACATTTCTGGAAATAACTGAAAATATGAAACAAGTATTGTTTTAAACAACATAAAAATAGGCATTACAAAATACCGGGTAATTCACATTAAAGTATCCTTATTTGGAACGCTCTGGAGAGACAATCCATTGACGTAACTCATCCATACTTAGAGGATATGCATTTCAGATCCCAGGGAGATAATTGATGCTATAAAAAGTAGTTCAAAAACTGTACAAGAGATAAAAAATTGGTGCTGTGAACATTTTCATGTAGATATATAAAATGTATTATTAATTTAAAACCCTCAATGTCATAATGTAAATTTATTAATTCAAACCAAACGAACACAAAATTTCGACCACGCAGAGAAAGCAACCAAGAAAGAAAAATCTTGCGTCAAGCATATATTATGAAACACATTCCAATACTTCCAGAGTATTTTTTAAAATCTTCTCTGTTTAATAAGGTAAAGAAAATACCTAAGTAAACATTTTAGAAAACGCATGACACATTTGAAACCGAATTCCAATCCGGATGTAATTTACAAATAAAATTTGTAAATTATAGAATGTAATTTGCAATTACATTCTATAGCCGTAAAAGTACTCCAATTCTTTTGTGAAATCTGTATATGATCTATACACTTGCATATGTTCTATATGGCCTGCTAAAATTTAGTTTAGTAAGAAAACGGATATACAATTAAAAATTGACCTACAACAATTTTTACCAATAGACGAAACTGTAGTTGAATTTAGTTTTACAACCCTGTATATTACCTACGGATTTTCATACATACCACATATTTAGCTAAAATTTAATTCAGGCAAAAACAAACTTAAAACTACTGAAATCACACTTCGAGAAATTACTGTCAATGGGCGCCCATGTATAGGATTTTATTTAAATTCGCAGACATATTTTAGTATACTAAATATAGTTCGGCTTGAAAAGGCATAACTCAATTTAAAAAAAAAAATAAATAAATAAATAAATAAATAAAAATAAAAAAAAAACTTTAAGCACTTTACTCTCATACTGAGTAGTGCTTTACTTTTGTAGCCCTGTATATGATTTATTGAATTTACATACACAATGTGATATGAAAACTTTAGTTATGCTTACAAACGCATACCATAATTGAAAGCGAAATTCCAGCAATTATTGCTTAAAGATACAACTTCTGATACATTACTGCATGCGAAATTTTTTGTGATTCACTGTAAATGAATGGTAAATGCTATGCACATCATATTCAAAGCAAGTATTTTGTAGTAAACCTCAGTAATGCGTACCAATTTTATTATATTTGAAATAGTGTAGCATAATTAAAATATGCGGCAAACAGTTTTCTCCACAGACCATTATGTAACGGAAATCTTTTGTACGGCCCTGTAAATGAATCATAACTTATTTACAATCCATACTCTGTAGAAAGCATTTTTTAGTGCCCCTTATAATTTCATATCGATTTCATTATGTTTCAATAAGACGTTCAAACGATTTTTCCTTGTAAACCATAATATAACGAAATTATTTTAAGTGCCCCTGTAAACGATATATAATTGCTACAAATAGCGTATTCTATAGTAAGCATTTTCTACCGTACTTCAGGGATGTTTATCAATATGTTTGAATAGTTTAACACCAATAAATACACTGCAAAGGATTTTTCCCAATGACCCATAAGGTAGCGAAATTCTTTTGAATGTCCCTGTAAACAAATTATACATATTGTTATGAATTTTGTATATATCTGTAAATATTCCATTTGTTTAAATTTATTTTATTTTATTATTGTGAAAATTGCAGTATTATTAATGTATTTCCTATTGAGCATCATGTAACTCAATGCTAAAGGCCTCAGATGGTTTGCAAGGAAAACAACCTTACACCCTCATCTTTATAATGGAAGTCTATGGTAAAATCGCCAAGGAATGGGTTTATCGCCAAGTTGGCGATGGTTTTGGCGACTTATTTTTGTCGCCAAATTTGGCGATATATCGCCAAATGTCGTCAATTTGGCGACGGATTTGGCGACTTTTTGTGCAACCACCCTCCCTTATACCTGTACATTGGGATCCTTTCTCGCTTTGGTTCTCTATCGAAAGTTAAAGCACTTTCTGGTAATTTCTAGCATCTGAAAGCTCTGGAATAATCTGGAAAGATCTCTGAAGCCTATATAAGGGACCTCCACCAGTCCAGTTAGTTAGTTGTCTGTCAACTGCGATTGAATTCATAGGAGAGGCTTTGCATTGAGAACTGTGTTACTCAGATTGATTTTGTCGTTGATACGTCGTATTGAACGCATTGTTTCTGTGTGAAATTTTGCTGCGCTTTTATTGGATTTGAAGATTACTGAATATCTTGTAATTTTCAGAAGATATTTGTGATCGTATTGCACTGTTTATAGTGAATAAAGCCTTTTTATTGTCCTTATATATTGGCATCAGTCCTTTCGAACCCCGAGCTCACAACATTTGAAATAGTGTAGCATAATTAAAATATGCGGCAAACAGTTTTCTCCACAGACCATTATGTAACGGAAATCTTTTGTACGGCTCTGTAAATGAATCATAACTTATTTACAATCCATACTCTGTAGAAAGCATTTTTAGTGCCCCTTATAATTTCATATCGATTTCATTATGTTTCAATAAGACGTTCAAACGATTTTTCCTTGTAAACCATAATATAACAAAATTATTTTAAGTGCCCCTGTAAACGATATATAATTGCTACAAATAGCGTATTCTATAGTAAGCATTTTCTACCGTACTTCAGGGATGTTTATCAATATGTTTGAATAGTTTAACACCAATAAATACACTGCAAAGGATTTTTCCCAATGACCCATAAGGTAGCGAAATTCTTTTGAATGTCCCTGTAAACAGATTATACATATTATATATTAGTGCCGTACATTCGACGGTAAACCAAAATAACGTATATAAATTACATGAAAATCTTGAGTATATTTACGCGATTAAGAGCTGGACAGACTTATGGCCAAATAAACAGACAGATGGAAGGACACACAGATTGACAAACAAGCTGAATGAATAAATGCTTTTCATCTAAGTTGGAAAGTGTTGAAATAAGACACGCAGTGCGTGGAAAACATCATAACAAAACTTGTGTGACTATCATGACAGAATCAAAGGCTTCAAGGACCATCCTCAAAATGATATATCTGAGTTCAATATGCCTACTTATCTGGATGTACAAATATCGACTCATTGATATCACAACATGATCCAGAGCATCACGTAACTAATCAGTAGAATTGTTAAGTGTGTGGAACTTTATACATCTGTTTTTTCTACACTGGTGTGCAAAATTTAAGCAACAAACACAAAATGCTAATTTCTGAACACGTGAGCACTCAAAAGGAAATTCTATAAAGAGCAAGTGTAGAAAAGGGGTACTACCCCAACAGCACGGACAGTCGATGTGAAGTCCCTTGACGTCACACATGGTTAGAAGTGTCACAATCGCCACGGTGAATCAAAATATGGGATATTTCACTGTCTCATTATTACTCTCAAATGATTTTTAACACTTAAAAATCAATGTGACTGTCGCTTTGTGTAGGTCCCCAGGTGACAGTACAATGAAGTCACCTTGTGATTCTCAAGTCACTGTCAGTTGAAGACTGAACTTTGAAGTCATTGTGAGCATTGCATTGTGATAAGTCCCCAAATAATGTCGAAGTCGCATGGTGACTTTCCGGTGATCGACACTCTATTGTGAAATCATCATTGCACTCCTTTGTAAAAAGTCACCAGATGATTTCATTTTCTGTCACTTGAGAACTCGTCACAGAACAGCTATCATGAAGACTTTACAATGGAGTGTCACAATGACAGTCACATGAAAGTCACAAGATGACTTCATTTTAAAGTCACCTGGTGACTCGTCAAAAAGCAGCAGTCATGGTGACTGTTCAGTGTAGTGACCAAAAGAGAGTGAAAATGAGACGAATGAAAGATATCACATTTCTATTCATTGTAGTGACTGTGACAATTGAGACCATTTGTGACATCAAGGGGACTTCACATCGCTTGGCCGTGCTGTTAGGGTAGTACCTATTTTCTACACTTGGTCTTTATAGAATTTCGTTTTGAGTGTTCAGAAATTAGCAATTCGTGTTTGTTGCTTAAGTTTTGCGCACTAGTGTATGTCTCTTCCTCTTTCAGCTAACATCTTTAACTTTTGAGTATGGTAAATTCATATTCCTCGCTATGGCGCTAGTATTAGAAATTTCCGCTAGATTATGAATGTAAAACTCAACAACAGTAATTGCAACATATTCACTTTCGATGTAACTTTGTTTTCGCTCTCATAGTGCGTGAACTGAAAAAACCTTCCGTGTTCTAGAAACCAAGAACGATTCGCCATAAGCAATTAGCTGTTAATGGACCTGTAAGCATCTTGTACTCGCGAATAGCATTAGAAGTATATTCGCTGTTTTCGTGGAAGATCTGTAATAGGAAAACACAGTTTTTTCAAACATAGAATTATTGTGTTCGTCGCATATTACTCCAAAATTTCGTATGTATTTTTAATACTTATATGAGGCCCTTTTACCCGTATGTTATGTAAATCTTGATCCCAAGTAGAACTCGAAGCGTTATCTATCTGCCATTTTGACAACTAGGATATTTTTTATTACATCAATCATTTGCTGTTGATTCATTTGAATAGATATTCTGTTGACGCTAAAGATAAAGTGCATATATATCACGCGACATTGAGAAAAGACTGGAAGGGAAAAATCACTATTGATTATTATTTATTTTTTATTTTTTGGATTCTGATCCTCTATTTGGGAAATTTTGAAATGATTTCCACATTTATTGTAGTTGATGGAGAAGAAATACGTAACTTGTATTTAGTAATTCGAAATTAAATTATTTAATTAATTAATTGAAAATGCACAATCGCAACTATTTTCTGTAACATAAAATAATTATTCTTTATGATGTAAATCCGTAAAACATTAATCTACGACTGCATTCTGTGAGATTCCGTTTGTTCAAAAAGTCATTAATTTGAAATAATGCCTATGCAGTCATTAGTTTTTGGTATGTTTGATGTTAGTTTATTGAACTTTAAATCCAAAATAACTCAGTTCCAATATTACAACTTATAATATATACAGGGTGCCCACTCTAAACGGTGGCCAATGGCTAATTCCTAAACCGTTAGTCATAGGCATACAGTTCCAATTGCAAAAATGTTTTAAATGAGGTAAGTAAGTACTTTAAATGATTTGAGTCAATAAAAACATTTCTTAAAAAGTTACGAAATTTAATTTTTTATACGGTCCTCCGATCCTATAAGTGATATTTAGTAAAACTTTCCTATTACACTAACACGACAAAAAAAAGCCCCATTCATCTAACACTAAAATTGACTGAGTTATAACTTCGAATTATATGACTTATACCAGTGTTTTCTGCATCTGAAAACAGATGAGTTGAGCCATGCTTCGAGAGATCGTACACAAAGGGCTTTAAAGTATTTGAAGAATTTATTTCGCGTGTATCTGCATTTTAACTGAAAGTAGTCGTATCGTACAAGTATTACGATAGTGTTAATTTTAATTAATTAAGTTTCAGATTGGTTTAAATAACTTTATTTTAAAATATGTTTTATTTTCTAAGGAAATTAGGCTGTTTCTTTTCGTGATTTCTTTTAATAAAATGTGTGTTATTTTTTAAAGTTTTTATTTAACTTGCAACTTTCGTATGTTTGTCTTTAAAGTTCATAATTTGTACTCGAATTTTAATTCACTTCCAAACATACGATGGAGGTTAAATTAGGCATGCTTATGTAAATCTAATGACATGTAGTACTATTATTATTTTAGGTGCGTACCATGTATATTTATTTTACAGAAACACACAAAAACTTTCAGATACATTATTGTCTGCAAACAAGCAGAATTTTTCATTTAAAATCAGTAAAATTTATGTAAAGTATTGAGATGCACAATAATATTTTTCCATAGGAAAGTGTTTTGCATTTATATTTCTTTTAAATGGCCGCACAAAAGAAGTCAGACATATTACGCTGTATGAGCAGAGATTGCTTAAAATACATTTTAATGATATTATGTTTTGTTTTTTTTAATTTCACATTTCAGTTCTTCAAAGCAAATATAAAAACTTGTTTAAAAAAATATTGCAGCGATCAAAATAAAATGCAATTTCTACTTACTAAATAAAAAATAAATAGTAAACAGGGTGAAAATTTTCACTATTGGACATGGAAAATGACTTAAACAACTTTATTTGCATTAACACAATAGTTGTGCCAAAACATTTGTGCACTCAAATCATGCATGTACAAGTAATTTCTAAGAATTAAAATACTTAAAACATGTTAATAATATTTTGACTGTTTTTGTTTAAAAATTTTAATCCAATTACTATACAATTTTTTTATTGGACTACAAATATTTTGCTCTTTCAATTTATGCAAAACAGTTTGTACCTTGGCTGTGTGCCAATACATGTTACATTCACTTATTTAAGTCTGTACTTGTTAAAATTTGACGTTAGAAAAGAAGATGTTTACCAACAATCAGTACTGGGAAATGGTATTACTTCGCCGGCAGAGCAATCGGAATAAGAGAGAGGCTGCAAGACTGTATGCTATGAAATTTCCGGATCAAAATCAACCACATCCGTACACTATAGCCAAAATTATTGAGCGTTTAAGAGAAACTGGTAACTTTAGCAGTATCCTCGATTAAATCGGTTCACTGGTTCAACAATACCTCCGGGGGATGTTCTAGAATACACTACCACTTGCTCATCCTGGATATTAGCCGAGAGTGTAAATATTCAAAAAGTCAAGTACGGAAAATTTTAAACAAGTATGGTGCGTATTCATATCGACCAATACTAGGACAAGAATTAGCATCAGGAGACAAAGAGTGTCGTTTTAATTTTTGTAATTTTATTTTAAACAAACAAGATGAACGTCCATCATTTCTGAATAAAATTATGTGGACTTTATGAATGTCAATTTACAATAAAGGAGATCATAAATACTCAAAACATTCTATATTGTTTCCTGGAAAATCCACACAATATTCGTCCAAACAAACATCATGTACGTTGGCCCATAAATGTTTGGTGTGGCATCTGGGAGACATCCTTAAATGGGCCATTCACCTTCGATGATACTTTAGCATCAGAACAATATGCCGATAATTTATGTTGACGAGTATCCGATTTTTTAGATGAGTGTGTTTCGTTGCAAGATTTGTCACATATGTGGTTTCAACATGATGGCGCTCCAGCACATAGATTACTTAAGGCACGCACTGTCTTAACCAGTGGTTCTAGAAATCATATTATAGGTTATGGAAGTCCTATTGAATGTCCCTTCAGATCACTAGATTTGAATCCTTTAGATTTCTTTCTTTGGGATTTTCTGAAAAATAAAGTGTATGAAAGAGAATCCACTAGTCGAGCAGATTTGTGGAATCGTATTTCTATGGTATACAGATCTGTAACACCTATAATGTTGCTTAAAGTGCAAGAAGGATTTATTTCACGTGTACATTTCTGCATTGCCGAGGAAGGAAGTCACTTCGAGCAAGTTTTAAGATAACTTTAGATTTTATTAATTAAGTTTTATATTAGACAATCTAATAGCATTTTAAAATATGTATCATTTTCTAAAAATTTGAGACTTTTGCTTTTCATCATTTCATTTAACAAAAATTATGTTATTTTTTCACTTATATTTTTCATACAAACTGTATATTTTGCTTTAATGCGTCAGAATGAAAATAGATTTCAAATTTATATTGTAATGTCAATTTTACTCTCAACTATCATTTCCTTTTTATATCTGACGATTATTTACATTTCTTAGTAAATTCGTGAATGACCCCTATTTCGCAACAAAAAAGATGCTTCAACTTTAAACAGATATCACTCGGTCAGTTTTAATCTTAAGAATGGGACTTTTTTTGTATTACTTGTTAGCGTAATAGGAAAGTTTTACTAAATAACACTTGTAGGACTAGGGGACCGTATAAAAAATTAATTTTGTAACTTTTTAAGAAATGTTTTTATTGATCCTAATCGCTTTTAAAATACTTCTTTATCTCATCTTAAACATTTTTCCAATTGGAACTATGTCTATGACTAACGATTTTGGAATAAGCCATTGGCCACTGTTGAGAGTGGACACCCTCTATAAGTCCACATGTACTGCTTTTCATTGTCATTTACTATGTTAGTAGTTCTTGAAACTCATATGAAATTTTTAGATATAGACAAGAAGAAGAAGCTGTTTCTATCAATTTAATTGTTTTTAAATTAAATTTAAATCTCAATGTCGTTTTACAATAAAATAAAAACTGACCATTTAATGTTTGTCATTAAACATTATCCAACGATAAATCAATAGAAAACGCGTATTTAAATGTTACTAATACACGCCCAACAAAATGCATGTTTAAAATAGGACGTTCGAACGGAAAGAAAATCTCATATTCAATAAAAATATTACAATACTCTGGCAAATATAGAGACTTATATTACAAAAGATTTCGATTTCAAAAATAGCGATTTCGCTTGCATAAAGTTTCAAATATTTGGGGTCTTTCGATAAACAAAACATTTATCAATAAATCTACATATAAACTAAACAATATTAACATTTGAAGTCTATTTTATCACAGAGAAAAACAAAATATTTCACATCCTTAAATACGCGGGTTTTATTATTTTTTAACAAAGGTATTATTTGCATAAGCATGAGAAGAGGTTTTTTGTTACTAAAATGCATTTCGCCATGAATACATTTACATGAATAATTTAGTTAAATTTACTTCTCGTGTTTCAAATTCATAATTCATTCGCGACATCGGGTAATATTTCAGTGCAATATTAGTTTTAAATTATTTAAGCATTTCTCATAATGAGAAATACCTAACAAGCTCTAACAAAGTTTCATTACGTGAAAGCAATTAGAAAATATTTTATTGTATTAATTAATAAACAGACGATGTTTTTTATCTTATTAAATTTAACAAAGTTTTAATATTAAATTAAGCATTTCTTGAAAATTTTTTGTAAAATATATTTTGCAATAAGGTAAAGCTAGGAGAGTCTGCGCACAATTCAAAAGAATAGCAATAAAAAATCTAAATATTAATTTTTTGCTAAACTATTCATGTATAATTTTTACTTCATTTGTTTTTTATGCATTTCCATTGCTGTTTTGTTATTTATGTTGCAATTTAATAGAACAGTTGTAATAAAACCAAGAAAGTTATTTTGCGCAATCTGTCCTTACAGGATTGGTGTGATTGCGCACATGGGTAGGAGAGATTGTTACTAATAATAACTGCAATTAAATTGTTAACAATAATAATTACACTTAAATGACATTGCTGCAAGGTTTTTGTGAACAAATTTTATTGTATTGGGAGTGAATATTTCAACCTAATGCTTAAATAATCCGAAAAAGGAAATAATTTTAAAAATGATTAAAACATTTTAATTAAAGGAAAAAAAAATAAAGAACCTGAAAAAGCAAGTCCAGATAAGATTACAAAATAAAATTATGTAACTTAATAACACGTTTAACTTAATTAGTCCATTTTCATTTTTCATTTTTTTATGCAAATTCACCAATAAGCTGCGTAATCTCTCCTAGCGTTTAAACTAATGGGAACAATACGCCATCTCTCCTAGGTAGTAGATGCGCAAACTCTCCAATTTCGGTAGGAGAGATTGCACAGCCTTTTATTTAAACATAGCCGCTACTAAAACGAACCGTTGATGTTCACATTGTTAGTCTAGATTAGTAGCTTATGAGAAACAGTTTAAGTTTAAAATATTTTGTACTATTGACATTGTACAGAAAATCTGATGAATAGCTATGAAAATTCAAGCACTTACTTTGGGAAAACAAGACAAAATAGCAATACTTTATCTTAGACGCTCAAAGCAATCAACGTGCACTTTCAAGTAGACACTCCACTACTGTTGTTGTACAACTACCTGGAGTCGCTGCGCTCTCACTCTACCCCTTCCCCCCGAACCTCTATGTGCGCAATCTCTCCGACCGCGCCATCTCTCCTGGCTTTACCTTATACGTCTTTATTTTAGTTTTATTTTCTCTTTCTGTAAGCAAGAAATACATTTATTTAGTAAAATTGTAAGATTATTAATTATTAAGAAAAAATCGTAAGAATTTATTTTTTTTATTTTTTTAATCTAATAGACATTATATATATATATAAGGGTGGATCAAATGAAATCGGTACAATGATTATAATTTGGTTTATTTTTGTATGTAAAACTTTGTGTAGCGATAGAACGGGAGGTAAGGAAGTCAACTCTAACTGCGAAATGACTAGGTAATCACGCAAAAGGACGTGATATACGCTGGCAGTGGGCCGACAGTACCGTCTGGCCGGTATCCGGTTGCTCTTGTTATTCATCTGCATCTTCAAAATGTTTGCGAGCAAAAAAGAGTAACACAATGTTAATCTTATTTAGTGGTAAAAAGAATTGGATTTGGCAAATGGCATCGGTGAATGAAGGCGGTGTACAGACAACATGCACTGTTGTCCGTCCCATTGACTGTCAGTGCAGGATGGACACAAGCACTTAAGCGAAGGAATCTGGTGAATTGCCGTTGGACAGTGTTAAAGTACCAACCGTATAGTTCAGATCTTTCGCCATTTGACTTTCCCATCTTTGATCCGTTGAAAAAGGCATTGAAGATTCGGCGATTTCACTCGGACAGCGAAGTCATGGAAAGTGTTCGAAACTGGTTCCGATTTCAGCCAAAGGACTTCTATGAGCAAGGCATTCACCATTTGGTGAAACAGTGGGACAAGTGCTTGTGTAGCTTTGGAGATTATGTTTGAAATAAACTATGTAGTTTCATTCTTTGTCTTTTCATTTGTCCATCCCAATACACACACATATATATATACATATGTATATATATGTGTGTCTGTATAAATCAGATATTGTAATGTTTTAAGGCATATCTAATTAACATAATCTTATGCCTGAATGTTTATTTCACGCATGCGCCATATATTTGGATGACTTTATTAAATTTACTACGGCGTGCATGTTCATTATCCAAGTTGTTCTACACTTAATGTGTTTTATTAAGAACAGTAGACCTGCCAGGATTTTATCTTGAAGTAATATCAGTACGAAAATCTTAACTGAATTTATGGAAGTCGGTAGGGTCTTGCATAGCAAGCTCGGTCACAGTGACGTCACCGTGACGTCACTGTGAGTCACATACGCCCCGTCACATCGGTGACCACGAGGCTAACGAAAAAGACAGGCTACCGCGGTAGATTCCACTTATCTTTTTTTACAGACCGCTAGAGTGACGTGATGCTCTTTTCGTGCATCTGTATTGGTGCATTCGAGCATCACGTGACTCCCGCGGTCTGTAAAAAAAGATACGAGTAAAGAACCGCAGTAGCCTTTCTTTTTCGTTAGCCTCGGATGACCAAAATGCCACCACTCAGTGACGTCACATTGCGACTAAAATGTGAATGGCTTAAAACTTTTTAAAAATTGCAGGACCACTACGAAATATGTTATTCAATGAAATAAATATGCTTTTGACAAATTTTTAAATTTTTGTGACATCACTGTGACGTCACTGCAACTCACGTACGTCGTCACATATGTGATTAAAAAGACCACCATGTTGTAAAGTCCCATTTTGACTAAAATGTGAATTTTAAAAATATTTGAAAATGAGGAGAAATATTTTAATCAAAGCGGTCTTAATGAACTTGGAGGGTATGATTCTGACTGATTTTTGGGTCCCTTGAAAATTAACATATATTCCTTTATTTATTTACCGACCTATAGAAAAATGCTTTATAAATAAATAAATTTCGACCACATGCAATTATAAATTATAATAAACGCATGGTTCTACATGTACGTCATGAACTTTTTTTTTTTTTTAATAAGGAAGTTTTTCATTTGCTTTCAATATTATATGAAAAATTAACAACATTTTTAAAACTAAGAGCAGTAATCTATATTATAGAGCAAAACATATCCGAGAGTAACAATGACGTCATATTGACGGTGGCAGCACCTAAATAATAAATTTCGCTTTCATTGCGATTTCTTTAATTTAAATATTGCAAAATTTCATTTTTTAACCGTAGAATAGGAACGAAATATTTTTTGAAATACAATTTGTTTCAAAACCGATACAAACCGATAACGGGCTATTCTTCTTTATGGTTTCAAAAATAATTTCCAATCATAATTTTGTTATATCTATCTGTTGCGTGTTGTAGGCTGATTGCAACAGATTAAAGCGTTTCCATTTCAAACAATATATATAATAATAGCGCATAATTCAGCATTTCATCCGATTCATATTCAGCAACAAAATTTAAAATTTCATTAAAAAGGGAATTCATATTTTTTTAAACACAAATTTAATAAACATGTAATCAATACACGCCCATAAACCTCTAAAATTATTTGAATAATAATAAAAAAAAACTGATGTAGGTAGCGAAATCTTCCACTTTTAACTCCTAAAATGCTACTAATACAAAAGTATGGCTAATGAATTTCGAAACTTTATTTGAATACATAATTCATATTTTTCATATGAAAATGCTTTTTGAAATTGTTAGTTTACAATCTAATAAAATGTATCAGTGTATACAATCTATAAATCTATTAAAGTTTTCAAAAAAAAAAAAAAAAATCTGCTATATTCTATAAGCCGAGGAGCACGAGTTGGACCAACTAGTTTTATTATTTGTAAATTAGCCTTAACACAGGAAACTGCAGAAAATAATAATAACATACAGATGGGGTAAGCAAAGATTTGTTTGTGTGTGTGTGGTGGGGAGGGGAAGGGGGTGAGTTTCTAATAAACAGACTAATATAAATTTTGCTGCATGTTTCATACTTTTTAAATAAATTTAACATTTTCCGAACATAAAATGAAATATACAAAATCTAATGCAAACGCATGACATAAATAATTATCCATGACTTCATTTTTCGTTAAAATGTATTATTTTTTACAAGCTGCTTTTGTTCTACAGGAAATTAATGCAGAAAAAATGAAAGATTGAAACAGAAATAATACTATTTCACGTCCTCTAACTGTTTTTTTTTTTTCTTTCGAGGATTATATTTTCCATTTATTATGTGATACAAATTTTGTTTTTTACCATTATTGCCCTTTAAAATGATTTTTATATATACTCTAAAAATTTAAACAATGTTTTATTTGATATACACGAAATATTAACAACATTATTGTTATAAGTTACGGAAAAGAAACAATGCAATCCATTTGACAAAAAAAAAAAAAAAAAAAAAGGGTGAAAAGGGAAAAAAAATTCAAATAGAAAATTTTAATTGGAAAAGACAGGCTCTCAAAAATATATTACGCATTTATCTTTCTAGTCTAACAACAACTATATATAAGAACAAATAAAAGAAAAACAGAAAAAAATCATCTGCCTTCTATTAAGGCAGGACCAAAGAGGACAGATGTTTTAATGAGCGCGAAAAAATTCGTCTGCCTACTGATCACAGAATAATAAGAGACAGGCAACAGTGTAGTTACTCTTTGGAACAGATAGAAATGAGCTCGCCATGCAACAATGGCATTTTTAAGAACATGTATAGATTATGTTTGGATTTATACTTGGACGGCATGATAATCGGGCCAAGACTGATTTTACATACAATTTCATTACGATAAAAGAACAGCGGCTATGGCGTGGTTAAAATGCTTCCCGTCACTACTCTTGTTCTGTATTCAGATATTCGTTAAGTTGACAACAGCGTTGTGTATTTGGATTAAAATAGAATATTCAAAATGATGTCAAAAAGAAAGACAGATATGAAAAATTATGTTTTTTCCTGTTTATTTTTAATTAAAATAAAACTATTTCATTTAATTTCATAAAACATTTTACAAAAGCTAAGTATTTTATTAATATAACTTTTATCAATTTAATAAAGTTAAAATATTTAATGATTACAGTAAAATCTCGTTATAACGAATCTCTGGAGACCACTGATTAAATTCGCTATAATGAAATATTCGTTAAAGTGAAAATATTTTTATACTGAAATAGAATAATATGACTTTTTTTACAATCCAAATTATATTCGTTAAATTGAAAAATTCGTTAAATCGAGGTTCGTTGTAACGAGATTCTACTGTATTTTCTTGAAAAAAAAATAACAGTATGTCAATGATTTTAATTACATGATTAAATTCAGTATGTTAAATTTCACTTAAATCATATTTTTATTATCTGGTTAAAATAACACGTTTTCTTAAGTTAAAGTACGTAGACAAATATTATATTAAAGGTATTAATTAAAGGTAACGTAATTAGTAAATATTTAAATATATTTAAATTACTGAAAAAGAAAGCCTTTTTTATTGAATAAAATTGTTTGCAAGTTTAATTTTTTAATTTTGTGATAAGTGTATTCTAAAACAATTTGCATCGCATATTTTTATTTTAAACTATAATATAATTTATAACAGTGGAGAAGTACTAATTAGGAAAAATCACAGGAATGTAGGATTCCTGAAAAAATTAATATCAATAAGTATTATTCCATGTGAGAAATTTTATAAAATCTACAAAGATTCAATCTAGAAATTTAGAAATAAATCTCTTCCAGGGATGAGATTTTCCGCTTTTTTTCATGCCAGTATAATCTTACAGAAAATATTCCTTTATTTAATCGTAACATTCTGCGATTTAAGAGAACAACGTTTTCTCTAAGATTATACTGGTATGAAAAAAACGAAAAAATCTCATTCCTGATCTCTTCATAGTGTCTGAAAACGTTTCATTAGTTAAAACATCTGATTCAAAAGTTTTATTTAAAAAATTGTGAATTTCAAAACTTCATTTTTAATTGCTTAAAATTATGCATTCCAACATCATGAGTAAATGTTTTTCAAATCAGAGTTGTTGAGTCACAAACGGTTAAAATATAGTTATAAAATAAAAATTTCATGCATAATAAAGTATATATTTATCTGTAGGGTATTTTTATTTATTTTTTCTTTCAAGTGGTAACTTTTGTCAAATATTTTTAAGATATCCTTTTCAATAAATTATAGCGTACAAATATTTTTAAATATAATTTAAAACCATGACGGCATGATATGAATAATATGGGAGAATATATTGTGCTGATATTTTCATGAATTAAATATATAAGATTACGTCTAAAAACTATTGAAATATTTAACAAAATGTACCCTTCAAACTTTCAATTATTAAAGAGAAGGCAGTAACCCAATCAAATTATTGATCAAATTATTGATCACATCTTTTTAGATGTGTGATTAAAAGATCAAAACTGTATGGTTAATATTACTACATGTAATATGTACAGGGTTGCACCACAAAGAACTTTTCACACATGGAAACTTTAAATGACTTTTCCTCAATATTCATTCTTTGTTCGCTTTTGTTTTTAAAAAATTAAGTTATTTTTTCCCCTTTGTATTTGACATAGAGTTAGATTTTTTTGCGGATGATCTTTATTATGTATGTGTTAAGACTGTGCATGAAATTGGAATTTCGATTCTATTTTCTTAATCATATGAAGAACCTTCACCGTTCTTCACTATATATGATAATAAAAAAATAATATAAAGTCTAATATTAGTTGTATCAAAAAAATTTTGCACGGTGTTGTATAACAGATTTTAGCGAATGAATAAAAATCAAAACAATAAAAAATATCAGTACTTGAAAAAGTAGTTGGGGTTTAAAAACATTAATTTACCTACATTTTTTAAATCTTTTAAATAAGTGTGTAGTTTAAAAAGTTTTTTTCTTTTACATGTGTTTTTCGATTAAAATGTAATGCAATAATACATTTTTTATCTAAATTCTCAAAATTAAAAATAATATTGAGAAAATACCGTTTCCCCTGAACAGCACAATCATGTAGTTTTTATTTGTTTTATTCAAAAACATTTCTGTAAAATTTAAAATACCGAGCTGAAGTTAAAAAAATTATCGCATTTATATTACAGAACATCGCAATTTTAATACATTTCAACATTTAAATATAATACATTTGACTGTATGCATATCCATATTTTTCTATTTAATGTGTATCCAACCGGAAAGGTTTCGTTCGAAATGGAGTCACCTCACTCGGTTGCGAAATTTTAATAAAATCCTAAGCTCGGGCAAATAAATAAATATTGTAAAATATAGTTCTCCAATTCGATACCGGATTTTAATAAAAATCCTAATTGCAGAATAAAAAGCTACAGTTGACCCGACCCGGATCAGGTACAGCTAAGATATGGCTACGTGGCCGGATGCAGTATATATTACACCAACCCCAGTAGTCCAATATGAATCCGACATGCAGGAGAAATATAGCCAAATCGACTCGTGTCAGGTAATTACATTTTCCAATAAAATTCAGTTACTTCACTAAATCAGTCTCAAAATTGCGTTACCATGCAATACAGGAGTCAGATAAGAAAGATCAAGCAAAAACTAAACTAAATATTTTCATTAAAGTTGTTCTCAAATCCAAAATAACTATGTCTGACATATTTCTGAATTCATTTTTATTCGGAAACACATGAAATTGGCAGGTGTTCTTAATCAGAATATATTTAAAAGAATGGCCTTTTCCATTTTTTGGTAACGGCAGAAGATGTTTCAGAAAACACTAGCAAAGTCGGTGTTTTGAACCGAATTTCCGACGCGCAGCGTCAGAAACAGGAAAAACGTGACCGAAATTGATCTTAAGTATTTCTTTTATCTAAAAATGGAATACGCTATTCATTCCAAATCACTTTAATAATCAGGCATGCAAGTGCCATGCGTTTAAAAATTTGTGCATAAATGTGTCAGAAAGTTTCGTGATACTGAGCGAGGGGAAATATGGCAAAGTATACACATTTAAAGATGACGGAGAAACATTTTTTATGCAGTGAATAATCTCCACGTGCAGCGAACGATTGAAATAAGAACATGTTAAAAACCAGACCCCAATTACCAATAAGTACTTCAAGTGCCGCAGCTGAAAAACATAGTGAACAAAACCAGAGACTGTCGAAACTAACTAATTGGAGAAACTCTGCAGACCTCCCTCCTTCAAACTACAGCTGTCTTATCCCGCGCGTGTGCACAGAACTTAAAAACATTCCCTTCAGTTTCCAAAATGTTTCTGAACAGTTAAGACGTTCTTGTACATATATGATGTAAATATATTTAATATAATGTAAAATTGGAGCACTTATACGCAGCCTCCAAACGCGACTTAAAACATGTACATCTAGCCAAGAATTATATTATATTCAAAGGAAAATGAATCTTCTGTTTATTTTACACAATTGTCATTTTCTACTAATACTATTTATTATTCTTCCAATATAAGTGAATCAATGGATCAGATAAATATCGCTACAACACTTTGGATTACTACTGTGGGTATATTCAGCGCAAAAAGGAAAATCTCAGGTAAGCTGAACAAACTTCTTTAACATATCAAAAGATGAAAATGTATATTAAATTTGAAGACTGATTTAACTATTTATAAAAATAAGAAAATTTATTACGCTACCGACGGTTCCCCTAACAAAGATTATGAAAGACTGATTCTGAAAAAAGAATATTATCCCAGTATCAAAAACGATAATTTAACAAATTTCTAAAAATATAATAATAAATAAAAGAACACTAAAAAAGAAAAAAAAATGAATGCGATAAAAGAAAATACTCAATTTATTGAAAAACTCAATTCTACAAATTATAGTACATGGAAGTTCAAGATGCAGATGTTCCTGATTAAAGAGGAACTCGACGATATTATAGTACAAGATCCACCAGCTCCACCCGATCCCGCATGGCACAAAAAAGATCGCAAGACTAGAGCTTTAATTAACCTAAGCATCGATGATTCTCAAATCGTAAATGTAAAAAACTTAGATACTGCCAAATTAACATGGGAAGCTCTGAAAAATATACATGAGAGAAGCAATTTATCTAGTAAGCTTTACCTGTTACGGAAACTATACAGTACTAAATTAGCTGAGGGTGCAAACATGATTTCACATATCACTAATATCTTGCAAATTATAGATAAACTTAATGCCATTGGAGAAAATATTAGCGATTCACATATTTCCGCGCTATTTCTGTGTTCTCTTCCCCCCAGTTACAATACTTTGATAACCGCGTTGGAGGCGAGACCAGAAAATGAGCTCACCCCTGATTTTATCAAAAACAAATTAACTGATGAATATAATCGTAGACATGAAATGTCAGAACAATCACATAGCGGATATAACAACAATGAGAGAGCATTTAAAACAAATAGGAGATATACACACACTGAAAATAGAAGAGAACAAAAATATTGTAACAACTGCAAAATGAAAAATCATTCGACTTACGAATGCTGGCAGTACAAGAGCAGAAACACGGTACAATCCGGAAATCCTCGTAACAATCAATTCAAAAATAAAAAGAATTTCTCATCTTCATTATGTTATGAAAAAAACGAAACTCATAGGGAAAACAAAGTTCCAAACGAAAGAAAATACGCAAATGATCAGACGCAAAATAAAGCATTAATCACTCAAAAAGTAGGCAAAAATAACTGGATTCTCGATTCAGGATCTACCTCGCACATTTGTAATGATAAAAGCCTATTTAGTAAATTTATTGATTATAATAAAACTTCAGTAACGATCGCGAATGGTAATAAACTGACAGCGTTAGGTTCAGGAGAAGTTTTTATAAAAACATTAACCCCCGAAGGAAAAGAAAAACTAACGAAATTACGCGAAGTGCTTTATGTCCCAGACTTAGAGTCAAACCTAATTTCGGTTAGTAAAGCCGCTAAAAACGGGTGTAAACTAATCTTCGACGATAATAAATGCGATTTGATCTTTGATGAAGAAATATATATTAGGGCGAAAAATGAGAAAAACTTATACATTATTGAGGACGATGTGGAAGAACCACAAAATTATGTAAACATAACGTATAACTGTGACAGCAAACAATGCATAGATCTGTGGCATCGCAGACTAGGTCACAGAGATTATGACGCGATTAAATCAATGATAACAAATCAAATTGCGGACGGAATAAAGATAGGAAAATGTAAACATCAAAATAAAACATGCGTAACTTGTATCGAAACTAAATTAACTAACATGCCGTATCCTAAATCAGCAACAAATCGAGCTACTAATATTGCGGATTTGATCCACAGTGACGTGTGTGGACCTCTAGATACACCGACTTTAGGCGGAAAAATTTATTTTATGACTCTTATTGATGACTATTCCCGATATACTACGATATATTTATTATCTAAAAAGAGCGAAGTTGCTGAAAAGATAAAAGAGTACGTAACGATGATATACAATCAGTTCGGTAAAAAACCTAAGGAAATTAGATCGGATAACGGTCGTGAGTATGTAAATCAAGAGATCGATGAATACCTAAAACAGAACGGAATTTTACACCAATTGACTGTCCCGCATAATCCGAGCCAGAATGGAGTTGCGGAGAGAAAAAATAAAAGTTTATTAGATATGACTAGAAGTATGCTATCACAAGCAAAATTAAGCAAACATTTTTGGGGTGAAGCCATAAACACCGCAACATACTTACAAAACCGACTCCCAACTAAAGCAAACAACAACAGAACACCTTACGAATTATGGAAAGGAATTAAACCGAATTTAAAACACTTAAGAACATTCGGTTGTAAAGCGCTATTTTACGTCGATAAAGTAAATAGAGGAAAACTCGATAACAGGGCTCAAACCGGAACGTTTGTAGGTTATGATACACGATCGACTGGTTATAGAATTCACACACAAGGAAAACAAATTATAATAGCGAGAACGGTGAAATTTCTTGAGAATGAAAATGTACACTCAGATAACATTGAGGAGATACAAATCACCACAAAAACATCCGATGACAATACACAATTACCGGATAGACATGAAAATCACTTAGAAATAAAACTTGACAGCGAAGAGACACCATCCGTGCCCAAACAGCAACCAATTGAACCAAGAAGGTCTAATAGGACAAATAGAGGCGTTCCTCCTGACAGATATGTTTGTCTCATAAATAGTTCATCTGAAAACATTCCCGAAAATTGGGAAGATATCGAAAAAATGAAAAATCCTAATGATAAACAAAATTGGATAAAAGCAACACAAAATGAAATCCAATGCCTAAGAAAAAATAACACTTGGACTTTAACAGATCCACCACCCGGAACAAAAATTATCGGCTCAAAATGGACTTTTCAACTAAAAAAGGACAATTTAGGAAATATTCAAAGCTATAAAGCGCGTCTAGTAGCACAAGGATATAGTCAAAGATTCGGGATTGACTATGATCAAACCTTCGCACCTGTAGTTTCGCACGCTACAATACGTGCATTTCTCATCTCTGCATTGCACAAAAATTTGAACGTGAAACATATTGACGTTACCACAGCATTCTTGCATGGTGAATTAACTGAAACTGTTTATATGAGTCAACCAGACGGGTATATTAAAAACGGCGATGAAAGAAAAGTTTGTAAACTTCAAAAAGCCATCTACGGTCTTAAGCAAGCCGCAAAGGCCTGGTACACCAAAATATCGGAAACACTCAAAAACAATAATTTCATACAGAGCAAAAATGATCCATGTCTGTACTTTAAATCAAATCAAGAAAATCCGATATACATCATCATTTATGTAGATGATATCCTGATAGCAGGAAAGGACAGTGACATCGAAGAAACAATAAACCAACTTAAGAAAGAATATGAACTAAAAAACTTAGGAGAAGTGAATAATTACCTAGGAATAAACATTAATAAAATCAATGATACATATTACCTAAATCAAAACAATAAAATACAGGAACTAGTGAAAAAACTGAATTTAAACGACATGAAACCTCATTACACACCAATGATTGCTGGATTCAACAGACTTGAAGACGATGATAATCTTTTACCTAATAACACGAAATATCGACAAGCCACAGGCACATTACTTTACATATCAACAATCACGCGTCCTGACATATCCGCAGCAGTCAACATATTATGTCGTAGAAATGAAACACCACGCCAAAAGGACTGGACAGCAGTGAAAAGAATCATTTCATACCTTAAAACTACAGAAAATTTGAATTTAACTCTTAGCGCAAACAGCAAGCCCATCCTAACAGCATACGCCGATGCAGACTGGGCAGGTGACTTGAAAACACGTAAATCAACGTCAGGAAATCTATTCATGCTAGGAAAATCACCGATTTACTGGATTACAAAAAGGCAAAATTGCATTGCACTTTCGTCAGCCGAAGCTGAATACGTTTCAGCTAGCAACGCAGCACAAGAATTAAGTTGGATAACAAACTTGCTTAGCGATCTCAACATTCCACAAAAATTACCCATCACGATTTTTGAGGATAATATGTCCTGTATAAAAATGACTGAAAACGATAAAGATACTAAGCGATCCAAACACATCGACATACGTTTCCACAACATCAAACTTATGAAAGAAGAAGGAAAAATCGATCTACAATACTGCCCCACTGAAGAAATGACAGCCGACACTCTCACGAAGCCCACTCCCAAACCTGCGTACGAGAAACACCGTAAGAAACTGAATCTTCAACCATTCCCCACACAGGAGATTACGGGGGAGTGACGGAGAAACCTTTTTTATGCAGTGAATAATCTCCACGTGCAGCGAACGATTGAAATAAGAACATGTTAAAAACCAGACCCCAATTACCAATAAGTACTTCAAGTGCCGCAGCTGAAAAACATAGTGAACAAAACCAGAGACTGTCGAAACTAACTAATTGGAGAAACTCTGCAGACCTCCCTCCTTCAAACTACAGCTGTCTTATCCCGCGCGTGTGCACAGAACTTAAAAACATTCCCTTCAGTTTCCAAAATGTTTCTGAACAGTTAAGACGCTCTTGTACATATATGATGTAAATATATTTAATATAATGTAAAATTGGAGCACTTATACGCAGCCTCCAAACGCGACTTAAAACATGTACATCTAGCCAAGAATTATATTATATTCAAAGGAAAATGAATCTTCTGTTTATTTTACACAATTGTCATTTTCTACTAATACTATTTATTATTCTTCCAATATAAGTGAATCAATGGATCAGATAAATATCGCTACAACACTTTGGATTACTACTGTGGGTATATTCAGCGCAAAAAGGAAAATCTCAGGTAAGCTGAACAAACTTCTTTAACATATCAAAAGATGAAAATGTATATTAAATTTGAAGACTGATTTAACTATTTATAAAAATAAGAAAATTTATTACGCTACCGACGGTTCCCCTAACAAAGATTATGAAAGACTGATTCTGAAAAAAGAATATTATCCCAGTATCAAAAACGATAATTTAACAAATTTCTAAAAATATAATAATAAATAAAAGAACACTAAAAAAGAAAAAAAAATGAATGCGATAAAAGAAAATACTCAATTTATTGAAAAACTCAATTCTACAAATTATAGTACATGGAAGTTCAAGATGCAGATGTTCCTGATTAAAGAGGAACTCGACGATATTATAGTACAAGATCCACCAGCTCCACCCGATCCCGCATGGCACAAAAAAGATCGCAAGACTAGAGCTATAATTAACCTAAGCATCGATGATTCTCAAATCGTAAATGTAAAAAACTTAGATACTGCCAAATTAACATGGGAAGCTCTGAAAAATATACATGAGAGAAGCAATTTATCTAGTAAGCTTTACCTGTTACGGAAACTATACAGTACTAAATTAGCTGAGGGTGCAAACATGATTTCACATATCACTAATATCCTGCAAATTATAGATAAACTTAATGCCATTGGAGAAAATATTAGCGATTCACATATTTCCGCGCTATTTCTGTGTTCTCTTCCCCCCAGTTACAATACTTTGATAACCGCGTTGGAGGCGAGACCAGAAAATGAGCTCACCCCTGATTTTATCAAAAACAAATTAACTGATGAATATAATCGTAGACATGAAATGTCAGAACAATCACATAGCGGATATAACAACAATGAGAGAGCATTTAAAACAAATAGGAGATATACACACACTGAAAATAGAAGAGAACAAAAATATTGTAACAACTGCAAAATGAAAAATCATTCGACTTACGAATGCTGGCACTACAAGAGCAGAAACACGGTACAATCCGGAAATCCTCGTAACAATCAATTCAAAAATAAAAAGAATTTCTCATCTTCATTATGTTATGAAAAAAACGAAACTCATAGGGAAAACAAAGTTCCAAACGAAAGAAAATACGCAAATGATCAGACGCAAAATAAAGCATTAATCACTCAAAAAGTAGGCAAAAATAACTGGATTCTCGATTCAGGATCTACCTCGCACATTTGTAATGATAAAAGCCTATTTAGTAAATTTATTGATTATAATAAAACTTCAGTAACGATCGCGAATGGTAATAAACTGACAGCGTTAGGTTCAGGAGAAGTTTTTATAAAAACATTAACCCCCGAAGGAAAAGAAAAACTAACAAAATTACGCGAAGTGCTTTATGTCCCAGACTTAGAGTCAAACCTAATTTCGGTTAGTAAAGCCGCTAAAAACGGGTGTAAACTAATCTTCGACGATAATAAATGCGATTTGATCTTTGATGAAGAAATATATATTAGGGCGAAAAATGAGAAAAACTTATACATTATTGAGGACGATGTGGAAGAACCACAAAATTATGTAAACATAACGTATAACTGTGACAGCAAACAATGCATAGATCTGTGGCATCGCAGACTAGGTCACAGAGATTATGACGCGATTAAATCAATGATAACAAATCAAATTGCGGACGGAATAAAGATAGGAAAATGTAAACATCAAAATAAAACATGCGTAACTTGTATCGAAACTAAATTAACTAACATGCCGTATCCTAAATCAGCAACAAATCGAGCTACTAATATTGCGGATTTGATCCACAGTGACGTGTGTGGACCTCTAGATACACCGACTTTAGGCGGAAAAATTTATTTTATGACTCTTATTGATGACTATTCCCGATATACTACGATATATTTATTATCTAAAAAGAGCGAAGTTGCTGAAAAGATAAAAGAGTACGTAACGATGATATACAATCAGTTCGGTAAAAAACCTAAGGAAATTAGATCGGATAACGGTCGTGAGTATGTAAATCAAGAGATCGATGAATACCTAAAACAGAACGGAATTTTACACCAATTGACTGTCCCGCATAATCCGAGCCAGAATGGAGTTGCGGAGAGAAAAAATAAAAGTTTATTAGATATGACTAGAAGTATGCTATCACAAGCAAAATTAAGCAAACATTTTTGGGGTGAAGCCATAAACACCGCAACATACTTACAAAACCGACTCCCAACTAAAGCAAACAACAACAGAACACCTTACGAATTATGGAAAGGAATTAAACCGAATTTAAAACACTTAAGAACATTCGGTTGTAAAGCGCTATTTTACGTCGATAAAGTAAATAGAGGAAAACTCGATAACAGGGCTCAAACCGGAACGTTTGTAGGTTATGATACACGATCGACTGGTTATAGAATTCACACACAAGGAAAACAAATTATAATAGCGAGAACGGTGAAATTTCTTGAGAATGAAAATGTACACTCAGATAACATTGAGGAGATACAAATCACCACAAAAACATCCGATGACAATACACAATTACCGGATAGACATGAAAATCACTTAGAAATAAAACTTGACAGCGAAGAGACACCATCCGTGCCCAAACAGCAACCAATTGAACCAAGAAGGTCTAATAGGACAAATAGAGGCGTTCCTCCTGACAGATATGTTTGTCTCATAAATAGTTCATCTGAAAACATTCCCGAAAATTGGGAAGATATCGAAAAAATGAAAAATCCTAATGATAAACAAAATTGGATAAAAGCAACACAAAATGAAATCCAATGCCTAAGAAAAAATAACACTTGGACTTTAACAGATCCACCACCCGGAACAAAAATTATCGGCTCAAAATGGACTTTTCAACTAAAAAAGGACAATTTAGGAAATATTCAAAGCTATAAAGCGCGTCTAGTAGCACAAGGATATAGTCAAAGATTCGGGATTGACTATGATCAAACCTTCGCACCTGTAGTTTCGCACGCTACAATACGTGCATTTCTCATCTCTGCATTGCACAAAAATTTGAACGTGAAACATATTGACGTTACCACAGCATTCTTGCATGGTGAATTAACTGAAACTGTTTATATGAGTCAACCAGACGGGTATATTAAAAACGGCGATGAAAGAAAAGTTTGTAAACTTCAAAAAGCCATCTACGGTCTTAAGCAAGCCGCAAAGGCCTGGTACACCAAAATATCGGAAACACTCAAAAACAATAATTTCATACAGAGCAAAAATGATCCATGTCTGTACTTTAAATCAAATCAAGAAAATCCGATATACATCATCATTTATGTAGATGATATCCTGATAGCAGGAAAGGACAGTGACATCGAAGAAACAATAAACCAACTTAAGAAAGAATATGAACTAAAAAACTTAGGAGAAGTGAATAATTACCTAGGAATAAACATTAATAAAATCAATGATACATATTACCTAAATCAAAACAATAAAATACAGGAACTAGTGAAAAAACTGAATTTAAACGACATGAAACCTCATTACACACCAATGATTGCTGGATTCAACAGACTTGAAGACGATGATAATCTTTTACCTAATAACACGAAATATCGACAAGCCACAGGCACATTACTTTACATATCAACAATCACGCGTCCTGACATATCCGCAGCAGTCAACATATTATGTCGTAGAAATGAAACACCACGCCAAAAGGACTGGACAGCAGTGAAAAGAATCATTTCATACCTTAAAACTACAGAAAATTTGAATTTAACTCTTAGCGCAAACAGCAAGCCCATCCTAACAGCATACGCCGATGCAGACTGGGCAGGTGACTTGAAAACACGTAAATCAACGTCAGGAAATCTATTCATGCTAGGAAAATCACCGATTTACTGGATTACAAAAAGGCAAAATTGCATTGCACTTTCGTCAGCCGAAGCTGAATACGTTTCAGCTAGCAACGCAGCACAAGAATTAAGTTGGATAACAAACTTGCTTAGCGATCTCAACATTCCACAAAAATTACCCATCACGATTTTTGAGGATAATATGTCCTGTATAAAAATGACTGAAAACGATAAAGATACTAAGCGATCCAAACACATCGACATACGTTTCCACAACATCAAACTTATGAAAGAAGAAGGAAAAATCGATCTACAATACTGCCCCACTGAAGAAATGACAGCCGACACTCTCACGAAGCCCACTCCCAAACCTGCGTACGAGAAACACCGTAAGAAACTGAATCTTCAACCATTCCCCACACAGGAGATTACGGGGGAGTGACGGAGAAACCTTTTTTATGCAGTGAATAATCTCCACGTGCAGCGAACGATTGAAATAAGAACATGTTAAAAACCAGACCCCAATTACCAATAAGTACTTCAAGTGCCGCAGCTGAAAAACATAGTGAACAAAACCAGAGACTGTCGAAACTAACTAATTGGAGAAACTCTGCAGACCTCCCTCCTTCAAACTACAGCTGTCTTATCCCGCGCGTGTGCACAGAACTTAAAAACATTCCCTTCAGTTTCCAAAATGTTTCTGAACAGTTAAGACGCTCTTGTACATATATGATGTAAATATATTTAATATAATGTAAAATTGGAGCACTTATACGCAGCCTCCAAACGCGACTTAAAACATGTACATCTAGCCAAGAATTATATTATATTCAAAGGAAAATGAATCTTCTGTTTATTTTACACAATTGTCATTTTCTACTAATACTATTTATTATTCTTCCAATATAAGTGAATCAATGGATCAGATAAATATCGCTACAACACTTTGGATTACTACTGTGGGTATATTCAGCGCAAAAAGGAAAATCTCAGGTAAGCTGAACAAACTTCTTTAACATATCAAAAGATGAAAATGTATATTAAATTTGAAGACTGATTTAACTATTTATAAAAATAAGAAAATTTATTACGCTACCGACGGTTCCCCTAACAAAAGACTTCAATACTTAACAGCAAAATACCATAGTTTTAATTATTGTCAATATTTTTGGGGGTTACATAAAACAAATGGAAGTAAAAGTTAATTTAAAAAGTTGTTATTTGCACAATAGAATTTCATATTATTGAAATATTTACTTTTATTATAATTTTTAATGCATTCATCTATTATTTTTATATTAGTATGCGTTTTTTACATTTATAATTTTCTTACTTAACGGCTACATTTAGCCGGTTTCCCAATCAGATGCAAAGTTTTAATTTGAATACGAGTTGCATCAATAAAAATTATTGCCGATCCAATCCTTATCATCGATTTCATCATGATTTGGTAAAATCTTGTTATCCGAATCTATGCGAAATTATTTATCAGGTTCGGTCGGGTTGAGGGCCTACAGATTTTTGTTGTTGTTGTTGTTGTTGGGTTAGGGTAAGAATACGGGTTGAATCGAAATATAATTTTAGACAACCATCATTCATGTTCAAGCAGACATTCAATCATGTTCAAGAAGTATATAATCGGATTCGTGCATGACTCTAGATCCGAGCCGACATCAGAAATTGTGTCGTAATACAATTACTGAAAAAATTTGGTAACTCGGTCGTATGCAAGATTCTATTCCGAACAAGACTTACAGTAAAAATATTATACCCGACTCGGGTCAGATCGGGTTTACGGTCACCCGACCACTAATCCAAATCTATTCTGTAGCCAAACAAATCCAAAAAGATCCGAACCTTCTGGATTGGATTCGGGTAAAATCTGGTCACCCGACCCGGTGCAGTGTCGTAACAAATGTCACAAACTTGTAGCATAAAAAAATGTGGGTCCGAACAATCCGGATAGGATTCGGGTAAAATTTGGTCACACTATTTGATGCAGATTCGTCACATTTTTCACATTGAAGTCGCACGGTCACTTCACAAAGTAGTCACGTTGTGAGGTCACAGAAAGCCTTGAAAACGGCCTATGGTAGTTATTTTGTTCTCCCAGGATTTATACTTCGTTGGGAATTTATAAATGGGAAATCAGAAATAATTAGAGCCGTGAATTTACTGTACTACCAGATGAAAGGAGTCCACAGTTGCGTACAGATACATCTTTTATTACATCCAGGTCCGTGGAGTTCGCATAACAAGGCCGGCTAACAATCGCCGGTGGCTAGAGAGGAGGCATAAGCAATATTACATCTGTTGTCTACACAGGGCAAGAGCTAAATCTGAGTCGAGAACTCTTACAACTTTCTCAGCTCGAATGAAGCATTGGCGAATCAATAGCAATAAAATTAGCCAAAAATATCTATTCTGGCGATACAATATAGTGAGGAGACACGTGTGGTTTTTATCCATTAGTATTAAGTGAATGGGATTACGTCAGAGAGGAATTCTGAATTTTTAACGTCAGTCCGATTAAAACCGCATAATGGAACCCGGTACATTTTTGAGGGAAACCACCCTAAAAGGTTACTGTCTAAAACAGGAAGATGTGAGCTAAAATTATCCCAAACAGGCGCCGGCATACCATATATGGCAAGTAAAAGGCCATGGGAATAATAATAAGACGAAACAACTTTTACATGCCGTGAGAAATGATATCAGATGATGATCCGCTAAATACAGATGTAAAGTGCATCTGTGAACAAAGATTTCTAACTGTTGTTAGGCACAAAGCTTTCTTTTCTTTCTTTTTTTTTTAAAAGTAGATGAAAATGTGGTCAGAAGATTTTAACGAGCGAAATAAAATGAGAGCTTACATTTTAGGCAACGGAACTGAGAATAAATAATTTTGTGACCAGACAATTAAATTTCAAGTTAAACAGGAACCATATACCTTAAAGTTGGGGGGGGGGCGATTTAACATATAAATTGCATTCTAAATATATGAAGTTAAATCTCCTTCATATATTATCTCCCCGAAAACCGGAAAAAAATGTACATGGCCTACGTGTGTCTCCTCTCACACAACATAAATCAAAAATAAAAATAAACAAATTTTGCAAATAGAACCCTGGATAAAATATATCTATATAATTATAATAGGACATACAATTTTTTTTTAATATGCAAATAAAAATTTATATCATGTCTCAATACGTATGCATGCATGTAAGCATGAATAAACCAAATGGGTACCACTTACATTGGAAAAAATATTTATATATGAGCTCTGTTCAATCGTTTCTGGATATACTTTTTTTTTGTTCCACTGTTTATTATTTTTAAAGTGCGCACTCTTTATTCTTTTCAATCAATTTCCAGAAACTTTAAAATATTCATACTTGAACTTTCATATTCAAGAATTAGCAACTTTTTTTTTTTTTTTTTTTTTTATTGCTAGAAGAGTTGGATATATTATACTTCCAACCACAAAAATATTTTGAGACATGAAAAAGAAATGAGGACAAAACAATACATGTATGAATATCACAACTGCACGGGTAATAACAATGTGACACAAAGAAAATTTTACTATTATTTCTCTCTTTTTTTTTTTTAATATAAACAAACTATTCCACATGATCAAAAGCAAGAAAAACAATAAAAAAAACTATTTGTAGGAAATACGATGACTGTTTTTTTTTATTGTAATTTAAAAAGAAATATTTTAAGATAAGGTAAGTAAGAGACGTTAAAAATGAAACATAATTTAATGTATGTACATTATTTCTATGGCAAAAAGTATACCAGGATAAGCTGTCATTTTTGGACAGAAAAAGAAACAAAGTGTATGAAAATTTAGAGTTATATGACATGACATGCAAAACAGGTGACAACGAAAAGGAAGTGTGTGTATGTGTATGCATGCACCTCGAACTATCATCGACCGATGATATATGCATTGTATTTAGCAGATAAATTATGCACGAATCAGTGAGAAGCAGAAGGGATGTACACCTGTTAAGAAACTTTAAAATTCGTAAATAAGAAAATATCTTATTACGTGAATTACCCTGGTCTAGAAAGAAACAACTTTTCTCTATTGAAACTAACAAAATCAGAAATGTAGAAAAGAGAAAGGCAATGAAAACTCAATGGTATGTGTGATCCAAGAGTGATGTGTAAATGTGTTTCCAAAATATTGTGAAAATAATATGAGTATCCTATCAAAATGACTCAAGAAAGATGGCTGGCAAGTACAAGTAATAGTGAAGTAAAAAAAAATTGCATAGAATAATTACAAATTGAATAAAATTAAAAATTGTGAAAATATTGATTGCATGAGAGAAATAAAAACAATGAAAAAAATAAAAAGGTCTGTGAACCTTGACGAGAATACGAAATTTATGACTAATTTTGAAAAGAGCAGAAAGCTCATTAGGCACAAATGACAGAACAAGAAATACGTGTGTAAAAAAGTTAAAATTGCAAAACCTACCGTTGACCATATACAGGGACCCCAAGCCTGTTATATGAAAGGCTGCAAAAAGGATTTGTGTGTGTGTGTGAAAGAGTATCTCTGCAAGTCAAAAGTATCCCAATGAAACTACTGCATGTGTACATAATTTTTTTTTTTTTTAAAGGTTCGATGAATGCATGTCCGGCATGTAAAAACTTTCAATGTTTCCTTGTACATGTCCGTGACAATGATGGAAAATTGTATGTGAACGAAAAATATAAAGTGTAACGATGAGAATATTTTGAAAATCTAACAGTTGAAGAAAAATCCACAAAATATTTTACAAAGAGCTGAGCAAATAAATAATTAACATTTATAAATAAACTTACCTGCACCAGCACATCCACTTCGAATCACATGTAGTCTTGATAGGTGCTAGATAAATCCCAGAATGTGAAATCAAATTTTATTAGTATTTAAGGGATTTATCAAATTCTTTAGAATGGTGATCGTACACATAAAAGAAATAATTCCTGTAATTACTGTGACCTAAAAACATTTAAAATGAACATATTGCCAAATACGCTGAAAATTACTCTTGCAAGTTAGCAAAATACATTTAAATCTTACCATCTCCTACGAATAAGTGTATAATAAGTAAATATTGAATTGACAAAGTCGCCAAAATAGTGTGTAAAATTTTAGAAAAGTAAAGGCCTAACATATATGCAGGAAATCACTGCATAAATAGAAAAAAATAAATAAGCATTGCAGTATCTATAAGTGATTGTCGTTGAATTTGAAAAAGATTAAAAATGGTAGAAAAACTGTGTGTAACCGAACAATTCTACATACAGTACTTATAGAATAAAACTTTGTACGAACTTTGTGAAGAGAGAACATTGTAACCTTTGTAACAAAGAAACCGCATGTAAAGCTGGACGGTGAGAAGGAGGATCCCGAAAATGTTCACTAACACTCAAAAAAAAAAAAAAAAAAGGAATATTCGTATGGATGTATACATCATTGATGACACGCAATTACTAAAGAATAATCTAAACAGATACTGCCAACTTCTCTGTTATTTTCACCGCCTTTAGAATAAGTTCATGCTAAAAAAAAAAAAAAAGAAAGAAAAAGAAAAGCGCGCTCCATCGTGCGATAGTGATTTATGCATACTGAAGAAGTTTTTTTTTTTCTTCCCTCCAATATTTCTCAACAGAGAGACATGCTGACTTCGAAATACGCTCTCCGTCTGCCCGCAGTGTATAGACAGCTATATGTTTTTATTTTTGTTCTACCATTACAGCGCTGATATTTTTATGTGGATTCATCTGCCATCACCTAAGTCCATTTCAAGTAGGCCAACTGGCCAGTGTGTGTTTCTGAAAAAAAATAATCGACCTAATAGAACGCGTTCATTTCGACCGTATTTTTCCGGAACTAATGATACTGTGCACGAAAGAAAAAAAAGTATGTTATCTACGAACCATCTTCACATTTAGGTCACAGTGACTTCACGTCGACGTCGCTTGACCTCACGACGACGGTTACAAAGTCACAGTGTGACTTCACCATGCCTTACGGGGTGTGTCATTATACGACAAAATAACAAAAACACCATCGATTATGGTCCTCCTTGTTTACGCTTCTGATATAGAAAATTAGACTCTTAAACAATTTGATGGTGAAGTATAGAAGACTCTCTATAAAATGTGTTAACTGGAAATGTAAGAATTAACATGAGTAAATAAGTATATGATAACGTTTTAATTCTGCAGTCTAAACTGAATTTTATTTCATGTCAAATTTTTCTTTTTTTTTCATTTATATTATTTATAACATTTTAAATATATAAATGGATTTTACTTCATGTGTAAGTTTTATGTATGAAATAGAAATTCATTTAATTAAACAGAAAAATCATTTATTGAGATTAAATTTTACAAGATAAACATTTTAATGTTTAGAGAAGAAATATTCTTTATCAGACATTTATTTCTACTTTTTAAAATTTCAGTATATTTTACTTTTATCTGATCTAGAATTACAATGAAATGGGTAAATAGTTTAAAGCAAATTTAAGAAAATTCTCTTTTATTATTTGCATTTGATAGAGTTCTTTGTATATAAATTTAAATTCACCTTCATCATTTGGTATACTGATTTTTTACTTTTTTTATCCCAGAAAGAAAATTGCAACAGCATTATTTGTATGCAATGCGAATACGTAGTATACAACGATTTTACAAAATACTTTTTTTAATATGCATATATACATATATATGGGCGATTCTCCAACAAGTGGGTAATTTCACTTTGTGATTTAGTGAAAAATAAAAGTTAATTTTTAAACAATTTTTCTTTATAAATAGATAAGGCATTGTCTGGTGAGTAATATACAATATTTCGGCATAAACTTAAAACAGTATTTTTCTTTAAAAACATTATTTTATACAGGGTGGCTACAGATGAGAAAAAATAAGGTCGAAATATAACGTATACATCAGTATTTCCTTATAAAAAAATTAGACTTATTAATCGCTCAAATAAACAACACGAATTTTTCCATAAGAAAATGCTGGTGCTTATTACATCTTTTATTGTTTTAATAAAGTTTAATTAATAATCGTAAAACCCGCACTTCTTTTAATTGATTTATCATCTCAGAAAATTTCGTCTTTAAGGGCCTGGTGGGGCAATTTTCACTTACGAATCCTATTACCCGTGCATGTAGTAATACTTTATCTTCCACATTACGAGTTAATAAAAATAGTTGCACATACATTTTATTTCATGTTAACTAAAAAGTAAATGCCGTAAAAATACTCAATTAAAAAAATATATATATTAAATACGTATAATTAAATGAAATGAAGCTTTTAAGTACCCTCAGTATTAAACATTTACAAAAATATTCAGGCTTAAAGAATGAATTAAAGAATTTAGAAAATCATTGTCTTTGATATTATATATTGTAACAAGAAGAACATTTTTAATGACATTTTCTCCTCAATGATATTCAAAAAAAAATTTTTTTTTCTCATTCATACACATAAAATTATTACATGGGCTGTATGTTGAATGAGGTTTTGATTGTATTTTGCTTGTGTGAAAAGCTCACAGTGGCTTTCATTCTATATAAATGCTGGCCAATGACATTCTCCATTTTGCAGATAAATATCTTTAGAATAATAAATGCCATTTTTTTCCTTTGGGAAGGCACTACACTTAAAGAGGCTTTAGGGTTTTCATTTTCAATCGATTTTTTCGTTTTTCTTCATTTAGGCTCTGCTTTGAACTTGACGAGCAAACCTTGTGCGACACAATGTTTATACTCTAGAATGGGCATTTAATCAAGTGTTTCTATACCCAACATAAAAAAAAAAAGAAAAAAAAAAAAGGCGACGCTACCACTTTTTTGCATTTCTATCTTTATCATGGAAATACCGCAATATATTTGATTCGTAAACACTGACCATGTATATTTTTGCCTTTAACGACAACTGGTGCTGAGACTTCGGTTTTTGCTTTTTTATTTTTGACGAATGTGTGTTATTCATTCCCGGGAAAATTCTATAGAAATTGATCTGATTGTTTATTTTTCCACTTAGAAATAGATATCGTTTGGTCGGTTATTCGGAGATCAAAATCACCCCATTTCAGCATTTTATCTTCGAGAAGTTTTGGTCACCCAACAGGATCAGTGCGTATAGTACCAAAAGGAATATTTTTTGTTTTCAATAGTCGTATAAATGGATTGAGGAATAATAATTATCAATCTTTATGACGTGAGATTTATTTTCCTTTGATTCGCAGCGAACATATCCAGACATACATGTTATATCTGCCTAACGTCAACGTACCATCATCATGAGTCAAAGCAAGCGGTTCCTGAAAATACTACACCATACATTCACAGAGAATTGCTTCTGATGATGAATATCACGTACAAGGAATGGATATATGTCAGACGCGAAATGCTCATTTTAAGGATTTATGCATCCATCTTGTTTAAAACAGCATTCGTCAGGCCAAATTATGGTTATCAGGAAAGAGGTTATTTGCACCCTCCTGATTAAGAGCCCAATTACAAAAATCTCGACGATGTTTATAATCTGGTGGCTCCAGTCCTTGCACACTATGGAGGCAAAACGGATGACATTTATTCTGTCGCAGTATTCTCCGAACTGTTGCATGTTGTACGTTCATTTCTGAAGCAGCGGAACTAACACTACTATGTTGAAGACTACAAAATCCAGCCAAAATATGAATTTCTTCATCATTTGAGTGAAGTCTGGGCATACTTATTCCACCTGCTAGATGTATGCTTCTTATTGATTGGTGCATTCGTTGCACTAATTGGTAAATAAATCTCCCAGAAGGATGTTCAGAATTTGGAAGTGTACGTTGAAATTCACGTGCAGTTTCGTTGGCATTGCGATTGAATAAGCTGTACATCATTAGCATTTCAAAATGTTCTTCGTTGCTGTATTGTGACATACTTTGTCTGTACAGGCTAATTGCATTCTAAAAATGTAGCAGAAATGTAAAATACTTGAACTTTGGTTAGGCTTAGAATGTCCGGCTGCGCGAGTTACACTTGCATAAGCCATGCTATTAACAAATGGCAGAGCACAAACAACTTTCTTATGTAAAGATGCGTGTCTTGCAGTTATGTGACGTACCGATATGAGTAAGACATTTGAATATGGCAGCATTTCTAAGCTTTTTTAATGTTCATTGACTGAGCCATGTCTGAGATTTATTCTGTAATTCATCATGTAAAATTTTAAGGTATTTGTCAGGTTAAGGTATTTTTCAAGCATAGTTTTGTAAATTGGTAAATAAAACTAAGGGCCATATTTTATTTGCTTGTGATGCATTTCTGCGTCACGTTATCTGCACTCTAGATGTAAACATTTACATTTTAATTTATGATTAACCCCTCACCAATTTTGTTTAAACATATCTCTGCGACTTTTTATGATAAAATGCTGAAATTTTGTTGCACGCGGGCCGCATAAAAATTATTTTCTTTTTTATTTCTTCAATTTTTGTTCCCTGAAAATGTTATTCTATTTCATAAAATTCTGTAACTTTTTAAACGTAACTTTGTAATTTATAATGTAAGTCTATGATCAATATTTAAGGAATAAAAGCCTAAAGCAAAGTTTTTGGAACATCCTGAATACATGTGACTGTGTGTGTTTGTATGAAAAATATCAATATATTGAAATTGTAAGAACATATATATATATATATATTCTTACAATTTAAATTTATTATGTGATTTACGCTGTAAAAAAAGACATTTATTAAAGATAAAAATTTGTTGTTTCCGTAGATACGTTTTCAGTTATTATTATTTCTATAACGTTTTTTGGGATTGCAGAAACGAAAGATTCAAAAGTATTACTTTCATTTTCTTTTTTGGAACACGTATAACATAGATTTTTCTTTCTGTAACATATATCAGTTATATTTTTTCCCATTAGGGTAAAGTATACGAGATATAAAAATTCTTTTGGCGTATTTTTTTATTCAAAGAAAGATAAAATATGTGAAAAATGGATTTAATATAAACTATTTGTATCCTTTCGTTAATTTATAATTTATATTTGGGATATTTCATAAAAATAAAAGACATTTCTTAAAAAATAAAAAAGTTAATGTATTTCTTTGGATGCGTTTTCAGTTATTTTTATATATTTAATGTTATTTTCAAATAACAATCACGAAATATTTTATAATTGGCTTTATGTTTTCTTATTCGGAACATGTATAAAAGAGATTTTTATTTTCTGAAGCCATATCAGTTATATTTTTCTCCCCATTAAGAAACAGTACAGAATTTTCTTTGTAACTCACCTTTTCAGAATGTTTGTTTAGTTTAAGATAAATTGTCTTAAGAATTTCAAACTGAAGCTACCTACAATGTTGCATTTGCAGTTTTAAATTTTTTCAGCTATAGCCGTTTTATACTTTGTGACTTTTAAGCAAAGAAATCTAAATTAAATACACAGATAATTTATTTACCATGGCAAATGAAATATTTTATGCATTGTCCGTATTTAATTTCAAATTTGTACGATTTAAAGTTGCATAATGTCAGAATTATATTACAAAATTGTAAAAATACTGACTGATATCAGGTGTTGTTTAAAAAATACCTGGCATTTTATGCCAGAAACTGTCAGAGCAAAATTCTAAGTAAAACTTTGAGTATGAGAAAGAAAGATGCGAATAAATATTTCAGAAAAATTAATCTTAAAAAGAGCATTTTTGATGTTCCACTATTTCCAATATGTCAAAAATAGGCGTTTAAATATTTGTTCTTATTATTGTGTAGTTCATAGTAGTATAGATTTAAATATGTATTTTTTCATTAAAAATATAATTGGTGTTTAACAACTATAATGCAGGACATTTGTTTACGTACATTTAAAAAGTGCATTGTTGCATGGACATTTCTTTACATCGAATACGCGCACCTTCAGCACACTTAAGCTTTCTAAAAATGTAATTTATTTTAATAAATAGTTTTCAAATAATGAAATTAAATACATCTTATTTCTCTAATTTTACGCATTTTTGGCTCAGTATGAAGAATTCAATCGAATTCTCATTGATGGCATTTATATTTAAAAAAATTAAGAATAAAGTAAAACTTTTTTATACAATCTCTGTTAATTATTTTCTAAAGGTAGGAGGATGAAAAAATCACAGGTGACTAAAAGCTTTAATTCTGTTTTCGAACGTTTGCTGTTTATATGTAGGGAAAGAGTATTCGTGTGACTTTGTGATGTGCATTTTTACAGAGTAAAAAATTTTTGTATGTGTGCAGTAATTTTTGATGTATTTGTATAGTTTTCAGACTTTGCAGTATGTATAGAATATTTCTAAGGTACGTTAAACTTACAAATGCAGTACATACACCATTTAACTGTAAACGGCATTTGTTCAGTAGAAAAAACAAGTTTGCTTGGCAGTATATCGCATATGTACTGCTTATTAGTAAATACATTACTAATGTAAAAGTCAGTTTCCATCAGTTTAAACTAAAAGTGTAGTAGGCCGATTCAAGTGTTTTCTCACTGTAGGGCTTGCTGGACTTCCTTCACAGTTAATAAAAACGAATTCATCAGTTGATATAACATAAAATTCATAACAGCTTTCTCTCTATCAGCTTGTAAACCGGTTATTTCAGACAAATTAAATTTCGTCATTACTTCTTATACTTAAAATTAAAAGGGTTATACAAATCAAAACGTAGCATAAATTCGGATCAAAATTGTGGCCGAATGTTAAAGAGTATTAATAAACAGGCAAAGAAAATTTTGGAAGCAAATACTATCACGCCAAATTAACTAAATAGAAATTAATTCTAGAAAAAAAGTACCCATACAAACATCACATGTAAAATGTGCAGTTTTACATGTGATGTTTTCTTGACACTTTCACTGACAAAAATATCTTGATACCTTTACCGTAAAAAGTTCTGGGATCGTGCAAAGCCAAATTTAGCTATCTTATTAACTCTGAAATTTTAATTCAGAAATCAATTCTAGTCTCTACATCTTTAGTTAATAATTATTTTATGACTTGGCAATTACGCGGCACGAGAATGTGACGTAATTAATTAGCCTTAATCAAATAATCCCATCCCATTCCATAACATCGTAATGTGTAATAACTTATCCGTTCTTCAGTGTTCAAACGGATTGTCCGATTTCATATCTGTTAAGTTTGTACTTGATTTATGTTATTCTTTTATTTATTCACTGATGAAACTTTAATTTCGTTTCGGAATATCAGCCGAAAAAAATACTGAACAATTTATACTGTTTTAATTGCAAGCGTATCGATTTTCCGTAAGCAGTTTTACTCAAACACAAGAAGCTAAAATTTATGAAACCCGATTGTAGGAAATTCCCACTTTTCGTCAATATTGAAGTTGGATGGAAATTTATAAAAAAAAAAATGATCAGCTGTTGCCATGTTGACTTTATTTATGGCGACCTATTTTTGTAGCAAAATTTGGTGATATTTCTACAAGTATCGCGAAGGTTGGTGATAATTGGACGCTGTCATATATGACTATGTAGTTTCAAACGTATGAAAGCTTGAACAATTATTACAGTAATGAAAACAAATTGAGAAAATTGAAGTCAAGGGATGTTTGATAAAACTCATAAATTAAACCCGTTTATGGAAAAATCCGTTCTAGTATTTTCAAAATAGCATCTTCGCTATAATTTCAAACTCCTTCATTTTCTAAGATATATCGAAAACAAAAAAAAATGCTCTAGACGCCTTATGTCGAAGCCCAACACCTAAGCAAATAAGTTAATTTGAATTTATAATGTTTTCTACTCTTTTTAAAATTTGAATTCTTTAGGTGGCCGACATTTTTAAGCAAAATGGTGGATTAAGCTGGCAAACGAACTCGGAAGAGATCTTGTCAAGTCTTGTACACAGGCCCCGTCAAGTGGTTTTAAAGTCTGGGGATCATGATCAATGAAAATATACCGAAATGTTTTGGAATTGCTTTCCTCTAGACGACTGCAATAGGTAGATTCCTATTTTCATATTTTTTTATACATTTGTTCCTAAATGTAACGCCCCCACATGTAATGCAAAGCAGAACGAGGCAAATATATAAATGTATACAATGTATAGCATCAAAATATAAATTAAAATATGATTATTTTAAAAAATGCACGAAGAAAAAAAGTATTAAGAAAATATAATGTTGCAACTATACTCTTACGCAAAACTGTATTGAAGAATCCATAAGAAGTATGTATAAAATGTTTCAAAAGATAGGTCAGAAATTACAATTATACATGAATATTTTGTAGATGATTTTTTCTACGCTTTATAAAAAGATTTAATTTTGTAGTTATATAGAAGCAAAAAAAAAAAAAAAGAAAAAGAAAAAAAAGAATTTAAACTTCATCTCTATATGCAGATAATTGTTTAATTAACTGATTCCTATTACTAGCAGTACTATGTATTAAAATGTCTGAGGATATTTAATTCATTAGATTTATTGCATATTATTTAAATAAATAAATATAACATTCACGAATAGATTTACACCTATACTGATAAAAGAGAATTTCCCTCTATGTGTCTGTGTGTGTCTCTGTCTGCCTTTCGGCGATGGCTAAGAAAATCTAGCGTACTTAGAGGTCTGAAAATTTAGGTAAGGATAGTCAAAAACCTGAGAATAGAAATTTTAATATTTTTAAAATTAGCGAGAAATACTAATTAAAGTCCACAAAGAACTCTCATAAAAAATATTCTTTTTTCCTTCGGTTGATTGGTTGTATAGAAGTATCCGTAGAAGTAATTAAATAAACCAGTATAGGGATCAGTACGAGTCGAGTGTTTAAATTCCATGGATCAGAGAATATATGACATGTGGGCAATCAACTTAATTATTAACCATTGATAAATGCTAAAAACTTAATTTTAAAGGATTTTATCGACTTAATCAATGATAATTAGCTGGGTTAATAGGGTTTATTTTTAACATGACATGTATTATGGATTATGGTTGAGATTATTAATTATGGATTATATTATTATGGTGGAGATTATTAATACAGAAAATTTAACAGATCTATTTAACAATCTATCTATTTAATCTATTTAACAGATTATTTGCTATATTTACGGGGAAGTGGGAGGAGCGTAAACGACTTTTTATGAAATATCGCATTTATTCTACTTGACCGTGCGCAACCTGGCGGCTGCTTTTTCCGAAATTGATCGTCCTTATTAATACATCCAAATCTTCTGCTCTGATTTCAACAGAACAAATTTCATTTAACTAATTTAACATTTTTAGTTTCACCCATTTAATTGCTGATATATATAGATAATAACGCTATTTTAGAATAACAGTTTTTGTAAAAATTAAATTTATGTTCCTAAGAAAAGTACGCAGCCCGAATTCAGCTGATGCATACCAACAGTCAAAGTTAGTGATTTGTAAGCACTTGACTGCGTGCCTTTTCGCGGCCCCTCCCTCAAGTTTTTTCTCTAAGTGTGCCTTATTTCCATAAATCAGCTAATAATGTTCCGACCTTATCCAAACCGGTTCCAATTTGCTAAATTATCGTAAAAATCAGCATTCATAGCTTCAGAACGTATTTCCAAATTTCAAATTAAGCTCGTAGCTTAGCCAAATGAATCAATCTTTAAAAATGCATAGTGATTTTCCTAATTTGTCATTTGCTGAAGGGCACATGAACGTCCTACCCCCCCCCCGTCCACTCCCTCAAGGGTTTTCTCTAACTGTGTCCGGTGTCCATATCTCAGCAATCAACTTTCCGATTTCAGCGCACCTGATTCCAAACATCATATTTAACTTAATAATTAACCTCTATAACATTTTAAAATAAATTTTATGAGTGGTCCTCCTAATTAGTTATTTGCTCAAGGGAACCTGAACATCTGCTCCCTGCCGGCACCTCCTTCAAGGGTATTTCTCTGACCGTGCCCTGTTTTCATAACTCAACAACCCTCTATAATATTAAATTAAATATATGATTAGCGGTTACCACTATTTCAGAATAATAGTCTAAGTCAAATTTCAAATTAAGTTACCAGCTTAACCAAATGAATCAATTTTTAAAAATGCATAGTGGTATTCATAATTAGTAATTTGCTGAAGGGTTCTTGAACATCCACTACCCCCTCTAAACGCTTCTTCGATGTTTTACTTAACTGAGCCCTATTTTAATAACTCACCTTCTAATAATCCGAAATGATCAAAATTGATTCCACATTACATAAATACATTAAATATCACCTTCCACAGTCTTAAAGTAAATTTCTGTGTAGTACATACAACACTTTTCGAATAATAATTTCAGAATTTTGTTTATTTGAGTTCCAAGTATCTCGGGTGCGATGGGAGGGATTACAACAGTCTTGGTTTTCTATCGCTCTTTTGCTTCGTTTCCATATGCATACGAACAGTCAAAGTTAGTGATTTGTCACTAAGCACTTGACTGCGCCCCCCCCCCCTGGCGCCCTCCCACAAGGTCTTTTCGCTAACTGTGCCTTATTTCCATAACTCAGCAATCATATTCCGATTTTCTCAAACCAGTTTCATTTTGCTAAATTATCATAAAAGTCATCATTCATAGCTTCAAGTTGTATTTCTAAAAAGCAGTTACCAGTATTTTCTATTAATAATCTAAGCAAAATTTCAAATTAAGTTCCTAGCTTAACCAAATGAATGAATCTTTAAAGATGTATCGTGATCCTCCTAATTTATCATTTGCTGAAGGGCTCGTTGAACGTCCTGCTCTTATCACCCTTTCCCTGAAGTTTGTATCTCTAACTGTCCTCCGTTTCCATATCTTAGCAACTAACTTTCCGATTTTAGCGCAACCTATTCCAAACATTATATTTAAGTTAACAACGTATCTCTATAACATAGAATCAACCTCTTTAAGGCGGTATTAAAAAAAAATATATTTTTCCACGCTCAACAACTCAAACCGAGACAATACGGACATTATAAAGTTTCTGAATAAGAGAACCTGCCAATTGGGTTGGGTTGATTATTGACGGCCAATTATCTACACTTTGGGATATAGGCCCGGAGGGAGTGCCCTTCGTGGGGGTCTTTCTAAGGGAACCTAACCCGTATTTACGCATGGATAAATCCACTGCTCGAAGAAAACCACGAAAACTCCGAACGATTAGACCGACGGGCGCGATTGGGATCGAACCCAGCACCTCCCGTCTACCAGCTTCGAGAGCAGAACCTCTCAGCCACTGGTGGGGCTCCTGCCAATTGGATGCATTTTAGAGCAAAAATGAATTTACAAATGTGTATCAAAACAAGCAGTTTGGATTTGAATACACCCTTACCATTAAAATAAATTTATGTGAGTAGTAGGTACCACTATTTCCGAATAACTGTCTGACAAATTTCTAATTAAGTTCCTAGCTTAACCAAAAGAAAGAGTTTTTAACCTCCTAATTAGTTGCAGATGAACACTTGAATCCCCCCCCCCACCCTCTCCGGAATCTCTCTCAAAGGTTTTTCTCTAACTGTGCCGCATTTCAATAACTCCTCTAATAATGTTCCGATCTTCTTTCAGAGTTTCGTTAGGAAGAAGTTTGTTTAGAACAGAATGCTCCCCTGGCTAAAATTTTTTTTGGAGCATACGAGCACACCCGGTATACGGTACCAAAGACATCGGAGAACTGTGCCAGAGTTCGTTTTTTAAAAGATTTAAGTTTATTACACGCGCCCGAGTGACATCGGGCGGGTTAGCTAGTTTGATATAAAAATAATAAATTTTTAAAAATTATATTATAATGCTAAGTAAAGCAAAAATTATGTAACATTTTTCTAATCAAAAATGAAAATGATAGTAAAATATTAAACATTTCGACATGTTATTAATGTTAATTTTAATAGTTAGTAATTTGCTTACCTACTATCGGCTTACTTTAGCGACATAAAGATTCAACTATAAAATATTTGAAAATAACTTATCGGATATTTTCCTCAGATGAGATAGTTAATTAATCTTTTAAATATATCAAAGGCAAGAAGATATATTAAGATCAATTTTCCGAAAATTAAATCCTTTAAGATCTTTTCAGGTGAAAGTAAAAAGAAAACACGAATCATCAAATATTTGCTCGTTTGACTTTGGTAGATTATAAGTCATTAAATTTATCGGATATAATTACGCGTAATTTATTTTCAGCAAATATATATATCAATTTATAAATTTAGCATTTTAATTCTAAAAAGCCTGTAAATAAAATCTTATATTTTCAGTATACCTTTGCAGTATACCTTAGTATACCTCAGTATACCTTTTTTTTCATATACATGAAATTAAAATTCGAATTAGTAAAAATAAAAAAAATAATAATAATATTTTTCAAATGTTAATCGAAAATGAATAATTATTCCATTATGTGTTTAAAACAGGGCTTAATTTGCACTGTAGCCCACCGGAGCTCAGCTCCGGTACTTCTCTGTTTTCAGTAAATATTTAAATATTGGCCATAATTCAGCGGAGCTCAGAAACACTGCGCTCCGGAGCCAGTGTAATAACGCTTCCGAAAAACGAAACCTAAATTGCCCTTTCCTTTCCTTTTTATCTCCAATATTTTGTCTTTTTTTGTATGAAAACACTTATAAGGGACATAATGTGTCGCTCACGTAAGAGATGGAGATAAAACAGGCTCGATTATTACATCAGTCTTCAGGTTTGGGCAGGTTTAAGCTCAATCTGTCTTAAATACATAATGTTATTTATTTCCATTTCTAATCATTTTAATGCTATTCTGATCAGAATAAAGAATAAACAGAAATAGTCTTTCTCTATTCTGCATAGCTGCGGGCTATTCATTTTGTTTTTTGTGTTAACACTCTTTCCGAATCATAATCCTGAGCTTATTTAATCGCAGAATTCTGCGATGAATTAACATTAAGATTAGGCAAAGGTTTCTATGTGGAAGTACACCTAAAAAGTGGAATATTTGATAGCTAAGTATACGCAAATAGATGTATTTAAAATTTTATTTTGCTAAATTTAAAAAAAATGCTTTAAAATTTTAAAATACTGTGTGGAATATAAATAGGCAAATTGAAGTGACGGTGGAGGGGGGAGGGGATATGCTACGGGTGTTAATACTGCAGAATATTAGGGCTCCGGTACATTTTTTCTTGAAAATTAAGTCCTGGTTGAAAATTAGCACAATTTTAGTATCAGGATTTTTTTTTTAATTTAATTTATTATATAGACATTTAACATATAACTAGTAAATCTACAGATCAGGAGCCTCAACGTCAGCTCTGAAAATCATTGTTTTTTAATATAACTTTTCATATTTAGCATCTTATAATCCGCAATTTAATTTTTTATACTATATACATAGTATTTATAGACATATAAAACACTTCGAAGGTTTTCAAAAATTAGAACTGGTAAATTAAACACGGTTTATGCAATGAGACTCTGAAATTCTTATGAACTTTATTTCATGAAATGTTTTGGATAAAGAGCCCATTTCTTCAGGGGGGTTCTGTCCCCCTGAACCCCCCGTAACCTTGTTAAATTTATATTCGTTATTTCCTATTGATAGTGTGAATGATTATAGTATATATTGGATTTCGTTTTATACTGTGGTTTTATTAAGATAAGCAACAGTTTGGAAAATAATTTCATGTTCTCCTAATACCAAAATAACAATATTTACTTACATTCCAACCACGAAACACTTGCATCTGATGGATAAGTTGAATAATATCTCTTGTACAAAAGCAACTTATTGAAATGAATCTGAATCTACTATATTTCCCTTATAACTATTTTAGAAATCTAGTTTAATTACAATTTTTGTTTAAAACAGTTTTGATGGTTATTCTATAATATTTAGATGTAAGATCTTATCTAAGTACATCCTGATCTACTCGATAGCAATAACATACTTAAATCCCCAGCCCCCCCCCCCCCCAATATATATATATTAGTCATACTTGGAAGCTTTTAAACCTATTGGGTAATCATTCATAATCGTGTCTACTGCCAATTCACTAAATAGCAAACGTGATTTGGTGCTATAAATTATGTTTTTGTGATAGCTTTTTATGATCTCAGTTTCCAGTAATTGTGCTATTTCAGGCTGTATGGATGCGTTTTACTAAGCTAATTTCCTTAGATTAACCATCTCGTTGTACGAGAGATTTTATCCTATTTTTAAAATAATACTAATTTTTAACCACAAAAAATCCACATCTATTCCAGAAAATGAATAATATCTCATGTAAAAATGTTTCGGAAATCATTCTACAGTAGTTAAAAGGTAACTTGTATCAAAATAAATTCTCATTTATTTCAATAAAATACAAAAATCAACCGAAAATATTTTATTTTGCGAATAAAATACTGCAGCAAAATAGTCTGAGTTATTTGAATTTTATTATTTTGATATTCTTTGAAATATAGTTGCTAGGTTACGGTTAAATTAAAGAGAAAAATAAAAATAAATGCATTTTAAAATTTGCAAAAAATGATAAAATAAAATGTATTATATTTTTAAAACAGATGTATAAAACTGCACCAAAAATTATACACCTAATTAAAAAAATCTGACAAATGTATTAACAAAATTTCAATTTAATTTGAATAATTTAAGACCTAACTTGATAAATTTTAGCCTTCATAACTTACCGTTTAAATACATGAACCAAATGCGCCCATTTTATTTTCAACGAATGAAAAAATTCAAAATCGTCTGAATTCCCATAGGAAAGCATTATGATAAAAAAAGAAATGTTCTATATTTTCCGAACGAATGAACCCAATGTAACTAAAAACTATACAGCTAATTCCGGGTATCTCACCAACATACCTACCAAAAATCAATCTAATCGGTTCATTTTTGCGGTAATTATCGCGGAACAGACAGACAGACAGACAGACGGACAGACAAACAGAAACAAAAAACTTTTGGGGTTTCCACAGTGAGCATCAACTGACGTTTCGGCAATAATTACAAGCTCGATAATAATGTGATCACTTAAATTCAGAATGCAAATACTTTTTTGAGGGGAGAGGAGGGAGGGGAATGACTTTTACTAAGCTAGTTGTAGTAAGGATAATAAAATACATACTTTTTATTTAATAATGCTTAACTAGTAAATCTACAGATCAGAGGCCTCAACGTCAGCTCAAAAAATCATTGTTCATTAATCTTACTAATTTTTAACATTATCTGCATAATATTTGACACACTAAAATTCAATCTTTTTAAGTTATTTATACATTTATAAGAATATAAATTTACCGAAAGTTTCGGAAATTTTAGAAGTATCCCCTTAAACACAATGTTATGCAATGATAGGATAAACTACTTGTTACTGTATTTTTTCAGAATAACAATACATTATTTTTCATATATATTTATATGCATATAAAATAATTCGAAGGTTTCAGAACTTAAACGTTAAATTAAACACGGTTTATGCAATAATATTCCGACATTCTTATGAATTTCTTATTCTATTTTTTAGATTAAAAAAATACATTTCTTCAGGGGGTGGTAGGGGGGGGGGCTCAGCCCCACTGAACCCTCCGTCATCTTATTAAATTTATATTCGTGATTTCCTATTATTTGTGTGAATGATTCTAGTATATCTTCTATTTCGTTCTGCACAGTGGTTTTATTACGACAAGCAAAAATTTTGAAAATAATTTCATGTTATCCTAATACCTAAATAGCAATATTTACCAATCACGAAACACTCGTATCTGATTGATACGTTGAATAATATCTCGTGTACAAAAGTAACTTATGGAAATGTAAACTGAATCTACTATATATTTCACTTATCTATTTCAGAAATCTAGTATTATTACAATTTTTGTTTCGGAAAAACAGTTTTGATGGTCATTGTACAATATTTATTTGACCTAAGTACATCCTGATCTAATTCGATGGCAATAGCATACTAAAATCTCCCCAAAATAGGCTTATTTGGAAACTTTTAAACCTATTGTGTAATCATTCATAATCGTGCCCACTGCCAATTCACTAAATAGCAACCTTGATTTGGCGCTATAATGTATTTTTGTGATAACATTTTATGATCTCAGTTTCCAATATTGTGTAATCATTCATAATCGTGCCCACTGCCAATTCACTAAATAGCAACCTTGATTTGGCACTAAAATGTATTTTTGTGATAAGATTTTATGATCTCAGTTTCCAGTAATTGTGCTATTTCAGGCTCTATGGATGCGTTTTACTAAGCTAATTTCTTTAGATTAACTATCTCGTTGTACGAGATATTACATTCTATTTTTAAAATAATACTAATTTTCAACCACGAAAAATCTGCATCTCTTCCAGAAAATGAATAATATCTCATGTAAAAATGTTTCGGAAATCATTCTACAGTAGTTAAAGGTAACTTGTATCAAAATAAATTCTCATTTATTTCAATAAAATATTAAAATCCTCCAATAATATTTTATTGTGCGAATAAAATATTGTAGCAAAATCGTCTGAGTTACTTGAATTTTATCATTTTGATATTCTTTGAAATATGGTTGCTAGGTTACGGTTAAATTGAAAAGGAAAATAAAAATGAATGCATTTTAATATTTGCAAAAAATGATAAAATGAATGTATTATATTATTATAACAGATGTATAAAATTGCACCAAAAATTAACGACCTAATTTAAAAAATCTGACGAATGTATAAACAAAATTTCAAATCAATTTAAATAATTTAACACCTGACTTGATAAATTTTAGCCTTCATAACTTACCGTTTAAATACATTAATCAAATGCGCCCATTTTATTTTCAACGAATGAAAAAAATCAAAATCGTCTGAATTCCCATAGGAAAGCATTATGACCTAAAAAGAAATGTTCTATATTTTCCGAACGAATGAACCAAATGTAACTAAAAACTATACAGCTAATTCCGGGTATCTCACCAACATACCTACCAAAAATCAAACTAATCGGATCATTTTTACGGCAGTTATCGCGGAACAGACAGACAGACAGACAGACGGACGGACAGACAGACAGACAGACAGAAAGCAAAAACTTTTCGGGTCTCCACAGTGAGCCTCAACTGACGTTTCGGCAATAATTTTATAATGTACCTGTACCAAATAAAGCCACGTTAAAGTTTCAGATCAAAATAAACTGTGCTATATCAGCATTAACATTTTAAATGTTTTTGGATGTAATATGTATGCACCTTTTTGCAATATTAAATCATGCTTATTCTGTTCGCTGTTTAATTGTGGCCAGGAGAGTTCGAAACAAAATACACTTTAAAGTGGCTTTATTAGAATCATGTTTTTTTTTCTTTTTAAAGAAAGCTACAATATTCGAAATAGATGATTTAAATTTAATTAACAGATATTTTGCAGGTATTACATGAAAAAGGGACAAAATAAAGAATTCTCCTTCTAATGCAATATTCTGTGGATTATTTACGAGCAGGCCTATCGAACAGCCAAAACTGTTGATTTCATTTCCCCTTCACTGCATCGAGCCCTCTTTTCCACCGCTTTGATAGATTCCATAGTTTTCCAAAATATTAATACATAAAATGTTTAATTAGCTTTGGTAATGACAATATACGATAAAAATAGCTTTATACTACATGGTCTGATTACAAGAATTCTGTTAATCACATATTTTACTTTCAAATAGAAACATAATTAAAAATACAGAATATTTCAATATGCATTCTAAAAGACCGTTAAATTATCTCGAAAATCATGCAAAGATTGTAAATTACAATCAATAATTTACGCCGATTTCATACGAATGTATATTCGCTGTTTTTAACAATGGCGTGACGAAAGATCCAGTGGTCGGAAAAAGACGACGAAGCCTGTATCGGTCAAAGCCATTAAATAATAAGCCCAGTCAGATAAATGGGAAACTTTTCGCAAGTTGAAATTAGCGCCATCTAGCGGTTGGGAGTGCTGCAACGATTCGCGGATGGTGGATTTGTCGTGAAGGAATGGCAACACAATGACGGGGTAAGTTAAGTTCTATGTTTTGATTTTCGATATTGCATATTCAAATTTTTTATTTTTATTTTACTGTTTCTTTATTTAACATTGGTTAAATAAATCGTATATAAATCAATTTTTTCTCAAGTAAGATTAATTTAAATTAATTAAATGTTTTTATTTTCGTTTTGTGAATAGTTTGTATACGGAAGAAATGGCGATATGGAATTGGTTTTTCCCTTAGAATTCAAAACTTCTTTAAACAACTTTTATAATTACTAATTAATAAAACAAATATGAAATAAATTATACTGGTTAAATGTAATAAATATTTCATAGAATGATTTCAAAATAAAACTGCGGAGCTGATGTAATCTGTCTCTGATATGCAGATTTATAAATGTAATTAATATTTATAAATATATTATTCACACAGTTGTTATATCACAGCTCGACCATTGAAGGCTGAAAATAATAGTTTTCTAACGATTCGGTACTTAAAAATTACGCTGTTTCCAGTAAATAGTTTAAACCAACAGAGTTCGGTGATATATAAGGTATAGCCAATATTTATGTGTAAAATATCATGATGTTCGCTATTTTCATATACTTGATATTTATTTTCTAAATACTGTGTATGATATTTTCAGTCAAATACGTGTAAATGAATTTTTCAACTGTTATTAATTGTGCCATTTTTTAGAGCTAGAAATATATTTTCCTAGTTTGAAGTTGATAATTTAAATGTAAAACCAATAATTATGCGAGATATTATTTACATGAAATAGCCACTGAAAGATAAACTGTTAAATTTAGATATATACATTATTTAAATTTTCATTTGAAATAATCTTTTCTGGTTTGTTTTATTTTAGTTTAAACTGCAATATCTGAAAATATTTATAATCGTCAATACATTGTTTATTTTGAAAATATCGGATATTTTTGTGTTTATATATATATATATATATGGTAGATGTGCCAGTAATGGACCGCTTTCCACTAATGGGCCACCTTCAGCATTTTTGGTTTGTAAAAAAATAACCAATAAAAATTCAGCCTTTTTTATTTCATTAATATGCTTTCTTTAAATTCTAGTTTTAAATACAATCATAATATCATTTTGTGGGGTGTCCATTACTGGAATTTAGGGTGTTTTGTTTATTTCTGTTATTTACAATTAAATTTCGATTCACATTGAGAAATGTGACTATGAGCATGGTTAAATATTGTTGGTAGATTAATATAATATTAAAAAATGTGGAATATAACAATTATAACTATTAATTAAAAAATAATTTTTAAAGAAATTTCAGTACTTTTCGGTTAGCCGGGCGCCAGTGGTATATATACACACAAACACATATATATACATATCTACATATACATATATATATACATACACATATATATACATATATGTATGTATATATATATGTGTGTGTATATACATATGTATTTATATATGTACATATATCACTGGCGCCCGGCTAACCAAAAAGTACTGAAATTCCTTAAGGGTGTCCATTACTGGCACAGCTACCCTATATATATATATATTTGGTATAGATGCTGCAGTGGTCTGCAAAATATACGCGCGAAAAAATCTTTCCAACTTTGGCGATACTCGCTAAGATCCAAAATCTGGTCCTAGAGAAGTGAGATTAAGATACGATTTTGCAAATTCATTTTTTTTTATTTTACTGTTTATTTATTTAACCTTGCTGGCTAAGATGCTTTACACTCACGCAGAAAAAAAAATTAATCGGTTAAAAAAAGGAAAAAAGTCGCCAAATTTAGGGGATTTTTTTCCTTTATGACAACCTAGCCATTGTATTAAAATTAAGTTATTCGTTTGGCGCGGCCTTGAAAATCGCGCCAACCAAAAAGTCGCCAAACTTATGTTTATATGTTTGCGTGAGTGTAAAGCATCTGTTCTACATTGGTTAAATAACCCATATTATGTAAATCAATTTGTTTTTGAAGTTCTGTGTCTATATATTGTGAACAGCTATTATATACTAATTATTAATATGCAACTATTTATTTTATCAATATTAACAGTTTATCATTAAGGCGATTTACATAAAAAAGACTTTTCTCTGCTCAACTATGTTAAAATTCCTGGGCACAGATGTTATATACAAACCATGTTGGCGCAATTACAACAAAATGGCAATTTTTAGCCTCACATGGTAAACCGATTATTTGGTTTATTTATTTTTATTTTTATTCTATAAATTATTTTTACTATATTTATCAATAGAAAAGTATCAAAGTAACATATTTATTTACATCAAACTACCATTTATTTATTTTTATTATATTATTTTATTTTTATATTGAAATAAAAAATCACGTGCTATTATTGCATACATACTATTTGTAACTAATATTCCAAAACAAAGTTTTCGCCAAATTGGCGAGAAAAAAAAATCAGCATGGTGCGTCTGTGCCAATTCCTGACATGCTCATACTTTTCTCTCGTTTTTTAAACATTAAAGTATGAAACAGATCCCTATTTCTGTATTATTTTTATGCTGATATGATTAAAATTTGGGTACTTTCATGTTATCACGGGTTCCAAAGATGAATCGCCAAGCGACCAAGATTTATCGCCAAATTATAAAGCATGTATGGCATTATAATAATACAGTAAAACCTCTGAATAACGGACACCTCGGGAGCTCAGAATTTGTCCGCTATTTGGAGGTGTCCGCTATTGAGAGTTAAAAATGTACAAATGTACAAGTTTTGGTAATCACAAAAGTGTCCGCTAAACAGAGGTGTCCGCTATTTGGGAGTGTCCGTTATGGAGGTCTTGACGTATATGCCCAAGTTATAGTCATATATAATGCATATATGATGTATATATATGATATGTGTATATGATGTATAGATGACACATAAGACGTTAATAATATGTGTGTAATGACGTATATGGCACATATAGGAATGTTTGGAATATATATATATATATTATATATATGCGTATCTAGGATGCATATATAATATAAGCTTTGCGATGATGTTGGCGAAATCATAACTGCAACCTTGGCAAGCATTTTTTTTTTAAGCTTTCGGAACATTTTCCTAATGGTTATTGTAGTTTGTTAAATTAATTTTTTTTTTGACATGGTGTCAATGTTGAATTCCCCCCTTCCCCCCCCCCCCAATCATCAGATAACCATTTTATAGCACTCAACTGCTGAGGCATCAGCATTTCTCGGACATGCCAGTTAATTCGGCCTTTATAGCATTTTTTTTTTAGAGATTATATTACAAAAGGAAGTTTATGTTATCTTTCTGAATTTAATTATATATTATTCTAAATTTGTCTCAATTCATAAAATAAAAATTTGTGTTTTGTCAAATTACATATATATTTTTTTTTACCTGCGAAATGTTTTCTTCGTTACTAGATTTTATTAAATTTGTTAAGTACAGGTCGTATATGACATGTGTATACGATGTACATATGGCATATATAAGTAACAACACATGCATTATTAAGGGGCTGCTTCACTGAAACTCCCGATCATGAAATCTAATGTTAGTCTACGGGGGAAATTTAGAAGCGTGATTTCTCATTACCTAATATAATTATTAAAACAAGATTTTCACCATCAGAAAGTAGGCATCAGATGCCAACAGTTTACGTTTTAAAAATTCTCTCTTTTAAATCGTTAGTATTCCTAAGAAGATGATAAAATTTCATCAAGTAAATCTCCCCTATTCAACCTGTAAATATCCACAAATTGTATGCTCGTAATTTATATTAATTCAAATTTGAATTCTTATGTCTTCTTTAGATGTCAGCGATGGATAAAGCTTATTGGAATTCAGGAAAAGAGTAAGTCGGAAATCGGTTTGTATAATAATTACAGACTTTGTGGTGATCGCTCTATATCATCATGGTAATGACCTTCAATGACACCAGAAGCACACACTCTGCAAACAGCTATCTTACTCTAATATCTCAAGATGTAAATATGTTGCATCTGTGAGCTGTATTTTATTATTTCAATTAAATATAAAGTATCACAAAATAATATAATTTTGAAACATTCATTTTTATTTATTGTTTGTTTTTAAATGTTTAATAAATGTGTTTGTTCTTTTAAATGATCATCTTTATTGTCTATCCACCACATAACATTGTTATCCTTTTGCAGTTAAGTTAATTACTTTGATTAAATGTTAAGTAATAGGAGAAGTCAGTAATAAGAAATAAGGGGAAATCCCTATCTTACTTCTAATTTTGAAGTAATGTTCTTTAATCGTAAATCTTTAAAATTCAATATCATGAAAAGCAACTTCATTTGAGAATTCACTTCTGCTCTTGTAGTGATATTACTTTATTTTTTAATGTATGATATTTTTACCGATGGTATAAATGTACCTTACTAAATAACTATACTTTATTATTTAAAAGTTTTTTTTTTAATATATTGTCTTGAAAAAAAATATATATCGTAATATCTAAAGATCTGATAAGAATTCTTTGAATTAGTCAAGCAATGTGGTGATTTTTTTCTTATGTATTATATTTATTCTAGAACCATTTTAATTTATGTAATGTTGTGTATACCTAAACTATGGTAAGCTGATTAAAAATAAGATCTATCATTGATGTAAATCAATGTTGAAATTTTATTCTTGAAAAATTTAAACGACCTTCACGTTATTTAGATTAAATAAGCCAAACTTTTTGCTCTACTATGCTTGATAAATTAATACTACTGTTGTTTATTCTATAATATCTTTCAACTTTTATCTATGTTTGTTTCACAGCGTTTGAAAGCACAAAACACAGATAATAAAGGCTGGAAGTCTACATATGTTTATAAATGATCAATCAAAAAAAAACTTATATGTTTTCTCTTGAACAGAAACTTGAAAATTCTTTTAATAATATATATAGATAAGATTTTTTTTTCTTTTTCTGCTGATTGTAAATTTATTAAAACATCTTATTAAAGTACCTGAAAATACCATGGTCACTATAATATTCTACACAAAGACACATATTAATGCTTCTACTTAATAGTAATAATTAAGTAAAGTACTAAATAAAAATTAAAGAATACAAATAACTGCTATTTTTATGTTAGATGGGTGCCAATGATTACATCTCTATATAATTGACATCCGGCTAACATAAAAAATACCAAATATATTTAGAAAGATTCTTTCCTCCAAATGAATAATAATACTAAAAAGTACAAAATGATTGAAAATTTTTTCAGGTGTACAAAATACTTTACATCTAGATATGAGCTGACAAAAAAAAATAAATTTTATTTTTGTTATTTGAGTTATAACAATAGAAAAGATGCAAAACAATCTGAAATAAAAAGTACTTTTTAATGTATATTTGTAAAGTAAAATTGGGGAAATTGTTTTTGAAGTTAAAGATTATCTGATTTCTAAAACAATTGTATACAGTATTTTTTTTTTCTAAATATTGTCTTAGTTTACTTTTAAATGATCTGTATGTTACTAAATTACTTCTGCCAACTCAAAGAATAACATTGTTCCAGAATTTGTCTTCATTAAGACAGCTTGATTTATTATAATAATATATTTATATATATATATATATTAGTACACATTATTTTAGCAAGATTTTTACAAGAATACCTGAAGTATGAAGACAGATTATTTTTAAAACCTCCTACAAATCTAAGTTGCACATCAATATTTTAACTTAGGAAGAAAAAAAATCCTTAATTAAAAAATCTGATTTTAATTTTTGAAAAGTATTTTTTTTCTCCCTTTTTTTCCACACTTTGATCTGAAACAACCCTTGAACATCCTTGAAAAGTGCTTGAATTTTATTTGATATATTTGTATTTTGAGAAACAACTAACTTATATAACATAAAAAATACGTAGAATTTTACCTTTTTAAAAACACTCCATACAAAATGAAATGCATTAAATATAATATTATTATTATTTTTGGTTATGGGTACTGTGAAGGTCAGTGTTAAAACAAAAATTCTCCTCCAAAAGGGGAGGGGGGGTGAACATTGCAATTCTACAACAAATATAAACATAAAATCGTTCTCAATCGTTCTCGAACCATGAACTTTGTCGTTTTATTTGTGTTTTTAGAGACAACTTACTTATGATATAACTTTAAACATAAAAAATTATATTTATAAGCATAAAACCACAAATCATCTACTGTGTGTATCCCAAGCCTTCTGCTGAATTCATCATTGCTAAAACGAAAGAACAGTTAGTATTAAACAATGTTTTTGAATTATGTCTATTCAGTTCCATGTTGATAATTTTTCCAATTCATTTCAATTAAGAAAACCATTTAAAGATAAAGCTAAATTGTTTTCACCAGATTTGTTTTACATTTATATGACAATTTACATTTTTCACAAAAAAAATGTGCTTTTAAGGGTGCGGGAACATTTTAGCAGACGAAATGGTTTGTTTTGGACAATTTTGCTTTTGTTTTTATCTTGACTGAATATATTAAGGATACGTATACACGCAGATTACAAATAAACAAGAAGTATGCTATGTATATTATGAACATAAAAAAGTGTACTTGTAACAAATAAATAAAATTTAAAGATGACAATACGTTAAATTGGACCATTGTAATACAAAACATACCAAAGTAATCTATTTTATGATCTTAACATACTTGAATTATTCTTATTACCCATTTATCTGTAATTCTGATTGTGTGAATAGGCATGCAAAAAAGATTCTTAATAATATTTAAGTTAGATAAAAGGAAACAAAAATAGTGTCCAAGAGGTGAGTATTTTCATCTGTCATTGTTCTTACTCCTTATAAGGAAAAAGTCTTTATGATACGGGATTTTTTTCTGATTAAAAAAAATACATATATTTCCATAAAGAAAAGAAAGTTACTATTTTACAGAGGTATTTTTACCTTCTTCAAGATTCCCGAATGAATAATTCAGAAATGTTTCTTTTTTAAAAATGAATGTTTTCTGTCTATTCTTTCAAAACTTTTTTGTGTGAATTGAAAGTTATACAGATTTATAGGAATTGATTCTATTATTAAAGATGAGTTTACTTATTGATTTTGGGAGCTTTTGTTTATACATAAGGAGAGATTTCATTAATCTACAGGAATTTATTCTGTATTTAAAGATAAGTTTCTGAATCAAAAAGGAAAAGTTTCTTGACAGAAAGAAACAACTTTCTATTTTTCCAGATTTTATTCCTTGTAGGTTCGGAAAAGTTTTCTTATCGATAAGGGTAACTATAATTCGATTTCCAACAGGAAACTTTTTCATTTTTTTTTTAAGTGCACAATCTTTGTCATTGTACCTGTGTTTTGAAATACAGCTTACTTATAATGTCTTATAATAACAATTTTAACATAATATAAAAATAAAAGCATAAAATTGCAAATCATCTGGTGTATGTGTACCCTGCCCCAACCACTGAATTCATCTCTGATATAGTATATAATTCACATACTAGAGGCAATGATTCGATTAAATTTAACATATGCCACAGAGAAATCTATACAAATGTTGATAGTTAACTATCAGCTAATTAGTCATTAAATACATATATTGGGTTATTCAGAAAATTCCTTCTGCTTAAGAATTTGTACCAGAAAATTCTGCCCGTCAATTATTAGACATTAGCTATCTGATTTAATGTCTAATAATAGAATTTTCCGGTACGAACCAACTTTCCGAGCAACCCAATAGTTACATTAAAAGTTTGAAGTCTTATTATTTTTTAAAGTAGCATTTTAGCTGCAGTTTACTAAATTATTAAAATCATAAGTTTTCTTTTTCTTTTCTAAAGTATCTGTGGATATTTGAACCAAAAAGTGCAAGAATTTTTTTTTACAAAATTTCATGATGATCTGTTTTTACATAAAATATTTATTTAATGAAAATTCGTAGTTTTTTAAGAGAGAAGGGTCAATTATATTGATTTCTTTAAATAAGCTTTTTACTAACAAGGGAACCTCTTTTGGTGCAGCTCGCACTTAGCATTGAGACAGGGTGGCATTTTAAAGCCCTATATTACGAAGTTTGAGAATTGTTGAAAAATTTGTGTTAAAATCATTTTTTTTATTTTACAGCAGCATAACTTTCAGAAAATGCAATTTTCGAGACCATTTATTGGACTATTAACAGAGAAGTTTTTTAAATACTTTAAAATACAAATTAGTTAATAGTAAGAATAAAATATTGAAAGAAGTTTAAAAAACTCTTTAAAAACCTACGAATTTCATTTTGAAAAATTTCAACATTATAATTGCATTTTTGGTGGCGTGACATTGACTGTAGACCTTTTTTCAGACAACCCTGGACGAATGTCATACTTTTCTGCTGTGTCAGTAGTGGTTTGGATTCATAGCACCCTATTTGGTGACTTGACTCGCTTTTGGCATGAAATTATCAATTAAAAATCCAATAATGAAAAAATAATATAGTATAAAAAAATAAAAATATGACTTTAACAGAGAAATTTTGTCAGTTCTCTAACTTTTATGTATAAAGCTACGAAATGTACCATGTATGGATGCTAGGTGCGAGCTGCACCAAAAGTGGTTCCTTTGTAAATATAATTTTTAGCAACTAGAACTAGATCAATGTATTAAAAACAAGAACAAAAAATTATGTGTGATTATGAAACACTTTCCAACACAGCCAGAAAATTGTAATGAAACTTCACCGTTTAATAAGGTGAAGGGAGATATGTAAGTAAACATTATAGAAAACATATAACATATTGAAAAATACAGTTGTCAAAATTACATTCCAGTGTCAAAAAAGTAGTCGAATTATTTTGTGCAGCCCTGTATATGATCAATAGATGGGGATATATAGCAAGATAAAATTTAGTTCAGTTACAATATTCACATTTAGCAATTTTCACTAACCAATGAAAATGCACTCAAAATCTTTTGCACAGCCCTGCATATTATCTGAAGTTTTTGTACACACCAATAATTAAGCTAAAAGGCAACTTAAAATTCACTCGCAGCAATTACCAACCCTAAACGACAATGTATATTTTTCTTTGTGTAGCTCTGTATATGAATTTATTTATATACTACAAACTTTTATTAGTCTACTAAACATAGTTCAGCAGGAAAATGGTTAACACAATTAAAAACTACCCTTAAGTAATTCACTCCCATAATCTGTAATATTTACGGATTCCCTTGTGTAGCCGTGTATATGAACAACCGAGTTTATAAACGCACGTACTATGAAAAAATTTAGTTAAACTTAAAACGCAAACCAAAGTTGAAACCCACATATCACACATTGACTCTAAATAACACACCTGTACTGTAACTGATATCTTTGTGTCTCCCTGTAAATAAACGCAATTCACACCACTTTGATGAGAGAAATTAATAAGTGCACCTCAGTAATGCATATAATTTTCATTATGTTTGAAATAGTGAAATATCACTATATTAACCTACAAACGATTTTCCCCCATAGAACAATGTGTAACAGAATTCTTTTGTTTGACCCTGTAAATGAATAATTAATGTTTTGCATACCATATTCTACAAAACGCCTGTTTTGATGTGCTTCATAATTATATATCAATTTCATCATGTTTTAAATGACGTAGCATCATCAAAATGCACTTGAAATCATTATTTCCCATTGACTGTAATGTAACGTAATATTTTTGACTGTCCCTGTAAAAAAACTATAAGCTGAAATAGGGAACATGCTATAGTAAACGACAAAAATTTCAGGGCAATTCGAGTATATTTATGAGAGTTAGAGCATGGACAGACAAACCGAAGTCATAAACCCTTTTCAACTTGGTTGGACAGTGTTAAAAAATGATATGCTGAATACAAAATTGTGAGATGTTATGGGCAATTTAACCTGCACTTCTTTTAAATGCTTGCTAATTACTGGGGCCTTTTACATTAAAGCTAAAACTATTATGAAAATAAAAATAAAATTGGAATTTTAAATATTTCTTTGTATATATTTTTAACAAAAAACTAATAATTTATCAAAAATATTTCATGATGTTAAATTTTATTTATTCTTTTCGTTTTATATTTTATTTATTTTATGAAAAAATTTCTGATAAATTGTAAAATTTTTAATTGCATAGTTCTTAAAAATCCAATAAAATATAAAAATGTTCAGTTTTTTTTTCTATTCTAGTTATCCTGTATGCATAAAATCTTTTAATAATCTTCATTCTTATTGAGTAAATATTTCAATTACTAGATTTTAAATTATTATTAAATTGCTAAAAAATCTCAAAAACATTTAACATCATGAAATATTGTTATAAAATATTCTTGTTAAACTATCAGTTTTTTGTTAAAATGTGTACAAAAAAAATATTTAAAATTCCAATTTTATTTTTATTTTCATTATAATTTTAGCTTTAATGTAAAATATCCCAATAATTAGCAAGCTTTTAAAGGAAGTGCAAAAACAAAAAATCGATACAAACGATAAAAATCGTATAAAATATCGATATAAATAAATCGTATCGTTTCTCTGCGACGCACTTCTGTTTTGTCCTCCTTCCGCAGCAGAGGAATGGCGCTAGTGTCCCCGCTAACAAATTTAACACTATCTGATTGGGCTTATTATTTAATGGCTTTGGTATCGGTTGCGGTTGAAAATATCCGCACATGTCAAGGACACATAAACTGTTGGGTATATGCTGCCATTTGTTGGGCTGAAACTGTTCTTTATAAGATATAGGCTGATGGCCTTATTAAAACTATCGCCTTATTTGTTAGAAGCATCTTATTTCAAAAAGAGATTAACCAATAATATGCATGAGTCTTATGTGTTGCAAATACCTTATAAAATTAAACGTAATGAAAAAAAATAGAATATTCTATCGTCGCTGGATAAATAAATATCACTCGAAATATATTTAGGCAGTTTAAGCCTCATTATATAAATAAGTCTGTTTACGCAGACTAAATTAATAAGATACTTTTCTTTTTTTCCTTTTCTTTTTTTTAACACTTTCCAACCTAGTTGAAAAGTGTTTATGACTTCGGTTTGTCTGGCCGTCTGCCGTCTGGCCGTGATCTAACTCCCGTAAATATGCTCGGATTGCCCTGCAATTTTTATATGTTATAATCGTTATCTATAGCATGTTCCCTATTTCAACGGAAGTTTGTAGCACTGATAGTTTTTTTACAGGTACACTCAAAAGAATTCCGTTACATTGCGGCCTATGGGGAAAAATCATTTGCGGGTTATTTAAATAATGTTTCACTATTTTAAACGCATTGAAATTTATATATATCACTAAGGTGCATTAGAAGAAGCTTAATATGGAATAGGGTGTGCATAGCACTTATACTTACTTTACAGGGACAGTCAAAAGAATTCCGTTACATTACGGCTATGGAGAAAAATCGTCTGCGGTTTATTTAAATAATGTTTCACTATTTTAAACGCATTGAAATTTATATAAGGTTCATTACAAGAGACTTACTACAGAATATTGTGTGTATAGCAGTCATCGTTCATTTACAGGGACACACAAAAGAATTCTCTACTGTATGTTAACAATAATTCCTGGAAGTGCGTTTTAAGTTACTGAATGCGATTTTAATTTTAAATAGCTTTTTGTATATTACGTGGTGTGTATAAATTCTGTAGATCCTATACAGGGAAGCACAAAAGTTCGGGAACACATTTCCGTATTATTTAACTCCAGATGGAGAATTTTAAACTGTGCTACGTGTTTCCTAACTGAACTAAAATTTAGCATCCTATGTAGTATATATACAAATCTATAGATCCTATACAGGGCTGAATAAAAGTATTCGGATTACTTAGATGTTATCTTTTAGCTTATTAAAGAGTATGATTCGTAAAATTATTTTGGAAGCGTTGGAAAGTGTTACATAATCTATGCTTGACGCATGATTTTTCGTTCTTGTTATATTTTTCATTTGAATTCATACAAGGTTTCGTCAATTTCTTTCACTGTCGAAGTTGTAATCCCAATGTTAATGCGGAAACGTCAGTGAAGGCTCACTGTGGCGACGCGAAAAGTTTTCGGTTTCTGTCTGTCTGTCTGTTTGACTGTTCCGCAATAACTGCCGTAAAAAACGTTCGATTAGGTTGATTTTTGGTGAGTATGATGGCGAGGTACCCGGAATTAGCTGTATAGTTTTAGTTATATTTGGTTCATTCGTTCGTAAAGTATAGAACATTTCTATTTAGGTCGTAATGCTTCTTAACCGGAAGTCAGACGTTTTTTTTTTTTTTAATTCTAACACTCACGGAAAAGAAAATGTCGCATTGGGATAATTGTAAATGCTAAATTATGGATTCTAAATTTACGAAATACAGATCTTAATTTAATCCAATAACTTTAAAAATTTGCCAATATACGTATTTATTAGAATTTCAAAATTAATTGCATAAATAATTAGGAAATTTGCATTAATTTGAAATATATAAAACATTTTAATTTCTCATTTTTTAGAAACATTTCTAATGCATTTTTTTTCTCTCTTTTATTAAATGGTTGCTAATAAACTATATTTCAAAGAATATCAACAAAGGAAAATCCCAGGGAATCGCATTATTTTGAAGCTAAATTATTTTTAAAATAGCTAATTTTCGGAATATATAAGTTTTAATATGCTTTTTTTTAATGAAATAGAATTCACGAGAATTTATTTAACTACTAAAAAATTATTACCAAATCGGTTTTCCAAATGAAAATAATAAAAACGTTGAATGCCTAAATTGAATATAGGTCACAAAAGAGGAATTTACATTTATATAAGTATATTTATACACGAAATTTTATTCAATTTCAGCAACATATGATGTTTAGTAGTTGAAATATGTATTATTTTAAGGATATGATAAAATATCCTGGTTGGTTGGTTGTATAGAATATTCACAGAAGACACTAAATAAACCAGAGTAACGATGCATAGATAAGGACTTATAACGAAATAGTTTCCATACGGATTGCAGTTACCGGCCGGCGTACAGCTAAGCTAATGCAGCGCTACCTATTCACAGCAAATTACGCAGACGCCATCAGTTTGAAACATATTCCTAGCACGTTTTTCTTCATGATAATTAGCTGGGTTTAAGTTTTTTTTAAAAAAACAGGACATTTATTATTATTATAGAGACTATTAATACAGAAAACTTTATTTAACAGATTATTTGTTATATTTGCGTTGATGGCGATGGGTAAGGGTCTAATTACATTAAACATTTTTAGCTTCAACCGTAGCGTTTAATTGATGTTTTATATACAGAATACCGCTATTTTAAATCTCAGCTAATAATGCTCGGAACTTCTCCATTTAGTTCCATTTTTACTAAATTATCGTAAAAATCAGCATTCATAGCTTCAAGATATATTTCTAGAAAGCAGTTACCAGTATTTTTGAATAATAGTTTAAGCCAAATTTGTAATTAAGTTCCTAGCTTAACCAAATGAACGAATTTTTAAATATGCATAGTGGTTGTCCTAATTAGTCATTTGCTGAAGGGCTCTTGAACAACCCTTTCTTCCTCCGGCGCCTCCTTCAAGGTTTATTCTCTAACTATGCCCCGTTTCCATATCTCAGCTACTATCTTTCTGATTTCAACGCAAGTGGCACCAAACATTATAAATACCTTAATAGTCACCGTTTATAACATTAAACTAAATAATGAGTAGCGGTTACCACTTTTTCCGAATAATCGTGTAAGCCAAATTTGTAATTAAGTTCCTAGCATAACCAAATGAACGAATTTTTAAAGATGCATAGTGGTCCTACTAATTAGTCATTTCCTGAACGGCACTTGCACATCCCCTCTCTCTCCCCCTGGCCGCTCCTTCAAGGATTTTTTCTCTAACTAAGCCCCGTTTCCATATCTCTGCAACTATCTTTCCGATTTCAACGCAATTGATTCCAAACATTACTATTAACTTAATAGTCACCCTCTATAACTTTAAAGTATATTTATGAGTAGCGGTTACCACTATTTCCGAATAAAAGTTTAAGCCAAATTTGTAATTAAGTTCCTAGCTTAAGCCAACGAAAGAATTTTTAAAGATACATCGTAGTCCTCCTAATTAGTCATTTTCTGAAGGATACTTGAACATACCCTCCCCCCGGCCCCTCGCCCAAGGTTATTTTCTCTAACTGTGCCTTATTTCAATAACTCGGCTTATAATGTTCTCATCTTCACGAAACAATTTTGTAGCAGGCCTACTATACAGTACAGTAGGCAGTGGGGACCTGTCTCAGACATTATTTCAGAAAGAGATTTGTTTAAAACTGAATGCTACCCTGGAGGTGACAGGGGGGAATAGAAGGTTTTCCGGAGCATACGAGCATGCCCGGCATACAGTATTGAGGCCATTGGAGACCGTGGCCAGAGTTTCGTTTTTTAAGAGATTTAAGTTTATTACACGGGCTCGGGCAACGCCGGGCGGGTCTGCTAGTATTCTTATAAATGTATAAATAACTTTAAAAGATTGAATTTTAGGGTATCAAATATTATGCAGATAATGTTAAAAATGAGTGAGATTAATGAACAATGATTTGTAGAGCTGACATTGAGGCCTCTGATCTGTAGATTTACTAGTTTAATTTTTGTAGAATTTATCATGTATTAGTATGCAAGCAATTCTACAAATTTTCTAATATAAATCGTGCATGATGAAAAACAATTTATTCGTCTGGACTAGGGATATTAAACTAAATTTTCATAAGGTATCATTTGATGACTACATATTTAGTTAAGCATAAGGACAAAACTAATAGTGTAAGTTTTCCTATAAAACTAAATTTTATCATACTATGTAGAATCTATCCAAATATGTAGATGAAATACAGGGTTACACGAAATAATTGAAGTATTTTTCAGACTAAGGACGATAATTGCTTAAATCTGGTTTTCAAATGTGTTATGCGTTTTCTAAAATGATTGCTAAATGTCTTATTACACTGGATAATTTGAAGCGACAAAAATCGCCGAGACAGAATGATCAAGGCTAATCCCTGGTCGGTTTTCCAAGCATTTCATTGTCTGTTCTACGCGTCACTGGTTCTTATTCTTTTAAAATGCTATTACACGAGGCATCAAAATTGCCGCTACTATCGGAAGACACAGTTTTTACCTATGGGTTCAAATAAGTTGCTCGGAAAACAGTCAACTTTTATTTTTAGAGCAATTTTGTCGTCTATAGTGTTCGTCGAGAACCAAAGTCACGTGGAACAGCAAATGACATGCTTGAAAAACTGACGAAGGCGTAAGCTTGATCATTTTGTTGCAGCAATTTTTGTCGCTTTAAATTATTCCGTGTACTAAGACTTTTATAGGCGACAAAATTGTTCCAACAGTTAAACGTTTTTCGTTTTCCAAGCAACTCTTTTGAAGATATAGATTGACATTATGTTGCGCGAAAGCAGCGTCAACTTCGACGATTCATGTAACATCACTTTTAGATATCGGATTTGAAACAGCGAAGTTTTGTTAAAGTAATCGGGAAGTTAAAGTCTGATTAATGCTTAAAGTGATAAAAACATAACACGAATTATTTAAAAATACTATTAAAGTAGATTAAACATGTTTCATTCGCTCTATCGGCGGCATCTTAAGATATCTAAATGATAAATACAATATTCTCGCATAGTTTTTTGAAAATGGTAAACATAAAACCACGAGCTCGCTTGTCCAAGGCAAGCAGGTGCTTAAATTGTTCAAACTGGAAAACGGGAAAATTATTATTTATTTTTATTTTTATTGCTTTTTTAATCTGTAGATCATCGCGTGCCAAATTTTATGTAATTAAAATGAAGCGGCTTCGTTGCAAATGTTATCTTTTCGCAAATATATTTCTATTGATTCATGGATAATGGATGGGAAATAAGCTCTTGATAAAAAAATTATTTTACTATTCGTGAAATCAATCAGCAACCTCTCCTTTCTATATTGTCGAGCTAAGGCTGTAGTTCTTCCGTCATATTTGATGTCTGCCATATGTTCTTTTATTCTTCTTTTAAATTTTCTGTTTGTCATTCCTATATAGTATTGTACTCTTCCATCTGCCTTGGTGAATGGGATTTCATAAACACCGGAAAGTTGATCAGGTTCTATTGGATCTGTTTTTATACATACTAGGTTTTTTAACTTTGTGGAAGGTTTTGCAAAAAGGCAGATTTTAAATAGTCTAAGTTTATATTTTAATCTTTCAACGAATGCAAGAAAATATTGTAAAGTTGATACTTTTCAGTTTCGTTCATTAAAATTTTTCTTATTTTGATTATCCATGCTCGTAATTATTTTTTTGATAGTGCTGTCTTTGTATCCGTTATTTCTTGCGATGTCACATATTTTATTTATTTCATTATTTAATTGATTAGGGGTACAGACAGTAAAGGCTCTTCTAATAAATGTCTAAAGGCAGAAACTTTATGGGAAAAAGATACTTGAGCATTATTAGGAATAGTGGATTGATTAGTTATTGGTTTTCTATACACAGTACGTTCTATGCCATGGTAGGTTTTGATTAACAACATATCCAAATAAGGGAGTGTGTTATTTTGTTCAATTTCCAATACAAAGACAGCACTATGAATAAATTAATTACGAGCAAGGATAATAAAAAGAAAAATTTTAATGAACGAAACTCAAAAGTATCAACTTTACAATATTTTTCTGGATTCTTTGAAAGATTAAAATATAAACCTAGAAAATTTAATATCTGCCTTATTGAAAAACCTTCTACAAAATTAAAAAAAACATACTATTTAGAAAAACAGATCCAATAGAACCTGATCAACTTTCCGGTGTTTATGAAATCTCATTCATCAAGGCATATGGAACAGTACAATACTATATAGGAATGACAAACAGAAAATTTAAAACAAGAATAAAAGAACATATGACAGATATCAAATATGTCAGAAGAACTACTGCCTTAGCTAGACAATATTGAAAGGAGCCGTTTCAGATTGATTTCGAGAATAGTAAAATAATTTTTCAATCAAGAGCTTATTTTCATTATATGTGATTCAATAGAAATATATTTGCGAAAAGATAACATTTGCAAGGAAACCGCATCTTTTGAATTACCTAAAATTTGGCACGCGATGATCTACAGATTGAAAAAGCAATAAAAATGAAAATAAATAATAATTTTTACGTTTTCCAGTTTGACCAATTTAAGCAAATGCTTGCCTTGGACAAGCGATCTCGTGGTTTTATGTTTACCATTTTTCAAACATATGCGAGAATAACTTATTTATCATTTAGATCTGAAGATGTCACCGATGGAGCGAACGAAACATATGTAATCTACATTAAAAGGTATTTTTAAACATTTCGTGTTATGTTTTTATCACTTTAATCATTAATTAGACTTTAAATTAAAGTTAACAAGTGATTCTATTATATTATTTGTTATCGGGAAGTGTTGAAAAATGTTTCATAATCTATGCTCGACGCATGATTTTTCTTTATTGTTTAGAAATGAAATGAGGACAAAGCGATACATGGCTCAATTATTTAAATTACAAAAATGGAAAAAAAATACCTTAATACATTTAGAAATAAATATTAAAACAACAACAACAAAAATAATTTGTTTAATATATTAATAGGGTAGTGAATTCAAAAATGGAAAGATTTTTATTAAAAATATTTCTTATCCAGTATACTCTTTACAGTTTTGGATATAATTTCTAAATAAAAAAATACTTAGTGTTATCTGAAACTAAAATATTATAAAATAAGTAAAAATATTTGCAATTTTTAATCGCCAATCTGTTATTTATAGGGGATAAAAGTATAAAAATTTTGTCCTATACTCCAAACTCAATTGCGGAAGAGGAATGAACAGCCACCTGAAGTTCTTTAAAAAGATGAGAAATTTATACTTTAACGAATATTATAGATTTATCAATCTAACAAGGGTTAGTTACAAATCGGAGATTTGTATCCTACTAAATGAACTAAATTTTGCAGCCTACCATTTTTGGGTACGAAAAGACAATTGGGTTGGGTCACATGTTTAAGAAAATTTGATTAGTGAGTCATTTTCGTTCAGTATGGGTCAGGGTCAAGCTATTTTTAGCTAAAAACGGCTCAAACGATTTTGACTAAAATTTGTATTGTACCATTTTGGATTACGAGAAGAACATTGGGTTAAGTCGCATATTCCAGAAAAATTGATATGTGGGTCATTTTTGGGTCAATATGTTTCAAGCTAATTTGTCTAAAAAACGAATCTAACGATTTAGATTAAATTCTGTATCCTACCGTTTTCTGGCACGAGAAGACTATCTGGGTAGGTCACGTGCTCGAGAAAATTCGATTAGTTGGTCACTGCGGGTCAAAGACAAGCTAATTTTCTCTAACAAAATGGCTCATCGATTTTGACTAAATTTTGTAACCTGTCATGTTGGGGAACCAGAAGACTATTGAGCTGGGCAACCGGTTCGAGAAAATTTTATTAGTGGGTCATTTTGGGTCACTATGTGTCCGCATCAAGCTTGTTTTATCTAAAAAACGCTCAAACGATTATGACTGAATTTTGTATTTTACCATTTCATATTACTTGAAGACCATTGGGCAAAGTCACAAATTCGAGAACATTTTATTAGTGGGTCATTTTTGGATCAATACGGGTCAAGATAATTTTATCTAAAAAAAGTTTCTAATGATTTTGAATAAATTTTGTATCCGACTACTTTTGGGTACGATAAGACTATTGGGTAGAGGCACAAATCTGTAGAGCATAGATGTCCTTCCCGGACAGCTTTATTGAGATTTAAAAAAAAGAAAAACCAAAAAAAAATCAGCAAGCCGGTGAGCCTGACACAGGGCGGGGTGGTGAACAATATATAAAGGAATATATGAATGTAACGATTGTACCTTTATATCGATTGTACCTTTGTATCGATTATATATAAGCAATGTACTTAACAGAAAAATTCGAAATAAACGAAATTGATGTGGAATGAAATATTCACCTTTTATTTAAAATCAATAAAATATACATTAAAACATGCTCAAAAGGTGACAAAAGATGTTAAAAGACGTTAAAATATAATCATTTACACCCCGAGAACTTTCGATCGCTATCGCGATCATCATCAGTGGAGAACTTTTGACTGAACTAAGTGTATGAATGTCGCTTTCACTGTGCTAACATGTAACGGAGTTTTAACGAGGGCCAGTCTATTATTCTATAGGGGTGTATGAGGGAAAAACCGTGAGTTCTGGCTCTGGGTTCTAGATAATTTCAAAATATTAAACCAGATTTTAGGTACATTATAAGATAAGCAATCATTACAGATTCTATTTCCTTTTACATAAAATTTCCAAAAACTCTCTGATTTTATCTGTAAACTCGTTATTTGCAGGAACTATAATTTTCGCGTTTTGAAAATCAACATTTATAATCTGTCGCTGATTTAATCTCGATAAAGCTGTGGATGGACGGTTAAACTTAATGTCAGAAATGTGTTCTTTTAATCTTTCTTTAAATTTTCGGGTGGTCATCTCTCTATAGGATAAACCAGTTTGGGTTTCTGTACAAAATGGGATAGAATATATTCCTGCGATGTCGTTATTGGGTATCGGATCGATTTTATTGTCCTTTGCAATGTACTTTGCGGTCAAAAATGAAATGGCATTACTTGCTTACCTCCTTCATATATTCTAGCATTTCTTTTTAATGTTTTAATGTTTTTAACCTTGCACTGGAAAGTGGATTTTAGATACATCGAAACAGCTGCCTTGTGTTTTTTATCATGCTGTCTATTTGTATTTTAATAAACTGGCATAAATTTCCATTCACTTATTTTAATTGCCTACTTATCTCTCAAAGGGAAAAAGAAAAAATCTCATTTGCGCCTATTAATAATAAGTGCATATTAATACTTTATAACCGAAAAGGTAAAGTAAATGAATTCTGTTAAAATTTCATATTTCTGTAATTAAGATATTTAAAACTACTGATAAAAAGTTTGTTAAGAGTAATTGAGATATAATTCTTTGTTAGTAAGTAAAATCGTTTTTGTTCTTGAAATGATATTTGTAGATACTAATGTAAATCTGATATATTTTTTCCCGAATACAAATATAAGGATATTTTTAAGGATACATCCAGAGAAAAGTTTTGTGGAATCAACAAAAATTTGGTTGGCCCAACAAAACTTTCCGTTTAAATATGAGTCAATGGAAATTTTGTTTGAATCAACAATAAAAATATTGTTGATTTTTTTTTGCAGTTCCAACAAAAAAATTTGTATCATCAATAAAAAAATGTTTTGTTAATTAAAGTAAAAATGGTTCAATTTTCTTGAATTAACAAAATTCCTTTGTTGAAAGTTTTCTCAAAATAAATATAATTATCTGTTACTTTAAGAGTTCTTTTCAGTTTCGGTAACAAAAACTTTTGTTTAAAGAACAATTGTTTTGTGTAATTTTAAGAATTTTCTTTGTTTTAACAACAAAAGGTTTTTGTTACAGAAACAATTATAATATTTACTTTAAAATTATTTTTTGTATTAGAACCAAACTAAACTTAACTTTTTAAATTCATTTTCAGTAGTGAATTACTCCCGTAATATACTTGAATAATAACAAGCGAATTTTTATCCTGTTTTTTTTTTCAAGCGTAAACCGACAGATTGAACAATGACCCAAGCCTGGAATAGAACCCGTGTCCTCAGAATTACGATCCGAGGCTCTACCACTGAGCTACAAGGAACTCTATCCGAGATCGAAATTTCTCACTCTTACGTATGTCGGACCGGCTGCATCCGCAGCACAAGATGAAAATGTCATCATGAGCACAGGGCTCTCTTAAGACATAAAAGTAGGGGAAGCCTCTGCACCCCCTCTACCAATTGATTTGTTATTTACTAAATCTATTTTTGGTATGCTGCAACAATTTGAAATTTTACCATCAAAATTTCGAGTAAACAACTATTTAGAAAGAGCGAGCTTCTTAATAAACATTTCGTAAGGAAAAAGTGCATTTTTTACCATGAGTGATTTTTTTTTTTTTTTTTTTTTTTTTTTTTTTGTAAAAAGTTATTCTGAAAAATAAATTTGGAGGTACCTTTGTATTCCTTTGGGTAAGGACGGGCTTCCCGGGCCTATTTGGTAAACAAGCCCTGCATGGGTATGCAAATTTCTGCGGCAAACATGAGGCGAAATTACAAAGCCCAGCATACGGCAACATATAGTTAATTTTTAATTCATTTTCAGCAGTGAATTACGCCTGTAAAAAGCAAGATAAAAATTCACTGGTTATTATTCAAGGATTACAGGCGTAATTCACTGCAGAAAATTAATTAAAAATTAATTGTGTTGCCGTATGCTGGGGCCTCAGAGCGCTATTCTGAGGACCCGGGTACGATTCCCGGCTTGGGACATTTTTCACTCTGTCGGTTTACGCTTGAAAAAAAGCAGGATAAAATTTCACTTGTTATTATTTAAGAATTACAGGCGTAAATCACTGCTGAAAATGAGTTAAAAATTAATCCGTGCATTAGTTCTTGAGATTTATTTATAGTGAAAATCATGAAAAAAGTAACATAGTCGGGTTATTTATACCAAAACGTAATCAGCTTCTATTTATGTCAAGGTCTAACTCAATCTGTAGATTGTTGTAAATCAGTGTATTAGTTCTTGACAAAATTGTGAATCTATTGCAGAAATTGCAACATAGCAGCCTCACCTGTTGCGCTATTTACACCAAAAACTAATCAGCACCAATTTATATCAGGAATTAACTGAATATAAAGTTTTGTTAAATTCCGTGCTTTAGTTCTTGAAATAAAGCGCCCACAAAATTTTTGTCACATACAGACAGGCAGAGTCATAGAGAGCCATTTTCTAAAATCAGTCAAATCGTGTTCAGGACCTTCTAAAATCCGTCGAAAACCAGAAGTTGAAAATTTTCATATTTCCAATACTTTCTTCTTGTAAAGATAGAATAAAGTAATAAATGGGATAGGGGGATTTTTAAAACTACCTTGGTCCGTGCCAATTAAAAGTTTTAATTATCCAAAGATTATGTTAATCCTTTAATTATATAGCTATATAAGTCAAATAAACCAAGTTACGTGAGAGAGTTATGGCTACTACACAACAATTTAAATTTTGTATAAATTACAAATTTAAATTACAAAATTATGGTAAAATTAAAAAAAACAAATTTTGTTAATTCAAGTAAAATTGATGAAATTTTGTTAAAATTTTGTAAGAGTATTTACAATATTTTTTTTTGTCAATGCAACAAAACCAACTTTTTACTTTAACTAAAAATTTTGCTTGAAACAACCAAATGTACTCAACAAAACATGTTTTGTTGTTTTAATCAATTCCTTTTTCTGAGTGTACGCTTAAAATAATAAAAAAAAATATTTAAATTCAATTTTTAAGAAATATGGTGTTTTTAAGAAATATGGTGCAGGAAAATTTCCTCATTTAATTGTCTTTATATTTAAAAAAGTATTTAAAAAAGGAAATGACAAACACTTAATTAGTTCATTAAAAATTCAAAACTGATCATATAACATATTTCTAGTTCTTAATATTACAAAAATACTTATAAAATCTCATTTTTCGAAAAAATAAAACCCACACATTTTTTGTGTAAGTAATCGGATCTTTTTTAGTTGCTCGCCGCAAATTTCAAGCTTTTGTTTCTCATTCAGAAAAACTTAAGCATTTTGTATTCATTCGACTTCAATGTGAATATTTCTAAGTAGATTTAGGGGAATATTATAAGCTTTTTGTAAACCATCATTCTAAATCTCGGATTTTTGTAGAATTTAAAGCGGTTATTTTGATAGCATTTTTTAAATGTGAGTGTAATACCGTGCTACTACTATTGATACTAAAAAAAAAAAAAAAAAATTATTTTTTCTTATATGCATTTTTTTCTGAAGGTGAAAATTCATTACATCCAATTATATCAAAGTAAAATCAAAGAAAAGCTGAAATCTTGATATAAGCTATTATAAATTGTCTGGTGCATTATTAATAAGAGAATTTTCGTTGAAGATATAATTTTTTTAGACATAGTATATTATTAATTTTATAATAGACTGGGATAGATATTATGAAGATAGATATTATAAATTATACGAATGAAAGAAAGATAATATAAATTATGATTTTATGGCATATGAATTAAGCATTATATCATTTAATAACACCAAGAAAACAAATTTCTATTATATATATTTTGAGACATTTCTCATTTAACTATGTCTCATACCAAATGTATTATTTTAATCTTTGGAAAATTTACACGTCTTAATGTATAACATCACTTTTCTTTTTTTCAATAAATATCATGATAATCAAAGTAATAACTTAAAGATTAACACACACACACACACATATATATATATATATAACTAATATAACTCCATTATATATTTCTACGTTATTTTAAATTTTGTTTCTCATCGTAATATTTAATTTAATTTATTATTTAGTACATAAAAGTAAAGATTAATGTAGCATTATTTATATGTTTAATTATTCTTTGCACCATTAAATAGATTTATTATACTATTTGTTGCTCAAATGTACAGTAAATCTTCAGGTTATATGACGTTAAGAAGTTATTTCCTTTCTAAGAATTACACAAATGAACCTGCTATTCTAGAATTATAATATATATTTATATATGTATGGTATTATATATATATATATATATATATATATATATATATATACGGTTGAATAAAAAAAAACAACGAACAAGTTAGTTATTTTACTAAATCCACGAAATTTGCACTTTTATTACCTCATTGTACATATGAATAATCTTAACATAATGAAACTATGAAACAAGATTAACTGAATTATAATTATTTTATATTCATACTAGGGGGCCCACCCCCCTGCGAGCTACGCTCGCCAACCCCCGCTCAGACTTCGAAGCCTCTAAAAACATGACAGCGTGCTTTGTTTTAAAAATATTGGTAAATCTGTAATTGGGTTGCCATGCTTTTAACGTTTTAATGGGGCATTTTTTGATTACCATGGCCTCATACACAGCTGTTGCGACAACTGACGACTGTTTTCGGGATTGATAAGTAAAATCAATTACAACTTGAAAACCAGCTTGTATAAAATGGTTAGGTTTAAATTGTGGCTACCTCTCGGACTTTTATAACAACGATCTGTATTCTATTCTTCCTTTGCGTTTAAGGATGAGAAAAATTCCATCTGCTTGTGAATAACATTAAGAACCACGGTATTGAAAAGTACTGTTATAGACATTTTCAGTAACAGGTTTTAATTTTCTGTCTATTTTAGTGCACCATCATGCATATTTTCATGTTATTTTAAATATGTAAATTATTTATTTTAATGAATATGTATATACGAATTTTCTAATAATTATTTATCATACAAAATTAATTAAATATTTTATGCATGCATGCCTGCATTTATTCGGCATCAATTGATGACATATTTAAACAAATTTGCTATCCGCGATAATTTTGCACCTTGTTATGTCACTTGAATATTGTCCATAAGAAAATCGGGTACTTTTCCAGTATAGGATCCTTTGCTTTTAGGTTTGGCGTAATTCGAGCTTCGAAAAGGGATAGATTCTTTAATATACATAGATTTGTTGCCAATAGTTATGAAAACAAACATAAATTAAAATAACTTTTATTAGTTGTTTTGCATGTTTCGACTCTTTCCGAGTCATTTTCAAAAATAAAATGAGAATATTCTAAAGCTTTAGAATATTCTCATTTTGTTTTTGAAAATGACTCGGAAAGAGTCGAAACATGTAAAACAACTAATAAAAGTTATTTTAATTTATATTATAGTTGTTAATTTTACACCTTTAGCATTTAAAAGTAATATACTATTACAACGTGTTATATTTTATTATACTGTTAAACCCAATGAGCTTTTGGTGTTTTTCTATTATAGGGGTCTTGACGCTTTTTTAAAAAGCTTGGCGCAATTCGGGCATCAGAAAGTGAGATTTGGTGCCAAATGACATAAACAGTCATGGAAACAAATTCGACGATTATTTTGTTTATACGCGTATTTTAATTATACGTATATTATTATTGTTTTTTCTATACAAATTACTTCTGATTATATATAAAATAGGATAAATGACATTTTACGCTAAACAAACTGTATAAATATTTTTTTGCTCCTTTCTTTTGCGTTTATATAAATGACGTCATTTGGACGAATTTATTCAAAATATTTTCAGTTTATAAATTAAATTAAATGCTGACATACGATTGAATCCTGACGATAGAAATGTGATTTTTTTTTTTCAAATTTTCCTGAAAAACATAATTTAATCACAATCTTGTCTTCGTTATCGATTGAAATAAAAGATATCCACACAGGTGTGTTTCTGATGACAATACAGCATTTTAATATTTTATAATTTAATTACAAATTAATAAATTAATTTTTAGGCATTTTCCCGTTAGCCAACCATAGGCGATTAATCACCAAATATTCTTTATAGTTACAATTGTACAGGAGTTACAACAACAATGGATTTAAAGGTGAGCCAACCCGCGCTCGTCAAAAAGGAAAACTCGTTCTGAAACTGCAACAAAAAATATTTTGAAGACTAAAAATGAGAAAATATAAATAAAAAATAAAGAGTATAATATATATTTTTAAAAATGCTTCATTAACAATTAACAGTTTCATATTATTTAAATTATGATTATACGCTGAGGAATCAATATAAAAATTGTAAAAATGTAGTTTAAATAATGCTTCGTTTATTCTTTCCTTTTGCAATATCTTAAAAAAGAAACAACGCAAAAATTATAATTTTCTAAATAAATTAACTGTCTCGCGGTTTCTCCCAAGCGTAAAAAAATGCAACGATTATCCCATAATTGATTTCGGTGCCGACACCAAATTAATGTATTCTAAGAAACATTTCTGCGAGCAAACATGAATTGCCGTCATTAAATTAGGCCTGATTTTAAAAAAATACATCGAATGCTTATAAAAAAGTGGTTTTTAGGTGCGTTCGTAATTATATAAATACGTAGCACCTATAATCGTCGTCTGGTCCGTCTGTCCACATATAACAGCTCAAAAAGTACTCAACCAAAAGGTTTTTAATTTAATATATATAATCGTGCCGAATTTTGTCGAGTCATTTCAAAATTTATGAAAATCGAATCAAAATTTAAAAAGATATTAATAAACGTTTTCTTCATTCTATTAAATCCTATCATACATAATTAATTCATTTATATCCCATGATAGGTAATTATTCTAGGTTGCCATGGCGATTTAAGATAGAGTCTTATTATTTCCGTATTACGGAATTTAAAAACCGAAATTGTATACTAAAATTGTTTAATTATAGCAATCCTATAATCTACCGACAGATATTTGGATAAATGTTTCAGGAGAAATATATATTAAATGAAAAAAGAGTCTAAATATGGATTTCAAGTTCTAAAATTTTGAAAGCTAGGCTTAAGTTTCAGATTGGAATTTTCAGTAAATGTCAACAAAAGATAAAATGTTGCCAACTTAAAATATATTTATTTTATTACGGAAATTAATCATACCATAATAAAAGACGATATAATTCATTTAACTGAAATAATAGCGATGGGGTTTTTTTTCGTTGTCTTGTATTGAATATTTGCGCATAGTATAGTAACGTAACAGAATTGTAATTAATTGTTTGTAAAAGTGTAGTGAAACTTAATTTCATAAAATCAAAATAATATCTATAATATGAATATCTGAACATAAATAAATTTTGTATTCACGCATTTTTGCATCAGAGCTGAATATTTATAAAACTAGTTTCAATACGAACGCACCACATTTGTCACGTTTGAAGTGAAATTTCTAACTTGTTTTCTACTATTTTTAGCTCACAGGCTATCAAAGCCTGAGAGCTAATGTGCCCGCCCGTTCTGTATGTATGTATGTACGTATGTATGTATGTATGTATGTACGTAACGCGATAACTCGTGATAGAATTATCCGTTTTGCTTCAAATTTCGTTTACAGGTTCATTCTAATAAGGCGCTTCCCTGATTATTTTTGGGAGTTCATTAGTTAAGTATAAAGGGGGAAAACGGGGGGCTAACCCCCTTAATTTAGATAAATGGGTTTTTCATGCAGAATTATCCGATTTTCTTCAAATTTTGTATATAGTCTCATTGTAATAAGGCACTTCCCTGATTAGTTTTGGGGTTCATTGGATACGTATAAAGGGGGGAAACGGGGGGCTACCCCCCCCTTTAATTTAGATAAATGGGTTTTTCATGCAGAATTATCCGATTTTCTTTAAATTTTGTATATAGGCTCATTGTGATAAGGCACTTCCCTGATTAGTTTTGGGGTGCATTGGATAAGTATAAAGGGGGGAAACGGGGGGCTACCCCCCTTTAATTTAGATAAATGGGTTTTTCATGCAGAATTGTCCGATTTTCTTTAAACTTTGTATATAGGCTCATTGTGATAAGGCACTTCCCTAAATAGTTTTGGGTGTTCATTGGGTAAGTATAAAGGGGGGTAAACGGGGGACTAATCCCCCTTAATTTAGATAAATGGGTTTTTCATGCAGAATTATCCGATTTTCTTCAAATTTTGCATATAGATTCATTGTGGTAAGGCGCTTGCCTGATTAGTTTTGGGTGTTCATTTGTTAAGTATAAAGGGGGGAACGGGGGGCTCACCTCCCTTAATTTAGATAAATGGAATTTTCAAGCAAAATTATCCGATTTTTTTCAAATTTTGTGTATAAATTCATTGTGGTAATGCGCTTGCCTGGTTAGATTTTTGGGGTTTTTGGTTAAGTATAAAGGGTGGGAACGGATGCTTATCCCCCCCCTTAATATATTGTCGATTTCTTTATTTTTCGAGTGGCATTATTCTTTGAAAAAATGGCATAATATACAATTAGTGTGAATAGCCTATGAGCTCAATGCCCTAAGTTTAACTGGGCAGTTTTCTTTATTAATTTTCTAATCATTTAAGATTTTTTTTTCAGAATGAAGAATCAATAAAACGAAATCGAATTTTTTAATGCTAAACAAGTATATTTTTGTATAGTGCATAAAAAAATATAAAAATTGGCGGCGGTATCCTTACTTTTAAACTCATGTGCGATGCAAGATTCTGCATTGTAGAGTCATATGAAGTGTAACAAAAACCATGCATGAAGCATAGATTGTGAAAAACTTTCTAACACTTTAAGAATATTTTAACAAATCTTCGTTGTTTAATGAAGTAAATAAGATGCCAAAGTAAACATTTTAGCAATAGCATAACACATTTCAATAAAAAAAAGAAAGCTGTCCACTGAAACTGAGGGCATTGAGCTTACAAGTTATTCACACTAATTGTATATTACACTCTTATTTCAAAGAGTTTGAAATAAGCCCTCGAAAAATAAAGAAATCGACAATATATTAAGAGGGATCATCCCCCCGTTCCGCCCATTGTAACTAACCAATGAACCCCCCCCCCCCTTCCCCTCTTTTATGCTTAACCAATAAACCCCCAATACTAATCAGGGAAGCGCCTTATCACAGTGAACCTACATACAAAATTTTAAAAAAATCGGATAATTCTGCATGAAAAATTCATTTATTTAAATTAAGGGGGTTAGCCCCCCGTTCCCCCTTTATACTTAAGCAATGAACCCCCAAACCTAATCAGGAAAGCGCCTTGTTACTGTGAACCTGTTTACAAAATTTGAAGAAAATCAGATAATTCTGCAGGAAAAACTCATTTATCTAAATTAAGGGAGGTTAGCCCCCGTTACCCCCTTTTATGCTTAACCAATAAACCCCCAATACTAATCATGGAAGCGCCTTATCACAGTGAACCTATATACAAAATTTGAAGAAAATCGGATAATTCTGCATGAAAAACCCATTTATCTAAATTAAGTGGGGTTAGCCCCCCGTTCCCCCCCTTTAAACTTAATCAATGAACCCCAAAAACTAATCATTGAAGCGCCTTATCACAATGAACCTATATAAACAAAATTTGAAGCAAAACATGAGTTATCGCGTTACGTACATACATACATATGTACATACAGAACCGACGGGCACATTAGCTCTCAGGCTTTGATAGCCTGTGAGCTAAAAACAGATTTCAGTAATTACCTTCCATACACGGCAATGTACTGCAATTATTTTGTGCAGTCTGTATTAGATCTATAGATTTGTTTAGACTTTACATAGTATGCTAAAATTTAGTTTTGTAAAAAAACGCATAATATATTGAAAATTCACCATCGATAATTTCTGCCAGTAGACGGAATCTTTAATTCATCTGTACAGACCTGTGTATTACCTACAGGTTTTGATACAGGACACATATTAAGCTAAAATTTAATTTAATTGTTTATAACTAATATTTGCGTCTATTATTGACAAAGCATTCCCAGTTGACAAATTGTACGTGAAATTATTACATTTAAAATTTGTATCCATGAATCGCGAAGGACTGATTAAGTGTCCCATTTTCCCTCACTAACTATGTGTACGAGGGTGGTTTGATAAGTTCTCAAATTAACAGTGAAAACACAAGATTTTTGACATAATTTCATATTATTTTTCAATGTAGTCCCCTTGCAACTCAATACATTTAAGATGCACTCTTGTGTGCGAATTCTTTAGTGCAGTCCTGTACGAAGGTGGTTCGAAAATTTCCGTCCAGAAAAAGAAAATACAAGATTTTGGACAATATTTCATTTTATTTTTTAACTTGCAACACAATACATGTCAGAAGACTCTTGAGAAATGTTCATTCTTTGGCGCTTTTATTCGACGCACGGAGTGGTATTTAGTTCCCAAACATGGCCAGAAATGATTTTTTTTTAAATCTGTTGCCTACCCTGTGTATTATTCCTCAAACAGTTAAGTAGTTACTGCATCGAAAGGCGAAACGTGCAAGGCGCTAGCGCGACACAGCCCGCCACGTGACCAGTCCGAAGTTGCCGTTTGCTTACAGTAGTCCTGTGATTTTTTGATGCGTTAAGATTTTAGTGTTTTAAAATCTCTTACAGTTTTGTGTCTGAGCTAACTTTGAAACTTTGTTAACTGGATTGACAAAACAATCTATCGTCTTATATCTATAGGAATCGCTTATACAATATAACAATTCGTAAAAGTTTCAATACTTAATTAATTTAAAAGCAGCTAATTAAAAATAAAAGCCTATTTCTAAAGGAACTTTCAAGTTATTTACCGTTTAGTAACCTATATATCATTTAGTAACCTATAAATTTAGATTATCATATTTGAAGCTTCTAGAAATCATTTTTTGCCAAATAAATGCCTAGTTTACAATTAATTATTTTTTTTTTTTTTTTAGGAATTGAGCAAATTTAAATTTTAGAACATATAATGTTAACCCATTAAACGCCGCTATATGAATCATGTTAAATAAATAAAACTTTTTAAAATTTTTTAATACACATTTGATGTCTCTATTATAGAACAGTTGATTTTTTTTCAAAAAGTGTAACTGTATAGAAAATCCGGCATGTTCCTGTAGCGGGAGCTTTGGCGTCTTATAGGGGGAAAAGGTTCCCTTGATTGAACGCAAGTAGCATGTGTTTTTCTGCTACTTACAAGGAGACCGCCAAACATGATGCGCACACATTTTGATGATTTTAAAGTATGTTGTAGGGGTCATACCCCTAATTATTCAGGTCAAAGGTTTCCTTCAAATGCACTTTAGTTTTAGAGAAATTTCGGGTTAAAGTTCAGTATGCATTTCAAATACCCATTAGTTCGCAGTCTTGAACAAGGTCTCCGTGGTGCAGGGCCTAGCGCTCTGGATTTGAAAGCCGGAGATGAGGGTTCTGTCCTCGCCGGTGACTTTTACCTTTTTTTAATAAATTTTATATATTTGTCGCGTTGTAAGTTTTATGCAGAATAATGAATTCTGCATCTTTGAACTTTTTGATATTTTCCAAATAAATTATATTTACATTTTCGAATTGTTCGTGAAAATTTCTAGTTTTTGCGCAATTTTTATTCTAATATTTCGGTAGACGAAAATCCAGACTAATTTATGTCTTGATATCTGGTCTTTTTAAAATGATTATTGTTTACATTTATGTATATTTACTTGTTTATTTACCGTATTTATGAAATAATGCATTTTTTTATTTGCATTTTCTATTTAAAAAAAATTAAATGATTAAGAAAAAATTAACAAAATAATCTATCCTTTTAATATTTGATTTGTTCTAAATATATTGAAATATGTTAACTGCTGAAATACAAAAATATTTATCATCACCGACATCGACATTTTTTGTTTATTAAATATGGAACTAATTGTGCGATACATATCGCAAAAATATTCTGAAAAAATTTCGCATTAAAAGTCGCCTTTAAATATATTCTTTAAGTAAATTGTTTTAACAATATTGGAAGAATGTATAAATTAACATATTATACATTCTTTAAATACTTAAATTGTGATAAATATATTAAAAAATGCATTAAATTTGAAAAAGAAATTATTTCAAACTTGGTAAATGTCTGCAAAGGAAGCTAAACGAAACTGATGAAAAGAAAATTTTATTTATTCTGATTTTACCGTAAAAGTCATTGCAGACGATTTTTTTTTCGAATATTTTTTATATGTATTGTAATTAACAAACGATTTTTCTTTTCTAGTTGAATTTTTCTGTATGGCTTCGATTTGTTAGAATGAAAAAAACAATTAATTGTAATATATTATTTTTTATTTGTGCAAATCAAAAATGATGTTGGGTTTGAACTTTACAGTTAAATGTATTTAAATAACATAAAAAATATATATAACTGGCTAAAACTTGGATATAAGAGTTATTGCTTTAATATTTTATTACTCTTTTCAAAATATGATCTTGGAATTACCTAATCATACATACCTTTAAAAGATTTGAAATAAAAATATTTTGTATAAATTATAAAAAAAATATATAAAATTCATTTAAAATTTCTTAAAGTTAAAAAAAGTATTATTTTAGAACGGTTATTAAAATATAAAGAGTAAATAATAATAATAAAAAATAAACAAACTCTAGACATAAATTAGTTTGGAATTTCGTCAATAGAAATATTAATTTCAAAACTGCACACAAAAAAAAAAAAAAAAAAAAAAAAAACTATAAATTTTTACGAAAAATTCGAAATGTAAATAGAATTTATTAGGAAAATATCAAAAACTTCAAAGATGCAGAATTCATAATTCTGCATAAAACTTACAACGCAACAAATACATAAATTTATTAAAAAAGGGTTAAGTCACAGGCGAGGACAGAACCCTCATCTCCGGGTTTCAAATCCAGAGCGCTAGCCCTGCACCACGGAGACTTTGTTCAAGATCGCGAACTAATGGGTATTTGAAAAGCAGGCTGAACTTTAACCCGAAATTTCTCGAAAACTAAAGCCCATTTGAAGGAAACATTTGACCTGAATAGTTAGGGGTATGACCCCTACAACATACTTTAAAATCATCAAAATCATGTTTGGCGGTCTCCTTGTTAGAAGAAGTTATGTTTTTAATTATTTTTAAAAAAGTGGATTAATTTTTTTGCATGCAATAAAAAATATTTAAAACGGTTAATTTATTATATATGCAGGCATAAAGAATTTAATACTGAATTAAAAATCATTATTTTGACTTGAATTTTTAAATTTAAGGAAAAAAACACTATTAACAAATAAATTTTAAACATAGAAAAGCTTATCTTTTTAATTATTTTCTTTCACAATTTTTTGGATTCCTGTAAGTATTTAAAAATCTATCTAGGAGATCCACACCTCTCATATACGTATTTTATGACGAAATTAACTTCTGTTGAGGTAAATCAATTTTCTATTTTTCTTTAGAGAACCATCTTTTTACCTGACCTAAGAGAGTCTCTTTTTCAAAATTAGATGCCAAACACACATCCTTGTTGTCTCTCCATTTTACTACACAGTTTTTCTGTGACGATGGATTCAAAAGTTTCTCTTTTATTTTTTCCTATTGTTTAGATTTACTTAGAGGACAATTCTTCAACCTATTTTCTCTGATTGTGTCCGTCATATGGAAACTACGCTTTTGAATTTCTTCTGATAATTCCAGAGATGTAAAAAAATTGCCTATGTTTTGGGGGATCGTCAATGCATTTAATTAAGTTCAAAACCAAACTCGTTCCAAGGCGCTTAGGTTCTATTTCATTTTTTTTTCTTCAAATGTATTTTTATTTTTTCCCACATAACCTTGTAAATTTAGTGGATAGCCTTCAGAATCAGAATACAGTGTATCGAAATATTCCAAGACTTGTTTTACTGTTAAAAATTTAACAGGCATTTTCACATATACATCGATTTTTTTTAATTTATATAAACACTATTCTTATCGACTGCCAAACGATTCAAATACACTATGTTTCTCAAAATAACAAACTAAAACGCAGTAAAATACAAGTATATTTTACCGTATTGTTGTTTATCCGAACCAAAGAACTAAAAATTTTATTTTATCATTTTAAGTGATACTTTGCATTCTTTCTTCCTAGGGGCGCAATGCTTTCTTTGTGAAAGGGAGTTCGCAGATAAAGGAATAATGAAATGCTACCAGTAAGTGCCAACGTTTCCACTCTGGGAACATTCCAAACAAATATTTCTATTGTTGCTGTAAATAACTCTATTTAATCCGTGTTTTGAATATATTCTTATTTGATATGTCGGTTTTAAAACCTTACAGTAGTTGAAAAAAACTAAAGAATTTTTTTTTTCTTTTTAACTATTTTTATTTCAGATATCGGAAAACCAAAAATTCTCTTTTTTAAAAAATCTACAAAAAATAGAAAAAAGAAAAATATTATTTTGACAAAAAATATATTTTATACTCCATACTAATCACTTTACTATAAAAAGATTGTTTCTTAAATAACTAAAAAATATTTTGAGAAAAAAAGTATATAAAATACATGTTCCCGAAACTGGAGCGTTGGCGCTTAATGAGTTAAATTCATTTTTATTCCTCGCATTACACAGTGCAATACGGTTTACTTTTTTAGCATAACTCAAAACCTATTTGGTAGAATTAGCTGTAATTTTAGATTCGCATATAGCTTCTAGAAATCATTTTCTTCCAAATAAATGCCTAAGTTACAATGTTTTTTTTTTTTTTTTTTTTTTTTTTTTTTACTGTATATTAATTCAAGTTAAAATTTATATAAAGATTATCAAAAAAAAATTTAAAAAAATCATTCATTATGTGTCTGAAACATTTATTTAATTTTTAACAGAATATTTGTGGAAAGGGATAAATCCGATTTTGGTTAGTTTGGATTACGACATTAAAAACAATGCTTAAAGTTTCTTATTAAACATTTGTTAGTGTAAGTAACATCTTTTAGCTTAACAAAAGATTTATTTCAATGAAATAATACATTTGAAAGTTCATAAATTCTTTTTCAATACATGTCTCTACATATTTCTAAAAGTCAAAATCTCAACACATAAATGTGACATTCGAGAAAAAAATAAACAAAAAACGAAAAGAAATGCTATGCTTAGAATCGCGCACAGGAGTACAGTTTCGTAAACATAATGCGACAAGAATTTCAATGGGCATTATTAAAATTCAGAACACTAAACCCTAGATATATTTGTGAAACACGAAGTCACATTTTACAGAGGTTATTTTCGTACCTGTGAAATAAAAAACTTTGAAACATGTTATTTAAAGCAAATATGTCAGAATTTAGTTCAATGGAAATAATAGAAAGTTTAACATTAAGATAAAGATAATTTTACAACATAATAAATAATACAAATATTTTAATTTTTAAAAACGATACAACATGTATAAAATTTTGGGAAATTAAAAAGTAAAATGATTTTTACTCTCGTTGTGGTGTTCTGTTAGGAGCTGAGGGTGACTCTCCACAATCCAATATCAGTATGTCTATATTGACGTAGGGCCCCACCAGTGGCTGAGAGGTTGTGCTCCCGAAGCTGGTAGACGGGAGGTGCTGGGTTCAATCCCAATCGCGCCCGTCGGCCTAATCGTTCGGAGTTTTCGTGGTTTTCTTCGAGCCGTGGATTTCTCCATGCGTAAATACGGATTAGGTTCCCTTAGAAAGACCCCCACGAAGGGCACTCCCCCCGGGCCTATATCCCTAGCGTAGATAATTGGCCGTCAATAATCAACCCAACCCTATATTGACGTAGGGGGTATTTTTAAATCACTCACATGGGGGTCCCTTCCCAGAGACATGCACTGTAAAAAAAAAATTCCTGAAAAAAACGGAAATTGTACTGGCAATCGGGACACCAGTATTAATTCCGTATTTTAACGAAAAAAACTTGCGCAAATTCCAGGAAATTTTCAGTGATTTCAGAAATATCCGTTTTAAAATTTCCGTTTTATAACAGATATCTTCCGTATTTTTCAGAAAATTTTATGTCGTTAAAATAAACTTTATAGAACCAAAAAAAAAGATACTTAAACACCCTTAAACATTTCTGCTTCTTTTTTTTTCATTTCTGAGTGAGTTTTCAGAAAATAACAAACCTTTGCCACGATGAGAATCGAACCACAAACCTTCCGTGTACTAAACTGGCGGTCTAGACCACTATGCTACGACTGGGTGTACGCCGCTTCCTCAAATGTTGTTACTTATTTTTTCGCTTTTTATGATGTAACAATTTGAAGGTTCGGAGGATTTTTTTCAGTTTTAATCATGAAGATGTTCCAATGTTTTTAATATTTTCTTTTCATAATTAAAATTTTGTTTATTATTTGATGCCTTATAACAGATAAATTTTAACTTATTATGTATTATATGAGTATAACATTGCATTAAGAGTATTGATTGTTTCTTTTTGCAATAGTACCAATATTTTCTTTTTTCAAACATATACTTTTTTAAATTATTTGGTCTGATGATCTATTTATCAATTCCAATAAAAACAATAATTATCTTAAGCAGACGTTTTTATTACATGCTATTAAAATAAATTTAGTTATCCCTTAATTTAAAAAGCTTATGTAAATAAACTGAGAACTTTTGTGTACGGTTCTTTTAAACTGAATAGTTTTAAAAATATTAAAACAAAAAATTAATTTTTAAGGACAATTTCGAAATTAATGATTTTGTGATAGGTAAGTTTAAATTTGGAGTTATTGATTTAGTTTAAATTAATTTAGTTGAATTTATAAAATTGTAAGCTGAAGAAATAAACTTCATTTTTATAAATTTAAGGAAAAAATGATAAACTTTGTAAATTTATAATTTATAAAATAATAAATTTTAGTTTAATTCATAAATTTATAAGCAAAATCAGTTTAGTTTAATACCAATTTACATAGCGATAACTTGTATGAAGGAGAATTTTTCCTTTTTCGAAAAGTTATAACATCTTAAGTTATAAGCAAGAGTCGATATAGGTTTTCTTTCTCTTGTACCCATTTTATGAAAAGTAAAGGTTATTTTTGTGAAATTTATTAAATTTTTGTGAAAAATAACATTTTATAACGAAACTTGAAATCCATTTAATACTCAAATTCGAAACCAAGAGCATTTATTAACACTAACTTTTTAAAATCCTTTTTCTGAAGTTTTACTCGCTGATGAACTTGTTTGTTTACAAATTACACCTTTTAAAAGTAACAAAATAATAAATAATTAATAAATCGTAAGTTTTTATGGAATATAATTTTGTGAAAGGGCCTATTTTATTAAAAGGAATTTTTGTGAAGGTCCCTGTTTTATCATAAAGAATTTTGTGAAAGCTCCAATTTTATTCAATTAATTTTGTGAAGGGGTTTGTTTTATTAAATAGATTTTTGTGAAGCGGACGTAAATAGGCCCAAATTTTGTCTAGATCAACCCTTGGACGATGTTCTTTGAATATTATTTTTCCAGGATTGTCGTGTTTTAAAAATCGCTTTAAGGCAAACGCGTTGATGTTATAGTCTGAAAGATCCATCGTCTTTATATATAGAAAAAAAGAAAAACTTTTTTTTTCGATTTCGTAGTATAGGAATAAGAATATCTGCAAATTGGGTGCATTTAAGAAAAAAAAAATGATTTTGTGACTCTGTCAGAAAGTATCGAGTTTAGATTTGAGCTATAAAAGCACTGTGTTACTTGATAATCGATCAAAACAGAGGCATAGGTTTATCTATTTTGAGTATTCTTTTTTTGTTTACAAAATCATATAACAAAAATCCTACTATATTTTTTGTATATACTATACCCGTAAGGCATGGTGACATCACGGCGACGTCACTGTGAAGTCACACTGTGACTTTGTGACAGTCGTCGTGACGTCACGTGACGTCGATGTGAAGTCACTGTGACGTAAATGCGAGGTCGTTATGGTCGTTTTCAAGGCTTTCTGTGACCTCACAATGTGACTACTTTGTGAAGTCACCGTGCGACTTCAATGTGAAAAATGTGACGAATCTGCATCGGATAGGGTGACCAGATTTTACCCGAATCCTATACGGATTGTTCGGATCAAAATTTTTTTATGGTTCAAGTTTGTGACGTTTTTGACGACACTGCACCGGGTCGGGTGACCAGATTTTACCCGAATACAATCCAGAAACTTCGGATCGATCTTTTTGGATTTGTTTGGCTAGAGAATAGATTTGGATTAGTTGTCGTGTGACCTGATTTTCGTGAACCCGATCTGACCCGAGTCGGGTATAATGTTTTTACTGTAAGTCTTGTTCAGAATAGAATCTTGCATACGACCAAGTAACCAGATTTTATCAGAAATTGTGTTACGATACAATTTCTGATGTCGGCTCGGATCTAGAGTCATGCACGAATCTGGTTATATACTTCTTGAACATGATTGAATGTCTACTTGAACATGAATGATGGTTGACTGAAACTATATTTACATTCAACCCGTAATCTTACCCTAACCCAACAACAACAACAAAAATTCTGTAGGCCCACAACCCGACCGAACCTGATAAATGATTTCGCATAGATTCGGATAACAAGATTTCACCAAATACGGATAAGATCGACGATAAGGATTGGATCGGCAATCATTTTTTTATGCAACTCGTATTCAAATTAAAACTTTGCATCTGATTGGGAAACCGGCTAATGTAGCCGTTAAACAAGAAAATTATAAATGTAAAAAACGCATACTAATATAAAAATAATAGATGAATCCATTAAAAATTATAATAAAATTAAATATTTTAATAATATGAAATTCTATTGTGTAAATAACCACTTTTAAAAATAACTTCGACTTCCATTTGTTTTATGTAACCACCAAAAATGTTGACAATAATTAAAACTATGCTATTTTACTTTTAAGTATTGAAGTTTTTAAATGTGTATACTTTGCCATATTTCCCCTCGTTCAGTATCACGAAACTTTCTGACACATTTATGAACAAATTTTTAAACGCTTGGCACTTGCATGCCTGATTATTAAAGCGATTTGGAATGAATAGCGTTTTCCATTTTTAGATAAATGAAATGCTTAAGAGCAATTTTGGTCACTTTTTTCCGTTTCTGACGCTGCGCATCGGAAATTCGGTTCAAAACACCAACTTTGATAGTGTTTTCTGAAACATCTTTTGTCAAAAATGGAAAATGCCATTCTATTACATATATTCTGAATAAGAACACCTGCCAATTTCATGTGTTTCCGAATAAAAATGAATTCAGAAATTAGTTATTTTGGATTTGATTACAAATTTAATGAAAATAAAAGTATAGATTTTTAAATAAGCATTGTGAAAAATTTATATTAGGAATCCATTTAAATAATAGATCTACCTATTGTGCGATATTATTAAATAATAAACATTGTATTAAGCAATAAAACATTTTTCGAAGCAAATAAAATTTAAAACTTCGGATCATAAACGCAAAGAAAACAAATTTTTTTTTTTTTCTTTACAAATTATTTTATTTATAGTTTTTGATAGAATACTAAATGCAGAGCTTAAATATCAATTTTTACTATAGAAAAAATTCGATAACATAACTGGAAAAATTACCTTAACTGAATAGCTGTTTTATTGTTTCATCAATATTCATTATTTTTTTGCACCTAATATTGACATATCTTGACAACTAAATTTGTAATGAGTTAAATTGTCGCAATTATTTCAAATATACCAGAAAATTATTTCTCAAAACCTCCACTAGCTAAGAAATTTTTAAATTGTAAATCAAATATTAATAGTTTTGAAAATTGCAATGTTTTTAATTACAATGAATAACTATGAAAATTGAACTGGAAACGCAAAATATAAATACATTCCTCGTTATAAATAACACTTTACATTTAGAATATATATTGTTAGTAAATACTTTAAGCTTTTTTCCAAACTCTCTATTTAAAACGATTTAAAACATTAAAGATAAAATTTTATACAAGTGATTAAAAAAAAAATAGATTTAAACATTTTAACATTTAAATAATGCAGTATTAATGTACCATTACTAAATATGCACTATTAACAAAACTGCGAAGACATTAAAAGTTACCTGCTAATCTATAAATAAAACCACCAGTTCTAGGGATTAAGTTTTAATGGTCGTTGACTGCTTCCTTTTCATTGAAAAGGAGACTCAAATCCACTGCTTTAATTTTCAAAGTGTCCAGCTTAGGTGTGTTCATAGATCTGAGATATCAAATATCGCACGCAGACCTTAATAACGCACCCAGCTAGACATAAGGATAGGTTAAAATGGATGATTCACTTTAAAACGTTAATTTACTTTCACGGTATAAATTCCACAATATACTTCCACAAACTAAAAGAACACCACACTACACTCTAATCCGCCGATTAAATTAATCGTCTGCCCTGAACATCTGCGATCATGATCTGCGCAGTAATGTTTACCACAAAGTAACATCTAGCAGGTGTTTCCAGAAAAAGAATAGAAAGAAAACATTTAAATAAAGACATTTCAAATGCTTTATAGTTTATATGGCTGACAAATAACTTCTAATAAAACTATAATATTCTGTTTTTATATGAGAGAGTTTAGTATTCTTGGAAATAAGCTGTGAAAATTTAAATTTTTATATATTTTTTAATCAGTTGCATTTGTTTTAGGCGTCCAAAGTAAACATAAATTTTAAATAAAAAGGGATTTAATAGTCTTTATAAAATAATTACGACATAAATATAAATACTATTCTGCAATCAGATTTCCTAAATACGATTTTTTCATTTTTTACACTCTATTGAAAAGAGCAATATATTTAACAGAGGTGATATCTTACTAAGCACTGACCAGTTTTGGAATAAATTGCTATAGGAATGACATATACTTTATGACATATTTTTAATTCGTTTTTGTTCGGAAACGCATGAAATTGGCTTTTGTTTTTATTCAGAAACTCTGTAATTGAAAGACGTTTTCCATTTTTTAGTAAAATCAGAAGATCTTTCAGAAAAGAATGTCAAAGTCAGCGTTTTGAACCAAATACCCGAAGTAACAGGGAAAGAAAAGAGAAAAACCAGTCGTCACGTGACACGAATTGCTTATAACTCGATAAGTAATATATTTATCAAAAAATGGAAAACTCATTTCGATTCCAAATTGCTTCCATAGTCAGTCCTGCCCATTTTATGCCTTTGCGTTTAAAAATGAGTCAGAAATTAAGTCAGAAAGCTTCGCGTTGTGGAGCAGGTCAGTTGAGAACCACCTTAAATATTCAGTACAAGAAAAGTCTTGAACGCGTTCACCGGTCACCCCGAGCACCCCCGATGTCGAACTCGCAAAAATGGTGTCCTCACTTTTTAAACAGAAAGCTGATGATTGGGTTGAGTGGCCCCTCAAAATAATAAGAGATTGGAGATTTTTAAAATATTTTTAGTATCACAAAATTAGCAAATGAGTTCTATGCAGTGGTAGGAAAAAAAATTAAATGTTTGTATTTAAAATGCTAACAAATCTCTAAATCGCTAACAGTTTTATTAGAATGGGAGATCTATTTCTGAATTACTTTCCGCCAAAACTTTCCTACGTTACTAAATTTCTATTTAAGGATTTTTACCTGTGTATTATATAGTATATTTTGTTAAATTTCATGAAAATTGTAAAAAAATATCTGCCTCATATATGTTGACAAATATTTATTTATTATTTTATTTTGGAAATACAATATATTTAAATAATGTGTGACAATGTTTTTATTAATGATTTAGGTACATGACATAATTCAATTCTATATTTTATGAGTTTTTTTCCAAATTCTCTCTCCGATCACACCGTGAAGTCACAGAGTGTTGGCATTTTGGTCACAGGTTTTACGTGACTTATGTGACTTGCAGTGACGTCATTGCAACGTCACACAAATTTTTAAAGCTGTCAAAAAGTAATTTTCTTCATGCCATAAGATGTTCTAAAGTTTATTTTAAGTTTTCTTTAGATCTTCAAGACGTTCACATTTTGATCACAGTGTGACGTTACAAAGTGGTGTCATTTTGGTCACAGATGTGACGTGACGTACGTGACTCACAGTGACGTCACAATGACGTCAATGTGACTGTGCATGCTATGCGGGTATTTATATCCCTATATTTTTTGAAAACCCCCCACCCCCTTTTTTTTAAATTAAAAAAATTTAAACACAGCAATGTTGACCACATGACTGAAAAAATGGGAAAATATTTGACCATAAATCAGGACTGTGGTTTGTTCAAGAAACTGCACCTGATTAAAGCTAGCGCAAACTGCGACACTCCCCCCCCCCCACACACACACAGATTTTAGGGGGCCCCAAATTTTCGTATACAATTTTCGTAAAACTGATATTTTAAATCTTTTTTGAGATTGTACTGATTGTAATCAATATTTTGAACTTTTAGAGTAGGATAAGTTATAAAAAAATACTTATTAAAATACAGTAAAGGGTATAGCCAGGTTTCCTATTAAAATATGCCCTTGAGTCAACCAGATCGAGTCCTACATAAATCGATAGCCCTTCAATAGAGATGTGTTTTTGCCAAGTTTGAAGCATATATCTCAAACCCATGGGCAGTTATGACTCTTTATGTGAGTTTTGGAAAAAGGTGCATTGTGAAGAAAGTAGTGATCGAATTTCCCCGAAAAAAATCTAGGATGTGTAATATTAAATTACAAATAGTGGATATTATTTTCAGATTATTTTTTGCAAAATAACCAGTTTCATAAAATTTTTCTTGTTTTTAATTTAACTTTTTAATTAAGAATATATCGAAATTTTTCAGTGACCACCTTCATATTTTTACCAAAAATACTACGAGGTATGATGTATATTTGGTGTGAGTTTTAACTCTCTGCATCATAGAAAAAAAATTTAAAATGTGTTCCAGGGATGGGGATGTTGCAAACTGCGTGTGTTATTACAAGTTCATACACAGTTCTATGTACCGTTTACGTATGTAGTTACGTTGTTGGTGGCAATCATTTGAAGGATACAATTGTGTTTTGTTAGGCGGATTTTTTTAACAGTTTTCAGCTCAGTTTGACTTAACACTGTTGTTGATTAAACGAAAACAGTGTTAACACACTGAGGAAAACATAATCGGGGAAAAATTCCACCAGTAAATTTTAGTAGAAGTTTTTGCCTTATTTAAACGCTCTAGTCACAAAAAATTAGTCTTGAATAAGAACGAAATTTCTCTTCATTTTTACTGGTGGAAGATTATTCCGTTGGTAATCAGGCTCTGAACGGGAGACATGAATTCACGTCTTTTGGAGATCTGTAATTCGGCCCATGGCGGTGGTTTTGTGTTTCATATGTTACATTATTTCTCAAAGAAAATACACAAAATTCGCATTTTTACAATTAGAGTACTATGCATATTAATAGTTCGATTAGAAACAATACCACTATTATATACATATTTTTATAATAGAAACACGTGGTGATGAAAATTTTCGTTAAATAATGGAAAAAGCAAATTTAACGCCCATAGGCGGGCTTCATGTTTAAAAGACGAAAAGCAATGTGTTAAGTAAAACTGCACAGAAAACTAAAAACAAAATCAGTCAACTGTCAACTAACAAAACAAAATGCTTTCCTTCAGATAATTGCCCCCAACAGCATAGCTACATGCTTAAACTGTTCATAGAACTGTGCATGAACTTGTAAAAACACATGCAACTTGCAACTCCCCCCAACCCTGGTAAACATTTTTAATTTTTTTTCTATGATGCACCCTGCGTAGAGAGTGGAAACTCACACCAAATATACATCATACCTCGTAGTATGTTTGGTAAAAACATGAAGGTGGTCACTGAAAAATTTCCATATATTCTTAATTAAAAAGTTAAATTAAAAACAAGAAATTTTTTATAAAACTGGTTATTTTGCAGAAAACAATCTGAAAATAATATCCACTATTTGTATTTTAATATTACACATCCCTGATTTTTTTCGAGGAAAATCGATCACTACTTTCTTCACAATGCACTTTTTTCCAAAACGCACATAAAGAGTCATAATTGCCCATGCGTTTGAGATATATGCTTCAAACATGGCAAAAACGCATCTCTATTGAAGGACTATCGATTCATGTAGGACTCGATCTGGTTGACTCAAGGGCATATTTTAATAGGAAACCTGGCTATACCCTTTTCCAGATCAGTAATCAGAACTGTTCCTATCTCTTAACATCTATAAAATGATTTACAAACTTTTTTATATGTAGGAAGTTTGTTTTTCATTTCCGTTTGTTGTGAATCACTTAAATTAGTAACTTTCGCACACATTGAAGTGAATGCTTCCAAGGGTCTTTTCATGCCTTTTTTAAGTTCCATGTTTGTTGTACTAGTTCTTCTGCTTCAACTTTTGTGCTGTATATGGTACACAGAGTTCATGATGCCCAATATCAGGATCGCTTACGATGAACTAGCCATTATCTGAATGCACAATATGCAATTTACCTTGTTTTCCAGAAAGTTTGTCCTTTTCACGAATTTTTCGGCATTCTACAAAACGCCAATATGATTTTATTCCATTTCCTACATTTTTAGGTGGTTTATAACGCATACATAAGTAGGGTGCTTTAGAATGGCATTTTTATCTATATCTAATCATCTGATTAATATATTTGCTTAACACATATTCCGGTTTACCGAAAATCCTCTTTGAAGTAACACACTACTTTAAATTTCGCGCGTTTAATCTTCGCTGTGTAATACTTCAACTTCTAATGTACCGTACCACACATATGAATACAAAATTTTTTACGCCAAGTAGGGTTACAGGGTTATCAAGTTATAGTTTACTGAAGTAAAAAAAATTCTCTCCTTCACTGAGATGGATCCCCAGATATATTTGTCAGCTTAAGAAGAGAATAGGGGACAGAACAAAGCTCATCAAATAACAATGGGCTTCAGAACATCGAACAGCCTGGTCCTTCTAAACATAATCATTCTAGATTACCATCATCATCACCCAGAATTCCATCTATTGGGGTTTCATACTCTTGTCTATTAAAACAGTATTAAAAATATATAAGATACATAACCATTCAAGCTTCATTTTCATTTGATACATATGACATATTATCATCTAGTATTGTTAAGAAAAAATCCGTGATGTGTACTCTTATACTAAGCCAACAAATATATCTCAATTGAAACTTTTAATACACTATACGCATCCCATCACAATATAGTACTTTGATCCTTCTAAGCATAGTCATTATAGATTACCATCATCATCACAGCCTGTCACAAAACATTAATCTAAAAATTGTCCAAATCAGTATTTGGTTCCTTCTGCAAGAAAAGTGAAAAATGTGATGTTTCTCTATGTGATGTTTCTCTAAACAAAGGAAAAGTCATGTTCAGAGAAATATAAAATTTAATCTCAAATCTTATTAGAGTAGAAAACTGTCAAGAAAGAAAAGGAAATCACGTCTTGGACCACCATTTGATAATGTTAAGAATTCTAAACAGCTGCTCTGCTGTGCGGAAGAAGGTATGAAATCAGAATTTTAAATTCTGATTCGGGTACAAATGAAGAAAAACCAATTTTTGAGAAATTTGAGTCTACGGGATTTAAACTATTTTTATTTATTTGATCAATCAACGGTTTAGTTAAACCTGTTTATGCTACATAATTTGCAATTTTTATGCTTCATCTTTCGACCACACATCATTGTACAGATTTTAACTATGCAAATTTGTCTAACACCTTTTTTCACCAAAAAGGGACAAATTTAGTATAATTTGCATAATTTTCATCTTATTTCGCTTGATTTTATTTTTAAATATAGATATTTTTTTTTCTTTCTTCTTCAACAAAATTAATACATGAGTTTCGAAACGCTTTTATTTATAAAAATCTCATTATCTTACAAAACAAGTGATAATATTTTAACGTGAGCAAAAAAAATAGGAAACAGGGTTTTACTAAACTATGGTTCTCGGGAAATATAGTTGGATGTATCGACATAAGGTGAGCAGTAAAAAAAAAAAATTATTGAAATATAATAGAATATTTTTACCAATTATCCCCACAGCATGGTACAAAACAATTTAGATACCACAACCGTTAGTCGATTTCTTTAAAAGTGTATAGGGTAATTGGGTGCTTAATTTTGTTAAACTAACATAAAAAACCTCTAGGTTTTTAAAAGGATTGAAATGTACAGGACAAAACATACCTTTTTCAGGAAAAAATTCATAAAAGGAAGAAGGAATTTTAGTCAGTATTTAGTATGTTTAATTATTTAAAAGTAAGTTTAACTATTTATGTGTACTATTTAAAAAAAAAAGACAAAAAACAGGAAACACCAAATTACCACTTAAGTGGTAATTTGGTGTCACATTCTTAACAACTGTCACACCACCAATCGTATATTTTGAGGTAAAAAGGTGCATTTCATTTTGTACCTTTAACAATGTGCTATTCAAAACACTCTTAATTTTTTTAATCTGATAACATTTGAGAGCAGTATGAGTTTTTTCTTTGAGAGAATATGTTTTTAAAAGAAACAGTTTGAAATAGCAATTACATGAAGAACTTTAAAGGCTATGTTGAAATTTATAATATATTATACTAATTAAAAGATGCTCTTTCAAACTAAATTAACCATAAAAAAATTAATGGAACATGGTAAGTTGAAATAAAAGTTTTATGACACAAATTTGTGGTACATCAGTGAAAGCATAAATTATAATTAAAAGGTTTTAATAGAAACTCATATAGAGGAAAATTTTATATAGAGAGGGAAATTTTTCGAATGGATATTATGGTATTTTAGATATTTTCTAAATAATAATAATAAGAAGAAAATTTTCAAACGATTTCTTAAGAAAAAGCTATCAACGTTGTTGTACTACACAAAGGCGAGATAGTGAACCCAACTCAATGATATAGGCTACAAAGAAACATTTTAGAATGCAAATAGTGATATATTAGACATTACACAGCCTTCTGAATATATAAAAAATAATCTTTTCCAACAGTTTTAAAAGAAAAGTTTTAAGAAAGAAAGAAAGAAAAGAAAGTTAAAAAGAAAGTTTTTAAACATAAGTTAAGTCCCAGTTCATACGTATTTTTGCAGTCTAATTCCTATCTGAAGCAATCTTGAATAAAGAAGTCAGCTGTATACTTCTGAGAAATGATTAATAAGCAAAATGTTGGTGACAATCAACAAACATGATAAAACTAGAAGAAAAATAAATCAATTTATATGTAAATTACAGAGGAACCAAATTACACCGCCATTTGTTTTACGCAGGGTAATTGATTTTTTTATTGTGTTATTTTCAAAGATACTAAAGGAAGAAATGCAATACACATTAAAGTGTGCTTTCAACATGCCAGTACACCTTTTTATTCATACGTACATAATCTCACTTTTCCTTTGTCTTCATACAAGTAGAGCGATATCGAAACTTCGGAAGGTGCTCATTTTACACAATTTTTGCCAGATTCCAGAAAAAAAAATTCCTGAAAATGTACTACCTACACAATAGGGATATATTTAATGCACAGTACACATTTATAAGTACTATATTAAAATTTTCTAAAAGATTTGTGTCATACCATAAGATCAGGAAAATAGTAATTGTAAATGAGGCACCAAATTACCCCAGCATAACCTACAGATTTTGAGACAGTAAACAAGTATGCATATACAAAGGCCTGTAAAATATTCCTCAAACGAAGGCTCTATCGAAAGCATAGTTTTGGCGATACCGTGTTCACTTACACACTTACATGCGTAACGATATCTTCGAAAAACCTCCAAAAAGAAGCGCTGAGACCTGAAAACCTAAGAAAATTCTAATATACACACATATATAATTCTATACACATACACAATGGAATTTGTTTTAAAATACCGAAAACGGATTCAGATAATCTAAAAATGTTTAAATATAATTCTATACACATACACAATGGAATTCGTTTTAAAATACCGAAAACTGATTCAGATAATCTAAAAATGTTTAAATATAATTCTATACACATACACAATGGAATTCGTTTTAAAATACCGAAAACGGATTCAGATAACCTAAAAATGTTTAAATATAATTCTATACACATACACAATGGAATTCGTTTTAAAATACCGAAAACGGATTCAGATAATCTAAAAATGTTTAAATATAACTCTATACACATACACAATGGAATTCGTTTTAAAATACCGAAAACGGATTCAGATAACCTAAAAATGTTTAAATATAATTCTATACACATACACAATGGAATTCGTTTTAAAATACCGAAAACGGATTCAGATATTCTAAAAATGTTTAAATATAATTCTATACACATACACAATGGAATTCGTTTTAAAATACCGAAAACGGATTCAGATAATCTAAAAATGTTTAAATATAATTCTATACACATACACAATGGAATTCGTTTTAAAATACCGAAAACGGATTCAGATAATCTAAAAATGTTTAAATATAATTCTATACACATACACAATGGAATTCGTTTTAAAATACAGAAAACGGATTCAGATAATCTAAAAATGTTTAAATATAATTCTATACACATACACAATGGAATTCGTTTTAAAATACCGAAAACGGATTCAGATAATCTAAAAATGTTTAAATATAATTCTGTACACATACGCAATGGAATTCGTTTTAAAATACCGAAAACGGATTCAGATAATCTAAAAATGTTTAAATATAATTCTATACACATACACAATGGAATTCGTTTTAAAATACCGAAAACGGATTCAGATAATCTAAAAATGTTTAAATATAATTCTATACACATACACAATGGAATTCGTTTTAAAATACCGAAAACGGATTCAGATAATCTAAAAATGTTTAAATATAATTCTATACACATACACGTACCAAAAGTAAAAATACTGCTATAATAATATTTATCACCGGCAGTTAAAACTATTGTGGTTATAGTGTATTAAACTGCAAAAGGATGAAACTATCGATTATTTAGTTACATTCCAGAAAATAATTTGATTTGGGTTCGCATTATTTAAATAATCTTTACATAGCATAAATAAAGTTAAACTATTATACCTATAACAATTGACTTGCATTTTTTAAGGTATTTTGTTTTCTTGAACTATTTGTGAAGTTTAATAAATAAACAAAACTTTCAGCCAAAAGGCCATACAATGGAGCATTCTATATTCAACTAGCAGGCTTCGCCCGCTATGCTGGTCGGTTTTTTAAAAACGCACCTTAAATCAACTGAAATGTATCTGTGAATTTGACCTTTTTAAAAATTAATATGAACCTTTAGCTGGAATCCTTCCGCATGTCTTAAAACGATACGAGCGCCTTTGCGATGTTATATTTTATAATGTGTCAGACAAATTTTGGGCTGGAACAAACTCTCTTATTTGATCATTTATAGTAGGATAAGGTAAAGAATAATAGAATGATGTGCAATATACTAAAGCGATCCATAGAACTTTTTAAAAAGGCTAACATTTTCATAATTGTGTTCATCAGATTATAGAACTTTGCCCTATATTTCTATAACCAAGCAGCGTTGAACAATATTCAATACACTAAAAAGTTCCCTGAAAAAATGTCTAATTAAACAGCGCAAGTTTCACCGAAATCCATTCAGCAGAATCTTTTAAAAATACCTATCTTTCATAATCGGATTCATCTGAATATAGAATTTCCCCCCATAATTTTATAAATAAGCAACACAGAATGATATATTATATACTAAAACCTTCCTTGAAAGATTATGTAACAAACAGTGAAAGTTCCATAGAAATCGAGGCTAACGAAAAAGAAAGGCTACCGCGGTGCTTTACGTCTATCATTTTTTACAGACCGCCGGAGTCACGTGATGCTCGAATGAACCAATACAGGTGTACGAAAAAAGCATCACGTCACTCTAGCGGTCCGTAAAAAAAGATAAGTGGAATGCACCACGGTAACCTGTCTTTTTCGTTAGCCTCGACAGAAATCCATTCTGCAAAATTCAAGTTATAAGCAGCCGGAACGAAATTTCTATTTGCATTATATATATATATATATATATATATATATATATATATATATATATATATATAAGTAGATGATTTACTAAGCATTCTCTTAAAAATTAACGAACGGAGACAATTTTTGAAAGTTTTAAAAGTAGAATTGTAAATGCACAAGAATATGCATATACAAACACTACAAATGACGCGTGTGTAAAGTAATACAAAAATTATAATAATTTAATACATTTTTTCTAGTTGGTAAATAAATTATATAAACTGTAATTTTCTAACTGAGTGATTTGTCCACAATAGCTCAGTTTGTAGCGCGTTCTCAGTTTAAGCCAAATGTCCCTGGTTCAAATCCTTGCCTGGACATTTTTTCGCTCTGTTGGAAAATTACAACTTTTTTGATTTGTTTACCAATTAGAATAATTCTTTTAAATTAATGTAGTGTAATTATTTGGTTACTGTAAAGGTCTGAGGTTTTTCAAAGTGAAGCTCATTTCGTCTAGTTATTTTGCTACAGCTGATAAGGAGTGACCTTGAATGACCCACATATGTACATTCGTTTTTCTCTGCTTGCGCTGCGTAATTCTCGCTTCTGTTGTGGCATAATTTATGCTTCAATGCAGTGCTAAGAATGGAGAACTAAAAAGTTAATTTTTGTCATATTCTGCTCTTTTATTTCAGGAAAAGTAAAAAGGCTAGTCAAACTGGTCATAAATGTTGTGCTGTATACGAACAAAGTGTTGTTTCAAATAACACAGTTCGAAGGTTGTTTGAGAAGTTTAAGCGTGGTACTTTCATCCTCGAAGATGATGCATGCTCGATTTGGATGACCATCATCTGTATCATCTGTACAGAAGAACCTCTTAAAGGAAGCTTATCACTGAAATTCCGCGTTACACAGTTCAGGAGCTATTACACAGACCAAATTATTTCAAAAAGCACATAGTGCATGGTCATTTGATAGATTCTTTTATAAGAGGTATCCGTTTACAGATGAGAGACGTCGAAAGAAGGCATCTTCTTCGAAGCTGATATTACGGCTCTTAAACTTCTCAAACCACCTTTGAACTGCGTCTGCTGAAACAGCACTTTGTCCATATACAGCATAAATTTTACGAGAACTCAGGCTACCATTTTTACTTTTCTTGAAATGAAAGAGCATAATAACGAAATGCAACTTTTTGGTTCACCATTCTTAGCACTGCACTGAAACAAACATTTTGCCACAACACAAACGATAACTATGCAGCACAAGTAGAAAAGACCTAATGAACATATTTGGGTAATTCAAGGACACTCCTTATCAGGTAGCAAAATAATTAGACAAAACCGCATAAATTTCTGGTTGACCCATTACGTATTCAACGTTTTCTTGGAGTTCCATAAGATGCAATTTATTCTGTTGAGCTGTTTCAGATAACAGAACAGATGTCCCGATCAAAATGTTGTCTGAGTGAATTGTCAGATGTTTCTAATGTAGTTCAGTTGGTAAAGCGTTCAGTTTAAGCCACACATCCCTGGCGCAAATCGTGGCCTGGACGCTTTTTCACTCAATTGCACACAGAAAAATGAACCATAAAAGATCTCTGCTAAATAAAAATAAACTTTAAGCAATTTCAGATGCAAAATCTAAAAATCAATATTCATTAATTCATTTAAGAAATTAAATTGTATTTAAAATAACTGAAATTGCTGCAGTTTTAGATATGTAACAAAAAACATAAAAACTCTACTCATGTCAATCGATTCCTTAAACCTGAGAGCAAAATAAATCCTAGTTTGTGGAACTAAGTTTATTTTAGGGTAATTGTATTAGAGTCAAAATGACACAGTGGACTAATTTAGAATACACTTTTACTAATTGTACTGTTGTCAAAGTCAGCCAAAATATTATGTTCTTGGTATTTTTGGTTTAATTCTTGGTATAATTATAGTAAAATGTGTCTTGAATAAACACATTAAAACACTTAAAGTAAAAGGAAAGAACTTTAGTGGCAAAAGAATTACTATTATTATCAAATAATATGTCAACTCTTAAGTGACATCTTAACACCTACAATTGTTATTGGTATAGTAAGAAAGTGCAATACTAAGCATAATATTTGTTTATGAACCTTAATTATGGTATGTATATTTACTATTTTGCTTTTATCATAAAGATATAAAAATATGTAGTGTTGCCAACAAAGTTTATACAAGTACTATTATGTTTGATTAGATACAACGAATTAGAAATATGAAAATAATAGTATTTTACTTGAATGTTCTTATTTGAACAATTCTCACGAAATATATCAGGATATTCGTATAATTGCTGTAATAATTTTCTTTATTATTGAAATTGAGATCATTTTTTCCTTGTAATACCGCTTGATATTTTTATTTTCTTCTATCTATATTAGAAAAAAAATATTGTAATCAACATTTTTTTCGACTTCTAGTTTTCGACGGATTTACACGTTTTAGTACTGCGTTACCCTGAGATCCCGTGATCCAGGTTGAGAGGAACAAGCTCCCCTGAAGTCCCGTGATCCAGGCTGGTTGAAGAGGGCGCCGACGGGTTATTACTTCCGACATCGCACGACCTCGTGTGGGCACCGTGTGGACGAGCTAAGTGCAGTCGGAAACCCTGATTGACGATGACAAGAAGGTTCAACGTTTCAGTGAAGCAAACGATAAACGGTCGGTGCCAAAATGTGGCTGGTGAGAGAGAAGGAAAAAGTGAATGAAGAGAAAGTGGTAATCTGCAAAAGTCTATGAGAGGTGTCAAAAATATGTAAGACTTTAGGCAGGACACAAGCAAAGTGTGAAGTGTCCGAGGGAGACTATTGCGTTCTCTCAAAGGCTTTTCCATGGGGAGAGAATTTTATTTCAATTATTATTTATAACAAAGAAATCAAGAACTCGGTAACAGGCTTTGTAGGGACGCAGAGCAAAGCTCCCAAGTGCCGAGGTCCTCCTCCTATGGTGTCCTAATATGTAGGAAGGAAGAACGTCTCACGTCGAGAGGCTCAGAAGACAATGGTACTCCTCTTGTGGGACGGTCCAAGACCCCTCCTCGAAGGGAGAGGCACGGAATTATTGAGCCTTTCGACTTGATCGCAGGAACGGGTTCTGCAAGTTGCAGAATCAAAGTTCCGACAGTGATACTCTTTCAATGAAGGAGAGTTTTTAATTGATAAGTCTCTTTCAACGGAGGAGAATTTCTAATTAAACGCAGGAACTGATTCTTAAGGAAGGCAGAATCAGAGTTCCAAGGCTACCTTTCTTTTAAGGAAGCCATTAAATTTGATATCGAGGGAGAGAAGCTCGGTTTCTTGTTTTTTTTTTCTTCTTTCGTTTAATTTTCGATGATAGATCACTATCACGGCCTAAGTCTAATTATTTTAACTGGTAGAGGGAGAGATATCCCGGAATATGGTGCCTTCCGGGACACTGTCTGAGGAAAAACAGATCACCAACAATTATCCCCTCTCCCCCGATCTATTCTGTTTCTGTCTTATTTGCTAGATTACTTATGTAATTTAGCCTTGTCTTCTCATGTTTCTTCCTTTTCTTATTTGTAAATATTTTATTGGATTCCCATGTATTTTGTAGGATTTTCTACCTATTTTTCCAGCCATTTGCCTTCCGCATTGACGGTTGGAAAAAGCTGAATAAGGACAGACGGTGCACGGTTAGGCAAAGTGCTGCGAAGCGAAGGGGCGTGCAACGGCCTGCCGCTGTCACAGGCGGCCTGCGGAGGCTTTGAGGCTGGTAAAACAGCTAAAAAACAACCCCATCGGCTCGGTTCCTCAATGAGGTTTTCTTAGATCTATAAGACAATGTCCGTAGACAAAGCCTTTGAGCTTTGCAGCAAGTTTGCCAATCTCCATGCACGTTTTTCTATACACAAGAAGCGAGGAAACTGAGTTGCACTTGAACGCATTCTCGTGACAGGTTTCGTCACGATGGTAAGGTAAGGAAAGGTAAGCGATAGGTCACAGTCGCAAATTGGTGGGAGTTTTAAAGGAATTGAAATTGAACGCATTGAAACATGGTTTCGTTGTCACAATTGTAAGGTAATCGACAGGCCCGATGTCTCTAAGGCGGAAGTTGATGGTAGAATTAGTAAAGCTACAGAGGTGTTGTTCGGGAGGAACACCGGGATCCTGGCAGAGGACGCCGTAGCGTTCAGTTTCAATGAGATTTGGCCAAAGCGGGGTCTGAAAAGTGGGCAAATATGTCCCTCCAGGTGATCTTGAATCAACCCTATTGCAACGACCACTGGCGGCTAAGAATACCATACATGTAGCTATGCTTCGGCAGGAAGTTATAAAGTATGTTCTATGAGTGTGAAATAATGAGCAGTGGAGGGTTTCAGTTACGACATGTAGTTGTTGTGAAGCAATGAGATGTTTGATGTAATTAAATGTTGTGAAGCATGAACACATCCACGAAGTCACACACCGTCCAGCTCTCACGAATGCATCGGGGTCAGCGTGGAATGGCCGGAATGAGACACCGTCCAGATCTGCGAAGGCCTTGATGTGCAGTGAGGGAGGTAGTGAGGAGGTAGTAAGGAGTTGTGAAGCCACTCTAAGGATGGGCATTTGGTATGCTAAGTATGAAGCCTTACACAAGTTAGGTCCCAGATCGGCAGAGTTGTAAGGGCAATTGCCAAAAGCCAAGGGAGTGACGAGAGTTGTCATTCTGGCCAAAGAGGAAGGACTATGTTACCTTTTTGGCGAGTTGGATTAATTTATGTGTTTTAGTGAACGTGATTTCTCGCAAATTGTTATCATTCATTGTTGTAATAATTTTTCAAATCATACGCATAAAACTAAATATTCATATGCGTTAGCTTCAAATTAGCGCCAAACTTGACGACACTTTCGAAATATCACCAAATTCGGCGACCAAAAATAAGTCAATATAAATGAAGCTAATTTGACTATATAGCTGAATAATTTGACGAATTTCTTATTCAAATTCAGTATTAACGGATCTTCTGCAATAGGGCTCTTTGCATTTTACCTTGCTGTTTTCGAGTAGCATTAGCTAAAATTTTAAAAGAAAAATTGGAAAGACTTTTTTACTTTACTTCAGTTATCGTTTGCATCTACATATAAATAATGTATAGAGGATATCTGTAACATAAGTATACAATCTTATTTAAAAAAATATTTTACCGACATTTTGTTTAAAGGAAGAATCAAAGAACAATAACTATCTATGTCTTATTGCTGGAAATGAGATATTATCGGAAACTGAAATATTATCAGCATGTAAATTGAGGTTATCCGTTAAAAGAATCATATGAGAGTGCAATGGAGAACAAAAATATTACATTTTTATAGAATATTAAAGAAGATTGATGAGAAAATCGATGTCTGAGGGAATATTTTAAAAAAGTCTTCGATAAAATTTCCAATATTTAATGGCGGGCGAAAAAATAATATTGGATGTCTGGCACAGAAGACAGAAAAAAGTCTCTAGCGGTAATCAAAAATTGATTATAAAGATAGATTAAACTTATGGATATAAACTTAGATTTACATATTGAGAGATTTAGATTATGAGGATTTGTTTTTACTTATAAACTGAATATATTGATATATATCAAACTAAGTTACAAAAATGTTTTGAAAAGTTATTATGTTTACAATATTATAGTATTTAAATAGATATTTTTATATATTTCAATGTATAAACTTTATGGAACTTATTATGACTAAAATCAAATAATATTAAATAACTGTGTATTTTTAGCCCGCTATGATAACTTAAGATTCCTATTTTTACATTTTTAAAATTGTATGTTATTTTAAAGTGAAAAAATGGTTGGTCAATTTGACAAATATTACTTTTTTTATTAGTTTATACATTTTATTTTAAACAATTATTTATGATTTCGGAATTAATCAAAGTATTTTGAATAAATAAAATAAATATTCGAGAAGCAATTTAAGTAATTTTAGTACGTTTCTAGCGTGTTTTGACGTTATTGAGGACTTTTTATTAAAAAAAATCACTCTCTGCTTTTTTTATTAATTTACAATAAAATGGAAAAGAAATTAAACTCAAACGTACAAATAGGAATTAGAATATAAAACACACTTTTAAAATTGATTTTATTGATAATTTATTGTGGAAAAATATATGAAATCGAGAGTAATCTTCTGGATGCACGAATATTGTCTGTTAAAAAACAGTAAAAAGAAATTGTCCTTAAGTAATATTATAAAGGTAAAGGCTTTCTCCTCACTGATTGACTGACGAAACCAGATATTACAAAACTATTAAAGTTGGAAAATTGAAAGCTTGGACATGTATTCGTAACACGTAATAGATATCCTCTAAGAAAAATATCTCCGAAATTCAAATCCTAAAGAAATATATGGTTATGTAAGCTCTCGGTCATTTCATCATATCAGCTGATTTAGGTAGAAGCATAAAAGGTAGCATAACAAATCCGCACAGAGAAAAATGTTGGGTTGGGTTGATTATTGACGGCCAATTATCAACACTAGGGATATAGGCCCGGGGGGAGTGCCCTTCGTGGGGGTCTTTCTAAGGGTACCTAATCCGCATTTACGCATGGATAAATCCACGGCTCGAAGAAAACCACGAAAACTCCGAAACGATTAGGCCGACAGGCGCGATTGGGATCGAACCCACCACCTCCCGTCTACCAGCTTCGAGAGCACAACCTCTCAGCCACTGGTGGGGCCACAGAGAAAAAAAAAAAAAAAAAAAAAAAAAAAAAAAAAAAAAAAAAAGACACTTTCATATCTGAGTAAATTGATGTTTTCATTTTCTTATGAAACTTTTTGTTTCAAACAGGACGAACCAGTGCTTTCTATTCTGAAATACCAGAAATACTCAGAACATTGAAACATGGCCATACTCAAATATGAGTAGGATCAGTTCAAACTCATTTTTTGAACATGGAAATACTCAAACAAAAATGAGCACATAGAGTCAGTTCATACTCATTTTTGTAACATGGACATACTCAAACATGAGCACATGATGTTTTATCCTTGAGTGTGTGAATGTTTTCAGAAATGAGTATAGACGTGTTTCAAACTTGAATAATTTTGATTTGGAGCCATTTTGATTATGCAACATACTCAGATTTGGGTATTTTTTGCTTAGTTTTGAAAACTGTCGTTTTTAGAGTGCATTAAAAAATGGTTAAGCACATATTTCACCGATTTCCTAAATTCTGTGCCTAAGAATGTGAAAGGGGACTTTGAAGATTCTGGGTCATTAAGAGTAAGGGCTTCTTCAAGAATTGGGTCTATAACCAATTTATAAGTTTGAGCGAGGTAGTTTGGGCTTAAAATTAATTTCATTTTTGTAACTAATTTGATATTCTTGAAACTACATTGTTGCAAACATCTTTCATATTTGACGCCAATCTTGGCTGTGGACCCGAATACAAGAAGTTAGATTTAAAGGGACAACTATTTACTGTTTATTCTCGCCGAATTCTTTTAATTATCGCAGAATGTATATATATAAAACAGATCGGTTTGTTTGTAAGTTTCTGCTTGATGGATCGGTCCAAATGTGTCAAAACTTTTTTTTTTAGTAGAGATATACGATACAAATACTGATGGATATATTAGCGATTTATGATCGCGAAGACCACAAAACCCTGTTAAACTGGTAGCCGTATTAACGATCTATGAGTGTAAATTTCACAGAGTCCTGCTAAAGTGAGGGCCATGGCTATATACCGAGTGTCACTTTAACGGTTTACGTTCACGAATTGCAATGGGCTCCGTTATAGTGATTGTCATTTTACGGTTTTATGTTGAGTGAATCATTCGACTACTGCACCTGTTACAGTGGTCGCCGTAATGATTTATCGGGGCGCAGCCCATGGTGATACATTATAGAGATTGTTGTATTATATATTTATGCATACGACGAATTTAATACATAGATCACTGTTTTTTTACGCATTTTTATTAAATCTATCAACGCCTCTCCTCCCTTTCCCAAGATTAGCACCATAAAAAATATTATTTCATTAGTAATATATACTAGCTGGCTTCGCCCGCTAGTGGGCCCCTAATTTGCATCGGTGCCTCGAATCTTGTAAAACCTCGAATCATGTAAAACCTCGAATAAGATAATCCTCGAAACGACCGAACCTCCGACATGGATCCCCGATGCCTTCAGAACCGTATACCGGTCGTGCTACGCACGTACCGGCTAATCCCTTAATTTGCACATCGAATAGTATAAACCTCTAACCGACCGAACCTCCGACACGGAAAATTTGTGTTTTTCGATTCTTTTTCAAGTTCGGTTTCGGTCCGTAATTAAAACAGTTTTGTCGATTAATAACTCCCCGGGTCCGGGTCGGACTCCCGACCCGGCACAAACTTCACATCCGCGCCTTTTTTTCGAATTGTTCGGTCCGCGTCCGCCGTCAGTGCGTCGATTTGTCCCGGAGCCTTTGAGTGTACAGACCGGGAATGCACAGACGCACTCACACACTCACACACAGACGTTCACGGACATTAATAATTATCCGATTATTTCTTATTTTGTAAGCAGAGTAAGAGTACACTTTGTTTTTCTTCTAACAAATAGTCCACGAGAAGAATAAAGAAGAACAAACTGAAAATATTTTAGGATTTTTATGCAACTGGGATTCTTCTAAGATACAATTGGATATTTTGTTTACCAGATTATTTTAGTGTTATATTATGAAACAGTCGAATTCAAATAACAAAAGTAAATGAATACAAAGCATACTGTGAAAACGTGAAACAAAACGTACATAAATGGGGGTTAAAATGAATTAACTAGACATACATATCTAATATAGCAGAGCCACCTGTTGGATTATTTACATAAAACGTAATAAGCATCTATTTATGTGAAGGTCTAACAGAATCTAAAGATTCATGAAAATACGTACATTAGTTCTTGAGATACAGCTATTATAAAATTCACGTAAATGTAGCATAGCATAGTCACCTGTTGGGCTATTTACACCACTACGTAATAAGCCTCTATTTACGTCAAGTTCTAACATAATCTGAAGTTTGATGGAATTTTGTGTATTAGTTCTTGAGATATAATTATCGTAATAATCGTGAAAAATGTAGCTTAGCAGTGCCACATATTCGTCGATTTACACCAAAAAAATAATCAGCGATTTATATCAAGGTCTAACTGAAACTAAAGTTTTATTAAATTCTGCGCATTAGTTCTTGAGGTAGAGGGTCCACAAAATTTTTGTCATATACAAACAGACACATAGACAGACAGACATTTTGAAAAAACAGACAAATCGTGTTCAGGATCTTCTAAAATGTATAAATCCGTCGAAAACCGAAAGTCAAAAAATTTCATGAATCCAATACTTTCTTCTTGTAAAGATAGGAGAAAGTAATAATAATAATAATAAATTGAATAAAAAATATTGAGACAGATTGACAAAATATTGATATTTACTTTTACTGCAAGTTGTAATGATAGAATCTTTATCAAATAACACAATTCGTTTAAATTTTTCAATTAAAATAGATTTTAAATTAAAAGCATTTTGTGTAACATATGTCTTCAAAATTTATATTTTCAAATGTAAATTACTAAAATAAAAATGGCTCGTTTTTTTAATTTTAAATCAAATGTATATGTTCTTCTTTTTACTACTTTCTTCTATCTTTACAAGACGAAAGTATAGAATTCATGAAAATTTTCGACTTCCGGTTTTGATGGATTTATATGTTTTAGAAGGTCCTAACACGATTTGACTGTCTTTAGGAAACCTCTCTCTGTGTGCCTGTTTTTCTGTCTGTATGTGACACAAATATTGTGCGTGCTCTATCTCAAGATCTAATGCACGAAATTTAATAAAACTTTAGATTCACTTAGGCCTTGATATAAATCGCTGATTAGTTTTTCGTGTAAATCGCCCAACAGGTGGCGCTACTGTGCTACATATTTTACGATTTTCACGATAACTATATCTCAAGAACTAAAAAAGCACAGAATTTCATAAAACTTCAGATTCTGTTAGACCTTGACATAAGTTGTGTTGATTAAGTTTTGGTGCAAATCTCCCAACAGGTGGCGCTGCTATGCTGCAGATTTACACGATTTCAGCGATTGTCATCTCTCAAGTATTAATGTACGATATTGAATAAAACTTTAGATTCAGTTAGACCCTGATATAAGTTGGTACTGATACGTTTTTGGTGTATGTGAAACCTGTATGAGAAAGAAGAAAGTTTTTGGTTTGGCACATTATGCTAGTTTCCTTTTCACTACTTACTGCGAAGAAACCTTTATCAGGCTGTAAGTTAAACATTATTATACATATATATTTTTAATCATAAAATTAAGTTTCAAGTACATACTGTGACATTTCTAATTTCAAATTGTAATAAAAATGTATTGCTTATCGATACAATGTTTTCTTAGTAGTGACTTTATCCTATGATATGCATATCTCACATCTAGAGTGTTTAATTTTCATAATGAAAAAGTAAAAACTGAAGTTACTAACTAGTATGACAATACTTAAAAAGATATTCTGAAATTATTACTATAAATGAAATATATTGAGAGAGTCAAGTACATTATAAGTATTGCATTTAAAAAACATATTCTCACTAAAGAAAAAATAATTAAAATTAGAGAATTCTGCACACATTTAAAATCTTTTAAATGCGCATAAGAATTATGACATTTACACAACTACAGTTTTTTCTTCGAGTCTAATTAACAAAACCCAGACTTATAATTAAATAAATTTTTTTCGATACGAGAACTAGTTAACATTTCCTACATGCAATTAGAAAAAGTCAAGTAGAGAAGAAATTATACTGAACTGTTTGCCTTCGATAAGACATTTTCTCAATCGTACTCATGTACACTGTAAAAAAAATTCCTGAGGTTACTAATTTATTTTAGTAAATTTGTATTTCACAGAATTTTTTAGTAACCGGTATTATAAACCGGAATCATTGCAAGCTGTTTTCCAGTAATTCTTACAGATTTTCTTGTAACTGAGTAAGAATACAAAATTTTTTTTAGTAATTGCAAGGATAAATGAGAAAAACTAAAATTTTTTTAGTAGATCGACCCTTTTTTTTTTACAGTGTACCTCTTGAAAATATTTATGTTTAAAATGATAAAATTATATTTGAGTACCGATAACAATAAAAAAATGTCTTGTACATTAAATTGTCGACATATCTCAACAGGATGTGAAAAAACATGAAATTTGTGTTTTAAAACACCATAGCTTTCAACCTTTTTACTCATATGTTAGAATATATTGTTTTAAGCATGTAAAAAGTAATAAAAAAATGTTTGGCTTAAAAATAAAATATATATTGACTTAAAGGTACTTTTTTCCCTTCTGCAATAACCAGAAAATTACATAAGGTAAAGCCAGGAGAGATAGCGTGGTCGGAGAGATTGCGCACATAGAGGTTCGGGGGGAAGTAGTAGAGTGAGCGCGCAGCGACTCCAGGTAGTTGTACAATAGCAGTAATGGAGTGGCTACTTGAAAGTTCACGTTAATTGTTTTGAGCGTCTGAGATAAAGCATTGCTATTTTGTTTTGTTTTCCCAAAGTAAGTGCTTGAATTTTCATAGTTATTCATCATAATTTCTATACAATGTCAGTAGTACAAAATATTTTAAACTTAAACGATTTCTCATATGCTAGTAATATAGAATAACAATGTTAACATCAACGGTTCCTTTTAGTAGCGGCCATGTTTAAATAAAAGGCCGCGCAATCTCTCCTACTGAAATTGGAGAGTTTTCGCATCTGCTACTTAGGAGAGATGGCGCATTGTTCCCATTAGTTTCCATGCTAGGAAAGATTACGCAGCTTATTGGTAAATTTGCATAAAAAATAAAATATGAAAATGGACTAATTTTAAGTTAAACGTGTTATCAAGTAACTTAATGTTATTTTGTAATCTTATCTGGGCTTGCTTTTTCTGATTCTTTAATTTTTTTTTCCTTTAATTAAATTTTTTTCATCGTTTTTAAAATTATTTCCTTTTTCTGATTTTTTAATCATTAGGTTGAAATATTCACTCCTAAAACAATAATATTTGTTCAGAAAAACCTTACAACAATGTCATTTAAGTGTAGTTATTATTGTTAACAATTTAATTGTAGTTATTATTAGTAACAATCTCTCGTACCCATGTGCGCAATCACACCAACCCTGTAAGGACAGATTGCGCAAAATAACTTTCTTGGTTTTATTACAACTGTTCTATTAAATTGCAACATAACAACAAAATAGCAATGGGAATGCATAAAATACAAATGAAGTAAAATTTATTCATGGATAGCTTAGCAAAAACTTAATATTTAGATTTTTTTATTGTTGTTCTTTTTAAATGTGCGCAGACTCTCCTAGCTTTACCTTACTTCTCAGAAATATTTCCAATTTTCAAGTACAAAATTGTAAAATATACGAACGTAAATTTTGTAAAATATATATATTTGGACGTCTCCAAACTTTTTAATTTGATAAAATTTACAAAGTTTTTAGCAAGAACGATGTGAAACTGCTCAAACGATAAATAAGACTTTGGCATGAAAAATTTACTCAGCTCGCCATTTGTTGAGAATTCTGTGAAGCATTTATACTAACTGCTGTGTTGGACGATAGCAGCAATAAATAAAATCGTTTTGTAAAGACCACTGTATAAGTAATATTGACTTTTCGGTATGTTGCAGATATGCAACGCGGTGGTACAAAGGGTTAACGAAAATAAGATTATAAAATAAACAAATATGAGATGTTGAAATTACCTTTGCAATTTCTAAGATTAGGAGATCAGTTAATGACGTGGAAAGCTTTGGCAACTGAATTTATATGCGTTCCAATCTTTATACAAATTATATAGATACTAACAAAACCCGATAGCATAACCAATTATATAGATAAATTATATAGATAAAAATGCGCGGCTTTGCTCGCGTAATTCTTGAAAAATGCCAAGTGGTATTAGTTGGCTTATTTTCATTAGAGGAAATTTTACTGCCACAGATAATTCAGAAATTACTAATTAAGCCACACTAATGTCGACAAAATATCAAAAATTTCGAACGTTTTTCGCTCTTTCACCTCCCCCCCCCCCCCCAAAGTGGTAGTGTCACCAATATAAAATATAGCCTATGTTATAGCAGGGACTGTTACCATCAATTTTGAAAATGGTTCTGCAGTTCCAGAGATTCCAAAAAATTGTAATTTAGAATGTTTTTAGACCGCTTGTCGCTCATCTCACCTTTTTAAATTTCAAATTTTTTTAGAATTTGTTCTTACAGAGCATTTACATTTTTTAAATAACTAACATGCCAAACTTCAAGTTTCTAGCTCCTGCAGTATAAAAAAAAAAATCGAAATTTTAGAACATTTTTCGCTCTTGCACCCCTCCCCCTTGTCGTAGTGGCACCGACATAAAATATAGCCTATGTTACAGCAGGGACTGTCACCATCAATTTGCCACCATCACTTTTGAAAATGGTTCTGTAGTTCCAGAGATTCCATAGAAATTGTAATTTAGAATGTTTTTAGATCGCTTTTCGCTCATCTCACCTTTTTAAATTTCGAATTTTTTTAGAATTTGTTCTTAGAGAACATTTACATTTTATAAATAACTACCATGCCAAACTTCCAGTTTTTTGTTCCTTCAGTTAAAAAAAATCGAAATTTTAGAATGTCTTTCGCTCTTGCACCTCCGTGTGGTAGTGGCACTGACCTAAAATATAGCATATGTTAAATCAGGGACTGTCACCATCAATTTGCTGCCATAACTTTTGAAAAGGGTTCGGTAGTTCCAGAGATTCCATAGAAATTGTAATTTAGAATGTTTTTAGATCGCTTTTTGCTCATGTCACCTTTTTAAATTTCGAATTTTTTTAGAATTTGTTCTTAGAGAGCATTTACATCTTATAAGTAACTACCATGCCAAATTTCATGTTTCTAGCTCCTTCAGTATAAAAAAAAATCGAAATTTTAGAACGTTTTTCGCTCTTGCACCCCTCCCCCTTGTCGTAGTGGCACCGACATAAAATATAGCCTATGTTACAGCAAGGACTGCCACCATCAATTTGCCACCATCACTTTTGAAAATGGTTCTGTAGTTCCAAAGATTCCATAGAAATTGTAATTTAGAATGTTTTTAGATCGCTTTTTGCTCATCTCACCTTTTTAAATTTCGAATTTTTTTAGAATTTGTTCTTAGAGAGCATTTACATCTTATAAGTAACTACCATGCCAAATTTCATGTTTCTAGCTCCTTCAGTATAAAAAAAAAATCGAAATTTTAGAACGTTTTTCGCTCTTGCACTCCTCCCCCTTGTCGAAGTGGCACCGACATAAAATATAGCCTATGTTCCAGCAAGGACTGTCACCATCAATTTGCCACCATCACTTTTAAAAATGGTTCTGTAGTTCCAGAGATTCCATAGAAATTGTAATTTAGAATGCATTTAGAACGCTTTTAGCTCATCTCACCCTTTTAAAATTCAAATTTTTTTAGAATTTGTTCTTAGAGAGCATTTACATCTTATATGTAACTACCATGCTAAATTTCATGTTTCTAACACCTTCAGTATAAAAAAAAAACGAAATTTTCGAACGGTTTTCGCTGTTTTACCCCCCTGGGTGTAGTGGAACCGACATAAAATACAGACTATGTTGGAGCAAGGACTGTCACCATCAATTTGCCACCATCACTTTTGAAAACAGTTCTGTAGTTCCAGAGATTCCATAGAAATTGTAATTTAGACTGTTTTTAGACCGCTTTTCGCTCATCACATCTGTTTAAATTTTGAATTTTTTTAGAATTTGTTCTTAGAGAGCATTTACATCTTATAAGTAACTACCATGCCAAATTTCATGTTTCTAGCTCCTTCAGTATAAATGAAATTTTAGGACGTTTTTCGCTTTTGCGACCCCCCCCCCTGTGGTAGTGGCACCGACATAAAATATAGCCTATGTTGGAGCGGGGATTGTCATCATCAATTTGCAACCCTCACTTTTGAAATCGCTTCAGTAGTTCCAGAGATTTCCCCCTACAAACAAACAAAAAAAACAATCTTCACTCTTTTATAATATTAGTATAGACTAGTTGGAACCCTTGAAAGTTTGACGCCTTGACAAACAAATGTACAACTGAGGTCCTTTTATGACACAGTTTTTAATAAAAAATAGGCTTAGTTTAATATATACGTTTTATAAGGTGACGGAGGATTGAGACATTTTTCTCTAAGTACTGTTCGGAAAGTTATAGTCACAATTAAAATAACTCCAGGTTTACCTGTACATTCGTTTATACGTTGTGACTATCGAAAGCAAATAGTTTTAAAAGTCAACGATCTGAATGATGCAATATTAGGAAAAGCAGCAGATAAACACCATAAAATGATCACTGCGCATGTATTCCCTGAGCTATTATATTTCATGCGTGATTGATCGTAGAAGAGTAATATTTTTATCTACTCACAAAATCACTTTTGTGAACTACTGTATTTTTCTATAATTATAAGAATGCATTTTAATAAACATGTTGACCTTTTCCTCCAATAGTATAAAATTATCAAACAAATAAAAATTTCAGTGTTAATAGAAAAAAATAAGGAAAATATCAATAATTTAGTGGCACATTTTTATTACCTTTAGTACAATAAGTACTTTTGTTTTTTGGAAAAACTGCCGCAAATATTTGTAGAATTACTTTTTGAACTGTCTTACAAAAATTTAAAATATTTTTCATAGAAACTAATTTGCAATTCATTATGGGAATTATTTTTTTTCTACATCATAACTTTTAGAGTTTGGAACGTTAAGTGTAGGTTTAATAAGATTATCGTCCTATTCAGATGACTTTAAAAATCATTCATTAATCAAAGATCATGCAAATCTGTAATTCTAAATAACTATTGACGTTGACTGTTTAAGGGCATTGATGGTATAAAAGTATTACTTTATGTAAATTAGATGTAGTGATTTTTGAATCATCATATTTAACCCCTCAATCGTCGTGCCCGATACATTCACGGGCAAAATTTTTGAACAAAATTTTTCGCGCCCTTGACCCTCACGGGCTGAAGTCGTCATATTTTTAATTCTATCTCGCACCACTTTCTCAAAACAAAAATCGAAAATTTTAAATAGTTTTTAATGTTTTTAACGAAGTTTTGCCCTTTTTTATGTCAACCCGTAATCGTGTGAGTTCTAAACAGTTCTAAATGTTCTGCAATGTGAGATATACATATTATGGACGCCACGCTGCAATAGTAAGAAGCTGTAGCGGGTATTACGATAATTATTTTACCTCGCATGCAAATAATTAGAGATTATTTAATTGCGCTTCATTATTTATCAACAAAATTTTTATTCTATTTATTCCCTTATTCCAAATATATCGTTTTGTCGTCTGCTGCCAGAGCAACATAAATTAAGTTTCATTAAAAAAATGCACATTAGTATTTTTTTTTCTAAATCGTATAGTTATTGAACAATTCAACATTTTAACATGGTAATTAAATTCATTTTATTCACTTTTTAGAATCAAATTCATGAACTCCCGTGCGTAGAACGGATTAAACAGCTAGTTTGATTAATAAAAACATCTGCAGAAATTTATATTTTATCCAGTTTACTATTTCTTATGTTACAAAGTTTACTATTTCTTATGTTACAAAATTTACTATTTCATATTATCAAATCAACTAATTTAAAATTGTCAAATATTCAAATTAATACGTTTTAAGTTAGTAAAAATCAATTCCCTTTAAAACTTGTAAATTCTTTAATTGTTTACAAATAGTTTGTTCATATATCAGAAAAATAAGAAATTAAACTATTTTTTTTAAATATAACAACTTATTTTTCAATATATTTTGTTATTATTATAATGCATCATTAAATTTATTTCAAGATGGTAAGCAACAAAAACTGTGCGAGAAAATTCATTAGATAAAAATATGAATAAAATGAAATTATTATAAGCTTTACATAAATAATTTAAACCACAAGCAAATAGGTGAGGCGAAATCATTCTACTTTCACGAGATAAAAATTTCAACTTTCTACATCAAGATTATGACTTAAAATGTCCGCTTGAAAATAATGGGTGGAGCCATTTGTAATACAACATAATATAAAATCTTTTTATAATAATAAAACATAATATACAAACAACACTGAAACATTTCACGTACCTGTATATAAAGTGTGATTATTTTATTGATTCCCCTGGTTTATTTATTCGAAATAAATGGCGTTATTTAGTTATTATATTAATAACTATGCGACAGCGATTATGCAGCCGCGATACACTTCAATTCAAAGTCAGCCATCTTGTTCGAATCTCCCTTGTGACTTGCGAAAAATGAGAGGAAACACATCAGCGCATGCGCAAGATACCAGTCGAATGGTGGGGTGAAAAAATTCGAGCAATACGCATTGTTCGGTACCCTAATTAGCTTCAATCACCCAGTGTGTGACCAAATGGCACCCGAACCATATTTGCAAGCATGTACGGCACGCTAGCGTTCCAAACGGCACCAATTTTTCACCCCGGGTTCCCAAGTGGCACCGATTTGTCACCTCTAGTTTTAACACTGTAGTCGCGTGCCGATCTTTTTGCCGCTCATATCAACTATTGTCCTCTAAACTATTTTCCTCATAAATACAACAGAAAGTAGAAAGATTTCACAGAACTCACATTATATGTTTTTCCTCTACTGTAGTAAATTCACGTGACATTATAGCTTTATTTCAAACATATATCGACAAGAAAAGTAGAAATTCGTCGTAAAGTCCGCGACAAAATCACTCGTGAGAGTTTTTTTTTTTTTTTCACGATTACCAAATATTTCATAGTTCGTGATAAAACTGACTAATTTTACTAAAGTACAAAACTTCATTGGAAAGTAAAAGTTGAATATTTAATGAAAACTGTTCGTTATTCCTCCTTTTCCGCCAGCAAGAACCTGCGGCAAAAAGACGAAACACAACCGATAGCATTCCAGAACAAAAACGAAAAATCATGCGTCAAGCATAGATTATGTAACACTTTCCAACACTTCCAAGATAATTTTGCAATTCTTTACCGTAAGGTGTAAGATGATATTTAACTAAACAATTTTCAAAACGCATAACACATTTAAATATCCAATTTAGGGAATTACCAACAATATTCAGAAAAATATCCGAGCTCTTTTGTGCAGCCCCGTATAGGATGTATAGATTTGTATATATACTTAATAAAAAGCCAAATTTTAGTTCAGTTAGGAAACGCGTAGCACAGTTTAAAATTTCCCTTCTGCAATTTCCGACAATAAACGGAAATGTACTCGAGAACTTTTGCACTGCCCTGTATACAATCTATACAATTTTTACACACGAAGTAATAGACAAAATAGGAGTTAAATTTAAAAACGCGTTCAGCAATTAAAAAGCATACCCAGCAATTATTATTAATAAGCAGTACTTTAAGACGAATTATCTTGTGTGTCCCTGTAAATGAACGATGAAAGCTATACACACAATATTCTATAGTAAGCCTCTTGTAATCCACGTTAGTGATATATATCAATTTCAATATGTTTCAAATAGTGAAACATTATTAAAATAAACTGCAAACGATTTTTCTTCATATACCGTAATGTAAGGAAATTATTTTGAGTATCCCTGTAAAGGAACTATAAGTGCTATGCACACCACATTCCATAATTAGTTTCTTGTAGTACACCTCAGTGATATATATCAATGTCAATATATTTCAAATTGTGTAACATCATTAAAATAAACCGCAAATGATTTTGCCCCATAGACCGCAATATAACGGAATTATTTTCAGTGTCCCTGTAAAAAAACTATAAGTGATACACACTTCATTTTCAATGCCGAATATGCCCCAGTAAGCCTCAATAACATATATCAATTACATGACGATCCAAGCATATTTACGCGAGTTACAGCACGGACAGAGAGGCAGACGGCAGACAGACAGACAAACCGAATTCATAAACACTTTTCAACTATGTTGAAAAGTGTTAAAACAGCACGCAACTACTCTTTGGTTGATAGATATATTTCACCTCGAATATTATTTTCATTTACCATCTCTTTGAATAAAATATTGTGTAAGTTAATGATATTAAGGAAATAAATACTAAATCACTAAAAGGTTATTGAAGAAGTATGTTATCTCCTTATCGCGATGTTATCCAATCCATACTCGTTTCCTGACTATCTGTTGCCGGAAAAATATGTAAATCGTCATTGCTTTTTGCAATGAAAAATAAATCAAAAGCACTAGGCAAAGTGCCATAAGTTAGAAAATAAGCCACAAGTTAGAAGTGAGACTATGAAACTGTATATAATACAGCGATTAAGAAAATTAATGGAAACGTTTTCAAATAAAAACAGCATATTTTCCGCTTATGCTTAAAAAAAAAAGCTTAAAACTTTGAAATATATTTATCGAGCTACTTCACATATTGCATGCTATTTTATTTTCTGGATGGATTTTTAGTTTTCATCACAGCAACATTGTCTTTAGATGCATTTTTGCATTTAAAAATTTAATTTCTTAATCAATTAATACCTTTGAAATAAAAATAACGCAGTAATTCATAGAATAAAATACTTTTTTTTAAAAACATATATAGTAATTCTCTTTCAGTAGGATATAAAAGCATCCTTTTCTCTGTTTTATACATTATAAAATCCATTTAATTTGTTAGATTTCAGCCACATTGGTTAAAGAACTCAGTTGGACGTTAAAGGTTTGTCAGATATAACAAGAACGAAAAATCATGCGTCAAGCATAGATTATGTAGCACTTTCCAACGCTTCTAAAATAATTTTACAAATCATTACCGTTTAATAAGCTGAAAGATGACATCTAAGTAAACAATTTGGAAAACGCATAACATATTTAAAAACGTAATTTCAGGAATTTTCAATATATACAATATTCGGAAAAATATCCGAATACTTTTATGTAGCCCTGCATATGATCTATAGATTTGTATATATACATAGGATGCTAAATTTTAGTTTAGTTAGGAAACGCGTAGCACAGTTTAAATTCTCCTTCTGGAGTTTCTGTCAATAAACGGAAATGTGTTCGCGAACTTTTGTGCTGCCCTGTATAGGATCTACAGAATTTATACACACCACGTAATAGACAAAAAGCTAGTTAAGATTAAAATCGCGTTCAGTAACTTAAAACGCACTTCCAGGAATTATTGTTAACAGTCAGTAGAGAATTCTTTTGTGTGTCCCTGTAAATGAACGATGACTGCTATACACACACTATTCTGTAGTAAGCCTCTTGTAATGCACCTTAGTAATATATATAAACTTCAATGCGTTTAAAATAGTGGAACATTATTTAAATAAGCCGCAGACGATTTTTCTCCATAGACGTAATGTAACGGAATTATTTTGACTGTCCCTGTAAAGTAACTCTAAGTGCTATATACCTACTATTCCATATTAAGCTTCTTATAATGCATCTTAGTGATCTATACAAATTTCAATGCGTTTAAAATAGTGAAACATTTTAAAAATAAACCGCAAATGATTTTTCCCCATAGACCGCAATGTAACGGAATTCTTTTGAGTGTCCCTGTAAGAAAACTATAAGTGCTACACACTTCAGTTGAAATAGGGAACGTGCCATAGATAACGACAATAACATATAAAAATTGCAGAGCAATCCGAGTATATTTACGGGAGTTAGAGCACGGACAGACGGCCAGACGGCCATACGGCCAGACAAACCGAAGTCATAAGCACTTTTCAACTAGGTTGGAAAGTGCTAAAAACCGGCCGTCTTTCCGAGATTGATTACGAGACTTACTATAATTTCGCTTCTTGTACACAGATTAACTGTAGGAAATAATATATCTCGACATATTAAATTTCTTGTTATAAAGTAATAAAAAATTATATGAAAAGTGCGATTTTAGTTTTTACATTATAATTTATAATGTAAGTGAAGGATAGTATATTTTAGTGCAAGAAAGAGTAATGAGAATATTTCTATAGAAAAATTCTTATAACAATATTTAATAATTTAAACTTATAGAAGTGTATTCTTTAAAAAAAATTCATATGATAAAATGAAGAAACTAAAATTATTTATTGATTCATCAATTAAAATAGAACTGAAAATGAACTGAAAGAAAATATTGGAAAAATGATTTTCAGAGGTGACATATTCTTTGATTCTTCCACGCAAGGGACCGGAAAAGACGTCATTTTGAAAATTTTTGTGTCAGCATGTACACAGTCTATATTATAACTTCATTTTACGCTGGAGTATGAAATTTCTCTGTAAAGCAGGACTCCGTTAAAGTCAGATTTTACTGTGAAATAATATATCACATAATAATGTACATAATAATAATACACATAATAATATCATGTAATAATATATACATATGTATATGTATTGGGTCCTCCGGAGATGTCCATGATCTTTCTTTTAATTCAAGAAAGATAAGAATGCTAGGCAAACTCCTCGTAAAATATGTGCTGTACATGGACAAAGTGCTATTTCAGATGACAAGGTTTGACGTTTGGTATGAGAAGTTTAAGGTATCTGGCTACGTTTAAAATGTGGTTTTCGTCCAAAATTGTCAAAACGATTTTATTACATTTTATTAAACCCCACTGTTTATCTTTCTAAAACTGTATTTATTTTTATTGTACGATAAATAGAACTGGAGTTGCAGCAGTTTTTAAACTACTCAACAGCTATAACTCAAACCGGAAGTACTGTTTAAAAGACCGGAAGTACTATTTAAAGGTACTAACTGGGAGGGGGAAAGCAAAATTATGACATTCTAGGTATAAACAATGGCTCAGTAGTTGAAAAAAAGAGTATGGCTCATAAAAATAGTGAAGTTTAGATGCATATTACTGTGGAAATTTTTGTAGCAAAACATAAAACTAAACTTTAAATGCATTTTTTGGAATATGTAATTTTTGGAGAAAATTCTATGCGCAAAACTTGATTTCTCAAAAAGTTATTAGAATCTTATGAAATTTAAATTGCATGTTGTTTACACTATTGTGACGGCAATGAACTAAAGATTTAATTTTAGAATAAATATTTTTTGTTTTATGGGTGTTTTCGTGAAATGACATCAATGAATTTTATGAAAATCAGCATGTAAAAAGTTGCGATATACTATAAATTTTGAAATATTTAAAATATCTCTTAGATTTTAGTTCATTGCCTTCACCAATGTCACAAGTATGATGTGTAAAAAGAAAATTAAGATACATACAGTGGAATGTTCTGTAGAGTGTTTTGCGTATTGGGACAAATTTCGCTAAATTTTACCCCAAAATCCCCCATTTACCAAAATTTCATCAATGAATGAAATATTTTTTGCTTTTTTCACAGTTTCTAGTCATATTAATAATAAAAATATGATAAAAAAATAATGAAACAGCTTTTTTGGGAAAAATTGCACCTTAAGTCAGGCACCTTAAGCATGGAAAATTTCAGCTTCGAAGATCATGCCGCATTGAACGACAATCATTTGTAAAGGAGGACCTGTTAAATGAAGCTATAGCGAAAAATCTACTCTACGCAATTCATTGGCTATCACACAGACTAAATATACCAAAAAGTACAGTGCAGGATCATTTGATGGCATCTTTTAAAAGATCTTCCTTTGCAGAGCATGGTCATCCAGATTGTGCATCATCCTCTTCGATGCTGTAATTTCCACGCTTAAACTTCTTAAACAACCTTCGAATTGTGTAATCTGTAAAGCAGGACTCCGTTAAAGTCTGGTTTCACTGTATGTATGTACAGGGTTACCAGAAATAACGTAACGGTATAATTTGACTTAGTTAATGAAAACACAAAAACTTTTTCACAAACAAATACTTTATTTATTAACAACAATGTATTAGAGAAATAAAACATCACTTTGCTTCAAAGTGTCCTCCTTTTGCTTTGATGCAGGGAAGCAAACGTTTGGCGAAATTTTCAGCAATTGGCCACAGTTCGGCCGAAGTTATTCACTTCCATTTCCCAATCAGCAACAAACGAGTCAGAGCTCCCAAACTTTTGTGAGGTTTGGCATAAATCCATGCCTCCAAAATCAACCACAAACTGTAATCCAAAGGGCTGAGGTCCACGAGTAGAGAGGCCATTCTTCTCTAGAAAATTGGCCCGACACCAGTCCTGTGTAGATTTCGCTCGATGAGAAGGCATGGAATCTTGCTGAAACATCCAAACGCCGTTTCCAAAATGTTTTTGAGACCAGGGAAGTACCACATTCTCAAGAACCTCTTTCTGGTACACATCTTTATTCATTTTGACTCCAGAATCGACGAAATTGAGAGGAGTTTTGCCTGTTACACAAATTTTTACCCACATCATGTCAGATTTGATATTTCGACAATGATGAACCATGGAAAACTTGCCTGGAGAAGTTGTTGACCAAATGCGATCATTCTGACTATTGTACGGTTGTTCCTTCGAGAATAGATTTTCGTAAGAGAACAGGATCCGCTCCCAGTGTGGAGTTGCAGCTCACTGCAGCAGCTTATTTCATCTTTCCATCCGTACTCGTTTATTTTCATCAGTTAGACGTTGCACTTGTTTGAGCTTGTAGGGATGAAGGCTCAGCTCTTCTTTAGTCATAAGTCGAATCGATTCACGAGTAATCCCTGTCTGCCTCACTAATTTTCTCATCGACACCTGAGGATTTCAGGAAATGCGTTTCTCAATCAATGTCGATTTCTGGAAGTGTTCACAGTCCTTTTTCTGCCTTTTTCTTGCCAGTCTCTTTCATGGCTAAGCTCCTTGAATCTCTTGTTTGCTTTGGAAACGGTTGCTTTGGCACTTAAAGCAATTGAGAAATCTCACACACACGCTTTCCTTGACGAAGAAGCTACAAAATAGCGTTCCGTTTGTTTGTCATTCTATTTAAAAAATATAGAGTTAGAATGAAAATAAATACGGGAAAAAAACTCAGAGAATCGAATAATAACAAAACCATCAACCATGATGTTGCTTTTTGTCAGCGTTACGTTATTTATGGTCACTCTGTATAGTGCAATTGGAATATAAATATATTAAATATTTAAGGATATATGGGCAGTTGTATAAAATAATTTTTATCTGCGCATGCTCGAACGATAACAAGGAACTTTTTGCATAATTTAATAGTCAACTCTATGGAGCAACTTATTAAAAAAAATCAGTCAAATATCGTAAAAATTCAAAGAGATATCGGCGTAAAGTGAGCTGTTTTTTAGTTTCGCACTAAAACTCGTTGAATGATAAGGGATTTTCCACAAATTGTCATTTTTTATTTTATACTATTTCCAATTTTTAATGATACTTTAGTTCTCTTTGAAAAGCTACCCTAACGAGCTTATTCGGACAAAGAAAGAATTATCAAAATCAAAGGATCCATTCTAAACGTATTATAACCTGGTGCAATAAAGTTTTCCAAGGCGAACTAAAGTATCAATAAAAAATGAAATATAGTATAAAAATTAAACATGACAATTTGTGGACAATCCCTTATCATCTAGCGAGTTTTAGTGAGAAATTAAAAAACAGCTCCCTCTAACGCCAATATCTCTCTGAATTTTTACGATATTTGACTGATTTTTTTTAATAAGTTGCTCCATAGAGTTGACTATTTAATTATGCAAAAAGTTCCTTTTTATCGTTCGCGCACGCACAAATAAAAAATATTTTATACAACTGCTCATATTTCCTTAAATATTTAATATATTTACATTTCAATTGCACTATATTATTTCTACTATATTTTGTCAATTTTTCTGAAACTGGCGTTAAATTTGGTTAAAAACCCTGTATGTTATAAGCAAAAAACATGCAAGAATTTTTTTAATTTTTTTTTTAAATCGCTATATTTCTATTAATATACATGCTATTCTTACAGAAATGAATACACATATTGTACAATGTCAGCCTATGTATATTGTGTAGCAATAGATCATTTCGTGCATTTTTTTTTACAGGGTGATCCCAAGTATTATTTTTTTCTTTAATTTTTTTTGGCCCCTTAATTATACTCTTTATCAAATCGACGTTGAAAAATATTAAGTCAAACCTGTTCTTTTTAATTCTAAAATTCCAGAAGAATCTGACAAGTACATTTTTAACTATACCACAAAATGTCTAAAATGGAAAGTTGCCGGTCATTAATGGCCATATAGTGTTCTTATAAACAGGAAAAAAGTGCATTTAAAAACAAATAATATTTTATATTGTCAGCCATTTGTTCACATAATTTTTCATCTAGTATATATATAAACATATATATATACTTAAAAGATATATTTATAATAGATATATATATTTTAAGTATATTTTTTATAGGAAGTTTTGAGAAGTCATGATTCATAATGTAAAATAACTGACATATTTGGCTGTATTATGTATTTCCCAATTCAATTTTATCATCAAAAACGCATTTATTAGACATAATAAACGTAGCAGTCTATGTTATTATGTATGTCACTTATTTTACAATAAATAACTTTTGTGTTTTTTTTTTAAAGTCTAGTTTGTCTTTTCTTAATGGTTTTAATAATTCATCTTATGTTTAATTAACTTATGTTTAATTAGCTTATGCTTAATGAGCATCTTATGCTTAATGAGATATAGCAGAGATTTTAATTTTACAGTAAGCATTACGTTATTTGATTTTTACAATAACGTCGAGGTATTGCAAAATAATAAATAAAAGAGAAAAACTGAATGGGCAATAAAATTTAATTTTACATATGGGCATAAAAGTAAATGTTTTATTAAATTAAAATAGTTGCATGCCTCTTTTACGAGTATAATTTTTTTTCTCCTAAGAAAGCATGTTTATTTTTTTTTGCTTTACCTCATTACCATGTATATGTATATGTAATGAAATATATAGGGTCTCACAAGAACATTGACCTCGGCTTTTATTCCTTAAAAAGACATGTATTATAAATTACAAAGCTACGTAAAAAAAGTACAGACTTTTATAAAATCGATTAAAGTTTTCAGGTGATTAAATTTGAAGAAATACAAAATTTAAATTTTTATACGTCCCCAGTACAAAAAATTTCCCCAATGTGTAACATGTGCCCCATACACAAATATGGTCATGTACAAAATTTCATCATTTTATCATAAAAAGTCGCAGATATATGTTTAAACAAAGTTGGTGAGGTGTTAATAATAAACTAAAATGTATAGTTATTATTTCTACATAGTTTAGATACTTCTGTACCAATAAATAGCACAATTATTATTTATTTGTGCAATCATTATTTTCTTTCATAATTTGTGTACGACCCCTGGAACCCGATCATCCAACATAATTTTTCTCCTTTGCGAACTCATATTCAGGCATCAAAAAGTGCTTTAAGTCAGCATTTATGTATTTTCTTATGTCTGTGACATTTTATGATAAAATGCTGAAATTTTGTACATGGCGTTATTAGTGTATGAGGCACATTTTACTCAATGAGAATTTTTTTGTAAGTGGGCCGTATAAAAATTTAAATTTTGTATTTCCTCAAATTTAATCCTTCTGTACCTTTTTTTTACGCAACTTTGTAATTGATATAATATATGTCTATGATCAATATTTAAGGAATAAAAGCTTATGTCAATGTTTCTGAACACCCTGTATATTTAAATATTAAAGAAATATTTATTATTATAACGAGAAAAAAATTATAAGGGAAAGTGTGCCTCAATACAAATGTACAGTGTGTAAAAAAAAAAAAAAAAAAAAAAAAAAAAACGCTTAAATACGGCAATTGTAGTGACAATCGGGACGCCAGTATTACATTCATATTTTAATGGAAATTATTTTCCGTAAATTCCAGGAAAATTTCCTTTTTTCTCAACAGTTTACCGTTTTTTTTTGCATATTTTCGTATATAAAAATTTCCGTTAAAAAGACAAAAATATAATTTTTCAAGTACAAAGTTACATTACTTCTCTAATATTTTCAATTATCAGTTTTCAAAGACGCGCGTACATCAAGGAGAGAATTCACTCTATTTAACTCAATCTACAGTAAAAAAAGAATACTTACCAGTCACTGAATACGAACCAGGGAACTGTCTAGTTCCACAGTATCACCATGACCATTTAGCCACTATTACATATACGGCGAATTCAAATACTGTTACTTAATTTATATGCCTTCTTTGAAACACAGGCAAAAGGTTAAATATGGTAGGTATATTAGGTAGAGATAGATTTTTTTTTCAACTGAGTATAATTCTGAACATATATTATTTACATAATTTTGACTATTTTGCTTTTTAATTTCATGTTTCATAGAAGATAAATTTTAGCCTTTAAAGTATTACATATATAAAAGAATGTATTTTAAATAATGATTGCTTCTTTTTGCAAGATTTTTTTAAATGTTATTTTTATATTACTTTTATTTAATTATTTAAATAGATTTTTTGCAAGAATACTATTGTTTTTTCAAACATGTAGTTTTTTAATTTTTCAAATTATTTGTGCGATGTTCTACCATAAACTACAATGATAGATACACGTGAATTTTATAATAAATTTTTATATTTAAGATATGCTCAAAATTCTGTGTGCGATACTGTTAAAGCGAATGCATTAAAAAAATATTAAAATAAAACACTGTAAATAAAGGAGTCTTAAAGTAAGACAAAAAAATAAAACGATTGAAAAAGCATTTAAGACACGTAAATGTCTTAACATAGAGCTTAGACATAATAGTGTATTAATCGACTGGTGGTAGAAATGAACAAATATAAAGTGTCTTAATATGGTAAAAATTGATTCATTTAAAATTGTAATTTTTAAAAAAATTCTATGCTATTTGGTAACGTTCTCATCATTAAAAATTAACATAAAAGGTTAACCGTATTTAAAAAATATATTTGGGAATATTGCACATGGCTTGCTGCAATACAAAATAAATTATGACAGTATAATGCAGACTGTTGTAGTAGTCTTCCATAATTGGCAACCATTTATTTTGCTTTGTAGCTTCCCCACTAAAAAAATCTGAATATTATCTTATAAAAATATCTGTAGAAAATCTGTAGGTATTTGGCCCTCTTTTTTTCAAATCTTCAAAATATCTGCGAAATGTCTTAAAAAATTCTGCAGATTTTTTAAAGGTAATGTTAAATCTGCAAAATGTCTTCAGATTTCTGTAGAATTTCTGATGAAAGTGGCACTTTCTTAAGATAATCTTCAGATTATTTTGATGAAAGTGGCACTTTCTTAAGATAATCTTCAGATTATTTTTAGTGGGGTGACTGTAAGTCTAAGTTTTAGCTTGCTGTCAATCAGCCAGTGTAAATAAGAGAAAAAAAATCATATAACATGTTTCGAGTGCCTTAAAAATGGTAGCATTTTAGATGTTTCAAATGTCTGAAAAGGGCGGCTTTTTAAGACGTTTCAAATGTTTTAAAAATAGTAATATTTTAGATGTTTTGAATGTCTAAAAAATGGCGGCTTTTTAAGACATTTGAAGTGTTTTAAAAATGGCGTCTTTTTAAGACATTTCAAGTGTTTTAAAAATGGCGGCGTTTTAAGACGTTTCCAATGTCTTAACTTCAGATGTAGAAAGGTGTCTTAAAAAGTAAGACACATTTTTTTCACTTAAAATGTGACCATCCATTTAAAACACTTTTTCAACTGAATTTCACACGTTTGTGTTTACAGTGAAAGTAGATTTTTATTTTATGAGTAAAACATCCTACAGACATTTTTTTTATAAAATACAAGTCAATCATTAGTTTAAAGTCATAATAATAAAAAAAGCTGTAACATTTCTTTTTCAACTGCCACAAGCTTAAAAAGAAGTAATAAGATTTAAATTTTTTTAATATTAAAAATATAATAGTTTTTTATTTAAAATAAAAATAAACAAATAATAAAAATTATTGAGAGTTTTTTAAATGTACATTTTATAGATGGCGCCATAAATTTTATGTGTTTTGCTTGAAATATTTTCAGTGCAAAAACAACATTGAGCCATTATTGGGGATATCACTGGATATATTTTCAATATAGAGCCACATTTAGCCAATATTGGCGTTCCACAGTTGTCCACCACGCATCCTTAACTTTCATCCATTGCCTGACTGTTTAGCGGCTCAATCGGAGGTTGAACAACAACAAAAAAAAAACGACCCTCGTAGTTCAAAATTTTACATCTACACTGCAAATAAAGTCTTAAAGTAAGACCAAAAAAATGACTGAAAAAGCATTTAAGACACGCAAATGCCTTAATATAGAGCTTAGACATAATATATACCTTAATTTAAGACACTTGTTTGTCTTAATCGACTGGTGGTAGAAATGAACAAATATAAAGTGTCTTAATATGGTAAAATGTCTTAAATTAAGACATAGCGTAAGTGTTGTTGATCACATCTTAAATGAGAAGGGAGGGAGGGTAGAGCAAGCACGTGCAGTGACGACCATAAGCGATATGGACGTCGCTATTTACATGACGGCGTAATGCATTCACAAATATAATAAATACAACAGCTCCTTGGATTATAAAAGAAAATATTTTAAAGAATAAAAGTATATTTTACCTTTATGTTTTCTTATATCTTTGTTTTAATAACGTCACATAATTTCTATTATATATTTGTAAGATACGAGATTAGTCTTCAAGACACGTCTATAACATGATAAATAGCTTTCAAGTCACTTGCCTAGAATAAGTATTTTATCTTAAATCATTAAAAAATAGATGATTTTGCTTGGGTTATGTGGTTGTATTGTAGTTTACTTTAACTATTACGTGTATTTTATCACATGACTTTTTTATCATTTACGTATGATATATGTGTCTAAGTGTAAAAGGTAAACTTCATACATGCAAGATTTTTTTTTAAGAAGATTCTTGTTTTTTATTTCGATATTATTATATATTTTTCAAAATTCCATTTTATACGTTGGTATTCAAATATATTTTCTAAATCGTATAAATTTTGTGCCGGCTAACAGTTTTCGGTTCACTTTCGGCGTTAATTTAAATATTTATTTATTTAATATGCTATTATAATTCACTAACTTTTAAAGTCTTATTACCACTATGTTGAGTTTCAGCCAGTGATTTATTTTCAATTTTCTTATATGAAACTTTCAAATAATTTATTATGATTAATCCGATTGCACCATTTTATCAATTCCTAACATATTCAGATAGCTTGTTTACGAGTATCGCAGTATCAATTAGCAGCAAATCGTACCTATTGGTTTTGTTCATAATCTTTCTCTCTCCTTCTTTAAGGTTTTTATGAGAACATATTTTTTTAAATCTTATTATTTAATCTCCTTAATTATAATTAGAGATTTGTAAAAGTTCCCTAACCTCAAATATATGTATGAAAATACATATACTGTGGAATATCACATTCTCCTTGAAATTATCAACAGATTTAAAGAAGACTTGCTTAATAGGTGCATTTAATGTCACAAATATAAAAAAGATGTCACAAATATAAAAGATGTTATTACATTATAAAATAGTTTTTAAAAACTTAAAAACTTCCGACATTTCGCGATGAGCGCTTCCGATCAGATCTTGATCGCCATCAGGGCAGCTTTGATTGCATACTGAAAAATTTCCTAAACGTACTCTGTCTTCGGTTGGGCAACCAAGTGAAGCTACTTTACAGTGGAGGGGGGGAGGAAAAAAGAGAAAGGGAGGCAGAAAACTGAACATTTCTATCCAAACTTTAAGAAAACACTTTCTTTTTTAAAAACTTTAACCATATATCCGGAATGTTATATGACATGTTATCATTAATAGCCTTATTACCTTTATTAGAATTTCTATGAACTCTTTTATTAACAAAATATGATAATGGGAGGTAGGAATGATGATCCTTGCTTCATTAAACGAATATTTACATTTTGCTGTTGGTTAAGTCTTGCTAATGCTCAGTGGTTTGTCTACTAAACTTAATATCACTAACGTGTTCTTTCAATCTGTCCTTAAATTTACGCCCGGTCATCCCAATATATAACTTTTCTTCTTGTATTTCAGTTACGAATGGAATTATGCAAATACCTGCGATTTCATCATTAGGAATTGGGTTAATCTTACTGTGTATTAAGTTTTTCAGTTTTCTTGTTGTTCTAGTTTCCAAATTAACATTAAATTCCTTTACTGCATATTTTCGCTTTTCATGTAAACCAGGAACATAGCCAAAGTCACAAAATTTAAGTTTATTGACTGGATTGATTTTATGTGCTTTATATTTCACTCCGTAGACCAGTTTGTTAATAAAATGTAGGGGGAAACAATTTTCCTTAGCGATGCTTTTGATTTTATTTATTTCATTAACTAGAAAAGTGTCAGTGCATATTACAAAGACTCGTTTAACAGAAAACCTATAGGCTGCTATTTTATATCCAAAAGGAGAAGCGCTGTCATAAGGTATGGTGTGATTTGACCTATTGAGTTTCCTATAAACATCTTCTTCTTTTGGATATAAAATAGCAGCCTATAGGTTTTCTGTTAAACGAGTCTTTGAAATATGCACTGATACTTTTTCTAGTTATGAAATAAATAAAATCAAATGCATCGCTAAGGAAAATTGTTTCTCCCTTCATTTTATTAACAAACTGGTCTACAAAATGAAATATAAAGCACATAAAAGCAATCAAATTAATAAATTTAAATTTTGTAACTTTGGCTATGTTACAGGTTTATATGAAAAGTTAAGATATGCAGTAAAAAAATTTAATATTAATCTGGTAGCTAGAACAACAAGCAAACTGAAAGACTTAATACATAGTAAGATTGACCCTATTCCTAATGATGAAATCGCAGGTCTTTACATAATTCCATTGGAAACTGAAATACAAGAAGAAAAGGTATATATTGGGATGACCTGACATAAATTTAAGGACAGATTAAAAGAACACGTTAGTGATATTAAGTTTAGTAGACAAACCACAGCGTTAGCAAAACTTAACTACAGCAAAATGTAAATATTCGTTTTAATGAAGCAAGATTCATCATTCCTACCTCTCATCATTATCATATTTCGTTAATAAAAGAGTCAATAGAAATTTTAATAAAGGGTAATAAGGCTATTAATGATAACATGTCATATAACATTCCGGCTACATGATTAAAGTTTTTAAAATAGGTGTTTTCTTAAAGTTTGGATAGAAATGTTCAGTTTTCTGCCTCCCCTTCTATTTTCTCCCCGTTCCTCTCCCCCTCAACTGTAAAGTAGATTCACCTGGTTTCCCAACCGAAGAAAGACTACGTTTAGGAAATTTTTCAATATGGAATCAAAGCTGCCCTGATGACGATCAAGGTCTGATCGAAAGCGCTCGGCGCGAAATGTCGGAAGTTTTTAAGTTTTTAAAAACTATTTTATGGTGTAATAACATCTTTTATAATTGTGATATCTTTTTTATATTTGTGACATTAAATGCACCTTTCAAGCAAGTCTTCTTTAAATTTTTTCCTGACCTCGTGTTTTTTTTTCTCTTTTGTGTTCATTTCTTAATAGAATCTGACGATATTTGTAGACTTAAATGTTGATTTATAAAATTTTCTTAGCATAAAAAATAGTTTCTTGTCAATAAAGTTTCCGTATCAGAAAGTTGCGTACAATAAGGTATTGTTATTAATTATTTATGTTTGATTGTTTAAATAACAGAAAGTTTTCTAGATCTGTAGGAAGGGGGGGGCGGGAGGCTTAGTGATTACATTCAATAAACAAAAATCTTTAAATAGATGCAGAAAATATAACTAAAATTGTTAAAAAACAAAAAAATTATATATTCATGATTTAAATTAGTAGGTATTTTCAAATACAAATAAATGGATGTACAAAGTTCTGTAAGGAAATACTGAATAATAAATTAAATTGATTAAAGGTTAGATAAACAAATAAAATCTACCTTTGTTATAATTTTTTGAAAAATATTTTTTCTCTAAGTAAATGACTAAAATTTTTGTCCGTGATATACATGACCAAAAAATGGAATTTGTACCTTACATATGTATGACAGAATTGATTGTATAATAATCATATTAAATCAGTGATATAAGTCAACAAAAAGATAATACTTAGTGCCCAAAGTCTTTAAAATTCGTCCCAGGTTAAAATAAGAAGAAAAAAAATAAGATAAACAATACATGGAAAAGATAAGGGGGGGGGCGGGGGTAGGAACACCCATTTGCCAGCATTTTTAGTTAAAATACTGTTTGTTTTTTGTGTTTTTTTCAGTGTAAAAATGCCCATAAATATGTTAGTCTTGGATGTTGACAAGGAATAAACGTTTTTTGAAAATACTTAAAGAAGATTGCAACTTTTTAAAAATAATTTTAATTCCTAGAAGGACAGATTGGGTCATTTCTAAAGAATAATGTGCTACTATAGATATGTAAGAATCAAAATAGATTAATTTAAAATTGTAATTTTGAAAAAATTTCTTTGCTTAATTGGTAATGTTCTCATCATTAAAAATTAATATAAAAGGTTAACAGTATTTAAAAAATATACTTGGGAATATTGCACATGGCTTGCTGCAATATAAAATAAATTATGACAGTATAATGCAGACTGTTGTAATAGTCTTCCATAATTGGCAACCATTTATTTTGCTTTGTAGCTTGACTGTAAGTCTAAGTTTTAGCCTGCTGTCAATCAGCCAGTGTAAATAAGAGAAAAAAAATCATATAAGATGTTTCGAGTGCCTTAAAAATGGCAGCATTTAAGATGTTTCAAATGTCTAGAAAAGGGCGACTTTTTAAGACGTTCCAAATGTTTTAAAAATGGTGGCATTTTAGATGTTTTGAATGTCTGAAAAATGGCGGCTTTTTAAGACATTTCAAGTGTTTTTAAAATGACGTCCTTTTAAGACATTTCAAGTGATTTATAAATGGCGGCGTTTTAAGTCGTTTCCAATGTCTTATTGTCAGGTACAAAAAGGCGTCTTAAAAAGTAAGACACTTTTTTTTCACTTAAAATGTGACCATCCTTTTAAGACACTTTTTTAACTGAATTTTAGACGTTTTTGTTTACAGTGTACATAATTCCTATTATATTATTACATCATCAAATTTTGAATTCATTATCATCTATCCACGTAGTGTTTCGACGTGTTTTATTATTCTAGAATACTTTAATAAAAATAGCACATAGGGTTTAAATTAGAAGTTTGACCTTTAATTACTCAAACACATCAAATTTCAAAATTTGGCGACTTTATTACCTAATTCTAACTAAGATTTATATTTTCCATAAATTACATTGTAATTGACTGCTCCATTTCTGAGAAACTGATTATGGCATTTCATTGTCAGATTGGAGTGAATACATAGGAAGCTTTGTTCGACTCCGGCTCGCTGTACATCAATAATAAAAGAAAAAGTTACTTTAAATTTTAAGTCTACCTCTTTCAAAAATATTCCTTTCTTTGTTAGAAATGTACGAGAATGAGCATGAACTTAAAATGTAGGGTATTTTTAAAACAAATTTGTAAAGATATAATTATATAGATCCGCAAAAGAATAGAAACAAATAGAAACTATGTTATCCCGTGAAATCAGATTTGCATTTTATTCCCTTTTCATTACAATATAACAACGGGAAAGATAAAAGAAGCCTTTACTAAAGAAACTACTAACTTTTTATTGGGAATTTAATCATCTTTAAGAATAACTATTTTTACTTACCCATCATATACGTAGTATAGGGTAAGTCTTGTAATCGTTTTGAAAATCGAACAAAATTTTTTTTGACGAATTTACACGTTTCAGACACTGGAGATTCCGAAAAACATATTTTTAGAAAAAAAAATGCCGTCCGTCTGTCTGTCTGTCTGTCTGTGTGTCTGTAAACTCTCTATCTCCCGAACAAATCAAAATTGAAACTTGAAATTTGGTGTGAAATTTGGTATGTAATAATGGGAAGAAGCTTACTGAATTTCAGTAACCTCGATTATCCGGAACTATTTTTTTCAGACTTTCGAAAAATTCGTTCTGATAAAAGGTATATAATTTTTTTCGAAATTTTTTATTTTAAGGAGGGAATATAAAAGACAATGCAAAAATATAAATTTTGCATCAAGAATGAAGTCGATCGGATTATGAGTTGCCGAGATATTTGTAATCCTATTTCCCACACTCTTCGATTTTTCAAGACCCTGTATTTCATTCAAATTTCAATTCAAAGATATATTTTAATTGGATATGAGACGCTTAATTCGACGCAATAAACCATGATTTAACATGATTATCAATTTTGGAGCAATAGAGCATTTAAAGCGAAGCTAACGAAAAAGAAATGCTACCGCGGTGCTTTACGCTTATCTTTTTTTACAGACCGCGGGAGTCACGTGATGCTCGAATCCACCAATGCAGGCGTACGAAAAGAGCATCACGTCACTCTAGCGGTCTGTAAAAAAAGATAAGTGGAATGCACCGCGGTAGCCTGTCTTTTTCGTTAGCCTCGATTTAAAGTATATGACGTCATCAAGCCACGATTTTATTCGAATTGCAATGCATTTTATAAATAGTTTACTCATGTTTTATTTTTCATATTTTATATCATGCATATCCATGATGGGTAAGTATTAATGTGGCCCCCAACGACTAGTTTCTATTAGAGGAAGTAACTTCGTAAGTACATTATTACTCTATATTCAGATTCAACACCGGTATTTAAAAATTCTTTATTATGAATAAATAAAAAAAAATTACCACGGCTTTAATTTCCTAGATAGGTAACTTAAAAGACATGACATAAATATAATAATCAAATACCATATAAAGTTGGGCACTTCTTTGTTATTGGAGTCTGAGCGCGGTAGATATAACGGCGAGGTTGAATTGAGCTAGAAAAGCAACATTTTCAAAAGTGCCCTTTATCAACCTTTTATTTACACATGTAAAACATCATCAGATTGTTATATCTTAATAAAATAACCATTAATGTATGAAATATACAAACTATTACTTTTAGATTTTTAATATTTTATGCATACATTGCAAAACAATTTATTTAATCTATACATAAATTAGCAGTATGATAATTTAATCGCAATATATAACGTAAATAAAGCCATATAAGATTAAACATATTTTTCATTAGTAGCTGTTTCACTTTCGTGATTGTTTGTAATATTTAGTGCGAAATCGCACTTTGTTAAGACTGATTTCTACCAAGGTCACTATAACAAAGAAGTACCCAACGCTTTAAAAAGATCTTGTCATTTTCATTTCACAAAATATCTTTACATAATATTCGTTTGGACATTTCCATTCATTTCAGTTTAAAAAAAAAAAAAAAATTACGATATCATTTACAGTAGACACGCGTTTTAGCGAACATCATTTTTACGAAACACGTGATTTTACGAGCTAAACAGTGATTCCGAAGACATTGCTCTTTTACATATATTGAAATCTTTTTTTTTTTACCATTTACGAATGGATCAATCAGGAAAATCTCTTTTGTTTGCGAACTGACGAGGGAACCACTTTTGCTGCAGCTCGCACCTAGAATTGAGACATGGCACATTTTAAAGCCCTATATTACGAAGTTTGAGAATTGTTGAAAATTATTTGTTAAAATCATATTTATTGATTTTATAGCAGCATAACCTTCTGAAAATGCAATTTTCGAGACTACTTATCGGACTATTAACATAGAAAGTTAAAAAAAAAAAAACAGTTAAAAGTACAAATTAGTCACTAATAAGTATAAAACATTGAAAAAAGTTTAAAAATTCCCTCAAGAACCTACGAATTTGATTTTTAAATATAACCACATTATAATTGCATTTTTGGCAGAGTGAAATTGGCTTTATTTTTTACCGAAGAATTTTTCTAGCCGACCCTGGACAAATGTCACAGTCGCCTGCTATGTGTGAGTAGTAGTTTGGTTTCGCAGCACCCTATTTGGCTATTTATCTCGCTTTTGGCGTAAAATTAACAATTAAAAATCCAAGATTCATTTTAAGATTCATTTTAAGATGACAATTGCTAATGTCAATTAAATAATTATATAAATTTGTATGTGTGTTCAATTTGTACTGTTAATGTGAGCACAGCTTTGTTTAAGATGACAATTGTTAATGTCAATTAACTGCTATTGTCAATTGCTAATGTCAATTAATTCGAAATGTGTATGTGTGTTCAGTTTGTGTGTGTGTGTGTGTGTGAAATTTAAAATAAAATGAATCTTTTTAAAGATTTTATTCTTTCTTTTCAAAAATGAATAAAATATAATTCCAAATGGTTTTTAAAAATAAATAATGTATTACGTTATATGGGATAGAAAATATTTCTCTTTGTCTTTCTTATGTTTACTAGAAAATAATACGTATCACTTTCGCATGGATGAAAGGATAAAAATATCGAATTGACAGGTGTGTTCTAGATTTCGTCTTTCTCTAGGTAAAGAATGGACAGCTGGTGGAATATAAGACAACATATGTTGTTTTCCTCTACATATCTTTTTTGCCAAAAATATTTTCAAAGCTTTTTAGATATCTATTTTTTGCGCACGTTTCCTTCTCTGCAGTAATACTTGTATCTTCTAATGTCAACGTCAAATGCGGAACTGCATTCTATAATGCTGTTTTTCATTTGTTTTATATTCTTGACTATTGTAATTATCGTTTCTTCCTGATAAGTTGAAATTATAATTAAAAAAAATATTTTCAGTATTTTTCTCCATTAAACAAAATTATAGGCCTGTTCTTAATTCGATGCAAGCCACTTATAATTGGTTTTCTAAATAAAGGAATATATTTTGTCCTAAACCTTTAAAAAGTAAAAAAAAAAAAAAAAAAAAAAAACGACGGAATTTTCATTTATTACTACCTTTTTATGTAGCATGTATTAACGAGAAAAACTTCTAAGATCTACAGAAAAATAAAAATGAAAATAGAAGGATATGATTTCTTTCTGTTTACTAAATCAATACAAGCCATTTATAATTGGTTTTCTAAATAAAGCAATAAAGTTTGTTATAAACCTTTTAAAAGGTAAATAAAACTATAGAATTTTCGTTTGTCATTAACCTTTTTATGTAACATGTACTAACGCAAAAAACATCTGAGATCTACAGAGATATAAAAATGAAAATAGAATAATATGTTTTCTTTCTGTTTACCAAATCGACACAAACATTGGTCTTGTACAACATTGGTTTTGTAAATAAATGAATGAATTTTGTTATAAACTTTTAAAAAGATAAATAAAATTATGAAATTTTCGTTTATTACTATATTTTTATGTAACATGTACTAAAAGAAAAATCGATACAAGCCATTTATGATTGGTTTTGTAAATAAATCAATACGTTTTGTTATAAACCTTTAAAAAGTTAAATAAATCTATGAAATTTTCGTTACTATATTTTATGTAGCATGTACTAACACAAAAAACATCTAAGATCTACAAAAATGCAAAAATACAAATAGAATAATATGTTTTCTTTCTGTTTACTAAATCGATACAAGTCACTTATAATTGGTTTTATAAATAAAGGAATAAATTTTGTTATAAACCTTTAAAAATTTAAATTAAACTTTCGAATTTTCGTTTATCATTAACATTTTATGTAACCTGTATCTACAGAAATATAAAAATGAAAATAGAAAAATGTGATTTCTTTCTGTTTACTAAATCGAAATAAAGCCATTTATAATTGGTTTTGTAAATAAATGAATAAAATTTGTTATAAACTTTTAAAAATTAAATACAACTGTGGAATTTTTGTTTATTACTATATTTATATGTTACATGTACTAACACGAAAAACATCTAAGATATACAGAAATATAAAAATGAAAATAGAAGAATATGGCTCCTTTTTGTTTACTATATCGATACAAGCCATTTATAATTGGTTTTCTAAATAAATCAATGAATTTTGTTATAAACATTTCAAAAGTTAAATAAAACTATAGAATTTCAGTTTGTCATTAACCTTTTTATATAACATGTACTAACGTGGAAAATATCTAAGATCTATAGAAATATAACAAGAAGGAAAAATCATGCGTCCAGCATAGATTATGAAACACATTCCAACACATCCAGAAAATTGTAACGAAAATTTACCGTTAAATAATGTAAAAGCAGATTTGTAAATAAACAGTTTAGAAAACATATACCAAAATGAAACATACAGTTTTCGAAATTAGCTTCCATTGTAAAAAAAGTAGTCGAATTATTTTGTGCAGCTCTGTATATGATCTGTATATTTGGATATATAAGACGTAGAATGATAAAATTTAGTTCAGTTAGAAAATTCACATTTAGCAATTTTTGCTAAACAATGGAAATGCACTCGAAATCTTTTGTAAAGCCTGTATATTATCTAAACACTTTTGTACACATCACATATTAAGCAAAATTTTATTCAGGTAAAAAACGCATAAGACAACTTAAAACTCACTTCCACCAATTACCAACCGTAAATGACAGTGCATTTTGTTCTTTGCGAAGCGCTGTATATGAATTTATTTATATTCCACAAACTTATATTAATCTACTAAATATAGTTCAGCAGAAAAATTCGTAACACAATTAAAAACTACCCTTAATCAATTCACACCCATAGTGTGTAATAATTATAAATTCCCCTATGTAGCCCTGTATATGATCATCCAAATTTATACACACCACGTAATATGAAAACAAGAATGAAAATTCATGCGTCAAGCATAGATTATGTAACACTTTCCAACGTTTCCAAAATAATTTTACAAATCATACCGTTTAATAAGCTTAAAGATGACATCTAAGTAAACAATTTGGAAAACGCATAACATATTTAAAAACATAATTTCAAGAATTTCCAACGTATACAATATTCGGAAAAACTTCCGAATACTTTTATTGAGCCTGTATATGATCTATAAATTTGTATATATATTACATAGGATGCTAAATTTTAGTTCAGTTAAGAAACGCGTAGCAGAGTTTAAAATTCTCCTTCTGGAGTTTCTGTCAATAAACGGAAATGTGTTCGCGAACTTTTGTGCTTCCCTGTACATGATCTACAGAATTTATACACACCACGTAATAAACAAAAAGTGAGTTAAATTTAAAATCGCGTTCAGTAACTTAAAACGCACTTCCAGGAATTATTGTTAACAGACAGTAGAGAATTCTTTTGTGTGTCCCTGTAAATGAACGTACACACACTATTCTGTAGTAAGCCTCTTGTAATGCACCTTAGTGATATATATAAATTTCAAGGCGTTTAAAATAGTGAAACATTATTTAAATAAATCGCAGATGATTTTTCTCCATAGACGTAATGTAACGGAATTTTTTTGACTGTGCCTGTAAATTAACTATAAGTGCTATGCACACCCTATTCCATATTAAGCTTCTTGTAATACACTTTAGTGATATATATCAATTACAATGTGTTTGCAATTGTGTAACATCATTAAAATAAACCGCAAATGATTTTTCCCCATAGACCGTAATGTAACGGAATTCTTTTGAGTGTCCCTGTAAAAAAACTATAAGTGCTACACACTTCAGTTGAAATAGGGAACGTACTATAGATAACAACAATAACATATAAAAATTGCAAGGCAATCCGAGCATATTTACGGGAGTTAGAGCACGGACAGACGGCCAGACGGCAGACGGCAGACGGCAAGACGGCAGACGGCAGACGGCAAGACGGCAGACGGCAGACGGCCGGACAAATCGAAGTCATAAACACTTTTCAACTAGGTTGGAAAGTGTTAAAAAGAAATAGTTAAACTTGAAAACGCAAACAAAACCTGAAAATGAACATATTACACCAACACTGTGATTATCGCACGTATACTTTACCCAATTCTTTTGTGTGTCCCTGTAAATGATCGATAAACGCAATGCACACCGTAGTTTTAAGTGAGCCATTTATAGTGCACCTCAGCAATGCATATGATGTTCATTATCTTTGAAATAGTGAAACATCATTAAATTACACTACAAACGATTTTTCCGCGTAGAACAATGTGTAGCAGAATTCTTTTATTTGACTCCGTAAATGAACGATAAATGCAACGCACACCATACTTTTAAACGAGCAATGTATAGTGCACCTCAGTAAGGCATATAATTTTTATTATGTTTGAAATAGTAAAACAGTATTAAATTACACTGCAAACAATTTTTCCCCGTAGAACAATATGTAACAGAATTCTTTTGTTTGACCCTGTAAATGAATAATAAATGCTTTGCACTCCACAATCTACAAAAAGCAAGTTTTAATGCGCTTCAAAAATATATATTAATTTCACCATGTTTCAATTTGCGTAGTATCATCAAAATGCTCTTGAATCTATTACTTCCCATTGACTGTAATGTAACGGAATACTTTTGACTGTCCCTGTAAAATGACTATAAGTATTACACTCTTCATTTGAAATAGGGAACATGCTCAAGTAAACAACAATAACATACAAAAATTTCACGGCATTCCGAGTATATTTACACGAATTAGAGCATGGTCAAATGGCCAGACATACCGAAATCATAAACACGTTTCAACTAGGTTGGAAAGTGTTAGAAATGAATATATAAAAATACGATTTATTTCTGTTTACTAAAAATTCGTAAAATACTTCTTAACACTAGAATTGTCCTGAGTCGGTCCATTCTACTATGATGCTACGGATCCTATTTTTCATATGCTTTGAGAACAAGCTTATTGTTTGGTTTTATTGTACCTTCCTACATACTGCAAATGTTCAAAAATTGTCATAAAAATTCATCTTAAGGTTGTTCACACCTGTGACATTTTGACATCCAGACGATATTCTTTGAATGTCAGCAGGACAATTTTGATCTCCAAAGAATATTGGTTAACCAGAATTTGGATTTTCTAGGTTATTTTAGTATGTCAATGTTTTGTCTGGGATATTAGTAGCTAGCCTAAAGTCATAGAAAGGATAACTTCTAGAATGGACAGCTGTTAGAATATAAAATATATTGTTTTCCTGTACAGATATGTTTCTTACCAGAAATGTTTTAAAAGCTTTATAGATAAGTATGTTTTGCACACGTTCCTTTCTCTGCAGTAATAAGAGGATTTATAATTTTATATTATAATTTTAATCCTCCAATGGATATTGGTTAACCAGAATTGATAGCTTCTGGATTATTTTAGTATGCCAATGTTTTGTCTGGGACATTAGCAGCAAGCCAAAAAAGTCCTTCCGGCCTGTACCGGGAGGAAAAGGTAGCTTTCCTATACCTTCGTTTTAAAATTTTAGTTAATGTTACACGAAAACAGCAAGTTAAAATGAAACAAGTTGGAAATTGTACGTCAAACATTACAAACGAGGTGCGTTCGTACGCACGTTTTAGAATTAAATTCATGATATCCCGTGCGTAGAACGGGTTAAACAGCTAGTTAAGTATATATTTTATGACACTGTTCATACAAATATCTTAACTAGTTATATAAATATTCAGATATATATGTATCAGCTAGTTATATAAATATTCAGATCTTGATGATTTTTAATTCTGTGAAATGAATTATATCGTCTGCAGATTAATTTCTGTCATAAAATAAGTATCTCGGTCGCTTGACGATTAAACTTCGGAAGCTCCTTTAACAAAAAAGCACCGATTTTAAAAAAAAAAATTCAAATTTCTTAATAAATATTTTTATTAATATCTCCTAAAGTTTTGATTCGATTTTAATAAAATTTGAAATGTCTCGATAAAATTCTGCAAAGATAATATATTTTAAATTGCAAACCATTTGGTTGGGTAGTTTTTGCGTTGTTATATGCGGACAGACAGACAGACGGACAGACAGACAGACAGACAGACGGACGGACAGACGGACGGACCAAACGACGACTATAGGTGCTACGTATTTATATAATTACGAACGCACCTAAAAACTAGTCGTTGGGGGCCACCGTAATACTTACCCATCATGGATATGCATAATGTAAAATATTAAAATAAAACATGTGTAAACTACTTATAAAATCCATTGCAATTCAAATAAAATCGTGGCTTGATGACGTCACAAACTTTAAAGGCTCGATTACTGAATTGCTTGAAAGAGGTTTTTCCTTATAACTCCAAAAATAATAATCCTATTAACTAGCGGTTTATTGCATCTGATTAAGCGTCAACTTTCCAATTAAAATATATCTTTGAATTGAAATTTGGATGAAATACAGGGTCATGAAAAATCGAAGAGTGTGGAAAATAGGATTCCAAATATCTCGGCAACTTATTATCCGATCGACTTCATGCTTTATTCAAAATTTATGTTTTTTTATTGTCTTTTATATTCATTTCTTAAAATAAACAATTTCGAAAATTTTTATGTACTTTTCATCAGAACGAATATTTCGAGAATCCGAAAAAAATTGTTCCGGTTAATCGAGGTTATTGAAATGAAATAGGCTTCTTCCCATTATTACATACTAAGTACATACCAAATTGCAAGTCTCTATCTCAATTTGTTCGGGAGATAGAGCGTTTACAGACACACAGACACACACACAGACACACACACAGACACACACACAGACACACAGACGGACGGCAAAATTTTTTTTCTAAAAATATATTTTTCGGAATCTCCAGTGTCTGAAACGTGTAAATCCGTCAAAAAAAATTTTTCGATTTTCAAAACGATTACAAGACTTACCCTATACTACGTATGATGGGTAAGTAAAACGTTTACAAAAGATTCGTTAATACTGAATTTGAATAAGAATTTCGCCAAATTATTGAGCAATAGCCAAATTGGCTTCATTTATAAAGACTTATTTTGGTCGCCAAATTTGGCGATGTTTCGCCAAATGTCACAAATTTTGCCCATTTTCTCGCCAATTTTGCCAGTTTTGTCGCCAATGTTGCCAATTTTGGCACTAACGGATATGAATATATAGTTTTATGCGTATGATTGGGAAAATGATTACAACAATGAAAGACAATAATTTGTGAGTAATCGCGTTAATGTGCTGTTTTGTTCCAAAATTCAGTCACCCTAGAATTTCAAACTGCTCTATCTCAGCCATTTTTTAAGATAGAGGTAAACCAAAAAATGCTCTGGAATCCTTGTATCAAGGCCTAACACGTAATTAAAAAATAAATTTGAATTTTTAACTTTTTTGTATATTTATTTTAGTTTTAAATTTTTAAATGGCCGCCATCTTGAAACAAAATGGCGGACCAAGCTGGCCAACGAACTCGGTCGAGACATTGGTGACCTTAATACACACAATTAGTTTCATTAAAATCGATTTATAAATACGAGCGTTATCGTATGACATAGGTCAGATATATATATATATATATATATATATATATATATATATATATGGATATATCTATATATATATAAATCAACATTTGAACGGAGGGTGGTTTTGGGGTCTGGGGGTCATGATCGGTGAAAATATATTGAAATTTTCCGGAACTGCTTTCCTCCGAACGGCTGCAATAGGTAGCTTTATACTTTTAGGTAGCTTTCAATACTAAAAAGTCCTTCCGGCCTGTACCGGGAGGAAGAGGTAGCTTTCCTATATCTTCGTTTTAAAATTTTAGCTAATGTTACACGAAAACAGCAAGTTAAAATGCAAAGAAACGTTTACAAAAGATTCGTTAATACTGAATTTGAATAAGAAATTCGCCAAATTATTGAGCAATAGCCAAATTGGCTTCATTTATGAAGACTTATTTTGGTCGCCAAATTTGGCGTTATTTCACCAAATGTCACCAATTTTGCCAATTTTGTCGCCAATGTCACCAATTTTGGCGCTAACGGATATGAATATATAGTTTTATGCGTATGATTGGGAAAATTATTACAACAATGAAAGAAAATAATTTGCGAGTAATCGCGTTAATGTGCTGTTTTGTTTCAAAGTGTCAGCCACCCTAGAATTTCAAACTGCTCTATCTCAGCCATTTTTTAAGATAGAGATAAACCAAAAAATGCTCTGGAATCCCTGTATCAAGGCCTAACACGTAATTAAAAAATAAATTTGAATTTTTAAATTTTTTGTATATTTATTTTAGTTTTAAATTTTTAAATGGCCGCCATCTTGAAACAAAATGGCGGACCAAGCTGGCCAACGAACTCGGTCGAGACATTGGTTAGCTTAATACACACAATTAGTTTCATCAAAATTGATTTATAAATACGAGAGTTATCGTATGACATAGGTCAGATATATGTATATCTATATATATATATATATATATATATATATATGGATATATCTATATATATAAATCAACATTTGAACGGAGGGTGGTTTTGGGGTCTGGGGGTCATGATTGGTGAAAATATATCGAAATTTTCCGGAACTGCTTTCCTCCGAACGGCTGCAATAGGTAGCTTTATACATTTTTGTATTGAAAGCTACCTAAAAGTATAAAGCTACCTATTGCAGCCGTTCGGAGGAAAGCAGTTCCGGAAAATTTTGATATATTTTCACCGATCATGACCCCCAGATCCCAAAACCACCCTCCGCTCAAATGTTGATTTATATATATAGATATATCCATATATATATATCTGACCTATGTCATACGATAACGCTCGTATTTATAAATCAATTTTTATGAAACTAATTGTGTGTATTAAGCTCACCAATGTCTCGACCGAGTTCGTTGACCAGCTTGGTCCGCCATTTTGTTTCAAGATGGCAGCCATTTAAAAATTTAAAACTAAAATAAATATACAAAAAAATTAAAAATTAAAATTTATTTTTTAATTACGTGTTAGGCCTTGATACAAGTATTCCAGAGCATTTTTTGGTTTATCTCTATCTTAAAAAATGGCTGAGATAGAGCAGTTTGAAATTCTAGGGTGGCTGACATTTTGAAACAAAACAGCACATTAACGCCATTACTTGCAAATTATTTTCTTTCACTGTTGTAATAATTTTCCCAATCATACGCATAAAACTATATATTCATATCCGTTAGCGCCAAAATTGGCGACATTTGGCGAAACATCGCCAAATTTGGCGACCAAAATAAGTCTTCATAAATGAAGCCAATTTTGCTATTGCTCAATAATTTGGCGAATTTCTTATTCAAATTCAGTATTAACGAATCTTTTGTAAACGTTTCTTTGCATTTTAACTTGCTGTTTTCGTGTAACATTAGCTAAAATTTTAAAACGAAGATATAGGAAAGCTACCTTTTCCTCCCGGTACAGGCCGGAAGGACTTTTTTGTATTGAAAGCTACCTAAAAGAGTGCGTTAAAGTTTTAAGAGATTAGAAATGCTTTTTAAGATATGAAATATAAATTAAGGACTTTATATAAAATAAATACCCTTTTTAAGAATATTTTTAAAAATATAGTCTTCACAAGAGTATTTTTAAAGAAATCAAATTAACACATTGACGGACAGTAGGAACAAGTAAAGTTCGAAAATTGACACTATATGTTTTTGTAATTTTTAGAATATTAGAAGTATAGTTTTACTCTTTCTGCTTAAATAAACTTAATTTTGATTAATTCAGCACCTTTAATTAGGTTGCACTACTCCCTTCACAACCACGTCAGGGTGGCTAGTGGACAGGGAAAAATACAGTAAAAAAAAGTGATAAACACCAGTATATTCTTATAGAAAAATTTATGTTGATTATTCGATCAAATAATCAATTTGAATTTTTCTATAAGAATATACTGGTAATATCCATTTTTTTACTGTATTTTTCCTTGACCACTAGCCACCCTGCACGTGCATACTGTAGCTGCAACTCGTATAACAGGTATTAAACGAACTTCTACCTAAAAAATTGTTTCCAAAACATGACACTGGGCTTCTACTTGTACGTCGGTAAATGCACATTTGTGCTGCTATAGCCCTAGTGTCTATAAACGACCGTTTCGTTTTGACGGCTACTGCCGTCATGCCACATAGTGAACTTCGCTTTGACGGCTATAGACGCAAGTGTCCGTCAACGTGTTAAATTACAATAAACACTATAGATACATATGCATTTCTTTTGCTTATCATAATCTTCTATTAACTGCGGCAGATTTAACAGAAATTGTATATTCATTAAAAAAAAAAAGTTAACTCTAAAAACAAAACTGATTACCACTGTTTGAAGGACAATTATAGTTAATATACTATATTGAAACATTTCAAATAGTTAAAAAATGTATAAAAGTATAATGCATCTCTACGGACACCTAATTTCGTAAATACTGTATAAATTAATACTGTTGTGAGCTAGGGGTACGAAAGGATTGATGCCAATATATATAAGAACAATCAACAGACTTTATTTACTCCAAACAGTTATATAAGAACACAGATATATTTTCAAAGCCACAAATATTCAGAAATCTTTAAATCTAATAAAAGCACAGAAAATTTTCACTCAGAACAAAACGTTCAATACGGCGTACCAGATACAAAATCGCTCAGAGAAACACAGTCTCAATGCAAAGCCTCTCGTGCGTATTAAATCGCAGTTGACTGAGAACTGACTCATGGAGGTCCCAGCTGGCCCTTATATAGGTTTTAGAGATCATTCCAGAATTTTCCAGAGCTTTCGGATGCCCAGAATTTACCAGAAATTACTTCGACTTTCGAGAGAGAACCTCAAGCGATAACGGACCCCAATGTACAGGCATAAGGGGGGGGGGGGGGTTGCACAAAAAGTCGCCAAATCCGTCACCAACTTGGCGACATTTGGCGATATACCGCCAAATTTGGCGACAAAAATAAGTTGCCAAAACCATCGCCAACTTGGCGATAAACCCATTCCTTGGCGATATTTCCATAGACTTCTATTATAAAGATGAGGGTGTAAGGTTGTTTTTCTTGCAAAGCACCCGAGACCTTTTGCATTGAGTTACATAAATTTCTATAGGAAATACATTAAATAATGCTGCAATTTCAATATAAAGAAATTGGAATATGTACAAAATTCATAACAATACGTTTAAATTATATTTCCTTTCAAATTATTACTTTTAATGCCTATCATGTTTTATTACTTTTTAAATATTTTTTTTTTTAATTACAAGTGCTTGTTTGTAAAAATTTAGTATGCTAATGAGAAATGTTTAAGTACCAATAAAAAGTATATATTAACATTCAATAAATATTTCAAAAAATTTCAGAGTGTAAACTAATTATTAAAACTATATTTGCTAAAAAAACATCATTTATGAAACTAATACGTGTAATGAATATTTTATGTTCATTGTCATAGATATTTTAAAGAATAGCGGAGTCGGGATTATTTTATTAAAAAATATTTATATATGTAATAGTTAATTGTTCTGGGTAAGAGAACAAAAGTGCTTATTTTGTTCTCTTACAAAATATGAACTATTTTACTTATATTTGGGATTTTCTAACTTATATTTGGATTTCTCTAATGCAATAACTTCTCCGAGTATGTCAACTATATGTCGTATACATACTTTTCTAAGTATACGGTTTCGTTATCTAAAAATAAACTATAAATTTGTCTAATATATCTATATATACATAAATGTTTGTAGGATAAGATTTAATGTGGATAGCTGTGCTCAATTACTGTGTGCAAAAATAATTTATAAAGACAACGACAACAAAACGAATAATTTCTTTAGAGTGATATATAAAAAGAAAGTGAACAAAATAAAGAATTAATGAAAAATAAATGTATTGCAATTAGACGTAAAATTGCGTTACAATTACGATAGCAGTTCCACGTGTCCTTTAATGTCTTACTCAAGAAGTCGCATTCAATACAATATATATTCAAGAACACAAAGCCATTCAATATAAAAATAAACAAATAATGTGATCAATTACCTAAAAGAAGAAGCTCAAAGCTTCAGAATTCCTAATTATGTTTAAAACTTGTAGCAAATCAAATATATAAAAAAAATATATTTTTTTGTAATGTCTCAACGTGGGATTGAACTCGCAACTTCCTGTATAGCAATCTCGAACTCTACCTCGGCGCTATAAAATCTACGTGTAGCAACTCAATCTAAAGGGTATCTGAAACGCAAACCTTTAACCTATTTCGCAAAAACTAAAGCCCATTTCAAGGTAACCTTGGTGGTTGGGTTGGGTTGGTTTGTGACGGCCAATTATCAGCACGAGGGATATAGGCCCTGGGGGGGAGGTGCCTTCCGTGGGGGTCTTTTTAAACGATCGTAACCCGTATTTACGGCAAGGTTTGAAGAAAACCACGGAAAACGCCGAAAGGTTAGGTCGATGAGCGCGACAAAGGTTTGAACCGAGCACCTCCCGTCTACCAGCTTTGAGAGCAGAACATCTCAGCCACTGGTGGGGCGGAACCTTGGTGGTGGTGATTTATGACGGCCAATTATCTACACGAGTGATATAGGCCCGAGAGGGGGATGCCCTCCGTGGGAGTCCTACTAAGCGAACCTAAACCGTATTTACGCAAGGTTATCCAAGGTTAGAAGAAAACCACGGAAAACTCTCAACGATTAGACCGACGGGCGCGATTGGATTCGAACCCAGCACCTTCCGCCTACCAGTTTTGTGAGCAGAACCTCTAAGCAGAACCTTGGTGGGGCCAAAGGAATCTTGAACATGAATAGTTAGGCGCATGATCCATACAAGATACTTTTAAAATTATTAAAATTTGTACACACCATGTTTGGCTGTCCCCTTGTTTGTGCATTCTATTCAACAAGGAAGTATAAACACGGATAAAAATCACTTGTAATAGACATCCTCGTCATAGATGAAATACAATTCCTCAAGAATAAGTACATTATTTTACAGATATCCTCCGTTGTACTGGAGTGTCAGATTTGTTTAAGATAATAGCATTACCTTCCATAAAATGTATAATTATCCGCACATATTTTTTCTCATGAGCTGGTAAATAATAATATAAAAACCTTATGGTTTATTTTAAACATATTTTACTTTCTTCTATTAAATTTATTTTTATGAAATAGAATGATTTATATCTCATATTATAACAGGTTTCTTTAGGCACACTTGTTTAAAAAGAATAACAATCCCTTGAAATCAAGTTAATGATGTTATAAAAATCGATTTTTTACATATAATAAATCATGATTATTTAAATTGCACAGATGATACATTAACTATTTAATGTATTTTCTGTATTGTTTTAAACAGAACTTAAATGTGGTCTAGTTCATTATTGAAATTTATTCACTATGATTTAATTATCTAATCAAGCATTCTAAAATTTCATTTGTCTTATGTTTTAATCCTTTCATTCATTAATAAAGATATTTATAGATAAGATTTTAAAGATAAGACCGATATTTTAAAGATATGAGGAAGATAATTGATATTATAATTCGGAACATATCAGAAAGTTCTGATATATTAATGGAAATCTGCCTCATTATTATTACAGTAAAAGACAATTTTGCGAAAGAATATTCAAAATTACAATTTTGTTAGACACCGCAGAAATAAATTTTGAATTAATTTCATCAACATTATTTTTTAAAAGGACTTCTTTTAAGTCATAGTTACTTTATATAGATGATCATGAATATCACCAATAAACTAACTTTAACTTTATAAAGTATAATTCGATAGTTTCACCTTTGTTTATTTAACCCCTTAATCGTCGTGCCCGAGACATTCACGGGCAGTGTAGGCTACGCCTGTTTTATTCAGATTGTTTCATTCCCACCAGTTTTTTAAAATAGTATAATTGGCTTTATTCTCGCATTATTTTATCTGCCTATTAAATAAACCGAATATTTCTACTTAAAAAAACTGGTGGTAATCAAGCAATCTGAATTATTAAAAAGTAGCTTACACTTAAAGAGCGCGACGATTAAGGGGTTAAAATATGAAAACTGTAACAGCCACGTCGCTGTTATTGACAGTAAGCAATGCTAACTAGTCGGAAATGAAAACAGGATGTATAAAACCAAAGTCACTTTTATTAAAATCTTGAAAAGGGCAGGGTTTCGAGAAAAGCTCTGCGATTTTTCCTCAAGCCAGAAAGAAATCCGTTCCCACAAAACTTCACTTAGAAAAATAAAGCTTCAAATATCAATTAAAGTTAATTCAAAATGTCACTTACAACTTGGCCGAGGCAACAAAACGAGATACCTTCAGCAAGACTGAATGTCCACTATGCCAACTAGTCCAACTGCGACATCAAGATGTCCGCCAACGATAATACTGAAAGCGGCACTCCGTGAGCACCAAATGCTTTTATTCAGTTAGCACAAAATAAAGTAATTTTTACTCTTACCAACAGATACTATTCCTTCTCAGCTGCGCATAGTTGATTTCACTAGTCAGATCTAAGAGCACCACACTGGGCGTAGAACTGGATCCAAAGTTCCACTTTCCCATCGCATGCCAGTGCTTAAATACTGCTATATCGATTGACCAGATGTAGACATTTGCATAAATATCTATACAAAGAGAAAAATCACAAGTTCCGAGGTTTTCACACTCATTAATCGAAAGTTAGAGAAAGATAACCTTGATAACTTTTACGCACATTGACTATTATTGGACAAAAAGTACGTTCACAATCAAAACTTCGCCTACTCTTATAATCAGAGTGGCCGACACATCATAAAACATTCATGAAAATGATTCATTATTTTTTTTTTACTAAGATAGGTGTTTGGTGAAAATAAATATACAAAAGGTTTTAAAAACTTTAAAACCCTAGATGTCAATAGTACAAAACTCTCTCCGGACGCTTTCGGACTGCAATACGAACCCTTCTCGATCAACATCAAACATTATTCCCCGCTGATTTTTTCCTCTTATCTTTTCCTCGTTCGGAGAGAGTTTTGTACTATTGAAATCTAGGGTTTTAAATTTCTTAAAACATTTTGTGTATTTATTTTCATCAAACAGCTACTTTAGTAAAAATAATAATAATAATAATGAATCATTTTCATAAATGTTTTCATATTTTAAGATTATGAATATTTCATGAATTAGAAAATATTACTTTAAAATAACAAACGTAGCCAAAACTTTTTTTAAATCTTACATTAACTACTGGACATTGGAAGGAAGAGAAACTCTGTATATATACATAGTAGTTTCAATATAAATAGGTAGAATATGAAACTGCCTTATGAAACTTGAGAGAACGATCCAAGTTTTAGTTAAAATGTGGCAACTATGAAAAGGAAATGAAATCTGAAAGAATATTTGAAGAATAAATCCTAAAATACAAATTTAAATGCTTAATTGATAAAAGTAGAACACAAAAGGACTCATAAAAATCTTTTAATATAAAGATCGACATGTTTCGAACTTACAAACAGCATCATTATCAAGATCTACATGATAAACAAACTATTCTCCCAAAAATAATGGAGCCGTTTGTGCTTTCGAAACAAGTCAATCATTATTTAAAACGTTTTTATAATATTACTTTCTTTACTTTTCTCACTTAAGCATTTAAATCTGTATTTTAATGATAATTAGTGATTTTATTGTATGATTATGGAATAAATCACTTTGTTTCGCACCTTCTTACATCTTAAAAAAGACAATAATTCAAAATTCCTTAGACAATTATAGGAAACTGGTAGAGACAACAAACAATTTTTAGTACTTTTTCACTATAGGGTCAATGGAGTTTATATATATATATATATAACTTGGTGCAATTTGTTGCCACATGATATACATAGCTATGATAATCTATCATACAAATAAACTATCACTCTAAAAAAAAACTGTTGTTTTAACAGATATTCTACAGTACTTTTAACAGAATATCTCCATTTTATGCAAAGTACAGGGCTGGGATTACGGTGCCTCGCTCTACCGTATCTTACGCTCGATCGTAGGATAGGCGTTCCTGCGATCAGTCGTAACTTCGTATTACGGTGCCTCAGCGTAAGTCCTCGTGCTTCGGTGTAAGTCCTCCTGCAGCCAGCCAATCAGAGGCCGCAGTTACATTTGTTTCGGTTGCGCGCGCATCCACTTGCGTCTTAACTTACGGCTGCTTCGAAGCTGTCGTAAGATCGCGAGGCACTGTAATGCCGTTTACGTTTTGTTTATATCGTAAGTCTCTAAGTTGATCTTAAGCGAGGCACCGCAATCCCAGCCCAAATTTTCTCTGTAATCCTGGGAAGATATCGTATATGCCCTCTGGCGGACAGTTTCAAAGTCACGCGGTTCTTCTTTTTCAACGTGTATTATAGGAAAAGTTTCTTCTCTACGATCATAGTATTAGTATCTTTACTCTAGGCTAGTCTTGTTTTGTTACCTCGTGGTCGCCGCCATAACTAGATAGACGGAAAAGCAGAAAACATTATGTAGTCTTAATATTTTGGTATTGGTAAGTCTGTTTTCATAATATGTTCGTTAATTTGTTTTGTTATATCCACTTTAATCTTTATAAAGTTCATTATTTTTTAATGCATTTTATTTCGTAAAGTTATAATATCCTTAAAGAATTAAATTTGCGTTGATATTTTCGTTGTAGAAAATGACAGTTGTCGTGAAATTAGGGAAATATGTTTCTGCATCTTTATTATTTAAGCTTTTATGAAATATGGCATATTTTTATATTTTTAGTTCTTTTTAATTAGTGCGAATGTTTCGTGACAATGCGAATCGTCAAAAATTTCGATTGTTTGATAATAATAATTTATAATATTTGAACTTTAACTTATTCAAAGTTTAATTCATTTATTTTTCGAGTTATTTAAACCATTTTTTCCCCGTATCCTAGTACTTTGATCTGTATAATTTTTCATTTAATGATACTATTCAACTGCAGATAATTTTGTATGCGAAATCTTAATTTATTAAATTTTTGTTGTACAAATTGCTTGAATTTTAAAGCATTATTAAATTTGTTCAAGACATTTTATTTCTATGAACTTTAATATAAGATAATTTTGATTAAATAAATCTATTTAAATGTTTGACATTTTAAATGTACATAATAATATACATGAGAGATTTTGAAAATGAAAGATTTAGAAAGAAAAATACGTAAATAATGTTACTTGATTTAAATAAGAATGAAATTATGGAGCATCAAATTAGATATAATGTAAGATGCAAAGGATTCTGAAAAATTTATTGTCCTTCTGTTTAAATGAAAATATATTTAGAGAATTTAATAAAAATTAAAAATAAAAAAATATGCAACATGTAGATCATATAAAAATATTTTTTAATAGTGCTGCGGAAATGTATTTTTCTAATTTTGTACAGAAAATATATAAACCAGGGGTCGATGAAGGTTTTTTTTTATCTTGGGGTCCATTTTGTGAAGTAAAGGTTATTTTTGTGAAATTTATTATATTTTTGTGAAAAATAACATTTTGTAACGAAAGTTGAAATCCAGTTACTCAAATTCGAACCAAGCATTTATTAACAAAAACTTTTTTAAATCCTTTTGCTCAAGTTTTCCTCTCTGGTGCACTTGTTTGTTTACAAATTACACATTTTAAAAGTCACAAAATAATAAATAATTAATAAATAGTAAGTTTTTATGAAATAGAATTTTGTGAAGGGGTCCACTTTATCAAATGGATTTTTGTGAAGAGGTCCATTTTATTAAATAGATTTTTTGTGAAAAATAACATTTTGTAACGAAAGTTGAAATCCAGTTACTCAAATTCGAACCAAGCATTTATTAACAAAAACTTTTTTAAATCCTTTTGCTCAAGTTTTCCTCTCTGGTGCACTTGTTTGTTTACAAATTACACATTTTAAAAGTCACAAAATAATAAATAATTAATAAATAGTAAGTTTTTATGAAATAGAATTTTGTGAAGGGATCCACTTTATCAAATTGATTTTTGTGAAGGGAACCATTTTATTAAATAGATTTTTGTGAAGGGTCCCATTTTATTAAATAGATTTTTGTGAAGGCACCCTAAATAGGTCCCCAATTTTGCCTAGATTGACCCTTGTAAACTCAAAACTTTGTTTATATATTTCTTAAAAAAAAAAAAAACTTTACGAAATAAAATTATGCAGAAAAATTTAACTTGCTTAAGTTTGTGGTGGATTTAATAAAACTTAAACAATTGAGCATATTTATGACAGACTTAACATTTTAAAAACAAACAGAAAAAAAAGAAAAGAAAGAAAATCACAATTATTTCAGGGTTTTTATAAACAGGGTACATTTTAAATTAAGTAATTAAAAAAGTTTTATTTTGACAGTAACGTCAATCAAAAATTTCCAATCCTGTCATAAACAAACTCGCAGAGTGATGAAATATTTTAATTTTTAATGAAAACTAAACAGATTATTTCTTTTAACGTTTAATCTTATTTTCTGTTTACTTCTTAAGAATACGAATGTTTTTGTAATAAACTAATTGTGTAAATATTAACCTCATAATAAATATTTAATTAAATGAAATTGTTGAACACATTAAACTTTAAAATAAAAAAAGTATATCCACTGTTTCAGAAAATAATCTCTTAAAATATTCGTATTCTTCACGCCATTATAAATTAAAAAAAGTAAACAGAAAATACAAAGATTAAAAATTTAAATAAATACATAATTTGATTAGTTTCATTAAAAATTAAAATAACAGGTCTCCCCTGTCTATACTACAGATAAATTTTGTACAAGATAACAGGTTTCCCCTGTCTATACTACAGATAAATTTTGTACAAGATAACAGGTTTCCCCTGTCTATACTACAGATAAATTCTGTACAAAATAACAGGTTTCCTCTGTCTATACTACGGAGAAATTCTGTTGCATACAGGGAAAGTCTGTATCAATTTAACAGATTTTCTCTGTACAAACTACAGGGAAAATCTGGTAGCATAGCTGACAGATTTTCTCTGTTAAATCTACAGGTTTTTTTTTTAGAGTGTAGTCGTTGGGTGCCACCATAATACTTACCCATCATGGATATGCATAATATAAAATATGAAAATAAAACATGTGTAAACTATTTATAAAATGCATTGCAATTCGAATAAAATCGTGGCTTGAAAGCGTCATAAACTTTAAATGCTCCATTACTCCAAAATTGATAATCATATTAACTAACGGATTACTGCGTCGGATTATGGGTCTCATTTCCAATTGAAATATAGCTTTGAATTGAAATTTGAATGAAATACAGGGTCATGAAAAATCTAAGAGTGTGGAAAATAGGATTGCAAATATCTCGGCAACTCATTATCCGATCGACTTTATTCTTTATTCAAAATTTGTTTTTTTTTATTGTCTTCTATATTCACACCCCTGTGATTGGAAGATATTTTTCTGTTATTTGAAGACATTTCTGTCTTGTGATTGGAGAATTTCAGAAAAATTTGACTTTCGTTTATTGAATTTTCCGTGTTTTGAAGGAAAAAAAACATATGTAACAATTCCGTTTCTAATACGGAAAAGTAACACGCAGCACAGTTGCGGTACACCTCTGTCTGTGGTTTGAAGAAATTGCAGACTTAGATTGGAGAATTTCAGGTATATTTTATGTTAGATTGGTGAGTTTTCCGTATTTTGGGGGAGGTGAAGCAAATCAAAGCGGAAATTTTCGTGTTTTAACGAAAAAAAGCAACGGAAATTTTTTTTCAGTTTACGGATTTTTTTGGGAGTGTAATAGCTTGCCTATCTGTAATATATTCAGCTAATTACCATTTATGCAACATTATTTAAACAAAAATATTACATTAAATTACAAGAATATCAAATGAAAAGTACTAAAGTTAAAAGTAGATATAAATCATTTTTAATTGCTAACCGATAGAATATTAATAAAGGTTTCGCCATATGTAAAGATGAAGAATATCTTAGTTAAGTTCTATTCCATCAGATAAAATTAAAGTTAAAATCCAACAAAATATTTGAATGAAAGTAAACTTAATCTTGAAAATTTAGTTAGAGATCATGTATACACAGTTTAGTTGAAAATTAAAGTAGTAAATAAAGTATACGTAATTATTTTATTCACATTGCATTATAGATTTTATGAAACAGATTAATAAATAAATATTTTATAATGTAGTTATAGAAAATCAATTACGCACCTTGAAAGTCTGTACATTATTCAAAGTATTAAATGCTACAAATATGTCTTATAGACAGATAAATTTAAAGTACGCGATTATTTAATTTGTATTCCGAAAGACACTATCTCATATAGAGATTTACTGTTTAAGTTCTTATTTTAACCTGTGTCAGAAGGTCGCAATAAATAGAAAATATTGCTTCTCAAAGAGTAACTTTTTTTAATTATATGATGTAAAATATAAGTCAGTAACATTAGCTTACGGAAAATGCTTTAACTGTATTTAAAATTGAACAAATTTCGTAACATCAAAAGTTCCTATATATTTTTTTAAATTTGTGTCAATTATTACTTACGAACATTAATTATTTATTTTTCTTTAATTACTTCTTCTTCTGAAAATGTTTCGCCTTCTTTAAAAATACCATAAAAAACTGTTTGTACTGTAATAGATAAGTATTATTTTTTTATTAATCTTAAAGATAGTCATTTCTTTTGACTCTACAATGCTTTTATCGGAGAAAAATTAATATGAATAATATATGTATTAAAAAATCAAAACAGTTGTAAAGAAATAGTTTAAAAAAATATCTTACTTTGCTATAAAATTTTTAACCTGAATAAAATAAATTGTTCAACGAAAAAAAAAAAAAAAAAACTTCTTTTCAGATCCATTTTAAAAATTCCTCTCCTACCCCTCTCTATATTCATATAAGAAAAAAAAGTTTTCTAAAAAGTTTTCAAACTCTGCAAAAAGCACAAAAAACCTCGAGAAAGAAATATAAAAATATAACACATTCTACCGTTTTAATTTTCTCTTAAGGCAATATTGAGCTTTGAAATGTCACGTGAATTTCTCTTTGACCTTTAAATATCCTAAAGTATCCAGCATGCTATAACTTTTTATAATATTAATGAAAGGAGTTTATTAAACTATCAATTAAAATAAAACTTTTAATTGCTGTTAATCCATCCCTACGCGACAAGCACCACGTATATGTGATGCATAAACATTGATAATTCATGCCAATAATTTTTAATTGGATTTGTTTCCTTATTTAATCACAGCATACCTGGTAAGAAAGAACTCCTTAAAGCGCATACTCAAAATATTTTTAATGAAAATGGTAATGAAATAACTCATGTGCGTTATAAAGTATTGGTCAAATTTAGCAGCGGAATTCCAGTTAAAAACCTTCGAGTATTTGCTACAAAACGGCAATACTTTTTCCTCGCCAAATGCAAGTGATTTTAATGTATTTGGAAATTACTTGTTAAATGAGTGTTTAAATGAGCAATACTTGATGGATTTAAACTTAAACGAAAACAGTTTGAAACAGTTTATTACTTTTTTATAAGCTCACATGATATATACAAGTTTAGTGCTACTGCAGTTTTTTTAATTTTACATGGTTTCAACATCTAGATGTGGTTGTGACATACTGGGATGTGCACTTAAAAGGAGGACATAACAACCGATTTGCCAGAAAAAAAATATTGATAGTAGAAACAAGGGATTTGGGCAGTGGAGAGTGTAAATTTAAATATAGATGATCAAAAGTAAGTTCATCTTTACTTAAAGACTGAAGATGAAATCATTTTCCAAAGTATTTGAATAATATTTTTGATACGATGCATTTTTGTTTGAGCCGCAAAATATACTTTGGAACTACTACTGCATATTGTGATATATTTCATATTTGCTCCACCTACATTTTAAATGCTGTAGTAATAATTCTGGAAATGGAAGAATTAAATGTGGAGCAAGGCTAGTAAATAAAATGTATTTTGTCTGTAAATAAGAAATCTTTCTATTCTAAAAAAAATTAACTAACGCTTTCGCCGTCAAGGAAGTTTCTGTGACAGGGGGTCTTTCTTGGCTAATATTAAAACAACTATTGATATAAAAATATGAAAATTGGCATTTTTATCGAGAAATGTTTGATAAACACACTGAAGCAGACAATTTTTTTAATCAAAGAATTATTTTAAGAGCTATTTAATGTTGAAGTCGATCAAAATAGTTCCGTTAAATAGTTTTATAGGATCAAAAACTACACATACGAATTTAACCATATTTCACAGGCACATAATTGACAAGCTTGCGGTGTGCAGCCATTTTTCAAATGTAACTTATTTTTTGAAGTATTCGTTAAATGTTTAATTCAAAATTTCATCATTTTAACTAAAATTTATTTTATTTTGAAAATGCTGTGTTTTATATTCTTGCCAATTTGTAAAACAACGAAAATAATAATATTCCCTTCCAATTAAAAATGCATTTACACGTAACTTTTAAAAACAGAAGTAAAACTTTTGAATAATAATTAATTGATCACCTGTTAAAAGCAGTAAATGAGAAACATTACGTCATAAAAATGTACTTACACGTGAATATTAAAAAGAGAAATAAAACTTTAAAGTCATAATTATCTCCCCAGTCAAAGAGGAATGAATAAAAAACCGATTACAGAACATCGCCACTGGTCGTTTAATTATAAATTAACATCTCGTAATCTTTTTGAAACAGAACAAATTAGTGTGTTGTTTCAGAGCCTGTGGTGTCTGATCGGAGTTGGCGGGCGTAGCTCGTAGGATGTAGACATAGAATGAAAAAGAATCAGAAGGAGGATGACAAGCAGATTTAGCTCAGCAGCGCGCTAGTGCTGATGGAAAGTTTATACATGTGAATTGCTCGCGCTATTGTCCTGTTCTGCTCGCAACCCTATCGCTATTGGAATTAGTTTCGGTAGCAAGTACTAAATAAAAAATCCAGTGGTAAAAAGGCAGCAGGAAAGATCCTATGTAAAACACCCTTATCCTACTTCTTCTTTTATTACTGTATGGGTGCAAAATCTCCTAGTGAGTAAAAAAATTAAACATATTTATTAAAAATGTTAGCTTCTTAATTTTTTCTAAATTTTAGCAATATGAAATTTTATTATAAAGCATTTGTTTTAACATATTTTTAGTACTATGTGGTAAATTGAATATTTTAATCTATAAATAGACGTGTTTTATAAATTTGATATTTTATCGTTTTATGAAGACTAGAATAGTGCGGAAAGAAACAGGGAAAATCAAGTTATTTCCTATAGTTTTTGGCACTTTCCAAGCTTTTGAGTCAAATAACGCTCTGAAAGGGCCAAGTTAATTTGTTTAAATAGAAATTAAAGTTTTAGTTCTGTGGCGGAATATTTGATTTTTCTTTCGTAGTATACAAGGGTGTTTATAGTTCCATTTGCCTTTCTTCTTAAAACATTTTGCCTTCTTTGAATAGTTGTAACAATCTGACTGAAATTATATTTTAAACATACTGTAACTAGAGTTTGATAAGTATCATCAGGTTATTTTCCTCATACGGAACTATAACCCATCTCTCATACAAAACTGTATATTCTTAAGTGTGAAGTACTTCTGAAATATGAGTGATATATGTATTTTTCAATTTAATTGTACTCACATTAATGATATGAAATACCTTTGCGCTCCATACATCGTGTGTCTACTTTTATGCATAATGTAGATTACTAGCATTTAAATGTTTTAGGAAAAATATAGCAAATGAATAATATTTTTCGCAAATCGTAAAACAAATACATCTAGAAAACCTTATCCTTTAGACTTTTTACGCAATATTATCGTTTTAATAAACACCTTTGTCTTTTTCGTTTTCACTTTTTTGTAAACAAATCTTATTGAAACAAAAATGGAATTTTTAAGTAGATTAACTAATTCATATATAATAAATATGTAATCGGGCAAATGAGTGTCTTATATTGTTTGCTTTTTAAATAACATTTTCCCATAGACAATAAAGATACACTTTAAATTATTAATTTAGACTAATTTCATTACTTTATCTATTAGAAAGAAAATTTATTCGCTTTATTTAAAAGTAAATTTTTTTAATTTGCTCTTATACGATCGGTATTTGAAAAGAAACTACATTAAAGCAAAACACTGCAAAATATTTTTCATTTGTTATTGAATTTTAAATAAATGTAAAGATTTTTAAATAAATTAAAATTCTTTGAAAACTCTTCTTCTTGAAAACTTTAAGCAGATTTAAATTGAAATATGGATATGTATAAAAGTCAAAGTCTGTGTGTATGTTTGTTATGCAAATCTAGAAATTTTGAACAATTTGACTAAAGTGACATACATTTTAAACCACAACGAAAAATACTGTCTGCTTTACAAATTTCAAAACGCTATTTCTAAACACTATTTTTCAACCACTTTTTATAATTTGGCTTTTATACAAATCTTTTTGTTTAATTTTTAAATGCATTTTTTTTCTATCCTGTTGCCGCATCTTAAAAAGGCGCTGCGTATGATTTTTTTTAAAATGATAACATTGTATAGCTAATTTTCAAACACATGATTTACTAGGATTGTTTATTTAATTTCCATGTTAATGTCATATAGTAATGTTAAAAATAAATGAACAACGGAAAATACCACAAATAAAAATATATAAAATGGCAAACAGCTGTTTCAGAGCCCCTAAAGCTCTATCATCAGGGCCAAATTCAAAAGATTAAAGCCGAATCAAATGTTTAAGCCATGTAAATACGAAGTTTTCTATTTATATTTCTGGCCTAGTATTGAAACAACAAATATTTATTATCGACATTGGATTTATTGGTTTTCAAAGTATTCTCATTGAAGATCAATATACATTTGCATGCGTTTGAAGCAATTTTAGAAGCACTGTTTCGCTCCGATGGAGGTAATCAATACATGCGTTTTGAATGCATCAACCACTTCTTCGAGTGTCGAAAATCGTTGTCCACGTAATTTATTTTTGATGTGTGGGAATTAAAAAAAGTCATTGGGTGCCAAATCAAGGTTGTACGATGGATGACCCATCAATTGATGTTTTGGCCTTTCAGAAATTCCTTTGTTTGAGCCGATGTGTGAGATCTCGCATTGTCATGATGAAGAATTATTCGCCTGTTCTTCTGCTTTTTTCGAACTTCTACGAAGATTTCTGGCAAACAAATGGTCGTGTACAATTCAGAATTGGCTGTCCTGCGTTGCTCTAACACCACTGTTGCCACGGGACCGGTAATGCCGAAGAAACAGGCAACCATTTACTTCAATGTGCTTCATCCTCTAACAACTTTTCTTGGATTTGGCTCATCTTGGAAGACCCATACAGTCAATTGCTGTTTTGTTTCCGACTCATGTGCATAAAAATATATAAAATGGCAAACACCTGTCCCGGAGCCCCTAAAACTCTATCATCAGTGTCAAATTCAAAAGATTAACATCCGTGATTAGCCACCTGTGTAGATGTTATACAAAACCTTTGATGAACCTTCAACGTATTTTCAACATTTCCTTGCAGCAATCGACACCAGCCTTCTTTTGAGCGTTTGTCAGATTATGCGGGATTCAACGTGAACAAATTTTTTTGACTCCCAAATGTTCATGTAATATCTTATTGATGCTTGTCATACTAATGTCCAAAAATCCCTCAATCTCACGGTATGTAACATGACTATCTTGCTTTATCAGTTCACGCACAGCATCGATATTTTCTGGCACAACAATCGATTTTGGACGACCTTCACGGAATGCGTCCTGGAGCGAACATCAACCACGATTGAATTCGTTATACTTTTTTACAGTGCTGTAGGATGGTGCTTTATCGCTGTATAAAGAATTACATTCATGGAAGCACTCTTGTCTTGACAATCCACGTCGAAAGTTATTAAAAATAATCGCACGAAAATGTTTACGAGTCAATTCCATTTTTTGCACAAGATGAATTTTTCAGTATTCTGTAAATAACACAAATCAAGCTAAAATGGCAAATCGTTCTGAAGAATTTATGGTTAAAAGTATCAAACTTTTAATTGAACCGTCTGCGCGTCTAGTAACACTTCCTGTTGTCAAGGCTAGAAATATAAATAGCAACCCTCGTATGCTTGCGTCTCTCGCACGCGCCTAATATCAAATGGCGTTGAGTTTTTCAAAACAAAAGTGGAGTCAGGAAACACATGTGACGCAGGAAACCAATAGGAGTGGCCGGCCAGACCGGGCGAGTTTAAAAAAAGGGAGGAGACGAAGAGAATGAATTAAATCAAAGGTAGCCAGACATTTGATAAATTTGGTGTACTGGACATATCATTAACTAAGTTGCCTGAAATCTTTCATGTATGATAAGTTACCCAAAAATCAAGGTCGTAAATAGATGAGCATTTCTGAATTATTGAACCCTTCTGAAAAATTAAAACTGTGATTGTCAGACCAAAAACGGTTAGCAATCGCTGAACGTTTAGTGTCGCAATTTTTAACATAGTTTTTATGTTCCCCCAAGCGGATCTTAAGGGGTCGTTTGGTTTGACCTATGTCTAAGATGATGTCTATGTTTGTCTATGATGTCTATGTCTATGTTTAATTGAAATATATATTTAAACATGAATATTGAAAGAGAAAGTAAATTTTAAAGTAGTTAAATTATTAAGTGTGAAAAGCATTGTATGTTAACATTTACGTCCTAGTTCAAACAATATATTCAAAATGTCATATCAGGCTTTGCGTACCAAACAATCTGTCCAATCAGATCGAAATGAACGGCATCTCGATTAAGGAAGATCACCACTGGTAGTTAAAATATCTTTCAGTAAACAAGTAATCTTTTTAAAATAGAGCAAATTAGCATGTTTTTAAAGCCTGCGGGTTCTGGACAGGGGTAGGCAAACGTGGCTCGTAGGGGGTAAAATCTTCTAGTATAGTATATACTAGCACTTGTTCCTACATCAATGGTCAAATTATGGAAAACCTATTTACACACGTTCATACTTTGTTTTTATAAGCAAAACAAAAATCAGACCCAACCACTACGATTTCGCTTTCGGAATAGACGTCATAATGAACAAATGATGCGAATTTTTTGTATATAAAATTTCAAAATTTTACTATAGGATCGTTAAAATTATGTTGTATCTTCATTTAAATGTACTTCGAATTTAAACACTTACTATAATACAGATATTTCAACTTCTTAAAAAAATAATATGTTATTGTCTTACTATGACGTCACTTTCGATGGAAGAAACATTTGATACATATTGAAATTAGGGCCTGCATTAAATAAGAAAAGCAAAAAAATCACGTCATTTGATGCAGTCATTCTAGATTTAATTTTTATGACTGAAAATGTAGGTTTACATTTAAAATTGATGTTTTATCATCAATGGAAGATTGAAACGAACATCCTTTATACAGTATCCCCACTAAAGTCCCTTGCCACCCTCTTAACTTCGGAATGGTTGCTGCTATATTCATAAAAGTGGTGTCTAGTTATAGTAAAATAGCCACGCGGCACTGAATAAAATCGCCTACAGCGCCACCTGGTGGAAAACTGCAAAGTTAGCATTCTTATCTCGAAAACAAAAAGAGATAGGGGGAAAAAGTGACTTAGAAAGTTGTAGAGCATCATCGATTTAGTACGAAAAGACACCTTGTGGACATTAATGCGAAGAATAGAACGGTTAAAACGCGCACTTGATTTTTCGTGATTTCCTACACTGTGACGTCACGAAACTTGAACGGAAGGAGAAATGTTTATCTTTCGGACAAAACACGACACTGCAATGTGGCACAGTGGTATCGCTTGAGATTCCCAATTAAAACGTCGCATTACGTACGCTTGTGCCAACGTGTCATCCTCTATGCTCCAATTTGTGCAACGTGAGCTTCAAAAAAGGATCCAAATGTGCATTGCAGCTGACGGTGAGAAGTTTGAACATCTCAAATAAAGATATATTGTTTCAACTAGTTACTTTTTTCTTTCTAAGATCGTTTTGTCACGTCACAGTGTAGGGAATCACGAAAAAACAAATGCACATTTTAACCGTTCTATTCTTCGCATTAATATCCACAAAGGTTCTTTTCGTACTAAATCGATGATGCTCTACAAGTTTGTAAATCACTTTTTCCCCCCATCTCTTTCCGTTTTCGTGATAGTAATGCTAACTCCACAGTTTTCCACCTGGTGTCGCCATAGGCGATTTCATTCAGTAGCGCATGGCTACTTTACTATACCTAGACACCACTTTTATGAATATAGCAGCAGCCGTTCGGAAGTTAAGAGTGTGGCAAGGGACTTTAGTGGGCATACTGCATATAAAAAAGTCCTTCCGGCCTGTACTGGGAGGAAAAGGTAGCTTTCCTATATCTTCGTTTTAAAATTTTAACTAATGTTACTCGAAAACAGCAAGTTAAATAAATGCAAAGAAACCGTTTACAAAATATTCGTTAATACTGAATTTGAATAAGAAATTCGCCAAATTATTGAGCTATAGCCAAGTTGGCTTCATTTATGAAGTCTTATTTTGGTCGCCAAATTTGGCGATATTTTGCCAAGTGTCGCCAAGTTTCGCGAGAATTTGGCGCTAACGGATATAAATATATAGTTTTATGCGTATGATTGGGAAAATGATTACAACAATGAAAGAAAATAATTTGCGAGAAATCACGTTCACTAAAACTCATAAATTAATCGTTGTTTTTTTGTAATGTGCTGTCTTGTTTCAAATGTCAGCTACTCTACAATTATTAACTGCTCTATCTCAGCTATTAATTTAAGATATTGGTAAAACAAAAAATGCTCTGGAATCCTTGTATCAAGGCCTAACACTTAAGCAAAAAATAAATTTGAATTTTTAACTTTTTTGTATATTTATATTTGTTTTAAATTTTTTAGTGGCCACCATATTGAAAGAAGATGGTGGACCAAGCTGGCTAAAGAACTCGGTCGATGCATGGGTGAGCTTAATACACACAATTAGTTTCATCAAATTTAATTTATAAATACGAGCGTTATCTGACATAGATCAGATATATATATATATATATATATATATATATATATATGTGTATGGATATACACTATATTGCCAAAGGTGACCGGTCACTTACGATTTTAGACGTTTTGTTAACTATCTAGAAATACACATGAGGAATTAACCTGAAACTGCAGGTGTGTAAACAGTATAGTATTGACTATATATTTCCGAGAAGATTTTTTTCACGAAACCCCATAGGGGACTGTCAACAAATTGAAAAAGAACGAATATCTTTTGGATAACCCTATAAAAACTAATGTAGCAAAGGCGTTCAAACTCTAGATTATTAATAAGTGGCTTATTGTAATATACTGTGTTTATTTTTATGAGGATAACATGTATACTCGTAGAGAAATTAAGGTTTTTATAAAAACAGTCCCAAGTTTCGCCTAGTTTTTTGCTTATAATTTACAGAGTTCTTAATATAAAAAAAAGTTCTTTTTGGAAAATATGACAAGCAACATTGTACATAACACTCTGCAATCAGAATTAAAAAATATTAAAAATTGGATTAAAAAATAAGCAGGTTTAGTAAAAAATGTTTCACTGCGCATGCTCGAATGCAATCAAAATATAATATGCATAATGTATTAGCTAAGTATATAGAGCAACTTTTGTGAGAGTCTCAAAATCATTGCTTGAAAATTCTGAAAATTATCGTCGATAGAATAAGCTCGAAATCCGTTGTTCCCAAAAGGAAGAAAAAATATGTGGGGTTGTATCCAAATATAGCATTACGTGCAATATTTTGTACGCTATCTTGGCACTAATCAACAGATATTTGATTTAATTAATTAGTGAAACGTTTTTTACTTAACCTGCTCATTTTTCATCCAATTTTTATTATTTTTTAATTCTGATTACATAGTATTGTGTACAATGTTGTTTGTCATATTTTCTGAAAAGAACTTTATTTTATATTAAGAACTCTGAAAATTATAAGCAAAAAACTAGGCGAAATTTGGGACTGTTTTTATAAAAACCTTAATTTCTCTACGAGTATACATGCTATCCTCATAAAAATGAACACAGTATATTACAATAAGCCACTTATTAATAATCTCGAGTTTGAACGCCTTTGCTACATTAGTTTTTACAGGGCTATCCAAAAGATATTCGTTCTTTTTCAGTTTGTTGACAGTCCCTTATGGGGTTTTGTGAAAAAATCTTCGCGGAAATATATAACCTATATTATACTGTTTACACACCTGCAGTTTCAGGTTAATTCCTCATGTATTTTTCTAGACAGTTAACAAAACGTCTAAAATCGCAAGTGACCGGTCACCTTTGGCAATATAGTGTATATATATATATATATATATATATATATATATATAAATCAACATTTGAACGGAGGGTGGTTTTGAGGTCTGGGGGTCATGTTCGGTGAAAATATATCGAAATTTTCTGGAATTGCTTTCCTCCGAACGGCTGCAATAGGTAGCTTTATACTTTTTTGTAATTGAAAGCTACCTAAAATTATTTAGATTCAAACAGTACGAATTAGAATTACTGCAAATGCTACGCTATTTCTTTGCATTTATGACATTTTTTCCAATGTTGGTAGGAAAATCATATACTGGTCTTTTACACGCGTCAAAGAAACTTGCAGTCTCACCTATAAAAAACGTTTTTGTATAATTGTGTTAAATTTAATAGATTTTTTTAAAAACACTCTTTTAAAAGCATCCGATTTTTATCTTGAAAATCACACTTAATTTCATGACTGCAACTCGTGTTTTTTCCAAAAAAAATTCAGCTACAATACATCAATTTGGCTACAATACATCAATTGCATCATTTTGGCGTGGGCACCTATGTCGATTATAGAAAATTCACTGCTTTTTTTGCTCTTGGTCGAAAGCGCAAGCTAGTAAATTTATTAAAAACATTATAATTTTTTATATATTTATTTTTAACAATATGGCAACAAGAAAGAAAAAAAATTAACAGCATTTCAAAATTAAACATAATTTTCTTTTTTAGGTGCGTTCGTAATTATATAAATACGTAGCACCTATAGTCGTCGTCTGGTTCGGCCATGTGTCTGTCTGTCTGTCCGCATATAACAGCGCAAAAACTACCCAGCCGAATGGTTTTAAATTTAATTATCGTTACAAAAAATTGTCGCATTATTTCAAAATTTTATGAAAATTGAGTCAAAACTTAAAATGAAATTAATAAAAATATTTATTAAGTATTTTGAAATTTTTTTAAATCTGTACTTCCTTGTTATAACAGCTTCCGAGGATTAATCGTCAAGCGACCGTCATGTATCGCCAAGTTATCTGACATGTATAACTTTATAGTCATACATTACCTATATGACATTTTATAACATCTATGACCAAGTTATAGTCACATTTATCATTCTATTAAATCCCATCATACGTAATTTATTCAATGATATCCCAGGATAAGTAATGATACTAGGTGGCCATAGTGATTACGTCCTATTTAATATGGAGTCTTTTATTTCCATATTACTGAATTTAAAAACCGAATTTGTATACTAAAATTGTTTAATTATAGCAATCCTATAATCTACCAACCGTTCTTTGGATAGCTGTTTCCGGAGAAATACATTTTAAATCGAAAATTATTAATCGAATATGGATTTCAAGTTCTGAATTTTTCAATGCTAGGCTTAAGTTTCTAATTGGAATTTTCAGTAAATGTAAAAAAAAAAAAAATAAAAAAAAAAATTGGTGCCAACTTAAAATGTACACTCTTAAAACTGTCCCTCTGATTTAAGAGGTACATTCTGAATTTTTGTGCCTCTGAATATTAAGAGGCACATGGTGCCTTTGAAATTAAGAGGTACATAGTGCCTTTGAGATTCAGGGGCACAGCGTAAGTGCCTTTGAAGTTAAGAGGCCCAGTGTGCCGCTGAATTTATATATTCAAGTGCCTCTTATTTAAAAATACATTCTGTGCCTCTTATAATGGTGGCACATGCATGTGCCACCATTATAAGAGGAACAGAATGTAATTTAATTATATTTTATATTATATTTATATATTTACAGTGAATTCTGTCTACTGCAGAAAGATTTTCCAGCATGTCATATCCAAAGACATATTAAATTTTGTGTAAGGCAGAATACTATGTATAATAGAAAATTTTCTCACTCCCAATTTATTGAAACAAATTTGAAATAAATATTAAAATGTGTGTCCATGTGGCCTAAGTAAGTTCTGTGGTTCAATAAAGAACCTTGTCTACATATCAGTTTATTTTATACATATCAAAATACATAAAAGGGCATAAAAGCTTTATTAAAAACAAACTAGATGGTACCCGTCAAAACTTGACGGAAAAAATTATAATAACAATATTAGTAAAATAAGCTTCTTTATTACATAAGTATTATAAGTTTATGAAACAATCTTTCAAATATTTTATTTTTAAAAAAAATTCCCCCAGTGCATTACGTTATTATTTCCGATGCAAACTCTAAACAAACAATCCGTAAACAAAATGGAAATCAGTTTGACATTACCGCCCTATTCCACAAGGCAAGAAAGAAAATTTCCTGAACCTATGAAGTATCATACAAATAGCATATCCCTACGTTCATCTCATATTCAGTCAATAAAAAACATATTAAATAAGGCACACATCCCCCCCTTGTGATAATGCAACCGAATGAGCTCCTATGCGCATGTGCATTGCATCTCCCCAAACGCACCGTCGAAATTCGACGTTAAAAAAAGTTTTAAAATGTTTTGATCAAAATTTTTAAAGTGTCTTCTTTAATCATTGTTCGTTTCAAATCCATATCTTCTGAAACGCATCCATTGTTTTAAGCTAATCAATTTTTATGTAAAGATGAAGATTTTTTTTTACTATAATAAATCAATCTGCAGATAAGGAAATTTTTAATGTTTTCAAGTGTAATTTATTTGTATGGTTTCTTCATTCCTTTACATAATCAGGATGATTATTCCTTTTCCATAATTAAGAGAAAGAATGTAAATAAATAAATATCCAAGATTATTTTTGATTCTGTTTTCATTAATATATTGTAAATTTTATTGTTAAAAGTTACTGATAAATGATACTTTAGTAAATGGGGCTTTTCTTAATTATTTTTTTAAATTATTATTTTTCTTTTTTTGAGATTTAATGGCAACATTCTTCCGTTTGTTTATTGGGCGCTACAGTTTGGCGAATTATGTGAGGTACTTTTCGGTTAGCAGGGCACCAATGAAGTATATATGTATATATATATATATATATAGTATATATATATAGTATATATATAGTATATACATACATGTCGTATTTCCAAGTTCAAATCCGGGATGAAAGGCAGTCGTGCTCGTTGATAAACAGGGTTAGCTATGTGATAGGTTTCTCTTTTAGCTCGCATCAGGCGGCCGTGTGGTATCATCAACAACAACAAGAAAATTCAGTTCATTTTTTTGTCGAAGAACATTTTATTTCCAGTTTAAGACATCTCTTCAGGGAAAATGCTCGTTAGCCAACGCTAAACAAAATAAAAATACAACGTTCCATTATTTTCTAGAATCCGTCCCGATTCTTTTAGCAAACACCAGCGTCAAAAAATTCTCTGCGAATCAGGAGGATCGTGTTTTTAAACTAGCTTGCGTAATAATACAGAATACGTCACGTGACCCACTTCTATCGAATCAAAAGGTCTCTTTAGGAACTCTATTAATTTTTCCGGTGGATTTATTTTGTCGTAAAATGACTTCCTTACCGCCAAAAACTTTCTACGCCCTTCCAGAATATTCCATAATCTCGTACCAGATGCCTGCCATATCAACAAACGAGCTTATCTGTTTTGAGGCTGTAGCTAAACTTCGAATTTAATACGTAATAAAAATAATAAGAAGAAAAGAAAATGAATCTTTATAAAAGGGGGAAAAAAAAGAAAGAATTAAAGTTTTTCGGAAATATTTTAATAGACATTTGATATTTAATAATAGGATAACTTTATGAAATAAGGTTTTTTGAGCGGAATATTTTAAGAGATACGATATTTTAGCATTTAAATAAAAAAGTTATAGCAATTTGACCACACGGGAATAATGAATTTTAATAATGGATTAAAATAAAGATGTTCTATTTAAAGAATAAATTAAAAAAGCTATCGCCATTTTTAGACTAACTACTTTCGAAAAAATATTATTAAGTGGATTAGGAGAAATTGACTTTACATATGGATAGTAAAAGGCTATTTTAAGAATGAGAATTATTTTAATAAGCTGGGTTATATACCGAATATTATTGAATGGACAAATTTTATAGAATAATTGTGGAAAAAAATTAAATTTTGTAATATACATATATACAAATATATATAATGCATATAGTTTTGTTTTTCTAGTATTGAATTTATGTGGTTTATAGATTTTGGTTGGCTATTGTGATTTGGTTGGCTATTGTTGATGATTCTGCAAGTAATTTTCCATTGGAGTTTATTATTATGTATATATATATATTACTGGCGCCGGCTTACCGAAAAGTACCTAATTTGCATATAGTTTTTTTTTTTAATGGGACGACGGGATAATGCACGGAATTTCGACGGGATAATGAATATTTTTGATGGTACCAGAATATTTTTCTGTATTTTATAGTTATATTAAGAAATACATATATTATAATTTGCTGAATCCCTTATTTGTTTACTTTTTCATGCATTATATTATTGAAGGTTGTTAGTTCTCTTATTCGTTTAAATATACCCTATACTTATATAAAAATAGCGTGTGTTCTCTGTGGTGTTTCGCATAAACGTTGTAAAATTCAGGTTATTAGATTTTATCCAACTTTGCTGTCATAACAGCTGATGAAGCAGCCATTTGCGGCGTTTTTTTTTGTTACCTGTAAAATGTTCGTTTTTGGTATAGCCCGAACTAAGAAAAAATTGAGTACTTTTCCATTATACGGACACCATTGTCGCCAAGCATATATTTACATGTATGGCGTGGTGTTGGTATAACGGAAAAGAACCAAAATTCGCGATCGATCAAATGATTGAATTTCGTTAAACATTAAATTTTCTGGTACTTTTCTATTATCCGGTCGACCACTTTTCCTAACAAAAAACTATCGCCAAACTGTAAATTTAAACGCCGAAAATGAAGTGCGATTTACTTGATGTCAGAAGCATTATACGTGTTTGTTACGTCATCAAGCGGTTTTTAATTCGAGATTTGCGTCTATTTTCCTTATGTTATACTGATTTATTAGTTATTTCATTAATTAAAATAACAATTGTGTCCATAAATTCATGTATTTTATTTATTTATTTATTTTGATATTTCAATGGCAACGTTCTCCTATTTATTTGGCGTTACAGTTTGGCGATAGTTTTTTGTTATGAAAAGTGGACGGCGGGATAATAGAGAAGTACCAATTTTCTTATTTTTAATCTGAGAAAGAAGCAATAATCATGGATTTAATTAATTTTGCAATATGCGGTGCAACCAAAATAATTTTGATTAAATCAGTACATATATCGCAGACGCACCTGGGTTATTTTTTGGCGCCTAAATGACGATTTTTGCTTTGTATGGCAACCTGGTGTTTTATAATAAATTTGAATATGTGTGTAAATAAATAAAATAAAATATGTACTTTTATGTTAGCTGGGCGTCAAGGATAACTCTCCAAATCTTGTTTCAATTGGAATCATTTAAATTGCAACATTTTACGTGAGATTTGTTATTCATATTAATATGTTTACGTTTAGATATTTTATTATGATTATATTCTAGCTAATTAAGTTTTTTTTTAAAGATTTTATACTAAAATGTTAAAATATTACCTAGTTGATATTAGCTAATGTCAAAAGATTGGCGAACCACAGAGCTCAGGGAATAAACTCTATGCCCTCAAAAGTGGGAGTTGTCGACTTTATGACGTCATAAGCAGAAGTAAATGTTTAATTGAAAATTACAGCTAATTAATTAAATTTTCGAACAAACGAATGCACGATAACAAATCTGTGTCCAAATATCTTTCATTTAAAAAAAGAATGGTGTGATTTGATGCAGTAGTTTGTTCTGACGGATTGTCGAAAGAAATCGCTTAGCGTTTTAAATATATAGATAAGACAAACGTTAAAAATAATCAGCGTAAAATAATCAAAATATTGATTTTGAAATAATGACATCAATTAATTTCAAAAAGTAACTCTGATCATAAATATTTCATTACTGGTATCCTAAATGTTAAATTTATTTGAAAATAACTAATTTGTTTCATTAGTATATATTTTCATTATACTGAATTCCGATTCTAAATAAAATACGATTATAAAAACAATATCTATTACTTTCTGTAGGATGTCCATTGCTGAAATTTTGGGTGTTTTGATTTATTTTTGTTATTGCAGTTAAATTTCGATTACAATGGGAAATGTAGCTGAGATTAGTTAAATATCGTTAACAGATTAATATCAGTGTTTAATTCAGACATTTTTCTCCGGGAGGGATTTTTGCGGCTTTGCTTCGGGGGGTGGGGGGGGGGGGGTTGCACTTTTGTCCATTAAAAAGAATAAAATAAAATCTCACACTTTTCGATCATTGTTCCGGAGAGGGAATGCCCCCACCCCCGGCCCACCCCATGAATTCAACACTGATTAATATAATACAAAAAAACTGGACTTTATTAGCTATAACTGTTAATAAAAAAATTAAATTTCTCAAGGGAATGATACATTCACCCGCGATATATACATATGTTTGTAACATAAAACATTTCTTTTACAGTGTCGATTTTTATACTATACACATTCAAAGAAAATAATCAAGTACTAAACTAAATACACTTACTTATTGCAGGCTTTTCTATAACTCTCTATATTCATTATAATCCGCCGGTGGATGATTGCAATAATAACACCATTACACGTAATTTTATGTTTCCTAACATAAATTCATTGTATTTTCCACAGGAACATTTACCTGTGCGGCGTCGTTTTATATCGTAGGAAAATCTAACTACTATTATCAGCGATTGATATTGTTGCAATCCTGAACGACAATAATAACACGAGCGTAATTAAAAAACGAAAGCACAAAACCTCTTGAGTTACAATAATCGTCTTGCGAAAAGGATATATATATATAAACTCTGTTTGTGTCGTCAGGTACCGCTTCTCGAATAATCTCGAATAAAGACGCCATTTCTTCTGGTCAAGCGTCCATTCTTCCTTCTCCCCTATCCCTCATTGAAAGTAAATATCCCGCGCCCGCTCAATGCATCATGGGTTAAACATTTGTACGCATGCGCGCTTTCCCACTGTACCGCTGAATAAATGACCGCTTTTTTTAAGAGGCACATATTTCGCGCTGTGACTCTGATATATTTCGTTCTGTCATCCGTGCCTCTGATAGGTTTTGAGACCTCATTTGTGCCTCTCATTTCTTTGTGCCTTTGATATTTATCAGCTAATCAGAGGCACTTTGTCTGTGTGCCTCTCATATGTGCTGGTGCCTTATATATCAGAGGCACAGTTTTAAGAGTGTACCTTTTATAACGGAGTGTATATTTTATTACGGAAATTAATCAGATCATAATGACAGACGATATAATTCATTTCACTGAAATAATAACTGTACGAACACACCTCATTTGTCACGTTTGACGTATAATTTTCAACTTGTGGGATTTCTCAACGCATAACCATAACTTAAATAATATGAAACTATTAATTGATTAAAACTTATTTTTAGGGTTCCGTTCTTAAAAAGTAAAAACGATACCATTATAAGATCACTCGTGTGTCTGTCTGTCCGTCTGACACAGACTTTTACTCGAAAACTATGGAACAGATTTCGACAGATCTCGTAACACCGAATTCAAAAATATAATGGTTTTAATTTTAGGTATTATATTTAAAGAGATGTCGTCGAAAATGTACTGCAAAAATGTACTGCTCTCTACCCCATTTCCGAATCTACCGAAACTAAAATTATTGAAAAATCAGGTGCAGTAGGAGTTTTTTTTAACCTTGCAAGAAAATTATAGCGATTATTGTAGGTCACATAGTGTTTGTGAAAATTGCATATTTCACTTACACGCAAACTTTGCGGGCACTCTAGGTATCCATGTATTGTTCAAAATGATTTTCGAAAAATAAAAGCTGAATTGCACAAATAGAGAGTACTAGGGGGCTCAGCCCCCTACTCGTTAACGCTCGCCAACCCCCGTGAATTACGAAGCAATTCACATTGAGACCGCTAAGCGGTTCCAGTTCACTTCGCTCGCTCGCCCCTATTTGTTTTTTGCAGCAATTTTAGCCGAATAAGTACTACCATAAATCCGCCGTAAACCACCATAAAATTGACATTTTTTTAATGTAAACAATAATTGAAAACTTCGTTGAAAACACAGTTAAAAAAGTATTTAGTTGGTGCTACCATTGGGCCTAAATCATTTAAATACTATGAAAAAAAGATCTTGAAAACACAATTAGTTTAAAACTCATTGCACTTATAATATTGTACAGCACGGCTGAAATTCATTAAAAAAAACACTACGTGATAAGAAGATAGTTTATATATATCATCAATCATTGTTTAAATTTCGTAAAACTGTTCTAATTGATGATTATAGATATTTGCAAAAGAAATTATTTTTTACTTCAATATTTTGCATCTACAGCAATAGATGGCAGCAGGTGCAATCTAGACAGTTGATAATTTTATTCTCTGAGATTTCGTGTGAGTGAAATTCATAAATAAATTCTAAATAGGAGTTGCGAATTCATTTGAAATTAATGATATTACTCATAATTAAAATAAGGAATCATCTCAAACGCTTTGGATTACGCACATGTTATTTTATTTTTAATAATTGCTTGTTTGAGTTTCACTGCTGTTTCGCTGGCCACCATTTTCGAGATTCTGAAAACTACGATTGTTGTCAAACGATAACTAGAAATTCAAACCTTTTTCAAGCGCCACGTAAGATAAATATATATATATATTAGCTTATTCCGTCGTGTCGTCTGCAATCGTATCTATTCTTTTGAATACTGGCGGGACTGTCCACACAACATTTACTTAACACTACAGCTGAACCTAAAACATAAAACGAATTAAGAACACAACATCTAATTAGGAAGATTAGAACAATTTTTCCTTTCTATCATTGATACACCAAAAATATCAAAAATTGCATATCCGTAAAAACAACTTATGTCAAATGTGATCCATTCAACTATTTTAACAGGCTACGCAATGGGCATAGATGTGTTTATACCACACATCCCTATCCAGGTCTGCCACTGGCGACTATTTTTATATTCTATTCGCATAACTAATTTTTAAAAATACGTTTTGCAGTATATTTCTCTTGCACATGTTGTCAAAGTGTGTGTGGAAGATTGTTGTTTTCAGAAAGTGGTGCAACACAGGATTAAAAATAGTCGCCTGCTATGATTCCCAGTGATACTGACATATCTTTTATTGTTAAATGATTTTGGTTCCCATTAAGGCTCACATTTGTTTATTAATTAATCAGGCACAAGCACAGTCATTGCTGCACGGTGTTGATTTGGAAAATCGATACTTTTTGCATAGTCAACCCTACATTGTCCAACTCTACAATATATTTGTCTACGTTATATAGGCGAAAAAATTGTATATTTATGTTAGATAAATAAAATAGTGATGCATTGAATGTAGATGCTAGAAAAAACAATAATGATGGCCCGCAAGCATTACAAAAATGAAATAAAATTAGACAAGTCATACCTTGGTATTACGAAACTTTAAAAATATATTTAATATCATGATTACATAGGATATTCCGTAACTGATTATACGACATTTGATATGAGTATTGGTCATGAGAAAAAATTTTTGATTAAAAAAAAAAAAAAACTGAAATTTCCAACACAAATGTTTCGTTAGGCAGGTGTGGGACTTTTTTCCGTCCACAATCTAATTTTTTTTTTTTTTTTTTTTTTTTTTGCGAGATAAATTTTGATTTGCGAAATCAAGAAATTTTCGTGGAAGATGTTCTTTGTTTTTTTAATTAGCTGAACTGCATTTGCTAGCTAAAGACTGTATCCTGACATTCACAAATAACTACATAGTAAATAATTTAACTGTTTTCCTACATACTTCTAAGATGGATAATTTTCTTTCCTTTACAATTAAACTAAAATGCAATGTAACTTCTTTTTTTGCCTTCTATCGTCTGACTTGTTTAGAATTCATTTTCTTTTTATTTTACCAGTATGATAATTGCCTTAAAATTTTAACACTAGAAAAAAGACAAGTAAAATTTACAGAATGCATGAGTAGGTTCTGTCTCAAAAGTTGTCTTGTCTTTGCTATAATGGAATTTGTTACTAGTGTTTGTAGTGGTTTTACGAGCGATAATTTTATATGTGAAAGTATTAATATGAAGAAAGTAAAATTTGTAGTTACAGGTTTCTGGGTAATAAATAAATCTGGGTCAAAATAAAAGGGCAACGTGAACAGTTGGAGTACAGATACTACATCAGCAGTCATACTAGGAAAATAATAATATCATTAATATATATAGTTCATTTAAATCGTATACACTCATAAAATGGATTTAGGTAATGCAAATATTAATGCTTCAAATAAAATATTTTTGATATAGTAATTTCTATTTTCGAAATTATTTGAAAATTCTGTGAAGTAGGATTTATTTCAATTTTAAATTATGAGTATCTGTAGTGGTTTTACATCGTTAAATTTATATGTGAAAATACTAATATGAAGAAAAGGAAACTGTGAATTTCAGGTTTCTAAGTAATAAATAAATGGAAGTTAAAATAAAAGTGTAACGGGCACAGTTGAAGTTGAGGTACTTCATCGGCAATCATTGTAGGAAAATAATAATATCATTAATATATTCAGCTCATTTAAATTGCATGTACTCATAAACTGGCTTTAGGTCATACAAAGATTAATGCTTCAAATAAAATATTTTTGATATATTAATTTCTATTTACGAAATTTGAAAATTCTGTGAAATAGGATTTATTTCAATTTTAATGATGATCCAATGTAACATAAATTTCAAATAGTGTATTTAATTAAGCACATTTCACACTTCCAATAAATAGTATTTGGTGCAAGTAAATTAGAGAAACCTTTTCGTAATGTAGCATTTAATAAAATATCTATTTATAGAAATAAAATGGAGAAGAATTTCATTTATTTTCTACTTTCACGTGAATAATATATAGATCGAAATAGATTTGTTTTATCAAGTGTAGAGCGAACAGTAGAAAATTGAATAAAACTGTATATTTAGTATAAAAAGAAATAGGCATTTCTTTCATAGCAAGTATATTTGTGATTATTATTTGCAATATATATTTTTCTGAAAATATATTATATATATAAAAGTTGCTAATTAATATTTCCTCACAAAATCATATAATTTAAAATAAATTGTCATTATTGATTTTTAAATACACTACCTTTCATATTCCTTTTAGCAACGTAAATTATAAATAGATTTGGAAGAAGTATAAATAATTGAAAAATAAGAATTCAGTAATATTTACTTTAATAATTTAAACAAGTATGTATTTTAAAAGTTTAAATAAATACCTGTATTTTTTGTTTTAAAAGGATATTAATGGAGTACCCGCAGTAAATTTCATTTAAGACATTTTAAATAGCTATTGAAATAAAAATATATATTATTTTAAACTTTTTTTTTATGTTACCTAAGTACATAATAGTTATATATATTTTTTTTATGTTAGCTTAAACTTCAAGGTAAAAAAGATTAAATTAAAAAGATTTCGCTATTAAAAGAGTGATAAATAATTATATTTTGTTATTATTTATATTATTTATATTATTTTATCTCAATCAAACATATTTGAATCTTAATAGTATTTCCAATCAGTCACGTACATTTTGTAAAGTTATAAAGGACTAGACGTCAACATATTGGGGAGAAATTTGCAAAATGAGTACTTTAACTTCAAAATATCGAATGCACGCTTTATAATGCAAATATATAGATGAAATTCGAGTTTTAAAAAACTATGAAATTTGTATAGTAATTTGATATGATGAGCTTTGTAAATTGCAAATAATAATATACTTTATTGTAAAGTGTCAATTGTAAATTTAGTTGTTATACGTAAATCGTAATATGAAATGTAATTTGCAAAGTATTATATTGGAAAAAGAAATATTGTTTATCTTTAAAAAGTATAATGTTAAAACACATCTTTAACTTCAAGATTTAGATTGTAACCATTTTTTCTCTGTACCGACCCCTCTGCAAAATTGTTAAAAATAACAATGTATCGAAAAATCCGTTTTGTAATAATGGAAAGGAAGTTTATGAGCTGCGCTGTAGCTATTTTAACAATGTTAATAGTATATGTAGAATTTAAAATGGTTAATTAATAAAGATAATCTTTCTCCACGTTCTCTTTTCTGGGCCCCGGCCTGAATTATACCTTATCGTTCTGAATTGTACCTTAACGTTCTACTGACCGGCCCGATCTTGCTGAAACTAAACGTAAACTGCTAAAACTTGGGATCATGTTTAGGATTGTACTTAATTTGGGAAGAACGAGATGAAAGTTTCATTTCTACCTAGGCGACAGAGGCGCGTCGACCCAGTGTGCCTTGGCACACAGGCGCTAAGGTAGTTAAGGTGCCAACGATTTGAGACGATGAGGAAATACTTGAAAAAAAAATTAATTATATTTTTAAAAAAAACTACACTTTCTGGGAATATTAATAATATTTTATAGATTTACTTCAAACAAATTATTCATAATTAATATTTGTTTTAAATTAATTTTATGCTGACCCACAAATTTAGAGAAAAAATGTTAAAATTAGAACTTTCATAAGTTTGCTGTTTAATTAATGCTGCCTATATTGTTATGTTTAGTGTCAGCTATGGGACATTATGTGATTGGCATAGACGAGGCAATAGTTGCGTGAGACAGCTTTGTAATTTTCCGTTGTCTGTTTAACATTGTGATTTTTGCTCTGATTAAAAATAATGTTATTAGAGGCGGTTTAAATCTTGCTCTTAGCGATATTTTTCAGCGACCTAAGCCTTGTTTGCGATTTTTTTTCTTGATACTAGCATAACGGCCTAATCTTTTTTCATAACACTAACGTTTATCATCAAAATTTGCCTTATTTTATTGAATTTTAATTTAATATATTGAATAGCGTGTTTAACTTTGTTTTTAAACTAATAGAAATGGAAGAACTACGTTATGTTTATATCTGAGACAAAAAAAAATGTTAACGGGACTTTATTTAAAATTAAAAAAAAACTTTTTAAGCTTTATTATTTTTAAACGCCACGAATTTATCACTTTCTTAAAATTTAATATGTTATTTAAATCAATTACTGCATGAACTGAAAAAATGAGGACATTTGGTCACCGCAATTTATAATTAATGTGCATTGATCTTATTTGTTAAGAACATTCCATTAGATTTATTTCTGTGATTTTTTTCAATTAAAACAAATTTTTATTTTATTACTATGCGAAACGGGAACCTTCGGACGATATATTTAACTTAGTACTTAGCGGAATTCGCTAATGTATTTATGTCGCCATGTTTCTTTAAAGCCTTTCATTAAATTGATATTTCTTTTTCATTACATATTTTTTGTAATTATTTATACATACAGATTTGTTATAACATACCTTTCACTAGACATATATTGCTAAAACAATTTTTAATTCTGTAAGGAGTGAATGTCATAATTACATTTATTTAATATTCTGAGTACACTATTCTAAATATTTTATGTATGAAAATGTTACGGTTGGTTTCAACAAATTTTTTTTTTAATCTACATTAATTATTTAAATCACTTTCTCAACATTTATTTAAAAGCACTCTTTTTTTCTGTTTCTAATAAAAATTTAAATAAATAAAAGTAATTGTAATAATTATAATAAAATCAGTTTTTATTTTTTCTTCTTTCTTTTTCTTTTTGCAAAGTAATTTCAGCGTTTATAGTCTAACGTAGCTTCCTGTTTTTCAAATACGAAAAGCAGACAGCAAGGGAGGGATGTTTTGTCAGTAGACTGCACAGGTGGAAAATTTGGAGTCATCTAGTCTGACTTTGATATAAGAATGACCGACCGCCCTGTATAAGAATTACGTTATCTTATGAGTGTACTATACACGCAATTAGGCTTTGTAAGTTTACGTCAGGCTTCAATTGGCTCTGCTATCAGGCGGATAGCTGGCGCCCATGTAAACAGAGGCTAACAGGACCCCCCTTCAGCACACGCCATGGGGGTGATGCATGGTTTCCTTCCCCCATGAAGCGGCCGGCAGAGTGGAGCGGCAAGCTGTAGTCTTCACGATGAGTCCATTTTTCCTTTTGTTTCCATTCCCGTACCCCTGGCAGAGTGGATCGGTCCCGTTTTTCAAGCAGCGCGTGAGAATGAATGTTTACGACACTTGTTGCTTGGCCAAGAGACCTGTCGTTTGACTCGTAAAAAAAAATTCGACTTATTACGGGGCTCGAAGATTGGCCTGTGGGCTGGATCGCGAAGTTGTTGAAGGCGGACAGGTTTCTGGAAGATTTTTTTTTTGAGAGTGGGGCATTGATGGCCCTACATTAACCATCCTAAATCATGATGTTATGATGAAAAGAGGCTATAAGGGCATTTTCGAATTGCGGATCTATAACTGTTAACGAGAAATTAAGAAGAAGATATGTGTAGCCTATTTTTTTTGGCGTAGTGGCGCTCCAAGATTATGACTTCTTAACCATCAGAAGTGATCATAGATATTGAACTAAACCGGTCGTTAGAAGTCGTAGTGTTCTGAGTTACGGTGATGGCTATCTTCGAATAAAACACATGCTTCAGGAAGGTGAAATTACTGACTCCGACGGTGAAGTTCTGGACCGTAGAACGATTTTCCCCTCCGGACTAGATGATGGACCTAGTAGTTGATGGCAAGTGATGCAGTGAGATGAGAGGATTGATGAATGTTAGCTTGAAACCACGTCAGAATTTTTCCCCAGCCTGAATACTCCAGCTTAAGTGCTTCATCAGATTTTGAAAAAGGAGGAAATGCTCCTAAGTGCCCATTGACTAAAATTGTAGAACTCTCTACCTGTTGTAAGTACTATTTGCATAGTTTTTCTTTTTATTTATTTGTACCTCTTTAAAAAAAAAAAATATGTTTGCTATACCAGAGTTTAAAAGTGAAATGAATATCTTTGGATAATTTCAATAAGAATAAACATTATGAACAGAAATAGTCTGTAGGTTAATATATAATGTTTGTATGTTTGAACGACCATTAAATGGTAATATGATGGTAATTTTAAAAATATGATGTGTAATTTAAAAGTAACCAGTGAGTGGTTTCAACTTAAAAGATCAGCTGTTATATTGTTTTATTAAGATTATTTTTGATAACTTAGTTGCTTCATTATTTTAAATGTTCAAATAAATTGTGTTTTTTTTTTGTTTATTATCAAAGTTGGTATGTTTTCTTTGTATAAATCTCTAAATAATTAATTTTTTATATTCACAGTAGACCTATAAGAATGGCCTAACCTTTCTGTGATTAATTAAAAAAAAAAAAAAAAAGGGAGAGAAAATTCAACTTTATTAAATTAGGACTTTAAAATTTCTTAAGTTTAAATTCATAACTGACTGTTTTAATGAACATAAATTGAAGTTCACTCAATGTTATACAATCGTATTTTTGATCTTGATTTAAGGATGGATAGATTAATAAGTGAAACAGTAATATTAAATTTAATTTCATAAAATGTTAAATTAAGCTTTAACTCTCCTCTTTCAGAAAAATTGTTTTTCTAAAATATACACCAAAATTGTTTTATTTTAAAAAGTAAAAAAAAAAAAAAAAAAAAATATCCAGTCATTATACACCACTATACGATTCTTGGTTAACCGATCGGATCTTGTTCAGAATCTCTATGGTTGTTCTAAAATTATAGTACATCATCATATCCCTATTCTATTAACGGATTTAACTCTTTCCCCTTTTGGTCCTCATATTGGAGGAATTTCAGGTTGTCTGCATTTTTCCAAATTATATGATGATTACACTTTTGTTAATTTAATGTGTATGGAGATTTGAGCTTGATCGGGTTGGAGTGGAGTTGGGTGTTCTTTATGCAATCCAGTATGCTACTTGATTTAGAAATCTGTTGCCCCTTACTACATTTAATATTGTCTTAAAATGATGAGTTCAAAATTATCATTGTTGTATTAACCTATTCGGATTCTTAAGTTTTGATATTTTGATTAGTTTAATATAATTTGCTACCTTTTCCATGGCAACAGATTTCAGTGGAGCTAATCAGGGTATACTTATTTTTTTCTAAATATTTAATTGTCAAGTGAAGATTGAGTAATAAATGAGCTTTTTAAGTTTAAGTAAGTTGTGTTTTAGAAAGAACCCCAAAACACCACAACAAATGGAGCCGTAACAATTCGGTCTCTGGGTTATTGATTTTTTTTTACTTGTATGTATTTATGTATCAAAGAGCAACTGGGTGTTTTTGCAATTAAAATTTTATTTATATGTTCAAGTGTAAAAAGAGGTCTAGGCTCTCTCTCTGTGCTAGTAAGCTACAATTCCCAGTCAAAATTATGCCTTGTGAGCATAACCTTTTCTTATTTACAAAAAGCATAGTCCTGTACTTAAGTTTTATGTATTTATAAGGTTTTCCTTTCCCCTCTCTTTTTCTCATTTTTAAGTTGTCCCCCCAGAAGAGACCGTCCGAGTTATAAATACTAACTACCTTTTTTCGTTATTCAAGCATTTTTATTCAATTTTACCTTGTTTATTTGTATTTATTTATAGTTTAGTTAATGTGTATGTATATTTAATTTTTTTTTTTGACATTTTTAAAACGGAACTTAGTTTTTCTAGCGTATTAAAGGTTTGTTTTGGTTGTGTGTTGATACTCTCATGTAGGCATTTTTAACCCTTTTTATGCCTATACTTAAGGTTTTTGTCTGTTTTATGGTAGATTATGTGGTATATACCCGTCCGCACCCCGTTTTCGTAGATTTTGGGTATATTTTTGCAAAAAAAAAAAAAAAAAGAAACGAATGTAATTTTTGTTACTTTAAAATTTTTTTAGGATGTTGTGTTTTGTATGCCCTTTTGCCGAGGTAGATCTGTTTAGTTCAGTTTTTTTTAATGCATCAGTGTTTTGTATATAACTTTTTAAGTATGTGTTTACTTTAATTTCTACATTTTAACTAGATAGATTTATTATTTACTATACAGTTTGTGGTTTTATTTGAGCTTAAACTTTAAGGAGTGTGGGCCCTTTTTCTTTTTCTAGTACATACTGTCTCATGTACATGCCTGTATGTTGTTGTGTGTGGCTAAAAGTGCTAAAATTAACTATTTTATTTATTCTACTTCCTATTTTTGTGGAATGTGTGTTTTCCTTCCTGGTGATATATGTCACCACCCCTGTTTTTTATTTTATTTTGTGGAATGTTTTCCCTGTAGTGCCCAAAAGGCCCGAAACTGCTTTTTGCTTTAAGTAGCACAGAGGCAGAGATACTCTTTCCCATGCACATTACTTGTACGTGCATTTGTAAAATCTACATAATATCCCGAATCATTAGACTGTGTTCGAAAACAAACATGTGTTCTCATATAAAATTGTTACAATTGTGTGCGTAATTCTCTAACATGGTCTGTGATACCATAATTTGTGTCTTACAGATGTATATGTATATATTTTTTTTTGTGTGTCACCAGTTGCTCTTGTGTATTTTTGTATAATAGAATTAATATGTGTTTTACAAATTTCATTGACATTTACAGTGTTGTAACTATGATATTACTAGTACTTATTTACATTAATAGATAGTGTTGTAATATACTGTGATGCCAATTATTGAAGTTATGTATATAAGCAGTATAGTGACAATTAATCAGTGGGCACTTCTCTTCTTTTTCGGCTAATTTTTTTTTTTCTAAATTCAATTTATGTATTATTTACAGTTCTGTTGCCAGAAGTCTCAGGAAGGATGCAGTTATGCGTAGGAATGACAGTAGTAGGGAAGTGAGGTTTCACAATCAGGTGGAACATGTGTTCTTTTACAGGTGCAGAAAATATCTTGGTCATTTTAGTGGTAAAATCAGCCTTGTGGTCCCTCCTCTGGTAGTACTCTTTTATGGTCATGTTTCAGGTAATATTTTAGGTAATGGTTTCTACGGATGTGCGAGCTCTGGTTGTATATATCCGGAATATATTGTCAGGGTGGTATTTCAGCGGTGAACTCTCTGGATCCCGTCCCGGATCGATGTATGATCTGTGTTTGTGGGTCAGTTTTTTCAGTGTTGAGGTCCCAGCATGCCATGTGGTACCAAGTTACCTTTCAAAAAAATAATTTGTTTTCTCAAAAAAAAAATTTTTTTTTAATTAGCCGGGGGGAGCAATCTTGTTACGGTTGGTTTCAACAATTTTTTTTTTTAATCTACATTAATTATTTAAATCACTTTCTCAACATTTATTTAAAAGCACTCTTTTTTTCTGTTTCTAATAAAAATTTAAATAAATAAAAGTAATTGTAATAATTATAATAAAATCAGTTTTTATTTTTTCTTCTTTCTTTTTCTTTTTGCAAAGTAATTTCAGCGTTTATAGTCTAACGTAGCTTCCTGTTTTTCAAATACGAAAAGCAGACAGCAAGGGAGAGATGTTTTGTCAGTAGACTGCACAGGTGGAAAATTTGGAGTCATCTAGTCTGACTTTGATATAAGAATGACCGACCGCCCTGTATAAGAATTACGTTATCTTATGAGTGTACTATACACGCAATTAGGCTTTGTAAGTTTACGTCAGGCTTCAATTGGCTCTGCTATCAGGCGGATAGCTGGCGCCCATGTAAACAGAGGCTAACAGGACCCCCCTTCAGCACACGCCATGGGGGTGATGCATGGTTTCCTTCCCCCATGAAGCGGCCGGCAGAGTGGAGCGGCAAGCTGTAGTCTTCACGATGAGTCCATTTTTCCTTTTGTTTCCATTCCCGTACCCCTGGCAGAGTGGATCGGTCCCGTTTTTCAAGCAGCGCGTGAGAATGAATGTTTACGACACTTGTTGCTTGGCCAAGAGACCTGTCGTTTGACTCGTAAAAAAAAAATTCGACTTATTACGGGGCTCGAAGATTGGCCTGTGGGCTGGATCGCGAAGTTGTTGAAGGCGGACAGGTTTCTGGAAGATTTTTTTTTTTGAGAGTGGGGCATTGATGGCCCTACATTAACCATCCTAAATCATGATGTTATGATGAAAAGAGGCTATAAGGGCATTTTCGAATTGCGGATCTATAACTGTTAACGAGAAATTAAGAAGAAGATATGTGTAGCCTATTTTTTTTTGGCGTAGTGGCGCTCCAAGATTATGACTTCTTAACCATCAGAAGTGATCATAGATATTGAACTAAACCGGTCGTTAGAAGTCGTAGTGTTCTGAGTTACGGTGATGGCTATCTTCGAATAAAACACATGCTTCAGAAAGGTGAAATTACTGACTCCGACGGTGAAGTTCTGGACCGTAGAACGATTTTCCCCTCCGGACTAGATGATGGACCTAGTAGTTGATGGCAAGTGATGCAGTGAGATGAGAGGATTGATGAATGTTAGCTTGAAACCACGTCAGAATTTTTCCCCAGCCTGAATACTCCAGCTTAAGTGCTTCATCAGATTTTGAAAAAGGAGGAAATGCTCCTAAGTGCCCATTGACTAAAATTGTAGAACTCTCTACCTGTTGTAAGTACTATTTGCATAGTTTTTCTTTTTATTTATTTGTACCTCTTTAAAAAAAAAAAAAAATATATGTTTGCTATACCAGAGTTTAAAAGTGAAATGAATATCTTTGGATAATTTCAATAAGAATAAACATTATGAACAGAAATAGTCTGTAGGTTAATATATAATGTTTGTATGTTTGAACGACCATTAAATGGTAATATGATGGTAATTTTAAAAATATGATGTGTAATTTAAAAGTAACCAGTGAGTGGTTTCAACTTAAAAGATCAGCTGTTATATTGTTTTATTAAGATTATTTTTGATAACTTAGTTGCTTCATTATTTTAAATGTTCAAATAAATTGTGTTTTTTTTTTGTTTATTATCAAAGTTGGTATGTTTTTCTTTGTATAAATCTCTAAATAATTAATTTTTTATATTCACAGTAGACCTATAAGAATGGCCTAACCTTTCTGTGATTAATTAAAAAAAAAAAAAAAAAAAGGGAGAGAAAATTCAACTTTATTAAATTAGGACTTTAAAATTTCTTAAGTTTAAATTCATAACTGACTGTTTTAATGAACATAAATTGAAGTTCACTCAATGTTATACAATCGTATTTTTGATCTTGATTTAAGGATGGATAGATTAATAAGTGAAACAGTAATATTAAATTTAATTTCATAAAATGTTAAATTAAGCTTTAACTCTCCTCTTTCAGAAAAATTGTTTTTCTAAAATATACACCAAAATTGTTTTATTTTAAAAAGTAAAAAAAAAAAAAAAAAAAAAAAAAAAAAAAAAATCCAGTCATTATACACCACTATACGATTCTTGGTTAACCGATCGGATCTTGTTCAGAATCTCTATGGTTGTTCTAAAATTATAGTACATCATCATATCCCTATTCTATTAACGGATTTAACTCTTTCCCCTTTTGGTCCTCATATTGGAGGAATTTCAGGTTGTCTGCATTTTTCCAAATTATATGATGATTACACTTTTGTTAATTTAATGTGTATGGAGATTTGAGCTTGATCGGGTTGGAGTGGAGTTGGGTGTTCTTTATGCAATCCAGTATGCTACTTGATTTAGAAATCTGTTGCCCCTTACTACATTTAATATTGTCTTAAAATGATGAGTTCAAAATTATCATTGTTGTATTAACCTATTCGGATTCTTAAGTTTTGATATTTTGATTAGTTTAATATAATTTGCTACCTTTTCCATGGCAACAGATTTCAGTGGAGCTAATCAGGGTATACTTATTTTTTTCTAAATATTTAATTGTCAAGTGAAGATTGAGTAATAAATGAGCTTTTTAAGTTTAAGTAAGTTGTGTTTTAGAAAGAACCCCAAAACACCAGAACAAAAATTTTCATTTTTATATTAATTTAATGCTTCTTTATTTTATGTAGCCTCACTTTTTTTGTTTTCGGTTTTAAGCCACTTTAAGTAAAATGCTTGGGCAATTAATTCTGTGAACAATCGCGATGAAAGGAAACGACGCATTGGAAAACTGAAGATGAAAATGGAACGATTCACTAGTAATATAATTTTCTGCCCAACACAGACTAAAAAAAAAAAATAATAATAATAATAATAATAATAATAATAATAAATTTTCTTTACTTTTATTTTTTTAAAGTATCTATTTAAGTAAATTGAGATAATGCAAGATTAACTAACGAAATTTGCGTTGAAATATTGTAATGCTTGACGTAGGCTGACGCATAATTAATGATCTTAACTTTAAAGTTCTCTAATGTATACGTGCGATTAAGATAAGCAATCTTAGAAGAAATAATCGAAGTAATAGTGAGGATGATATATTCTCTTTAGTGATATCAAATAGTAATTAAACAATACAATTAATTGTGTCAAGAAAACAAATATTGTTCAGTTACCTTAAATTGTACTCTGAACTTATAACATACTGATCGAATAACTGTGATAGTCGGGTTCGTTCTTTTCAATTCAGAACATAAAAGTGCTGATTATATATATAAGAACAATTTCCAACACTCTACCTAATTTTAGACAATAGGAACGGAATAGACACTATTTTTTACTGATTTATTGAACAAATTAATTTAGACATAACTAATTTAGGAGGCTAAGACTACGATAATGGCTGTAATATTCGCGGAAAATATACAGGTTTACAAAAAGAATTTGATTTAAAACTCCGTGCATTTTATGTCCTATATGTTCATGGGGGGCGTTAAAAGTGCCAATTGAATGTATCCATACATGCGCCGGGTACTCCTGGCGCGCCCCTGCTAGGCAACAGTTTAGCTAGAAAAATTTGTAATTCGATTACTCTCGTAAATAAAATCAGAATTCATTGAGAAGATGATGGCATTCCGTTTTAGCCAGTTTGTAACTTGTAATTCCAGGGCAAGGAGCACGAAGCTTTTTTGTTTAGGTCAGGATTCCGTTAAAGACAGTTTTCTTTTTCATTGTTTTTAAAATTTGCTACTGTATTTAAAAAAATAGGATCAACATTATATATAAAAATAATATATATCATGATATAATTATTTTATATATCATATACATGATATATTAATGTAATGTATTATATCATATACATGATATATTAATGTAATGTATTATATCATATACATGATACATTATATACATGATATATCATAATATTTATATATAAAAATAATATATATCATAGAATATATATATATATATACAGGGTGGTTATAATATAAGTATATCTATTTGGAGCTGTCTGTAGCTTGAAGGAATAACCGGAATGAAACCAAAATCGGTACACTTACTATTCAAGAAAGGGGAAGAAGAATGAAACAATAAAAAAAATTGCAATAATCGCCGACAGATGGCGCTTTTGACTGTGAAATGTAATGTGTAATATTGTGTATCGTGGAGGTGTCACAAACCTCAGTGACTTTACCGCATATCACAACATTTGCCAAACATCACTCCCACTCCTGATGCGTTACATTCCGCAGTTGAGCACGTTGTGCACCGCCTGGATTGTATCCACCAGCATAATGGCCATGTGGAACCTGAACATGATCGGCACTGCCATGCGAAAGTGCAACCACATTCGCTGTAACATTTTCCCTTAAATTAGGTGTGTCATCTAGTTTGACGCCTTAATTCTTTGTTCTTGTATTACACATTACATTTCACAGTCAGTAGCGCCATCTGTTGGTGATTATTGCAAATTTTTTAATTGTTCCAATTTTTATTCTTCCTTCTCGAATAGTAAGTTTACCGATTTTGGTTTAAATCGGGTTATTCCTTCGAGCTACAGATAGCTCCAAATAGACATACTTATATTATAACCACCCTATATATATATATATATATATATATATATATATATATATATATATATATATATATATATATATATATATATATATGTATATATATATATATATATATGTATATATATATATATATATATTCCATTGCTTTTTATAATATCTTTTCCATTGTTTATCACACATGTGATTTCATTATATATATATATATATATATTATTTCATCAACTGTACAGATTACACAGACCTGTAAAATAATAGTTTTATATTTTTTGCACTGTTTTCAGTGTTTCTAATGTTATTTCGTTACGTTGAATTAAGAAATGCGAAGCATTTTCCTCTGTTAAATAAGAATAAAGATGTAGCAAAATCACGCATCATATTTAGCAAAGTAAACCTTATTTTTCTTTTTTAAATCCCCCACCCCCCCCCCCCAAAAAAAAAAAAATGTTGTACCTCATATTGTGTCGTTTTGTATGGTTTCTCAGACTGACAGAAAATTAAAAATTATCATACATCCTTTACTTCATTTCAAAGAAAGATGCCCCCCCCCCTCCCTTACCTTTAGAACATTTTGTCTTAGGCACTGTTTTCGACCACTTCTTATGCAAGGGGCCAACATTATTCTACCAAATAATTTATAATTTACCAAACAGACCAAAATTATCGATTTGTGTCCAAGTGGTGTGCGATAGAATTTTTTGAGCGTTTTTCAGGAAACCAGTATAATTAAGTACAGACGAATTACTCTTCACTTTGAAGAAAATTAACTATCGCAGACAAGTGTTATGCGTCAAGTAGCGCATTATCTAATGCAGATTGATCTAGGTTAGGAGTTATGATCAAGGAGTTGGTGCAATTTAAATTTTTTCCCAGGTATTGATGGATACTCCAGCAATTTTTTTCTTTTGATAGAGGGGCGAGCTTATAAATACATATTATGGAAAATGAGCTCAACTCTTGCACAGTAAAAAGTGTGCCTCTTGACGCATGATGCAGACTAGCTATGAAATAGTTTTAAAAGTGTTGTGCAAATTTATACTAATATAAAAAGTCTTGACTATTCCAAAAATCTGAGTCAACATAGATGCCAGCGAAAGTCATTTAGTCTCATCGTATGTTGCTTTCAGCGGGGCAAAAAAAACATAAGAATCTAAGAATCGAAACGGCCTTTACTAAAATAGATTAGATCGGGTAAGGCGTAGATCACCTTGAACCATCGCATCACTTAAAAATAAAAATAAAAACTTATCAGGCACGTGAAAATTTTAATTATATTTAATGAGCATGTCTTCGAATAACAATTTTTGACTACTCATAATCGCTTTCAGTTTTTTCATGAGACTTCAAAACATAGCTTCTTTGAATACGGCTTGAAGGGAATATTAGTACATCTACTGCTAATAATAATAAAAAAAAACATCCCTCAGCATTATTTTGCAATACTAAACATTATTTTTCATATTAAGCATCGGTTAATCAATATCTTATTTTAAAAAGTTTTCTATTAAAGAAACTGAAACTTTTAACTAATTAAATCTGACATTCCAATTTTAAATTCTAAGATATTTAAAATTCATGGAAGTGAACATCTGAGAAAGAAATCAGAAGAAAAAAAATCCTTCAAAATATTTTCGTAAACTTTATATGACACTAAACTGCACTATATATTACCTTAATTTTAATGCATGCAAAGTGGGATATTAAATAAAAGAAAAAATATGTTAAAATAATTGCATTAATTATTATAAGTGCAAGTGTATATTTATATGCAAATTGTACCTTCATACACTAAAAGCAAAATAAAACAAATATCTTTAATTTCTTATATTATTTAAATTATATTATCAAAAGTACAGCACATGTGACAGATTGTTAAAATATCACCCTCGTGTAAATAATTTTACCTGAATATCATATAATTATAGAAACAGTTAATTGAATAAAGTATCACAAATATAAATCCTTTTTAATATTTAAATGATCTGTTTACCTATGTAGAATTATAATTAATGACGTAAATTGAATATATTTTCGACAAATTAATTAAATGCGAGGCGTAAAAGTAAATTTGCATAATTGTTTAATTATATCAACGAAACTCTGGTAATATGCACGTGCTTCGCAAGAAAGTAATTAGAAGATTTAAATTTTATAACTAAATAAAACGTGGGCTGTACAAAAAAGCCGTAATTAATTTTTACTTAATTTTTAAAACAATACATTCTAGAGTTTAAATTCACAAGAGAAAAATAAAAAAATACACACTTAAACTTATGAAATATCGATATGATATAAATGCAATAAATGCAAATTACATTAGAATTTGAAAGAAAGAAAACTACCTGAAAAATGTACCTCTTTATTAAAAAAAAATAGAATAAAGAGTTAAAACACAACAAAAAAATGCATACCTACATTATGAAAAGACAATTACTAGCAGCATTTCAGGGTCATATGCGAAAAGTTACGTTTGCCACTTTCTGATAATAAAAAAAAAATCGTCATATGAAAAGCACATCAAATCGCGCTATGCAAAAAATGAAAATCAGAAGAATAACCATTGAATCAAGAATGTTGTTAACAGAAATTGTGCCTCAAATAAAGAAAAAAAAAACATTGCTTCACAGAGATGTCCAGTTCTAAAAAAAGCCCCACTCGCAAGCTAAAAAGAAAATATTTCTTCCACGATATGGATAAAATACCTTGTGTTCGAGGCGACAATATATCTCTATTGGTACCGATATGTTATGCTTCAATTTTGGATTTCATCATGGCAGCAGCAAATTTTACCGGAGGGTTCTCCTTACCGTTTTAGAAAAATATTCGATCGTTCTAATTAAAATAACCTATATCATACTTTTTCATTTGATTAAGTTTTTCGAATGTCTGATCCATACAAAGATATAAAAAACGAAGAATAGATGACTAAGATTAGAAATAATATTGTTGGTTTGAATTACTGATGGATGGTTAAGATTACAAATAGAAATTCCTCATTTTCGACGAAAAGGACAGTGTATTTGGAAAATTTTTAAAAGTCTCTGTAAAAATTACGATTAAAATTTATTGAAAAGAGGATAAAATTTACTATATTGTGCTAAAAGATTGAATTTGGATTGTTTTATATGACTGGCGAAAAATCGCCAGCGAACTTGGAAAATAGGAAAAATATACAAAATTATGCCTTCAATACACAATAACAAAACTCTAAAAAAAATAAAACTTCTGAGTCTCAGGTGCATTGGGACCCCTCTCCGTCTATCTGAAACTACATTTGTAGACCTCTAAGTGCGATAGATTTTCATATCTATTGCAAACAGACAAATGCCTATGTCTGTCTTTACATTTATCGTTATTAATATAGAATATTCATGTAAAATAAAATAGTGAAAAAATATTACACGTTCTACCCATAAATGATAAGCTGTCACCATAATCATAGTCGTACAGCATAAATCATATATGTATGATAAATCATAATTATACATCATAAATCACATATATATATATATATATATCACAAATCATAATATTATACGTAATCATATAACATAATTATATTTTGTATCATTACATATCATAATCATAATAAGCTATTTTATTTTTGTCTTTTTCTTATTTAGGAATAATACATTTTTATTTGCATAGAAATCGATTTCATATATAAGTGATGAGATGATATTTTACATACTATTGTCAAAAAATCCGTGACGGCTCGGCCTACAGGCACAGGTAGATTTCGAAGACGCAGACCGTGGGGCACCTGTTTATTGGGATTTGCCATGACGTGGCAGTTGGGACCACCCACTTCGAAATATACCTCATGCTGTAAATGGAGCCAGCAGGGATTTTTTTTTTTTTTTTTTTTTTTTTTTTTTACCGTAAAAGTTGGTCCTATAAAAAACTTGTCAGTATAAAAGTTGTATATAACATTAAGAAGATTTATAATAAATTTAAGCAGATTTGATATCTTGGGAATTGACGAAGTTGTGAATTTTTTTCTTCTGAAACCCCTATCCTCCCCCGCCCCCCTCCTTTGGGGCATTTTTAATGAAATCAAAAATCTGCCATACATAAATTTTTGGCCCTTTTCCTAGAAGTAATAATAACTTTAAACGGATTCAATATGTATAAAAATTAAGAAGTTATGGGTTTTTTTCTGTTTTCACGTCTGCTTGTAGGCGGAGCCAGCAGGGATTTTTTTGTTTCTAATTTTTTTGCCGTAAGAGTTGGTCTTATAAAAAACTTGTCAATATAAAAGTTGTAGATAATTTGAAGGAAAATTACAATAAATTTAAGAGGATTTGATATCTTGGGAATTGACGGATTTATGATTTTTTTCTTCTAAAACCCCCCTTCCCCCCCCCCTTGGGGCCATTTTTAGTGATATGAAAAATCTGTCATACATAAATTTTCGGCCCTTTCCTGGAAGTAATAATAACTTTAAACGGATTCGATATGTATCATAATTAAGAAATTATGTTTCTTTTCTGTTTTCACAAAAAGCCCCCCCCCCATCCCCTCCCTTGGTTTGATTTTGCCCGTTAACGAACTTGACCGAGATTTTATGCCCCTTGATTTTATTTATCAATTTGGAAGAGATTTGTGCAGAATTATTGGAGTTATCGTGTCCATAAAAAAGTGACATAGATAGATAGATAGATAGATAGACAGATAGATAGATAGATAGATAGATAGATAGACAAAGTTTTGAACCGGGGGTGTTTTTGGCTTCTGGGAGTCATGATCGGTGTAGATCTGCAAAAATTTTTCAAAAATTCCAATTTAGGGGAGAATGTAATAGGTAGTATTTCTTACGAAATCTACCTAAAACGAAAGGAGTAGAGTTCAAAAGTAAACTCTCCTACTTGTTTAATATCTTTAATTAAGACCAGCTGTTAAAAATAATCACTATGAAGTTTCTTATCTTTTTAAAATATATATATGTCTATATATTCTTGGGAGAAAATAATAATATCCTTTCTCTATAAAAATGGTTCTTTGATCAGAATTAGAAGTGACATACTAAATTAGACGTTTTAAAATCAAAATAGATCAAGTTGGTAAAAACCATTATTTATTTGGATGTAAATTTATTAGGTTCTCATTCATTTCAAACAAAATCGTTGGTGACTAGCGCCATTCTGCTGCTCACATTTTCAATTTTGTTCGATGCGGCACAGAACGGATTATTGAAACTGGAGCAATCTCAAATTTCGTTAAACTAAGTAATAGACTTGATCCGTTTTGGTTATGAGCGCCTCACATATTAAATCATGTGTTGCGAATGCTATTATCAAAACGAGAGGTTCATTAGGAATGAACACGAATTTTGAAATTCATTAGATAGCTTTATTTTAATATTGCATACCTGATGAAAATAAAAAGAAATGATAAATTGGTTTTAACATCGATGTTTGACATTTATTACGGATTTCAAATAAGGCTCATCCGAGTTTTTGCATGAGGCTTAAAATATAATATTAAAATTTTTTCCAAGTCATGACATTAAAACTATATTTCTCTCTAAAATATGTTTATGTGTCGACACTGTTTCTAGTGGAAATTCCTGAAGAAGAATTTTACATTTAAAATTTTACGATATATATATATGTAAGAAAGATGATATGTAAACAGTTAATTTACTGGAATTATTTGAACAACTAGACGTTGAATCCTAATCCTAATAATATTATAAATCTCATTGTGTGCAAATGCTAGGCTGAAGCCAGCGTCAAAATGGAACATTTAATGATCCTGTATCTTTGCAGGTTGATAGTAATAGGTTGATAATAATAGGTTGATAATAATAGGTTGATAATAACCCTCATATGAACATAGGCTGGTTTTTGTTTATTTTATTCAAATATTTTTCTTAATAATTCAAAATTTCGTTATTTTCGAAGAGAATAAATGGACATTTTTTCGTATAATATTTTAAAATGGTTAAATTTACTTTACCGTTGCTAATACTTTATCGTTGCCAAAACTAATTCAAAACCCGGAATAATAATTTTTACTGAACAATTTAGTTTCAACTGAAAAATTTTCACGTGAAAAATTAAAATGAAATAAAAAATTGTAGAATTAAAACGAAGATTAAATAATATCCTAATATAATATTATAAATCTGACTGTGTGCAAATGTTAGGCTGAAGCCAGCGTCAAAATGAAGCATTTAATGATCCTGTATCTTTGCATATAGGCTGATTATAATACTCAAATGAACATAGACTGGTTTTTGTTTATTTTATTCAAATATTTTTCTTAATATTTCAAAATTTCGTTATTTTCATTGAGAATAAATGGACATTTTTTCGTATAGCATTTTAAAATGGTTAAATTTACTTTACCGTTGCTAATACTTTATCGTTGCCAAAACTAATTCAAAACCCGGAATAATAATTTTTACTGAACAATTTAGTTTCAACTGAAAAATTTTCACGTGAAAAATGAAAATGAAATAAAAAATTGAAGAATTAAAACGAAGATTAAATAATATCCTAATAATAATTTAAATCTGTTTCACGCCATATTTATAACGAAAATTTAAAAAAAATTTTAACTATACTGATTATTAAGCATGAGTATCCGTTATATACAGATGAGAGTTTTCTTCTGAAAATCACATCATAATTTTAAGAAAAGGAAAATGAACACCAATATATTATATTATAATCTGACCGTGTGTTTGTATTTCGTAACTACTCCTAGACTATCGAACGGAACGCGATTTACTACCGGTTAGTTTACTACCGGTTTAGCGAATACCGGTTTTAGTGGATCCGAGGATGTCACACAAACTCTCAGAATTAAAAAAATTAAATTAAATGCCATTTTTTTTAACGAAGTTTCTCTAAAAACGGAAAGTAACTTACTCCATATTTGTGTATGAAAAAGGAGAAATAAAACAGATCAGTATATTTTTTACACCATTTTCTCATTAAATCTGAAAAACAGAATTTATTTTTACTTTGAATAGATGGTGAAAACAAAGTCTTGATTTCAGTAAATAATCCGAAAAATAAAAACATATTTTCACATATTCAAACTTCATGAATCAATATATTCTGGAGAACAAAAATTGCCTGCCAATATACTGTCATTTAGAAAACAAGATTTGTTTCAACTATATATTAAACCAAGGAGGCAGAATTGAATTTAAAGAAAAAACATCTACTATTTCTAATTAATGTTTTCTTTTGAAGGATGGCTGTTAAAACGTTTCACAAAGGCGTTAAAAGTAAAATTGTTTATCAGTAAAATTGACATTTGTTTTTACCCAATTCTTCTATCCCAATTCGTCTATTGGTTGCAATTTCATTTTCGCAATTATTTGGCACAAAATTTCACTTTTTTAAGACCGAGTTATGTCAAGGCCCCTATAATAAAAAAATACCGCATTGTCTGCTATGAAATGGGATAAATAATTAGTTAATTATTAATGTTTTTAATTATTGGGAGTAAAATATTTTGCTTAATTAATGTATTTATTCTTCTTTTAATGTTGCGTGAACGAAGTCACGGGTAACAGCTAGTCCTAATTAATATTATAAATCTGATTGTGTGCAAATGTTAGGCTGAAGCCAGCGTCAAAATGAAGCATTTAATTATCCTGTATCTTTGCATATAAGTTGATTATAACCCTCAAATGAACATAGAATGGTTTTTGTTTATTTTATTTCAATATTTTTCTTAATAATTCAAAATTTCATTATTTTCATAGAGAATAAATGGACATTTTTTCGTATATTTTAAAATGGTTGGTTGGTTTGGCCCAAAGGGCCCGGTTTTGCAGCTTTTTTTTAAATGGTTAAATTTATTTTACCGTTGCTAATACTTTATCGTTGCCAATATAAAATAAAACCCCTGAGTAATAATTTTTAATCAACAATTTATTTTCAAGTGAAAAATGAAAAGGAAATGAATTATTTAAGAATTAACAGAATATGAAATGATGTCATATTAGAAACAAAACGTGCGTTTTCAAATATTTGATAATAATACATAAATAGTGCATAAATACGAGTAAGTATGGAAAGCAAGCGAATATGATGTCATATATAGAAAAATAAAACAGATTTGTTTTGATGTTGAAATAAAATGATCTTGGGTTATCAAATTATATTTGTGATTAATTATTAACATGAAAGGAATTATTTTAAATGTACGTAATATATGTATTTTAAATGTATGTGTTGTAAATTAAAGTTCTGTGTTATGAGTGAAAGATTTATATTTTTAATGAATTCAATACGAATGATGGGATAGCTTGGTGATTTATCGTCTGCACAAGGTTAACATAAAGATACCATATTTTTAATTTAAATTTTAAAAAGTAAAAAAAAAAAAAAAAAAAAAAAAAAAAAAAAATGGATGGCAAATGTCAATGATATGCATCGCAAAATTATCCGTATCGAAAATCAGAAAATCTTAATAAAAATGACTATATCCTTCTATATTAAAAAAAAAGTAATCTGGAACTGAGCCAAAAACGATTTAGAAATGGACCAATCAAATTCTGCGTAGATATTCCGGGTTATTCTCATCGCTTTTTTACTTTTTTGAGGAGCTATTACTTTTTTTCTAGCCATCCTACGGATTCGAAAATCATACCACCAGACGCGAAATATAACAAGCTTTCAGAAATTAAAAAAAAATTATCACGGTCGGACAAAAAAACTCTAAAAATCCTTAAAAATCGAGTAAAAAATATTTTATTGAAAAAGTCATTTTTTTATATTGTTGCCAATTTCTAAATAAGCGCAAAGGATTATGTTTTATCTCAAATAAAAAATGTATTTGCGCGAGACTAATAAAAACAATAATGAAAGTTTAAAATAATAATTAAATGATCACGTGTTGAAAGCAGGAAATAAAGAAAATTACGTCGTAAAAATTGTGTTTACACATGAATATTAAAAATAAAAAAGATGAATTAAATGAAAAAGCATTATAACCAGTTAAATGAAAAAGCATTATAACCTGATTACAGAAGATAGTCGCCGTTCGTCATATCATCATCATCATCTTTTTAAAACAGGATACATTACCAGGTTTTAAGAGGCTGTGAAATCAGAACGGGGGTTGTTGAGCGTAGCGAGCAGGGGGCAGAGCCCCCTAGTTTTTTAAAAGACAGTTGCTTTTCTCATAAAAGCTAAAGATTTAATATGATTGTGTCGAAGTAACAGCATTTTTCCTCTATCATTTTCCCACAATCGAAACACATTTGTAAATCGTCGTTTCGAACCGGAATTTAATTTTACATTTCTTTTAGTTTTAAAATAGGAAAAACTTTGTTGTCGTTTTTAAATATAGCTTTTTTTTTAAAGTTGTTTCATAATAGATTTTTGTAAAGTCTTGTAGGATAAGAAAAATTGCATAGATTTTAAAGCAATGTTTAAGTAAAATTACAATATTTTTTAAACTTAAAAAACAACAATGTTATCGAAAAGAAAATCGATTTTACCGACAAATTCGCGTAATGCAAAAGCAAAGAAGAAATAAAAAAGTAATGAATTTTTTCTTCCAGCCAAATTGTGTAAACTTGAACAAGCCGTTCGTGCCAATTCATAACATTATAAACGTGAAAGCGCGTTCTATATAGTAGAATTTTTTTTTACATATAGGTAGCAAATTTCCGAGAATAACAAGGTTAGGGGTCTGTAATTAAGTCCATAGTCAATTTGCTTTTTTTTTTTTTTTTTTTTTTTTTTTTTTTTTTTAATCAAGTGAAATTTGGCGCAAAATTAAATACATTGTTGTAACCAGATTTGTTTTTTGCGTGGTAAGCACTTAATGGTACTTTAGATGATCATTTCCCCGCTCACCTTTGATGCCAACTATGACTGTAAAACATATTAAAAACTATTAGCCGATAATTTTCTAATTTTCTTATTGCTTCATGATGGTTCATACTTTAAACCTGAATCGGTCATGCCATTGTCGTTCAATTTTTATTCCTAATCATAACCCTAATCGTATCCTATCCTAATCCTGATAATAACTTTAAAGAATATTCTTTGACACGAATATGTAAATTAAATCAATATCCATAAATGGAATGAATGAAAAATAGAATAAATAGAAATGGCAAAATAAAATAACAAGAAAGTACATTTATTCGACATCTAACCCTAGAGAAAACGTAAAAAATTTCAAGCGCATGAAATAAATTAAAATAATCGTATATATACTAAACAAAAATATGTAAATTTAGATAATCAGATTTGTGTCGTCGGTATTTATTTGCTAATAGTGTTCTTGACGCGATAGAGAAAATATCGAGGTTAAATTGGGCAGAATTTAAAGTACTTTCTAGCAACCTATATTTACATTTTAGAATCGCATCAGATCAGATCTATCTTTGTGAAATATCTATCAATGTATAAAATCCACAAGCAGTTTGTTCACTATTTACACCACTTAGCGTGAAACAATTTAATATATACATAAACAAGATAATGTAGTAAGAAATATATAACATATGTCTATGCAAATAAACAATATAATAATGCCCATTTCGCAATGCACACACATACAAATTGTACACCAAATACCACCTAAAATGCACTGTTGTATAGAAGAATTCTGCCAGTGTTGTTTTTCGTTTTGTGAAAAGGAATTCCTCGATTTTCACGATTTTACTGGGTCCTCCTTTTTTCATTAGTTGCAGTTTCATTTTCGCGATTGTATATATTATTTGGCATGAAATTTCACTTTTTTAAGACTGGGTAATGTCAAGGCCCCTATAGCAAAGAAATACCGTATGGTCTCCTATAAAATGTGATAAAGCTTTGGTTAATTATATATGTTGTTAATTATCAAGTGAAATGTTTTGCTAAATTAATGCATTTATTCTTTTTTTAATGTTACGTGAACGAAGTCACGGGTAACAGCTAGTAATATTATAAATCTGATTGTGTGCAAATGTTAGGCTGAAGCCAGCGTCAAAATTGAGCATTTAATTATCCTGTATCTTTGCATATAGCTTGATTATAACCCTCAAATGAACATAGGCTGGTTTTTATTCAAATATTTTTCTTAATAATTCAAAATTTCTTTATTTTCATAGAGAATAAATGGACATTTTTTCGTGTAATATTTTAAAATGGTTAAATTTACTTTACCATTGCTAATAATTTATCGTTGCCAAAACTAATTAAAAACCTGGAATAATAATTTTTACTCAACAATTTAGTTTCAATTGAGATATTTTCACGTGAAAAATGAAAATGAAATAAAAAAAATTAAAAAATTAAAAGAAGATTAAATAATATTATTAGTAATAAAACGTACTTTTTTAAGCTTTTGATAATAATACAAGGTTTCAATATGCGTAACCATAGGAAACAGGCGAATATGACGTCATACATCGAAAATAAAACGGATATGCTTTGATGGTGAAATAAAATGACCTTGGGTTTTTCTTTACTGTTTTCCTTTTTTTTTCCTTTTGTATGGTAACAATACTTGGCGTTTTAACGTCTGCGCACGACTAATATAACTATACCATATTTATTATTTAAATGTAAAAAAAGTAAAAAGAAGTTTGAAAAGAAAATCGTTAGCAAATGTCAATATATGCTCCACAAAATTATCCATGTCGAAAATGATGTCATTGATAGCGAGAAATTGTTATTTTCATTCTTAAAACTAAAAGAAATAAATCGATTACATAAAAAAAATCACGAATGTTAATAGTTCCATTTTTGTATTTCGCAACTACTCCTAGACTATCGAACGCAACACGACTTACTTAATACCGGTTATCATTGATCCGAGGATGTCACACAAACTCTCAGAATTAAAAAAATTAAATTAAATGCCAAGATTTTTTTTTTGTAAATTTTAACAAAGTTTCTCTAAAAGCGGAAAGTAATTTGCTCCATATTTGTGTATAAAAAAGGAGAAATCAAACTGACCAGTCTATTTTTTACATCATTTTCTCATTAAAACTGAAAAACAGAATTTATTTTCACTTTGAATAGATGGTGAAAACAAATTCTTGATTTCAGTAAATTATCCGAAAAATAAAAACATATATTCACATATTCAAACTTCCGGAATCAATTTATTCTGGAGAACAAAAATTGCCTGTCAGCTTACTGTCATGTAGAAAACAAGATTTGTTTCAGCTATACATTAAACCAAGGAGGCAGAATTGAATTTAAAGAAAAAAAAAACATATACTATTTCCAATTAATGTTTTTTTTTTTTAAGGATGGCTGTTGAAACGTTTCACAAAGGCGTTAAAAGTAAAATTGGTTATCAGGTAAAATTGACATTTGTTTTTACTCAATTCGTCTATTTACACGATTTTATATGGCCCTCCTTTTTGAATTGGTTGCAATTTCATTTTCGCGATTATTTGGCACAAAATTTCACTTTTTTAAGACTGAGTTATGTCATGATCCCTATAACAAAAAATACCGTATTGTCTCCTATGAAATGCGATAAATAGTTAGTTAATTATTAACGTTTTTAATTATCGGAAGCGAAATATTTTGCTTAATTAATGTATTTATTCTTCTTTTAATGTTGCGTGAACAAAGTCACGGGTAACAGCTAGTAATATTATAAATCTGATTGTGTGCAAATGTTAGGCTGAAGCCAGCGTTAAAATGGAGCATTTAATGATCCTGTATCTTTGCATATACGTTGATTATAACCGTCAGATGAACATAGGCCGGTTTTTGTTCATTTTATTCAAATATTTTTCTTAATAATTCAAAATTTCGTTATTTTCATAGAGAATAAATGGACATTTTCCCATAAAATTTAACCATTTTACTTTATTGTTGCTAGGGCTTTGATCGTTGCCAATAAATAAAAACACGGAAAAATAATTTTTCCTCAACAATTAATTTTCAATTGAATGATTTTCCCGTGAAAAATGAAAATGAAAAAGAATACAAAAGTAGAAGAATTTCCGTAATGTTTGAAACAAAAATATGGAGTATTTGTTATTATACATGAAGTATGAATATCGGTTACATTAAAAAGATCTTTTTCTGTCAAAAAACTGCGTTATAATTAGAAGGAAAAATGAACAATAATTATATTATTAAAAATAGATTTCGCTTGGACCATGGAACTATGAAAAGGATCCTCCTCGGCTTGGACAAATATGACGTCATAAATAAAACATGTATTTTCAAATAGTCGTAATAATACAAGGAGCATGAATATCAATGTATAATGAAAGTACATAGATAACGGACGTAATATTTCAGATGAAAAACTGAAATATTTTTTATTGATACTGATTAATAAATAGCTTGAGTACCAGTTGCATACAAATGTGAGTTTTCCGCTAAAATTTACGTCCTGATTGCCAGAGAAAGAAAATTGACAAGAATTATGGCATTAAAAAGAGATTTCTCAGCGGAAAATGAGACGTCACATTTGAAATAAAACGGGAATTTTCAATAGTGTTTTAAAAGGCGCGGAAATTAATTCCGTACATTAATAATACAAGGATCAGTAAGTATAGAATGTAGATTAGTTTCACGACATATTTAAAACGAAAAATTGAAATGTTTTTTTTTCTATACCGATTATTAAGGATGAATATCAGTTACATACAAATGAGAGTTTTTTGCCAAAAACCACACCATGGTTATTAGGAAAATAAAAATAAATACGAATCTATTATATTAAAATCTGACCGCCTGTTTGTATTTCGCAACTACTCTTTTCAGATTGTCGAACGCAACGCGATTTACTTAACACCGGTTATCATTCATCTGAGGATGTCATAAACTCTCAGAATTAAAAAAAAAATGATTTAAATTCCGAGATATTATTATTTTTATTTATATTTTTTTTTTTTTTTTTGTACATTTTACCGAAGTTTCTCTAAAAATGGCAACTAAATTATTCCATTTTTGTAGATAAAAAAGAAGAAATAAAACGGATTAATATATTTTCTCTCATTAAAACTGAAAAAAAATTATTTTCAATTTGAATAGATGGTGAAAGAAAAAAAAAAAAAGAAAACTGCCCAGTTAAACTGAGGGCATTGAGCTCACAGGCTATTCAGACTAATTGTGTATTATGCTATTTTTTCAAAGAATAATGCCACTCGAAAAATAAAGAAATCGACACTATATTAAGGGGGGGGGATAAGCACCCGTTCCCACCCCATTTTCCCCCTTTATACTTAACTAATGAACTCCCAAAAATAATCAGGGATGCACCTTATCAAAATGAACCTATATACGAAATTTGAAGAAAAACGGATACTTCTGCATGAAAAACCCATTTATCTAAATGAAGGGGGAGTTAACCCCTCCTTTCCCCCCTTTATACTTAACCAATGAACTCCCAAAACTAATCAGGGAAGCGCCTTATTAGACTGAACCTGTAAACAAAATTTGAAGCAAAACGGATAATTCTATCACGAGTTATCGCGTTACGTACGTACATACGTACATACATACATACATACATACATACATACATACAGAACGGGCGGGCACATTAGCTCTCAGGCTTTGATAGCCTGTGAGCTAAAAAATGATCACAGTAAAATTTTTGAAAAATAAAAACGTATTTTCACATATTCCAACTTCATGAATCAATTTATTCTGGAGAACAAAAATCGTCTGTCAACATATTTTCATTTAAAAATAAAGATTTTTTTCAGTTATAGATTAAATCAAGGAGGCAAATTTAAGTTCCTTGCATTTAGGTCTACAATAATTGCTCCCTATTCACAAGAATTGAATTTAATGAAAAAGAATATACTATTTCCATTATCTTTGAAGGATTGCTATTAAAACGTTTCACAAAGGCGTTAAAAGTAAAATGGGTTACCAGGTAAACTTGACATATGTTTTTATATAATTCGCCGATTTCGCCGATTTTATTTGACCCGCCTTTTTACATTTTTTGCAGTTTCCTTTTCGTGATTATTTGTCAAAAAATTTCACTTTTTTAAAACAAGGCCTCTATAACATAGAAATACTGTATTGTCTCCTATGGAATGTGATAAAGAGTTAGTTAATTATTTATGTTTCTAATTATCGGGAATCAAATATTTTGCTTAATTAATGCATTTATTCTTCTTTTAATGATACGTGAACGAAGTCACGGGTAACAGCTAGTAACAAAATATATACTTTAATGCAATTCTAGAAAGATAATTCTACAATACTTCACTAGTAATTTCTTCTCAGACAATACGCTTCTCGCCCAAAACGTACAATATATTTATTTTCGATAAGTCCAATTAGGCCTAACAGCGCCTTTATTGGCTATTTCACATTTCAACGCTTCCTCCACGATAAAAATTAGAAGACTGGCTCTTTTTTCAATTTTGAAGATATTCTGTTCTCGCGTTCTAAACTTTTTATAACTCGTGCTTTGAAATCATGGATAGTAAAAATATTAGAGCGTCAGTTAATTCGATGATCGCACACGTCATAAAAGAAATGAAGTATGTTAAATTCAAATCCTACATATATATATATTTTATTTGTGTGTGGGGGGGGGAGGTACTTTTTGGTTATAGCAACTCCCGAAGATGAATCGCGAATTGACAGAGATATATCGCCAAGTTAGATTGTAAAATCTGATCGAATGGTTTGCGGTCCTAAAGAAACAGCACCTGTTATCATATTGCTTTTTAATACTTTCCAACATAGATGTAAAGTGTTTATGACTTCGATTTGTCTGTCCGTCTGTCCATGCTGTAACTCTCGTAAATATACTCGGATTGCCATGAATTTTTTGTATGTGATTGGCACTTACTGTAGCATGATTCCTATTAAAAATGAAGTGTGTAGTATTCATAGTTTATGTACAGGGGCAGTCAAAAGTATACAGCTATAATACGGTCAATGGGAAATAATCGTTTCAAGTGCATTTTGATGATGTTACGCCATTCTAAACATGATGGAATTGATATGCAATTATATAGCGTACTAAAACATGTTTTTTGTGAACCATGGTGTACAAAGTATTTATTACTCATATACAGGGTCACACAAAATAATTCTCTCACACTATGTTCTACGGGGAAAAATCGTTTGCATTGTAATTAAACGACGTTTCACTATTTAAAACATAATGAAATTTATATGTATTACTGAGATGCACTATAAATTCCCCACCGAATATTATGGTGTGCATTGCGTTTACGTTCATTTACACGGACACACAAAATAATTCCGTTACAGTCTTTGTTCGATAATTAAAGTCTACGTGTGATAAGTGCGTTTTCAACATTAGTTTGGAATTTTTGATTTGACTAAATGTTTGCATAGTACGTGGTGTGTACAAATTTTGGGTACTAATCATATACAGGGCTACACAAAGGAATTCATAAGTATTACTAACTATGAGAATAAATTGCTTAAATATATTTGTAGATGTGTTACGCATTTTCCTATTGAACTATATTTAGAAGACTAATATAAGTTTGTGGAATATAAATAAATTCATATACAGGGCTATTCACAGAACAAGGTACATTGTCGTTAATAGTTGATAATTGCTAAAAGTAAGTTTTAATTTACCTTATGCGTTTTTTACATGAATTAAATTTTAGTTCAATATGTGGTGTGCACAAAAATATTTATATAATATACAGGGCTGTACAAAAGATTTTAGAGCATTTCCATCGATTGGCAAAATTTCTAAAAGTGAATTTTCTAACTGAACTAATTTTTACCATACTATGTATTATATATTGATGTCTGTAAATCATATACAGGGCTGTGCAAAATAATTAGACTATTTTTTGACTATGGAATGTAAATGGTGAAACTGGATTTTTAAATGTGTTAGATGTTTCCTAAACTGTTCACTACATATCTTCTTTCATCGCATTTAACGGTGAAGTTTCGTTACAATTTTCTAGATGTGTTGGAAAGTGTTTCATAATCTATGCTTGACGCATGGTTTTCCGTTCTTGTTAGTTGATATTCCAGAACATATATCACGCATTTTGTTTTTTAAATTGCAATCCATAGGTGTTGCTGTAAACGGTCTCATCGTGTCACTTACTATGCCCGGTCACTTTATTATACCCGGAAACCATGTTTATGACGTAGGCTTTCGCCGATCTGAAATTAATAAGGAATGGATGGCACTTTAATGGTAGTTTGTAATTTAATGGTAGTGTAGTTCAGTATATGTTCATTTATATATTATAGTATAATTTTTGTCAGCTGAAAGTGTAATTTTGAATTGCTTTAGAAATACCGATAAAATTTTAGCACGACTCACAGGAAACTAAACCATTCCAAAACAAAATTAGCAGGAAACAAAATACCCGACAACGAGTAGATTAGATCGCGTAAAAAAGAGTTACTGACATGATGCCAGTCTGCTCATTGGTGTGTATGTGCAAAATTCTCCTTTTGAATTCATACGTCAAGTTGGAAGCAGTATATTAGGTTTGTTCAAATGAAACTCTTTTGAAGCGTGTAAATTGACGAGTTGGTGCTTAAGGTGGAAAATGGGCATGAGTAAGCAACATCATACATTCTCACTTAAAGAGATTAATGAAACAAGAAATCGTCACAAAATGGCAAAGTGAATGGATTAATGCTGAAACTGGTCGGTATACTTATCAACTATTTCCAAAAATAAAAGAAGACATAATTCTGCATCACAGAAAATTATACCTATTCGTGATAAATCACGGTCCTTTTACACCCTACTTCCAAAAATTTGGAAAATCGCCTTCAAGTCTCTGCGTATGCGGACTCATGGGCACATCTCTTCACTCTATATTAGAGTGCACTCTCACATCAATATACCACATAAATAAACCTGTCTCCTTATATCTATCCAATCGGTTTAGCTATGTTCTAAAAAGACCAAATTTACAACATACCATAATAGAGCGTATTAAGATTTTGGAAAAAAACAACAACTTATTTTAAAAATCATGGTAGTTGCAGGCCAATTAGAAGATTAGTAAAACTTTCGAATGCTGAAGAATATGATGTTTTGCTGTAATTATGTAAACGCCTAATGACCTCATTTGTAATTGATTTTTTAATAAAGGCTTGTAGAGCTTGTAGAGATGAAGCCATAGAGTAGGTTTCCCTGCTTGGTTGAATTTGAATTTGAATTTGTGTGCAGCATGCATTGGGTTGTAAAACGGTCACTCTGCTTTCGTTGTTTGAAGGTGGCAGTACGTTAAAGTTGGCTGGAGTGTTTACAAACATGTCCAAATAAAACCAACGTGCAGTAATACAGTTTTTATCAGCAGATGGATGCAAACCAGTTGAGACTGAGCGGTGAATTGTTGCTAGTAGATAATAAATAAGAGTTCTGCATCAGCGGTGGGTGCGGTGGTGACCTTCTGCGGACTATGAAGGTCACCGGAAGTGGCAGGTGTTGACACCGGAAGGGACAGGTGGGGATAACAGGCATGTTGAGACAGGAAACCGGAAGTAAGACCGGAATAACTTGTTTTATCGTGTTCAAAACCCGGAAGTCGCAGGTGTGGATAACATTCATGTTGAGACAGGAAGTGTAGACAGGAAATTTAACCGGAAACGCGACAGGAAGTGAATGCGATAAGGGAGAGAGGGGGAGGGCTTATTTTTGTGGGGGGCTTATGCTAACCTGAAATAAAAATGGAATTATTTCTTACAAGTATCTTTTTTTTTTTTTTTTTTTTTTTTTTTTTTTTTTTTTTTTTTTTTTTAACTTGAAATATATATTTTTTTTTTTTGCTAACTAACAGATGAAAGAAAATGGAAATCTTTCTGACTTTGTTTTACTTTATAAAAGTTAGCATGAAATTTATTTTAAGACTGGAAACGTGACAGGAAGTAAGACCAGAAACGGGATTAGACATGTTTATTTATTTATTTATTTATTTTTTAAATGGTTATCAAGAAGCAGGATGTTTGGGAGCGTGTTCGAACAGGAAAGGTGATTTGTAAGACCGGAGGTTATTAAGGTGTGAGTGATAAGGAAAGTATAGTTTTATACACACAGATTTTGTTCTTTGTAGAGGGTTAAATTATTTTTAGATGTTATTTATTTTTTAGTGTTTTGAATTTTATTTATTCTTAAACCGTTATAAATTATTTTTTTCTATCATTTTAATTTTTAGTGACACCAATTTTAGAAGTAATTGATCATTAAAAGAATTATTTTTCAACGCTGGCACAGGCATCAATTGAACCCACTATCTTCTATGTGGAAGACCAATGTGTTTACCCACTGTGCTAGCGGGAACTTGTAATGTTATCTCTTTAAATGCAAGAGATGGGGACTTCAGACATGTATTGAGATATCTTTACGGTCATTTATTGTACTTTTACTGAATGAGATAAAGTAATAGGGCGAAATTTTCTTTAGCTATTGAGTAACTCGAGAGTTTTGGTTTAATATGAATGCTATTACATCTATTTGTTTAATTTACAAACACATTTCTTTCACAACACTCTGTCAACAGATCACTTCAATATTCGAAATAATAATTTAGAGGGAAAATTTTTACTTTCTATACGAAATTTTATTTATAGAGATTGACGAAGATAGTATGCCTAATTCTTTCTTGTATTAACATTATATTCGAAATAGAGTTTTGTTACGAAAAATAACGTGTTTATACATTTTAAAAACGAAAGCAAAGTGATTTTAAAAAATGTAAATATAAGCTATACACCCACGCATTTTCGTTATTGAATTAAATTACAAGGCATAATATTGTATTCAGCGTAATATTTTCTTATAAAAGCCGTTTCACAAACTTGTATACTAAAAGTAATGTGTCATTTTTAGGGGAAAAAATTAATTCAAGTCATTGAGACTAATCCTTTATGGGGGAAAAATTTGTCATACTTCTTTGTGTTACATTATATCTTCCGTTTTTTAAGTTTACAAATTTGTGGACTAACTTAAATAATCGTTTTTAGGATACTTAAACAATATATATATACTTTTTAATTATATAATTTTTTTAATTGACTTGTAATATAGCTTTTTTTTTCTTTTTTTTTTCTTAAAAGGGTACTGTAGAATAACTTATGTCACAAATACTACATCCTTCTTTAGTTAAATATGTTTCACTTAAGACATGACAAAGTGTCTTAGAAACATTTCATTTTGGAGTTAAGTGATTAAACAAGAAAAATATTATTTATAAAAACACAACACATAAGACCAGTGACTGAGAGGTTCTGGTTTTAAAGCTACTAGACGTTTGGGTTTAAACTTCTCTCGCGCTCGTCGACCTAACCGTTCGGAGTTTTCTTCGAACCTTGTCAATACGAGTTAGGAGCCCTTAGAATGACCCCTAGAGTGACCTATATCCCAAGCGTAGGTAATCGGTTTTAACAAATAACCAACCATCCACAACACATAAGACATTTTAGATCATTACATAAGACATTTTAGATTATTACATTTAGTTAAGAAGTGATTTGACGTGCAAAATATTATTTATAAAATCATACAATAAGAGAATTTTAAAGATTTTTTCCTTTTAAATGAACAATTTTTAGTGACTATTTAACTTATTAAAGAGAGCGGGTATTTTGTTTAGAGTTATGCGATTAAAATAAATTTTCAATAGATTTGACTTTATACAACCAACATTTTTAAAAAAGGGAATGGAATCTAGTTTTTATAAATTAACGTTTTTTAATTTTACAAATACTTCACACCCCGTCTTTTTTCCCCCTCTTTTAGTAGACTTTACATACATAAGACATAAAAAGCGTTTTAGAATACATCATTTAGAAATTAAGTGGTTTGATAAATAAAATATTATTTATAAAAGCAATAGATACGAGAGTAATAACGATTTTTACTTACATATGTACGAACTTCTGATAGGTAAGACTTTCTAAATCATTGTGCAAGAATTAAGTGGTTATTGAACTTATAACATTATAGGATGAAATAATCACGTGACGTATTTTTAAACCAATAAAATGTCAATATTTTCAAACAAATAAAAAGTTAGTATTTTTACACGAGCGCCCTCTATCATTATATAAATTTCAATGAAACGAGTTCATAACATTCTACTGTGACCTGATATCGTTGTAATAGGTTGTATTTTTCATTTAAGTTATTATGGAACGAGTTATGAATTCTTATGTTGGTGATGTAACCAACTTGGAGTGTCAACACTCATCACCAGAGTTAAATAATCAAGAGATGGATTCTACACTTTTATCCAAAGAAGGACTCGTTTCGAATTATGAAGTGAAACTCACCTCATCAGGACTAAAGAAACAGAAGTTACCCCATGTGCGTAAGATGTGTAACACAGCATTTCCTCGAAAAGTTAACTTAGTGTTTCATATGAAAAGTCATCTAAAGGAAAAATATTTTTGCTGTGAGGTGTGTGCTGAAGTTTTTTCACAAAAGAGTGATTTACGTAATCATCAAAAGATTCACAAATTGCCCAAATACAAGTGTAGTGATTGCAACGAGATATTTTCAAGAATGTCTGACTTATTAATACACAAGAAGACCCATAAGATTCGTAAACAATATTCATGTGCAAAGTGTTGTGAAATATTTAAGTGTGAATCGGATTTTTTACAACATTGTGATGCTTTTCATAAAGTTTTACCTAACATTGCGAAATCACCCTGTTTAAAAGATTTGTTATTTGAACTTATAGTGAAGCTTATAGATTAGTTCGAACTTATAGTGAATTAAAAGACAAAATGATATGCAAAATATATGAACTAGAATTAACAGACCAAAACATACATGTACATGCTGAGAATGCCTTTTTAAAGTTGTACAACGGCTTTGAAGATTTCACAGAACGAGTGTTTAATTGGACATTATGAAAATTTTTGAAATTAGAATTGTGTACAGCTCAATATGACAGGCTTATTTGATTTGTATTATTTTAAATGATTAATAAATAGTTTGATTGCGAAAAAAGTGTTTTCTTTAGCATACACTGTGTGACTTTTAAACTAATGTTGTGTATTTTGAATGTGTCAGAGAAAACAGGAGTGTGTTGACATTTAAAAAAAAAGATTTCACATAATATAAAAGTTTTACAATAAAAATTGACTTACCTAAAGTTTTTTCAAGATAGTCACGATATCCTTTCCATTACAATTATTTTAAGGAAATAGAATTTAATTTTGTTGTGAATAACACTTTGTTGTTAACAGCACGTGGTTTGTCTTATCATAACTATGAGATCCTAAGATCACTTCCTATTAACATGATAACGAAGAGTAAAAAAATGACTAATGCAAGCCGATTTTCCTGCCTAAACTTGTTATCAGCTTGCATGAGTGACTCATCTTTACATGTGTGGATTTGTATGTTGAAAAAATGATTGCTATGTTTAACCCGTGTAGACGATTTTTATCCGGAAGCTGTTTGAACTACCAAATTTCAGATATCACACATTTTACTAGAACATTTAAATATTTTAATGTCTTTTCGCCCGCAAATTGGAAACTTAGGATTATCACCTTTACATCGAGACATGGAAGGTAGAAAAATAATAACTTTACACTTAGACAATATTTTAATTTAAGAAGAATTAGACTTAACACATTGTTAGAGTTTCTTTGAAAAATATCTAGTTGGTTGTAAATTTTAGAAAATTCGACCTAACGAAATTAACACACTTAAAAATATCTAGTTGGTTATACATTTTATAAAATAAGCAACAAATAAACATTTCGATACATTGACAAAAGAAAATAATTAAGTTTAAGTAAACTTTACACTTAGACAATATTTCAAACTAAGAAAAATAATAACTTTACACTTATATAATATTTTCAACTAAGGAAAATTAATAACTTTAAAAATCAGACTTAACACATTGTTAAAGTTTTTTTAAAACAACACAACATTTTCAAAGCAGTGGAAATAGTATACCTGAAAAAAATTCAACTTAGTGGAATTTAATAGTGAAATTTTTTAACCTCACTCATTTAAAAAATAAAACTTTGTAAATTTTTTCCATTTTTAAAATAAAACTTATTTAAAAAATAAATAAGCAACTATTAAACATTTTGAATGTCTTAGACAAAGTGTGAATAAATTTGTTGAAATTATATAAAACATGAAAAATTTCATTACTTTTAAAAGAAATTTTATTTTTGGTGAAATAAACTCGAGGTATTTATTATATGTTACTTAAACTACATGAGAATTGATTGAAAATGTGTTACTTTTAATCACTCACAAGATAAGACATGATGTTACAATATACACATAGGAATGACATAGGAATTTCAGATGGGTTTTTCTCCCACACATGACGTCACTGATAACATATTTACTGATCAAGTCATAAAATCATAGTTTAGGGTAGGTTTTTAAGCACGAAGTTTAGTTGAGATTTAAGATATTTGAGAAATATAAACTACAACTTTGGCTACTTTTTGAAATTTCCCCCTACATAAGAAAAAGAACATAGAAAAATAAAATGAAAAGTCGTATTTGAATGGAATCAAATTATTATCCTTTCACTTAACAGCTGAATGCGTCGGTAATTACATCACAAAGGCACTGATAACAACTGATTGAATATATTGTGTTTCTTTTTTAAGGTTAAATTGATTTAATATTCAAGTTATTTCTTAATGATACACTTAAAAACAATAAACTTAATTAGCATTCAAAAAGCAAACGATCACATTATTGTGTAAAACAATAAAATGTTTTAAAAGTCACGAGTTAAAATTTGAAATGACTTAGAGTTTAAGTAGAATTTAGATGTGAACCTTTTAAAATGAAATAATAGTTTTTTGTATCGCCCTCTATCGGTGGGTAATAGAATTAAGAGATAATTAAAAGTTTTAACTTGAATTCGAGCCCACAACAAAAATTATTTTTCGGTTTGATAATTTAGGGTAGGTTTAACTGAGCAAGCCATGATATTTCAGTATTTATAGACGATTTAAGATATTCGATAAAGGAAATCATCTGAATTTTTAATTTAATTGAAGGGTTTACTGCTTAAAGTACTACAAAATGAGTACAACACGATGCATAGTTTTTTAATTAATTATATTTTTCGAAAGATTAAATTGACTTACTGATAAACTTAGGATTTATGTTTAAAGTGAATAAATTTGACATGTTAGGTTCACTTAATAACAGAGGGTTGAATAAGTTATTTTTAATAAAAATAAAGTTTACTAAAAGTTTTTAAAGTTAAAAAAATATAGTTTTAAAAAATTTAAAGTTTACAAAAAGTTTAAAAATCTTTAAGTAAATCAAAATTAACTTTTTAATTTTAACTATTGAGAGACTATAATCTAACTGTTTATCCTTGTAACCAACTGGTGCATATCAACTATATACTCTGTATCTGCATATGCGCAGAAAAACATAGACATTTAATCTAACTTGAGTTCGACTTTAAATTATTTGCCAACTTTTAAGTTTAATTACTATACACAACTCGATTACCTTTCCCACAAAACACCTTTCAGAAACAAAACAGAAATTAACACTTACCGAAAAACACGTCCACTTTGGGTGTTAGTCTTCACTCAACTAACGTTTCTCCCTTATCTTTGCTAGGGGGCGCTGCAATCGCCGCTAGAGGCGTTAGTAGTCTTCAGGTGTGTGATAAGAATAAACTTTAAATCCAACTTACACTCCCTCAGTCATTCTTGCTTCTCTCTTGCTAACAACCGTTTGCTGCTGGCTCATTGTTTGGTTGTTTAAACTTGTTGAATGACGTCATCATGTGTTTGTCTAAACTTGTCCAGTCTTGTTTTTATGCAGTACGTCTATTTAGATGAGTCATCACTCGCTTATCTTGGTTGACTTGTCCAAACTTGTTTTTGTGTGGCACGTCTATTTGGGTGAGTCATCGTTCGCTTATCTTACTTTACTTGTTTGAACTTGTCTAGTATCCACCACCTCATGTCTTTTGTCATAGCTTGAATATACTTTACACCAATCACTTAAATATAAAAGTCTTGTCACAACTTACTTAAATTTTGATAAAAATATTAATTATTTATAAATTTCATCAAATTCTTATTTTTCTGATACATTTACTATGTAATTTTCGTTCAAAAATATGGTAAAGCCCGATTTTAAATCGAAGTCTAAGATAAATTCCCCAAATTTGTAACATTTTAACACTAATAATAAATATTGTAAGCACCCAGTACATACAAGTTTTGTAAAAATAATATTACTTATAGCTAACTCGTTATGTCCCATGATACAAAACTTCAATATAACTAAAATCAGTGTTAAACAAAAATCTAATCACGTGTCTTTATATATTATTTTGAAATGCAAAGCATTATATCTAAACGAATGATATAAGGAGTAGTTAGAATAGTTCTTATATTTTTGTTAGTAAAAAATTTATACACATTATCTTACAAGGTTGCAATATTCAACACACGGTTCACCATATTTAAAAACGATTCACCACGATTTAAAATCTTAGTAACATATTTTAAATTTATAAATTTAAATTAAAACATATTTTTATAAATAAACAATTATAAATACTTAAGTATTTTTAATTTAAATTTATAAATTTAAAATATGTTACTAAGTTTTTAAATCATGGTGAATCGTTTTTAAATATGGTGAACCGTGTGTTGAATATTGCAACCTTGTAAGATAATGTGTATAAATTTTTTACTAACAAAAATATAAGAACTATTCTAACTACTCCTTATATCATTCGTTTAGATATAATGCTTTGCATTTCAAAATAATATATAAAGACACGTGATTAGATTTTCGTTTAACACTGATTTTAGTTATATTGAAGTTTTGTATCATGGGACATAACGAGTTAGCTATAAGTAATATTATTTTTACAAAACTTGTATGTACTGGGTGCTTACAATATTTATTATTAGTGTTAAAATGTTACAAATTTGGGGAATTTATCTTAGACTTCGATTTAAAATCGGGCTTTACCATATTTTTGAACGAAAATTACATAGTAAATGTATCAGAAAAATAAGAATTTGATGAAATTTATAAATAATTAATATTTTTATCAAAGTTTAAGTAAGTTGTGACAAGACTTTTATATTTAAGTGATTGGTGTAAAGTATATTCAAGCTATGACAAAAGACATGAGGTGGTGGATACTAGACAAGTTCAAACAAGTAAAGCAAGATAAGCGAACGATGACTCATCCAAATAGACGTGCCACACAAAAACAAGTTTGGACAAGTCAACCAAGATAAACGAGTGATGACTCATCTAAATAGACGTACTGCATAAAAACAAGACTGGACAAGTTTAGACAAACACATGATGACGTCATTCAACAAGTTTAAACAACCAAACAATGAGCCAGCAGCAAACGGTTGTTAGCAAGGTAGAGAGAAGCAAGAATGACTGAGCGAGTGTAAGTTGGATTTAAAGTTTATTCTTATCACACACCTGAAGACTACTAACGCCTCTAGCGGCGATTGCAGCGCCCCCTAGCAAAGATAAGGGAGAAACGTTAGTTGAGTGAAGACTAACACCCAAAGTGGACGTGTTTTTCGGTAAGTGTTAATTTCTGTTTTGTTTCTGAAAGGTGTTTTGTGGGAAAGGTAATCGAGTTGTGTATAGTAATTAAACTTAAAAGTTGGCAAATAATTTAAAGTCGAACTCAAGTTAGATTAAATGTCTATGTTTTTCTGCGCATATGCAGATACAGAGTATATAGTTGATATGCACCAGTTGGTTACAAGGATAAACAGTTAGATTATAGTCTCTCAATAGTTAAAATTAAAAAGTTAATTTTGATTTACTTAAAGATTTTTAAACTTTTTGTAAACTTTAAATTTTTTAAAACTATATTTTTTTAACTTTAAAAACTTTTAGTAAACTTTATTTTTATTAAAAATAACTTGTTCAACCCTCTGTTATTAAGTGAACCTAACATGTCAAATTTATTCACTTTAAACATAAATCCTAAGTTTATCAATAAGTCACCTTTCGAAAAATATAATTAATTAAAAAACTATGCATCGTGTTGTACTCATTTTGTAGTACTTTAAGCAGTAAACCCTTCAATTAAATTAAAAATTCAAATGATTTGCTTTATCGAATATCTTAAATCGTCTATAAATACTGAAATATCATGGCTTGCTCAGTTAAACCTACCCTAAATTATAAAACCGAAAAATAATTTTTGTTGTGGGCTCGAATTCAAGTTAAAACTTTTAATTATCTCTTAATTCTATTACCCACCGATAGAGGGCGATACAAAAAACTATTATTTCATTTTAAAAGGTTCACATCTAAATTCTACTTAAACTCTAAGTCATTTCAAATTTTAACTCGTGACTTTTAAAACATTTGATTGTTTTACACAATAATGTGATCGTTTGCTTTTTGAATGCTAATTAAGTTTATTGTTTTTAAGTGTATCATTAAGAAATAACTTGAATATTAAATCAATTTAACCTTAAAAAAGAAACACAATATATTCAATCAGTTGTTATCAGTGCCTTTGTGATGTAATTACCGACGCATTCAGCTGTTAAGTGAAAGGATAATAATTTGATTCCATTCAAATACGACTTTTCATTTTATTTTTCTATGTTCTTTTTCTTATGTAGGGGGAAATTTCAAAAAGTAGCCAAAGTTGTAGTTTATATTTCTCAAATATCTTAAATCTCAACTAAACTTCGTGCTTAAAAACCTACCCTAAACTATGATTTTATGACTTGATCAGTAAATATGTTATCAGTGACGTAATGTGTGGGAGAAAAACCCATCTGAAATTCCTATGTCATTCCTATGTGTATATTGTAACATCATGTCTTATCTTGTGAGTGATTAAAAGTAACACATTTTCAATCAATTCTCATGTAGTTTAAGTAACATATAATAAATACCTCGAGTTTATTTCACCAAAAATAAAATTTCTTTTAAAAGTAATGAAATTTTTCATGTTTTATATAATTTCAACAAATTTATTCACACTTTGTCTAAGACATTCAAAATGTTTAATAGTTGCTTATTTATTTTTTAAATAAGTTTTATTTTAAAAATGGAAAAAATTTACAAAGTTTTATTTTTTAAATGAGTGAGGTTAAAAAATTTCACTATTAAATTCCACTAAGTTGAATTTTTTTCAGGTAAACTATTTCCACTGCTTTGAAAATGTTGTGTTGTTTTAAAAAAACTTTAACAATGTGTTAAGTCTGATTTTTAAAGTTATTAATTTTCCTTAGTTGAAAATATTATATAAGTGTAAAGTTATTATTTTTCTTAGTTTGAAATATTGTCTAAGTGTAAAGTTTACTTAAACTTAATTATTTTCTTTTGTCAATGTATCGAAATGTTTATTTGTTGCTTATTTTATAAAATGTATAACCAACTAGATATTTTTAAGTGTGTTAATTTCGTTAGGTCGAATTTTCTAAAATTTACAACCAACTAGATATTTTTCAAAGAAACTCTAACAATGTGTTAAGTCTAATTCTTCTTAAATTAAAATATTGTCTAAGTGTAAAGTTATTATTTTTCTACCTTCCATGTCTCGATGTAAAGGTGATAATCCTAAGTTTCCAATTTGCGGGCGAAAAGACATTAAAATATTTAAATGTTCTAGTAAAATGTGTGATATCTGAAATTTGATAGTTCAAACAGCTTCCGGATAAAAATCGTCTACACGGGTTAAACATAGCAATCATTTTTTCAACATACAAATCCACACATGTAAAGATGAGTCACTCATGCAAGCTGATAACAAGTTTAGGCAGGAAAATCGGCTTGCATTAGTCTTTTTTTTTTTTACTCTTCGTTATCATGTTAATAGGAAGTGATCTTAGGATCTCATAGTTATGATAAGACAAACCACGTGATGTTAACAACAAAGTGTTATTCACAACAAAATTAAATTCTATTTCCTTAAAATAATTGTAATGGAAAGGATATCGTGACTATCTTGAAAAAACTTTAGGTAAGTCAATTTTTATTGTAAAACTTTTATATTATGTAAAATCTTTTTTTTTTAAATGTCAACACACTCCTGTTTTGTCTGACACATTCAAAATACACAACATTAGTTTAAAAGTCACACAGTGTATGCTAAAGAAAACACTTTTTTTCGAAATCAAACTATTTATTAATAATTTAAAATAATACAAATCAAATAAGCCTGTCATATTGAGCTGTAATCAATTCTAATTTCAAAATTTTTCGTAATGTCCAATTAAACACTCGTTCTGTGAAATCTTCAAAGCCGTTGTACAACTTTAAAAAGGCATTCTCAGCATGTACATGTATGTTTTGGTCTGTTAATTCTAGTTCATATATTTTGCATATCATTTTGTCTTTTAATTCACTATAAGTTCGAACTAATCTATAAGCTTCACTATAAGTTCAAATAACAAATCTTTTAAACAGGGTGATTTCGCAATGTTAGGTAAAACTTGTGAAAAAGTATCACAATGTTGTAAAAAATCCGATTCACACTTAAATATTTCACAACACTTTGCACATGAATATTGTTTACGAATCTTATGGGTCTTCTTGTGTATTAATAAGTCAGACATTCTTGAAAATATCTCGTTGCAATCACTACACTTGTATTGTTTGGGCAATTTGTGAATCTTTTGATGATTACGTAAATCACTCTTTTGTGAAAAAACTTCAGCACACACCTCACAGCAAAAATATTTTTCCTTTAGATGACTTTTCATATGAAACACTAAGTTAACTTTTCGAGGAAATGCTGTGTTACACATCTTACGCACATGGGGTAACTTCTGTTTCTTTAGTCCTGATGAGGTGAGTTTCACTTCATAATTCGAAACGAGTCCTTCTTTGGATAAAAGTGTAGAATCCATCTCTTGATTATTTAACTCTGGTGATGAGTGTTGACACTCCAAGTTGGTTACATCACCAACATAAGAATTCATAACTCGTTCCATAATAACTTAAATGAAAAATACAACCTATTACAACGATATCAGGTCACAGTAGAATGTTATGAACTCGTTTCATTGAAATTTATATAATGATAGAGGGCGCTCGTGTAAAAATACTAACTTTTTATTTGTTTGAAAATATTGACATTTTATTGGTTTAAAAATACGTCACGTGATTATTTCATCCTATAATGTTATAAGTTCAATAACCACTTAATTCTTGCACAATGATTTAGAAAGTCTTACCTATCAGAAGTTCGTACATATGTAAGTAAAAATCCTTATTACTCTCGTATCTATTGCTTTTATAAATAATATTTTATTTATCAAACCACTTAATTTCTAAATGATGTATTCTAAAACGCTTTTTATGTCTTATGTATGTAAAGTCTACTAAAAGAGGGGGAAAAAAGACGGGGTGTGAAGTATTTGTAAAATTAAAAAACGTTAATTTATAAAAACTAGATTCCATTCCCTTTTTTAAAAATGTTGGTTGTATAAAGTCAAATCTATTGAAAATTTATTTTAATCGCATAACTCTAAACAAAATACCCGCTCTCTTTAATAAGTTAAATAGTCACTAAAAATTGTTCATTTAAAAGGAAAAAATCTTTAAAATTCTCTTATTGTATGATTTTATAAATAATATTTTGCACGTCAAATCACTTCTTAACTAAATGTAATAATCTAAAATGTCTTATGTAATGATCTAAAATGTCTTATGCGTTGTGGATGGTTGGTTATTTGTTAAAACCGATTACCTACGCTTGGGATATAGGTCACTCTAGGGGTCATTCTAAGGGTTCCTAACTCGTATTGACAAGGTTCGAAGAAAACTCCGAACGGTTAGGTCGACGAGCGCGAGAGAAGTTTAAACCCAAACGTCTAGTAGCTTTAAAACCAGAACCTCTCAGTCACTGGTCTTATGTGTTGTGTTTTTATAAATAATATTTTTCTTGTTTAATCACTTAACTCCAAAATGAAATGTTTCTAAGACACTTTGTCATGTCTTAAGTGAAACATATTTAACTAAAGAAGGATGTAGTATTTGTGACATAAGTTATTCTACAGTACCCTTTTAAGAAAAAAAAAAGAAAAAAAAAGCTATATTACAAGTCAATTAAAAAAATTATATAATTAAAAAGTATATATATATTGTTTAAGTATCCTAAAAACGATTATTTAAGTTAGTCCACAAATTTGTAAACTTAAAAAACGGAAGATATAATGTAACACAAAGAAGTATGACAAATTTTTCCCCCATAAAGGATTAGTCTCAATGACTTGAATTAATTTTTTCCCCTAAAAATGACACATTACTTTTAGTATACAAGTTTGTGAAACGGCTTTTATAAGAAAATATTACGCTGAATACAATATTATGCCTTGTAATTTAATTCAATAACGAAAATGCGTGGGTGTATAGCTTATATTTACATTTTTTAAAATCACTTTGCTTTCGTTTTTAAAATGTATAAACACGTTATTTTTCGTAACAAAACTCTATTTCGAATATAATGTTAATACAAGAAAGAATTAGGCATACTATCTTCGTCAATCTCTATAAATAAAATTTCGTATAGAAAGTAAAAATTTTCCCTCTAAATTATTATTTCGAATATTGAAGTGATCTGTTGACAGAGTGTTGTGAAAGAAATGTGTTTGTAAATTAAACAAATAGATGTAATAGCATTCATATTAAACCAAAACTCTCGAGTTACTCAATAGCTAAAGAAAATTTCGCCCTATTACTTTATCTCATTCAGTAAAAGTACAATAAATGACCGTAAAGATATCTCAATACATGTCTGAAGTCCCCATCTCTTGCATTTAAAGAGATAACATTACAAGTTCCCGCTAGCACAGTGGGTAAACACATTGGTCTTCCACATAGAAGATAGTGGGTTCAATTGATGCCTGTGCCAGCGTTGAAAAATAATTCTTTTAATGATCAATTACTTCTAAAATTGGTGTCACTAAAAATTAAAATGATAGAAAAAAATAATTTATAACGGTTTAAGAATAAATAAAATTCAAAACACTAAAAAATAAATAACATCTAAAAATAATTTAACCCTCTACAAAGAACAAAATCTGTGTGTATAAAACTATACTTTCCTTATCACTCACACCTTAATAACTTCCGGTCTTACAAATCACCTTTCCTGTTCGAACACGCTCCCAAACATCCTGCTTCTTGATAACCATTTAAAAAATAAATAAATAAATAAATAAACATGTCTAATCCCGTTTCTGGTCTTACTTCCTGTCACGTTTCCAGTCTTAAAATAAATTTCATGCTAACTTTTATAAAGTAAAACAAAGTCAGAAAGATTTCCATTTTCTTTCATCTGTTAGTTAGCAAAAAAAAAAAAAAATATATTTCAAGTTAAAAAAAAAAAAAAAAAAAGAAAAAAAAAGATACTTGTAAGAAATAATTCCATTTTTATTTCAGGTTAGCATAAGCCCCCCACAAAAATAAGCCCTCCCCCTCTCTCCCTTATCGCATTCACTTCCTGTCGCGTTTCCGGTTAAATTTCCTGTCTACACTTCCTGTCTCAACATGAATGTTATCCACACCTGCGACTTCCGGGTTTTGAACACGATAAAACAAGTTATTCCGGTCTTACTTCCGGTTTCCTGTCTCAACATGCCTGTTATCCCCACCTGTCCCTTCCGGTGTCAACACCTGCCACTTCCGGTGACCTTCATAGTCCGCAGAAGGTCACCACCGCACCCACCGCTGATGCAGAACTCTTATTTATTATCTACTGTTGCTGCGTATGAAGAAAAGTGCTTATGAAACACAACTGTTACGGATTGGTCGCGAATGTCCCGTAGCGGACGTGAGGAAATGGCGGGTTTTCATACGCACAAAGTTGTTACCGAGACACCGATTGCGGATATTGAGACTGCGGTCAAGATGAACCGTCGACGGAGTATTCATGACTTGTTAAGGGAATTAATTTTTCAATCAACAACCGAAACCTTTCTTCGCTGTCGTCATTCCACGCCTTCCCAAACAAAGGGATGCATTAAGGCTCCTATATACCGGGCTGACTCACGCCTCCATTTCGTTGCTCAAGCGGACGCCTGACTTGCGTAGATGGCGTAGATGGCGAGTGAATTTAGTTACTCAATCACAAGCAAAAATATAAGAAAAAAATAGCTAAGATATTTAATAGCGCCATACATTAAAAAGTTAAAAAAAAAAAACATGTAATTATGCTTTTGTATAATAATATATTAAAATTAAAAATGCATTTTCATCAATTAACATTTATTGCTTTGCTTTACATGAATAATTAAGAATGACAATGTAAATTTAACTAATTCTAAATTTGATTTAATTTGAAAATATATATTCACATGCATTGGACTCTTATATTTTTATTACTTTCAGTTAAGTTGTGATGTAATTTGTTATTAATAAAAGAGTCTTAAAATGTTGATATTCTAGGGAATAAATTTCGTATGTTAGATATTCAGTATTTACAATTTAATCGCATGTAAAATAATCCTTATTAAAAAAAATAATAATGATGAAGAATGAAAACCTTCCGCGTTTCGAATAATTTATGTTTTCTTTTAATGTTATCTCAATCTCTCTTATCCCCCCCTCCCCCCACATCCCTACAATCCAAAACTTTCAACCAACCCAGTACGTAAAAGTTTAAAATTTGTAAAACTTATTTTTTTTTGTCTACTCATTTATTACTTTATTGCAACAATAAATAACCAATTATTTAAATTCCCCCTTTTCGAAATTACTGATCTCGCTTCCACCCTTTTGTTCTCAAATCCAAAGAAACTACTTTCTGACATATTTCTGAATTCATTTTTGTTCAAAAACACATGAAAATGGCAGATGTTCTTAAGATCTTTCAGAAAATACTGCCAAAGTGGACGGTTTAAATCGAATTCCCGACGCGGCAGCGCGAGAAAGGGAGCATTGTCGCGTCACGTGACAATGATCGCTTATTACTCGATAGGTAATTTATTTGTCAAAAACTAGAAAACGCTATTCGATTCCAAATTGCTTCAATAGTGAGTTCTGCCAATTTTATTCCTTTTTGTTTAAAAATGAGTCAGAAAATATGTCAAAGTTTTGCGCTCTTAAGCAGGGAATTTGAGAACCAATTTAAACAAAATATTTCATTTTTTCTGCCCTATTTGTAATTTTATAACAACAGTAAATAAATAATGAATTGTCAAAATTACCGCTTCCCTCCAAAAAATTAATAAATAAATTGCCACACATCTCCCCCCCCCCCCTCCACCCTCCTTTCTCTTGCTAATAAAATTTAAAATCTTTAAAAAATAAATAAATAAATAAAAGTCTATGCGTTTGTTATTTTTTTTTTTCAAATAATAAATATATAATCATTTCAATCAACCCCCCCGCGCGCGTGCAGAATTCAAAGCGTACAGTGAAAAATCTTTAAAATTTGATTAAAGAAAGTCCCTTTTCTTCACTTAACAACAGTAAATTAATTCAGCCATCTAAATACCCCCCCCCCCCCTTCCGCCCAACCAAAAAATAAATGAGGTGAACTTTTTAGGTGAATAAGATTTTTTCTCTCTCTTTAACAATTAGGCTTTTCTCACACCTGAGAAATGTCTGGTACAATATACTATATCGGCCTCGAAGAACCGGTTTATTGTATACAAGTGATCTGGCGAAGTTCTTCAATCCTGATCAATTCTTCTTGCATTTATAGACAAATTAGTCCGCCTTTCTTCATTTATATAGATTCTAAATATTCTAAATTCATTCCTTGACATATTAGGACAATTTTATGCGAAACAACCGTCCATTTTAAGCGATTTTGTAACTCGATAATCATTTAAACGTTTCTCGCCTCATAGGCAACAATGGGCAACAAACGGTAAGTGGGCATCAAAATGTCTGATGATTCAGCCTGTATTATAGGAGCCCTAGGATGCATGTCTCAACCCAAGTGGGTGGGTTTGCTAAACAAATGTGTATCCCGAAAGTTTAAATATAAACTATTATTTTTATTTCATTCATTTGTTTCCTTCATTCATGTTCCACGTACTAGAAATGTTCGAACGGGTTTCATTTGAACACACCTCATAAATAGGATATAAAGTTAAGAACTTTTAAAAGAACCTACGCAAAAAATGATTAAAGCATGATCCTAACATGTTACATGTTTAATCAATGTAAAAGAGTAAATTATTTTCTATAAATAAATAATTATTCTGTTTTTCCCTCTCAAGAAACGTTTAATGCACATAATTATAATGGCTCACTCTTAAAGATCTGTTTTGTCCCTGAACTAAAGCAGTTAGCAGGTAATGTAATATTTTGAATACTATGTCAATGTTTTCATAAAGTCCAACTATCCCATAAATAATTCAGACATCATTACATAATAAAGAAATATTTAGAATAAGCCTACATTCTAAAAGCGACATTTTCAAAACTGAGCAAAAAATACTCAAATCTGAGTATGTCGCTTATTCAAAATGGCTCCGAATCAAAATTACTCAAGTTTGAAAGATGTATTTACTCATTTCACACACTCAAGAATAAAACATCACGTGCTCAGTTTTGATTATGTCCATGTTTCAATATTCTGAGTATTTGTGGTATTTCAGAATTGAAAGTATTGGATGGTCATATTTGAAATAAAAAGTTCCATCATAAAATGAAAACATCGATTTACTCAGATTTGAAACTGTCATTTTTCTCAATGTATCCATTCAATATCACCGAAAATTTTTCCTTCGACAGGGGACAGCATATTTTAGGAAGATAAAGCCTTTCTTAACAAAAGTTCAACTTTTACTCGTTTGAAAAATATGTGATTGAAATTACGTCTTAAAAGGCATATTTATGAAATATTCACACGTGTGAATTGTTTTCATAAAAGCAATGAAAATTGACTGTCCTTATTCATTATATTTAAAATTCTAGAAACGTGTCTGTTTGCACAACTACACAGCTTATATCATTGCATCATCCCGGACTCATTTATGTGTACTGAAAATTTCAGCCTGTTATGAGATTTTAGAAAACTTCAAATAAAAACAAATATTAACATTATCACTTTCAAATTGTTTCTATTATTTGAAAAAATCCATGTTTATTTTTTTAAACAATATAAAAGTTCATGCTTCCATATTTTTGTTTTCTATCCAAATTCCTCTGGTTTAGCTTTAGTCAAAAATAATTTTTCTTTTACAAAAAGTATTCTATTGTAGTAGAAGTTTTTTTTTTTTGTTCTAAATTCTACAAATATGAATTAATTTTTATATTTGTTAAGATTACGTGATTCTATAATATAACATACATTTTCAAAATCAAATATACTTAGAACGCAAATCAATCTTAAAAGTATCTTTATTACAAATATTTATTGCTAGAAGTCAGTAATTCATTAAAATAATGCTTTATTTATTGCAATTCAATTAAAGAAACAAATAGCGTAAAAATGTTTTGCTCTGTTTAAAGCATTGATAACGTAAAGAACATGGAATTATTTAAACTAAAATACTACATTCGTTCTTTCTTACGGTTTTCAGTTAGAATTTAAAAAAAATCATTCCAAGTTACACATTTTTAAAACTTTTAATTTTATAAAAATCTATTAAAGATCAAGCATACAGTCTTAATCGTAAAATAAACTGATAAAACTCACTTCAGACTTTTTCTTCAATTGCCATTTAGTATCAGATTTCCCCAAGGGAAGTTAAAAAGGTTGTTCTCAAAGAGAATTACTGAAAACAAAGCCTTTAAAACTAATAGAAAAATACGCAGAATAAGATGTCCTTTTTTAAGTTACAGAACATTACTTAAATAAATGTAATGAAATTTTGAAGAGGAAATTGTTTTAACTTTGAAAATTTAGTATATTTGCATTTAGTAGGCCAATGCCTTCAGAAAAACGTTTTAGGCAGAAATTCTGTTTCAGATTTATTGTAGAAGTAATATTACTGAATAAATATATATACATATGTTTGCGTGTATTCGACAACTCTTGCTATCTTTTATAACTATGAATTTTACCCTCTATACAACTGGATGTAATTTACTACGAATATGTCTACCAATAGTATATTTATTTTTACCATATTTATTGCTGCATACAGTGCGTGTAAAAAGTTTAAAAACAGCAAAAAATTCTAAAAGTTTTGATAAATTGAAAATAAGATAATTAAAATGGAAATTTAATGTTGATCATAAGGCTGAAATACTAATATAAAAGTCAACAAAATGTATCTGTGAGCGTCTTATTGCGAAAAAATAATAATTGTGAAAAGAAAGGCTAATTTCGCTTTTGTAAAAACTTCAAAGACACTACTATTTTTTATAGAAATTTTACATATAACTTTTATTGATTTAAATCTTCAAAACTCTTGTGTATGCTGATTTTTGTGACGTTTGCTTTTAAGAGTTTCGTTAATTTTCTAATAATGCCAAAAGACTGAATTTGAAAAAAAAAGAGCTGTTGAATCTTTTGCATTGTAAGGAATGAATTGTTGATCTATTGAAAAACAGATAAAACTGTCATCAACAATTTTGCAATGTTAAAAGGCGAGTATGGCAAGAAGCAAACACTGGGGGGAGACCCCCCCCCCCCCCCCCAGTGCATGAAATTGCGATTTGTGGCTTCTACTTGCCACCAAGAATTGAATGAAGAGTTTTAAAGTTAGCATAAACCGAAAAAAAACTCAAGTGAAGAAATTTTACGAACGACTGGGTTCAATGATTGGACGAAAACACTATGCAGTACAATTATTCCATCTGGGAATTTCCAATACACAGCAAAATTGTGTAAACACTCTTTACTGACTGTACACAAAATCCAGTGTTTACAGTTTTCAAGACGAGTGATGATTTGGGACGACAAATGGCTACAGGTTATTTTCTCCTATGAATAAAAATGAAACTTAGATTGCCATGATGGCTTGAAATATTATTGGCATGATTTCAGAAAAGAAAAAGAAAATTCTTAAAGCGTCAATTAGGGGGTGGTTCCATTAACACATGGGACGGCTTTTCGTTTAACGGCCTGGGGTCAACTGCATTTTTTTTCAGGAAAAACTAATTCAAAGGCTTATCTAAAATCTCTTTCTGGTCATCTTTTACCTGTTGCAACACTTTTAGCAGCGTACAATTGGATTTAACAGCAAGGTTAAGCTCCTATACACACAAACTGCAGGACAAAAATCTAGTTCCAGAAGAAAAATATTAAAGCTTTGCAATGGCCACCCAGATGTCCTGATCTAAACCCTGCCAAGAACTTGTGGAGGATTTAGCAAGACGATTTTACAACAAGTTGAAAATTGTACGTCAAAAGTGAGGTGCATTCGTACTATAACAAGTTTTATAAACATTCCGATTTTGGCGCACTCTTATGCAAAAATGCATGAATACAAAATTTATTATATTTGCAGATTTTAATATTATAGATATTAATTTTATTTTATGAAATTAAATTTCAATACACTTTTACAAACAATTGATTACAATTTTGTTACATTAAATTATAATATGTGCAAATATCCAATACTAGACAATGTAAAAAAATCACCGTTATTATTTCAGTGAAATGAATTATATCATCTGTTATAGTATATGATTAATTTCCGTAACAAAATAAGTACATTTTAGTTTCACAACATTTTATCTTTTCTTGACATTTACTGAAAATTCCAATTGGAAACTTAAACCTAGCTTTGAAAACTTCAGAACTTGAAATCTATATTTAGAACTTTTTTTCCATTTAAAATATATGTTTCCGGAAACATCTATCCAAAAAACTGTCTTTAGGTTATATGATTGCTATAATTAAATAATTTTAGTTCACAAATTTGGTTTTTAAATTCAGTAATGCGGAAATAATTTGAATCCATTTTAAATATGATGTAATCACCAGGGCAACCTAGAGTCATTGCCTATCATGGGATATCATTGAATTAATTACATACTGGATAGTACCCGTCAGGATTTGACGGTAAATAACTTGAAAGTTTCTTTAGAAATATGATTTTATTTTTAAATAGATGTTTTTAAATAAATTAAATATTGAAAATTTTATGAAGTATTATATTGTGTAAGTGATTCCTATAATATCAGACGATAGATGGTATTGTCAGTCCCGACTACTCAACTAATGAAATGAAATAATTTTAAACTTGTAATTTACATCCTTTTATACTTGAATTAATTTAGCAAGAATTTAAATAAAAATATTAATTGAATGATTTATTTTTATTTACTACAGTCTCAAAATTAAAAATATATATATATCAATATTTAGTATTTTCTATTTTTTTTAAATTACGCGACCTTTAAAAATTTTCATTAATTTTATTTGTATCAGCCTGACTCTAAAACACCCAGATAAACCATGGATATCAAGGTGATCTCTTTTATAAGTCTTATATGGAATTTTTGCTTCTTTCTTTTTTTCTTCTTTTCTTTTCATTTTATTTTAAGGAGAATAATTATATACTTTTCTTAGTTATACATACAAACATATCCTATTAATAATGGTCATACAAAATATAGATACAAATTTAGATCATTTCATTTAATCGACAATTATATACAAAATCTTTTACTTTAAATATTTATAATATAAAATAAGTAATTAAAAAATTATTTTCGGTTGCTAAATTTTATTTACCACAGTCCCAATATTTTGAAAAAAATACAATATTTAGAGTTTCTGATTTTTTTTTCTTTTTAACTACACGATCTTGAAAATTTTTCATTAAAAATTAATTAATATCAGTCTGATTCTAAAACCCTAAATTTAAACTTTTGTATTGTACAAACGCTTAAATTATACCTTGCGCTATGTACGCTATGTGTATAAATTATACCTAATTACGCTTACGTTATTATAAAGTATAATAACGTAAGCATATTGTAAATATTTCGTTAAAATATCTTCACTACTGTTAAAATTATGAATGAAAACACGGATTTGGTAAACAACGTAACCAACGTTGAAAACACGGTACATGGATTTTCGACCCTGCTTTCCTATACAAAAATTGTTTGTTACAGTGTTCTGTACCACCCCTCCAAGTTTGTCCCATGATCGTAGAAACGAGTCCCATGATCGTAGATATATATATATATATATATATATATATAAGTGTGTGTGTGTGTGTGTGTAGGACAATTTATTTTATTTTACTTTATTTATTTTATTTCATTTCTTAATTTCTTAATGAAAATTTATTTTCGTTAGGGAATATTAGCCGGAAAATATTTAAAGCCTGATGCTGAAATATTTATATTGTTTTATTTTCAATCGAATTAATATTTCGTAATCTGGCTGCACGCGGTAGGGATAGATATATTTTTAAAATCATGCTTGAAAATCATTTCAAAACCATACAATAATCAGTAAAATGACATACATTTTTCAAACAAATTGCATTTGAAAGTATTTTTTTTTTAATTGGACGGTTTAAAGATTGAAATTGTGCGATTTTTAGAAGTTAATAAAACTGGTGTAATATGGGGAAATTCACTGATCAGGTCATTTACACCGCTAATAAGACCTCAATGTTAAACACGGGTATGTGTTTGTTTTATAATGTAGAAAGATATTTATTAATCGATAACATAAAAAATTGGTAACTTTCGCATTCTTGAAACGACATTATTGCCAAAATCGCTAGCACTGTTTAACACAAACATTGGTTATTTTATCATATTTTCCGGTGTATTGATTTATGTAATTATTAGCCGTTACCTGTGAAATCCCTCGCGTAACATTTAAATAAGAACGAAAAATCATGCGTCAAGCATAGATTATGTAACACTTTCCAACGCTTCCAAAATAATTTTACAAATCATACCGTTTATTTAGCTAAAAAATAACATCTGAGAAATCCGAATACTTTTATTCAGCCCTGTATAGGATCTATAGATTTGTATATTTACTACATAGGATGCTAAATTTTAGTTCAGTTAGGAAACGCGTAGCACAGTTTAAAATTCTCGTCTGGAGTTAAATAATACGGAAATGTGTTCGCGAACTTTTGTGCTTCCCTGTATAGGATCTACAGAATTTATACACACCACGTAATAGACAAAAAGCGAGTTAAATTTAAAATCGCTTTCAGTAACTTAAAACGCACTTCCAGGAATTATTGTTAACATACAGTAGGAATTCTTTTGTGTGTCCCTGTACATGAACGATGACTGCTATACACACAATATTCTGTAGTAAGCCTCTTGTAATGCACCTTAGTGATATATATAAATTTCAATGCGTTTAAAATAGGGAAACATTATTTAAATAAACCGCAGACGATTTTTCTCCATAGACGTAATGTAGCGGAATTCTTTTGACTGTCCCTGTAAAGTAACTATAAGTGCTATGCACACCCTATTACATATTAAGCTTCTTCTAATGCACCTTAGTGATATATATATAAATTTCAATGCGTTTAAAATAGTGAAACATTATTTAATAAACCGCAAATGATTTTTCCCCATAGACCGCAATGTAACGGAATTCTTTTGAGTGTCCCTGTAAAAAAACTATACGTGCTACACACTTCCGTTGAAATAGGGAACATGCTTAGATAACGACTATAACATATAAAAATTGCAGAGCAATCCGAGCATATTTAAGGGAGTTAGAGCACGGCCAGACGGCCAGACGGCAGACAAACCGAAGTCATAAACACTTTTCAACTAGGTTGGAAAGTGTTAAAAAGAATAAATTCATTAATCAAACAAGAAAATTCATGCACGATATTTAAAAACATATACAAAATGCCGTCTTTCTATCACATTTTACAGTAGAAAATGCCTCCAATAATCGCGATTTACATATTTATGTTTTTATATATAGAATCATTGAACTTTCTTTCATGAGCTTGAAATTTCATGCACTTTCTCTAAGATTAACCGACTTCGGTAAAATTACTTTATTTTATTATTTTATCATTTCTATTAATTCTCTTTTACATTTATTGCGTTCAGGCATATTGATTTAATGTATATAATTGCGTCAAAGAATACTGTTTAACAAGATAGTATTACTAAATGTGTTGAGCAAATTTTTTAATTAAAAGGTATCTTTAGACATAACTTAGAGGTGATTAGAATAATCAAAAAAGCTACACACAACATTATGTTTCTATCACCAAAACACTTCCCATTTTGAACAAATAAAGGATATATGCTATTTAAATAAAAATACAACGTGATGAAGCATAAAATTTTAAAAGGAAATAATAGAAAAAAACTATTTTTAACTCTCATATATTTATTCCATTTTTATTTCACATTGCCATACTTTTCACAGCTGTAGATCTACTAACACTTGTCAAAATGTTTATCACACCCCAAAGACTCTCAAAGCCTAAATGATGATTTGTTAAACAACAACACAGTTGCTTATTGCTTTCAGTTGCGAATAAACTCTACTATTTATAAAAAAAAAAAAGAATTATGGATACACAACGCCATATCGATTTTTGTGTTGTAATTTAGTATTATCAGAGTTTAAAAACTTGGCAAGAATATAGTCAAATAAGGGACATAGGTTCCATCACATAGATATTTTCAACTATAGATTTATATCTATTAAAATTTAAACTAATTATCAGTTAATTTTGTTTGCATTAGAAATGAGCTTAAATGCAAAGTAATCACCGTAAATGCCTTTATACTCCAAAATATAAAATATAATTTTATTTAAATGCAGTTAAACTATTTCTCGCCAGGAAACGCAATAAAGGCAAAAGAAAATTTTGTTGAATCTGTGCTACCAATTTGTAACGTTAGTACAGTTGTCATACAGTAAAATGTAAAGAAAAAAAAAATGTGTTTAATTTCTTTCTCCACGGTGGATGCTAAAAACGCAAAACAAAATTGTGTTAGATCTACCTATTCCTATTTTGAGTACGGCTGTCATACAGGGAAACAACAAAATTCAATTTTACTGAAGTTTGGTTACCCTAACGGCCCCCCCACTCCCCTCCCTGCTTAGGAAAGCTATAAACGAAAAAGAGAATTGCGTTGAATCTGTGTTACTGTTTTAAACTTTATTAAAGCTATCATGCAGTGAAACATACAGTGGCTCACAAAAGTGTTCGTACGCTTTAAAATTTTGCCGTAAGAAGGATTTTCCCTGGAATTGATTTAGAATATGAAGTCCAATATTTTTCACACTATCTCTATGTTATGTTATTCCAAATAACACCCAGCATTTATTTTTAATATTGACTGTTTTTTTTTTTATTATCTAAAAATAAAAAGAAGGAGGGAGAGAAAAAACCCGCCACAAAAGTCTTCGTACACTAAAACATTTTTGGATAAATTCATAATTAAAATTACCGTCTGTCATTCTATTTTTATTTTTGCATTTTGGTGACATTAAAAAATAGTTTGGCTTTATATTTTGCTTGATTGATTCCTTAATATTCTATTTATTATTAAAAATGGCTCGTAATCGTAAAGAAACAACTAACAGCATTCGAAAATTAATTATCTTTCATCATAATAGTGGTAAATCAGTTAGAAATATTGTTAAATTAGTTAATTTATCAAATTCTACAGTGCAGTATGTGATAAAACGCTTTAAAGAAGAAAATCGGATCGAAAACAAAGTAAGAAAAGGTCATCCGTCAAAGTTAACACAACGTGATCAAAGAATTATAATTAGAAAATTTGCAAAAAATCCACGCTTAAGTGCTGTAAAAGTTGCTACAGAATTTAATGAAAACTATTCTACTTCAATTTCACCTGAAACTGTTCGACGCGTTCTGAGATCAGCTGGATTAAATGGGCGTTCTGCCCGTAGAAATTTTTTTGTTAGTGCAAAAAACAGAAAGCTCAGGTTTTCTTTCGCAAAATCAATGATAAATAAACCTGAATCGTATTGGAATAATGTCTTATTTACAGACGAAAGCAAATTTAAAATTTTTGGCTCCAATGGGCGTATAATTGTATAGAGAAGAAAAATGAACTTAATCCCAAGAGCTTAGTTGGAAGAGTTAAGCATGGTGGTGGAGGTGTCCTTGTGTGAGGTTGCATGGCAGCATCAGGACTAGGTAATTTAGTATTTATTGCTGGCATAATGGATCATGCTCTTTATTTAAATATTTTAAAAGACAATTTAAAATTATCAGCCCAAAATTTGGGTATTGGAAACAACTTTGTTTTTTATCAGGATAACGATCCTAAGCGCACGGCTCTCAACGTTCGCCTCTGGTGTCTTTATACTTGTCCACAAGTGCTGAAAACACCACCTCAGTCGCCGGATTTGAACCCAATAGAACATATTTGGAGAGAACTGGAGGTTAGAATACGAAAAAACACGATATTAAAACCTAAAACTGTAATGATCGATGAATGGATAAACATTGATGCAGAAATTACAAAAAAAAAAAAAAAAAAAAAAACCTTATGAATTCTATTTCTAGGCGTTTAAAAGCTGTTGTAGATGCTAAAAGATACCCTACTAAGTACTAATTTACCAAAATGTTACAATATTTACTAATATGTAGCAATTTCTTTAAAGTGTACGAAGACTTTTGTGAGGTAACTTTTTTGTTATTTTTTTATTATTGATTTCTACAAAATAAAGTTTTACTGTGTATTTAAAATATTTTATGTAGTTTTGTTAAGAAAAAGTTATAGATCTTATTCTTAAATACCCATTCTGGAATATTAATTTTAATTAATGGATAGAGCACTTTTTTATTGAAATATGTAAGTTTACTAACACTTTTGTGAGTCACTGTATATAAAACTCACTGTTTAGCTCACAGGCTATCAAAGCCTGAGAGCTAATGTACCCGCAGGTTCTGTATGTCCGTACGTATGTATGTATGTAACGCGATAACTCTTGATAGAAATATCCGATTTGCTTCAAATTTTGTATATAACTTCATTATGATAAGGCGCTCCCTGATTAGTTTTTGGGGTTTATTGGTTAAGTATAAAGGAGGGAACGTTGGCTAATCCCCCCCCCCTCTTAATTTAGATAAATGGGTTTTTCAGGCAGAATTATCCTATTTGCCTCAAATTTCGTATATAGGTTCACTGTGATAAGGCGCTTACCTGATTGATTTTGAAGGTTCATTGGTTCAGTATAAAGGGAGGAACGGGCGGCTAATACCCCCTTAATTTATTGTCGATTTCTTTATTTTTCGACTTCATTATTCTTAGAAATAAGAGTATAATATACAATTAGTAGGAATATCCTGTGAACTCAATGCCATCACTTTAACTGGAAACTTTTCCTTTTTTAAATTTCGTTAATATACACTGCTCAAAACAATTAAGGGATATTTGAAGTTTTATATAAAATAAAGATATAAACGAAATTTTTTTTGCCGAAAATAGAAGAAGAGAATCACAAATGCAAATTTTTCTGGTTTTCAAACTGTGGAGTATGCAAATTTTGAGTTCGACGTCAAAAACGTCGCTTCAGCGGCAGCGAATGAAATTTGACTTTCAACTGGATAAAAGAGAATGAAGACAAGGATGATCGGCATTCAGTGATTGCTTTGTTTCGATGAGTACGATGTCTCAGCGAAGTCATTTGACAGATTCAGAAGCTTGGAGAATTGTTCGTAGGTTAGAAGGGGGCCAAACTCAAGCCGAAGTAGCGCAAGCCATTGGAGTGTCACAAAGTGTCATTTCCAGGATCTGGAACCGTTTTTTGGAGAGTGGATGTGCAGGCCGAAGACCAGGGCAAGGTCGTAGACGGGCAACAACGCCCAATGAAGATCGGTATTTAGCGTTAACAGCTCGGAGACACCGAAACATGAACGCTACTCTTCTCCAACAACACCTTCGCTCGGCTACAGGCACCACGATTTCAACTCAGACTGTCCGAAACCGGCTCCATGCTGTAGGTCTGTATGCTCGCCGAACGATGGTATGTGTTAGATTAACATCAAGGCATCGTCGCGACCGCAGGGAGTGGGCAACCGAGCATGTCAATTGGAGGAGAAATGAATGGAGCAATATTCTGTTTTCTGACGAGTCCCGTTTTTCTGTGCATCCGGATAATAGGCGTATTTTCATCTGGAGGGCCGTGGCAGTAGGAATAATCCTGCGTTCGTGCACGAAAGTGTCAGATTTGGCGGTGGAGGAGTGTTGGTGTATGGTGGCATCTCCATTGACGGGCGCACTGACCTCTACATCATTCGAGATGGAGCTCTGACTGGTCGCCGATATAGGGATGAGATCCTCAGACCTATTGTAGTCCCTTACGCTGCAGCAATCGGAGATAACTTCAATTTAATGGACGATAACAGCAGGCCACATCGTGCAAACCTGGTGGAGGATTTCCTTTTCGAGGAAGGAATCGTTCGAATGGAATGGCCAGCGTGTTCTCCAGACATGAATCCAATCGAGCACGTTTGGGACGCTCTAGGAAGACAAGTTTCTGGCCGCCAACAACCCCCACAAACTCTCCAAGAACTGGAAAGAGCTCTTTTGGAAGAGTGGGGCAGAATACCCCAACTCGTCATTAATAGCCTCATTGAGTCCATACCTCAAAGGTGTTCAACGTTGCTGGCCGCCCGTGGAAACCATACCCCCTACTGAAAATGATTTTCTTTGAAGAAAGCACCTTTTCTTATTCTTTTTTTCTCATATGCACAAATTGTGTTTTTTTCCTTTTGTACACAAATGCGCAATAAAATGCATTTTTTTCTGCCAAACATGTGTAATTTATTCTCATATAACCTACTATGTCTGTCGACCATGTATCAATCAGCTAAAAAGTTTCCCAGATACAAAATCCACCTAAAACTGCAATATCCTTTAATTGTTTTGAGCAGTGTATTTTTCGATAGGCGAGAGCTTATCAGAGTAAAATAAATTTGAGCATTACCCAATCTAGCTTACGTTAACCTATCTAATTGTTTTTGGGATATGGTTGCCATTTCAGAAAACACAACGAAATATACATTTTTAAAATTATATTTTATTTATATCTTAATATCTTAAAATCTTAATATCCTTAAATTTCAATTATACAATTTATCCCAAACCAGCGTTAATAAATAATAATATTGTAAAAAGAAATATCAATACATAAATTTAACAATGGCAAAAGCTTATTGTAAATATTTGAGCGAAATTCGTTCGTGGAAAATGAGTTTAAAGTATATTAATTTTTTTTTAAGACATACTTGGAGATACATGATAGCATCATATGTTAAATAAAAATCATGCGAAATAACTATTCTGACAATAATTGGCGATAAAGTGTAATACATCTAAATTATTTTCTGTTGTCCTGTAAAAGAACTATAAATATTCACCCCATATTTTCAATGCAGAACCATGCTTCTATAAAGTTTAGTAATATATAAAATAATAATACATAAATAATATATAAATATAAATAATAATATATAAATAATATATAAATATAAATAATAATATATAAATAATATATAAATATAAATAATAATATATAAATAATATATAAATATAAATAATAATATATAAATAATATACAAATATAAATAATAATATTTAAATAATATTTTCCATCGTTAATTTAGCGTTTAAAACTACATTCTTTACACACATATCATAGTATTTTGTATAATAAAAAAGAGTGTTACGAATGAATAGACAGATGTGGCACAAAAATTCGCAGGCAAAAATATCCTAAAGATTCCAAAGATTCCTTTCTAAAGATTTTATTCTGACTATCATTTGCTGATTTGCTTCAGGTTACATTTTGCTAAAACTCAAATGCAACAATAGCAGAAAATAGACTCGAAGTTTATAACAAAAGCATCAGAAGAAAGAGTTATCATTAACGAATGTTTTATGTAATACAGACATTCGAAAAACGATTTTTTTTTTCAGACAAAAGAACGTAGTTTTAAATAGAAAAATCTGAAGAAGTATTGGATAAAAAAAAGTTTACAGTACAGTACATTTATAACATATAAAATAAAGATTTCAACTACAAGTTTTTAGAAAAATAACTTTCTGGTATTGTTGTTTCGTGAATTAATTTAGCGTTATTGATTTATAAAAACTTTTAAATCTAAATCCATATTTAATTAAATTTAAAATTTATTATATTTTGAATATCTCAAATAGCAGTACATCTTAAACATTAAAATTTTGGAAAAAGAGCTATATTTTGTAAGACGTTTAGATTTAACTTACTTTCCAAAATCAGTACGTATATTTGACACAATTGTGATCCATATGTCAAACATGAGGAAAAAAGATCGTAGCGCATCCTGATATATACATTCATACCCAGATTTATACACTAAATTTATTAGAAAAAGTAAATTTACAAAATTAATTTTAGAAGATTGCAATTAAATAATGCAAAATATAGTGAAATATCCATATATTTTTTTAATAAACAACAGTTAAAAAATATTTTTAAATTCAAACTCCGAAAGGAAAATATTAAAATAACAGATGTCCTTTTCTAAATATATTTCATTTTGAAAATATGTAACATTAAAATGTATGATTTAACACCAAAATAGCTGATCAATTTAGAAAAAAATTAAAAATTTTAAATGATTATTAAAATATATCATTCCATTTTAATGACTGATTAATCTTACTCAATGAGTCATTGAAATTTTAAGTATAATCAAAATTAAGTATCGGTTATATATAGATTATTGGATCAGTAGATGGAAAAGTGCATAGTGTATGTAAATCCATTTTGCATTAACTGACGTGTATAATGACAATTGTGTATGATTTATCGCTGTTTTGCAGTAAATGGTTTTACATTTACTGGCGCAACAGCGATAAATGTGTGTCAGATGAAAGAAATTCTATGAGTGTATATGACAGTGTAATTCAGCCAATTGATGGTCCCCAACCTAGCTTTAATTCGAGGTGAGTTTTTTATTTATTTCAATTATTCTGCAAAAATTTCAAAATTTTTAAAACTGCTATGAATTTTAATTGTATGGTACTATCAAGTTATTTGCCGTCAAGTTTTGACGGGTTCCATCTAGTAAAATGTTAAATCATAATCAAAACGAACAATAAAACAATACCCACAATTAAAGTTAATTTATATAATTAAAAAACTTTTGTCTATAACTTGTGTGTCTAATCAATGATCAAAGTCAAAAACAGTTTTAATGAGGAATGTAAACCTATTTATTTAGAGCATTGGTTTTGAGGTATATTTATATTTTAATCATAATTTTTGTGTTTTCCTCAAGTAAAAAAATGTAAAAGACTGCAGTCTGAAAACATTTATTTCTGTTTTTTGCAATCCTTTAGAAAAATCATATAAAATTTCCTTTCTCACGGGAGATGTTTCATATATTTTATCAAGCACACATATTTACATTATTTCACATGATTTTCTTTTCTGAATGACTGAATAGATATTTAAATTTTATACCCTTTTCAGATTCAAAAGTCATAAATTTCAATATAATGCATTTTCAGTTTGAACTTGGATATTTGAAGATCCGTGGAAATCCTTGTTGAAATCCCAAGTGTAAATTTTGCATCCAACCTCCTTATGCATTTATCTTCGAAATTCATAGGATGAGATTTTATAACAAGTATAGGGAAACACGTATCAATAATTTCATATACATTACCTTTTCTTCGAATTTTATCTTTGAAGAAAGTGTCAGGTTTTCGAAATTTTCGAAAATTTTATGTCATTTAGTTATTAATAGCTCTTGTGAATTTTCATAATAAAATATATATAAGTTATTATTTCTATCAAGAACTATTAAAAAAGCTTGTAAGAGAAAACACTTCATGAAATTTAAATATATATAAGAAACAAGTTTTTTTGTGAAACTATTACAGATTGCAAACATAGGCTAAAGAAAACTTAAATTTGCGCGTGAAATATGGTTTTGTTATATGTATTATAAAGGCATGTAAACATCACTACCTCTGACGTCATAATGATGGTGGCAAAGACCTGCGCTATAGCGCTGTTTTTTATTCTAACGCATCGCATGAACTAAATTTTTATACCATTGAATGGAACAAAAAAATGTACTTTCAAATTTATTTGAAAGCTGAAACTCAATTTACCGAATTTGTATGATTTTTGTTTTAATTCAAGCATTATTTAAAAAACAATATATCAATGCTAAACATGTAAAATCACATTTGCAGTAACACAAGCAAAATATATTCAAAAGTGAACAGATAGGCGCAATGTTACCACAAGTGAATACATTGCCCATGTTTGGTGAGCATCTTCTACACCTTCCTCACATAATCAGAAAAGAGTTGTTTTTTTTTTTTCAAAAAAATAATAATGGTTTAAACTAATTCCTTTTAAATTGTTTATATTGAAAGATTAAAAACACGATTAGAAAAGGCTGTATATTTCATCTTAAAAATGTAGATTTTAGTATTTTTACATTTTATTATTGTTTACAAAATTGAGATATTTTAGATGTTTTTTTAGCTCGTGAGCAACCTAAAAAATAAAAATAAAATATTATAACATGGCTTCATGGCTTAAAAAAAATATTATAACATAAACTTATATTTTATAACATGGGTAGTCCTGTTGTGTCCCCTCGTAGATAATGGAAGAATAAATAGAATGTTCTTAATTTTAGTTTAAAATGGCGCCATTATGTTGTTCTTTTCATCTAATATATACTGATATTATTAAAAAAGTAACGTTTGTATGTTTGTTTGTGAGGTTATCTCTAGAACTACCGAATCGATTTCAAAAACAATGGTAGCAAATTACTGGTGACCACCTCTGCTACAACAAGGCTATATTTTATATCGGTACAACCACCACCAATGGGGTGCAGCAGAAAAAAACATTTATAAATTGCGATTTCTGCGATATTGTTAGGGATAGAAATGTGAAATTTGTTGTGGTGGTTACTTTTCAGATGTAAATATTTGCTATGAAGGGTTTCTAAAAAGTTCGAAATGAGAAAAAGTGTAATGAGCGGAAAACTTTCTAAATTGCGATTTATCTGGAACTGTTAGGGCTAGAAACTTGAAATTTGGCATTGCTGTTACTTTAGAGGCGTAAATGCTTACCAGAGAAGTTTTTTAAAAATTCGAAATTTAAAAGGGTGCAGGAGCAAAAGACGTTCTCAAATTTCGATTTATATCATACAGTAGGTATAAAAGATTGGGATTTGGCAGGGTGGTTACTTTTAAAATGTAAATGCTAGTTAAAGACGATTTCTAAAAAAATCAAAATTTAAAATAGTGAAATGACCGGAAAAAGCTCTAAAAATGTTCTAAATTACGATAATTTTTTTTATTTTAGATCTAGAAACTTGAAATTTGCCATGGTTATTTTAGAGACATAAATGCTCGCCCAGAACATTAAAAAAAATCGAACTTCAAAAGGGTGCAGCAGCAAAAAAGACCTAAATTATGATTTATTTATAATTGTTATGGATAGAAACTTAAAATTTGGCATGTCTGTTATTTTTATGACATAAAGGTTCGCATAGAGCATTTTTTACAAAAGTGGAAATTTAAAAAAGTTCAGAAAAAAAAGCTCTCAAATTTCGATTATTGTGATGCTGCTGGTGCTGACATTTGGCATGGTGGTTATTATTTTGATGTAAGTGCTCGCTAAAAACGTTTTCTAAAAAAATCGAATTTTAAAACGATAAAATGAGCAGAAAAGTTCTAAAAATTTTTTAAGCTATAATTTATTTGAAATTGTTAGGGTAATCTAGAAATTTGGTACAGCTGCTACTTTAAAAGGCGTAAATAAACCCACAGAATGGTTTTAAAATTTTTCGAAATTTAAATGTGTAAATATGTGCAAGTACAAAAAACGTTCTATAATTGCGATTTCTGTGATATAGTTTATATGGAAACTTTGATACTATAAGTCTGTAATTTGGAATGGTGGTTACTTTTAAGATGTAAATGAACGGTTTTTAATACTTTCCAACCTAGTTGAAAAGTGTTTATGACTTCGGTTTGTTTGCCGTATGGTCGTCTGTCCGTCTGTCCGTGCTCTAACTCCCGTAAATATGCTCGGATTGCTCTGCAATTTTTATATGTTATTGTCGTTATCTATAGCATGTTCCCTATTTCAAAGTAAGTGTGTAGCAGTTATAGTTTTTTTACAGGGACACTCAAAAGAATTCCGTTACATTACGGTCTATGGGGAAAATCATTTGCGGTTTATTTTAATGATGTTACACAATTTCAAACACATTGTAATTGATATATATCACTAAGGTGCATTACAAGAAGCTTAATATGGAATAGGGTGTGCATAGCACTTATAGTTACTTTAACAGGGACAGTCAAAAGAATTCCGTTACATTACGTCTATGGGAGAAAAATCGTCTGCGGTTTATTTGAATAATGTTTCACTATTTTAAACGCACTGAAATTTATATATATCACTAAGGTGCATTACAAGAGGCTTACTACAGAATATTGTGTGTATAGTAGTCATCTTTCATTTACAGGGACACACAAAAGAATTATCTACTGTCTGTTAACAATAATTCCTGGAAGTGCATTTTAAGTTACTGAACGCGATTTTAAATTTAACTCACTTTTTGTCTATTACGTGGTGCGTATAAATTCTGTAGATCATCTACAGGGAAGCACAAAAGTTCGCGAACACATTTTCGTTTATTGACAGAAACTCCAGAAGGATAATTTTAAACAGTGCTACGTGTTTCCTAACTAAAATAAAATTTAGCATTCTATGTAGTAACTCTTTATATACAAATCTATAGATCATATACAGGGCTGAATAAAAGTATTCGGATATTTTTCTGAATATTGTATATGTTGGAAATTCCAGAAATTATGTTTTTAAATATGTTATGCGTTTTCGAAATTGTTTAGTTAGATGTTATCTTTCAGCTTATTAAACGGTATGATTTGTAAACTTATTTTGGAAGCGTTGGAAAGTGTTGCATAATCTATGCTTGACGCATGATTTTTCGTTCTTGTTTTTTTTTTTTTTTTTTAAATCGAAGTTTCAAATGAAAAATGAAGTGAGTGAAAACTTTCAAAATACATTATAATTTATCATTTATTTAAAATTAATGTTAGATTTCCTCATTAATTTAAATCTCATGTTCGCCTAATGAAGTATAAGAATGATTTTTTCTCAAAATATGGCTTAATTACTTGTTTTTTACTTATCCTTAGCAGTATAATATTCTCTAATTAAAATAGGCGCAAAAACATACTAGACATATTTTAACAACTACGCGAGTAAAGCCGCGGGTTTTGATAGTGTATTATCTTCTAATTGTATGGGTTTTTGCTTGATATCAAAGTAAAATATTTCATATCATATGGTTTGAAATATCATTAATATATTTTCGGTGTGTGTAGGTGTAGTTATAATGACCGATTATATGCACAAGGAATATAGGACCGAGGGAAGCGTGCTCTTAATAGGGACTTTCTAAGGGAAGCTAATCCGTATTTCCGCAAGGAAATCCAAGGTTCGAACAAAACTACGAAAACGGCGAATGATTAGTCCGACGGGCGCAATTGGGTTCGAACCCAATACCTCCTGTCTACCAGCTGTAAGAGCGGAACCTTTCGGCCACTGGATCTATTTTCGGATTTGAAAATTATTAAACAAATTCATGAAGTAATTGCTGTCATTTATAGTTCTTTTAATTTAATTTATAGTTCTTTAAATTTAATTTATATTTCTTCTTTTTTATCTAATATAAAGAAATATATAGCTACTCATTTTCATGTATATCTTATATCTCAAAACACAAAGGTGTATTTTTTTAAAATGAAACAGGGAACACACGAAAAAAAAATTTTAGTATTCATCTTAAAATTTTATATTTTTTGTGAATCTTTTGTATAAAAATATAAAATTTACTTCCAATTTATTTTTATAATATTTTTATTTTGAGCTGTAACTTTTTTTTTTCGAAATATTATAATAAATAATCACTAATACGAAAAAAAAGCATTTAATTTTAATGAAAAAGTTTTTCGAAAAGTGCGTAATATATTTCGATTTACAATAACTAATTCGTACTTAAAATTGAGACTTTTCTGTGAATGTGCATTCCAAAATTTAGGATTACCTTAATTATTATTATTACCTTAATATATTTAGTATTACACTATAAAGATTACCTATTTACGATTATCTTAAGTATTCTTAATATTACCTTGATTATTTCTCACGATGTATTTCTAAGGTAAAGACAGGAGAGATGACGCGGTCGGAGAGATTGCGCACATAGAGGTTCGGGGGGAAGGAGTAGAGTGAGGGCGCAGCGACTCCAGGTAGTTGTACAATAGCAGTTGTGGAGTGGCTACTTGAAAGCGCACGTTGATTGTTTTGAGCGTCTGAGATAAAGCATTGCTATTTTGTTTTGTTTTCCCAAAGTAAGTGCTTGAATTTTCATAGCTATTCATCAAAATTTCTATACAATGTCAATAGTACAAAATATTTTAAACTTAAACAATTTCTCATAAGCTACTAATTTAGACTAACATCGTTAACATCAACGGTTCGTTTTAGAAGAGGTCATGTTTAAATAAAAGGTCGCACATTCTCTCCTACCAAAATTGGAGAGTTTGCGCATCTGCTACTTAGGAGAGATGGCGCAGTGTTCCCATTAGTTTTCATGCTAGGACAGATTACGCAGCTTATGGGTAAATTTGCATAAAAAAATGAAAAATGACAATGGACTAATTTTAAGTTAAATGTGCTATTAAGTAACATAATTTTATTTTGTAATCTTATCTGGACTTGCTTTTTCTGATTCTTTATTTTTTATTCCTTTAATTAAATTTCTTTAATCGTTTTTAAAATTATTTCCTTTTTCTGATTCTATAATCATTAGGTTGAAATATTCACTCGTAATACAACAATATTTGTTCACAAAAACCTTACAGCAATGTCATTTAAGTGTAATTATTATTGTTAACAATTTCATTGTAGTTATTATTAGTAATAATTTCTCCTACCCATGTGCGCAATCACACCAACCCTGTAAGGACAGATTGCGCAAAATAACTTTCTTGGTTTTATTGCAACTGTTTTATTAAATTGCAACATAACAACAAAAGAGCAATGGAAATGCATAAAAAACAATTGAAGTAAAAAATTATTCATGAATAGTTTAGCAAAAAATGAATATTTAGATTTTTTATTGCTATTCTTTTGAATTGTGCGCAGACTATCCTAGGTTTACCTTATATATTTATAAAAATGCTTAATATACAGAAAAACTGAATTATGCTTCAAAAATCAATTATTTCATAATTCGGTTTAATAACAAAAATAAAGATGACTAGCTGTTTAACCCGTTCTACGCACGGGGGTTCATGAATTTAATTCTAAAATGTGAATAAAATGAATTTAATTCCCTTGTTAAAGTGTTGAGTTGTTCAATAACTATACGATTTAGAAAAAAAATACTACTGTGCATTTTTTTTAATGAAACTTAATTTATGTTGCTATGGCAGCAGACGATAAAACGATATCTTTGGAATAAGGGAATAAATAGAATAAAAATGTTGTTGCCGTTTGTGATAAAATGTTTTTCTTTATTAAAAAAATGAAATAATGAAGCGCAATTAAATAATCTCTAATTATTTGCATGCGAGGTAAAATAATTATCGTAATAACCGCTACAGCTTGTTAGTATTGCAGCGTGGCGTCCGTCATATGTATATCTGACATTGCAGTAAAGGGGGGTGCCGCGAGGAGGGGGTGTTCAAGTGTCTTTCAGAAAATGACTCATTAGGAGGACTACTATGCATCTTTATAAATTTGTTCGTTTGGTTAAGCTATGAACTTAACTACAAATTTGGCTTAAACTATTATTCGGATATAGTGGTAACTACTACTCATAAATTTACATTACTGTTATAGAGGGTGACTATTAAGTTAATTATAATGTTTGTAATCAGTTGCGTTGAAATCGGAAAGGTAGTTGCTAAGTTATGGAAACGGGGCATAGTTAGAGAAAAAAACCTTGAAGGAGGTGCCGGGGAGGAGCGAATGTTTAAGTTCACTTCAGTAAATTACTAATTAGGAGGACCACTATGCATCTTTAAAAATTCGTTCTTTTGGTTAAGCTAGGAACTTAATTAGAAATTTGTCTTAGATTGTTATTCGGAAATAGGGGTACCCGCTACTAACAAATTTATTTTAATGATATAGACGTTGATTATTAAGTTAAATATGATGTTTGGAATCAGTTGCACTGAAATCGGAAAATTAGTTGCTGAGATATGGAAACAGGGTACAATTAGAGAAAAGGCTTTGAGGGAGGGGCCGGGGGGGAGCGGATCTTCAAGTGCCTTTCAGCAAATGATAAATTAAAAGAGCCACTATATGCATGTTTAAAGATTGATTCATTTGGTTATGCTAGGAACTTAATTTGAAATTTGGCTTGGACTATTATTCGGAAATACTGGTAACTGTTTTCTAGAAGTACACCCTGAAGCTATGAAGCTGATTTTTATGATAATTTAGCAAAATGGAACTGGTTTGGAGAAGTTCGGAGCATAATTACCTGAGTTCTGGAAATAAAGCACAGTTAGAGAAAAAACCTTGAGGGAGGGACCGCCAGGAGGCGCGCGGTCAAGTGCTCAACCACAAATCACTAACTTTGACTGTTGGTATGCATAACTGAATACTGGCTCTGTACTTTTATTAGGAACATAAATTAAATTTTTACGAAAATTGTTATTCTAAAATAGCGGTATCATCTATATAAAACAGCGATTAAACGTTACGGGTGAATAAAAACAAAATGTTAAATTTGTTAAATGTAATTAGTTCAGTTGAAATCAGAGCAGTAGATTTGGATTTATTAATAAGGAGCGTCAATTAACGAAAAAGCCGCCACCAGGTGGCGCGCGTTCAAATAAAATATATGTGATATTTTTTAAAAAGTCGTTCACTCCCATCCCTCCCCATCCCCCGCAAATTTAACAAATAATCTGTTATATAAAGTTTTCTGTATTAATAATATCTATCATACTCATATATGTCATGTAAAAAAAAACCCTTAAACCCAGCTAATTATCATTCATTAAGTCGATAAAATATTTTAAAATTAAGTTTCTAGCTTTTGGCAACGGTCGATAATTAAGTTGATTGTTTATATCTCATATAATCTCTGATCCATCGATTTTAAACACTCGACTGGAAATTGCAATCATACCTACCTTGATTTATTTAATTACTTCTGTGGAGATTTTATACAACCAACCAACCGATAAAAATTCCGATATAAAACCAGATATAAAAGCATATTTTTGATGAGATCTCTTTGTGGATAGATTTTAATTAATATTTAATCTATCAAAAATCTATTTAAAATTTTCGAATTTTTGGCCCCGATCGTTCATGGGCCCCCTACCAGCTACACGTGTGCAAAATTTCCTAGCCCTGCGCCCTGTGGTTTTCGAGTTTTTGAGGTTACATAGATACGAGAACGGTTTTCAATAGTATAGACTAGCTGTTTAACCCGTTCTACGCACGGGAGTTCAGGAATTTAATTCTAAAATGCGAATAAAATGAATTTGTTTCACCTGTTAAAGCGTTGAGTTGTTCAATAACTATATGGTTTAGAAAAATATTTTTCTACTACTGTGCATTTTTTTAAATGAAACTTAATTTATCATGTTACTATGGCAGCAGACGATAAAACGATATCTTTGGAATAAGGGAATACATATAATAAAGTTTTGTTGATGTTTGTGATACAATGTTTTTCTTTATTTTTTTAATTAAGGTAATCATTAGGAGCAATTAAATGATCTCTAAATATTTGCATGCGAGGTAAAAGAATTATTGAAGTACCCGCTACAGCTTCTTAGTATTGCAGCGTGGCGTCCGTAATATTTATATTTCACATTTAAAACTGGTTAAAACTCGCCCAATTACGGGTTGAACATAAAAAATGCAAAAATTCGTAAAAAAAATAAAATTAAAAAAAAATCTATTTAAATTTTTTTTAATTTTTTGTTCCAATCGTTCATGGGTACCAGCATCACGTGTGCCGAATTCCGTAGCCCTGCGCCCTGTGGTTTCAGAGTTTTTGAGGTTACATAGATATACATTATATACGCGCACGGATTTTAATAGGGTAGATTATTCCCGCTGACCCGCCTGGCGTTGACCGGGCCAGTGTAATAAACTTAAATTTTTTAAAAACAAAACTCTGTCCGGGTCTCCGATGGCTTCGGTACCGTATACCGGGCATGCTCGTACGATCCGAAAAACCTTTTATTTCCACCTTCCACCGCCAGGGGAGCATTCTGTTCTAAGTAAACCTCTTTCCGAACGCATTCTGATACATGTTCCCTCTGCCTAAGGCACCGTATAGTAGACGTGCTACAAAAGTAAGATGGTTTGGAGAAGATGGGAACATTATTAGCAGAGATATTGAAATAAGGCATTTAGAGAAAATAAACTTGAGGGGGTGCCGGGGGAGGGGGTTTTCAAGTATCGCCTTCAGAAAACGATTAATTAGGAGGACCACTATGCATCTTTAAAAATTCTGTCGTTTTATTAATCTAGGAACTTAATTACAAATTTGGCTTAAAATATTATTCGGAAATAGTGGTAACTACTCATAAATTTACTTTAATGTTATAGAGGGTGACTATTAAGTTAATTATAATGTTTATAATCAGTTGCGTTGAAATCGGAATAATAGTTGCTGAGTTATGGAAACGGGGCATAATTAGAGAAAAAAAAAAACCTTGAAGGAGAGGATGTTCAAGTGTCCTTCAGAAAAAGACTAATTAAGAGAACCACTATGCATCTTAAAAACTCGTTCGTTTGGTTAAGCTACGAACATAATTACGCATTTGGCTTAAAATATTATTCAGAAATATTAGTAACCGCTATTAATAAATTAATAAATTTATTTTAATGACATAGACGTTGATTATTAAGTTAAATATGATGTTTTGAATCAGTTGCGCTGAAACCGGAAAATTAGTTGCTGATATATGGGAACAGGGTACAGTTAGACTAAAAGCGTTGAAGGAGGAGCCGGGGGGGGGGCTGATGTTCAAGTGCCTTTCAGAAAATGATAAATTAAAAGAGCCACTATTATAGATTGATTCATTTTGGTTATGCTAGGAACTTAATTTGAAATTTGGCTTAGACTATTATTCGGAAATACTGGTAACTGTTTTCTAGAAGTACACCCTGAAGCTATGAATGCTGATTTTTATGATAATTTAGCAAAATGGAACTGGTTTGGAGAAGTTCGGAACATAATTACCTGAGTTCTAGAAATAAAGCACAGTTAAAGAAAAAACCTTGAGGGAGGGGCCGCGAGGAGGCGCGCGGTCAAGTGCTCAACAACAAATCACTAACTTTGACTGTTGGTATGCATAATTGAATACTGGCTCTGTACTTTTATTAGGAACATAAATTTAATTTTTACGAAAATTGTTATTCTAAAATAGCGGTATCATCTATATAAAACAGCGATTAAACGTTACGGGTGAATAAAAAAAAATGTTAAATTTGTTAAATGTAATTAGTTCAGTTGAAATCAGAGCAGTAGATTTGGATTTATTAATAAGAAGGGTCAATTAATGAAAAAGCCGCCGCCAGGTGGCGCGCGGTCAAGTAAAATATATGTGATATTTAATAAAAAGTCGTTTACCCCCACCCCTCCAAATCCCTCGCAAATTTAACAAATAATCTGTTAAATAAACTTTTCTGTATTAATAATCTCTATCATACTAATATATGTCATGTAAAAAAACCTTAAACCCAGCTAATTATCATTCATTAAGTCGATAAAATCTTTTTAAATTAAGTTTTTAGCATTTGGCAACGGCCAATAATTAAATTGATTGTCTACATCTCATATAATCTCTGATCCATCTATTTTAAACACTCGACTGGGAAATGCAATCATCCCTACCTTGATTTATTTAATTACTTCTGTGGAGATTTTATACAACCAACCAACCAAAAATAAAAAAGCGTATTTTTCATGAGATCTCTTTGTGGATAGATATTAATTAATATTTAATCTATCAAAAATCTATTTAAAATTTTCGAATTTTTTGCCCCGATCGTTCATGGGCCCCCTACCAGCTACCCGTGTGCAAAATTTCCTAGCCCTGCGCCCTGTGGTTTTCGAGTTTTTGAGGTTACATAGATAGATACGCGAACGGTTTTTAATAGTATAGATAAGTTAGGTTACAGCATACCGAATATTATGAAAAGATCACCAGCGCAAATGTTATTTTTTCCTTAAATGCATACGGAGTAAAACAAATTGAAAAACTCAAGTATTTTCTGAATTTAGTTGGTATTTGTTTATATCATTTAAAACGGATGAATTAAGAAAAAAAGAAATTTTTTAAGTGTGATCATTCAAACAAATATACAGGGTGATCTTTTTTAAAGTGACAGTGTTTGGAGCGCCCTGTAGCGCGATCTAAAAGCCGAAATGGCACCAAACTTGGTATTTAGACTAATCAAGACATGGGAAAAAGGATTCCGTGAAAAAAAGTTGTATTTCGAAAAATCGCCGCTAGGGCATTTTGTGGCGCTTTGCAATGTATAAAATGTGAGAAAAGAAAAATACTAACACGTACAGTTAAATTATTAATGTTTATTTACTACATTTACTTCCCCGGTGAGGAATTAGACCACCTTCAATGTGAGCACCTTTCTCAGAAATAACACCGTGCATTCTGTGCACAACGTTCTTCACAGCCGTACGTAACATATCACGAGAAACATTCCGCACTGTCTTTGTTATGTTGTCCTTTAGAATAGACAAATTTGATACTCCACCAACATAAACTTGAGATTTCAAATAACCCCAGAGTCAAAAATCGCATGGCGTGAGGTCAGGGGAACGAGTTGGCCAGGCAACCGGAAAACTCCGACTTATGACTCTATCATCAGTGAAGGTTTGGCGCAACAGCTGCTTTACCTTATTACCAATGTGTGGCGGAGCACCATCCTGCATAAAGTTTGTCTGTTGGAGACGGTTTCTTTGCTAAAGTTGTGGAATAACAAACATTTGCAGCATTTCGTGGTACCTTTCTGCATTTATGGTGCACGTTTCGGGTCCTGTCGGCGTGATGGTCTCAAAAAAGAATGGCCCAATTACGAATTCGGCTGTAAAACGACACCAAACAGTGACTTTTGACGAATTTAAAGGCATTTCATGCTCGGTGTGCATTATTATTAATGTTCGTAAACGTCTGTGTGTGTGTGTGTGTGTGTGTGTGTGCGCGTCTGTCTGTACCCGGATAAACTTTGCGAGCGCAGCGAGAAGCGAGACGACTTTGGTATAAAAAAAGTCGGGAAAATCCGGGCCTCCAGGAATTACAGTTTCAAAGAAGTCGGCCCCTAATTAAGAAAGTTATTAATTAAAAACCTCATCAAAATTAGCAAAACAAGGAACAGTTTTATCGAAACCCGAAAAGAAAATTTCTGTTTTGATAATCGCAGGCATCCAAATTGTCTCTTTTTGACGCATCATCGAATAAAAAAAAATCTACCGGAGGTATCGATCCGAAAATCGGGGTACACACGCGGCCGATTTTTGTCGTTCCAAAAATTCAATTTTTTTAAAATTTGGACCGTAACTTTTCTTTATTTCGGACAAAAACTGACCAGACTTCCAAAATTGACCCAGACAGGAAAGAGGTTTGCCGTAAATGTTGCGGGGTTCACACATACGAGATCAAATCGCTCCACTCTCTTTTTTAAACAACTAGAAATATTTACTCTACGTCCAGAAAAATTTGCAAATAAGTGTAAAAAAAATCGCACATTCAACAAAAAAAATTCATAAAAATCGACGAGTAACTTTTAAAGATATCAATTAAAACTCATTAATGAAACGGCAAATGAATTTAGTTCTGTTTCAAAAAGATACCTGCTTTTTTATTTCAACAATCAACGGAGACAAATTGTCTGTGAATAATTCATTTCTGAAAGAGATAAACTGATGCATTTAAAAATGATTGTACTTTTTATACGCTATATAACATTTTCAAAATTATCGAATTTTCGAACTTGAAATATATGCATCCTTGCTCAGAGTGGGTTGGCATTGCAGGGATTCAAAAAATTTTCGCATTCGGACCATAATTTTTTATTTTAGCAATATCCCGATTTTTGTAAAGGGGGAAAAAAAAACAAGAAGCTGAAGCTAAGGAATTTGCTATTTCTTTTCAAAATATCTCCCGTCGTATGGGTCCCATCGCGACGCAGTTTGGCTCATTCGGCTCGACATCGATAGAGCTTACCGATTTTAGTTCCGAGTTCCACCACCGGGGGCGTTTCCGTAAATCGGGTTCTATGGGCCCGATTACGACGGGGTTTGGCTCATTTGACTGGATTTCGATAGCTTTACAGATTTCAGTTATGTTCGTATAGAACAGATTGCGCCGCCTGGCGGTGGAAGGTGTAACTAAAGGATTTTACAGCTAACTCGGGTTCCATGGATCACATCACGACGGGGTATGGCTCATTCGACTCGACATCGATAGAGCTTACCGATTTTAGTTCTTTTTTCACCACCAGGTGGCGCTTTCCTATCTCTGGTTCTATGGGATGGATCACGACGGGGTATAGCTTATTCGACTCAACATATATAGCCTTACGATTTCAATGACAAAGGTTCGTATAGAACAGATTGCGCCACCTGGTGGTGGAAGTTGGAACTAACGCATATTGCAGTGTGTGCGCAGCACGACTGCTATACGGTGCCGAAGGCAGTGGGAACCCGTGTGGGAGGTTCGTTCGGTTAGAGGTTTATACTATTCAATATGCAAATTAAGGAATTATCCGGTGCGTGCGTAGCACGACCGGTATACGGTGCCGAAGGCAGCGTGAACCCGGGTCGTTCGGTTCGTTCGGTTCGAGGTTTATCTTATTGGAGGTTTAACAAGATTCGAGGCACCGATGCAAATTAGGGGCCCGCTGGCGGGCGAAGCCAGCTTGTTCACAGTAATAATGCTAATTAAAAAGGTTTTAATTAATTTCGCTTTCAAAAATATTCCTACAGGTTATATTAAAGCTTGTAAAAAATAACATTGATGTTTAAAACACAACAACTAATATACATAATAAATTGACTACTGATTTCTCTTTATCAAGAAATCAATTTTGCATAATGCAGAATGCTTATTCTATAAATGACAAGATGATGATATTATGTATTATTTTCGAACTTTTCAGATACCTTATACTACAGTAATTTTACTTTCCGTTTCAGTATTACGTTCATAATCGAAAAATTTTCTTTGAAGTTTTGGATGCTTTATTAAAACTGCATTGCTTGGAGATTTATATTCCTTTCAACAAATAATATATTCTTCGAAGAATAATGAGCCTTTAAACAGAAAAGCAAGTGACACGATGGAAATAAAACCGAATTGTATGAATAAAACTATCTAAAAGTGAGGTTCATTAGAGCATCACTGATGCAATTTATAAGAGTATGCTGGATTTTTATTATAGATATTTTCAAATGCAAATCGAAAGAGAAATAATACATTCGCTGATCTACACTTTATATCGCTAAAGAATAATTATATTTTCCTTTACGTTGAAATTAACCTATAATGTAAACATAATGAGGTATTTTAAGAATAATGTCCTTCTCAGTTCCGTTGTTTTTTTATGCATATGTACATGTATTTCTATATAATTCTTATAAGTTACTAATATTTTTCTTAAATGTCCTTTTTTAAAGCCATATATTTAATTTATTTTTAGTTAAAAAAAAATATTATTATTCATTTACAAGGTAACACAAAATAATTCTGTTATACGATGTTCTACGGGGGAAAATTGTTTCTAGTGTAATTTAATGATGTTTCGCTATTTCAAACATAATGAAATTTATATGCATTACTGAGGTGCACTGCAAAGTCGTCACTGAAATGCATTGCGTTTACCGTTCATTTATAGGGACAAACAAAAGATTTTGGTTACAGTCTTAGTGCGATAATTATGGTTTACACTCTAAAAACGACATTTTCAAAACTGAGCAAAAACTACTCAAATCTGATTATGTCGCATAGTCAAAATGGCTCGGAATCAAAATTACTCAAGATTGAAACATGTACATACTCATTTATGAAAACATGCACACACTCAAGGATAAAACTTCATGTGCTCAATTTGAGAATTTCCATGTTTCAAAAATGAGTTTGAATTGATTCCAATCATTTTTGAGTATGTCCATGTTTCAAAAATGAGTTTGAATTGATTCCAATCATTTTTGAGTATGTCCATGTTTCAAAAATGAGTATGAACTGACCTCTATGTGTTCAGTTTTGAGTATGTCCATGTTTCAATATTCTGAGTATTTCTGGTATTTCAGAATTGAAAGCATTGTGTCGTCCTATTTGAAACAGAAAGTTTCATAACACAATGAAAACATCAATTTACTCAGATTTGAAAGTGTCATTTTTCTCAGTGTATGTGTGATGAGTGCATTTTTAAATTTGGTTTGCGTTTTTAAGTTTAATTAAATTTTGCATAGTACGTGGCGTGTATAAATTATGTTGATCATATACAGGGCTGCACAATGGTATTCATAAGTATTACTGTCTGTGCGAGTGAATTGCTTAAGGGAGCTTTTTAATTGTGTTATGAATTTTCCTGCGAAACTATATGTAGCAGACTAATAAAATGTAGCGGAATATAAATAAATTCATATGCAGGGCTACGCATGGGACAAGATACATTATTGGTTATGGTTGGTAATTGCTAGAAGTACGTTTTTTACCTAAATTAAATTTTAGCTTAATATGTGGTGTGTTCAAAACACTGTAGATGATATACAGGGTTGTACCATGGCATTCTAGTGTATTTCTAATTGTTAACGAAAATTGCTAAATGTGAATTTTCTAACTGAACTAAATTTTATCATGCTATGTAGTAGATATCCAAATCTATAGATCATATAAAGGGTTACACAAAACTATTCAACTACATTTTCGACTATGGAAGGTAATTGTTAAAACTAATTTTTTAAATGTGTTATATATGATTCCTAATCTCTTTACTACATACTTTCTTTCACCTTATTTAACGGTGAAGTTTTGTTACAGTTTTCTGAATGTGTTGTAAAGTGTTTCATAATATATGTTTGACGCATGATTTTTCGCTCTTGTTTTCACTTATGTTTGAAAATTAATTGTATACTTGTGTTATCTATTAATGTCTTTCGCCGTCCAATCATGTTTAAATTTAAATTACTATTTAAGGGGAGGATCTATATTTTTTGCCTAAAATTCACGTGATATTTAGGACATTTTTCAGTTACACAGGAAAATATATCACAAAGATAAAACCTTTGGAGATTTTGCATTTTTTAGATTCATTCGTAATTATATAAATACGTAGCACCTATTGTCGTCGTCTGGTCCGTCCGTCCGCCTATAACAACGCAAAAACTACCCATCCGAATGGTTTGAAATTAAAGATATATTACCTTTGCAGAATTATGTCGAGACATTTCAGATTTTATGAAAATCGCATCAAAACTTTAGAATATATTAATAAAAATATTTATTAAGAAATTTGAATTAAAAAAAAATCGGTGCTTTCTTGTTATAGGAGTTTCCGAAGGTTTAACCGTCAAGCGACAGAGATACTTATTTTATAACAGAAATTAATCTGCAGACGATATAATTCATTTCACAGAATTAAAAATCATCAAGATCTGAATATTTATATAACTAGCTATAGTACGAACGCACCTCATTTGTCACATTTGAGGTGCAATTTCCAACTTGTTTGATTTATATCTGACTTATATATTTAAATTTTTATGTGAAAAAAACATGAATAACACGCCTTTTGCGACGAAGAGTACCGGTAGGTGCTTGCCGTTAACTTCGAATTGGGCGACTGTTTTCTCTGGTCATAAATATCCAAAACAAATTTGGCTGTCAAATTATGAAAGGGAATTAAATTCTGTGTAACTTATCCCAACATTTAGTTTTAAAAGTTGATTTTTGACAAAATGACGATCATTTGAACAAAAAAGGTCATACTTTCGACTTTGTTGAACCTTTTGCAAAAACAATTAATTAATGAAGATTATACTTTTCAGTGGTATAAAGTCCAACAAAACGATTAGCTTTCTATTAAAAAACATGACAGAAATGTGTCGAATAGTTCGACCTATAGGGGAAACTAGTGATACTTGACCCAGTTTTTAGTTTTGGATTTTTAATTTTTTTTACAATACTTATGGGTTTGTAAATGCAGTCTATATAAACTTAAGGAAGTATTGCACAATATTTATTATTATTATAACAAAGTATTAATTGTAAAGGTAGTAAAATATAAATATTCAATAACTTTCAATTTGGGTCAAGTATCCCTATACATTGGGATACTTGACCCAAGTCATAGATTTGACGTATGATTTAAAATTACAAACAAAACAATTTTACATAAGAACAAAATTAACATTAAGGTTAGAACTTTTTTATTTTTGTCAAACAAAATAATACTTTAAATTTTTATTACATTCCATAGGTCTAGCATTAATATGCCCAATTTTAATTTTTATTGTAGAAAGTTCTGAATGTTAGCAGCCTGAAAGTTCATCCTGTGCCTAAACAAGTTCCAGAATAAGAAAATAACAATTTAACCAAATCCAAATATAAAGTCATATTTAAACACAGAACTTGTAATTCTATCTTGATAATTAACTTGGTGGTCTAACCATGATTCTTGCCATGCAGCTTATTTTAATGGTTTTACACGTTTAAACGTATTAAAATGAATACATATCACTGAGGTGTAGTACAAGGTTCTTAATGTTGAATATGGTATGCATAGAATATTTCGTTCATTTACAGGGACACTCAAAAACATTTATAACCGTACTGTCTATAAAAAATCATTTCTGGTTGCTCGTTTTCATTTGTGGTAAGTGTTTTTAAGTTTAACTACGTTTTTTGCATATTAATTAGTGCATATAAATTCTAGAGGTCATATACAGGGCTGCTGAAAATATCGCAAGTACATGTCCGTTTACTGACGGGAAGTGCTGAATTTTCAATTGTGCTACGTATTTCCTAACTGACGTAAATATTAGCATACTGTGTATTATACGAGGGGCAGTCGGAAAATAAGTTTCCCCTGGCGACTGTGGACAGAGGTGTGTATGAAAGACAAAAAATGTAATGAGACATTAAAGATAAAACATAACTTTATTTTTCCACATAAGTACCAAGTACATTGAGACATTTGTCATACCGCTTTATAAGCTTCAAAATGCCCTCCAGGAAAAAATCAGGGCTTGGCATACGGACCAAGAGTTGAACGGCTATGGGCGAAGAACAACACAGCAGGTGAATGCGAACGTGCAAGACACCGATACACCAGTGGGTAGAGGTCGACCGCAATCAAGCAGATGGCTCTGTTGACTGCAACAGCGCCATCGGGAACAGTGCATTTTTCCTTGCAACAGTGCCATCTGCACAGGCACTGCACTAGCGCCATCTGCTTGATCACGGTCGACCTCTACCCAATGGTGTATCGGTGTCTTGCACGTTCGCATTCACCTGCTGTGTCGTCTTTGGCCCGTAGCCGTTCAACACTTCGTCCGTATGCAAAGCCCTGATTTTTTCCTGGAGGGCTTTTTGAAGCTTATAAAGCGGTATGTCAAACGTCTCAATGCACTTGGTACATATGTGGAAAAATAAAATTATGTTTAATCTTTATTGTCTCATTACATTTTCTGTCTTTCATACACACCTCTGTCCACAGTCGCTAGGGGAAACTTATTTTCCGACTGCCCCTCGTACATACAAATTTATAGATCATATACAGAGCTTCACAGAAAAATTCAGATATTTTGTTTGACTATTGGTAGCAATTGCTGAAATTGTTTTCTTTTTCAAATGTGTTATGCATTTTCTGAATTGTTTTCTTTTTGAACTGCGAAATTTGTTACAGTTTTCTGAAAGTGTTGGAAAGTGTATCATAATCTATGCTGGACGCAAGATTTTTCGTTCTTGTTTGATTTTTTTTTTCAATAAATCATAGGAACACTGTTGTAGTACTACAAATGTCGAACTGCTGCGAACTCTAAAATGAGAAGCAGGATTCTAATACCTGTAACTTTCGAAAAATAGCCTTAGAAAATGACAAAATCTCTGTAAAATAATGTGACGCGAAAATATTGGATTAATATTTTAACACACATATATTCTTATTTTTTCATCATAAAATTATGAAATCTGGAGCGCGAAGTCCAGAAAGCGCAGCCGTAAAAACCCTATTCTTTAAGCAATTCAGGCCACTTTTTACCCCCCCCCCCCCATATCTCTGCGCTGGTGTATCTCAAAAACCTGTAACTTCGTTTTTCTAGAGTATGTGGCAAATAGGACAAAAATTTAAAATTTCACGTTTCTGTATTTTCTAGAGCAGACGATATATGAACTCAAAGTTTCGATTTTTTGTCATTCACTCACTCACCCACTCACGCGTCATCAAAAAGAATAGGTAGATCCCGTAGCCGTAGAAACTTGAAATTTGGAATAACGGTAGTGTTTAGAATACAAAGAAAGGAAAAATGATAAAATCCGTAAAATTCGAAAACAAAAAATATTCGAAAATTCAACAAAATTAAAAATAATACGATCTTGTTGTCTTAGAAACTTAAAATTTAGTGTGAAGATAGTGTTTAGAATTCAGAAAAAGAAAACATCAAAAACACAATAAAAATCGAAAATAAAATCAAAAAATCGAAAAAATCGAAAATAATTTGCTTTTGTTGCGCTAGATACTTGTAATTCCGAATAAAGATAGTATTTAGGATACAAAATAAGAAAAAATTTAAAAATCCGGAAAATTCGAAAAAAAAATAAAAAATTCGAAAAAGTAGAAAAAAATTGAAAAATTGAAAAAAAAAATTGATATTTTAGTCTTAGAAACTTAAAATTCGGCGTAAAGATTGTGTTTAGGATTCAGAATAAGGTAAAATGAAAAACACAATAAAATCCAAAAATAAATTAAAAAAACGACACATAAAGGAAAATTTGAAAATAATTCGATTTTATAGCGCTAGAAACTTGAAATTTGGAATAAAGGTACTATTTAGAATACTAGTTAAGGAAAAAATAAAAAATACAGAAAATTTTAAAAAAAATCCGAAAAATTCGAAAATTAAAAAAATTATATATATATAAAAAGAGAAAGTAAAAGCAATTCGGTTTCGTAGTCTTAGAAACTGAAAATTTGGTGTAAAGGTAGTGTTTAGGATTCAGAAAAAGAAAATAAATTAAAAACACAACAAAAATCGACAATAAAATAAAAAAATCGAAAACAAAAACGAAAATTTGAAAATAATTCTATTTTTTCGAGATAGAAACTTGAAATTTGGAATAAAGGTAGTATTTAGGGTACAAAAAAAGAAAAAATTAAAAAATCTGGAAATTCGAAAAAATAAAAACAAATTGACTTTGTAGCCTTAGAAACTTAAAATTTGGCGTAAAGGTAGTGTTTAGGATACAGAAAAAGGAAATATTAAAACACAATAAATGTTTAAATAAAATTGGAAAACATCGAAAATTTGAAAATAATTCTATTTTGTAGAGCTAGAAACTTGAAATTTGTAATAAAGGTACTATTTAGGTTAAAAAATAAGAAAAAATTTAAAAATCCGGAAAATTAGAAAAAAAATCGAAAACAATCGAAAATTGAAAAAAAAAATCGATCGTGTAGTCTTTAGAAACTTAAAATTTGGTGTAAATATAGTATTTACGGTTCAATAAAAGGAACAATTAAAAAATTCGAAAATAAAATCAAAATATCGAAATATCTGTAAAAATTAGAAAGTTCGAAAACAATTTGATTTCGTAGTGCTGGAAACATGAGTTGAAAGATAATTGTCCTATTACCTAGTACACCGCCCCTAATTGTTTCATGTTATTTTCCCCAGATTATGCTTTTCTTTTCTTTTGTTTACGAATTTCGGCATATAAAAGTTCCGCTATAGACTGGCTACGTTATGGGCGGTGTCTTTATAGACATGTTTGTTTTCTTTTACATGTCTTACTCTATTTAATTTGCATATGCAATATGGATTGTTAAATGATGTTAGCACCACAGTAATTTTCACAGCTCTCCCTCCCATCCCGACATTACTGGCTACTGCCTGGTTATGGCTTGATAGTCCTTACTAAATAAAATCATGGTGACTCTAAGATTCTCTTGATTTATCTCTAAATTGAACCTATATGATAATAATATTCTAAGAAGAAATAATAATATTCTAAGAATAATATTCTATTCTCTAAGAATTACTATATTGGCATGACAACCAGGAAAATTAGAAGTAAAATCGAAAAATCAATAAATTTATGAAAAGTCGAAAGTTTGAAAATAATTCATTTTGTAGTCCTGGAATCTTGACATTTGGCAGAAAGGTAGGGTTTAGGTTACAAAGTAAGAAAAAATTTGAAAATCCTGATATAAAAAAAAAAAACTTTCTTTTATCCTAAACAATACTTTTCTGCTAAATATGAAGTATCTAGGGCTGCAAGTAATATCTAAGATGGATAGCACCTTTCCTGGAAGCAATTGAGAGTACTTTTGACTCCCCCCCCCTCTCATAACTTAATGCTTGCCTAGGATCCTGAAACTTCTTTTTATCTACAGGACTTTGCAATGAAACTAAAGCTTCAAGTTTTTGGTTCCTACAAATAATAGGGACAGAGTGTGAGCTTGGCAAAAATCAGTCGAGGATTTCCAAAGAGAGACCAAAATCAAGAAAAGGAGGATTACTTACAAAAAGAAGTGAAATCACATCAAAAACGTCACCTGTAAAAAATGCAACCAAATCTCGTGACTGTTTTTCCGTAAAAAGTTCTGAGATCGTGTAATGCCAAGTTTAGCTGTTTTATTAACTCTGAAATTTTCATTCACAAATCACTCATAGTCTCTACATCTTTCGTTAATTATTATTTTGCGACTTGGCAATTACGTAGCACGAGAATGTGATGTATATAATTAGTCTTAATCATATATTACCATCCCATCCCATAACATATTAAGGTGTAATAACTTTCCTGTGCATATATAATTTGCCTTAAACAAATTATCCTATCCCATCCCATTAACATAGTAAGGTTTAATAACTTCCCTGTGCTGCGTAAATTTCCAAGTCACAAAATAATAATTAACTAAAGATGTAGAGACTAGGAGTGATTTGTGAATGAAATCTTCAGAGTTAATAAGAAAACTAAACTTCGCTTTACACGATCTCAGAACTTTTTACGGTAAAAGAGTCACGAAACGTGACTGCATTTTTTACAGGTGACGTTTTTGATGGGATCATATTTTCTTGACAAGATACCTTATCATTTTAGATTAAAGTAACCTGTTGAACATTAGTTCAAAATACAAAATTTCTCTAATGTGCAATCCAGGAAGTTAATAGTTTCGATGTTAATCAGTTATATATTTGGAAGAATCTATGCACCTTATATGACTTCATCTTGGAAGTGGTATTTAAATAGAATTTTATGGTTTCATATAAATAATTAAATCACTATTCTGTACATACGTTCAGTCACACTGAAAGTTTATCAGTGATGGTGTCAAATTTAATTATATAATATTTTAATTTCAATTAATTTTGCTGAAAATGTTTCGTATAAATTCTTAGGTATTTTAACTATATGTTCATCTAATCTGTTTCTGTAATTACCGTGAAATGAATTTCTCGTTAAACAAAATTATTACATTATTGGCATACATGATCAAATGAAATAAAGCTAAAGATGTAGCCAGGCCCATATTATATTTATTCATGAGAATTCGTTTAGTGAAACCTGTAAAATATTTACAAATGCTTTCATTATCTTCAGAGACAAAGAACAATTAATTAAAGTGTATTTCTGTCAGCCAAAACCTTTCATTCGATTAAATAATTGAAAGGGAATAAAAGTTCCAATTTATTTAAATATCAAAGCACAAACTGGAGGTTTAATTGATAATAGATATTACATAGAGAAATAATTTTTATTATATATATATATATACACTGCTCAAAACAATTAGGAGAGTACATGGTTTTAACGAAATTACACAAATACTTACACCAATAAGTAACTTAAATAAAACATCCATAATTTAAAGCAGAGCAGAAAACAGAAAAATAAAACTTCATATGCAAATCAAAATTTACTGAGCATCTTAAAAGTTTTTTATTTGTTAAGTTTTTTAACTCAACTTTTCGAGAATCGGAAAAATATAAGAATCGCAACGTTTGCAAAAGTATAAAAACTATTAAAGTGATTTTAAAATAGAAACTGTTCGTAGGATGACATGTATTCCAAAATTTTGAGTGGTTTTGAAATATACCGCAAAGACTAAAGCGTTTACATAATGAACCGTTTAAAAAGATGTAAAATTTTATTAAAATTTTTGATCCGATAATTCATAAAGTTTTAAATTTGATTTTTAAAAGGAGCGTGATTAAACCAAAAAGGACTATATTTACTAAATGCACAAAATACATAGTTAATGTTTCTAGTCTGTCCATTCCAATTCAGAGATCCTAAAATATAGGTCCCCAATCCTCGGCAGTCCATGATTTAATTAGGACATATGTATGCAACTGTTAAAATTTTCTCTAAGTCGACAATAGACGCAATAAGTATAGCTCGGCAAATATGAAACACAGCATTGCTTCATCATGGCTTTGTTTCGTGACGTATTCGTTCTCCGAACATAAAAAATCTCTCTCAAGTGTTCGTTAACCGAACATGTGTTCGTTATCCGAACATAAAAATCTCACGGGAAAGTGATCGTTAACCGATTTGTTCGTAAACCGAACAGTTCGTTACCTATCACCTATTATATACGAAAATTAGCATTTTTAATTTTTATGCGGAATTTAAGAAGTTATTTCCTTTTCATTGTGCTCTAGGCCCGTTTTTAGAGCATTTTAAGTTCGTCATAGCCGGAGATTCGATGAACGGCAAATATTTAAACGCAAAACTTGGGGTAGCAACATTTTTACATTCTATCACTCAGCGCATGAATGTAAAGTTGGAATTTTGTAATCGCTATTTCAAACAATTCCTGATGCACTAGAATTATATATTTATAAATAAACACAGTCTTTTTTAATCGATATTTTAATAGATTTAGAGCTTATGATCGACTAGCTTTCAGGCGAACAAAATGAACTCGTATTAAATTTTAAAGCAAGATAATAAAACCTTACAGAGATTGAAACAGTATAAAATCTTTAAAATACATCTCACTAAGTAAATATACATTGGTTGTAACGTAATCAAGATCTTCTAAGAGACCCTGTAAACGAAACGTATATGGTTCAATGCCGCTTTACAATAGATAGTTTAAATGAATCATTGAATCAATCATTTGAATATCTTGTGAATATAGTCACTTTGACGGTAAATTATGCTATTTACTATTGTTTATCCTCTGTGTTAAGTACAGGAATCAAGTACTTCAACGTAAAAATTCGCTAATTACACAACTATTTAGTCTTATTAAAAAATCTTTTAAGTTACCCTGTAAACGAACAGTAAATTGTACAATTCTGTTGTACAATAGGAAGCTAACTTAGGTCGTTCGTAGTAACATATTTTAACATCATGCGCATACGTTCTTTTTTAAAAGAGTTAGACCATTTAATATTTCTTTGCTTCATCTTAAGTATAGAAATAAATCACTTTAAAGTGGTATACATAAAAAACTAATTAATATTTTTACACGAAATATTAAACATTTGAACTACTCATAACAACAATTCAAATGCTGCAAACCGCTTAAAAATCGGATAATTATACAACTCTTTAGCCCTATATCAAAAGATCTTTTGTCAGACCCTGTAAACGAGCCTTAAATGTTACTATTTTTTTATAATAGGAAGCTTACTTGGGTCGACTGTAATAACATATCTTAATATCATGTGTATACGACCATTCCTAAAAGAGTTGGGTCATTTACTATGTTTTTGCTCTATGTTAAGTATAAGAATCAATAGCTTTAATCTGATATAAATCAAACAATAATTAATATTTTTACATGAAACTTACAAAGGTTTGAACTACTCACATAAACAATTCAAATGACGTAAACCGCGTAAAAATCCGATAATTACACATTGCTGTAGCCCTGTCAACAGTTTTTTGCTGTATGTTAAGTATAGAAATAAATAACTTTAAACTGATATAAATCAAAAACTAATAGCACATTCCTGTTGTAAAGCAGCATTCAAGTGCAGTGCTAATTTATGTCAAATTTATAAGACGAAATGTTTCATGAAAAATGGATTTTTGAAACATAACAATCGCGTCAACAAATATTGTCTTTTGTAAACGTCTAGTTTCATGGTACTAACTAAACTAGAACTAATGTTATAGCACAATGTATTCATTCATTACGACCCATGTATATTACGATAACAATGTTCATGATTATATCATGTGGTCATTTAAGTCATATCGATCCCTATTAATATCACCCGTCAATCTATCTCGTCCTCTTCAAACCAATCAGACAAACTCATCCCTGTTCGTGCACCAATCAAATCATCTTTTTCACTGAGTGACGTCAAAGTTTTACCGTGAGTGACGTCAGCTGATCTTAGGCAAAACTTTGACGTCAGTCAGGGAAAAAGATGATTTGATTGGTGTACGAATAGGGACGAGTTTGTCTGATTGGTTTGAAGAGGGCGAGATAGATTGACGGGCGTGTTTGTTTGTAAACATGCCCTTTCCTTATTTCTGAACGGGGTGTTGCATTGTAAAGTGGATATGCTTTACGCGATAGGACTGTATACAGCGCCACCTAACAGCAAATCGTTGCGTTAGAGTCCCTATCTCGAAAACGGTGAAAACAAAAATCAATTACAATGTTGTAGTAGAGCGTCCTCAATTTACTATGAAACGGTGTCTTACATATAAAAATAACTTTATTGAAAATCCCTGAAATATAAACGTTTTATATCCTATCACCAGCATAAATACGCCAGTAACTGCATGCATAACTACGACATTATATGTCAGACGTATATGTAAAAATAAAACTAACACATGTTAGTAAGGTACAGTTTTTTTTAATAGGGTAGGTATTGCGGATCTTATTTCTCGACATTATAGGCGCTTGTAAATTGTAAACGATATAGTGATTTTCACTCCTCTTAGGCACGGACGTCTCTAGAAAAATATTTTGAAACGTTTCAGAACGGTCTGATATGCCGAGGAACGAAAATAGTTTCCAATGGTAAAACAAGCATATCTCTGCGCAGAGAATGATGATAATAATTTTACAGTATATCTATTCGTATTAAACTAAACTGTCTCACTCGCATTGCAATCTTCCGGGTAGTCAATTCTGGAGATATCATGATATGTGTTCATCCAATAAAATTGATCCTGCCGCCACATTTTCCATTCGCATTTATTTAAATTTTGGTTGAAAAATAGATGAAGTACTCTGTAGATAGTTTAACACAAAAAAGAACTGTGGATTAGAAACATTTTACACAGGAAGTCACATACAACGTTAGCCAGGGTAGTGGAAATAATATTTTATTATAGAGAGGTTCTTAGTAATTGATAATGTCTTCCTATGTATTATTCAAAATATAGGGAGTCTGAAAACATTTCAAAGCACGTGGGAATAAACAGCATTTACAATATTTTAATTCAAGAATTATTAAAAAATATATATCAACATTAATCAGTAGTTAACTATAATAATGTAAAGTAACATCTGCAGTAACATATAAGAAAATGCATTGAAAACTCAATAGAAAGAAGATTGATAGTTGATTGTCCATGTTTGATGAGAATCTTCTTCACCTTCCTCACAAAATGAGAAAAGAGTATTTATTTTTCGTAAAAAGCGTAAAGGGCTAAACTAATTCCTCTGAAATTTTGTATATAGAAAGAATATTAACGCAACTAGAAAATGATGCATATCTCATTTCACTAATTTATTTGGATACGTAATTGAGATCTTTCACATGAAAATGACTTTTACTGTATCGCGAGGCCAATGTAAAAAAATAAATAAAAACATTAAAAAAATGCATTGCAGTTTAAAATAAAATGGTTTCCATATATGTTCTACAACTCGGGTAGCCCCGTTGTGTCCACTGGTAGATAATGAAAGAAAAAATAAAATGTTTTAAATTTTAGTTTAAAATGATGCTCTTATATATATGGACCCTGTGGTGTTTTATTTCTGAAAATAAGTACTAGATGGCAGCACCACAGGAAATATACTCTCCAGTCGCTAGTGACATGTATGTTTTTAAGTTCTGTTTCTACGGGAATAGCCGCTGTAGATGTAGTTCTGTGTTGTGTCATGTGTAAGTAATTGTCTTGTGATGTTAATTAAACATGTAAAAGTAATTCATTTCGTTCACCTTATTTAATATGCATATTTACTTAATTATGTCTTCATCAATTCTTTTTGTCTATCGTATTATAGTCTAAAGGTATGCTTTTTTTCCGAGTCAAAGAAAGTATACCAAAATATTGTTTAATTTTATATGGTTTTGAAATATCATTTATCTATTTTCGTATTTGAAAAATAGTAAACAAAATCTTTAAGTAATTTCCATTATTTAGAGTTCTTCTAATTTATTTTATAATTCTTCTTCCTTATCTAATACGGAAAAATATAGCTACCCATTTTCATATCTTACATCTCAAAGAATAAAAGCTTAGTATTTTTAAAGGAAACAGGGAAAACATGAAATTGAATTATTTCCAGCAGTAATTTTTAAAGTTTTATATAATTTGTGATTTTTTTGAGTAAACGTATAATATATATTTCTTGCTTATGTATAGAATTATAACTTTCTTTAGCAAAATAAGTAAAATAAAGTACAGTAAAATAAAGCATAAGTTTCAAGTCTTATATATTTCATTTATAACTTTCTTTTTTTATATTTTATTAATAAGTAAACATTAATAACAAAAATTAGAATTCTGATCATTTTTTTCAAAAAGTAAAGTTGAGTAAAAAATGCGTAGTGTATTTTGATTCCAACAACTGAATTATACTTAAAATTAACTATTTTCTCTTGATGAGCTGTGCGAAGTTTAACAGAACCTTAATTATTATTATTTCTTTAATATATATATAATTACCTACTTACTTTAAGTATTTATCAATATTCATTTATATATGTTACGGTCAACATGATTAATCCAGTCATTATTAATAATAATCGGTTATTATTAATAATGACCGGACATAATGGTCGGTTATTTTTAATAATAACCGCAGTCATTATTAATAATAATCGGTTATTATTAATAATGAATGGATTAATCATATTGACCGTAACATATAAATTTATGAAAATACTTAATATACTGAAAAATTTAATTATGCTTCTAAAACTATTATTGCCTTTTTTGATTTAATAATTATAATAATAAGCTACTGCATATATCTAATATTGTAACAAAATCTCAAACGAAAATGTTACTTTGTAAACTTCTTCTGTAAACGTCTTTGTAAACTTCTGTAAAGTTTCTATTTAGTTATGTTGACCATTGAAAATGTTACCACAAATGATTAGCAAACTATTCCTTCAGGATGAATATTTAAAAGGAACAAACATTTGAACGAACAACTTTCTGATGATTTTAATCTGCTAGCATTCTCCAGCTGAATCTAATATCATTTATTTATTTTTAATCTTTAAATGTCACTGATTTTATTTATACGTTCATATAACAAAATGATTCTTCTGCGTACGAAATAATTTTCGCAAGAATTCCTCTAATAAAAACATTTTGATTGTCACAAAAATAGGATATGTCACTAAAGTTTACAATAGTATGTTTTCATTAAAAATTTTATCGTATATTGTTAAACAGTAGCGTGAAAAACTGGCATTGCCCATCAGCAGCATGATCATGTAATATCGGCCAAGAATTACAATATGTTTTAGAATTAGGTCGCAATTTTTATTTTTTTTCGAATATAATTATACAACTACACACTTTGACTTTTTTTGTTCTTGTTCTTGTTCTTTTCTTTTTTTTTTTTTTTTTTTTTTTGCATTTGGTAGTACATTTGTTAAATTAAAAATTATGAGCATATAGCTAGCGATACATATTATATCAAGGGCAACAGAATCAGAAAACAGAAACTCCCGAAGTCGAAGCCTAAAGATGACTGCCATCCTAAAGAAATTGACTTGGAATGTAGTGTTTGTGTCATTCCTCAATAGAAATAGCAAGAGTAAATGCACTGGAAACGGAAAATTTCAGTTGCTGAGCAGCATTGAGATGCAGTGCTAATTAATGTCATATTTATGAGACGAAAAGTTTCCTGAAATGTAAATTTTCTAAAGATACCAATCGGATTCCCAAAGACTGTCCTATGTAACCATCTAATTCATAGCAATTGCCTGAACATATGCTATAGCACTGTAAGTATGATCACAGTGCATTAATTCAATACGCCCTGTACATAACAACGTACATGATTATACAGGGTGCTCACTAAAGCTTTGTCCATCTACATTAATTTCAGAACGGCCACAGCTAAATACGTGAACTAGGCGTGGTATAGTACAGTGGATATGCGCTACGTGATTAAACCGCTTACAGCGCTACCCAGTGGTAAGCTGCTGAGTTTAAGTTCCTATCTTGAAAACGACATGAGAAAAAAATCAAATACTGAATTGTAGAAAGTCTTCGGATTAATTTGAAATGGTGTCTTACTTTAAAAATTACTTGATTGAAAATCTCTGAAATGTAAACATTTTATATCCTACAATCAGCTCAAATACGCCACAAATGGCATGCTTAAATGTAGCATCATAAGCAAGACGCACATTTAAAATAAACACGATCAGACCACTTACATTGCCATTTAGAGTCAAACTGCTGAGTAAGAGTTCCTATTTTGAAAAGGGCACAAGAATTACAAAGTTGTAGAGCATCCTTGATTTAGTATGAAAATGTGTTAGACATTCAAAAGTAAATTTATTAAAATATCTGAAATGCAACCTTCTTATACCCATTCTTCAGCTTCCATAAACAAATTTGCGTGAACAAATGTGGCACTATAAGCAAGACGCACATTTAAAAATAAAACTGACACATGTTAGATAGGTACATTTTATTTAATAAGTTAGGTAATGTAGGTCTTATTCTTGACATTGTAGGTTTTTGGAAATTTTAAACGATATAGGGGTGTTTACTCCTGTTAGGCACGGGCGTATCTTGAAACAAATTTTGAAACGTTTCAGAATGGTCTCATGCAACCACGAATGAAAATAATGTCCAATGGTAAAACAATCGTATTTCTGCGCAGAGAATCATGTTTAAAATTTTACAGTGTATATATCCGTATTAAATTAAACTGTCTCACTTGCAATGCAATCTTCTGGGTGGTCATGTCTGGAGATGTCATGATATGCGTGCATTCATTAAAATTGCTCCTGCCACCACATTTTATCTTCGTAGTTACTTAAATTTTGGTTGAAAAGTAGATGAAGAACTCTATAGATATGTTTACACCAAAGGAACTCTTGATGTATAAGCATGCTGCCCATGAATTCCCATACAACGTCAGCCAGGATAGTGAAAATTATGTTTATTATAATATGAAAATAATGTCCAACGATAAAGCAAGCGTATCATTTATACAGCATACTTATCCGTATTAAATAAAACATTCTAATGGATATTGTAACCTTCAGGACAGTCATTTGTAGAGATAGTGGAACTTTTCTTTATTTTAGTACCAAAATAATATCCAATGATAAAGTAAGCGAAATTATTTACAGCATATTTAACCGTATTAGACACAACTTTCTAATTCATATAGCAACCTTCAGGACAGTCATCTCTAGAGATAGTGGAACTTTTCTTTATTACAATACGAAAATAATGTCCAATGATAAAACAAGCGTATCATTTACAGCACATTTATCAGTATTAAACAAAACTTTCTAACGGATATTGAAACTTTCAGTACAGTCATCTCTATAGATAGTAGAAATTATCTTTATTATAGTACGAAAATATTATCCAATGATAAAGTCAGACCTGCCAAGTCTCCGGCTTTTTAAATACTAGTAATTTAGTACAGAAAATGTTGTTTTATTTTTTCAGAGCATTTTGCGATTTAAGAGAACAACATTATCTCTAAAAAAATTACTGGTGTGCAAAAAGCCGGAGACTTGGGAACTCTGGATAAAGTAAATGTATCATTTACTTCATATTTATCCGCATTAAACAAAACTTTCTGACGCATATTGCAATCTACGGGACAGCCATATCTAAAGATAATGGAAATTAACTTTATTATAGTACGACAACAATGTTCAATGATATAACAAGCGTATAGTGTTCAGGACCTCCAAAAACGTATAAATCCGTTGAATACCAAAAGTTGAAATTTTTCATGAATCCAATACTTTATTCTTATTAAGAGAGAAGACAGTAAGAATTATCTGAGCTCTGTTACTTTAACCGCGGTGGTATTTGTTTATAACATTAAAATTGTATAATTAAAGAAAAAAAAATAAATTAAGCGTGATCATTCCAACAAAAATTATTTTCTCTAAATATATATTTTTTAAAAGACAAATTATTTATTTATTTTTATGAAATTACTAAACCAGTGATAAAAGCACAAAACTGAAGAAATTAGGATGACTTCAAATCTCTGTTGAATAAACTATCGAAAAATTATATATTCATAGACAGTAATCATTACATGCAAGATTCATCGCCTTAATGCTACAGGTTTTTAATTAAGTTCTCTATAAAAATAATTATGCAGGGAATGTTAATGCTTGTAAAAAAATAACATTTTCATTTAAGTTATAGCGTACAACGACTAATATACATAATAAATTGACTGATTTCTCTTTATCTAGACATGAATTTTACATAATGCAGAATGCTTATTGTATAAATGACAAGATGATGATATTATGTAGATTTTTCGAGCTATCCGGGTATCTCATTGTAAAATAATTTTATCTTTCCTTGTAGTTCATGATCGCAAACTTTCCTTTGAAGTTTCGGATACTTTATTAAAACTACATTGCTTGGTTATTTCCATTTCTTTCAACAAATAATACAATACATTCTTTAAAGAATAACGAGCCTTTAGAGATAAATTCAAGTGACAGGTTGAAAATAAAACCGAATGTTATGAATAAAAGTATCTAATCGAGAGGTTCATTACAACATCACTGATGCAATTTATATAAGAGTATGCTGAATTTTTATTGTAGAAATTTTCAAATGCAAATGCAAAGCGAAATAATACATTTGCTAATCTGCATTTTATTACGCCAAAGAATAATTATGTTCTGTTTGATGTTGAAATTAGCCTATGATGTAATCTTTAATGTCATGGGGCATTTCAAGATGTATGTCTTTTGTACTTTCTGTCTCTGTTTATTTATATGTATATGTAAATTGTATAGCGTTCTTAAATTTTAAAAATATTTTTCTTAAATGAATTTTTTTAAACATATATTTTGCTTCCATTTATTCTTTAATTTAACTCAACTTCGTTTTGTATGTAAAGACAGAATTTTGTAATCGAGTTTTTACTCAAGTCTTGATATGCTAGAATTACACGAAATTTTATACAAAGGTGTGTTTTCGATAACAGTACAATATTTTAATATTTTTAGAACTTAATTATAAATTAATAAAATAATTTTAAGGCATTTTGCCTCAGTCCGTAACAAGTGAGAAATTGTTAAACTTTCTTTAGGGTTGCAATTGCATGCGATTTACATAAACAATGGATTTAAAGACGCGCCAAGAAAGACCAACTGGCTGTGAAGGTGCAACAGCAAAATATATTCAACACTATATATTACAATATATAAATAAAAATAAAGAGTGTAATATATTTTATAGAAATACGCTGCAATCAATTAATAGTTCCATATTAATTAATTTATAATTAGATTTTGAGAAATAAATTTAGAAATCCCAAATAGACAGTTTAAATAATGGTTTTCTTTCATCATGTTGCCTTATCTTAAAAAAGAAACAGAGCAAAAATTTTTATTTTTTCAAATAAATTCACTAGATTGAGCTTTTTACTATGTCTAAAAAAGCGGTGAACAATCGGGTTCGGCGCCAACGCCAAATTAATGTATTGTAATAGAATTAGTTTAGTAAAATCATGAAATTAGGAGATACAGAATATTTGCAGTCATGAAATTAGACGTGGTTTTTAAGATAAATATTCAGTGCTTAGAAAAAAAGAGTATTTTTTAAAAACTATACTTTCGTTTACATGTATTATTTAAAAATCTACTTATAATAAAATCCGAACGCAAGAAAGTGTCTGTAATCATTCCGGGTCCAACCACTCTGGTCTGCGAATCGACCGTAGTTAAACGCCATATTAGGCTTAATGAAAAATCTATGCTAACCTATGATAGCTAAATGATAATATATTCTACTTGAAATCATGTCTGTTCAGCATATTTTTCCTATAAAACATGTATGTCATATCCTATTATAATGTTTTAAGTTCTTAATTAAAAATCCATATTAAACATCGGAATCCCTGATATAAACAAACGAACACTGTTGCGAACAATATTGTTTTGGCGCCGTCTACCGGCTTTAAACTGTACTTTTCTACAATACAAATTTATCAATAATAAAATCTTTCTGCTGTTTGTTTGTATGAAGTCTTATGAAAATGGAATTCAGATCAACTATCTGTCATTTTTGACGGGGGTTATATAGTATATATATATTTGCAAAAAGAAAAAAAAATCATTCACTTATGTTTGAGAATTCATTCTGTACTTTTATTATCCATTAATGTCGTTCGCAGTCTATCCACCTTTTAAATTATATGCATTTTAATGTCTTATATTTTTATTGAAAGAAAGTATTGGATTCGTAAAAAATTATATTTCCTGATTTTGATGGATTTACACGTATTGGTAAATCCTAAACTCGATTTTAATATTTCTGGATCAATATCTGCCTGTCTTTGAAACTCCCAAATTCTGTGTGTGCTCAAAAATATATGCAGGGGATTCTATAAAAAGTATTTCCTGATACATATGTATAGATAAAGCTTAATATTTAATGTTAACTTCAAGAATTGTTGTGCAGTTCCCGACCCGTTTCGCTACTACATTTTACGATGTGTTTGAAAGTTGGAATCTATTGAACAAATTGGAATCTATTGAGTGAAATCGCACATAATTTAATATGTTATATGCTTAATAGGAACAATTATGCTGATTAACTTCAGACTTTGAACATTCACCATCAGTCTCTGCTATCAGTCATCGTACTCAACAGTCGCTGATAACCTATACACATTGCGATGAACATTGCTGTTCGCAGTAAAATTATGTATCAAATTTTATATTTGATATTTTTAAATAAAAATCATTTTGTTGTTCATTTTTTTTAAAATAAATAACACTAGCATTATAAATTTCGAACTCTCAAAAGAGAACCAGATCTCTAACACAGTTTCGAAATATAGCTTTAGAAAATAATATAAAATATATATCACTAATAAAATAAATAATATATCACTCAAATATTTGTTGCATATTTGAAACTTAAATATTGTTATTTGATCACCATAAAATTTTAAATTCATATTTTCTCGACAACATGCTACATCATTACGGATCAAAGTAACCTGTTGCAATGTATACGAAAAACAAAATTTCTCTAACCTGCTATCCAGGAAGTTAAATATTTTCAATGATAGTCATTATACATTTTGCAAAAACTATACACCTCATTAATAAGATGCGTGTTTTTTATACTTGATGCGCTAATGCTGAAAATTGTATTTAAATAGAATTCCAGAGTTTCATATAAATCATTAAATCATCATACATATAGGCAGTCAGACTGAAAGTTTCTTAGTGATGCTGTCTAATTTTGTTATAAAACATTTTATTTTCAATTAATATTCATGAAAATATTTCGCATACATTATTCGATGTTTTAATTATATGTTCTTGTAATCTGTTTCCGTAGTTACCGCACAGTGAATTTCTCGTTAAACAAAACTATTACATTGACATGTGTGATGAAATGAAAGAAAGCTAAAGTTGTAGTCAAGTATATATTATATTTATTCGTGTGAATTCATTTAAAGAAGTCATTAATGAATTAACAAAGGCTTTCATTATCTTTGTTGACAAAGAACATTTAATTAAAATCCAATTCTGTCAGCACAAATCTATGATTCGATTAAATACCTCAAAGAGAATAAAAGCTTCAGACTCTTTATTTATCAGCAGACAAACTGGTGGTTTAATTGGTAATAATAGAGATATTATATTATTAAAGCAATCTATTATATTTAAATTATTTAATTTTTTGACATTTTAAAATGTACCTTTATGTATTATATATAAGTAGGTTATGACATGCAGAACGTAACTGCATCCTTAAAATATCTACACCAGAAAATACGAAGAAATTAATTATAGAAAATTATTTTATAGTTAGAAAGCGTAAAAGCTTCATTATGTCAGAAACCTTTCTGTGAAATATACATTTGTTTTATTTAAATAAATGTAACACATAAATGTCGGATTTCAATACATTTCACTGATGTCTCTGTTAATTGCAAATTTCGTTTCACAAAAGGTGCGTGTTTTCTATTAAATCATATCTGAAATTGAAAATTAATATTAAATTTCGTATAACTGTACTTTTCTATTTACTGTAAAAAATGATCAATGTTTCTTATTTTATGAAAATATACTATAACCACGAATGAAAATATAATATAATCTTCTGAGTTATCCGACATTCCGAAAAGCGTGTTCCATTGTCTTTTGAATCCCCAGAAAGCAATACATTTCCAAAATTTAAAGAATTATTTATAAAAACAAAATTTCTGTAGCTGCCCGTATTTTTCAGAAAAGTTTCCGAATAGTTTTGATAGTGTATTAATCAGTTTCTTCAGCCTGGAATACCTATTTATCGAATGTCATCCATTCTCAAGTAAACGTTTTCAGCTGCATAAGTTAATTTATACATGAAAGAGTAAATAAATAATCTTAATTTCAATGTTAATGTTAACGCTGTTAATTTTACATGTTTGTCTGTTAAACATATTTGTTGAACATGAAAATGTTTACTTGAGAATGGATAGCATCGGAAAAAACTATAGTCTGGGCTTAGAAAACTGATTAATACACTTTAAAAGCTACTCGTAAACGTTTCCGAAAATTTCGTGCAGCTAGAAAAATTTTGTTTTTCTAAATTATGCTTTAAATCTCGAAATGCCATTGATATCTGAGGTTTCTAAAGATAAAGAAACACTGTTCAGAATCATGGTTAACAAGGATGAGATTATATTATAAATTTATTCGTCATTATATTATATTTTCGTACATTCAGAAACATTCGTCATTTTTTACAGTGTTTATGCCGTATAAACTTTTTTTTTTCTGAAAAGCAAATCTAAAGAGAAATATATCTTAAATATGTCACATCTCCTTTTGTAAAGAAATTCCATGACGATTTCATGACATGTTTGAAGACAGAATAAAACCGGAATAACACATATTGAAGTAAGTATATAACATTTTCGTCTACGAAAAATTGCCAAAAATAAAAAAAAAGTTATAATGAATGTATTTTTTTAATAACGAGAAAAAAATGGAACTATTAAAGAAATATTTTTAAACTCTAATATATATTTCAAAGTCATCACCTAGGTTTATACAGAAACAAGAACGAAAAATCATGCGTCAAGCATAGATTATGTAACACTTTCAACACTTCCAAAATACTTTTACAAATGGTTACCGTTTAATAAGGTGAAAGATGATCTCTACCAAGGAGAAGGCCAAGCTTGGTAATCACAGGTTTTGATTATGTTTATATATGTTGTAGGGTAGAAGCCCCTTAGTCTCAGGTTCAACGGATTTTATACAACGCTTCTGAGTTCTCGAAAAATAGAGGGTCTAATATCATAACACAGCTTAACTATTTACTTTGCAACGGGTTTACTGTATTACAAAGCCTGTTGTGGCGCCCTCTAGTTAAAATAAAATAAAACATTTAAAAATAAAATAAAAATAAATGCAGAAAGAAGATAAATGAGAAAGCAAAATAATTCAAAATGCAAACATATTTATTACAAATTTAAGAATCTTTAATTTGCAAAAAATAATGTTGCAATTAATCACTATTATTAATGTCGGTAAACGTCTGTCTGTCTGTGTGTGTGTCTGTCTGTCTGTCTGTCTGCTAGCGTAGCGAGCAGCGAAGCGCTTTGTATGTCAAAAAATTCAGAAAAATCCGGGCATTCCGGAGTTATAGTTTTCGAACGAGTCCGTCCGCAGTTAAGGGAGTTATTAATTAACAAAACTGTTTTAATTACTCAAAACCGAACATTTTTTCCGCGACAAAGAAATAAATTCATTCCTGACTACATTCGGACCTCGAGGCGAGGGTAAGTAATAGAGCAACGACCAATCAGCTTCTGTCTTTTTCCGGGCCTTTTGTCGAGGCTCGCAGGAAATCCAGTAAATATCACGTGACTTTTATAGACTAGGGGTTTTCAGGGAGCCGCCCCATCTCAGAATCTGAGGGGCGCAGACCTTCAGTGCTTGCGCATTTCAACGTAAAAATATATCAGCTTTCAGAGAATCTAAAAATTATTCTGATATCTTCATTATGAGCTTAGATATTAATTACGAGCTGAGACATTATTTAATCCTAATAATATTATAAATCTGATTGTGTGCAAATGTTAGGCTGAAGCCAGTGTCAAAATGGAGCATTTAATGATCCTGTATCTTTGCATGTAGGCTGATTATAACCCTCATATAAACATAGGCTGGGTTTTGTTAAATTTATTCAAATATTTTTCTTAATAATTCAAAATTTCGTTATTTTCATTGAGAATAAATGGACATTTTTTCGTATAGCATTTTAAAATGGTTAAATTTACTTGACCGTTGCTAATACTTTATCGTTGCCAAAACTAATTCAAAACCCGAAAAAATAATTTTTACTCAACAATTTAGTTTCAATTGAAAAATTTTCACGGGAAAAAATGAAAATGAAATTTAAAAAATTAAAGAATTAAGAAGAAGATTAAATAATATTATTAGAAATAAAACGTACTTTTTTTAGTTTTTGATAATAATACAAGGTTTCAATATGCGTAACCATAGGAAACAGGCGAATATGACGTCATTTATTGAAAATAAAGCGGATATGCTTTGATTGGTGAAATAAAATGATCTTGGGTTTTTTCTTCACTTTTTTTCTTTTTTTTTCTTTTGTATGATAACAATACTTGCCGTTTTACCGGCTAATATAACTAACTATACCGTATTTTTTATTTAAATTTTTAAAAAGTAAAAAGAAATTTCAAAAGAAAATGGTTAGAATATGTCAATAATATGCTCCGCAAAATTATCCATGTCGTAAATGATGTCATGGATCGCGAGAAATAGTGATTTTTCATTCTTAAAACTAAAAGAAATAACTCGATTACCTAAAAAAAATGACGAATGTTAATAGTTCCATTTTTGTTGATAAAACCTAAGGATTTAATATTATTTCGTTAAAGTAACATAATTTTCCCTATGCCAGTATTGAAATTAATTGCCTGGAAAATAAAATTAACAAGAATCATGTCATTAAAAAGGGATTTCTCTGGGGAAAAAGGAGACGTCCTATTTGAAATAAAACGGGAATTTTCCAATATATTTTAAAATGAGTGTGAATCAATTCCTTACATTAATAATACAAGGATCAATAAGTATATAAAGTAGATGAGTTTCACGCCATATTTATAACGAAAAATTTAAATGTTTTGTTATCTATACTGATTATTAAGCATGAGTATCCGTTATTTCGTTCCGCATGAGTATCCGAGTTTTTTGCTAAAAATCACATCATAATTTTAAGAAAAGGAAAATGAACACGAATCTATTATATTAAAATCTAACCGTGTGTTTGTATTTCGCAACTACTCCTAGACTATCGAACGCAACGCGATTTACTACCGGTTTAGCGAATACCGGTTATAATTGATCCGAGGATGTCACACAAACTCTCAGAATTAAAAAAATTAAATTAAATGCCATTTTTTTTAACGAAGTTTCTCTAAAAACGGAAAGTAACTTACTCCATATTTGTGTATAAAAAAAAGGAGAAATAAAACAGATCAGTATATTTTTACACCATTTTCTCATTAAAACTGAAAAACAGAATTTATTTTCACTTTGAATAGATGGTGAAAACAAAATCCTGATTTCAGTAAATTATCCGAAAAATACAAACATATTTTCACATATTCAAACTTCATGAATCAATTTATTCTGGAGAACAAAAATTGCCTGCCAATATTCTGTCATTTAGAAAACAAGATTTGTTTCAACTATATATTAAACCAAGGAGGCAGAATTGAATTTAAGGAAAAAGCATATACTATTTCTAATTAATGTTTTTTTTTTTTTTGAAGGATGGCTGTTAAAACGTTTCACAAAGGCGTTAAAAGTAAAATTGTTTATCAGGTAAAATTGACATTTGTTTTTACCCAATTCGTCTATTTCCACGATTTTATTTGGCCTTCTTTTTGCATTGGTTGCAATTTCATTTTCGCGATTATTTGGCACAAAATTTCACTTTTTTAAGACTGAGTTATGTCAAGGTCCCTATAATAATAAATACCGTATTGTCTCTTATGAAATGTGATAAATAGTTAGTTAATTATTAACGTTTTTAATTATTGGGAGTAAAATATTTTGCTTAATTAATGTATGTATTCTTCTTTTAATGTTGCGTGAACGAAGTCACGGGTAACAGCTAGTTATTAATATTTCAACTATGCCCAGACAGAAATAATAAATTACAAGCAGATTGGGAACAGATGATTCTCTGGTAAGATGTTCAAGCTGAGTGCGGGCGAGGTATTATGATTTTAATTTAACATTTTTTTCATTCGTCCCTAGCGTTTGATTGTGTTTATGTATAGAAATTACTAGTATTTTCGAATAGTAAATTCGAATAGTAATAGAGTTTTTTTTTCAGTTCTAAGTTTTTCAAGTCGTCTTTGAACTTGTACTCCGGTAGTCTAATAGTCTAAATCATTTGTTTGAGGAAAAGTAGTGTCATCTTTTTCTTTTAGAGTGGCAAACAGATATTATGATAGGGAAAAGCGGGCTTCGCCCGTTATCGAGTTTTTTTTTTTCAGTTTCAAGTTTTTCTACAGGTCCCTGTCTTTGAACTAGAACTCAGGTAGTCTAAATCAGTCGTTTGAGGAAAAGCAAAAGGACGTGTCATCGCCCCCTCCCCCCCTTCAGGTTTCTTTCTCTTAACTATGGTCCGTTTCTATAACTAAGAAACTATGTTACGGATTTCCACCAAACTGATTCCAAACATCATAATTAAAGTAATAAGGACCCTCTATAACATTTTAAAAAGTTTCTGAGTTTATACCACTCTTTTCGAATAATAATATCAGATTTTATATTTTGATTTCACAATATCTCGAGTTCTACGAGTCCAATCGGAACGCGGTTTGGCTCATTCGACTCGACATCGATAGCGCTTACGTATTTTAGTTCCAAGTTTCACCACCAGGGGGCGCTTCCGGAAATCGGGTTCTATGGGCCTAATTACGACGGGGTTTGGCTCTTTCGACAGGGCATGGCTAGATTTACAGATTTCGGTCATGTTCGTATAGAACACATTGCGCCCCCTGGTGGTGGAAGGTGTAATTAAAGGATTTTTCAGCCAACTCTGGTTCTATGGGTCACATCACGACGCGGTTTGGCTCAATCGACTCAACATCGATAGAGGATACTAGAGCTTATCGGTTTTAGTTAGTTTTTCACCACCAGGGGGCGTTTTCTTATCTCTGTTTCTATGGCCCGGATCACGACGGGGTATGGCTCATTCGACTCAACGTCGATAGAGGATACTACAGCTTATCGATTTTTTCTCCAAGTCTCACCACCAGGGGGCACTTTCCTATCTCTGTTTCTATGTGAAGGATCACGACGGGGTATGGCTCATTCGACTCGACATCGATAGAGCTTACCGATTTTATTTCGTTTTTTCACCACCATGGTGCGCTTTCCTATCTCCGGTTCTACGGGCATGAAAACGACGGGGTATGGCTCATTCAACTCTACATCGAAAGCCTTAACGATTTCAGTTGTGATCGTATAAACGGATTGCGCCACCTGCTGGCGGAAGGTGGAACTACCGTATACTGCAGCGCGTGCGCAGCACGACTGCTATTCGGTGCCGCAGGCAGCGGGGACCCGAGCCGGAGGTTCTTTCAGTTTGAGATTTATACTATTCGATGTGCAATTTAAGGGATTATCCGGTACCGAAGGCAGCGGGGACCAAAATCACCCACTCGTGGACAGCCACCCGTGAGGTATAGGAACAATAAGTCCACGAGGGGAAAAATAAACAGGGTCGGAGGTTCGTTCGGTTAAAGGTTTGTACTATTCAATGTGCAAATTAAGGGATTATCCGGTGCGTGCGTAGCACGAACGGTATATGGTACTGAAGGCAGCGGGGACCTGGGTCGGCGGTTTGTCCGGTTCGAGATTTTACAAGATTCGAGATTTTCTACAATTCGAGGCACCGATGTAAATTAGGGCCCCGCTGGCGGGTGAAGCCAGCTAGTCTTTACTATTAATGTTCGTAAACGTCTGTCTGTGTGTATGTGTGCGAGTGTGTGTCTGCCGTCTGTAAACGCAACAACTCGGCGTGCGGACGACGGACAGAAGCGTTTTTGGTCTCAAAAAATTTGGAAAAATCCGGAGTTACGGTTTTTGAAGAAGTCCGGCCACAATGAAGAGAGTTATTAATTAACAAAATCTCGAAAATTAGCGAAAAAAGTTCATTTTTACGGAAACAGAGAAAGGATTTTAGTCTTGACTAGAATGGGACCCTTTGTCGAGACTAGGATGGAACGGCATGAAGCTGCACCCCGGTGAGACTAGCTTCTATTTCCGCTTTCTGCTCTTTATACTAGGAGGTTTTAGGCAGCGTTAATTTTTTTTAATTCTTTCATTTATTGATTTTAAATGTATGCATCCACGTGTAATTTTTCACGAGAATTCTAAATATGTAATTTTGGTTCTTCTCCGATAATTAGGAAGGGAAATATCAATTAATAGAGTTTTAATTTTGTGGCGAAAAAAAGATGAGTTTTAATTTCGATACTGCGGCAGGTATTTTTCTCGGTGACAGATCGTCTGGCGAACAATTTATTTCTGAAAGAAGGGATAAACACACTAGGAGCTTTTAAGCACCGTTAAAATTTTTTAAAAATTATTGCAGTTATCGATTTGAAATGTATGCATCCACGTGTATTTTTCGACGAGGATTCTAAATATGTAATTTTGGATTTTCCCCGATAATTAGGAAGGGAAATATCAATTAAAAACCGTTTAACGAAGCAATTTCATTTCTAAAAAAATGACACGTGATCTGATATTTCAGAGAAGGAAGCATTTTGATAAAAAACCGCATTTTCTTTATACTAAGATATTTTGGGCCATGTTATTTATTTTTTATTTATTATTGGATTTATCTATTTTAAATTTATGCAAACATGTTTATATTTTTACGAGGATTCTAAATATGTAAAATTGGTTTTTCTCCGATAATTAGAAAGGAATCTACAATTAATTTTTTATTTAATTATCAGACGGCTTAAAATTCAATGCCAGACATAAAGGCCACTCTAACCCAGATTAAAGGAAATATAATAAAGCGATCTGTTTGAAACTTTAAGATATTTTATAACACATAAAATAAATTTGAAAAATGAGGCCGCGTCAAAAATTATGGGGAGAGGGGAGCACCTTGCCCCCTCAACGGGGGGTGTGGCCCCGTCAAAAATTATTTTGAGTTGGGAGCGCGGTTTGCCGACACGGAGGGGGGGGGGTCGTTTTCCCAAATTTTGACGATACCCGTCATGTCACATACCGTTACAAAAGGCTGTGACCACTTATTCATGTTATGCACTACAGGTGTCACTCCACACTTTGCCCCCAAGGGGGTACTTTTATAAATTTTGCATACACCTCTCATGTGGTATATCGTTGGAGAGGTCTGTGACCGCTTAATCATATTATGCATCCCCGGTGTCCATGGTGGTAAAGGTGGAACTAATGGATATTGCAGCGCGTGCGCAGCACGACTGCTATACGGTGCCGCAGAAATCGGGCACCCGAGTCGGAGTTTCGTTCGGTTAGAGGTTTATAGTATTCGTTGTGCAAATTAAGAGATTATCCGGTGCCGAAGGCAGCGGTGACCCAAGTCGGACGTTCGTTCGGTTTGAGGGATTATCCGAAGCGTGCGTAGCACGACTGGTATACGGTGCCGATGGCAGCGGGGACCCGAGCCTGAGGTTCGTTCGTTTCGAGGTTTGTCATATTCGAAGTTTTCTACAATTCGAGGCCCAGATGTAAATTAGCGGGTCCGTTAACGGGCGAAGCCAGCTAGTTATATGCTAATTTTTAATATAATTATGCTTTTTCCTTTTTTCCCTTTAGGTTACGTAAAGCGGAATACAAATGTTGAGATTTTATGCATCTTAAGGCCTGATTTTAAACTAAGCCTTAAAACCAATAAAGCTGTCCACAAAACAAGTGCAGTTCGAGGCCAGGACAGGAGTAGTGTGCGTACTGTTCAAAACAATTCCAAACATTTTAAGGAAGGGTATCTCAGTTTTGAAATCAAACCCAGAAGTGACAGGTGAATTTTGTCCAGTTTAAGAGAAAACAAGGAAAATTTTTCCTTAAAAAAATAATGGTAAGAAAAGAATAAAATTTTCAAAAATGCATTTCGTGCCTCAAAATGAGCGAGTCGCTACCAGTCGCCACTGAGGCAAATAAATGCAAATTTCAAAATTTTGTTATACTAGCATTTTAATTCGATAACGACAGGACAGAAAAATACGGTCGAGGCGCTGATAATTTTTTCCCCTATCCTCTTTCCACTCATGCTACGAAACCGGGCAAAAGATAAAAAGAACGAAAAATCAAGCGTCAAGCATAGATTATATAGCACTCTCCAACGCTTCCAAAATAATTTTACAAATCATACCGTTTAATAAGCTAAAAGCTAACATCTAAGTAAACAATTTAGAAAACGCATAACATATTTAAAAACATAATTTCAGGAATTTCCAACATATACAATATTCGGAAAAATATCCGAATACTTTTATTCAGCCCTGTATAGGATCTATAGATTTGTATATATACTACATAGGATGATAATTTTAGTTCAGTTAGGAAACGCGTAGCACAGTTTAAAATTCTCCGTCTGGAGTTTGTCAATAAACAGAAATGTGTTCGCGAACTTTTGTGCTGCCCTGTATAGGATCTACAGAATTTATACACACCACGTAATAGACAAAAAGCAAGTTAAAATTAAAATCGCGTTCAATAACTTAAAACGCACTTCCAGGAATTATTGTTAACAGACAGTAGATAATTCTTTTGCGTGTCCCTGTAAATGAACGATGACTGCTATACACACAATATTCTGTAGTAAGTCTCTTGTAATGCACCTTAGTGATCTATATACATTTAAATGCGTTTAAAATAGTGAAACATTATTTAAATAAACCGCAGACGATTTTTCTCCATAGACGTAATGTAACGAAATTATTTTTACTGTCCCTGTCAAGTAACTATAAGTGCTATGCACACCCTGTTCCATATTAAGCTTCTTCTAATGCACCTTAGTAATATATATAAATTACAATGCGTTTAAAATAGTGAAACATTATTTAAATAAACCGCAAATGATTTTTCCCCATAGACCGCAATGTAACGGAATTCTTTTGAGTGTCCCTGTAAAAAAACTATAAGTGCTACACACTTCCGTTGAAATAGGGAACATGCTATGGATAACGACAATAACATATAAAACTTGCAGAGCAATCCGAGCATATTTACGGGAGTTAGAGCACGGCCAGACGGCAGACGGCCAGACAAACCGAAGTCATAAGCACTTTTCAACTAGGTTGGAAAGTGCTAAAAAGAAGATAATTCATTCTTAACAGTAAATTTGGATGCTACAAATTAATATGTTTTGTAATTTTTAGCATAAAAATTTATTGTGAATAATGGATTCTCCTCTTTTTACTCTTAAAATGGTCAAAAGTGACCTGTCACTTCTGTGTTTGATTTCAAGACGGAGATTCCTTTCCTTAAAAGTTTCGTATTTGTTTTGAACTGTTCGGAACCGACTGTTGTCCTGGCCTCCATCTGCACTACTTTTGAAGCCAGCTTCATTGGTTTTAAGGCCTAGTTTATGCCTTAAGAGGCATAAAATCTCAACAATTGTATCACTCCTTACGTAACCTAAAAATGAGAGAAAGAAGCCTGTATGATTAGAGAATAAATAGGGACATTTATTCCTATAAATAAAATTTTAAGTTCAACAATAGGGGTGATAAAATGCCAGCTACAGACATTGGTATAAAAACATGCAAAAAACGAAAACACTTTTAATACAGCCTAATATTATCTTGTTGTTCAAGCAAAAAAAATTAGAAAATTTAAGTCGAATTTTGTTAATACTAGAAACATTACTGAAACATACTAAACTTAGCTTATTTATTTAATTTACGCGTTTGATAAAACTTTGTAATTTTGTTAGTTTTCTTTTCATTTAACAAAACCAAACTAATTTTAGCCTTTCGAATGTTTCCTAAGCAGTCTAAAGGGTCTAGCCGGATAAGTATAGCGAAATAGCCCCCATGTCCGATGTTTGAAATAACGTATGTGGTAATGAGGCTTACCATGAGAATCTCTATAATAAAACTGTAAGTCATGTGACTGTCCTCAACAGTTCCGGGATGCCGCATCGCTTTTTCATATGCCAAGCGGCCATTTTTATTCAAAATTATTTTTTCGAATAAACTGCTTAAAAGTTACATTTTAAGAAAGATCGTTCAAAATAAATTAATATTTGAGAGATGACTTGCGTTCAATTATGTATATATTCTGCAATAACTTCAGTCGAAAGATTCGCAGTTCGAATTCTCTATTCATAAAAGTAAACAAAAAAAAAGATTGATTCGTCGTGAACATTTAAAATATTAAATCATGGAGGTAATCATTCGCAAAGCAAGTTCTCGCGAATGAATTTTTGGACCGCTGCCTCGCGTCAAAAAAATAATTCGCACCAGTGAGACAATCAAAGTTTACCATAATTATGTGCTATACAACTCAACTTTCGGACCTTTTCTTGACGTAAATTGAACTCATGTAATAATATTTAATGAATCAGATTTTTAGCATTTTTAAAATCGCTAATACAGCTTTTATTTATCGCGTGTACAAATTAGAAATGATACTTTGATTTTGAAATCAAATGTTTTGATTTATGATATTATTTCTTATTTATTTATTTATTTTCTCTTTTAAATGAAAAGTGTGAAGTATTTTAAATTTATGTAATATAAGCATTTTAGATTAAAGTTAAGTATTTTAAATGAAATGAGTGACAGGTTTATAATTTAAAATTAAATTAATTGTAGTATGAATGACGGTGATGGGAACGATATTTGGCGAATTATCATCTGCTCCCGGCTAACAAAAATACTCATAATTAAAAAAAAGAATAAAAATAAATAAATGATAGTTTGTTGTAAATAAATATTGATATACATATCAAAAATAATGTATAGAATTAAAATAAAAAATAAAAGTAAATAAACAACAATTTCCATAACAAAGTTTTCGCCAAATTGGCGGGGGAGGGGGGGGGGGAATCGCGCCAACGTGCGTGCGTATGTGACATTTGTGCCCAAAAAATATGCGAAATGCTACCATGATCGCAAAAGTTCATGATTTGTCTATTAGAATCTTCCGATTTGGCGAAGGATTAAGGGAAAATTAAATTATGAATAAATGTAACGTGTTGCAATGTTTAACATACATTTAAGGGAGACCAAACTGGTCGCCAGTGGCGGCTAGTACAATATAGTGTTTTTAGTCCCTAACCTTCAACTGTCCTTGAGATAATCAGGACGCCACTATTTTTCAAATGCGTTTTTCTCAAAAAGTATAAAAGTTTAAAAAAAAATCAACGCTAATTATTGAAGAATATATTAGTTCATATTATACATTTTTACGCAATTTTTAATATAGAAAAATAGACAAAAATATTTTTAAAAAATTATTTGTGAAGTAATATTATATTTACACCAGCCAAAAAATTACACAATAATGCTCAACGTACATATGTACTTTAACAAAAAAATTGTTTGTTAAAATCAAATATGCGCTTTTTGAGTTATAACAAAAATAATGCTAACAACTTGGTAAAATATTCCAAAATTTTCCTATTTATTTTTGCAGAAATACGCTGTTATCAATTGATTGGTCAATTCTTGATATTTCTATTCGGGCAGGATGCGCAGTACGCCAAAATAAAAGAATGTGTCCATACTTACCACTTCCTTATAGGAAATAGTTTCGTGTTTGCAAACATTCTGTTATTTTGGCGTATTTTGGATCCTTCTCGCATAATAATATCAAGAACTGACAAATCAAATGGTAACTTTTGCCTACCATGTCTAGCACGATTGTCACATAAGGGAAAGACATCTGACGTCACTGTTGGTTGAATTATGGTTGGTTAGTTATTAAAACCTGTTTATTCTTTATGATTCCTACTGTACACTTGAGATGGGGCAATTTGATTGGTCAACGTTAAACAGGTCTATGATATGATTGGCCTACGTCGTTTGGCGATTCTTGCTACGTCAAAAATGTTGTGGTAGATTAGTTGACAGAAGTTTTTGTTTGTAAATATGTCCTTTACTTGTAGAACAAGCCTATACAGCTTCACACAGCACAATCGCGTGTGCGTTGACTATATGTCTAACAGTTATAACATCGACGGCATTCAAAAGCACTGCTGTGATTGTCCTAATGGTAACAGGATTGTTGGGTGTTGCTACCATGTGGCAAGTGTAATATATTACCTATCTCATGGAAGATATTTGTCACGAATAATACGCCCTACTGAAATATTAACAAAATTATTTTCGATTGTATATTAATGTTGCGATAAATGAAAATAGTGATCATGATGATTGAAAATATTTTGAACAGGCACGTTTTCTGATATGTTCTATAATTATCTAAATTTTAGTAAAAAGTGAACTCTTAATCATAATTGATTAAAAATGCACTGTTATATGAAACAATATTAGTTAATATTGTAATGTTTAATCCATTGTTTAAAAAAGGGCTTCTAAACAGCGCTCTTTTAATAGAAAAGTGACGCAACTTAAAAATCGTCATTTTTGAGATAACGACAGTTCGTAAGTCTTAAGCACGGATATTTGTATCTGGAAAAACGGCACAGTGGCTGTTGTTCTATTATGCCGTCAGAGGGCAAAAGTGTCACTCTGCTTTTCCAACGTATTTGCATTATTCTTTGTGATAAAGTGACTCATTAGAGTTGTTATTGCTACTGGAATAACCTAAATAAATCTATTAACTTAAAGAAAATCACAGGCAAAAATTATACTTAGGAATCATTAAGAAAGAATGCTTAAGAATCTTTAATTAATGAACAAAAGATTGTTTAATTAAAAACTTTTAAAACAGCTGTACTGAAAATTTGTTATTTTTAACTTATGTCATTTTTTATTAAACGAGTGAGAGATCTAATTATTTATAGACTTTTACGCATGTACTTACAGCCCACTTATTGTATTTGTTTTGAGGTAACAATAATATGCGCGTAATTGTACAGATTCAAATAGGAAAAGATAGGAAAATTCTAACACGTTGTTAGGATTATTTTTGTTATAACTCAAAAAGTGCATCTTCGATTTTAACGAAATATTTTTTGCTTAATGTACATACCTTGAGCATTATTCCGTAATTTTTTGGTTGGTGTAGATATAATATTACTTATATTAATATATTTAAAAATATATATTTTTATTTACTTTTCTATGTTAAAAATTGTGTAAAAATGTGAAAAAAATATATAATATAAACTAATATATATTTAAATAATTGGTGTTGGTTTCATTTTTTTTAACTTTTATACTTATTGAGAAAAACGTATTTGAAAAATAGTGGCTCCGGTGCATAATTCCCCGATTACCTCAATGACAGTTCAAGGTCAGGGGCTAAAAACCCTCTATATTATATTCTCATGGTATGCTTTATTACCATACATGTTATTTCAAACATCGGTCGTGGGGAGCATTTTTGCTATGCTTATCAGGTAGACTCTTTAGAGAGAATATTTAAGCTTAACTAATTAATAATTAAGATAACTATTAAATTTTAGATATAGAAATAAAATTTTATACACTGAAGAGCCAGAAAAACTGCAACAGGCGTACTTAACAAGCAAATAAAGGAGGTATGCAACCAATCAGCGTAACCCGAAGCGGTCGGCAGCGCCAATATGAGACAATATGTGTTTGGCATAGCTGTTAAATCGGTTACTGCTGCTACAATGGCAGGTTATCCCGACTTAAGTGACTTTGAATGTGAAGTTATAGACGGCGCACGAGAGAGAAGAGGCACAGCATCTCCGAGTTGGTGATGTAATTTGGATTTTCGCACACGACCATTTCTCAAGTATACCGTGAAATATGAGATATCCGGTTTAATATCAAATTTCCGACAGTTGTGTGACTAGAAGAAAAAAAACCTTGTAAAAATGGGACCTTTGATGATTGACGAGAATTCTAAAAAGAGTTAGACGTGTAGCACTCCCTCAAATTGCTGCAGATTTCAATGCTGAGGCAGAAATAAGTATCAGCGTAGAAACGTTCAACGGAACATCATTAATATGGGCTTTCGGAGCCGAAGTTTCACTCGTGTAACATTGTTCATTGCACGGCAAAAAGCTTTACGCCTTGCCTGGGGCCGCCAACAGCTCCATTGGACTATTGATGACATGATCTGACGAGTTTCGTTTCCAGTTGTATCAGGCGAATAGACGTGTAGGGGGATGGAGATAACCTCATGAATCTATGTACCATACATGTCAAGAGGGGGCTGTTCAAGCTGGTGGAACCTGTGTGATAGTATGGGGCGTAAGTAGTTGGCGAAATATGAAACCATTGATACCTCTAGAGACGACTCTGACAGGTGACGGGTACGTACGAATCCTGTCCGATCACCTACACCCATTCATGTTCATTGTGCATTCCTACATGCTGGGAGAATTCCAGCAGGACAATGCGACACCCCACACATCGAGAGTTGCTACCGAGGGGCATCAAGAACATTACTCGGACTTTGGACACTTCAATTGGTTACCTAAATCCCCAGACATGAACATTATATCTGGAATGCCTTGCAACGTGCTGTTCAGAACAGATCTCCACTCCTTCGAACTCCTATGGATTTGTCGCATTCATGCAGTGAATTGCCTTCCGGATACCTTCAGACATTAAAAGAATCCATGCCAAGTCGTGTTGCAGCACTTCTGCGTGATCGTAGGAGCCCTACACGATATTAGTAAGGTCTACCATTGTTTCTGGCAATTGAGTGTATTAGAAATGATATTTTAGTCCTATAATGTGAGAAACACATCTTAGATCCTGTGCCACATATTGACGAAAAATATAACGTTCATGACCATATTACTTGATATCCAACCAACACTGAAATTTTGTTTTGTTTGAAGCCATAGAACTGATATGGATGCAAAAATTTACAACCCAGGTGCGCCAAAAGTTCGTTAAAACTTTAAAAATTTATTAAAAAAATAAATGGTGCTAAAAATGGGAATGGTACTATAGAAAGATCGGATTTTTTTTTAATAAAAAAAGGGGTTCAAAAATACCGATAAATGACGCTGCATTTATAAAATAAAGCAGATTAATGAAAATCAGACTGTCAATAAAATCTCTCAATGCACAAAGATTCTTTTGTCGATGTCAGCTGTATACTATCATTAACAGATCAAGCGCTGTTGGTTAAACTCTTTTAGAATAACGGGGAAACGGCTACTGACGCATTGGGTAAACTCTGCACGGCAAAATGATTGAAGACAAGAAAAGATCAGGGAGACTGGCACTTGTCATACGCTTCGCTAAAATGGTCTTTTACTATAAACCTAATGTGCATCTCTTCTTAATATTATGCATGCCAGCGCCATATGTCTGTAATTTTTGAAGCACAACTTTTTTTGTTATTAAAATAAATTTGATCTCCCTCTAATCCCATCCCTGCAAACCGCAATATTTTAGCGTCATTTCTTTCTTTTTAAATATTTTTAAAAGTTTTAAGGAACGTTTGGCGTACGCAGTATATACAGGGTTACTGAAATGCATGAGCGCCCAGAAAAGCTTTATTTTCTCAAAAATATATGCTACCTGATGACATTTTTTATTCTAGCAATACAAAAATATAACATATGATAATATTTAAACGTTCAAAATGTCCACCATTCTCTTTTACAAAAGCTTCCAAACGAGAGAAATCACAGAATTGAAAGTGCGCCGCCGGTAACTCTGATCTAAATCGTTCCAGGCCTTTATACGTTCTCAGCGCATTCAGTCCAAATTGGATGTTTGCTTGCACTTAAAAATATCGTTTAATAAACCCTAAACAAAGAAATCCAGTGGGTTAAGATCAAAGGCCATTCACAGGCCGTTCAAAATTTATTAAAAATCCATTCAGATGGGCGTCGACGAAGACCAGTGTCGCTTTTGCCCCATGCGCAGCCCCCAATCCTGCTGGAAGTTTCCATTTGGGTTATTTTGCTTACATCGAGTGACAATCTTAGCCAATACTTCGTCTTGCTACATTTTAGCTTTAATACTTACATTTTTATCAATAAAAAATAAAAGTGCTTTTCCGTGGCGGTAACTCTAGCCGAAACCATTCATCATTTCGGAAAAAGCGATAGTGTGACGATTGTCCTTTTGTTTGCATTTCTGGATCATTCTGATGGTTGTGCGCCTTTTCAATGGTGTAGGTAGATTTTCTCAATTGACCACAAAATATCTTCCACATGGCACATCATTAAACCTTGGAGAATCTTCTTTTATCTCGTTAGTCTCCTCAGCTTGGCATCGTTTGACAAATGTTCCATGCTGTTCAAGCAATATCTATGAAGTCCGAGAGACTTTTTAACACTTCCCAACGTAGTTGAACAGTGTTTATGAATTCGGTTTGTCTGTCTATCGTCTTTGAGTACTCTAACTCGCGTAAATATACTCGGGTTGCCTTGAAATTGATATATGTTATTGCAGTTCACTATGGCATGTTTTGTTTTGAAAATGAAGTGTATAGCATTTATAGCTCATTTACAGAGTTACTCAAAAGAATTTCGTTATATTACTGTCTATGGGGAAAATTGTTTACGGCGTATTTTAATGATGTTACACTATTTTAAACATATTCAAATTGGTCCATATCACTAAGATACTCTAGAAGCGCTTACTCTACAATATGGTGTGCATAGAATGTATCGTTTATTTTCCAAGGACACTCAAAATAGTTTCGTTACGTTACTGTCTATGGGATAATTGTTCGTAGCGTGTTTCCATGATGTTTCAGTATTTTAAATATATTCAAATTGATACATATCACTGTAGTGCACTACAAGGTGATAGCCCGTTTTAAGTTGTAGTACGTGCTTTAATGTAACTAATTTTTCGCATATTAATTGGTGTATATAAATTTAAATTACACAGATCATATACAGGGCTACTCAAAATATCTGACGTACGTTTCCATTTATTGCTGAAAGATAATTATCAATTGTGCTATGCATTTTCTAACTGAAGTAAACTTTAGCACACTGTACAGTATGCTACATACAAATCTATAGATCATATACAGGACTGCACAAAATAATTCGGATTTCGTATTTGACTACTGGTAGTAATTATTGAAATTGGGTTTTCAAATGTGTTATGCTTTTTACGAACTGTTTATTTAGTAATCTGCAAAGTTTACAGTATTCCGAGTGTGTTGGAAATTGTTTCATACTCTATGCATGATTTTTTGTTGTTATTTAAGAATGTTCTGGAAACTTTGATGAGAAATATCCAGACTATTTTCAGTGAAATTTATGTTTACGCCATGGTTTTCGGAAATTCTCTTCTTGATCATATAGCAAATTCTTCGGGTTCTGACAGAAGGCGGTCGAACTGATTTGTGTTTTACATAAATGTTTTCTACTGATTTCCACTGTTTAAAGGACCGCCTGTACAGTACCGAGTGGGACTTTTAGGCGAGATACAATCCTTGAAGTATTCTCTCCATTTTCCACCTGTTGAGTAATGGCTAAACGATGAACACAGGGTTTCATATTCCCTTCGAAAGTAAATGAATTATATATCACAAAATATATATATATAAAAATTACTTCAAAAATAGAGAAAAATAAGAATGCTCTCTTCGATTTTTATTTTGAAATATCAACATCAAACAACGCGCGTATGCCTTTGAGCGTGTTTCACAATTTGAGTGGTTTTACTGAGGTTGTGCTGTTTTTCAAGCTATTGAGTTTTACTTGAAGAAAGCAGTTTTTTCATAGTTGAAAAATTTAACTAGTTGTTAAGAGTTACATATTGTTAAAAGAAGTATATAAAGAAGTTGTATAAAGAAGCAAATTGAGAGTTGAGTCTGAAAGCCAAAATATGACCAACAGTAAAAGGAAAAAAAACAGATAGTTTACTTCAAGAAATTTATTAAAATACTAACATCTTCAAGCTGGACGAAAAGACTCTCAATCACAAAGACGGAAAGATTTTACTGCATCATATTAAAGTATTGTAAAAACGTTCACTACAGTTCTCCGCAGTTTTCAATAATTCTCCATAAAATTATAATTTACTCGATTTTAAATCTATCTGTCTCATTAACAGACATAAAGATATTCTAGAGTGTTCTGATGACTGCGTGAATATGAATAACAAAAAAAAAAAAAAAACATAAAATCTCTCTCTGGGGTCGTGCATCCGCTGTTATTGGTTAGTGTGTGAAAATACACAGACACGGACAAACTGCATACTAGCTGATAACTTCGGCCAATTAACGCTTTTGCCGAAACTCTTCAATAGCGTAGAGAAACAATGATGTAATAAGGAACTTAAACTTGTGCGAAAATTCTTGGAATGTGGCACTTTCAAACATGAAAAGAGGTCATATTAGGGCAGATATAGACTATTCTAAAATGGAATGAATATTGATATCGAAAAGGTAAGATACCAGGTGTAGGAACAACTATATTTTGAGATCGGAAAAGTAAAGAAATTTATTTTAAGGTGAGGATGAGTAAATAATATCGGAAAAAATATATAGTTAAAAAGATTGTATATATATATATATATATACATATATACGTTAATATCGGTAAAAATATATAGTTAAAAACATTATATACATATATATATATATATACGTTTATGTACGTTTGTAAAACATACACTGTAAAAAATGAAGTATGAGTAAGTCCATGTACTCATTTCGAAATGAGTATTTTTGGATCGAAAATGAACATGTGTATTCTCAAAAATGAGTAAGTCCATGTACTCATATTGAAATGAGTATTTTTGGATCAAAAATGAACATGTGCATTCTCAAAAATGAGTAAGTTCATGTACTCATATCGAAATGAGTATTTTTGGATCAAAAATGAGCATATGTATTCTCAAAAATGAGTAAGTTCATGTACTCATTTCGAAATGAGTATTTTTGGATCAAAAATGAACATATGATCAAACCTAACATACTTGTATATTTCAGAATGTGTAATGACGAAATTTCGGAGCCTAAAAAGCTATTATTTGAAGGAAAAACGAAGAATAAGAGAAATGAAAAGTGGATCTGGTTGTTCTGGATTTTCATCAAAGTGGATCCACTACAACATATTTACTTTTTTTTCCCCTCACATTTTACACATCTACTTTTTTTTCCTTGATAGTACTTCAAAATTATGATTTTTTTCCCACTAATTAAAAAAAAAAATTTTTTAATTTTTTAACGTGAGGCTATATTGTGTTATTTGAAAGTTTCATAACATAATATCTTTGCAAATTATAGCTATGCAAATTATAGCTATGCAAATTGGTATTAAACTAAGCTGATTTGGCTTACAAATTTATGAATTACGCTAAAATTTATTATTTTATAAATTATAATTTTACAAAGTTTATAATTTTTTTCCCTTAAATTTATAAAATTAGTTAATATTTTTTCTTTACTTTTTTAAAAATAAAATTTTTAACTTTATAACGTTTTTAATTTATTTCTTTAGCTTATATTTTTATAAATTAAACTAATTTAATTTAAATAAAATCAATAAGTCCAGATTTAAACCTACCTATCCCAAGGTCATTAATTTGAAATTTGTCTTTAAAAATCTTTTTTTTTAACTATTTAGTTTAACCAAACCGTACGCAAAAGCTCTCAGCATAGCTGAAATATAATAATTTAATTTATTAGAAAAAAATTTATTTACATAATTTCTATTAAATAAGACATTAAAAAAATATATTTTAATAGCATGTAATAAACACGTCTGATTAATATAATTGTTGTTTTTATTAGAATTGATAAATAGATAATCAGTCAAATAATTTAAAAAAAGTATATGTTCGAAAAAGAAAATGTTGGTACCACTGTTGAATCAGGGAGTGGCCCGGAGGGGACATTATCCCCCGGAAAATTGAAATGTCCCCCCCCCGGAAGATTTGATATTTTATACTTTTAATGAGCAAAAAGTGCAATGTCCCCCACCTTCCCCCCGGAGCCACAGAAATCCCTCCAGGAGAAAAATGTCTGAAATCAACACTGATTAGTACTGTTGCAAAAAGCAGCAATTATTACTCTTAATACAATTTTTTAATGCATATAATACATAATAAATTAAAATTTGCTGTTATAAGGCACCAAATAGTATAGCGAATTATTGAAAGTTATGAAAAGAAAATATTAAAAACATTGGAAAAATCCATCGCGATTCAAATAAGTTACAGTATTTGAGCGGAAACCGCGAGCGGAGTCTGGGTCATCGGGCTAGTACACGGGACATCATGGGTTCGAATCCGCTCGCTGGAAGGGTTGGTAAAATTCTATAAACTCACTCAGAAATGAAAAAAAAGATGCCGAAATGTATTTGTCCCTTATAAGGTTGTACTCGGAAGTTTCGTTTTTATCCTATAATTTTTTTTTTAACGACATATTTTTTTTTAAATTTGAATACATCCATGGGATCAAAAATGAGTACATAGCAGTTCATATTTGAATACATCCATGGGATCAAAAATGAGTACATGTGTTTCTCAATTTTGAGTACATTTGGATCGGAGCTATTTTGAGTATGTGACGTATTCAAAATTGAGTACTTTTTACTCAATTTTGAGTACCCATTTTTTACAGTGTATACGTTTCTATATATGAAAGAACTAATCATGATATAAAAAATCCTCTTTAATAAAAAGGTATGCGTTTCTGACGACTGGGATTTTCGCTAATCGTTGCCACAGATTAATCTCGGAAAACTAAACATTTGAAGTTACTGAAAAAATTAATTGCTCGAAAAGTATTTGTCAGAAAATTGTTAGACAAACTGCGTTAGAAAAGTAAAAAAAATTATTTTTAAATTTCAAATCCACTGATCATGCCATTTTTCAAATATTGAATTTCAAAAATTACCAAATTTCTCAATGGAGTACCATAGCGAAAACTTCACGCGTAAAAAAATAATAATAACAGCAATGTGTCAGCACGAGTCACAAATTATAGTAACCGTATTGTTCTGTTAAAATATAAAAGTGAATTATGATGTCACGAGTGCATGATTTTTATTTAATTCTTGACAAATACTAGATGTGCCATTTTTTTTAGTTGTGGTTTAAGTGTGGATGTAGGTTAATTCACGTTATTAAAAAATGTAGCTATAAAACATATAAATCAATATAAAACGGTAAGTAATAAATTGTAAACGTAGTAGTAAACCGTATTAAAAAAAACATAACTTAGTGAAATAAGTATCCGTTTTTATGTTATTTTAGGATATTCCAGGTAAAGGTACAGATTACTTTAAAATACAAGGTTAAATTCACCGATATATTTCGTTTGATTCAAGGTTCTTTTGTAGAAACCCACCAGCGCAGCGGGCGTAGTCTGCCAGTTAGGATATAAATAATAAAGGAAATTGTACAGACTTAATAAATCTTAAAAACATTTTGGAAATTGAAAGAGTTATATTTGGTTGTGACATTAAGGATAATGTAAATAGAATTAAATTTATTATATTCAATTTAAAGAAAAAACTTATTCCAGATTGCTAAGTTCTATGTATTTTAAAAATAATGGTGGTATTAACATCGATATGAGTCTGGGTTTGTTAAGATTTAAAATAAGATCACAAAGTTTGGAGGGATATTTGAAGTTGCAGAATAAACAAGATAAAATTGATAATAAAGTGTATTTTGTCATGGACTATATTGATCACAAAATGAGTGGCATTAAGTTTAACATAATTCTAAACATTTATAACGAATTATTGCCTGTTAAGATAATTGAGATTGTAAAGGCATTTAGATATGATAAACCATTGGGACGTGAAATATTTAATTATAATGGATATGCTAGAGAATTGCAAAAATCAATTGACAGTAGTGTCTGTCATTGTAATGACATGAGAAATGTGTAAAAAATGTAAAAATAAAATAAAAAATGTAAAAAATGTGATGGAGTTACAGGCGAATACTATAATAATTTAAGAAGTTCTATAAAGGATATTGAGAACAGCTTTATTATCACCTACGTAGATAAAGCCAATTCTAACTACGCAATAATATGCAAACAACTATATGGCGAATCTACGAGGTAGTTACGATAATAAGGAGAATTATAAGCTCTTAAAATCAAGCAAACAAGTTGTTGGTAATAGGATTAAGGCTTTCTACAAGAAATTAAATATTAAGCAACATACACTGTAAAAAAAAACTCGGAAACGTTACTCATTCTGGTGGGGCAGCAATGTGGCCCATCGTTTCTAGTTATGTTTCCGCATATTTCGGTCAGATGTTCATAAAAGTTTCCGCATATTTCGGTCAGATGTTCATAAAAGTTTTCGCATATTTCGGAAACATTTACGTGCATTTCGGAAACGTTTCTTTATATTTCAGTCAGATGTTCAGTAACGTTTCTGCATATATCAGAAATGTTTTTGTATACATCGGAAACGTTTCAGCATACATCGGAAATATTTTTGTATATATCGGAAAGGTTTCTGCATAATTCGGAAACTTTCTTGTATTTTCCGTAAATGTTTCTGTATATTTCGGAATCGTTCCTGTATATTTCTGAAATGTTTCTGCATAATTCGGAAACTTTCCAGTATTTTCCGTAAATGTTTCTGCATAATTCGGAAACTTTCCTGTATTTTCCGTAAATGTTTCTGCATAATTCGGAATCGTTCCTGTATATTTCTGAAACTTTCCTGTATTTTTGTACATGTTTAAGTGTATTTCAGAATCGTTCCTCTATATTTCTGAAATGTTTCTGCATAATTCGGAATCGTTCCTGTATATTTCTGAAACTTTCCTGTATTTTTTGTACATGTTTAAGTGTATTTCAGAATCGTTCCTCTATATTTCTGAAATGTTTCTGCATAATTCGGAAACCTTCCTTTATATTTCAGAAACTATCCTGTACTTTTCGTACAGGTTTAAGTGTATTTTGAAAACCGTACTATAATATTTCAGAAATATTTCTGTGTATTTCGGAAAGCTTCCTGTATTTTTCGGAAATGTCTCTACGTAATTTGGAAATATTTCTGAAACGTTTCCTTGTAATTCGGAACCGTTTCTGTATTTTTCTCTGTACATTTTGGAAACCTTTCTGCTTACGTTAATAAGGTTTCTGATTTATATTTAAGGCTTCTTATCAGTCAGGACGCAACTTTCCCTCTCTAATACTGGGCTTGGAGAATGCATCCATATTTTTCAAATTCTCCTCAAAAAAAAAAAAAAATAATAAAAAAAAAAAATAATAATAATAATTAAAATTTGTACCATCTGTTTTCTGTAGGCTCTTCTTGAAGAATGTATCTTTCTTTTTTATTTGCCAATATGTTTCTAAAATTTATATTTAATTTTATAGTTTAAGTGTTAAAATCTAAGTGAAGCAGGCAAGTTGTATGTAAGATTTTAGCACTTTAAATAAAACTAACAATGAAGTTTCAAAATATTTTAGCAATTAAAAAAGAAAGAACACATCCTTCAAGAAGAGCATACAGAAAATAAAAGGTAACAATTTTAATTTTCCGTGGAGAAATTTGAAAAATATGGTTGCATTCCAAGCCCATAAGGTTTAGCATTGAGAGGGGAATTTGCAGCCTGACTGATAAGGAACCTTAAGGAAAGGGCAACTGACGTCACTGTTGGTTAAATTGCTGTTGGTTTGGAAGAAAAACCTGTTCGTTCTTTACGGCTCCTACAGTACACATGAGATTCTTGCAATGATAGCTGCGACAAAAATGCTAGATTGGTTGATGGAACTGTTTGTTTGTAAACATGTCCTTTCCTTTCTCTGTAGCTTTTCCGAGAACGGAACATTTCTAGATAAGATACTAAGCTTTTTGAACACATTTCGAGAAAAATATTATGATTTTCATATCCAAGTGTTACGGTTTCTGAAATTATTAATAACATTTCCAAGTATGTTACTAATATTTTCCAAAGAAGTTACTATTATTTCTTAATTTATGCTGTTAGTGTTCGGGATACCAGAAACACAATACCTAGAATATATTCTAGGTGCTGTACATATGTAACATTTTTCTGGAGCTATGAAAAGATATTGAATCCTAATTTTTCTTGCAAAAGAAACGATGTGTCTGGACTGGTAATTTTTCTACGATTTTCTTTTCTAAGCAAAACAATTGCTAAATTTAATCTACTAACAACTAATTCAACATTTCCAAATATTGCAGGTCAGAATTTAGTCCTTCTATATTCAGGACCAGATTAATTTCTGAATTTAGTAGAAAGAAACACAAGTGTTGCTTTGAAGCCCACCTTTCATTTGACATTTCTTTTTTAATTTTACATACATGGAAAATCATCAATGCTACTAATATTATTTCCCAGAGGGCTTAGCAGAGTTCATTTATGCTTCACTAAACAGCTTTTTTATATTCAGATACATTTAGTACATATAGTTATTGTATTCTAAACTACCCAGATGGTTTCTAACCGGCATATCAAGATGCCATATGACTGGTTAACAGCCCATTTATATTTCCCGCTTAGATAAGTCTCATGAAGATATGTGATTATTCATATTATTTAAATATCTCTTTAGAAAATAAATATTTTTAACTTATTTTTGCAGGATGCCTTTCCCCCTGCTCAATGAATAGTACCCACACAAAAAAAAAGAAGTAAAAAATATTAATTTCGTAAAAAGATTAAAAAAAAAACGAATGCATTTTACTCCCATGAATTAAACATTAGTGAGGGAAATTCAAAATACCAGTGAACAGCAACATTATAACATCGATACTATATTTAGGAATTTTGTTTTTAATAAAACAGTAATAGATTGGAAAATATTCTTTTTTTTTCACGCATACTTTTCTTGTTACGTAACTACAATTTTATGGTTATACATAAATACTTGGTGGTTTGCAGTTACTTTTGTATCGCATAAAAAAAAATGCAGAGAAAGTGTTTGAGACACTCTATTTACAAGACTCTTATTTACCGTATTTTCCTGCATATAATCTGTTAAAAAATCCCTCAAAAATTTTAAGTACGGATTATCTGCTAAAATTATTTTTAAGCAAAAGTTCACGTCAGATATCCAGTTTCTACCGGCAGTCATAAAATAAAAATGTAAACAGCTATCACATGATTGTCTGCTATCTACCGTTCGTGGAGTTGCTTGTGATTGGTTCACATGACGTGTACGTGGGAGTGGCTTCCGATTTTTGTTATATTTTGTAGCCTTTTGGCAACATGCTTCTATGAAGTTTAAAGCGTTTGTCAACTCATCTCTTCAATTTTAATCATTTAGATTTAGGATTCAGTTGAAACTGAAACATAACTATGAAAGATCGTGTATTGTTATCACATTGAAAGGTATAATAATGTCTAAGAGAAATAGTTAACACTGCAGTATTTAAACTGAACATTATTAAAAAAAGCAGATGTTGAAGAGGACTTAAAAACAGAAATTATTATTCAATTAGGAACACCTTTGGGATTAGCCTGCTGTCCGCCATCATGTTTTTTAAATCAAAACACGTTTGTTTTGTTTCTCATTTCCAAAATAATTTTCATCCATATTTACTTATTATAAACACGTTATTTAATTTTATTGACTAATTTATTTATATTTAATAAGAAAAGTTAAAATGTTTTGATTTAAAAAGTGAGATGGCTGACCGCGGGCGATAAATCAAAACATTTGTTTTGTTTCTGACATAATCAAGTTAAATCAAAACATTTTAACTTTTATTATTAAATATAAATAAATTAGTCAATAAAATTAAATAACGTGTTTATAATAAGTAAATATGGATGAAAGTTATTTTGGAAATGAGAAACAAAACAAATATGTTTTGATTTAAAAAACAATGGCGGACAGCAGGATAAACCCAAAGCTTCAATTTTGTCTGAAATTGGCATACCAGTCACAAAATGACATCTTAGGAGTTCAGAGTAGATGTTTGAGACATAACCAACATCTACTTTTCAGCCTCTCTAAGTTCAATTTTGGAAACACCTGGCACTAATTTAAAACAGAGAAAGAGGTTTGTCATTATTTTTATTAATTGTCACAGTAATAAATAAAATATATCTGAAATACAAGGTGCCTCAAATATTATATGCTTGAATTTTTTTCATTTTTGTAAAAGCAACTGCAACATCTAAACCAGGTCAATGATCCTATGGTAAGGAAAGATAAAAGTGCAAAGTTCAGTTTTAGCTGTAACACCTACTTTGCAGCATCAAAATTTGCAATTTTGGTGAAACATGGTGCCAATTTAAAATCAGCAGATATGTGCCAATATTACTTTTCTCTTTATCATGATAAAAATTAAGTCCTATAAATAACTCAGTGCCTCAAACACCTTCCTTGCAGATTTTTTTCTATTTAAAAAATTCAGTGGTACAGAAGTTGCAACTGTTAAGTAGATAAGTAAAAAGTGTTATTTTACGAAGTTTATTACCACATAACATTTCTATTCTTAGTCATACAAAATTTTAACAACAGTCTGTTTTCTTATTATGCAATACCTGTCTTCAGTATTTAATAAACAACTTCAAACAACATAAAATAAACAATACTATTATTTTCTACTTCTGTAATATAAAACATTTTTACATATCCAAGCATTAAAGTGTATTTTTAAAAATATATTTTCGTGTCACTATTATAGTCTCACTGCAATCATTACAATCCAAGTTTAATTCATTTGATTAACTTAGTTAAATTAATCACAATAAAAGAAAAGTAAAACATATAAAAGTAAAAAACAAAAAGAATATTTAAAATAATTCTTATTTTCTTTCATTGTGGTTGATTAAGCTAAGTTTAACTGTGTTAATTCACTTTAATAAATTGATAGATATTTGTAATGTAAATAGTGTCTACTAGGGGATGAACCACCAAAATGTGATTAACACCATTGTGCATGCCTTTTGTATGAGTGGCTAATTGCAAGCTTAACCCTTTGTGACTCAACTACTCCGATTTGAAAAACATTTACTCAGATGTCAGAATACATCCTTTTAAGCATTTAAAAAATAATATAGAAAATTAGAACACACACACACACACACACACACATATATATATATATATATATATATATATATATATATATATAATTATAATATCTATGAATTTCAAAAAACATATCAAGTTCTATTCTACTTAAATCTCCAAAGAGATAATCAATGATACTGTGTATACAGAATACCACATAGCTAATAATTAACATGTGCAAACATAATATTACCATAGCTGATGCTTCAATGGTAATTGGCCAAATTTTACTCATACCAAAAGAATTTTGAAAAAAGAAATAGAGAGAAAGGGGAAAAAAAAAATTATAAATTGGAGTTGCAATTAAGTAAACACAAATGGATTAACAAATAAAATATGAACCATACACAATGGAAAATTGGACCACATGAGAATTAAATATGAATTGGACATGGAAAAACACATGCACATGTACTCATCAGCCTGGATGCACCCACATGTGTTTTAAATAATAATTCAGTGTTTCATAATTCTACTGGCATAATGCTAAGATCAGTAGAATCATCCAGGTACACTGAATTATTACCAGACAACAATTGGAAATATTAAAATTTGGAAATATTTAAATAGGAAATAAAAAACCATTAAGAAAATACAATATATTTCACTCACATCGATTATCCAAAAAACTGTAATTAACACCTCACTAAATTACCACGAGATAACAGTTATGAAATAATAAAATTGGAAATATGAACGCGTAAAGTGTAGATAAAATATTTTACTCACAATAATTATACAGAATCCTTAAAATGTCACAACGTCTACATAATATTCACATCCACATGGCATTGCATCATACATGTTAACTAAGTCGAGTTGAGAGAAATGATTTGTAAGACAAGTTGAGAGCACACTTTTTTTAAAACACAACCCCATAAATGACACCCAATCACAAAATGATTCAAAAACACTCAAAATAATTCTGGTTTTAATACACTTATAACAAATTTATATCCGTGAATATATATTACTCCATCCAATTTTAATTCCTGAAAGTAAAATTAATATACAATCAATAGCTCCCTCTATAGTTAAATTAAATATAATATTAACAATATTATCTACAACTACCTGAAAGGTAAAGTGTCGCCATCTATTGGTATTATAATAGTTCATAATTAATATTTAGTTAAATATCCACTTTATTAGTTACATACTCACTTCATTAGATTTATTTATATAAATAAACTTTAAAAAACAATACTAACTTGTAGTTTTACTTAAAATTCAAATAAAATATAATACTACTATATGAATAAATCTACACAGAATTAATTCAACTTGCACAGCATTTCAGATATTCTTAACAAGAATATATTATGTAAATGAGATATTATTTTAATTCAAATTATTTTTGCTGCCAGCTGTGTTAATCCACTGATATTATATACATTTATTAAATAATTAATGTTTTATTTTTACTACTACTTAAATATATATTAGACTTGTTTTTAAATAATTAATGTTTAATTTATACTACATTGTAAATATATTTTATATTTATAGATTAATTTAAATATCTAATTAAATAATTCATAAACAATTCAAAATATCTCAAAATTTATAATGTTGATAATTAATAGTATTACTACTGTTTTTCAATCAAATTAATGCAATGCAGTAATTAAAATACTTGTTAATTTTAATTATTCATAGACAAAAATAAAAACTATATATATTTATTTATATATATATTGCAAATAGATATATATATATGAGTTATAATCACCAATGTTCCACATTTTACTGCTGTATTCTATGTGATTATATTTTGCAAAGTAATCTGATAAAGAACTCACAGTATTTTCATTTAGGTCAATTATTGTAAACAGAGTACATTTCAAATAAGTTTTTTATTTGCAAATACTTAGTACATAAAAATGATGTGTATTTTTAACATTTCCTGAGATCTTGCATATTTATGCTTTGAAAAAACGAAAAATAGTTACTGAATATAGAAATATGTATTCTATTTTTTAATGCTTGAAACACGAAAAACTTTAATGTTTACACACAATACCTACACAAATATTATTCTAAAAGATACATAAACTGATATTTCACTAAAACAAAAAATATAAATATATAAAACAAAATGTCTCACAGTATCAAATAACAACATAATTTTTTTCATAATCAGTACCATAAAAATATAGCAGAGCTGCATGCATGTAAAGATGTTATCACAGTTTTTTGTAAATCACACTTATTGCTAACATTGAAATCGTTGTTTATTCCACTGTAAATAACGCTGGATAAATATTTTTCAAGCACCCTAAAAGGATGTTAGATCTAATCAGATTCCGTCGATCATGATAAGTCTTTTTTAAAGCTGTCTCAATAGTAGAAATAGATCTACTCGAAGGTGTTTTTGACATTTCTAACATCAATATTTCTTTCTCTTGCTCTATAATTTTCGAATCCTCTTTGGTCTCAGTTACTGCAGGGATATTTTTTAACATCTTCTGTGGATATTCAAACACTAGAATAATAATTAAAATAAATTAATAAAAAAGTAATATATTTTCATGATTCCAAAATACATTTCACTTTAAAGTTACTAGTTTAAACATAAAATAAAACAGCATGAAAAGAATATTATATTAATATTTTATTTTTGGAGATAAAGAGAGATGAAATGTGTAAATTTAAAAAAATCTTTTTTCCTTTTTAATACATTACATGGATTATTATTTTGTTGTTGTTGTTGTTTAATTTCTTGTTTTATATGTAGACATTCGAATACCATTATCATAAATTTTCAAACATTTTAAAATCTGTGATTGTTCCACTTATTTTATCAATTTGCTGGGAATATTGTACGACCTCAAGAGAAATAATGCACTTCAAGAAGAGATAACATTATAAACAAAATATCAATATTAGAAAATAAATTCAATGAACGTCAATAGATAAAACGTTTCTAACTGCTTTTTAATTAGCAGAAATCTGTCATTTACAGTAGTGTTTCTCCCCAGAATAAAAAAGGGCAGGGTGCTCCTTTTTTGAAGGAATACTTTTTTATGAAAAGGACTTTTTTGTGCTTTTCATAAGTAATAGCTTAATTATTTCAAAGTTTTCTTTCTATTTTAATTTTCACACATAAACATATTTTTCTATTGAAAAGTATTTGTAAATTTTATTATTTGGGCTTTTTAAAATCTGGCAACTGTAGGTAAAAAAATCAGCTATTTCAAACTATGAATTAAATCTTTATTCAGCTAATGAATTTTTGAATAAAAGATCCTACAAACTCTAAAAAATTATTTTACTTTGCACATTACAATTGAGTCAAGTATGTACCCGCAAAATATGGTTAAATTGCTAATATATAGTCTTTAATCCTATAAAGTTTATATAGCTGAAATAAATTGACCAATTTCAACATTAAATAGTGCGTAAAATAATTCTTAGATTTAAAAATTGTCTGTTTCAGTGTCATACATATCTCTATAAAGCTACCAATTTCATGTTTATATATGTAATACTTTATTTAATATAAGTTGAGAAAGAGCACCGGTTACTTTTTTTAGAATAGAGAGAAATGACGTTACAATCCTTTTTAATATGAAAGTGCATCATTAGTTATGTGTAACTATGAATTAAAAGTAATATTTTATTTTAAATGAAATGTGAAACAACATTGCGAAACAACATTACTTAGTTGCCTTTTATTTTAGTAATCTACAAATTTTGATATTTAATTTTTTTTACTCAAAAAATTTGTTTAAAAAAATATTTATTATTCCAAAGAAACACATTTCTTTGAGGTAAATGTGCACATTGAAGTCTTTTCATGCATTTCTATGCTGCCTATCCACATTTTTCGATGATACAATGAGGACAGACAGACATTTTGTTAAAAAAAAGTTTTTTGGAAAATCTGGTCTCTAAATCATGTAAATCCGTCAAAAAATTTTTTTGATTACAATACTTTCTTCTTTTATAGATAGAAGAAAGTAAAACGGGTAAAACTTAGCACAAACATTGTACAAAGGTAAAGAAAAAAGCAATGTATGAAGGTTGTAAGGCTGTGTCGCTAAAAAGGGTGAAAATCTTAAGTCAATGTGACATTCTTATTGCATATTTTGATATTATCTCATCAAAAACAAGGGTTGAAAAGAAAATAGCCAATTTTTTTGCTTAGTTACATGGAAATAACTTTACCTTTTAATGGAGAAAAGCTCTGCTGATTGGAATTATTGCTAGAATCAAATGGATGTTGATTGCTCTCATTTCTCTTCTCAACTGATTCTGCAGCTTTTTTCCAAGGTTTCTGCAATTAATTATAAGTAACATAAAATTAAAAGTGACAGTTTATTTTTATGAATTATATCAAATTCTTTGGAAAGTAATGTCATATTTAAAGGTAAAAAATGTTGAAATATTTAAACAATATTTGCAGAGACAAAATTAGAACAGAATTTCAAATTTAAATCTGATTGTCAACTATTGTTAATATTGTACGTTTTTTTAACAAAGCACATGAACAAAGACACCGAACACGAAAAAATATCAAAATGCAGCCATAATAACATTTTGAATATATTATTTTATAAATTACATTTCAATTTAAAAAATACCCCTTCGGAAAAAATAGAACAAAAAGTTGTTTTCCGAGCATTCCCATCTCTAGCAACAATAAACAAAATTAGCATTTGACAACCTGTTTTGGTGATCTATCCACCTGGCCTGGATAATACGCAAGTACTCAAAATACTATAAATGAATAAATAAAGATTGGTGTAAGTAGGGATTGATCGAATACCAAGTGGTCTGTCTATTCAGCATGTAAACCGAATATTCGGTATACTTAAAAGTATTCGGATGAATTTTCCAAATATTTATTTGTGAAAAGTAATAGGCAAAGTATTACTAGTTATAAAAGTACATGATGACCAATGCTCATTTGATGTTATTTTAATATGCTTCAGTGATAAGTGTTTTTTTATAAAAGCAGATACATTGCTATTTGTAGTCAAATTTTAACATGGGCAAATTTCGGTGTGAAAATCTGAGTTTTTTTTTACATCATCTGGTTGTAATCTGTTTCTTATTTGTTCATAAATCTGTTCAGCTTCAGACAATAAACGTTTGCTATAAACACTGTTGGTAGGTGCGGATAAGTATTTTCTTGGAAGTAGAAGAATTCCTTTTTACTTAGAAGTAAAATAGGTAATTAAAAGTAATGACTGATGAGTTTCAATATTATGTACATGAGTTCAGAGTTCAGCTGCACTACAAAAAACAAGTCAAAGGCCATTTAAAGGGGGAGAAAAGGGAAACTTGTTTTCTTTGTAAAATAGTCTATATAGGGGTAAAATCAAAACATATTCAGAGAAATCATTGAGAAAAAAAGTAAGGAAGATGAGGCATTTTTTCCCCTTATCATTTAACTGTTACTTCTACATTAGTTTTTTTTTTCATTTAAATTTATTTAATGTGTATTTTCTTTAATATACCACAATGTCTATCCTGTAGCTTTTATATCCATTAAATTAAAATCGCTCAAATTTTTATCTTCATCACCACATAGTTAAAGCAATATATAAAGCATAAAATATAAAGCAATAATTTGCCAGAAAATAGTTTAATGTACAAACTGACACGTTACCTTTAATATTTGAGAATCTTTCTATTCAGTGTGTTTATAATTAGACAATCAGTAATTCAGCTTAGTGATCACATCCAATTTCTTTTAATTTGAATGAATTTTTGTTTTTCCGGCCATCCTTATCCTTAATAATAGTCCATAAAATTTAATATTTATTCTCATAATTTATTAAAATAATAAAAAATAAGTGATGAATTAATGAATTTGTGAGTGGAAAGTCATTAATTTTTAGAGTAATTAAATTTAAGAATAAAAATGTAACTGAATTAAAGTATTAAGAATTTAATTTAAAATAAAGTTTACTAAAAAAGCTAAGGTATATGCAAAAAAGTTTATTAAAAATTTTTAAGTATTCGGTTGCCGAATGCTAAATATTTGGCGTACACTTTTTGACCGAATATTCAGTATTCGGTGAAATTGCTGCTTCAGTCAATCCCTAAGTATAAGTAAAAGTTTAACACACATACTTTTGTTATTATTTAGTTTTTTCCCCCCTTTAGCAGACATATAAAAGTTTTAACTTCTTACAGAACTGTTCTAGGTCTTTGAATCTTTCTCCTGTGTTCTTTAAAGCATTTTTGAAATTGGAACTCCATGCATTTTTTTAGTGTGGGAAGAGAGAAATAATTTTATGAGAAAAAGTAATATATATAGATTGCTTTTTCTGCAAAAGAAAGTGGATGTCAGTTCTTAAAGCAGGCTAAAGATCTCCCAATTTTATCAATTAAAATTATTGAAAGTTTTGAGAGAGAATAACTCCTTATAATTGTCTTTCTTTAAGCATGTTTAGGTTATTTAAAAATATTAGCACCCCCAATACTAAATTCAGATAAAAGAGTGGATATGATAATTTAAAGGGATTAAAAAAGAACGACTACAACATTAAGTTATAATCAGAGTCATTCCAAACCAGGCCATTGAAGCTATGATTTTAGATTCAGAGAAAAATTGTATATTTTACTTTTACAGTAATGCACTAGCATAAAATTATAAATATTAAATTAAAACCATACCTTATCGTTATCTGTTAAAAGATAAATAACCGTTCTTTCAGGAAGTGCTTGAAAGATTTTCTCTTCATCCAACTCTGTTCCATCTTCTAAAAATGACAAAACTTCATCTCCAATATTTAATTTTTCTGATCCTCTTCTAATCAAGTCTTTTAGAGATGAAGCAAATACAGCTTTTCTTAATGTGCTGCTCCACACTTTATACAGCTTTTCATCCATGTCTGTGATGATTTAGTGAGAAAATGTTACATTAGATTTCCACAAAACATCACTTCGAAACATATGTAATTATTGTGCTTAAAAACAGTGAAATTTGATAGTGTTATGACTTAGTAAAATTATTCATAATATGAAATTAGTCACTAAATAATTTAGTTAACTTTTAGATTCCCATGGGGGGAAAACACTTTTGGTCCCCTGACTTAAATTATTCAAATATGCAAAATATAGTTCAGCAGTACATTTGAGAGCCTGTATTTGACAAGCCTGCTTGAATTTTCCTTTACACTTTTGGTGATTACAATAATATAAAATCGTAAATTTATTTATAGATTCAAATTTTCTTGATAAAAATTAATATATTTTGACCAATATAAAGACAATTTTAAAGCAAACCAAATTAAGATGCTACTACACTCACATGAAAACAGCCAGCTGCTAATGTTAATCCTTATGGTAAAATTTTGCATTTTAATGATTTTAATTGGATAGCGACCTCAGCTATCCAATAAAAAAAATCATGTAAAAATATGGAAATGCAAACAAGATATTTTTAAAAAATTCTCTCATAGGATTAACATTAACAAGCGGCTGTTTTTGCATGAGTGAAATAGCCTTTTAAGAAAATTATTTACTGTTTTATTATTTCTAAGTCAGATTTGTTTTATGTATTGCTTTGGAGTATAACACACATTTTTTATACGCAGTTTTGTATGCAAAGCATGAATTATGAATTGTAGCTATCATCTAATTCACATAAATAATGCTTCAGGCTCAGTAAATTTATTCTTTTTCCATGCATTGGAATTATATAAAGATTTAAGGGATAATAATCAATAAGTTTATTATGTTCGATACACACATATTCATTCATGTCATTCACCTGCAGAGATCCAAAATGTAATAGTGGTTCAGATGAATACTTTTTCAAGACAAATCACAGCTTAGTGTTGACAAAAAGCATGAATAAAATTTCACCAAAAACTATGTCCTCTTTCAGAAAAGTAATTGGTAGAAACTTTTTTAGTTCATATACTGTCCCTTTCACTGCTGCTTTTGAAACTTGCACAATATTGTCAGTTTCAGTCACTTCATTCAGTATAGCTTTTTTAATCTTTTCACTCAGTACATCAGCATTAAACTTAATTCCACCAGATATATCAATGTCCTCTTTTAAAAATCTTTTAAGGGATGAACTATAGTAGGTTTGCATCAATTGATGCCTATGGGCTAAAGTTAAATAGGTGGATTTTTAAACTGCTTTGTGTGTCTTATAATTTGCTTAAAATAAGAATGTTTCCCTTCGAATCTAAAGCAAGAATATCTGATTGGTGGTCCTATCTATTGGTGGTCCTATCTGAGCAAGAATATTTTATTGGATAGCTTATGTGCACCTCTACATTGCCCCATTTTTTTCTTTTGGTTGCAGATATTTTTTATAAGGACACTTTCATTTTTGGAACCGGTTTTGAAAGTGAAAGTAACTTTATAAAAAATATTTGCAACCAAAATCGAAAAAGTAAAAAAGAGCAACGTAAAGATGGACCTCAGCTATCCAATGCAAAGAAAAATATTTCAAAACGTCGAAATGCAAACGATACAGTAGACTACCTCAAATCCTCAACCTTAAAATCTGCACATCATTGAAGATATGAACAATGAAACTAAACAAACTACTCCGTAAGCAAATCTTATATACATCATTTAAAAGTAGATTTTATTTCCTTCCGTTTGGTACCAATAACTTTCTTCTACAATAATTTGTCGCAGAATTAGTAGGGGATGTTTACATTTCTTTTCCCCACGACTGTACATAAAGAGCATAAATGTATCTTCGCTTCTAATACAATATATATATTACGGTCACTATGATTAATCCGGTCATTATTAATAATAACCGGTTATTATTAATAATGACTGGACATAATGGCCAGTTATTATTAATAATAACCACGGTCATTAATTATTAATGACCTGAATATTCGTATTGACCTGTAACATATACATGTAAGAATTACTTGCTCTGTATGTAAATGTTTGAAATAAATTATTATTTTGAAAATGGACAAACCACAATATCAACAACAATATGCAAAATAACATATTTTTAATAAAAATATATAGTTAAAATTACCCGGTAATGAACATCCTCCAAAGTTTCTGGCTTAAAAAAGGTAGAAATTTTTTTCTTAATTTTTTTCATAACTTTCTCTGACGTGATTTATAATCTAGGTCATTGTTGCCAATTTTAATCAAATTAATTAGGAAGCAAAAAATTATGTTCCACAGTGTAAGAAGGTGGTGGTGGGGGGGGGGGGGGTCATGCCTTCTCCATTTCATAAAAAAATCTATAAATATTTATCACATTTAGGCAAAATATGCCAGTATGGACACAATTAAAATATTTTATTAATTAACAGTTATAGCTATTATACTTAAGGTTTTTTTACATAATAAATAAAATAAATACAGAAATAAATTAAAATATCCAAAAAGTGAACAATGAACGGGCCGGGCCGGGTTCGGGCCTTACTTTTTTCTGAAGGATCGGGCCGGGCCTAATTTATTTTTTCTCTAGAGAGCCGGGACTGGTTTCATTCCTAATCTTCACGGCCCAAAATTTTTAGTCCTAGTTTTGAACCCGACCGTATGAAAATCATTGTCTCGGCGTGGCCTCGTCCGTTCAAAGGTCAGTAAAAAAAAATTAGACGTGTCCCAAAAATTTTTACCAAAAATGCATACATTTTTAAATCGCCGTTATTCTACAATTAAACATTAAAATTTATTATTTTAAAAGAATGGTAGACTTCTACACTTATAAAATATAGTAAAATGTGTGAAAAAGAACCTGCCTATGACGGAATCCTCTTTTAAAATGAAAAACGTGTTGATCCATGCAAAATGAATATACTAATACGTAAGAAAAGAATATATACTACATTTCCACTTGCTAAGAAGGGAACTTGTCTATAACAAATGTTTTTTTTTTTTTTTTTTTTTTTTTTTTTTCTATGCAATTCCGTTTTAGAAGATTTTACTGTATAACATTTATCAGATTTATAACACTTCAATACATGTAATATGGATTAACAATATTAATAATAACTGAAACATTTACATACAAGATTTATAAAATAAAATAAGTAAATCAAACAACAGTTTAATTATAGCTCTGCCTATTTCATTTTAAAACAATAATATTCTGTTATTGGAAAACGTGTTTTTTTTGTGTGTGTAAATATACAGTTCTGCATTTGTGTAACAAAAAAAGAGTGCCTTTTTCATTTTACTTTTCGAATCAATGTTGAATTCAGACACTTTTCTCTGGGATAGATTCCTGTGCACCAAGGGGAGATTACACTATTATTTCACAACACAGAAAATGCTTTAATCAAAAACAAAATTCTTTGGATCATTAAAAGCATAAAATCTGAAATCTTCATGGGGAGGAGGGAGCCATTTCAATGCTCCGAAAGGAATGTCCTCCCAATCCTCTGAATTCAACACTGTACCGAATAGAAGCATTAAAAGTTAAGCTTCTAAATAAATTTTACAAAACCAATAGTATGAGTAAAGTTTTAAAGTTATCAAGTGCAAAAAACTTGCATTTATTATAAGGAAAGAAACTTTCTAATTACTTACTTACATACTTTTATGTTTCTTCTAAAGATTAATCCGGTATCAAACTGATCTCTGTCCGCCATGATTCTATTCTAATCCGTCACCGTCGCTGAGCGTCACTGAGTCTCTATGCGATGGATCCTCTGCTTCTATTGGATGTTAAATTGTTTCACGTCATTCAAACGTCATAATGATTCACGCTTCCCGCGAATTGTTCCCGCGAAATCAAAGATTTTGCAGATGACAGCAGATGAGAGAAATTAATTGCATGTGCTTTTTTCTCTCTTTTCTTCATACAATATAAAGAGGAACTTATTATTATTTTTAATGAAAACTCTATTTCTTATTAAGACATCTAACTTTTCTAATTAAGCTAGAAACTATTACATGTCGAAATAAAGATATTAAGCTATTTAAATTTGCATAACAAGATTTAACAGATATAACTTTAATTAAAGTAAAAGTAATTTAATTACAGTAAAGTATTAAAGTTTATTTCTATGAAAAAAAGATAATAACTATCTGTAGTTGTTATAGATATTTCCCGAGTTCTGTTTTTAATTTTGTTCACCTTGAAAAAAAAAAAAAAAAAAAAAAAAAGAAAAGAAAAACTCAATCTAAAACCCGTGAAACATAAAGCTAGCTAGATCTGTTTCCAACGCATAGCAAAAAATAGTATAAAGCCAATCCGGAGTCCGTTTCATGCTGACAAAAATCGGATATATCGAACCCGTATCCCAAACAACTCGAAATCGGAAAAAAAAGAGAATCGCCTTAAGATATTTATTACAATCATTATACCCGACCGTTAGCAAAAGAAAAAAAAATCCCTGACGGCTCGGCCTACAGGCACAGGTAGATTTCGAAGACGCAGACTGTGGGGCGCCTGTTTGTTGGGAATTGCGGAAGAAATGACCTTTTTGCCATGATGCCGCAGTTGGGTTCCATAAGGGACCGCCCACTTCGAAATCTAACTTGTTCGCAGGCGGAGCCGGCAGGGATTTTTTTTTTTTTAATTTTTTTTTTTTTTTTTTTTTTGCTAGAAGGGTTGGTCCTATAAAAAACTTGTCAATATAAAAGTTTTAGATAATAGTAAGAGGATTTATAATAAATTTAAGCGGATTTGATATCTTGTAAATTGACGAAGTTATGAATTTTTTTCTTCTAACCCCCCCCCCCTTTTTTTTCCCCTTGGGGCCATTTTTAACGATATCAAAAATTTGTTATACATACATTTTCGGCCCTTTTCCTAGAAGTAATAATAACTTTAAACGGATTCGATAAGTATTATAATTAAGACGTAATGGGTTTTTTTTTGTTTTCACAAAAAGCCACCCCCCCCCCCCCTGGTTCGATTTTGCCCATTCACGAACTTGACCGAGATTTTATGCCCCTTGATTTTATGTATGTGTTTGGAAGAGATTTGTGAAGAATTATTCGAGTTATCGTGTCCATAAAAAAGTGACATAGATAGATAGATAGATACATAAAGTTTTGCACTGGGGTGGTTTTGGGTTGTGGGAGGCATGATCGGCGTAGATCTGCAAAAATGTTTCAAAAATACCAACATAGGGGAGAATGTAATAGGTAGTATTTCTTACGAAATCTACCTAAAAATGTAGACCCCAAACCCAGCACGCAAGAACACAAATTCAATTCGGGTATTCGTGAGTTCTGTTTAACCCATTCGCTGCCAAAAGTATAAAGTAAGAATTTTCAAATTTCTGGTTGAAAGTCGTTTGCCACCACAAATTCAGAAAGATAAATTTCGCTTTACTAATACAGCGAAATTTCTGCCAATATATAAATGAGGCATTTTTTTTTTTAATTCTAAAATAGTGCTGACAAAGTAATTAATAAATTAAAGCCACGTGTATACTCGTGGTTGGCAGCGAATGGGTTAAAAAAAAAAAAAAAAAAAAAGGTATATCCGAAACTCGATTCGCAAGAAACCAAACTGAGCATGGAATTGAATAGTATGAAAGGAGACCCGACCTGTACCCAATCCGTAAAAAAAAAAGCTTCTGAAAAATACGGGAATATCGAAATCGGCATATAGATCCAGTTGCGGAGCGCCAAATAACATTTTTGTATAGAATATGTTTTAATTCTTTGTAGAATATGTTTTAATTCGAACGCATTAAGAGAAAGTACAGTAGAACCCCGCTAATCCGAACTAATTGGGACCGGTGCCTGTTCGGATTACAAAAAATTAGGATTACCCGAAATACCGATAAAAATAGAAAAGGGGAATGATGCGTGCTAAAGAAATGTAAGTTATAAGTAATCGGTAGTATAGTAAACTGCCTCTAATCCGGCATCCTAAGCTTCAGCATGCTGGATAATCCGGCACGACTTTCGGGAAAAAATCGTATTCCTTGTTTAATCACTCCTAAAGATCTTTATAATACCAATGGAACTTAAGAATGAGGAATTACGTAACAACCCATTACAAATGGTTCAAAATCGAGAATCTATAAATAGTCCAGCTCAGTAACCAGGTCGACGTTGGGTGGGGGGAGGGGAGGGGGGAGACATTTCTGTAGATAATTTGCGAAATGAAACTATTGAAAGCAAAAATAAATTTGTATCATCTGAATTAAATACTTTTAGAAAAATTTTTTATACTGACTGGCAAACAAACTGATATTCCATATTTTTTAAAGATGGCTTCTACGAGTTGGCCTAAAGTGCACGTTTTCATTTTATATTCGTGTACATATGTTGTACTTTTATATTATTGAGTATTTTTTTTTATTCTATTCAAGCTATTTAAAGACATTCATCCTGTAATCCGAAAAATTTCGTAAGTTAATCTTTTCAGTTAATCTGTTCAAGTGTAATTTTCGAAAATAAAATCGGTTCGGATTAACCGGAATTTCGGATTATCGTGGTTCCACTGTACTTTAGTTTCTTTTTTTTTCTCTTAGTAGTTATTTAGTTATTTCAAGTCAATTGAGAAAAATAAATTTTACTTTCTTTTTTTTTTTTCTAAATCCTTCAGAGAAAAAAAAAATAGCTATTTAAATTTATAAATCCAGAGAGGGACTCTTACCCAGCGCCTGATTAACGAACAGGCCAACTAGGCCGTGGCCTTGGGCCCATGGCTGATGGGCCCCCAAAATGGTTAAAATGATTAGAAAAAGTTTCTTAAAAATGAAGTTTTCTGCAATTATTTCACAAAAACAAAACAAAAATATTTTGCTTAACTTGGCAACTTTATCATAATATCTAATTATAATTCTCGAAAAAATGTTTAGGTACTATTTTAATTTGAGGATGCCCTAAAATGTTGCTGGGCCTTGGGCCCCAGATGAGCTTAATCGGGCTCTGCTCTTGCCCCCCCCCTCCCCATCTCTTGCCAGCGCCATTGGAGTGCAATTCCAATTAAAATGTTGTTCTAAATTTCCCCATGGGCGTGGGGTGGAGAAGTAAGCTTGCTGAAAGTAACACTGACGATATTCAAATTTTGGATTCAGGTCCAACTATTTATCATGAAACAACATTGTGAAAAAAAATTATATTTTGAACGCATCATCTAACTTAGTATACATTAAACATGAGATAAACAGCAACTTTAATATAAATACGTAATTAAATTAAATTAGACGGTATTAATCGGACGGAGATATCGATGTTCACGCGTAAACCAACAATTTACACATACATTGTCGGAAACCTTTCCGTTATGGAATGTAACGTTTCTGAATTCCGCAAGTCTTCCGAAGCTTTGAATATTTTTCCGCAAATACGTGTAACGATTCCGAAATAACAAGTTATTGAGGAGAACACAAAGTTTTCTATAAATTTCCGGAAACCTTTCCGCCTTGTGACGAAACGCTTCTGATTTTTTTTACAGTGTAGCAACGATCTGCCGTATCTAGTTTTAGTCCCTAAATTTCATAAAAATCCTGTCACCTATATATAAAGACCGACACGACATATATATAAAGCAAACATTAGATCTTCTAAAATATAATATTTTTCGACAAAATATAACTACAAGAACAACGTTTAATTACATACGATTTAAAGTACAAAGAATAACTCTCGTTTCTTTGAATAAGAAATTGTTATAAGAAATTGAATAAGTGTTTTCCGACACACGTTCGACAGAGCATTTTCGATAGAGAGAACGATACCTAGATAAGAGATTATGTGCTTCCGCATACTTGTGCATCGAACCAGACTTCGCAAGTGATCTTGGGTGATCTTGGGTTTACTTGCATCCAAGAACATTTCGCAGTTTGAATGGTTGGTTTGTTTATGTAAGTTTTCATTTCAGAACACAGAGCTGTCGAATGTGTAACCAAGAGGGTTTTAACGTTTTAACTAAAGTTTACAGTTCACATTTTTACATTGTTTGTTTTAATCAGTGTTTTTTCTTATTGAGTTTAATATTAACCAGCCGAGCTATCATATATATATATATATATATATATATATATATATATATATATATATACGTTATATAAAAATTTTATTTCGCATTATTCCATTAAATTAATCTAACTTCTGACATAGTAATTATTTCCTTAATTTTTAATAATATTTATTCCTATTTAATGTCCTTTTAAAAGTAATAACACGTATATTAATAATTATCTTATTCCAAATCTTAATCTAAAACTTTAAGTTCATTCGTAACTTTTATCACCTTCCCAATCTATAAAATTTTGAGAGACGCTTATTGTCATTTCGAATGTTTTTAAAAGCCATTTTTTTATTTTTTTTATTCCATGCTTTGCTTTGTGCGCTGGGTATTTTTCACGTCAAAATCAATGCGCCGTTGTGTTGGGGATTCTTTCTTGTTAAATCTTCTCCATCGCACTTCTTTCGGTTAGCTTAATTTTGTCTGTCACCCATTGGTTCCTGCATACGTTACGTCGTTTCAATAACTCTATGCGCGGTTAACAAAACTGGCTTGCAAGCTTTTGGAGAGAAGATTTTTGTCGTGTTTGGAAGTGCTGACCAAATCGTTATCTGGTGTTCTGAGACTTAGAATTTCACAACAGCCTTTTAAGATCTATTAAATGATGTAGTGAGTTATCGTTAAGCCTGAGGGGTATAAGTTTATACCTAATACTGTGGGAATTCTTCTGGCATCGCTCCTGTTCATTAATAAACAATTTATCATGAAATTGGCTGCTCATTATTGAAGAAACTCTTGTGGTGTTTCAGCATTGCCTAACCTCCTCGCCATGATTCTTGATATCGACTGCAATCATTCACCATCTTTAACAAACTGTCATTTTCTCGTGGAATATTAAATTATCTTCGTAAAAAGTTTACATATATATATATATATATATTTGCAATGAAATCAAATATAAGTTTTAAGACATTTTCAGTAACACTACATGATACATAAATCATGTTCTGCTATTTAAAATTCTTATAAATTTAAAGGACCTACTATGTTCGTTTACGATAACTTTAAAAATAGTAATAAGATTTGCTTGGATGTAAAGTTCTTATGTTAAACAAAGTGTAACAAACGTATGACATAAACCTAAAAGTAATCAACAAAATATATTTTGTTATTACAAATTTAATTAAAAGGAATTAAATTAATTCGAAAAACTGTTATTTCAGAAATAAATACAGAAATAATATTACACTATTTTATGGAAAGAAAAAAATTATTTATTTTTATTATGACGCATCGAGTACAATATTTTTGACTTTGATTTTTATTCGATTGTGTTTCATAAAAAGAGATAAAGTGTCTTTTACGCATCGGATGAAAGACGAAATATATATTTTTCGTATCATATATTTCTTCTTTTTCTAAGTTGAGACGAAAACAGCTGTTGAGGTAAAAGATTCTATGACTTTTCCTCAGATATATATATATATATATATATTGTTTGTTTGAAAGTGTTTGAAAGCTTTTCAGATGTTTATGTTTTGTGTGCACTTCAACAATTTTTTTAGACCATGGACACTGAATCTGCATCTGGAATCTTTATTGATTATTTCTTACTATAGTTTTTTGTCATTTTGCCATAGAATAATTTTATCTAGATATATTTTTATTTCAGTTAAATACTGTAAAGTTTATTGTTTTGTCTATCATTTGTATTTTAACTTAATGAGTTTACATGAGTGGAGTAAAATACAAAAAGACAACTTGGCATTAACACTGAAACGAAAGGAAGATCAATGTAACTTATCTGACAAGAAGAATGGTAACTATATTTAATTTTATCTTATAAACTGTCTTATATTAATATAATAAAAGTAAACAAAACTAAATAAATTATGTATTAAAGAAAAACTTTCAAAGAGTAAAAATTAATACAGGGTTCGTACGCTTTTGCCACAATTTTTAATAGATTTTTGCCTTATGTAAATACAGAAAAGTATTGCAAATCCTGCAACTAAACGAAGCGTCTAGAATTTCTGCTATTTGAGTATTATACAGAAATGTTTTATTTAAAAATTGTGGTAAAAGCGTATGGACCCTGTAATAGAACTAAACAGTCAAAAATGACGATTAACCAAAAGTTTGAGTGTATGTTAAAAACGCTTTTATAATCACGAAAAAACATTGTCCGTAAACTAAAACATCGGCAATTCAATAAAACACACAGTTTCTGTAACAGTGTCTTATTTATCGAAAAATATTAAGGAAAAAAATATTGTACATATTATGATCAGAATAGAGTTAAATTACGGTTATGTATTCGTTTTCTATAAAAACGCTCGAATGACTGGACAGTTTGCTGCAAATTTTTAACAGTGACGATTAAATGTGGTGACTACGAATTCTGCGATTGAAATATTAAATAGAAATTTTCTAATCTGAAATAGTGGTGACAGGATCTTTGGAAATTTCAAGGAGTGTCTTTATCTTGAATTATGTAACATTTGAATACAGTTTTCATTTTAATAACCATCATCAGCATTGTAAAAAATGTGTGCGGCGGCAATCATTATTGTGAAATATGATATGATCTACGGTTCAAATATAATTTATTATGTTTCTATTTTGTTATTAGTATCTATCTATATATATTTATCTTACGTGGCTGTGGAATAAGACTGAATTTCTAGCTTACCGTTTGGCAACAAACGTAGTTTCCAGATCTCAGACCAATGAACAGACTAGATAGAGTAAGATCAGCTCTGCTTCCAACTCCAATATGGCGGCCAGTGTAAGAGCATTCAAATTCGAACTAGCAATTATTAAAAAAAAAAAAAAAACATGCACGTAATCCAAACCGTTTGAGATGATTCCTCATTTTAATTATGAGTAATATCGTTAATTTGAAGCGAATTCTCAACTCTTATTTATAATTTATTTATGACTTTGAACGAAAATCGGAGAGAAAAAAATCAACAGTCTAGATTAAACCTGCTGCCATCTGTTGCTATCTTGATGAAGTAAAAAATAATTCCTTTTGCAAAAATCTTTAGTACAATGTTTGATGATAGATATAAACTGTCTTCCTATCACGTTTTTTTTTTAAATGGATTTAAGCCTCGCTGTACAATATTATAGATGTAATGAGTTTTAATCTAATTGGGTTTCCAAGATAATTTTTTGCATAGTATTTAAATGATTTATGCCCATTGGTATCACTAACTAAATGTATTTTTAATTGTTTTTACAACGAAGTTTTCGTTTACTTTTTTACATTAAAAAAAGTGTCAATTTCATATGTTAAAATGATTTATGGTAGAACTTATTCTGGCTAGAGTTGCTGCAAAAACAAGTGGGTAAGTGTGATCGAAGATCGCACAAAGGTTTTCGTTTAATATTCTTTTCAAAACACTTTATACTTTCTTTAATAAATTCAAATAAATATAATTTAGCAACAACAACAAAAAAAAAGTCATGTTTTTTATAAAGTAAAAATTTACCGGTCTATTTTTCCGTTTTTTTCGAAAATCTAAACCAGCCAGATAGCGGGCGAAACCCCCTATTATATTCTGTCATAATAATATCGGACCAAATGCGATATTTAAAAAATATATAATTTAAAAATTAAACATGATGGACGCCTTCAAAATGTTAAAATATGAGAATATTTCCATAATCGGATTTTTATCATGATTCAATACATTCCTCAAACTCATATATTTACTATTATTCATATTGATACTCGCTTTGTATTATTCTCAAACATCTGAAAATTTCGTTAAACTTCCAATAGGACGTCAGATTTTCTTTTTAATTCTTTAATGAAGTGATATTAATCAGTTTTGTGTACATTCACATACTCATACTCCTTGTATTATTCAGAAATCTTAGACATTTTCCGTTTTATTTACCACTATGACGTCAATCAATTTTATTTCATATTTATCTTTTTTTCAGTTGGTGAAACTTTTTATTTAATTTTCGTTTTTCACGTGAAAATCGTCTGATAGAAAATTAATTATTGTAGAAAGAATTTCATCGTGGATTTTAAATTTTTGGCATCTGCTATAACGTAAAATGTTTAAATTTAATAGAAAAAGGCTATTAGAATTTTGTTTTTTTTATCTCTATTTATTAAAATAATACGAATTTTCCAAATTTTAATATTTTCATCTCTTCACAGCTGGTATTCTGATTTATACACGAAGTTTCAACTCTGTAAGTTACATAGTTTTCGAGAATGGCTCTGTGACAGACAGACAACGGAGCGGGAGCAATAGGGTTTCGTGAGATGAACGAAACCGTAAAAAGGGACGAGCGAGCGAGCGAAGCGAATTGGGACCACGTAGCGGTCTTAATGTGAATTGCTTTGCTATTCACTGGGGTTGGCGAGCCTTAGCGTGTAGGGGGCTGAGCTCACTAGTGATTATATAATTCTATAGTAATTTTTAATCATGAACTGGAATACTGCTCTTATTTGAGTAAATAAAAATATTATATCCCAGAAACATAATGTTGTCTTTGTCGCAAATCTAGTTGAAAGAAACGGAATATAATATCCTGAAGAAACAAATATGAATCAGTAAGCAAGAAAAAAAAAAACTGCTTAAACATTCCATAGCAGATTTCTTAGCAGATAAAAAAATATCCAAAATCAAAACTTTTCTACGTGATTGTTAATTTGGAACTCTTGTATAATATTATCCCTACTTAGATAAATAAGGAAGATATGTTTTATAAAACTAACCCTATATAGTATTTGAAAAAAAAAAAAAAATGTCTAATTTAATAAGTTCTAATAATAAAGTCTAATTATAATAATAAGTCTAATTTAATGAAATGAAATGTTACGTTACAGCAAAACAAATATAGCTGCAGTAAACTCTATAAACTAGAAAACAAATTCATTTAAAAGTGAAAACTCATTTATGGGAATTTGTAGTATATATGTATGTAATATATGCTTTACAAATTTGATAAAATCTGGTAGCCAGCGAAAAAAGCTAGTAAAATATTTAAGCAGTTCAGAATGCACAAAAGTTTTTTATGAGATTACTGAGAAAAAGTAACAAGAAGCATAGTTTAGAATAGTACATAATATAGAAGCATAATATAAACTAAATGTATTAATAAAACGTATCAAAATTACATATCGCTCAGGCTGAATTAACCAGCATGTTTTGGGAAATGCTGTGTGCCGCATGCTTCAAATGTTCGAATCGTTCTGTGCTACAAAACCTATATATAATGAGGGGGTCATCGATGAAATAGTAAAGCAGGAAAACAATTTTTGCCTACTTTCCTGTGGGAGACAGTCAAATGTTTCTGATTTTCTTAATTTAAATTTTGTATCTGCTGAACTTATTTTTCCCAAATTAAAAATAAAATATAAAATATTTTTTGTTTGAATGTAATTTCTAAGTTTATTTCTTAACATTTCGTAACTTTGTCACATCTATAACGAAACATATTATGAGAATTTTACTTCCAATGAATTAATTATAATAACTTATGTGTTATTATTCTTTAAAATGAATGGGATAGATTAGTCAGTTTTAATACTGAATACAGAAACTTACAAAATATCTGATAATAAGCGCCAGATTAAATAAATTGGTCGCCAGGTAAAAAAAAACTTGGTCACTAGTGGCTACATGACGACGGCATTTGTCAAGTCCTGTATATATATCTATCTATATACAGGGTGATTTTTCTTTAAAGTTGTGAAAGTAAAACCCTATAGCAAAAGAACCACTGATCCAAATGACCTAAAATTTCACCAGTATGCTCCCAAAGCAATGGGAATTTTTTTGGCGTGTTTAAAAAAAACTTAAAATCGCACCGACAGATGGCGCTGTACATGCAGTAAAGTCGGGAGGCGAACTTGTGCCCGGCACACGCACATTGGCGATAAAAACGTGAAGTGCGCACATCTCGTTATCATTATTCTACGGAAATCCTCGCAATGACTGCGCCATTGACGGACCGTGCGTTGTTAGTGAAACTGTATTATCAGAATAATGACAGCGCAGCAACTGCTTTTAGGAGATTTAGGACACTTAAGAATTTAAGAAAAGGTCCAATGACGACAGAGGTTCTACGGAGGATGGTTTCTCAAAGTACCGTCCATTGTTTTCCTCCCACAGACGATATTCTTTGTTTCTGCTACCTTATAGCGCCATCTGTCGGTGCGATTTTAAGTTTTTTTAACCATGCCTAAAAAATTTCCACTGCTTTGGGAGCATACTGGTGAAATTTTAGGTCATTTGGATCAGTGGTTCTTTTGTTATAGTGTTTTACTTTCACAACTTTAAAAAAATCACCCTGTACATATGTGTGTAAATAGACGTGTGTGTCCCTATATTTCAATTTGAAGCCACAACTGCCCATCGAATACCACTGGTGTTTATGTGTGGTAGTAGCCTCGAGTCTCCCATCGTGCACTATGGTGGTTGCATGTCGGTAGCTGTGGGGGCGTGAGATATAGGGTGGTTGAAAGTGGTGGCCCTAGAACATTTTCATATTTCGGCCAAAGTATTCTCAAAAAAAGGGTTGGAATCTTCTTCAACGGGAATTCGTTCATTCAACTTAACATGAACTAATTAATATAGAGATAGCTAAGTAAGATGATTTTGCACCCCCGAGCAGTGGAAATTGAAACTGAATGATATTTCAGCGCGTGCCTAACATTCCTGCTATTAAATGGCGTAGGCAGCGGGGACGAGTGCCGGAGTTTCTTTCGGAAAGAGAGAACAGAATGCGCGCCGAAAGTGACTGTTTTAATCGAAACCGCAAAAGAAAGTTACAGATTTTTGGGCAACGCCGACGGATCAGCCAAGCATATATATATATATATACACTTAATGTCCACTGAATTACCTGATATTGAGACACCTGATTATAAATGAGTTGTTCCTTCTCTGACCCGATAAGGATTGCCGCATGAAGAGGAATGATTTTAACATGTCTAGTAAAGTGTTGCGAAGGTATGGCATGCCAAACATATACTACAAAATTCCATAAATAAGTTGAAGTCACTGATGTGTGATGATGCGTTTGCACATTTTTTCAGGAGTATGTTAAGGGTAGGGAAAGGGATTTAAAAATACAATAAATTTTAACGAAAATTTTAGTAAGGAGACTTCTGTGAATTTTCCCTTTAATACAGATTATTTCCAGTGTGATATTTGGAAAGAGCAAGTATTCTCCTTCTACTTTTATTTATATCGGGGTGGCAGAAAAGCACAGAAAGGTAAAAGGGAACATATAGATTACAAAATACATATATCGAGTAACAGAGGGTTGTTTAGTAAAAGAGGCTTGTTTACAAAGAGGGGGTTATTTAGCAAGCGAGAGTTGTTTAGTAAGAGAGGGTTGTTCAGTAAGAGAGAGTTGTTTAGTAAGAAAGAGTTGTTTAGTAAGAGAGGGTTGATCCATAGGTCCAAATCATTGCCATGAAAACATATCTCCGTTCGAGGCTGAGCCGGTATGACCTTGTATGCTACCAATCTGGCATGCTAGATCCATGGTTTCTTAAATCTGCTGCAATATTCTTAGCCTGAGATCAGTGTAACGCAGCCGTAATCGAGACTCATCACTACGTGCTACTTGCCTAAGATCCACACACGTTATTATCTGGCCCATGCAAGACATTCCACCAAGTAGTGCGCATGGGAAAGTGGTACTCTGGAATGTTTTCTGCTCTCGAAGCCCATTTTTATGAGCGTACCTTGCATTACCTGAACACTGATTATCTGTATGGTCCTCTCTTCATATTGGATGATTACCTGAGTTAAGAATTGCTGGCAACGGTTTCATTCGATACAGCTTGAAATTAATTAAAATCTGTGCATCCTTTATACGAGAGTTGTTCAATAAGTTTTGCCTCTACGTCTGTAACTACTTTATTTACAGAACAAAATGAAATATTTTAGATTGACAAGTAACTTTAAAATGTCTTTCATTTCATGATGATTTTTATTTTGCAGGTAGGACCACTGACGTGTAAACAGCGAAACGCAGAATGTCGAACAATATGGAAATGCGTTTATAAAACCGTGCAGAGATCGAATTCCTGATTGCGGAAAGTGTTGCGCTAATCGATATCCACAGGCGAATGAGTGCTGGGTATGACGAAGCATGTGTGGACAGAATCGCCGTCAGCAAATGGGTACGTGGAAGCTGGACTTAAACCCCAGGCACGTCAAGTCGGAAAGATAAGCCCCGTTGTGTACGGCCGAGGACCGCAGACAGTGCAGAGCATTGATAACGTGTCAACGTACTGATTCGTGATAACCTCATATTCACATATGCGGTGCGTTATTGGTGTCGTCAACAGCCGTTTTCATTTTTCTGCGACGGCTGGCAACAAGAAGTGTATCGATGGTGGAGATGTATCGCCACCAATGGTTACTATATCAAAATATAAGGCACCCCTTCAAAACCGGACATTTCAAAATTACTTGTCAATGTAAAATATTTTATTTTGTTCTGTTAATAAAATAGATACAGACGTGGATGCAAAACTTATTGAACAACCTTCGTGCATTGCCGATTTACTACTCCCTACAAGGCAGTCACATTGGATACACCTCTTTTTTAGGATAACGTTTTAAGTTTATGTCTTTGTGAGACAATTTATAACGATTTGTTTTTTCATGAGAGATAAATTCTATGTTCACCCAATTTTAAGCATTTTTTAAATATTTTTCTTTTTTAATGAGAATTTATAATAAATTATACTGAAACCATTTTGAGTGTTTTAAATTCTTTATCTTAAATGGTGAGGTTAATTTTGATAATTCCATTTGATGTTGTCTTATGTTATTATTTTTTTAGCTGCATTTTGCAATGTATTATTTTATTATTATTATTATTTTTTTTTTTTTGAAGAATCAAGATATTAGCACATCATTTTTGTGACAAAACATATATAAAGTTAATATTTGAGTTTGTTTATTCCTAGAAAACATAAACTATATAAGATTTTATTAACAATATTTTTGAGTAAAAACGTACGATAAAGAAACCACATTTTAGAAGCAGAAATAAATTTCCTTTATGGTAATGTAAAAACAAATATTAACAAATGTATATATTTAAAATTGAAATGAGCACGTAAATACACGACATTCGATTGTTGATTTAGTTTATCTTATTATACTTTTAATAGTAACATACACAAATGTTATTTCATTTCGTTTATTTATAAGACATCGACGATACGTTTTCAAACTTTCGAGAGTTACGAACAGAATATTTATCTAAACATGTCTCTATTAATATAGGTCATTGAAACTATTTATAGCAGATATACATAACTATTAGTGTCTATTGATGATTTTAATGTTTTGAAATATTTACAGAGCTAAGAGATAGATATATTCATTATTCTAATGCTTGAAAAATTAGAAATATATCATTGCTCGCAAAAAGAATATATGTATTTGCTAAAAGGTTAATAGTTTGCTGTATTACTTATGTTTTGAAACGTATAAGAAACTGATAAGATAAATATAAAGGATGGAAACAGATGAAGATTGTTAAATAATTTGTATAAGTTTTAAATCCAAATTTCTGTCAGAAAAATTTAAGAACATTTTCATTTTTGATTTAGTATTCAATACTGGATACGTATAATTGTTTGCATCGTGTTTCAGTTTTGATTAGAACTTCAATAACATAACTTTGAACATTAGTAATTTTGAAACAGTGAAATATGGTGCTGAATTGTAATTTGATTTTCTTTTCAAAATCAGATATTTAACATCTTACTTTAATGACAGACATACTAACGAAAAATGCTGTTGTACAATGTACGATATCAACATTGTTTTACATACAATGTAATGATGCAAAACGTGGATAATATACTCAAAAATAGTTGGTTCATGGATGAAACTAATAATGTGATTACAGTTATAATAATTCTAGTTACATTAGTTTCTCATTTGTTTATTAATAGAAGATATATATTGACATACGAGCATTTTTTCACGTGTTATATCGCCAACTTTTAGAATCTTTTAACGTGAGTGAATTAATTAATTGAAAGAGGTTTTTATTCATAACAAGCGGCCCGTCCCGGCTTCGCGCGGGTGGACAATGTGTCGACTGTCGACTACAATGTAAGGTAGGGAAAGATAGGCACTTTAAAAAAAAATTGTTCTAAATCTTCTAAATCAGATAAAAGCAGTTAGACACAATTTCAGTTCTTACAAAATTTGAACTTTAAATAAAAGCTTGTAAAAATGTGATAAATATTTTTTTTCGGTTTATTTACATATTGAAACTAATAAATTAATTTTAATATAGCAGAACCACTCGGCTTCGCCAGAGTTAACATTGGACTTCTGGGTAACATAAATATTAAAAGAAAACTGCCCAGTTAAACTGACGGCATTGAGCTCACAGGCTATTCACACTAACTGTAAATTATATTATTATTTCAAAGAATTTGAAATAAGCCCTCGAAAAATGAAGAAATCGACAATATATTAAGAGGGGGGAACCATCCCCCGTTTCCCCTTCTTATAATTAACCAATGAACCCATAAAACTAATCAGAGAAGCGCCTTACCACAATGAACCTATATACAAAATTTGAAAAAATCAGATAATTCTGCATGAAAAATCCATTTATCTAAATTAAGGGGGGGATAGCCCCCCGTCCACCCTTTATACTTAACCAAAGAACCCCCAAAACTAATCAGAGAAGCGCCTTATCACAATGAACATATATATAAAATTTGAAGAAAATCGGATAATTCTGCTTAAAAAACCCATTTATCTATATCAAGAGGGGTTAGTCCCCCCCGTTCCCCCTTTTATACTTTACCAGTGAACCCCAAAACTAATCAGGGAAGTGCCTTACCACAATGAGCCTATATACAAAATTTGGAGTAAATTGGATAATTCTGCATGAAAAACCCATTTATGAAAATTAAGGGGGGGGGGGTAGCCCCCGTTTCCCTCCTTTACACTTCACCAATGAACCCCCAAAACTAATCAGGGAAGCCCCTTACCACAATGAGCCCATATAGAAAGTTTGAAGAAAATCGGATAACTCTGCATGAAAAAAATCATTTATCTAAAATAAGGGGGGAGGATTAACCCCCCCCTTTATGCTTAACCTATGAACTCCCAAAACTAACAGGAAAGAACCTTATCACAATGAATCTATATACAAAATTTGAAGAAAATCGATTAACTCTGCATGAAAAAAATAATTTATCTAAAATAAGGGGGGAGTATTAACCCCCCCCCCCCGTTACCCCCTTTATACTTAACCTATGAACCCCCAAAACTAATCAGGAAAGAACCTTATCACAATGAACCTATATACAAAATTTGAAGAAAGTTGGATAATTCTGCATGAAAAAACCATTTATCCAAATTAAGGGGGGTTAGCTTCCCGTCCCCCCCCCTTTATAGTTAACCAATCAATCCCCAAAACTAATCAGGGAAGCGCCTTATCACAAGGAACCTATAAACAAAATTGGAAGAAAATCGGATAACTCTGCATGAAAAATTCATTTATCTAAATTAAGGGGGAGGATTCCCCCCCCCGTTAGCCCCTTTATACTTAACCTATGAACCCCCAAAACTAATCAGGAAAGAACCTTATCACAATGAACCTATATACAAAATTTGAAGAAAATTGGACAATTCTGCATGAAAAAACCATTTATCTTAATTAAGGGGGGTTAGCCCCCCCGTTCCCGCCTTTATAGTTAAACAATCAATCCCCAATACTAATCAAGGAAGCGCCTTATCACAAGGAACCTATAAACAAAATTGGAAGCAAAACGGTTATTTCTGTCAAGAGTTATCGCGTTACGTACGTACATACATACATACATACATACAGAACGGGCGGGCACATAAGCTCTCAGGCTTTGATAGCCTGTGAGCTAAAAATGTATTATCCCAAAAATACGCTGATCACAACAACGCATTCTCGTCCGACAACCGTCAAAGTGGCAATCTGAAAAAACTTATGTTTTTGACGCAATCATACTCTAAATCCCTCAGCTTTATAGATGATTAACTTTTTTTTCCTTTTAAAAATGTCTTATGCAAAATATCTAACAAAAAATCAGCAATAGTTGTCTCGTCTAATCTTCAATTATCGGGTCCTTTTCCGATGTTCAACCTTTTTAGTGGGTGAATTTCTAAAATCGCCGAAATACCTATTTAACTATTTTTTAGTATATTTGTAATCCTGAATTTCGCGCTCCTTCCTAAAACTGCTGCTGAGATTTGGCGAAATGACTTAAAACGTTCAATCTCCCCATTTAACCCCCTTAGGGGTGAATTTCTAAAATAGCTGAAATACGTGTTTCGCTATTTTTTTAATAGATTTATTATCCTGAATTTAATGCTCCTTCCTAAAACTGCTGCTTATATATGACAAAATGACCTAAAACGTTCGACCCCCCCCCCCCCCAATTTAAACCTTTTAGTGGCTGAATTTCTAAAATCGCTGAAACACGTGTTTAACACTTTTTTTCGTAGATTTGTTATCCTGAATTTCCTGCTCCTACCTAAAAATGTTGCTGAGATATGGAGAATTGACTCAAAACTTTCGACCCCTCTTTAACCAACCTCGGGGGTATTTCTAAAATCACTGAAATACGTGTTTAACACTTTTTTTAGTAGATTTGTAATCCTGAATTTTATACTCCTATCTAAAACTGCTGCTGAAATATGGCGAAATGACCTAAAACGTTCGACGAACGTATAATTAGGTTATCCCCATTTCATCCTCTTAGGGATTGAATTTCTCAAATCGCTGAAACAAAGTTTTTACTCATTTTTTTAGTAAATGTCTTATCCGTAATTTCGCGTTCCTACCTAAAATTGTTGCTCAGATATGACGAAATCACGTAAAACGTTTCACCACCACTTTAACACACTTCGGGGAGGGGGGGGGGAGGAATTTTAAAAAAAGCCTTCCTTATTGCTTCTCCAGTGCCATAACAGCAATCTACGTTTCGTGATTCTGACTTTAGTCTTTTCAGCTGAGCGTTGATGACTCACCCAGTCATTCAGTCAGGCATTCTCTCTTTATATAATTAGGTTATAACAGCAATCTAATTTCCGAATTTCATGATCTTGACCTTAGTCGTTTCAACCGGCCTTAAATGAGTTACCCAGTCAGTCAGTCAGGCGTTCTCTCTTTATATAATAGAAATACAGAATAAAATTTACAGAATAAAAATATAGTCTGTGATGTTTCAGATTTGTGTCGATGCAGCAATAGTTATTTAAGGCTATCTTTATGAATATTCTGATTAAAAGTATTTAACATATTTAAGAACATAAAGTTATTTGAACAATTTCTTTAAGATTTCACGTTGTCTGTAATATTGTGTATATTAAAAATCACTTTCGAAAATAGGTATAGAAGTTCATCATAACTGTACGTGGCGAACTAAAAAATAGACCAAGGTATATTCAATTTGGAGCACATCAGCTTTTCAGTATGACAAATATACAAACAATTTTGATTCAATAAACATTTTGCTTTAAAAAATTTAAAAAGATTATTCATGACATGTTGAAAATGGTATTTGTTATATTTATAAATATTACGTACAACTTTAGGAAATAAAGTGTTATATTTTAACATTTATTATTTACAGTTTATATATAATTCAAATCCTTTTACAATTCTTCTTACTAATATAAAATAGATTTAAAAAACGTATGGAATAAACGATGAGACAGAAATCTCTAATATTTTCTTCATGGAATACTTTCTACAGATTTTATTCATAGTGTTATTCTTTGGTTGATTTGCTTCAGGCGGAAGAAAACAGACATGAAACAGACATAAACATCAATCGAACAGTGAAGTATAAGAGTAAAGTCATTCTAAAAACTTTTCTATCAGATAAAATCTACCCTATATATATAAAATCCTAATGAAACGAATTTGTGAAACGATTTTATGAAACGAATTTATGAAACGATTTCATGAAACGACTGATTAAACGACTGATTATGTTTCAGGGCTATTTTTAATAAAATATTAAACGCTTGATGGTGAAATTAATACCAATTGTCCATAAAAATCCGCGGATGTCAAAACTGGTAATAGAATTTTGAAATTGGAATTAGTTTTCGAGATATTATTTTTTTTCTAAATTTAATGACATTTCTGTAATGATGGCAACTAATTACTCAGTTTTTTTGTGACAAAAAAGGGGAAAAAATTGAAAAGGATCCCGATAGGGATTATTGATTTCTTTTTATTCGTCATTTTCAAATTGAAATTGAATTTATCTTTTATTTCAATCGATAATGAAGACAAGATTGTGATTAAATTATGTGTTTCAGGAAAATTTGAAAAAAAAAAAAATAACTAATTCGGATATTTGAAACGAATATATAAAATAATAATTGCCCAACTGAACGGAAGGAGAATAAAATATCCTGCTTGGTTTTCTATCCTGCTTGGTTTTTTCCGCCAAGCTTTTTAAAAAAGCGTCAGAAACCCTATAATAGAAAAGCACCAAAAGTTCATTGCGTTTGTTTTCATAACTTTTGGCAACAAATCTATGTATATTAACGAATCTATCCTTTTTTAAGCTCGAATTACGCCAAACCTAAAAGCAAAGGATCCTATACTGGAAAAGTACCCGATTTTCTTATGGACAATATTCAAGTGACATAACATGGTGTAAAATTATCGCGGATAGCAAATTTGTTTAATTATCTCATCAGTTGATGCCGAATAAATGCGAGCATGCATGCACAAAATATTTAATTTTGTATGATAAATAATTATTAGAAAATTCGTATACACATATTAATTAAAATAAATAATTTACATATTTAAAATAACATGAAAATATGCATGATGGTGCACTGAAATAGAGAGAAAACCAAAACCTGTTACTGAAAATGTCTATAACTTAGTACTTTTCAATACCGTGGTTCTTAATGTTATTCACAAGCAGATGTGGAATTTTTCTCATCCTTAAATGCAAAGGAAGAACAGAATACAGATCGTTGTTATAAAAATCCGAGAGGTAGCATAATTTAAACCTAACCATTTTATACAAGCTGGTTTTCAAGTTGTAATAGATTTTACTTATCAATCTCGAAAACAGTCGTCAGTTGTAGCAACAGCTGTCTATGAGGTCATGATAATCAAAAAATGCCCCATTAAAACGTTAAAAGCATGGCAACCGAATTACAGATTTACCAATATTTTTAAAATAAAGCACGCTGTCATGTTTTTAGAGTCCTCGAAGTCTGAGCGGGGGTTGGCGAGCGTAGCTCGCAGGGGGTAGGCCCCCTAGTATATATATATAGTTTTTAATAAACATCTTAAAGAAGTATTCGTTTAAATAGTAATTTATGCTTCTGAATAGATGGTAAAATATATTTAAATAATCATAGTATAAAGTTTCAACTGTATATTTCTCTGAAAATATAAAGTTTCTGGCGGTGTTTTCATGAATCGATGTGACCTCATTTTTCCGCAAAATTTTAAATTTAAATTTATATTTATTTATATTCCAAAAATCACACAATAAATTTACATTCATATTTAATGCTTGGAAATTTTTCCAGAGAAAATTTCACACGCCTTGCATTTGTAATATTCAAATTTTAATTGCTTAATAGGCGTATAGCCAACATAGTGAAAAAGTACCCAAGTCGGGATTCGAACCCGGGTCACCAGATTAGCTCACTGACTTTCTACCAACTGAACCACTTGGGAACGATACTCAGCTTGGAACGTTATGGTGAAAAAGTTCCAAGCTGAGTGTCGTTCCCAAGTGGTTCAGTTGGTAGAACGTCAGTGCGCTAATCTGATGACCCGGGTTCGAGTCCCGGCTTGGGTACTTTTTCACTATGTTGGCTATACGCCTATTAAGCAATTAAAATTTGAATATAATAAATTTACAGTCTCAGATTTCCTGTATATATTTATTAAAATCAATAGATGATTTATACTAGGACAAAATAATTTTATTTTTCGATTTTTTAAAACGGATATTTTCACTGAACCAATTTTTTTTTAGTCCATGTAGAGATCTCATCTCACATGAACAGTTTAAAGCGAGTTGCTAGCTGAAAGTAACTGGCTTGGCCTCTTGCTTGACGCCTACTGTTCATGAGATCCTTGGTACAACTCCCGCCTGCTGCAGCAATCTACTCATCCATATATCATTTCAGATCTCGATATCACAAGTTGAATCGTTAAAAGAAAAAAAAATGCGCCGATGCAAATCTATAAATGTATTAAAATGTACAGTAACATAGAAAAGAAAACGAGTGAAAGCATTAAAATTTTCAAATTAACAAAAAGCATTACAATGGCTTTCTTATTTTATTATTTACTAGCTAACCCGACCGGCGTTGCCCGGGCCCGAGATAATTACAATCTCAGAGAAAGGCGTTAACCCCCTCCCTCCCCATACCCGCAAATATAATGAATAATTTGTTCAAGAGAACCACCGTCACCTACATTAACGCGATCATTAAAAAAAGAATTAAATTTTTCTGAACATAACGAAGACGTACGCTAAAATAGCCTGCAGATGACACCCCTTCCCGAGCTCAATTTCAAATCTATATCTTAATTAGTTACCTAAATTTTTGTTCATTAGTAAAAATTGGCAATTATTTCCTTTCATTTTCGCAAACTAAATGGAAGGATCGGCCAGAGAAACAGATCTCTTTGTAGTTAAGTTTTTAATGAAAGCAGATCCCTGTCTGAAACTTTCTCGGATTGTTTTCACTGGCGCCGGAAGATTTTTGGCAGTTTTTTGCATAAATTAAGAAAAATTACCGACCGAATTTTTCAAAAATCACATAGTCAGATGCAGATTTTTTTTTATTCGTTCATTTCCGCTTGCAAATCCAATGTGTCTGTTCTTTTCTTTCGCCATTTTGATTTAAAAGATGTAATTTTAGAAGCGATGGTTAATGAGAATCTAATTAATATCTTTGATAACTATCAAAATATTAAAATTTTAACGTTCAGATGCACCTGGAGAGTGTTTCGATTACCTAAATCTAAATTTCCAGCCTTCTAGGTGGGCTAGATTTTGCTAGCCATCGCAGACAGACAAACACACACACACACAGAGCGAAACTTTCTTTTATTAATCTAGATTATAATATAGATTACTAGACATCAGTAAAATTCCATTTTTAATCTACACTCACAAAAGAAAATATTTTAAAACACTGACTGCCATTTTTTAATATTTTTAATTTCTGAAACATTTTAAAATTCTGGTTTTTAACACTTTCCAACAAACGTATAACGTGTTTTTCAATACGGTTTGCCTGTCTGTTCGTATGTCCGTGTTCTAACTCTTGTAAATAAACTTCGATTGGCATGTAACTTTTATATGTTATTGAAGTTTAGTATAGAAAGGACGATATTGAAAATGAAGTGTGTTGAGATTATACTTTGTTTACAGGGACACACAAAACAATTACGTTACGTTATGATTTATCTGAAAAAAGTCTACGATGCGTTTTATTGACGTTACCATAATTGACACATAATGAGATTGATATGCATCACTGACGTGGACTACAACATATTTTTTCATAAGTACAGGATGGATAAATAGCATTTATAGTTTATGTAGAGGACACACAAAGAATTCCATTACAATATAATATATTGGGAAAAATTGGTTACGTTGCCTTTTAAGGATATTATGATACCGCAAACAGAACGAAATGAAAAAATAGAACTGAAATGCAATACAACATGTAGATTTCAGAGTGCGTAGCGTGTATAGCTCATTTACAGGGACGCACAAAAGAATTCGGTCACAGGACTGACTATCTAAATTATAAAGGACAAACATGTCCGTGCGAAACGCTGACGGCATTTTGCGAATGGCAACAGTTGACGATGAAATTTCGGTTTTTACGAATTTTGCTACTGCATTTTTTTTTTCTAAACAACGCACATTTTTAAACTTTACACCGTTATATAGGAAAAAATAATCTACTTTCAAATGCAATCTGTTTGTAAACTGTATCTTAATTGACTGATTTATTATAGCATTTAAATTAAATTTCAAGCATCATTTAAAAAAAAAAAATCTATATCGCTTGCAGACGATTACAAAATATGAATACCGTTTGCACCGAGGCTAACGGAAAAGAAAGGCTACCGCGGTGCTTTACGCGTATATGTTTTTTACAGACCGCGGGAGTCACGTGTTGCTCGAATCCACCAATGGAGGTGTACGAAAAGAGCATCACGTCACTCTAGCGGTCTGTAAAAAAAGATAAGTGGAATGCACCGCGGTAGCCTGTCTGTTTCGTTAGCCTCGGTTTGCCCTTTAAACGGTATAAAAAGTTCAGCATTTGTCTTCAGCTAATAATATTCAATAACGCAATTAAAACTCCATTAAGGAATAAATAAAAGAGTATAAATAAAACACAGATTTAACAGACGTGTAATTAAAACAAACGCTTAAAACTGCTGAAATTATCAGAATAAAAACAACTGCTGTAGATAACGAAATTTTTAGCGATTTCTTTGGTGTTGTTAGCGGGCAATCTAAGAAAAATTATTAAATGTAAAAAAAACTCTATTAGTTTTCAATAACAGAAAATAAAAAATGGTTTTCACATATATTCTCTATCCCGGGAAACCCGGGTTGGATGCCTTAGTGATCGATAATTGCTGGATATGTGTTTTCCGCTGTGGTATGGATTTTTACACTTTTCTAAAGTGCATTACGTGGTGTGTATAAGTTCTGTAGATCATATATATCGGACTGCATGACAAAATTCGCACACATTAATACATATGGGCAGAAATTGTTGAAAATTAATTTTTATTGAATGATGTGTTTTTTTTTTTATTACTTTTTTAAAAGTCGTAATTCATTGATTGAAATAATACAAATTCATAATAATATTCTTATTACTTATGAGAAATAATCTATGCCTGATGCATGATTTTTCGTTGTTATTTAACATTATTATGGCTGATAAACTAAAACCATTACAACTCTACGAACCGGAAGCCTGGATTTGCAATCTACTAATACACTCCAATCTCCGTTTAATATGTTGTGGATACATGGAAATGTTAAATTTTAAAACTGTTTATTAAAAACGTTATGCTCCATTTGTTGCTTTCTAGTAAAAATTAAAAAATAACCAGCTATTTAATTTATCACTTTCAAAATTTCTGCTTACCATTGTTTCTCTCAACCGAAAAAAAAACCTTTCAAGATCTATTTATAAAAAAATCCTGTCTTTTGCTCTCTGTAACATTAAGTAAATAATCCTCTTCATTAGAAATCGTCCACTTATACAATTTATGCTGCTCTACTCTCTCAGACCACAAAAAGTTAAAAAAGTTTAAACCTCTTTATATAGAAAAAAAGTCCTATTTACTACACTCTAATAACAATAAATAGATAGTTTGTATCTGTAATTATCTCTCTATAACAATACATACCCTGTTTTGCTCAACCAAGTATACTTACTAGATTATTTTTTAACACAATTATTTCAAATTGATACAGCAATCATACAAGTTGTAAATTTCCAACTGGACGAAAAATGTCCGGGCCAGGATTCGAACCTGGGATCGCTTGGTTGAAGCCGCCACGCTCTACCACTGAGCTATCCCGGTCGAATCTGGAGGGCATAATTCATCCAGTTAATCTTATTGATCAAAGCATCTTGTCTGATATTTTAATCAGCTCAACAGAAAAGATCGCAGGTAAAGGGTTGGGTTGATTATTGACGGCCAATTATCGACACTAGGGATATAGGCCCAGGGGGAGTGCCCTTCGTGGGGGTCTTTCTAAGGGAACCTAATCCGTATTTACGCATGGAGAAAATCCACGGCTCGAAAGAAAACCACGAAAACTCCGAGCGATTAGGCCGACGGGCGCGATTGGGATCGAACCCAGCACCTCCCGTCTACCAGCTTCGAGAGCACAACCTCTCAGCCACTGGTGGGGCCGCAGGTAAAGGAACTCCAGTAAACGCTGGATACGTGAATATACTAGATTAGTTTTTAGCACAATTATTTCAAATTGGTAAAGCAATCATACAAGTTGTAATTTTCCAACAGGACGAAAAATCGTTTTTCGTCCAGTTGGGAAATTACAACTTGTACAAGTATACTTATTTTAAAATATATAATTCTAATTTTTTTTTAATTTATGTAGCTCATATAAATTAACATTCATATACATTAATTATCTTCTTCTCTCCAAAAGTCTTCTGTTTCCCGATGCAAACAATTTAAAACATTTTATGCAAAACCTTAAAAAAAATTCTTTATTTATTTTTATTTTTTTGTAGCAAGGTTAAATATTAGTCATCTAAAACCTCTCTCTCCCACGCTTAAAGTTTGCTCCTTTCTCTCCCAAAGGCAAAAAGAAACAAAAATTTCTTTTCTGCAGTCTGGTTGCTCTTAGCGCTGAAAATCTCATATATATTTAATATTTTAAAATTATTATATTTTGTAAAATAACTTTTCGATCCACAGTAACAAAAAATTAGGGATGAGAATTGCCAAACTGCAAAAAAGAGAAAATCTTTCCACTCCTCGTCTCCATGCTAGAATTCCACCCTTTTTTCTGGGGGTGAAGAATGACAGTTTTGAGAGAGGAGTTAAATGATTGATTCTTTATTTATTGTTGCTACAAAGGAGCAAAGAGCATAAAAATCTTTAAAAATAATCAAGTTTTAAAAATTTCAATCTTTGTCTGCTGTAGGAGGTCAGAGGGAAGCAGAGGTATTTTCTATTCCTTTTTTACTTATTTATATACTTCTTCTTATTATTTATATTATTTATTTATTTTGATGGGAGAAGAGATAATTTATGTGATTATTTAATTATTGTTATATCAAAGATATACATTTGGAAAATAATTAAAGAATTTTTCTTAAAGATTTTAAGCTTTGTGTTCTGGGGAGGGAGCAAAAGGGAGAAAAGATTTTTTTTTTTTTTTTAAGGGCTGGGAGAAGATAATTTACACAAATATTTAATTATTTTTATAATGAAATCGCAAGTAGAGCAGAAAATATAGGGGAGATAGGGGATGAATGGGACATTTTCACAAAAATATTTATTTTAAATATTTTATTTGAGTTATTATTGATATTATATATCGCATTTCATACATTATGTGTTTGTCTACATAGTATGCACAATATTTATTCAAGATTATTATTATACAGAAATATATTATGAAATTAAAAAAAATTCCTATCTGTCCCAATCATCCCCACAGCAGTGATGGATGGGACACAAATATGTTCCTCTCTGTATTCAATGATACCAAATTAAAATTTATAATTATAAATTTATATGTAATTATATTTGTAATATATGATCTTATATGGCTGTTATATATCAGTGTTAGTAATCTAAGAAGTGAAAACACAGTTAATTATGCATTAAAAAATGTAATTTATATTATATATTATAACTGAAATTTTAATGAATTAAAAAGTTAACGCACGGATGCGCAAATATAGTAACACAATAAATGTGGGCTGTCTAAAATGTTCTAAATGTGGTCTGTCAGTCGCATAAGCTGGTATAAAATCAGTTTCAGTGAATGTATTGCTGCTAAAAAGGAAAATGGTAGTTTTCCTAAAACGACTGGTTATGTTTATGTTGCTAGTACTAAAAGCTGACAAAAATGCCTCCTTGGCAAAAGCTGAGAGGTTATAAATTGTAATATGCTCTCCAAGATTATTTGTTAGCTAATCATCTTGGACTGATCTCAACTTTGCCTTTAAAGGTCCTTAAACAGAAACATCCATTGGCTGAAGACGACGGTGGCTACAATGATGAGGAAATGTTAAAAGAACAATTAACGTAAATTATTAATTTATCAACTTATATAATATTATTTAGTTAATAAGAAAAAATTCAGTATCCTCTAGGTATGAATGAAGCAGTCACATTCATCCACATTTGAAATGTCTCAGTCATCCCTATTTGAAATATCAATCATCTCCATAATGCATATATTCAATTGACAGCCATTTTGTCTCAGAAATTATTTTGTCACAATGGTTAATATTCATTCATTTTAATTACCAATATTGAGCCTTGAAATAAATAACCATAACATATCTTAATTGTTTGTAAGGCATAAAATATGTAAACAACTTTAAATATAAAAAAAATTACTTTTAAGCAAAGTTTTCAGGAAATTCAACTTTGGAAGAAAATGAAAACAACCATGTGGTCTTGCTTTTGGTTCTGAAGCACACTATGATAGTGTCATCTATGAGGATAGGAAGCAACAAAATGTTTATTGCCTGAAATATTGAGTATGTCCCATCCATCCCTTGTCCTATTCATCCCCCAGTTCCCCTACAGTAAAATAATTTTAAACATTTTAAACTGTATGAAATGCTGGGGAAACAGGGGTGTAAAGGAAAGAGACAGAAATTTTAGGTGGTGTGGATAACTTAGATGATAGATTATTTGTTTATCGTTACTATAAACTATTGGATCTCAACCGGGGGGATAAACAGTGTACTAGATAGGTGTACGCGAAAATAATATTGACAATAGCGGAAAACGCAAAAAAAATCGGTTCGAATTTTTATTTACAAAGAGAGACATGCGAAACTAATATAGGCTACTCGTAAAAATAAGAAAAAGTCCTAAATCTACAGTTTGGTTATTAGTTACTGTTACTAGTGCAGCCCATATATAGAGACGTACTACTCCGTCACTCTTTATCAATAGATAGATAAATAAATATAGAAACTCATTGTCTAATTTTAATGTTTGATTTGGCGGCATCTGGTCAAATAATATTATGTTAATGGGTGTAGCTTCGTTCTCTTTTTATTATGAGTGCTTAATTTGAAGACTATAGCTAATAATAATTGTTTAAAGAGGTCTTCTGTTGGTATTGTTTTGTGCATTGAAATGGGTAAGTCACTGACAGTTGGACTCCTTACGCTCGTATTCACGAATAACTTCGACCCCGAGTTAAGCCGAAAACCCGGGTCGAAAGCTAAAATGGTATTCATCGTCTACCTGACTGGACCGGTTTGAAGGCGAAATCTAACGCTGGGTTCAGTTACTGGCAGTTACTGGACCTGGCTTTACAGAGGGTTGAAGTTCAAGTTTTTCAACCGAGCATGCGTAGTTAACAAAAATCAAGCCGAGAGAGCAAGTCTGGTCACATTTTACAATAATGGCGGCTTACGTACTGAATCAAGTGTCTGTGTATAAGATATAATAGAAGTTTAATACTATTATAAAACAGAAGAACAATATGCAAAGGTATGTGATCTCTTATATTTATGTATTAGCTTCAATTTTTTTTATCTGGTTTGTTTATATTTATATATAAATCCTCTATATTTTATGTTCAATTGTTTTTTTATATAAATAAGCATGGTCGCGAAGAATTTTATTTGCCATAAAAAATAGTCAACATTACATTAATGGTAGATAAATTGCTATTAAAATAAAAATTGTTGCATTTAAGGTTATTTGTTTTTGCAATTTTGATCTTAAAAATAATTTATGAATGTATTTTAATAGTAGCGAAATAAATGTCGTACGTAAGTTCTAATTAAAATTTGAGACATCAGACTAATTCGCATTTTTCTTTAAGTAAAAAATACTTAGATTATGTTCAAGTATCCATCGACTCAATGTAGGTTTTCGATTTTGGTACTCGTAGAATATGGGTAAAAGTTTTGTGTCTTGTGTGAAAGATACACTATTATTATTTATGTACGATCTGTTATATAAATATAAGATTAGCTCTATAAATTAGATATTGTGGTTTTAAACTAAACAATATATCATCTGAGTTGTATTTATCTATTGAAGATTTTTAGTAGGTTTATTCTTTGTTTAAATCACGAATATGTTTATATTAATTAAACAACTCTATCATTGATTACCACTATACTATTGTTATTTCTGTTTTTGACATTGTATTTCCCAATTTTTGAGAAATTTGAAATATTTATTTAATTACATTTAAGTTTCAACTGTGTTTTAATTTCAAAATTATATATAATTTAAAATATTACAATAGAAGTAAAGGGCTGAAATACATTGATAAAAAATTGTTCATTTTTAAAATAACACCAGGCAAAAAATCCAGAAACACCTTTGTTTTAAAATAATGCTTCTCTTCAAATAAACGTTTTGTCACTTCCAATTTTGTCTATCATGACAGAATTGATATGACCTAAACCATTGATTGTACGGTATATAAAAAGTTATAACAGCTGTACATAATAAACTTACAGAACCAAACTTATCCCCTCCCCCTTTTCCCATCATGTTTTCACATATACACATACTAAGGATCAATTCAGACAAAATTTGGGGCCTATTTAGGGCCCCTTCACAAAAATCCATGTCATAAAACAGGGCCCTTCATAAAATTGCTTTTAATAAAACAGGGCCCTTCATAAAATTGCTTTTAATAAAACAAGCCCTTCATAAAATTGCCTTTAATAAAACAGGCCCTTCACAAAATTCAATTCCACAAAAACATACTCTTCATTAATTATTTTTATTGTGTTAGCTTTTTAAAATGTGTAATCTACTAACAAAACAAATTCACCAAAAAGTAAAACTTTAGCAGAAGGACTTAAAGAAGTTATTTTTAATAAATGCTTGGTTGAATTTGAATAACTGAATTTCCTCTTTTGTTACAAAATGTTTTTTTCTCAAAAATATAATACATTTCACAAAAATAACTTCTTTTACTTTTCACAAAAATGCTCCCCCACCCGCCCCCCCCCCCCCAAAAAAAAAAAAAAAACTTGAATTTTTTTACTTTAGCTGGTAAATCAAAAATACTAATTAGTTTGATATCTGAAATTTCATTTATGTAAACAGGAGTCATTTCGCTACTGTTAAAATACATTCATTATTCCTAATTTTTTTTTTAAATAAAAATTTGAAAAAATAAATAACCTTAAATGCAAAATATGTTATTTTAGTAATGTTTTATTAGCCCTTTAGGTAATGTTGACAATTTTTTAAGGCAAATAAACTCTACTCTTCATGATCTTGAATATTTATGTAAGCAAATAATTAAACATATAATATATGAGTTGTATGTATAAATATAAACAAACCAGCTAAAAAGTTTGCAGATAATATATATATAATATATATATGAGATTACATACATTCTATTTTTAATACTTTAAACTTTCTTTTTATTTCTATATCTTACACAGAATCTTGAGTCACGTTTTAATTTACTTTAATTAACATATAACACTGACAAAAAAAAAAAAAAAAAAAAAGAAAAGAAAGAAAGAAAGATAGACAGAGAGATGCATGGGTAGGGTGAGGCAAATGGGGCACTTATTCTTCTCCAGTAAGACACATTAAAAAAAATTATATTCCTTAAAATTCAGTACTATAAAATTATCTGAAATTATCGTTAATAAATTCAGATTGTTTTATCAGATTACCAACTATCATTATTTTCCATATCTAGTCTAGAAATCTATAGCCATTCATTCATAAAATATATTTAAAAATCTTTCTCTCTCTCTCTCATAAATAAAATTGTAATTGAATCTATGAAGTGACATCTAAAGGAGTGAAAAAAATAAAATTTAAAAACTAGAAAGAATATAGAAAATGAAATATAATTTTTTATATAAATACATCTTTTTCAATGATGCACTGGATCTAAAAATAGATGTCTATGCATGTAAAAATATTTTGTAATTACTTAGGCTAATTTATTTAAAAATATTCAAAGGCAGTCAAGTGAATACCTTTGAACTTGTAAATCTGATAATGGAAAAATTCTTATACAAAAGGGGTGAGGGGGCTTCTAAAAGCTACAAAAAAAAAAAAAAAATCAACTTTTTGTAATATTTTACAGTTTTATGTCCAGATAGTATACAGAATTCATTTATCATTATTTAGAAAAGACTTTACTCGATTCTGTTTTGAATGAAAATTTATATAAGTAGCCTTAAAATGTTTAAATTTTAGTGTTCATTAAAATAACATCTAATAAAATAGCAATATATCCATGGTAGACAGTTTAAACTAAAAACAAGTTTGGAGTTTATTATTTAGCGACTAGTTAAAATAAAATGTTTGTTAACCGATCGGAAGCGATAATTGAATGCCCGTTGGAGCTCCTGAAAAACTTGGGTGCCTGGTGCCAGGGCACTGTTAGAACCACAAACACCACCTTTTAAGCACTCTTTGAAGCTTTGTTGATATTATTTCCACTCTTTTGTTGTTGTTGTTTTTGTCAATGTGCATATTAATTACTATCTAATTGTATTAGAATTAATCATTTTAATTAGATTGCTGAAAATAAAAAAAATCAAATCAAAACATCTGGATATCATTTAATATATAAATTGATTCGACAAAATAAAAATAGTACTAGAGGCTACTTTCTGGAATTTTTTCCTTTTTCTTCATTTTAATAGTTTCTTAATTAGAAATTATTTAATTAATTAATAATTATAGCTATTAATAATAGAAATCAACAATATTCAAAGGCAGTCAAGTGAATACCTTTGAACTTGTAAATCTGATAATGGAAAAATTCTTATACAAAAGGGGTGAGGGGGCTTCTAAAAGCTACAAAAAAAAAAAAATCAACTTTTTGTAATATTTTACAGTTTTATGCTGTTTAATTGCTGTTTAATTGCTGTTGAAATAAAATTTTCGTTTTGATCAAATCAAGTTTTCGTTTAGCTACTAAGACAAATTTTATTTGAAAAATAAACTTATAAAATTTACTTTAGCAATTAACACATTTCATATCCCTTTCTTAACTCACATATATGTTTAAAAGTAATAATAATAATACATAAAATTTGAATAAATTGTTAAAAAAAAATATTAAACTTTGTAAGAAATTAAAATAAGTTAATCTCCATATTTAGTAATTACAAGTTTTTATTTTGTGCCTATATTTTGTAAAAAATAAAATAAGTACTACATTTAATTTCCTTTTTTTTCCGGCACTTTTCTTCCATAATATAAACAAACAAAGCTTCAACGCGAAACCGAAAACGTCATCTGATTTTTTTAACCAATTAGCACGCTTTATTCAACCGGGGTCGAGTAACTCTGAGTTGGGTAACTTTTCTTCCGAAGTAGACGGTGAATACGAGTTTTCAACTCTCGGTTGAAAACCTCAACCTGGGGTTACTGGACCCTCGGTTCAACTCTCGGTCGAAGTTATTCGTGAATACGAGCGTGAGAGAGCTGTAACTTGCATTACTAACAAACATAAAAGCATTACGAAGGAAAAAAACACAAAATTTGTTTGGGGGGACCGGGTTTATGGGAGAAGAGGTACGCATCAACAAAACATATAAGCAAGGGATACGTGAAAATAGAAAAAAGTTGGGAACGGCTGTAATAGAGTAACAAATATGTATAAAGAAAAAAAAAGAAAGAGTTCTAAACGATAAATTTAGTGTGTTTGATACCAGAAGGGGGAGGGGGAAGTGGTAAATTTGGAGGGGGTGAACACAAATGAACATCGATTGCGTGTCACAATAAGTATGAAATAGAGCAGAACAAAACAAAAAAAGGAAGGTATTTAATTTTGTGTGTTGGGGGAAGGAAGGAAACAACATTTTAAAAGTGAATTTAAATATATATATTTTTTTTTCATAGGGGAAATCCGAAAAGTACTAATCCATGCAATTAATATGTTTCTTCCTTCCATTTTTTTTTAATAACATAAACAGCTTTTTTAATGAATCTTTTTAAAAATCCTCTAGTATAAGCGCCTGTTCTTTAAATTGGACTGTTTTTGCAAAAAAGTTGTGAAATTTTACGATATGTTATTTTAATATACCAACGATATTTTTTTAGAACTGCTAGATCTTTTTTTGTTGTTGTTGTTCGTTTATTTGTCTTGCATTATATTTCATTTCTAATTTGTGAATTTTGCAATACATAACTGTTCATTTAAATTTAAAACTTGTGTTTCAACTAGAGTAATTGTATAGCGCAATTGTTTTTTAATATAGACAAAATAGGCTTACATTTATATTTTAATTTTTTTAATAGTGCACATTTTGCTAATGTGCAATATTGCTAATGTACAATATTGCAAATGTGCAATAGCTAATGTGCATTTTGCTAAAGTGCAATATATAATGTGCACATTTGACTAAAATTATGAAATACATTTTCTATATAGTTATTACATCTCCGTATGTTGCGCTATGTCCTTCAATATTTACAAAATATTACGAAATTAGCAATGATAGCAAAAGTTTGAAATTTGAAACAATTTGTTTTTAAAAGAAGAAACTGTTTTGTGTGGATAAAATTTTAATTTATCTTATTTAAAATCTGTAATTTATCATTAAGTAATTATATGTCTTATTTTAACACTAAATTTGTCGGAACAGTAAATAGATTTTCTAAACTATTTGGTTCATATTTTGCGTTTACATTTAAAATATTAATACAGATAAGTAAAGGCTTTCGATAATAACATTAGAAAAATATAAACGGAAAATTAACTCATTTCTTAAATGTATAAAATAAAATATATACTGAGACGTAACTTTCTCCAAAATTAAACAGACCAATGAAACTTTTATCGTAAACGTTTCTTCCAATAACAATCTTTCACGATCAATGATAAAAGGAAACTAAGTTCTTCAAAAGAACAATTTAACGTTGTTTTTAATCTTCTGAATTTCTGAAACTGAATCCAATATCAGTTCTTATTTATATTTTTACAGAATAGTTATTGAATAGAAAATGATACTTCTATAATGGAATAAAGTTTGTTTTATTTAATATTCATTAATTTAAACATTAATATTTGTTTTAGTGATTTAATTTATAGATTATATATCATCAATTGTACGAGAAAATAGAGACGGAAAATAAGAATAAAAGTTATGTAATATTTCAAGGATACATTTAAAAGGCACGTTATAAGTTTCTTCTTTTCTATAAACAGAATATTGTATCTCAAAATTCCATTTTTTAACACTTTCCAATATATAATTCTTTTAAATGCTAAAAGATGTAAATTAACAACATAATAAATATACAGTTAAATAACTTTTATTGGGTTGTTTGACATGTTTCGGTTTACTCCGAGCCATTTTCAAAAACAAATGAGAATATTTCACAATTGCACGGTCTTTGAAGTTATTTTTTAAAATGCTATCATTTAATTTTCATGTACTTTTTAAAAATTACGCACGTTATCTTTTATTTTTACTTGGTTGTTTATTTTCATTTCTGTAACCATGAAGTAACTCGAGTAACTCGTTCGGCAAGATAAAAGATGCTGCATCGTTACATATTGTATTTTTGCGTGTTAGTATCTGTATGGTTTATCTTATTACGGATGGATAGTATAGATTGGAGGGAAACATTATTTTACTTTCACTGAAATTTATTTATATGGATCTTGTTGTTGATCCATTTTCTTGATATAATCTTGCCATGGCTGTGGTTTTTCTATTATACTACTTAATATCAAGATAAATATAAAGAGGGCATACCATAAAAATTGAGAGTTATTTTTTTACGTAGTGGCAACACTCTGAAACTAAAAAGTAAAACTGCAGGTGATTTTTTTAAACTGTTAACTGTACGTTTGTAAATATTCTAAACAAAGCAGACGATTTTATTTTCCTTGTTTCGTGTTTGTTTAAGGAAATGTTTTTAATTGCCCTTACAGAAATGGAAGTGAGGGATTCAGAGTTAAAAAACGAAATGCATTGTGTCATAAAATTTTGCTATCGTTTGGGCAAAACAGCTTCAGAAACAGTTAAAGAAGCTTACAAAGACAAATGTTTTGGTGAGTCTATGCGAGGCTAACGAAAAAGAAAGGCTACCGCGGTGCTTTACGCATATCTTTTTTTACAGACCGCGGGAGTCACGTGATGTTCGAATGCACCAATGGAAGTGTACGAAAAGAGCATCACGTCACTCTAGCGGTCTGTAAAAAAAGATAAGTGGAATGCACCGTGGTAGCCTGTCTTTTTCGTTAGCCTCGGTCTATGACTTGTAGATGTCATGGGGATTTTAAAAAAGAACGTTTGTCTGTAAAACTGGCGCCTAAGCCTGGCCGACCAAAATGTGCGTGTAAGTGATTGAAATGTAAACACTGTGTGGGCAATCTCGCAAGAAAATCGGCGATAGGCATGTGAGGAGATTGCGGCATCAACTAACTTTTCGTAAACGTCATTATTTTGCATTGTATGCAACATTTTACAGCTTCGCCATGTTTGTTCCAGATGGGTCCCTCATCACTTTACTGAAAAATAAATGCAAACAGCAATTCACCAATGCTGTGAGTGGAAAGAGATGCTTCAAAATGATCCGAATTTTCTAAAGACTGTAATAACATGTGAAGAAATTTGGATGCATCGTTTGATTCCTTACCAAGTCCGCAACAATTGTATGGAAAATACTGATTCTCTGCTTCCGAAAAAAATCTGACAAACCGAATTTGCTGGAAAGGTCATGATGATTATTTTCTTTGATCATAAAGTTGTAATCTATCAGCATGTTGTGCCTCCACAAAATACTGTGAATGGTGAATATTATGTTCCAGTTTTAAACATTTTGCGACAACACATATCGAGAAAGCGTCATGAACTTGTAGGGAATTGGACGTTACATCACGATAATGCTCGCCCTCATGTCGCTACTTCTATTCAGCAATATCTTAGTAAATGCAATATTAATGAAAATTAGGTGCGTAATATTTATATACAGGGGCACTCAATGGAATTGTGTTACATTACGGTCTATAGGGAAAAATAGTTTCCGGTGTATTTTAATGATGTTACCGAATTTCAGACATATTGTAATTGATATGTATCACTGAGGTGCACTACAAGAAGCGTACTATAGATTCTTCGTTCATTTACAGTGACACACAGGGATAACTGTGAATGGGCAATACTTGCTGGAACTGCATTTTCAATTGTAGTATGCGTTTTTATAAATTTATCTAATTTTTTCATATTACCTGGTCTGTACAAAATTTATAGATAATATACACCGCTACAAAAAAGATCTCGAGTACATTTCCGTTTATGGACGGAATTACTGAAGGGGAATTTTAAACCGTGCTATGCGTTTCCTAACTGAACTAAAATTTAGCCTACTGTGTAATATATATACAAATCTATAGATCATTTACAGGGCTGTATATAAGAATTCTGACTATTGTTGGCAATTTCTGATAACGGGTTTTCAAATTTCGTATGCGTTTTGTAAATTGTTTACTTAGATATTATTTTTCACCTTACTAACCCTTTGAAAGGCGGTGGCATATTATACATGGCACTTTATAATATATACATGGCATATTATAATTCACCAATGCCACACTGGCACCAGAAATTTGGAAGGAAATTTTGCTTTTACAACGTACGTGAACAAAAGCTTTTACTTATTTTTAAATAAATTTCTTTGTAAATCCTGGTTTTAATCAATCATTTCAATATATTAGCAACAGAAGTACCTTGACCCTGAAAGTGTTAATCTGTGAAGATTTGTTAGAGTATACTGAACATGTAGGAAAGTATTTCATAATTTACGCTTAGCGCATGATTTGTTGTTCTTGTTTTAAAATTAAGAAAGAGTAAAATATTTTGCTTAGAATATAACCCTTTTCACAATCTGTTAAATTATATAAAAATTTCTAGCAATCTAATTGACAGTAAGAAATGCAGTAAATTTTCGTATTTTCTGCCTATGTTTGTAACATACTTCTTTGATGCTTAACCCTTTATCTACTGGCGGTACTTTTAAGTACCATCAGAGAAAACTTTGTATAAAATTTCTTTAATATGTCTAATAATGATAATAAGGTTTTGTTTTTATACAAAATACTTTTCTGGATCACATTCAGAAAGCACAGCAAAACAGTGAAAGCGAAATATTTTATAAAGTGGTATTTTTCTCAAACTTTTACATAAGTGTTGATCTTCTCTTCTTAAAACTTGTTATATGAAAATTTTGCAACTATAAAAACCTTTCTATTTAATGATAGGATCACAATACATTTATTTACATTGTTCCGATAAAGAATTGTGATATTTCCTTAACAGCATTCTCTGTTAATTAATCTAATTATTCTTGTAAATATTTCACAAAAAGAACTATTACTACCACATTATTAAATCAGTTTTAATGAAAAAGCTTATCTAAATTTCATATTATTATAATATAAATTGTCTAATATACCTTCAGACATCAAGGAAGATAATTATTGAGATTGAACAATTTGTTGATTCATAATTCGGTAGATAAAGGGTTAAATTAAATGCACTTTATTATTAGTATTATTTGTCATTAAAACAGTTGTTTCATATTATTTAAAAAAAAAAGTAATATGAGTAAAAGTTTTCCTACTTACACTATATGTACTGATATCACTTCCTAACCAAGGGTGGCGAATGATTTTGAATCCTCGCCAAAACGAAAATAAACTGCTTTTGGCGAAAGAAATCTGTGTATTTTTTAACATATGAATCGAATATCCATGGACTATTTTATATTTCTTTGAAATAAGAAGATTATGCAAAATCAGCTGAAATATGATGGCATATTTTACGACAAATCCTGCCCAAAACATTCATTGTCATATATTTTTTTACATACATGACCAAGAAGACATGTACAAAAATAATAAGTCGCAATTATCAATATGCTTTTAATACAAGTGATACATTACGGAGGATCGGAAGGGATGTCATGGAAATTATGCTCTAATGTAATGTATATTTTTTTATTCAGTATATTTTACAAACATTTTTGAAGAAAAATCGTCTTTCTCGATTTATCGTCCAAATTTATCTTATATCATCAATATCTATAGTACTTTCAAAAATCGCTTATATCACTTTTCTAGCACTATTCAATGATTACATTTTTGCTGGATGATGTGACATGCCTTATATTTTCAAACGTTATATTGAAAAATCTTTATGTAATTATAATGAAGTAACTAGAATAAATATTCGCTATATGAAAGATATCGTTATAGGCAGAATCAAGATTAATATTGCAAGATTATTAAACTGTAAAGTAAAATATTATCTGTATTCATGAATTTGTAAACATTTTATATCCTTTCCTTTTTAATCATGTCCTATCCTTTTTTAAATTATATCTTAACTAAAAAGGAAAATAATAATACACACAAGTAATAAATAATAATAATACCACAAGTACACATAAATTTTTTTTATATAAACTTCTTGTGGACATTTGTAAGCAATGAAAAGATATAAAATTATATATGTATGTTTTAAGTAGAAAAATAAAGATATTACAATCTGGGATCTAAAACGAGGCCAATTTGTTAAATGTGTACGGGTGGACATACAATAAAGTAATTGAGATACTTTGTGACAGGAATCGTATGATTTCCCTGTTTGGAAAATTAAATAACATTGATCACTTGATCACTTGATCACGGCCAAAAAGTCTTCGAGACTTATTTTATCTTTGTAGAAAATGGATGTTTATTAACATAGTTTTGTAAGAAACGCGTTCACAGTTTATGAAAACGATTTTCACAGTTAATTTCTATAAATAAATTTCGTATTTTTCGGGCGATTTGGCTCTAATAGATAGCCTTAATTCTTGGCTATTGTTTCGGCTCAAATTTCTCAAAAAGTAGAATTTTTCTTAGTTCAGTTATCTCAGTTTTTTTTTTTCGAAGTATTTCAATTGCGTATTGTAGAATGTTATATATTATGAAAAGTGGGATTAAAAACAACGAATTGCAGATGTGACGTTGAGGCTCATGATCTGTAGATTTGTTAATCATAGAAAATTTGGCACAGAACAGTAACCAAGAGTCAAGACTCACCAATCAAGTAGAAAGGACGCAATGAATAAAGAATTTATCTATAGACATTCAGTTTGAAATTCGTTTTCATAAAGTGTAAAAGGCCTTCTGTATTATCTACAAATGCTTAGACCAAATTGAGATAGCAAATTTCGTATAAGCTTAACAGTCTCCAAAATATGTGAATTTTTAATGTTATAGATTAAATAATTTACAGACACGTTAAAATGACAGCATCAAAAATGGTTAAATATTCATAATTATAAGTTTAAACCAAAATATAAGTTTGCTATAGATAAAATATGCTGCACATGAATTCCTATACGATGTCACTTTGAAAAGTGTATATTTCGTTATAGAGAGGTTTGGTGTTATACGTATTATACTTCTAGAGAGAGTGTTTATCACTATATATAGTATCATAATAAGTCAGTTTGGATTCATTAATAATACATGCTTAATTATACTCTATTTGGAAAAATATTTTATCGGAATCAATAATTCTTTTAAAAAAAAACAACAACTTTTGTATTATAAAGTTTAAAAAAAAAACTATTGTTATACAAATCATGCATAAAAACCAGATTTCTCTTTATTAACAAATAAACATTTTCAAAAATATTTGCTGTATATACAACATGATGCTATTATGTATTATGTTAGAGATATCCAGTTATTTTTTCCAAAAAAAATTTTCTCTTTCGTCTCAGTATTACATTCATAATCATCCGCTCACAAAATTCCATTAAAAGTTTCATATCTTTTATTAAAACTGCACTTTTCGCATATTTCCATTCCTTTTACAAAAATAAACTTTTTTGAGCACTAATGATCCTTAAAATACAAATGCAAGTGTCAGAATGAAATGTATACCCATATTTACGAATAATGCTATCTAACGAGCGGTTCATTAGAACGTGACTGGTACAATTTATAATAATATGCTGTATTTTCATTTTTGATGTTAAACAAATGCAAATCCAATGAGAACAAATAGACTTAATATCTGCAATATTAACAAAAATTCCGATACATGGGAATTAATTAAGTTTTAAGTTAGGTTACATTTGAGGAATATGGAAAGTCTAATTTCATAGCTCAGTTGTTAAAAGTCCTTATTTAAGTTCTTTGCACATACAATAATTAATTTATCGTGAATGCATTTTATCTCTAAATATATGTTTATATAAATACAAAAAAAATGTCAAAGATAATTTTTTTTTTATTTCTTCGAAAGGTAATTTATTGTACAATATATTTATATTTCGCATTTCTAAAAATATCGAACTCCAAACGAAGAAGGACATTATACATACATATATATATATATATATATTATATTACGATGATTTACCGTCATATGCTGTAGTTGCAGTAACGTGGATTATAGAAGGAGCATACATGGTTGCACAACGAAGTTAAGAACGTTGGTTGTTATGGATGATATAAGTATTTAGAAGCAGTCGTAACAATTTAGTTGCAGTTTTGTCGTGGCCATAGCGGCAGTAGAATTTAAAACCCAGAGGCGTTTCTCCATAAATTCAGAACGAACAAGGCTTTCCATTTCAATCCTTTATTAAATGTTTCTCTTGGGCAGTTTCCACCATAACCATAATAGCCGTGCATAACTACATCATCAAGGTATAGAGGGTAAGTATCAGAACATCTCAAATTCTCAAAACGAGCAGCCAGGGAGTTGTTTACAAGTGAAAATACTACTTAATTCTCAGGGAGCGCTGCAGTTAGCTGCTTTTTGTTACCCCGCGCAATAACACAAATTATGACGTAGAACGCGCACTGAACCAATGAAGAATTAAAGAAGACGCGTCATGCTACGTCACGGCCAATGAAAGATAATTAGTAAAAAAGTTCGGACAGAGAGGAGTGTATTAATTTCGTAGTAAAGTGACTTTAGAGCGGGAAATTAATATTCGGAATAAAAATGAAAATGGCTCTCAAAAAACATTCATCAACCCAGAAATGATCGAGGATCATGATAGAAATTAAGAATAACTAAAAGCTTTATATTTAAGTAAATTTGGACAATTTAGAATTAAATAAAAGGGAATTTAATAGAGTTAACGATAGAGCTAAATTAAGAATAAGGATTTAATGAATATAGAGTAGTAAATTGGAATAAAACAGGGAAAAAAATTAGAATTGTAAGAATTTGGAATAATTTAACTAAGGAAAAATGGCGAAATTTTTTATTATTACATATATATATATATATATATATATATATGTGTGTGTGTGTGTGTGTGTGAATGTTGCTTTTCATAAAGGTTATGAAGTGCACTTTCTGAATAATTTGTTGCATCCTTTTATGAAAAATAAAAGTTATCGAAGTTAACTGAAGTCATTTTTAGGATCGAGTGGTTATTTGTTCACAGGAATTGTGTAGAAAGTGATATTGATTGTTGACTATTCACTGTACAATAACACCTGGAGTTTGTTTGTTTCGTTTCAAGGTTGTCACAGGTCTGGGAAGTGTTGTTAGCATGAAACAAGTTTAACCTAGCTTGCATGTTACAAGCCATGCACCTGTCTCCTAATTAACTTTCCTAATTATTTATTTGACAGTTTCTAGTTCATATAATTGAATTTATGGTTAGTGGTTAAGTTACTGTCCCTCTGTGGTTGTTTACGTTTTAGTTTTGTATAAGCTCATTGGGTCATTGCGTTTTAACTTGAAAGTTATAGTTTTCATCCACTTGGTACAGAATTATTGATGTGTGTGTGTCTGAATGTATGTATATCGTTTGTGCCTATTTTTAAATATATGTACCCGAATGTATAATTTTAAATATATGTACTTGAATGTGAATTGATGCTTCGATGTCGAGTATTCTTTACTTTTTTACTCTCTTATCATATATATTATTTCTGTTGTCAACATCCCTTTTTCAATGCATTTACAAGACTCACAATAATGAATGAGGTACCATTCGAAATATTTTGTAAACGGCTTTTGACATAGTGCACACACATTTAGTTAAAAAATGTTTTTTGATTAAAAAAATGCTTTTAATTAAAAATTAAATCGGCATTGTTTTCATAAACGAAATAAACGGTTTTCCTAAAATTAGTTGTGCTACAAAAATAAAATACTGCATTTTATGATGCTCCACAATGATTATAAAAAAAAAAAAATAAATAATATAAAAAATGTAAAATATGATTTCTCCGCACAGGTTTATTTTATATTTAAGGTTAAAGAATAAAATTGAAAGTGAAATTTTTAGAAGAAAAATACACCATCGATCGATCGAAGCAGTGGTATTTCACGTGTAGAATAAAATGTAGGCTTTGTTATATTAGATTAAATTGTATTTTAAATGAATTCAATTTATTTTTGTTTGTTTTTTGTTTTTGTTAACAAGAAGCGAATGACGTCGTCTTCCAATGCAGTTAAATTCGATTGATAATATTTTTCTCGCGTGTACCTTTTACTATCTTCAATCAGTTTTTACAGTAACATTGGTTGAATAAATGAAACGATATTCTAGCTTGTATAATGTTGATTGCAGATACTTTTATATAGATATTTCTTTAGAAGTTTCAACCTGCCTCTAAAAAATAGTAGATGTTGCTAAAAAATATTAGACTGCAGTGCGAAATCCTCGCACGGAGCCACTGGTTTGTATACACACACACACACACACACACACACACATATATATATATATATATAAAAGCAAAAAGTATAGGCATTGGAAAAAATTTCGACATTAGTTTTTGTTAGATTTACATCTTTTGGGATATCCTGAACGCAATTTAGTTACTGTTAGACAATAATTGTCTGTATGTTAGTTTTCGTTTGTCTTTAGTCGGTCTATTAGTGTGTCTGTTAGTCTGGCTGTCAGTCTGTTGTCCTATCGGTTAGTCTGTCTCTGTGTGTGTTATATAGATTTTGTGGCTGCTCTATCTCAAAAACTAATGAGCGAAATTTAATCAAACTTTATATTAAGTTAGCCTTGACATAAATTGGTGATGATTATGTTCGAGTGAATATCCCCAAACCTGTGGCTGCGGTATTTTTCATCATTTTAGATATATCTCTGAAATATATATATCTCAAGAAATAATGCACAGAATTTAGTTAAACTGCCTATTATATTTAGACCTTGACATAAATCGATGCTGATTCAATTTGACTTTGAGCACAGAACAGTGGGCGCTTCTGTCCTATGCTTGTAGATAAATTCCTAAGCATGTCCATAATCAATTGGTGCAACTTAGAGAGCGCTATTTTCCATATTATAAACTCGAGTCTTGTAACTCTCATACACGTTTAATCATATCGTTGTCAAAATCGCTCATTTTTGACGTCAACTTTTGGCTGTGGAACCGATTACGGATTATCAGCGTTATGTTTTAGCGAAGAACATTATAAAGGGATTTTATTTTCTACTGTGTAGAAATGCACGAAATTTTATATTATATTTTAATGACTAAAATTATACCTGTTGAATTGGTTTTAAACTTTAACTCCCAATAGGGGGCGCTGTTTTTCTCTTTTCCTTTTAATTCACTGATCTCTCTCAAAAAATACAGTAATACACTCGGTTTTCGTTGACTTCGGTTATCGTCGGTTTCGATTTTCGTCGATTTTTTCCGCGAAATATTTGTTTCGGTTTTCGTCGGTTACCTCGGATTTCGTTTATTTCCTTTGTATTTTTGTGCTTTTCTTATATATTGATTACGAGTGCTCAATTATGAGGCCAAAGAAAGTTTCTTGTAAGCAACATGTTTAATGATAATGTGCCCCATTTTAGGCAAATCTTAAAGAGGCGGCAGAAAGAGACCACTTTGGACAGTTTTTTTGAGGGGCATAGCTTCTCGGACTTTGAATCTAGTCCTACTGCTATGAGACCAAAAAGGGAAATGACCCCAGATATCGTGCTTGATACCACACACCAAGAACACTATATTAATTTCTTATTGTTTTTAGTATTAAACACTACACTTATTGTTTATAAAACGTGTTTTTTGTAAGTATTTTGGAGTGTTCAGAACGAATTAATTAGATTTACACAGATTCATATGGAAATAATTGCCTAGGTTTTCGTCGGTATCGGATTTCGCTGATTGGTTTCGAACGGATTATCGACGAAAACGGAGGTATCACTGTATTTATATTTATAGTCGTCGATGCTATTATATATTGGTATGGTAATTACAGGGAAGAATGGTACATAAGGAAGTTTTGTGCATATTACGTTTTTTTTAATAGTATAAATTTCATAAAGTTCCAAAAATAGGGTATGTTGGTTTACCTCTATTTTGTGTAGACTCTACTTTTCGTTTTTTACACGAAATTTATAAACATTTTTAAAGCACAGAGTACGTACTTTACGATTTAAAGTTAGTCATGGTGTCGAATACAGCTCTTTTGAAGCAACAAACAGAACATTTAAACATAAAATTGTATACTTAACGTTTCGCATGAGCGTTTAGCATGTTTTTAGCATGTTTTTAAAATTTGAATCTAACTATAAATAAATTATTTTTGTAAAAACACTCTATTCTGCATATGTATTACCGCTACTGAACTGCTTGAAATGGTTCTTATTTTTTATTAAAAAATTTTTATTATGGCATTTTGCGGAACATGAAGAAAGTTTTTTCTAAATACAACTTATATGAACGAAGGACGGTATAAAATTTGACATTTGGAACTTTTTGAAAAAATATATCAGAACTATTTAAGCAACATAACCTTAATCACAATGTTTATTTGAACACTTTTACAATTTACATTGCCAAGGTATTTCCAGCAGGGAAAACATTAAAGCTCATTTCAATCTTTTTGAGACACCACGTATTTTAGATGGCTTCTGTCTGTGTGCGAAGGTATATTTCATTATCAGACGACCATTTCATTTTTTCATGAATGATTTTAGGAGAATATTGGGAAACTTTTGTCACTTTCACTCCTCTATGAATTGACATTTTGTTTCTCATTTTTAAACAAGCAACTAAAGTTTTTCAAAAATATACCTGTCGTGTGTATAAATACACTGGCCTTCAAAAGTTAAGGTACAAGCAGTCTTTTGTGTCGAATTGGAAATCAAATGAAGATTAAAACATTAAATTTAGAGAAATTGTGCTAAACAGTTATGTATCGAATTTTACTTAATTGTAATATCAAGCATGATTTACAAATAAAAAATTGCATTTTTTGCAAATATCCACTGTCTGATAAAAAAAATAAATGGCAGTTTTTTATGAAAAAATATTAAATACAGTCCCTGGTCAAATTATTAGACGCAGTTGTTTTTATTTTAATTTGTTAAATATCTGGAAAGATACATCAGGAATTATCCTGAAACTTCAGGATTGTAAACAATATGATAGACGTCATATATTTCCTTGAAGATTTTTTCCCGAAACCCCATAAGGGGCCGTCAACAAATTGAAGAAAAACGAATATATTTTGTATAACCCTGTAAAAACTAATATTACAAAAGCATTCAAACTGTAGATTATGATTAAGTGGATTATTGTAATAATTTGGGTTCATTTTTATAAAGATAGCATGTATACTCGAATAGAAATTCAGGTTTTTATGAAAACAGTCCCAAATTTTATCAAGTTTTTTGCTTATAATTTGCAGAGTTTTTCATATAAAAACAAGTTATTTTCAGAAAATATGACAAACGAAATTGTACACAACATCCTGCAATCAGAATTAAAAAATAATAAAAATTGTATGAAAATGAGCAGGTTCACTAAATATTGTTTCACTGCGCGTGCGCGAATTCAGTCAAAATATACTGTGCATAATATATTAGCTAAATATATAGACCAATTTTTATGAAATTCTCAAAAACATAGCTTGAAAATTCTGATAGTAATCGTCGATAGAAATGAGCTCGAAATTCGCTGTTCCCAAAAGGAGGAAAAAGATGAAGGGTTGTATCAAATATAGAATGAGAGACACTTCATTCTTATTATGTCAACTTTCATAAGCTAGTATATTTGGATACAACCCCTCATCTTTTTGCTTCCTTTTGGGAACACCGAAATTCGAGCTTATTCTATCGACGATTACTATCAGAATTTTCAAGCTATGTTTTTTAGACTTTCATAAATGTTGGTCTATATATTTAGCTAATATATTATGCACAGTATATTTTGATTGAATTCGCGCATGCGCAGTGAAACAATATCTAGTGAACCTGCTCATTTTTCATACAATTTTTATTATTTTTTAATTCTGATTGCAGGATATTGTGTACAATTTTCTTTGTCATATTTTCTGAAAATAACTTGTTTTTATATTAAAAACTCTGCAAATTATAAGCAAAAACTTGATAAAATTTGGGACTGTTTTTATAAAAACCTGAATTTCTCTTCGAGTATACATGCTATCTTCATTAAAATGAACCCAAATTATTACAATAATCCACTTAATCATAATCTACAGTTTGAATGCTTTTGCTATATTAGTTTTTACAGGGTTATCCAAAATACATTTGCTTTTCTCCAATTTGTTGACGGCCCCTTATGGGGTTTAGGGAAAAAATCTTCACGGAAATATATGACGTCTATCATGTTGTTTACACTCCTGAAGTTTCAGGATAATTCCTGATGTATCTTTCCAGATATTTAACAAATTATAATAAAAACAACTGCGTCTAATAATTTGGCCAGGGACTGTAAACGGATTTTAATAAGTCATGTGTCCGGCCCTACTAGTAATGAATTTAGGTCTTCGACTTTCCATACTGTCAATTAAATTGTGGGACATTGGAAAGGGAAACAACCGCCATACATGGAGCAATGCTTGTTCCAGTTCATTTAACGACTTCGGAGGAGCACTTACGACAGCCACCTGTCTGCTGATATTTTCCCAAAGATGCTCTATACGGTCAAGGTCCTAAAATTGCGCTGGCCATTCCATTCACTCCAAACCATGATCCTCTAGATATTCATCAACGACTCTAGCTCAATTTTATCGGACATTATGAACCATTCAGATTAATTCATCACCAACAGCACCGCCATACGGTGTGACAAACGGAGCAAGGATCTTGTCCCGATATTTCACAGCAGTCAGAATTCTTCCATGGCACACATGGAAGTTACTGTGACTAAAAGAGTGATTCCAGCCCAAACCATGATTCCACCTCCTATATAACTGTGTCTTTAAACAATGTTACATAGATAGAATCTGATGCCTTGTGCTTCCCAGATCAGTACACGAATTGAATCACTCTCCAAAGCAAACCGGGACTCATATGTGAACAATACGGAAGCAAATTGTTGTGTGTTTCAGGTAACGTGCTCTCTCGGCCATCATAAACGAACACTTCTGTGTTGTCGATTCAAAGGTCCACAAACAAAGGGTCGTCTTGTATAGAGTCATTAATTGTGAAGACGTCTACGCATCGTAATCGCAGATATATTCATCCCTGTTGCTTTATGGTGATCTGAAATGAGCTGAGCCACAAAAGTGATGCTCTTTCTTCGGGGGGAAAAAGCTAGAAAGTGATCTTGTACAGGAGTTGTAACCCATAAGCGGTCTGGAACGAGTCTTCTTGATACTGAATTTTTAGATTCAAAATGATCTCAGAAACTTTGGACCACACTACGAGACACATTATGACGTCTAGAAGCACCAGCTTCTGATAACCCCAGTTTCATCCATCAAAATGCCCGCCATCTTAACGAATCATATAAACGACATCTCCTAGACATGAACAATACTATTTTAGTCCCAACTATTCAAGATCATCAACCATAAAAAACTTTCACACAAATTCCCAAAGTGGGATATTTGCAGTTCCTCCTGACAAACATATAAGTATCCAATACATTAAATAATTGAGATGGGTATAATTTTTATTGAAGTTACTTATGATCATTCATAAAAATCATATTTTTTACCTTTATTTTCATTCTTTTAATAGTGAGCGTCAAAACACTGGTTGTACCTTAACATTTGGAGGCCAGTGTATATTACTATTAGAAGTAGTGTGAAATCATATTTGTTTTCTTCTAAATAAATAAGCAAACACATAAACGGTACAAGACATTTTAAACTGTATATATTATATTAACAGATATAAAGAATATTTTTTATTGCGGCTTATTATAAATTTTATAGCGCATATTTTTACAAATTTTCTTTTTTCATGTTTTGGTCCTATGAATTCTATATTTTTTCTTTTTTTTATCACATTACCTTTAACAGTTTTGATCAGAAGTATTTAAAAAGAACAATTTAATGAAATTTCTTAAAAAATCTCTTAGGGAGGGTCCGATTTTTTTAAATTTTTGTATTAATCGTTTGCTAATTTAGACCTGCATAAATATGTATTCACTTAAAAAAAACCCTTAAAACTACGGAAATTTTATTAACAATCGGATTGTCAATTTAATTTGCATATGTTTCTGAAAATGCAGTTTAACATGAACAAGACTGGATTATTTATCAATCATTCGGTCAAATATCGCAATAACAATATCTAAGCTCTAACTGTGCTGATATATCCCAATAACACATTAATGTTTTATCGCACATCGTGATTTCAAACCCTTATAAACACTGTAAATATCTTCTTCAAACCCTTCTTTCGTCCGATGAATGCATTTACTCACTAATCTGCTTATCCCAACCACAAAATATACATCCGGTCGTTATCCCTCTTTCATTAAGATCTGCAAATAAGGAATATTCCAAAATATCCCAATATTCACTTACGATATCGTATTCCCTTACAAAGAAAATTCCACTGCTCATTACTGAATAATACTGTATAGCTCGCGTTTTAGTTTAGCGGATGTTATTGGTCTATATATCTTGCAATATATCAAAACATTGATATATCATGACCAATAACATGGGATTGAACATGTGCTGGTTATTGTGTAGGAAATTTGGTGAAAGAGTAAAAGAACATAAGACAGATATTAAATTTGCCCGCCTGTGTACTGCTTTATCCCGTTTAAATTGTAAACAAAATATTGTAATAGATTTCAATCAAGCAAAAATCATTTATCCATCATCTAATTACTATACATCCGTTATCAGAGAATCTATATATATTTTATGTAAAGGAGATCAAGTTTGCAACGATTCAGTATCATACAATATACTCAATATATGGTTTAATGTCCTAAATATTAGAAGATAAAGTATATGATCCCCCCTCCACCCCACCTCCTTTTTGTTTCGCATAGTTCACAAAGTTGCTTATATTATCATTCAGCGTATCCATAGAAACCAACTCAAATAACACCAAAAAAACAATGGACTTTTCCACCTCGGGGCTAAGCTGGAGTTCAGATGCGCAAGACGGCAGTCGGTAAGAATTTTCGCTCCCTGATGATGGCGGCGATAGCCGGCCGAAAGTACTAGGACAGTTAAACAACTTTTTAACATCTTTTTGTAAATATTTTAACATCTGTGCGTCTTTTAAATTGTCTTATCACCTGTTAAGTAAACGGTGGGATCTGTATGGTCTCATATCGGAATTTTAAAAAGAACATTTAATAATTCATTATGATATTAACTGTTATAAATAACTTATTTTGACATAAAAATAGTTGTAGATCTTGAATACAGACGTACTTCAAAACCAAAATGAACAATTTTTTCTAAATATGTTTATCATAAACAGAAACTCTGTAAATAAAATCATCTCTGAAAATTTCTTCTTCTAGACAACAATTTGTAATATATATCAATATGTAGACGCCAATCTAATTTCTGAAGATGTTTTAGTTTATATGCATATTTTTTTTACAATTTTTATGAATATATGTTAGCAAAAGTTACAACGTTACTGAGTTAAATTTAAAGAGAGAAAATAAATCAATCGTCATATTCAATAATGTGACAATAAATACGCATTTTTAAATTTAACATATATGTTAGAGTACCGTCGGTAGCATAATTATTTTTCTATCTTTGTTAATTCTTATATCAGTCTTCTATATTTTAATATACATTTTCATCTCTTGATAATGGTAAAAAAGATTGGTTCAGCTTACCTGAAATTTTCCTTTTTGCGCAGAGAATAATCCACAGTAATCCAAATATTTATTCCTTTGAATATTCATCGTGTCACCGTATTTGAATAAGAAATAATAGTGGGAGTAATGCATTTGCGTGAAGTAAGTAAGTATCTATTTTTCGTTTGAATATAATATTATTATTGAAAATTCTTGGCTTTATATACACATTTAAGTCGCGATTGGAGACTGCTTAGAAGTGCTCCAATTTTACATTATATTTGGGATATTTACAAGGGCGTCTTAACTGTTCGGTGACATTTTAGATTCTGAGGGATTGTTATTATGTTCAACGCGCGGGTCATCAGCTGTAGGTTGAAGTAGGGAGTCTGGAAAATTTCTCAACTGATTAGTTTCGACAGTGTCTGGTTTTATTCATTATGGTTTGCAGCTGCGGTTATCACTTGAAGTACTTATAGTTAATTGGGGTCTGGTTTTTAACATGTTCTAAGTGTTCTTTCGATCGTTCACAACACGTGGAGATTATTAACGTCATAAAAAGGTTTCTCAGCCAATATATTTTACAGCTTCGGAGAATTTTTTGTGTGCATTGCAATTGTTATTATCAGGTACTGTTAGTATATACACTGTTTATGACATGAGTATTAAAAATGATATTCTGAAATGACAGAAATATATATCACCCAGTTTATAAAAATGATATTCAGAGCATCTGAAACATGTATCCCTCAAAATCTGAAAATTTTATTAAATGATATTACTCAAAGTCAGAAAATGATATTCAAGTATGATAGAAAAGGATGTCGCTCAATGATATCGTTCAGAGGAACATGTATCCCTCAAAATCTGAAAATTTTATTAAATGATATTACTCAAAGTCAGAAAATGATATTCACGAATGATAGAAAAGGATGTCGCTCAATGATATCGTTCAGAGTAACATGTATCCCTCAAAATCTGAAAATTTTATTAAATGATATTACTCAAAGTCAGAAAATGATATTCAGGAATGATAGAAAAGGATGTCGGTCAATGATATCGTTCAGAGTAAAAAATGACTCAGGATATTATTATGTAGGAAAATATTGGCCAAGATTCTAAGATATAAAAAAAAATAATATGCATGAATAATATTTTAGAGTGAGGGTCATTTAACGTTGTCCAATATAAAATTTTGTTATTGGCCGATATTACATTTTTACAATGAACAATATGTTTGTGCTACCTGGGGATAGGGAAGGTAATTAGTTTTGCATCTCTTTTTAAAAGTTGCCCATTTTTAAAAAAAATGCACTTTTGTCACATGCAGAAAGTAGTTTTAAACTTAAAAAAATTACCACATTTAGAAAATTCTAAAAATAATATAAATGTATTAGACGAAGATGCAACAGACATTTGGTAGCAAAGCCTTCTTCTCTAACCAAAAATAGAGAACTGATGCCAGTATCTACGCATGTGTCGAATATGTAGTATGTAGTCAACGTTTACCAAAATCGGATCTCAACCGTCAATTTGTGAGATATCAGACATTTTCGACGTGGCTCAACGAAATTATATTTCGATGGTCTAATTTGATGTGCCTCGGTTGGCTGGTTGATGGTTGGCGTACCATCTGTGCAATTTCCCAACTGTTTCAAGAAAATTCCAACGATGGATCAACGTCTGCGATATATTATTTCAAAGTCTTAATTTATTTACATTTGCATATTTTCTAAGTATTTTTAAGAACAGTTAAATAATTAGTGTTCTAATGAATAATTTAATTATCTTCATAATTTAGTAACTATCTGTAAATCTAAACTAATATTATAAAGAAGTAATTTTTTTTCTAGGTTTAATTGCTAGAACTACTGAACCGATTTCAAAAGTGATGATGGCAAATTGACGGTGATAATCCCTGCTCTAACTAACTGCCACTAACCACAGTGAGGTGCAAGAGGGGAAAACGTTCCGAAGTCGCAACTTTTGTGATACTGAAGGGGCTAGAAATTTGAAATTTGGCATGGTAGTTACTTATAAGATGTAAATGCTCTCTAAGAACAAATTAAAATAAAATCGAAATGGATGAAGGAGCGAAAAGCTTTCTAAAAACATTCTAAATTGCAATGTCTATGGAATCTCTGGAGCTACCGAACCGATTTCAAACGTGATGGTGACAATACCTGCTCCAACATAGGATAAATTTTATGTAGGTGCCACTACCCCCAGGGGGTGCGGTAATGAAAAGCGTTCTAAAATTGCACGTTTTGTGATACTGGAAGGGCCAGAAATTTAAAATTTGGCATGGTAGTTACTTATAAGGTGTAAATACTCTCTAAGAACAGTTTCTAAAAAAATCGGAATTTAAAAGTGTGTAATGAGCTAAAATCATTCTAAAAACTTTCTAAATTACATTTTCTATGGAATTTGGAACTACAGGACCCTTTTCAAATGTGATGGTCGCAAATTGATGGTAACAATCCCTGCTCTACCATAGGCTATATTTGATGTCGGTGTCAAAACCCCAGAAAGGTTGCGGAAGCAAAAAATGTTTTAAAATTACAATAATATTTTATACAATTTATAGTACAATATAAAATTTTTGTGATACTGAAGGAGTTAAAAACTTGAAATTTGGCAGCTTATAAGATGTAAATGTTCGCTAAGAACAGTTTGTAAAAAAATCGAAATTTAAAAGGATGATGTGAGGGAAAAAAATTCTGAAAATGTTCCAAATTACTATTTTTATGGAACTGTTAAGGATAGAAACTTGAAATTTGACATGGCTTCTAGTTTTTAAGAGGCAAATACACACACATAACAGTTTTAAATAAATCGAAATTTAAAAGGGTGAAGGGGAAAAACGTTCTAAATTACTATTTTTGTGATACTGAAAGAACTAGAAACTTGAAATTTGGCATGGCAGTTACTTTTAAGTTACAAATGCTTGCTATATAAACAATGGTTTAACAAAATTCGAAATTTAAAAGGTTGAAATCAGCATAAAACGTTCTAAATTGCGATTTTATTGTAATTGTTAGGAATAGGAACTTGAAATTTGACGTGGTTGTTACTTTAATGACCAAATTGGTGGCACAGATAAGTTTTTAAAAATATTGAAATATAAAAGTGTGAAAGTGCGAAAAGCATTTTAAAAACTTTCTAAATTACGATTTATTTGGAACTGTTAAGGCTATAAATTTTTAATTTGGCATGTCTGTTACTCTAGAGACGTAAATGCTCATCCAGAACAGTTTTCTAAAAATGAAAAATTTAAAAGAGTGCAGGAGGAAAAAAGTTCTGAAATAGCGTTTATGTGGTACAGTTGGTATAGGAGGCATTTGGCATTGTGGTTACTTTTAAAATGGAAATGATGGCTAACGGTTTCTAAAAAAAATCTAAAATTAAAAAGGTGTAAAATGAGTGGAAAACGTTCTAAATTATGGTTTATTCAGAATTATGAAGGGTATAAACTTAAAATTTGACGTGTTTGTTATGTTTTAGACGTAAATTCTCGCAAAGAACAGTTTTCAGAAAATTTAAAAATTAAAAAGATGCAGAAAAAAATGCTCTAAAATTGCAATTTTGTTGATGCTGCTGATTCTGATTTAGAAACTTGAAATTTGGCATTGTAGCTATTTTTAAAGATTTCAGTGCTCGCTAAGGTCGGTTTCTAAAAACATTCGAAGTTTAAAAGGGTGAAATGGGCATAAAATACTCTAAAAATACTTCAAATTATGATTTATTTGAAATTGTTAGCGATAGAAACTTTAAATTTCACACGGTTGTTACGTAAGAGACATAAATTCATCCACAGGACAGTTTTTAAAAATTAAAAAAATTTAATGTGTGCAGGAACAAAAAAGTTCTGAAATTGCGATTTCTGTGATATATTTGTTAGTGCAGTTTGCTTAACTAGAAGTTTGGAATTTGGTGCATGGTGCTGACTTTTAAAATGTAAATACTCGCTTAGTACAGTTTCTAAAATTTCAAATAAAAAATGAAATGAGCGGAAAACCTTCAAAATACATTCTAAATTATCATTTATTTGGAATTAATTTTAGCTCTTCTCATTCATTTAAGTCTCACGTTTGCCTAATGCAGTATAAGAATGAAGTTTACACAAAATCTAGCTGAATTAGTAATTTTAGAATTATCCGTCGCAGTATAATTTTGTCTAATAAAAATAGACCCACGAAGACCACTTGACATATTTCAGCAATTACGCGAGCAAAACCGCGGGTTTTACTAGTATTTAATAATTGAAATTATGATTAATTGATAACCGTGAATCCACAGTGCAATGTTTGAAAAATATGGAAATTAAGAACAGTATTGCTTGTATTTAATACTTGATTGTGTGTTAATATCTTAGTGCTCTTAATTAAATACCAGATGGCCCGTGCGAGGATTTCGCACTGAAATCTAATATTTTTTAGCTACTTCTCTGTTATCCCGTCGACCACTTTTCATAACAAAAAACTATCGCCAAACTGTAAGATTAAACGCCAAAAATGCAGTCCCATTTACTTGATGTCAGAAGCATTATACGTGTTTGTTACGCCATCAAGTGGCTTTTAACTCGACATTTGCGTGTATTTTTCATTATGTTTTACTGATTTATTAGTTATTTCATTAATTAAAATAACAATTGTGTCCTTAAATTCTTATATTTTATTTTTTATTCCAATGGCAACGTTCTCCCGTTTATTTGGCGATAGTATTTGTTATGAAAAGTGGTCGACGGGATAATAAAGAAGTACCATTTTTTATCAATATGTAATATTTATTAAATGCAGATTTAAACTTCTAAAGAAAAAGTAAGGATAAAAATATCTGCAAACAACATTTACTTTTTAGTCAAGCCAGAATATCATCTAATTTATTCCATCAAAGTTAGAGTAAAAACTGATCCAAGATTGCAAAAGGCACGCTAGAGAAAAAAAAATAACAATCGTATTTTGACTGCATTAGAGGATGACGTCATCGCTTCGGGAAAAACCTGGGACATAGAAATATAAATCTAAAAATTTCAATATCAATTTCGCTTTTTAATCATAAATATAAAATAAACCCGTACGGTGTTTTTTACATTAATTGCTGAGCATCATATAATGTGGTATTTTAATTCTGTGGCAACAATAATTTGCGGAAAAACTTATTTCTTTTATGAAAACAATGCCGATTTAATTTTTAAATTTCAGCAAATTTTAATCAAAAACATGTTTTAACTAAATATTAAGTGTGCTATGTCAGAAGCCTGTTCAAAATCCTTTCATATGCTATCTCATTCGTCGTTCTGCGTTTCATATTTTCTTAGAAAAAGGGATGTTGACAGAAGAAATAATATATATGGTTGCGTCTATGTGATGTAAATATATTTAGTGAATGCTAATGTCTTAGATTTATAGTGTAAAGTTTGAAAATTATGGAAATTGGAAGAGTATCACTTTCATTTACTATTTGATTATATTTTAATATGTTAGTGTTCTTTATTAAGAATTGTAAGTAAATTAGTAGTCATTATTGTTATAAATACCTTTCATTTGTAAATGTGCTTATTTGATTGCAATATTGCTTCATAAATTATTAACTGTTATATTATACTGTAAATACTAGTAATGTAAAATTCATTGTGTTGTTAGTGTATCTTAAATTAAGCAGTGTGTTTGTGTCTTAAATTAAGCCGTGGGTTTGTGTCTTCTCTCCGAGATTCCACTTATACTCTAAAGCAGCGCTTCCCAACGTTTTTTCTTTTACGTACCCCTTGCTTCTGCTCTTCATTCCGGTGTACCCCCATTTATTATAACCACTCACCCATTCCTCTCCTCCCCCACATATTATAAAAATCTTCATCTGCCGTGAATGCAAAATCCATATTTCAAGAATTATTCATTATTATATTTTCTGTTCTTTAAGGGAGCACTGATGTTTTCAGTATTATTTAAAGTATTTAATTCTAGTATTATTATTCAGTATTCATCAGTCATGCCTATTAACAGCTGCACTCATTTTCTCTTGCAATCATCAGGTTGAATTTCAATCGCAGTTGCAATACTCTTAAGAGTTCTAGATTTCAATCCGTTATCCATTTTAAATATAAACCAAACCATTCAAATAATAAGTAAACACTTTCGAATTAGTATACGTTAGTGATATAACGCCACCGATTCGAAATGAAATAAGGGTCTGCTTTTCAACACGTTTTAAAATAAAACATTGAAACCAGAAGCTCTGGCATAATTTAGGCGTTTTTATTAATTATTATTAAAAACGGGAATAAATAAGGCGTGAGAAAAGAACATTGTAAATTGATCAATGATAGTTTTAGAAAAGATTGAGGCAATATATAAGTACCTATGCAATATGATCAGTAGTGGGCGGAGCTAGTAACATAGAATGATCAATGGATTATTAAGTCTAGTGGGCTTATACCCTCATTTTGAGTGTAACATATTGGAGTTACACATGAGACTAACTTTGTAATCCAAAACTATCCACTTTCTTTATATGTTTTCAGTTAAATCATATTGTGATTTCCGCCATTACCGATATGATTTTCACGTACCACCAGCAGGCCCACCACTTACCCCTAGGGGTGCGCGAACCCCAGGTTGGGAACCGCTGCTCTAAAGCGAAAGCTGAGTTTTCGGGGTGGTCATCCATTGTCATCCCTTGTTTACTTAGACATCATATTTCACCTTATTAAACCGTGATTTTTTATAGTTTTCTGAATGTGTTGGAAAGTGATTCATAAACTATGCTTGATGCATGATTTTTTTAAATTCTTGTTTCAATAAAGAAATGAAGAATCGTAAATTTCACGACTTTTTCTTGTTTAAATACAAAAATTTTACAAAACCAGACGTTTTTATACAGTTCATAAAATGGAAAAAATCCCATGAAAATTACAATAAAAAACGTTTCGTAACGCATCGAGCTATCTCTTCAGTTCATTCATCTATTTTCGATCGACACAGAAAAAACAGAGAAAATCACCCTCAAACAGTTACAACCAGTGAAGCGTTCAATAAAACTGTATATTCACCCGGTATAGCACAGGATTTGTTCAATGGGAAATTCCCCATGCGGGAAACCATCCCTTAAGAAACATTTTGACGTAGTAATTGCTGCACCTCATTTTAACAATGCTGGCATTCGCGAATTATGGAGTGTGATTCGTTTCAAGTGCTTGCTGCGCAATCTTAGAATTCAATTTTCCTTTGATAAGCATATACGTGTTCATTAAGTCTAGTATCAAATGATTGGCCGGATTCGCCTAACCGGATTCAAAACTAAAAACCTAAATACCATCCTGTACGCATTCTGTTCTAAACAATGCGATTAAAGACTCCTCCTTCAATCCTATCGACTCCTCCTTACATCCTACTAAATCAATAAATTAACAAATTTTAAGACTTCATATCTCGATAACGGGGACACGTGGGTGAACGATTTATGCGTCAAAAACACTCTTCACTGTGCTCTTTCGATTGCTGCTTAGTTAGAATTTTTCATTATTACATCAACTGCGTGGTTCCCTGGTAAGTATTTATAAAAAATAAAAAATAATAGATAAAATAAATAATAACTTGTACAGTTGTAATTGAGGTTTCCTCTCTTTATATCACAAAAAAAAAGAATAGAAAAAAATTATTTAAAATTTTTACTTTTGACGCAAACTACAATTTGAACACATACATGTATATTTTACTAGAAAACTTTTATGAACAACACAAAATAATTACGTAAACATATGTCAGTACCATATTCAAGAAAGTAACGCACTTGAAGTATCATAAACAGTGTGATAATAATACTGGTATAGTATACTGTGTAGTAGCTCTCGCTGTGTGTAGCTTGAAGGAATAATCCGAATGAAACCAAAATCAGTACACTTGCTAGTCGAGAAGGGAGAAGAAGAATGGAACAATAAAGAAAAATAATTGCAATAATCGTCGACAGGTGGCACTTTTGAGTGCGAAATGTATTGTGTAAGAATAAACTTACTATACAATACTATACAAGAATAAATAATTAAGGTGTAAAACCGGATGGCATAACTAATTTATTGGAAAATTTCACAGTGAATGTGGTTACGCCTTTACATGGCGGTACCGATCAAGTTCAGGTTCCACATAGACATTTTGCAGGAGGACACAATTCAGGCGGTGCACGATGTGCTCAACTGTAGAATGTAACGCGTCAGGAGTGGCATTTCCCGCATGTTGTGATATGCGATCTTTTAAATCATTGAGATTTGTGATACATCCACGGTACACAATGTTACACATTACATTTCACACTAAAAAGCGCCATCTGTCAGCGATTATTGCAATTATTTTTTTATTATTCCATTCTTCTTCTTCCTTACAGAATAGTAAGTACACCAATTTTGGTTTCATTCCGTTTATTCCTTCAAGCTACAGATAGCTCCAAATGGAGATGCTTATATTATAACCACCCGGTACATTGTTTTGGTTTTGCAACAATATGTATTTGGTATTTCTATAAATTACTTCATATGAAACCTCATAAAATAAAAGTTCTCAATTTGGGTACATTCCTTTTATATTCTCTTGCACTACCAGGAAAATCTCTGTTTTATTTCTCTAGAATTCAAGTATTGTTTTTCCTTTTTATTTTGTTTTATTTTTACTTCTTGTTGATAAAAAAGATAAGAACTATCTTCAAAGTTGTATAGGATTGGAGATCTGTATCATTATTTTACGAAGAAGGAGTTAGAAAAACACGAAATTTACTTCGATTAAACTTTTTTTTCATAAAATTCGACCTATGTCCAGAAATAGATAGGATTAAATGTACAAACGTGGATAGATATCATCTTATATCGAAGTTTTATCTGATCGTTGAGTTCTGAAATATATGAATATCGTAAAAGTAAGCTTCTAATAAACTAGTTAAGTTTTAAAAAAAATGTAAAAATTATTTGATTAGTAGTTAAAAATTTGAAATAGTTCTTTCCTCTATCGTAGGAAAATTAAAATCTAAAATAAAAATAGCTAAATTTATATTATTAATTAGAGAATAAAATTGTTTCAATACAAAGATAAATAATTATAAGAATTTTAATTAATCTTAAAATAACTTAATTCAGATTTAAAGAGAAACTACTTAATATTTCAAAAGCAAAGTTACGTACAATTTTGTGTAACAGAGCGAATGAATAAGAACATAAAAATAATCTACAGTCATGTAATAAATGAAATTTTAAAACGTATGCTTGAAACTTAATATCTAGATGCGATATATATTATCAAATAATATATATCGCGATTGATATAATACGAAGTATTTTTGGATGTTCGAATTAATCGATTTTCTTTTCGGGCCTTTCTATATTCTGTTGATACTAAATATTTCATGATAGTAAAGGTAATTCACAGATATTTGGCCACATTTCCTAGAATATTTTTAAATTATTAAAGGTGTATTTTTTGTAATTATTTTATGAAATTAGCATGCTGAAGAAAGAGACGGATGATAATATTCTGACCCTCGTAAGGATAAGTACGATGTTACTTACTTGAAAAATTAGGCGTTAACAAATTGATAACATAAAGTATTTTTTGGTTTTTAAAAAATCGCTTTAGAATCTGCTCTGACTACAATATGTCAAAATAGCCATATTTTATGATCTTGCAGGTTATTCCTATGAAATTATCTATATATTGCTATAATTTTTCTATAAAAGTTTGAAGTACCTAAGGATGCACATTTTGTTTTTAAAATAACAGAACTATTTTATATAGGTATGAACCCTTAACTGCTGTGACAGAAATTGCTGCATAGATACTGGGAACAGTCTCTGAAACCGCGTGATCAATAGGTGGATACAAAGCTCCGTTAACATATAATGTACAGCTTCTGTAAAAAACGTTTTGTACAGGACTAATTTCCACTATTCAGAAGTCTCCGGCGAGAATTCCAAGAGAAAATAATTTCAATACTATCTAGAATTAAACAGAAAATTACAAGTTAAATTGTAATAATTAAAACTAGGCGTTGGGGACCACTGTACTACTTACATATGCATAATATAAAATATGAAAATAAAACATGTCCAAACTATTTATAAAATGCATTGCAATTCGAATAAAATCGTGACTTGATGACGTCATACACTTTAAAGGCTCTATTACTGAATTGCGTAAAAGAAACATCCTTATAACTCCAAAATTGACAATCACATTAACTAACGGTTTACTGCGTCGGATTAAGCGTCTCATTTCCAATTAAAATATATCTTTGAATTAAAATTTGAAAGAAATGCAGGGTCATGAAACATCGAAGGGTGTGGAAAATATTATTACAAATATCTCGCGGCAACTAATTATTGATCGACTTCGTTCTTGATACAATTTTTTTTTGTCTTTTATATTCATTCCTTAAAATAACCAATTTCGAAAATTTTTATATACCTTTTATCAGAACGAATATTTCGAGAGTCTAAGAAAAATAGTTCCGGATAATCGAGGTTACTGAAATTCAATAAGCATCTTCAAATTATTACATACTAAGTACATACCAAATTTCAAGTCTCTATCTCAATTTTTTCGGGAGATAGAGCGTTTACAGCACACAGACACACACACAGACAGAAGAACAGCAAATTTTTTTTCCTAAAAATATGTTTTTCGGAATCTCCAGTATCTGAAAAGTGTAAATCTGTCTTTTTTTTTTTTTTTTTTTTTTTTGATTTTCAAAACGATTACAAGATTTACCCTATGCAACGTATGATGGGTAAGTAAAAGCAGTCATGCCTGTGAGACCGCTAATAGCATTTAAGAATTGATTAAATTAAATGTTACCAATGAATCTTTTCTCTAACTTTACTTTTTAATGTCTTTCAAATCACACGTGTTTACTATAGTATACATTTTATGATTATTTTTTTGTGTATAAATCAACAGAAATATGAAACAGATGTGAGACAAAATGTAAATAATTCTAACGATTGCCATTGAAGCAACACACAACAATTTTTACTTCCTATTTTTTATTGTGCTGTTCAAATTTCATACAGGAAAGTGAACCAATCTTTGCTTTGCAGTGCCTGTCGGAATTCGGTTTGAAAAGCTTAAATGTAGTGATAATCGTAACATATAAATTTGATTAGAAATGCTTCTTTAGCGATGATTTTAACTTTAGATTTTAGACATTTTGTTTTATGTTCAAAATTGTCGTTGCTGTAGTCACTGTGTTTGTATAGGTTTAAACTAAATTATTAAACAAAACTCCATTAACTTTTTAAAAATAAATTTGAACTTAAAGAAAATTCTGTTCTTTAAATAAAACAAGTAATATAAAAACTTTTTTTTAAAGTCAATTCCTACTTAGGTCAATTAGAAAAAATTTTCCAGCGATCTACACGCTTCGCCACTCACGGTATTTATTCCTAAATTTATATCCTGCTAAATATCTTACATAAGAGAAATTTTTTAAATGTATTAAAAATTAAATAAAAAATAAATAGCTAAAATACCAAAAATTAATAGCTCGAAAAGTATTTCTCACAAAATTGTTAGACAAACTGCGATAGAAAGGTAAAAAAATTGTATTTTTCTTGATATAAATTTTAAATCTAATGATTATGCCGTTTTTCAAATATTGAATTTAAAAAATTACCAAACTTCACAATAAAGTGCCAGAACGATGTTACAGTTAACGATAATACAGTTTTTTTCAAATATTGATTAATTAATTAAATTTTATTATTTAATTTTAGTTTTATACTTCATTTCTGTTCAAAAGTATAGATTCACTCCACATTTATAGTCTCCTTCGCCCGCGAGCCGCCTGATCTTCGTCCGTGAACAGCCCCATTATCTTTTTACGTGTGAAGGTGAGACTATAAATATGGAGTGAGTCTATACTTTGGAACAGAAATGAAATATAAAATTTAAATTAATTAATTTAATTTAATGAATGAATTAATATTTGAAAAAACTGTATTAACATCAATTGTCATCCAGTACAAGTTAAAAAAAATTTATTTGAACTTGATAGGATGAATAGAAAATATTTTATGAACGATTGAAAATTTGAACAATATATATAAATTTATAGAGAGTGTGAGCTAATAGTAGGTGTGGGGATCTGGCATCGCCGAAAACTTAAAACCAGCTAATGAGCTGGGTCCAGAATTTCGGATGTTGGATCCATGGTTTTTCATCTGTGCTTAACGGGAAACCGCACGGAACAAGCCTTCGCCGTTGAGCGGGAAGAAACAGTTAGTTGGACTCTGGACTGCCTGTTGAACGCACGTATTTTAGCGTGCTAATGTAACGATTAATGCTGAATTGCCGCACGCTGGTGCGAAGAGTGTATTTTGAGTTTAAATATAATTTATTAAGTTTTAAATGTATTCTTAATTTGTGAAGTGCAATATTTCATTTAATCGATAATTAGTAATCGGGTTTAGAATGCCCGCAACTAAAGTGGTGACCTCGGTGTTTGAACAGTTCGTCTGATAATCTAAGTGCATCGACCTTATAATGGCCTTAATTACGGCGTGTGTACATCATTAGTGACCCAAGCGGATATATTTCTCATATTTCTTCAAGAGTTTGTGTGAAACACGATTGTGTGCATTATCGGTAAACTGTGTTGTTAATCACCTATTGGCATGTGGAGACATCAGTGCTACGAGGTAAAGAGCTTGAATCCCGAATCCCGGTGAGTCGTATCTATTTTGATGGTGTTCAAATCAGTAATACCCCTGTGTGTGCATATAAATTTTACTTGCCCCTAGATAAATTCGACATTAATTTTTTGCGCATTTTATTTAATTTTTGTATATGTATTTATATTGGTAATAAGCTTTCAGTACAGCATTATTTAAGTGCTTTCAAATTGAATATTTTTTGTTTGTTTTGTAATATATGCTTATTTTGAAATTCGGGTTATGACGCGATTTATTTCGACATACTATCGTTAAGCCTGGCCAGATCAAATCGCATGTTTAGGTGTTCCAAAATATGGTTTATCGTATTATATTATGCTAAAATTTTTGTTTCCATACTTTTCCTTGCATTCTTATTTTTTATTATGTCTTAAATAGCATTTGTGTACATAGTTTTTGGTAGGGTTGTTGAAACCAGTTTTTTCTGTATACAGTATATGTCCTGCATTTATATTTTTTTTTCCGTGGTTTAATTGTGTAGTAAAATTCAAAAAATGTCAACAGAAACACCGGATACTGTCGTTCCAGGCATTCATAGGGTTGGGGTAAAGGCGACCCCATTTTGGCGTGCAAACCCGAAACTTTGGTTTTTCCATTTGGAATCCCAATTTAAGCTGGCAGGGGTTTCCGACAGTGTTACCCAGTTTCACCATTTAGTTGCAGCAATGCAACCGGAGGAACTGGCGATAGCAGGCGATATCATTAGTGAGCAACCCACGGATCAGCCATACGAAAGGCTCAAAAATCGGCTCGTAAATCAATATTCCATGAGTGAGGATCAGTGCATTCACGAGTTGATTTCTGGTTTGCAACTGGGGGATAAAAAACCTTCCCGTTTGCTCCTTGAAATGCGGAGTAAGGCTGGTAGTCAGGTCAAGGATGATTTGCTGAAAACCTTATTTCTCCAGCGCCTACCCACTCATGTGCGACAAATATTAGCAATTTCGAATGACCCACTTGACAAATTGGCCGAAATGGCCGATGGTATCATTGCAGCGAATGGTCCACCCCCCATGGTTCAAAATATCCAATCGGGTAATGAGGAGCTCAAAACATTAATTCTTGCACTCTCCACACGCTTGGAGAAGTTGGAAGTGCAGGGGAATAATAGCAGGCAGAGTCGTTCCAAGTCCCGTGACCGTTTTAGGCATTATAAACGTGATAAAAGTCAAGAAAGGAATGCTGTTGGAAGGAATTTATGTTGGTACCATGCTACTTTTGCTGATAAAGCAAGTAAATGCCGCAAGCCTTGTTCATGGGAGGGAAACTAGTACAGCCGTCACTCAATTCTGGGAGTGACGGCGCAGTTCAGATAAATAGGCTCTATCTCAATGACAGAACTACTCATTTGAAATTTTTAATTGACACGGGGGCGAACGTGTCTGTCTTACCTGTGACAAAAGCTGATAGAACACGTACAGCAGATAAGCTACAACTTTTTGCCGCTAATGGCACGATCATTCCTACGTTTGGTCAGCAGCTCTTAAAGCTAGATTTAGGCCTGCGCAGGGAATTTCATTGGCTATTTATTCTGGCGGATGTTTCGCAACCAATTATAGGGGTTGATTTTCTTTGACATTTTGGTTTACTCATTGATGTGCGTCAGGGAAAGTTACACGACCCCATTACTAATTTGCAGGCGCAGGGTATAATTGATAAGTCAAATAGTAGCAATATACGCACGGTTTCTGAAATGACAACATTCCATACGCTGCTCAACAAATTCCCTAGCCTAACCGATACTTCAGCCTCCCTTAACCCCCCAAAGCATGATGTGCAGCATATTATTGAGACCAAAGGTCCACCTGTGTTTGCTAAGCCTCGCAGACTTCCTCCAGATAAGCTTCGCGCGGCTAAGCAAGAATTTCAGTTTATGATGTCGGCCGGTATTTGCAGACCTTCTAGCAGCTCTTGGGCTAGCCCGCTGCACATGGTACCCAAATCGAAAGGCGATTGGCGCCCGTGCGGGGATTATCGTCATTTAAACGCTGCTACAATTCCGGATCGCTATCCTGTTCCTCATATTCAGGATTGTACACAAGCGCTCCACGGTACAAAGATTTTTTCGACTTTAGATCTGTCTAGAGCATATCATCAAATTCCGGTACGACCTGAGGATGTTCCAAAACAGCAGTCACAACTCCGTTTGGTCTTTTTGAATTTTTGTATATGCCGTTCGGTTTAGCCAATGCTGCTGCGACGTTTCAGCGATTTATCCATAGAGTGTTATATGGGCTTGAATTTTGCATTCCATATTTTGATGATGTACTAGTAGCATCGGAGAATTACGAGCAGCATGTCAGACATTTACAAATGGTGTTCGAGCGTCTATCTCAATATGGGGTACGTTTAAACCCATCTAAGTGTGTTTTTGGCCAATCTAATGTTAAATTCTTAGGGCATAACATCTCTGCGGATGGTATTAGCCCGCTTCAGGATAAGGTTAACGCGATTAAAAATTTTCCCCGTCCCGAAACCATTAAAGAATTGCGACGTTATCTGGCCATGCTTAATTTCTATCGCCGGTTTATCTACCATGCTGCGCACACACAGGGGGTTTTAAACAAATATTTGCAAGGAGCCAAAAAGAATGACAAAAGCATAATTCAGTGGACAGAAGAATCTAATGATGCTTTTGTACGAAGTAAGGAAGAACTTGCAAATGCTGCCACCTTGGCATACTTCATACCTACGGCACCTCTATCTATTGCAGTGGATGCATCAGACTTTGCAATGGGTGCAGCCTTGCAGCAGCAGGTGAATGACAATTGGCAACCTCTAGCATTTTTTTCAAAATCTCTGTCACCGGCTCAACAAAAGTATAGTGCTTATGACCGCGAACTTTTGGCGGTGTATTCCGCAGTACAACATTTCAGACATATGATTGAAGGTCGGAACTTTACAATTTTTACTGACCACAAACCACTTATTTTTGCATTCAGACAAAAAACAGACAAATGTTCACCGCGGCAAACTCGACAGCTGGACTTTATAGGCCAATTTTCCACGGACATTCAGCATATTAGTGGTGTGGAAAATGTTGTGGCTGATGCTCTCTCCAGGATAAATATCTCCTCCATCAAGTCTTGTGTTATAGATTTGGAGCTGATGGCCAAATTACAAGCGACCGATATTGCTTTACAACATGCGAAGCAAGACAACATTAGCTTAAAACTTCAACCAATGCCAGTAGGTGATTCAGCGGTTGAATTACAGTGTGATATTTCCACGGGTCGCATTAGACCTTTTGTGCCAGCAGACATGCAAAAAACAGTGTTTCAGAAATTGCACGAACTGTCCCATCCTGGTGTCAAAGCGACACAGAAACTGATTGCTGAACGCTATGTTTGGACTGGAATGCAGAAAGGTATTGCTTTATGGGTACGATCCTGCATCTCCTGCCAGAGGAGCAAAGTACACCGGCACACGAGAAGTGCTATTGGCATATTTGAACAACCGTCTGCTCGGTTCCAGCATGTTCACATTGATTTGGTTGGACCATTGCCACCGTCTAACGGGTTTCGGTTTTGCTTAACATGTGTTGACAGATTCACCAAGTGGCCAGAAGCAATTCCATTGGCTGATACTACTGCTGAGAGTGTGGCGGAGGCCTTCTACGCCAGTTGGATCGCCCGTTTTGGACCACCTTTACGTCTAACAACTGACCAAGGTCCCCAATTCGAATCATCACTATTTTCGGCGCTGAATCGTTACCTGGGCATCTCGAAAGTTCATACTTCCCCATACCATCCGGCAGCGAACGGCCAGGTGGAGAGATTTCATCGACAGCTCAAGGCTGCAATTATGGCCCACAACACCACGGATTGGGCCCGAGTTTTGCCAACTGTACTCCTGGGCATACGAACAGCGTGGAAAGAAGATCTGCAGGCTACAGCAGCGGAAATGGTATATGGTACCACCATCGCCCTTCCAGGAGAGTTCCTTGTTCCAGTAGCCGGTTCACCTAACCCAGTCGATTTTCTTGGCAGGCTACGGGAGGTGATGCGACGATTACAACCAGCCACTTCTCGGTTGACACCTGAGCGTAAAATTTTTGTCAGCAAGGATTTGAAGTCTTGCTCACATGTTTTCTTGCGCAGAGATGGTATTAAGAAGAGTCTGCAAGCTCCATTCGAGGGGCCTTACCAGGTTCTGCAACGGACCGACAAAAATTTCACTGTTAAGATCAACGACAGAACTGTTACGGTAAATATTGACAGAGTAAAACCTGCCTTCTTCTGCACTGAGGAGCAGCCGTCGAATCCTCAATCCGAAGAAAACCACTCTAAATTAGATTCACCAGCAGCAACAGTCACAGAAGAAGCGGAAATTCCAGCTCCAAGAAATCCAGTAACTACTCGTGCTGGTCGGCGTGTCAGATTTAACCCTCGCTACCTCTGATGGTGAAAATTGTTTCGCTATCGCTCAGGGGGGGCTACTGTGGGGATCTGGCATCGCCGAAAACTTAAAACCAGCTAATGAGCTGGGTCCAGAATTTCGGATGTTGGATCCATGGTTTTTCATCTGTGCTTAACGGGAAACCGCACGGAACAAGCCTTCGCCGTTGAGCGGGAAGAAACAGTTAGTTGGACTCTGGACTGCCTGTTGAACGCACGTATTTTAGCGTGCTAATGTAACGATTAATGCTGAATTGCCGCACGCTGGTGCGAAGAGTGTATTTTGAGTTTAAATATAATTTATTAAGTTTTAAATGTATTCTTAATTTGTGAAGTGCAATATTTCATTTAATCGATAATTAGTAATCGGGTTTAGAATGCCCGCAACTAAAGTAGGAATTGAACAAGATTTCTGTATAATTTTGAAAACGTTTGCATGTTCACATTATCGTACAATCTAATGCGTTCCTTCATTGTGAGTGCCCGCTATCACTCACAAGTAGTAAACAAAAATATTCCCGTTTCAAAGTAATGTAGTGGAAAATAAAGCATGAGTATATATTTTTTTAATGTAAAATATTCAATATCGCAGTTATCTGTAAAAAGCCATAATTGATGTAAATTGTTTTTCTGCTTTTTAGGGTTACTTTCATCTGACGAACACCTATTCGTTTAACTCCGCTGTCTGTCTGCCTGCCTATCACAGAGTTCTTACTCGGAATCTGTATAAGTTAGAGACTTGAAATTTTGGATTCTTATAGACAAACGACAAACAATAAAATTTTGAAAAAAGTTTTACATTTTTTTTAAATAAATGAATTAATTTAATGCCATCCGACCATTTCTTAGAGTTTCTTAGATCTTAAAACAGAACCTTAATTTCAGTCTTTTTTGCGTGTGCTAGATGCGTCAGTGGTAGCACATATTCCTCCTATCCCACAGGTTATGTGTTCTATTTTCGACGACAGAAGCTGAAATTTTCCATTTTTACTTTTCTTTGTCCGAATGATTTAATTAAAAGAGCTTTCGTATTTTTTGCCATTTGAAAAATGATAAAGATAATTCTAAATTAATGATTCGGATTTATTCATTAAAGGACAAAGTGTTTGGAAAGGAATATTAAACGAAACCATCAACTTGTTACTTACATATCATACGTAGTATAGGGTAAGTCTTGTAATCGTTTTAAAAATCGAAAAAAAAAATTTTTTGACGGATTTACATGTTTCAGACACTGGAGTTTCCGAAAAAACACATTTTTAGAAAAAGAAAAAACTGCCGTCCGGCTGTGTGTCTGTATATCTGTGTGCCTGTGTGCTGTAAACGTTCTATCTTCGGAACAAATTGAGATAGAGACTTGAAATTTGGTATGTACATATTATGTAATAATGGGAAGAAGCTTATTGAATTCCAGTAACCTCGATTATTCGGAACTATTTTCTCGGGCTCTCTAAATATTCGTTCTGATAAACGGTATATAAATTTTTTCGAAATTGTTTATTTTAAGGAGTGAATATAAAAGACAATAAAAAAAACAAATTTTGCATAAATCATGAAGTTGATCGGATAATGAGTTGCCGAGATATTTGTAATTCTATTTTCCACACTTTTCGATTTTTCAAACCCTGCATTTCATCCAAATTTCAATTCAAATATATATTTTAAATGGAAATGAGACACTTAATCCGACGCAATAAACCATTAGTTAATATAACTATCATTTTTGAAGTTATAAGGATGTTTCATTTACGCATGTCAGTAAATAGAGCATTTAAAGTTTATGACGTCCTGAAGTCACGATTTTATTCGAATTGCAATGCAATTTATAAATAGTTTACACATGTTTTATTTTCATATTTTATATTATGCATATCATATTTTATATTATGTATATCCATGATGGGTAAGTATTACGGTGGCCTCCAATGACTAGTTTAAAAAGGCTGTCGGGAGTAAGCTAAACTCCAGGAGAGTTTTATATCATTTCGCCGTAATAAAGTTTCAATTCTAATAATTACAAATTATTTACGTTGTTTACTATTAAAGGTAATCAAATCCCATATAATATATATTTTTTAATTTACGGTTAAAAATAGCAGTATTATGGGAATAAATAGGACATTTTCTGTGCTATTCTTTTAACTTTTTAACTACAGATGTGTGGTTTTATATTTATTTATAGTTTATCTAATATTAAGATAAAATTGAAAAATAAATTGTTAAAATGATTATTCTTAATACAACAAAACAAATTATGTCTAAAAATATTGATATGGATGTATAATATTTTGGAACTCTAGAATTTAATTATTAACATTTAAATATGGCACATTTTAAACCTTCTCGAAATACAGAACAAATTTTGTTTTTCTGATATCCACATAAATTTTTTTGGAGAAAATATGTAACATGTCCGTAAACATTTATTAAATATTTAAGAGTATTTAATATAAATATTTTAATGTTTTTAAGGCATTTTTTATTATTATGTGGAAAATATTTATTAAAGTACATAGACAAGAAAAAATATCGGAGATAAAATTGTTTAAGTTCATTGACATACTTTCTACGTATTATTTTAAATCCTTTGTAGGGCGTTGTTTCAGGCAGTAAATTAAACCCACTCAATTCAGACAAATAAAGAAAAATAGATTCAAAATCCGTGTCAAAAGACTAAAAAGCAAAGAAACAATAAGTATGCTTTAATAAATTTGTTAAGAAATAAAGCCATTCTAGAAAATACTTTTTCAAACAAATTTGTTTTAGGTAACGAATATATGGATGTATTTTAGCAAATTAAACTTCTTTTGAATTTAAGAATAGAAGACATACAGTTATAGAATATATATGCATAGAGCTCTATAGAGAAATTGTTTTAATTTGTCTTTCCAAGAAACCAATAAACATGTACGTACCTCATTTTGTTCTTTTTTAGCTCATAGGCTATCAAAGCCTGAGAGCTTATGTGCCCGCCGGTTCTGTATGTACGTACGTACGTATGTATGTATGTACGTAACGCGATAACTCTTGATAGAACTAACCGTTTTACTTTAAATTTTGTTTATAGGTTCCTTGTGATAAGGCGCTTCCCTGATTAGTTTTGGAGGATCATTGGTTAAGCATAAAGGGGGTAAACGGGGGGCTAACCCCCCATAATTTAGATAAATGGGTTTTTCATGCAGAATTATCCCATTTTCTTCAAATTTTGTATATAGGTTCATTTTGATAATGTGCTTCTGTCAATAGTTTTGGGGGTTCATTGGTTAAGTATAAAGGGGGAAAGGGGGGGATAACCCCCCCCTAATTTAGATAAATGAGTTTTTCATTCATGCAGAATTATCCGATTTTCTTCAAATTTTGTATATAGGTTCATTTTGATAATGTGCTTCTGTCAATAGTTTTGGGGTTTCATTGGTTAAGTATAAAGGGGGAAAGAGGGGATACCCCCCCTAATTTAGATAAATGAGTATTTCATGCAGAATTATCCGATTTTCTTCAAATTTTGTATATAGGTTCATTGTGATAATGCGCTTCTCTGAAGAGTTTTGGGGGTTCATTGGTTACGTATAAAGGGAGAAAGGGGGGCTAATCCCCCCTTAATTTAGATAAATGGGTTTTTCATGCAGAATTATCCCATTTTCTTCAAATTTTGTATATAGGTTCATTTTGATAATGCGCTTCTGTCAATAGTTTTGGGAGTTCATTGGTTAAGTATAAAGGGGGAAAGGGGGGCTAATCCCCCTTAATTTAGATAAATGGGTTTTTCATGCAAAATTATCCAATTTTCTTCAAATTTTATATATATATTCATTATAATTAGATACTTCCCTGATTAGTTTAAGGGGTTCATTAGTTAACTATGAGGGGGGTAACGGGGGGATGACCCCCCCTTAATATATTGTTGATTTCGTTGTATATTGTTGATTATTAATATTTTTCGAGGGGCATATTTCAAATTCTTTGAAATAAGAGTATAATATACAATTAGTGTGAATAGCCTGTGAGCTCAATGCCCTCAGTTTAACTGGGCAGTTTTCTTTTTAGCTCACAGGCTATCAAAGCCTGAGAGCTTATGTGCCCGCCCGTTCTGTATGTATGTATGTATGTATGTATGTATGTATGTACGTATGTACTTACGTAACGCGATAACTCTTGACGGAAATAACCGTTTTGCTTCCAATTTTGTTTATAGGTTCCTTGTGATAAGGCGCTTCCCTGATTAGTTTTGGGGATTGATTGTTTAACTATAAAGGGGGGAACGGGGGGTTAACCCCCCTTAATTAAGATAAATGGTTTTTTCATGCAGAATTGTCCAATTTTCTTCAAATTTTGTATATAGGTTCATTGTGATAAGGTTCTTTCCTGATTAGTTTTGGGGGTTCATAGGTTAAGTATAAAGGGGCTAACGGGGGGGGGAATCTTCCCCCTTAATTTAGATAAATGAATTTTTCATGCAGAGATATCCGATTTTCTTCCAATTTTGTTTATAGGTTCCTTGTGATAAGGCGCTTCCCTGATTAGTTTTGGGGATTGATTGGTTAACTATAAAGGGGGGGGAACGGGGGGCTAACCCCCCTTAATTTGGATAAATGGTTTTTTCATGCAGAATTATCCAATTTTCTTCAAATTTTGTATGTAGGTTCATTGTGATAAGGTTCTTTCCTGATTAGTTTTGGGGGTTCATAGGTTAAGTATAAAGGGGGTAACGGGGGGGGTTAATCCTCCCCCCTTATTTTAGATAAATGATTTTTTTCATGCAGAGTTATCCGATTTTCTTCAAACTTTCTATATGGGCTCATTGTGGTAAGGGGCTTCCCTGGTTAGTTTTGGGGGTTCATTGGTGAAGTGTAAAGGAGGGAAACGGAGGCTACCCCCCCCCCCTTAATTTTGATAAATGGGTTTTTCATGCAGAATTATCCAATTTACTCCAAATTTTGTATATAGGCTCATTGTGGTAAGGCACTTCCCTGATTAGTTTTGGGGGTTCACTGGTAAAGTATAAAGTGGGGAACGGGGGGGACTAACCCCCCTTGATATAGATAAATGGGTTTTTTAAGCAGAATTATCCGATTTTCTTCAAATTTTATATATATGTTCATTGTGATAAGGCGCTTCTCTGATTAGTTTTGGGGGTTCTTTGGTTAAGTATAAAGGGGGGACGGGGGGCTAACCCCCCCTTAATTTAGATAAATGGATTTTTCATGCAGAATTATCCGATTTTTTCAAATTTGGTATATAGGTTCATTGTGGTAAGGCGCTTCTCTGATTAGTTTTATGGGTTCATTGGTTAATTATAAGGAGAAACGGGGGATGGTTCCCCCCTCTTAATATATTGTCGATTTCTTCATTTTTCGAGGGCTTATTTCAAATTCTTTGAAATAAGATTATAATTTACAGTTAGTGTGAATAGCCTGTGAGCTCAATGCCGTCAGTTTAACTGGGCAGTTTTCTTTTATTATTTGTATGTCCAATCACCAATAAAGTACATTACTAGTTGTAATTAGAGGACACATTTAACATACGTAACTTAATTTTCTTATTAAAATAAATTGTAAATTGTTTATATACCTTACTCTTATTAGAAATCGTGCATTTGTCTCATACCTCTAAACTCATAAATGCAATTAGTGGCTTATTAGCTCACAGGCTATCAAAGCCTGAGAGCTAATGTGCCCGCCCGTTCTGTATGTATGTACGTATGTACGTAACGCAATAACTCTTGATAGAAATAACCGTTTTGCTTCAGACTTTGTTTATAGGTTCATTGTGATAAGGCGCTTCCCTGGTTAGTTTTGGGGGGTCATTGGTTAAGTATAAAAGGGGGAATGGGGGACTAACCCCCTTTAATTTAAATAAATGGGTTTTCCATGCAGAATTATCCCATTTTCTTCAAATTTTGTATATAGGTTCATTTTGATAATGGGCTTCTGTGAATAGTTTTGGGGGTTCATTGGTTACGTATAAAGGGAGTAAGGAGGGGCTAACCCCACCCCCCTTAATTTAGATAAATGAGGTTTTCATGCAGAATAATCCGATTTTCTTCAAATTTTGTATATAGGTTCATTGTGGTAAGGCGCTTACCTGGAAGTTCATTGGTTAAGTATAAAGATGGTAACGGGAGTCTAATCCCCCTTAATTAAGATAAATGAGTTTTTCATGCAGAATAATCCGATTTTCTTCAAATTTTGTATATAGGTTCATTGTGATAATGCGCTTCTCTGAATAAATTTGGAGGTTCATTGGTTAAATATAAAGGGGAAAAAAGGGGGCTATTTCCCACCTCTTTCCCCCTTTTAAAACGACATAACTTAAGGGGGGATAATCCCCCTTAATTTAGATAAATGGGTTTTCATGCAGAATTATCCGATTTTCTTCAAATTTTGTATATATATTCATTGTAAGTAGAGGCTTCCCTGATTAGCTTAAGGTGTTCATTAGTTAACTATGAGGGGGTAACGGGGGGATGACCCCCTTTAATATATTGTCGATTTCTTTATTTTTCGAGGGGCTTATTTCAAATTCTTTGAAATAAGATTATAATATACAATTAGTGTGAATAGCCTGTGAGCTCAATGCCCTCAGTTTAACTGGGCAGTTTTCTTTTTAGCTCACAGGCTATCAAAGCCTGAGAGCTTATGTGCCCACCGGTTCTATATGTACGTACGTACGTATGTATGTATGTACGTAACACGATATCTCTTGATAGAACTAACCGTTTTACTTTAAATTTTGTTTATAGGTTCCTTGTGATAAGGCGCTTCCCTCATTAGTTTTGGAGGTTCATTGGTAAAGCATAAAGGGGGGAAACGGGGGGCTAACCCCCCATAATTTAGATAAATGGGTTTTTCATGCAGAATTATCCCATTTTCTTCAAATTTTGTATATAGGTTCATATTGATAATGTGCTTCTGTCAATAGTTTTGGGGTTCATTGGTTAAGTATAAAGGGGGAAAGGGAGGGATAACTCCCCCCTCTAATTTAGAAAAATGAGTTTTTCATTCATGCAAAATTATCCGATTTTTTTCAAATTTTGTATATAGGTTCATAGTGATAATGCGCTTCTCTGAATAGTTTTCGGGGTTCATTGGTATTTCATTTAGTTCATAAAGGGGGAAAGGGGGGAGCTCATCCCCCCTTAATTTAGATAAATGGGTTTTTCAGGCAAAATTATCCCATTTTCTTCAAATTTTGTATATAAGTTCATTTTGATAATGCGATTCTGTCAATAGTTTTGGGGGTTCATTGGTTAAGTATAAAGGGGAAAGGGGGGGGATAACCCCCCTAATTTAGATAATTGGGTTTTTCAGTCAGAATTATCCGATTTTCTTTAAATTTTGTATATAGGTTCATTGTGATAATGCGCTTCTCTGAATAGTTTTGGGGGTTCATTGGTTAAGTATAAAGGGGGAAAGGGGGGCTAATCCCCTTAATTTAGATCAATGGGTTTTTCATGCAGAATTATCCGATTTTCTTCAAATTTTGTATATATATTCATTGTAATTAGAGACTTCCCTAATTAGTTTAAGGGGTTCATTAGTTAACTATGAGGGGGGTAACGGGGGGATGACCCCCCTCCTTAATATGTTGTTAATTTCTTTATTTTTCGAGGGGCATATTTCAAATTCTTTGAAATAAGAGTATAATATACAATTAGTGTGAATAGCCTGTGAGCTCAATTCCCTCAGTTTAACTGGGCAATTTTCTTTTTATTAACACTTTCCAACCTATTTATTAAAACGTGTTTATGACTTCGGTTTGTCTGGCCGTCTGGCCGTTCTCTAACTCCTGTAAATAGGCTCGGATTGCCTTGCAATTTTTATATGCTATTGTCGTTATAGATAACATGTTCCCTATTTCAACTGAAGTGTGTACCACTTAGAGTTTTTTTACAGGGACACTGAAAAGAATTCCGTTACATTACGGTCTATGGGGAAAAAGCATTTACGGTTTATTTTAATGATGTTACACAATTTCAAACCCATTGTAATTGATATATATCGCGAAGGTGCATTACAAGAAGCTTAATAGGGAATAGGGTGGGCATAGCACTTATAGTTACTTTACAGGGACAGTCAAAAGAATTCTGTTTCATTTCGTCTATGGAGAAAAGTCGTCAGCGGTTTAATTAAAATAATGTTTTACTATTTTAAACGCATTGAAATTTATATATATCACTAAGGGGCATTACAAGAGGTTTACTACAGAATATTGTGTGTATAGCAGGTATCGTTCATTTACAGGGACACACAAAATAATTCTCTACTGTCTGTTAACAATAATTCCTGGAAGTGCGTTTAAGTTGCTGAACGTGATTTTAAATTGAACTCACTTTTTGTCTATTACTTGGTGTGTATAAATTCTGTAGATCATATACAGAGCAGCACAAAAGCTCGCGAACACATTTCCGTTTATTGGCAGAAACTCCAGAAGGAGAATTTTAAACTGTGCTACGCGTTTCCTAACTATACTAAAATTTAGCATCCTATGTAGTATATATACAAATTTATAGATCCTATACAGGGCTGAATAAAAATATTCGGATATTTTTACGAATATTGTATATGTTGGAAATTCCTGAAATTACGTTTTTAAATATGTTATACGTTTTCCAAATTGTTTACTTAGATGTTATCTTTCAGCTTATTAAACGGTAATGATTTGTAAAATTATTTTGGAAACGTTGGAAAGTGTTACATAATCTGTGCTTGACGCATGATTTCTCGTTCTTGCTTTTTTTAAACATGAATTGCGTTCAGTAATTTTTTACCACCTTGTACATTAAGCGCAGGGGTCGGAAAAACTACTTTTTTATTGTAGCGAACTACAACTACAACTACTTTATCAAAAATGTAGTTAACTACAACTACATCTGCTTGTTTTTAAAAGTAGCGACTGCAAATTACTTTTCAAAAGTAGTCAATACTTTTAGATTTTATCAAAGGGTTAAAATTACACTAGAAATTGAAGACACGGATTAAATAATAAAGCGACCCCTCGTTTATCGCATCTGCCGGGATCACTGTAAAAAATGGGTACTCAAAATTGAGTAAAAAGTACTCAATTTTGAATACGTCACATACTCAAATTAGCTCCGATCCAAATGTACTCAAAATTGAGAAACACATGTACTCATTTTTTATCCCATGGATGCATTCAAATTTTAAAAAAATTATGTCGTTAAAATAAAATTTATAGGATAAAAAAAATTACTTCGCGAGGGCAACCTTATAAGGGATACATATATTTCTTCTCATTTTTTTCATTCCTGCGTGAGTTTATAGTAATTAACCAACCGTTGCTCATGAGAGGAATCGAACCCGTGATGTCCTATGTACTAACCTGCGACTCAGACCAACGCGCCATGAGTGGTCACGCCTCCATCTGAAATGTTGTTAGTTAGTTTGCAAAACTTGCAAAAACTTGAGGTTTCATGTGTAGATGGATTTTTTCAGTTCCAATGTTTTTAATATTTTCTTTTCACAATTTTCAATATTTTGCTGTATAATTTGGTGCCTTATAACAGATAAATTTCAATTTATTATGTATTATATGCGTAAAACATTGCATTAAGAATACTGATTGCTTTTTTTGCAACAGTACCAACAATTTCTTTATTCGAACATATACTTTTTTGAAATTATTTGCCTGATTATCTATTTGTCAATTCTAATAAAAACAACAATTATCTTAATCAGACGTGTTTATTACATGCTATTCAAATATTTTTTTAATGTCTTATTTAAAAAAAATTATGTAAATAAATTTTTTTATAATAAATTAAATTATTATATTTCAGCTATGCTGAGAGCTTTTGCGTACGGTTCGGTTAAACTAAATAGTTAAAAAAAATGATTTTTAGAGACAAATTTAAAATTAATGACCTTGGGATAGGTAGGTTTAAATCTGGACTTATTGATTTTATTTAAATTAAATTAGTTTAATTTATAAAAATATAAGCTAAAGAAATAAATTAAAAACGTTATAAAGTTAAAAACTTTATTTTTATAAAAGTAAAGAAAAAATATTAACTAATTTTATAAATTTAAGGAAAAAATTATAAACTTTGTAAAATTATAATTTATAAAATAATAAATTTTAGCGTAATTCATAAATTTGTAAGCCAAATCAGCTTAGTTTAATACCAATTTACATAGCTATAATTTGCAAAGATATTATGTTATGAAACTTTTAAATAACATAATATTGCCTCACGTTAAAAAAGTTAAAATACATTTTAAAAAAATTAGTGGGGAAAAAAATCATAATTTTGAAGTACTATCAAGAAAAAAAAAGTAGATGTGTAAAATGTGAGGGAAAAAAAGGAGTAAATGTGTTGTAGTGGATCCACTTTGACATTACACATTCTGAAATATACAAGTATGTTGGGTTTGATCATATGTTCATTTTTTATCCAAAAATACTCATTTCGAAATGAGTACATGAACTTACTCATTTTTTAGAATACATATGTTCATTTTTGATCCGAAAATACTCATTTCAATATGAGTACATGAACTTACTCATTTTTGAGAATGCACATGTTCATTTTTGATCCAAAAAACACTCATTTCGATATGAGTACATGGACTTACTCATTTTTGAGTACTTCATTCTTTTCAGTGATACAATTAAATAAATGTGACATTAAAAAATGATATTATGTTACAAGAAAATGCTTTGTGTCTGTCTCGAAAAGGTTAGTTTATACACACATTGCAAATTTCGTAGCAAAATTAAGAGACATATTATTATCTAGAAAATTACCGAAAAACAACTCTAAATGCAAACAATAAATAAATCTATAAATAAAGCAATTTCGGGTATTAAGAAAACCGGTGTTAAAACATGAAAACCTAATAACGAATAAATAGACAAGTGTTGCCTGCAAAAAAAAAATTCTTTTGGTGGGTTAGTACTTGATTTTAGCAGTAAGTGTCAATGGAAAAAAATTACGACTTTATTCGATGAGGTGCTAATACACTGCATATGAGATTTGTCGTTAGATTCTGCAGAAAAGAAGTGACCCACGTGTTTTGACCACGTGATTTGCAGAATGCCACATTCCACCCCCCCCCCCCCTGAAGTAGCGTTACAAATATTATCGATTCTCGCTACAAACTACTGAATTTTTGTTACGAACTGCTCACTACACTACATTATTCGAAATGTAGTGCGCTACTCTCTTATAACGAAAGAGCCAAAATATCTCAAATTGAGCCGAAATCCACTCATCTCATGATTTGAAAGCCAGCTTCTCATGAAGACTTGAAACAACTCGAGTGAACGAGTTGTTTTTAAGCAACTCATGATTGAGTGATCTCTATTTTACTCATACTTGAGTGAAATCAAATCAATGAAGGTTAAATCCAGTAGAACTTGAGTGATCTGCAGCCAACTCATATTTGAATGAAATGAAGTAATTTAAGGCTAAATCCAGTAGAACTTGAGTGATTTGAAATCAATTGAAACTTGAGCGAAATGAGGTCATTTCAGATTTAATCCAGTAATTCTTGAACGATTGGTAACCAATTCATACATGAATGAAATCAACTAATTTAAGAGTTAATCTAAAATCCCTTGGATGATTTCTAATAAACTCATTCTTGAGAGGAGTCAACTCACTTAAAAATTACAAAACCTTGAGGGATTTCTAATCAACTGACTAAATAAAATCAAGCCATTTAAAATGAAATTCAGTAACCTTTGATTTATTTTTATCAACGAAATTCAAAATAACACAGTATTCTCGCCACGTTTTCAAATAAAAATAATGATAAATAACTACCTTCTTTTATACTCTATAAAAATTATATTTTATTATTTATACCTCTGATATATTTTATTATTTATAGCTTCCGAAATACAAGTTCTTTTCTAGAAAGGAGGGGAAGGGGAATTGAAATTCATGGTAAAGATGTAATATTTTATTGTGTTTCATGTTCATATTGTGTTTCATGTGTATATCATGTTTTTTTAATATATATAATGATTATGTTTTCTATGCAATATTATTAGATATATTGCATGATATTTTTCAGTTTATATCAATATTATCATTAAATGTTTTAATCCTAATACTATTTAGGAATATTCACACAGTGAATATACGGGAATGGAGATATTTACCTTATTTTTAACAACATATGAAAAAAAATATGGGATTTATACAGTTTCACAAATCAAGTATATTTATTTTAAAATATTAGAAAAACAGTATATATACTAATAATGCTACTTTTCAAAAGTTTTCGTCAACATGAAATAGATATTCTAAAGCTTTTCTTATATATTTGAGATACATTTCAAATAATCTAACTCTCAGCAACATAAAATGACTAAAACTTATGTATGCGCATTCGAAAAACAAGGCAAGTCAATAAAAATATCCAGGAAAATTTCTTCAGACTGAGAATAAAATAAGAAATATAATTTGTTTACTTTAAAACAATATTTTTAAAGTCAGACAAGTCAATTTTCAATTTAGAGTATTATGAAAGTTAGAGTTCTGAAACATCATTAATATATATATATATATATATATATATATATATATATATATATATATATAAACAAACGCACAGTACCGCCGACCACATTTTCTTTAAAAGATTAAATTGCTACTAAATGTTATTTATAAATCATATTTATTGAAACAACATTAAAAAAACTTAAAATGAGAGGCAAAGGATTTGTATAATTATATTTTAGAGCATTTTTTTATATTTATCCTTCCAACTCAAAAGATCTCTAAATGTTCGTTCGTGTAAATAGTCCTAAACATTAGGGTTAAGACATATTTGTTAAAAATATTGTTATAAACTGAAAAATATCACGCCATATATAAAATAACAATAAATATAAAACAGAATCATTATAAAAAACATGATTAAAGTATTTAAAACAGCAGAAATTCTTACCTTTTCAAGTATTCCTTCTTTAAAATTGCCCCTTTGAACAACGCGAATAATACTTCAACGGTCAACAACGTGCTGTAGCCGGAGACGGAAGACACCAGACGTTGGCCAATTGTCCGGAAGGCGAAATGCTTGCCTCCACTCGATGACGTCACACGCCTGTCGTCTTCTCAGCGAATGGTCACGTTAGCCGCATTAGCATTTCCGCTCGCCAATGATTGCTTTTTTTTATCGAGATGAGTTGTTTAGTATTCGCTCTTCTGTAGTGCATTAGAAAAATAAAAATGCAAATCAAGATGAGTGAAACGTTTAAAAATCAACCCATTCACGATCCAATAAATTACAGCTCTTTTCTGAGAAGCCAAATCCACTCTTTCGTTTTAAGAGAGTACAATACAAAATACTGTAAAAAGTAGCGACTACTGTAGTATCGGTAACTTGTAGCGCGCTACTTCCGACCCTTGATTAAGCGGTTACATAACTAGATATTACGATGAAAGACTTTCGTCCGTAGGAATGAAGACTTTGTGTAGCTTTATCTCGTAGATTACATAACTGATTTCAAGAATTGAATCACAGCTCAAATTACAAAACTTTACCGGAAAAACTCTGGCATCACATGGAAGGATATGGACTATCACTTGCACAAAAAAATAACTTATAAAATCGTTTCGCTGCAATGGGACTTTATGGGTGGATTTTATTTACACAAAGAACATAATGTCGTTATCCTATTTATTTCAGGTTCTATTTCGTCTCGAAAATTTGAAAATAACTCTCATTCTGCATTTTGTGTTCATCAAATTCTTCGGATAAATTATTTATCATCTACTTGAAATTTAAAATTCTAAAATAAAATATTTCAATCATAATGCTCATTTCAATTGAATTTTAAAACTGCAAAACTTGTTGGATTTATTTTTGACAATGATCTATTTTTATGTATTTTTTATATATTTGATGATGTTTTTATGCTCGACTTGTGCTAAGAATAATTTTTGGTTTACATTTTTCAATTTATAGATCGGAAGCGTTTAATGAGTCTTAGAGCGTTTAATTTAAAAACAGAACATTAAAAGTGGAATTTAGAAATTGCTAGCCCTTAAGTGAAATTTTATTTCAACGTTTCTTAGTACTAAGTATTACGGAAAAGAAGCTTATAAAATGGATATGTTCTAGAATTTTAATAATACGTGTACAATGTAAAGTACATTTCTTTCGAAAAATTAATTTATGAAATTCGAGAAAAAAAAAGTATTGGAAAACAGTTTTTGCTAATTTTAAAGATGTTTTATTTTTATTTTATAACTTCAAGGTAGAATAAATAACTATTTGGTCAATATATAAACTAATAAAAGTGTTTGTGCAAAAATCTTGCAATAAACTGAATAAACATTTACTGAATAAACATTTGTTCCTATAGGTCACATATTTTAATGATATATAGTATTTTTTTTTTTTTTATGTTACTAGGTGTATTAGAAAAGTTACAATTCTTCAAGTTATTGTTATTTTATCTTGCGTGTTTTTATATTTTTTCATTATTTTAATCAAATAATGAAAAAAAACATACAACAATTATTGTATCTATGAATACCAGTCCTTATACATCGAACTATCTATCTAGATACACGTTTTATTTATGGATTTATATATCTACATTTTTATTTAGATATATATAATTATACTTATTTATCTAAGGTAAAGCCCGGAGAGATGGTGCGGTCGAAGAGATTGCGCACATAGAGGTTCGGGGGGAAGGAGTAGAGTGAGCACGAAGCGACTGCAGGTAGTTGTACAACAGCAGTAGTGGAGTGTCTACTTAAAAGTGCACGTTGATTGTTTTGAGCGTCTAAAATAAAGCATTGCTATTTTGTTTTGTTTTCCCAATGTCAGTGCTTGAATTTTCATAGCTATTCGTCAGAATTTCTATACAATGTGAGTAGTACTAAATATTTTAAACATAAACGATTTCACATAAGCTACTAATCTAGACTAACAGTGTGAACACCAACGGTTCGTTTTAGTAGCGGACATGTTTAAATAAAAGGCCGCGCAATCTCTCGTACCAAAATTGGAGAGTTTGTGCATCTGCTACTTAGGAGAGATGGCGCATTGTTCCCATTAGTTTCCATGATAGGAGAGATTACGCGGTTTATTGGTAAAATTGCATTAAAAAATGAAAAATGAAAATGGACTAATTTTAAGATAAACCTATTATTAAGTAACTTAATGTTATTTTGAAATCTTATCTGGACTTATTTTTTCTGATTCTTTAATTTTTTCCCCTTTAATTAAAAAAAAATTAATGGTTTTTAAAATTATTTCTTTTTTCTGATTCTTTAATCATTAGGTTGAAATATTCAATCCTAATACAATAATATTTGTACACAAAAACCTTACAATGTCATTTAAGTGTAATTATTATTGTTAACAATTTAATTGTAGTTATTATTAGTAACAATCTCTCCTACCCGTGTGCGCAATCACACCAACCCTATAAGGACAGATTGCGCAAAATAACTTTCTTGGTTTTATTACAACTGCTCTATTAAATTACAAAATAACAACAAAATATCATTGTAAATGCATAAAAAACAAATGAAGTAAACATTATTCATGGATAATTTAGCAAAAAATTAATGTTTAGATTTTTTTATTGTTATTCTTTTGAATTGTGCGCAGACTCTCCTAGCTTTACCTTATGTACTCTCAGCTGTGCATATCAATACCTCTTTATTCATATCTCTATATATCTCTATATTTCTATATATCTTCATTTCAATTATATCTATTTATATAAATATTTGAAATAAATATTTTTTCGTTTAATTTTTTTAACTCGAAATCAGCTAGCTGCATTAAAAAACAAACTTAAATGTTTACAAACATTTTTCAATATATTTCGTTGTGTATTAAATGCTCATTTCTTATTTTTATGTGAATATTGTAATTAGATTTTTTAATTAAAATATTTTGGTAAGCATTTTTAAAGATGTAACTTTTCTGAAAGGTAAATAGTATGCAAGAGATTTTAAGAGAAATATAATATTAAGCTTTGTTGTATTTCTAGAAGATGAAATAACCAAAGTACTTAATTATTTTAAATAATATAATGGAATATTTTTAAATAATTTTATGGCGATTTTAAAAATATGGTCATGTAATTATTTTTGAATAATTAAAATGACCACATTAATTATTTTATAATATATTCCAGAATTTCTTTTCATAAACTTTACTTTCACAAACTAGTTGGTTTTAAATTTTATTTATTTATGAGTTGTCTGAATTAACACCAATATGATATGAACAGAAATCCGGGATTTTTAACGCAATAACAAATGGGGTAACTGCAGGAAAGAACGTCAAAAAGTGAAGTAGATATTTGCTTCAAACTTTTCTGTTTGAGAAACGCTTTATTTTAATCTAAGTTATACGGCTTTCGTTGTACAATTATCTCATTGGAAACCGTTGAAATGGCTGTTTTCTGAAACAAAAACCTTTAATTTTGAAACTCACACTAATCATGTGATATCTTCCTTTAAGTGAAACTGTTGCTGGTACTATTTAGAGATAAATTAAACTTTCCTTGAAGCAGCACCGAATTACATCTTCATGCGTGGTAATTTTATTTAACCTTCTGCTGGTAACATGATTTATAACACCTGAGTTAAGTAACTGGGTCTAGGGTAACACATCGTCCCTGTTACCATAGGAAGGTTAATTTAATATAAGTCGAAATATCAAATGCAGTTAAATACCTGTTTTGGTGTTCTTTCCTTCGAAGTGGTCATAATATATCCCCAAAAAACCACAACACCGGAGCAAATGATCTACTGACTGGCAACAGAACGAAGCGATGGATGTGGTAAGCAAGGTTAAGCGCAAAGCATGAGCGACCGCGAACTTCATTCATCAGTAAATATTATAAATCCACTGCTGATTTGCGATCGAAAATCATTGTCTAATCTTAATGATTTTGTTTTTATTGTTCTCTGAAATTTTAGAACACAGCAACTACATCTATAATGTTCAGTTCTTACAATTTTTAATAATGATAAATTAAATCGGTCAAGTACGAGTATTGCTCGAGCTCAAAGGGTTCCGTACATCAAATGTATTAATTACTAACTACAATAGCACAAAACAATCGTTGTTGCTAATAGAATAATAAGACTTTGTAAAAAACTATACAAGGTAGGATTGTGCATAGCTATATATACTAGCAAGTATAGATGTATGTAATGAAGATTCAGAGAGATACAAAGTCTAAATAGTACCAAATATGGCTATTCTGTATGACTTTTTTTAAACCTTATCCAAATATTTTGTTTATGATGACTAAAAATGAATGAATAACGCTACATTGCATGAGGATGTTAGTGAATACACTGTAAATAATTTTATTTTCGCTGGTAGTACATTCTTGAATGAATGAACATAGACGAAGAGTTAAAAAATATTACGACAGTTTGTTTCTAGTTTTGTTTTTGAAGTTGACATTGAAATCACTCACATTTGAATTATTGAGATAATTTAAATTTTGACAAACCTCGACATATCTACTAATGTCTGAAATATACGAAATATGGTAGAACGCAAATCATTAAAAAAAAAAAAAAAAAAAAAAAAAAAAAAAATCTTAACCCAGGTTCCTGGCTTTGGCGAATTTTTCACTCCATGTTGGATTATTTTATTTTATGCACGTATGTCTGTATAATAATTGTATTTATTTAAATACTGATTATATTATTGTATCCATATGAAATAGCTTTAACTTCCGACCTGCTATATTCGCGTATTACAAAATCAATCTTCTATGACCCACGGATCCTTAAACTGGCTCATTCTCATTGTATCATCTCTTTTCAGAAAGATTGTCAAGGCAGGTAGATTATATCTGTGAAACTAAGCAATGTAGAGTCAGAGTATTTAGTTAAATCATCAGATGACACTGGTGCCAATGTTTTGGCCATATCGGGAAAATGCCTATGCCTGTGAAACCTGTGACATCGGCAATTCCCCGGAGGGCTCGTGAGCCTAAATGGATCAACTGTTTTCCCAGCAATAATAGTAACAATACTTCCAATGATATTCTACATAAATCTTCATTTCCAATGTGCCGTACAAGAAATATATATTGAGGAGAGAGAAAAATTAGATAAATTGTTTCGATCTTGTTGAAAATCATTAGCAGCAAAAACACTGAAATCTTCCTATTTCTGAATCCAAACAATCGTTCACGTGTTCTTTTTGGTTATGATGATTCTTATTGTTCGTTTCCAGAACGGAATCCTACATATCAAGACCCAGAATTTCATTACTATCCTCATCCAGGTTGGATTTATTATGATCAGTTCTTCTTGCCTTTATCACCTTCAACGTGTTACCAAAATCTGCCCCATTGAACATCCAGTACCATGGTACAAGAATCTTTTTTCCATATAAGAAAATCAACAATATCCTTAATTGGTCTGAGCCTCATAGTTGAATCTGAAGTATGTTTATGTAGACTAATTTGTCTTCCCTTCTTCAGAAGTGAATTTTCAGATTTTCGTCGTAGTTGTTTTTCGTCGAAATATTTCACTATTCTTAATTATTTTTGAAGAATACGGTTTCTTACAGTTAAACCGTAGTCAAATTTCATATTTAAACCATTTTTAAGTCTTTACTATTTTAATTCTCTCCAAGTTAAAATTTTATCTTTCTGAGATACTTGTTCGTACGGCTTTGAACCTTGGCCTTAACGGCGGCACTTATCTAGATGCCCATTCCTGTACTTTGTCATATGCCAGTTATTGTTGTTATCCTTTGTTGCGTTTACTGTTATAATAATATTTTGATAATAGTTTGTATTTATTCATTACTCCACACTTTAATTTATATCCTTCTGTCTTGTCGCCCCGTGCTGCGGTTTTGTTGATTATAGTCTAGATCATTATAGTGTGTAACATCTAAATATTTTAAAATAAAAGTCCACGAGTCATGTGTTTAGTTGGGGGAGGGAGGGGGGTTGTTGTGCACGTTCCTTTGAGGCGGGGCTGTGATCTCCACATATAAACCCCTGCATGTCAGGCAAATTCCGGGAGGTGGCTTTTGCTTTACAGACTTGGTGTCCTAATCGGACCAAACCCCCCTTAGTCTGTCAGATCAATAATCACAACAAATGATAATTTATTTGAATTAACTTGCATATGTTATTAGACACCAAATATAATCAAATTATTAAAAGATTAAATACATAAAAAGAAAATTACCGAGGGCAATAAATGTAATCATTTTAAAATTTTATTTTCAGCTATATTTTATGTTTCAATATTCATTTATATACTTTCTCTTAGGACATTAAAGTAAAATAAAGAAAACTGTGAACATCTATTTAATATTACAAATTCATTCATAGGGATTCTATCAATTTATTTTTCTCTCTCTAGAGAGATATGCTTCATATGTCATTCCAAAAGCACATATTTATTCTATTTTCAAAGGTCATCTTTCTTTTAGAGAATTTTCTTTTCTTGTCAGATTCAAAAGTCAGAAGCTTCCATATTACACATTTCCATTTTAAAATTAGAAGTCCATAGAAAATTCTAGTAGAAATCTCAAGTGTAGGTTTTGCATACCTCAAACTTGTGCATTTCTCTTAGAAATTTATTGGATGAGATTTTGTGGAAAGTACAAGGAAGCGCATTTCAATGATTTGGACATTATCGTTTCACAGCAATTTAATTTGGGAAAGGGTGTCCTATTTCGATAGTTAGATTTCGGAAACTTTTATGTCGTTTAGGTAGTAACAGGTCTTAAATAGTAATTCCCGTTAGTTAAAAATTGTTTATTATATTATCCCTTGAACTAAGAATGTTTATTAAATTGTCTAAGAGAAGATATGCCATGAGTTTTAATTGCAGTATATTTAGATGCGAATTCCTTCCAAAACTTTTACAGATTGAAAAAAAAAAAAAAGTTGACATGTTTCAAGTTTCAAGTGTTTGGTTTTCTTCTGCATAATGACAGATTAATGTCTAACATTCAAATTTTAATTTTTTAAAAAGGCTTTTTACGCCTTTTAAGTAACTATAATTTGAATATTATAAATGTAAGACGTGAGAAATTTCCTATGGCAAAATTTTCACGTATTAAAATAGATTTATTCAATTATCGATGCTAGATTTCCTTTGGTTTCCTCTTTGCCCCAGGGTTGGTGGCTCACTGAAATATTCCATCTTGTGCTGTGTTTGTTGCCCTGCCAACATGTTATAGTGCCAGGCCGGGTGTCGATCCAAGTGGTTCAGTTGGTAGAACGTCAGTGCGTTATACTGATCTCCCGGCTTTGATACTTTTTTCACTATGTTGGCTTTACGCCTTAAGAAATTAAAATTTGAATATTATGAATGCAAGGCGTGAGAAATTTTCTCTGGAAATTTTTCCTTTGGAAAAATTTCCAAGTATTAAAATAGATTAATTTTTCTTGGCAATTCGAAACGACTGCTAATAAGTTATCCAATCCCTTCCCCCAACCCCTACTTTATTTTATGGGATTTTGAAATATCAACGATAGTCTTTTAAAACTGCTAGAAAAAAATGTTTTTTTTTCTTTTTTTTTTTCTTTGTCTGTTTGATTTATTTTATCTTTTTCCAATTTTACTTTGTACTTACTGTTTCTGTACATGTTTTGTAGATATTTTGTAAAATGTATTTATATATCTACTGTATGTTGATTAGACTAAAATTTTTTACACTATATTTATGTACTCTGCATATGACGAAATCTGAGACTCTTTTGCCGCTTCGCTGATGAAGGCTTTTTTTATCTTGGTGTTGATACTTAAAATGTGCAATTTCTAATTGTACATTTATATATATATATATATATATATATATTTAGAAATATTAATTTTGCGAAAAACTAAAGACATTTTTAAAATAGATTTTAGATTAAAATGCAATTTTAATTTATCTCAATTAAAATTTGAAATTTCTCTTGTATATTCATATATTGTTTTCAAAAATACTAAATTTGTCGAAATGTCGATATAATAAAGAAATTTGTAAAACTGATTGTTTTATATTTTGTGTTTAATTTTTCACAATAATAATAACAATAAATAAAGCTATAGCTTACCTTATAACATGAGAAATATATCAAGCGAAAATTACCTCAATTTTTAAATGTATAAAAGATAAAATAGATATTGAAGCATACTTTCTTTGAAATCAGAGGAAAAATCAATGAAAAGTTGATCATAAATGATTCCTCCAATAACCTTTCACTATCAAATTTAAAAGGAAATGCTTTGAAAGAATACTTTAATATTGATTTTAAAATTTCAAAGTTCTAAAACTGAATATAATATCCATTCTCATTTATAGCTTCTCAGAATATTATTTAATATAAAGTGATACGTTTATAAAGGAATAAAGTTATTTATTTCCATATTTAATAGACTATAAATAAAGACGGTAAATCTTATAGCACAATTTGCAGGCGTCCAAATTACCAGCATTTTCTACTGCAAATTAACAGCAAAAAGTACCTTAATATATATATATATATGTCGTGTTTCCAAGTTCAAATCCGGAAAAAGGCAGTCGTGCTCGTGATAAATAGGGTTAGCGATGTGATTGGTTTCCCTTTTAGCTCGCATCAGGCGGCCGTGTGGTATCATCAACAACACAAGAAATGTCAGTCCATATTTTTGTCGAAGAACCTTTTATTTCCAGTTTAAGTCATCTCTTCAGGGAAAATGCTCATTAGCCAACGCTAAACGAAAAAAAAAATACAACGTTCCATTATTTACTAGAATCCGTCCCGATTCCTTTAGCAAACACCAGCGTCAAAAAATCCTCTCCGAATCAGGATGATCGTGTTTTTAAACTAGCTTGCGTAATAATACAGAATACGTCACGTGACCCACTTCTATCGAATCAAAAGGTCTCTTTTGGAACTTTATCAATATTTCCGGTGGATTTATTTTGTTGTAAAATGCAAAAACTTTCTACGCCCTTCCAGAATATTCCATAATCTCGTACCAGATGCCTGTCATATCAACAAACGAGCTTATCTGTTTTTGAGGCTGTAGCTAAACTTCGAATTTAATACGTAATAAAAATAATAAGAAGAAAAGAAAATGAATCTTTATAAAAGGAAAAAAAAAAAAAAGAAAGAATTAAAGTTTTTCGGAAATATTTTAATAGACATTTGATATTTAATAATAGGATAACTTTATGAAATAAGGTTTTTTGAGCGGAATATTTTAAGAGATACGATATTTTAGCATTTAAATAAAGAAGTTATAGCAATTTGACCACACGGGAATAATACTAATGAATTTTAATAATGGATTAAAATAAAGATGTTCTATTTAAAGAATAAATTAAAAAAGCTATCGCCATTTTTAGAATAACTACAATCGAATAAATATTATTAAGTGGATTAGGAATAATTGGCTTTACATATGGATAGTAAAAGGCTATTTTAAGAATGAGAATTATTTTAATAAGCTGGGTTATATACCGAATATTATTGAATGGACAAATTTTATAGAATAATTGCGGAAAAATTTTAAATTTTGTAATATTATCCCCCCTCCCTAAAGATTTTGGATGAAGTTAATAGTTAAGTAACTATAAATTCAGACAATATAAATTTAATACTTTAGAAATTTGAATTTTGACTAGTATAAATTTAGAGACTGCCAGCAAGGAGATGGGGAATTTCTGAAGAACTGGAAGACAAAAACAAAAACAAAAATAAAATAATAGTAATCAATTAAAATTAATAGATAAATAAAAATAAAGCTACGAGCATTTCCCCTGTAAAATAATACAAGAAATGGTTACAATCTCACTTACCATTTGTAAGTGCACAAGAAAAATACAATAACAATAAATAATAAATATTAATAAACAAGAAAAACAGGATAATAATAGTAACAGAATTTTGCTTTTACCAAGTTCACAAGCTTTAGAATAAGTAGTCACTAGCAAATTGTTAAAACAAAGTTTTTAAAAAAAAATTCGACTTCATTCAAATTTGAGTTCATTAGATCCAACTGTTTTATTTCAGTCTCTTTCTTGGATCGTGATAAGTCCTCATTTTGTTTTTTTTTAAAAAATGGTTACTGCAGTCCCTTTCTTAAAAATACAGTTTTTATGTAAAGGCTGAAAATAAAGACATTACTCCATCAAAATTTTAAAACTGTAGTCATTCTTACCAACACTTTATAATGACTTTATAATGCTAGCACTTGTCACAACATCTTCTCTTAAGTATCACATTAATTTTCTCACATAATAAACAAGTCAAATTATCTCTTGGTCGTTTATTGTACTTGGAATATGTTATCTTTGTTATATTCCTGTGGTATTTGTTATATTTCTGTTGGGATCCCACCATCTTTACTAATATTTGTCAAACATTTTTTCACTAATAAATAATATAACTCTTCAATAATATAAATAAATGCTATAATAAAATTCAATTCATAAACATAACAATAATAACTTTCAATATAACTAATACTTCTCAACATATGTAGTAATTCATAATATAATTCAATAGTAGAAATAATAATATAATAACATCAGTATAATTTAAGAAAATATCACAGTTTGCTTATTTATTGTTAGGGAAAATATTGGTTGAGGATAAAATAATTACATAGCAAATAAATAAATTTCTTATTTTTTAATTATATAAGAAAGTATTTTTGCCAGTCGAAAGTATACAAAAAAAAATATATATATATAATAATTTCAAAATCCAAATAAATTTAAATCTAAATATTTAGAAATTGAACTCTCAACCATTAGTTCCTTACAATAATTTTTTCCTCTGATACCCTTTTACAAAATTATACTGTTAAGTTATAAGTATTCATATCCTAAATGCAGAGAGTTGTTTTTTTGGCAAACTTAGAATAAATAAAGACAATAAATAACAAATAAAAGATGTTAATTTTAGCTGAGAAATGGAATACAAAGGCAATTAGTTTAGATACTTAATTTTCTATTGTCCCACCAAAACAATCACTGTAAAATCACATCATCACTATCCAATCATTTATATTAAATAACAAATAAAAGATGTTAATTTTAGCTGAGAAATGGAATACAAAGGCAATTAGTTTAGATACTTAATTTTCTATTGTCACACCAAAACAATCACTGTAAAATCACATCATCACTATCCAATCATTTATATAATTATAGAAATACTTATAAACGGTTACTATTTGATTATCTATTGAAGTAAATAACATAATATTAAATCTTTGAAACAATTGGTTTAAGAAAAAGTAAATAAGTAAAAATAGTTTATTTTGATATAGAATTAAAACATTTAATTTCATTTTTCAACATCAATTTGACAATTCCTAAAATCAAAATACACATCTTATGCCTGCATAAGGTGTCTACTCAACCTCAAAAACTCTCAAAAACAAGTAAATATTTTAGTTGATCAGGCTAAAATATAACCACAATGTTGAAATAAAAGCTGTGACATTTATTTTAAATTTTAAAATATTAAACTTTCAAAAATGGGTAATATCTCTGTTGTACACCAAAGACATACCTGATAATGTTGAAACTAGAGTAATAAGAGATATTTAAAGAATTAGAATTTATTCTATTGTTTTTACTTTAGTTTGATTTTGTGATGGTGATTGTGATGTCTGTGGTGATTTTGATTGTTGTTTGGGTTGCTCATGAAATAGTCTGAAGTTATCTGGTGAAAAATAGGGTCGTAATTTAGACGCATGTACAATAACTGAATTTAATTTAGTCTCATAATTAAATTTGTCTATTTCATAGGTCACATCAGAAAGTTTATTTATTATTTTGTATGGTCCAGAGAAAGTAGGTTCTAATTTTCTAGTGTTAGGATATTTAAATTCTTCACAAATTACATAATCTTGTATTTCTAGTGGAGATTCAACAAATTTTCTATCATAGAGTCTTTTACTTTTAAGGTGGAATTCACAAGTTCGCGCTTTTGCAATTTTGAGTGCTTTATTAACAGGAGGGTAATAATTTTGTTTTAAAGGAGATTCATAAGATAATTGACCATAAAATAAATAGGCAGGTGGGAATTTGGTTATGGAATGTGGTGTGTTATTGTATTCTTGGATGACTTGGTCTAATAATCTAGTCCAAGGTATTTTAGAAGAAATGGAATTAACTTTACATTTAAGTCTAGTAACTATAGTTTGGTTCACTCGTTCTACCTTCGCATTGGTTTGGGGGTGATGTGATGATGTAAAACGTTGTTGAACATGATATTTTCTGAGGAATTTTTTGAATCTTGGAGACCTAAAAGATTTATGTCTATCGCTAAGTATTGTTTTAGGTGCTTGAATATTGAAAATTTGTTTTAAACAGTTAGTATATGTTTCGGTAGTAACACTTTTGGATGGAAAAGCCCAAACAAACCTAGTTGCATGATCTATTATTATGTGTAAGAATTTTTTTGTTGAATTGTAATAATTAAATCCACCCACAGTATCAATAGAAAGACATTCAAAAGGTTGATCTGTGGCTGGCATAGCTTGTAACAAGCCAAATCTTTTTTGCTTTGGTTTTTTATTTCTCTGGCATGTATCACAATGTTTAACAAATTGTGTAATATCTATTGTCATGTTGGGCCAATAATAGTTTGGAGATATTAAGTTAAGCATTTTTTGTATTCCTAAGTGTCCAAAATTATCATGAGCAATATGTAATAATTTTCTCCTGAGTGACATTGGTACTACTATTTTTTTGAATCCTTTTCTCTGAATAATTATAATCCCATTCTCTTTTTTGTATTTTCTGTCACAAACATTATCTTTATCTTGCATCGCTATAATTTCTTTTTTGTCCAATAATAAACTTACATGTTGATTAAGATAAGCAACAGGATTTTGTGACAACATGTCCGCTTCGACATTTGTAGAACATTTTTGATACTTGATCTCATAATCGAACATGCTAAGTTTTAAAGACCATCGAAAAAGTCTACCTCTTAGATTTTTAACATTCTTTAACCATACCAGAGATGCATGGTCGGTATGGATTGTGAATTTAGTACCATGAAAATAGTGATAAAACTTATCAAGAGTATCTATGATAGCAAGGCATTCCAATTCAGTTATAAAGTAATTTTGTTCATAACTCTTCAAAATTCTAGAATGGTAAGCAATAGGATGCAAAAAATTATCTTTCCCTGGTTGTTTTAGAACTGCACCTACTGCTACCTGAGAGGCATCTACAAACATGTGGAGGGGTAATTTTGGGTCATAAATTTTTAGAATTGGTTTTGCAATTAGAGTATTTTTTAATTTCTCAAAAGAGTTTTGACATTCTGAGTTCCATTCCCATATTGTGTTTTTCCTAAGTAATTTATTGAGGGGGTATCTAATTTCAGCATATTTATCTATGAATTTGTGATAAACATTAATGGAACCTAAAAATCGTTGTAGTTCTTTAACATTAGAGGGAGGTTTCAATTTTTTAATTGTCTCAATATTGGTATTAGCTGGAGTTAAAGTCCCATTGGTGATCTCATAGCCTAAGAAATTAATTTTATTTTGATTTAGTTTACATTTAGAAAGTTTAAGTTTAAGGTTTTCTAGTTTACAGATTTCAAAGATTTTTGCTAAGTGATTTAAATGTTCTTCTAGAGAGGAGGAGAAAATTATGATATCGTCGAAATAATGGCAAGCAAAATCAATTTTATACTTATTGAGGATTCTTCTAATGGTTCTATTAAATATCGGGGGCCCTGTCTTTATACCAAAGGGGAGCACCAGCCATTCGAAGAGGCCAAAATTGGTGGCAAAAGCTAATTTTTCTGTATCGGATGGATGTATTGGTATGTGCCAGTAGCCAGAGGCTAAGTCCAAAGTGGAAAAATACTGGGCACTACTCAATTTATCTAAAATTTCATCGATAAGAGGTAAAGGTTCTGCATCGTTTTTAACTATTGCATTTAATTTCCTATAATCTATACATAGTCGGGTCTTTTTACCTTCCTCTCTTTTCATAGCCAAGGTGACGGGGGCAGAATAAGGACTATTACTTTCTTTTATGAGACCAGCCGCTAACAAAGATTGAATTTGATTTTTTATTTCTTTTTCCTCTAAGGGGGAAGTTCTGTAGGGCCTCAAAGATATAGGTAGGTCAGATTTTAGTAAAACGCGTTGTGGTTCAATATTTATCTTACCCACATCATATTTATGTTTTGCAAAAATATCCCTATAACTTTGAACTATTTCCCTTAAATCCCCATTTTCAATTAAATTTATTTCCCCAATTAAATCTGAATTATAATCATTAATATCGCGAAAATTTTGAGGAGTCATTGAACTTCTGTAATCAGGCTGCACGTTACAATCATTGTAATTAGCTGCAAAAAAGTCCTGAGTATTCACAAAATTTTCATTAGTATATGGTGATACTTTGTGATCATTATATCCATTTAAACTCTCATTACTATCACCATTTGTTAATAACTCATCTTTACATGAAATAGTATCTTCATTATAAGTTGTTATCAAGTTACCATCATTAAATAAATTCAAATTGTCACAATCAGAAGTTATCAAGTTATCCTTACCTTGTTGTAGTTTTTTACAGTTACAGTATTAAAATGAAGTGATCTCTCATCATGTATGGATATACTCCTATTTATAATCTTCCTTCCCTGTTTTACTGTACAATTCTTACAATTTATATTTAAATTAAATTTTGAACATTCTTTTAACCCCCAGATGAAGTAATCCAAATCTGTATCACATACTAAAAAGTTAACATATTTTTGGATTTTACCCACTTTAAGAAGAATACTACACTTTTGATTAATTTGTAAAAATCCCTTTGCCTGACCAATAGTAACTGGAGGAACAATTTCAATTTTAGCATTCAATTTTTTAACAAACTTTAATGGTAAAATTGCGATAGTTGAACCGGTATCGACGACACATGGTAAATTATAATTATTCGTATATCCATACACAATTAATTGTCAAATATTAGGAGTACCAATTGGAAGAGTATCAGAGGGTGTTGAGTTGTTATTAAAAATACACTCTTTTTCCCAGTGAAAAGCATTCATTATACTCTTGTTTACACAAATTCTACATGGCCTAGATGGGTACTGGTTCTGAAAATAATTGTTTTGTACTCTGTTTTGGAAATTTCTAGGTCTTTGAAAATTATAGTTTGGTCGAGGAACCCAGTTTCGAGGAGAATTAAATTGATTATTGGGCCGATTTGACTGAATCCAATGCCTAGGAGTATTAATTTGTTGAAAATTTGGTCTATTAGGCTGCACACTATATCGAGGAATGTCAAAATTAGTTGCATTAGGTTTACTTGGTAATGATGGACTTGTAACAGCAGGGGTGGAAACTTCCACAAATTGCTTAACAATTCTATACCATTCTGTTGTACTCTCAGGAGGGTTAACAATTAGATAATTTTGATATTCTGGTTTTAAACCATCGGTTAATCCTTGTAGTAATATAGTTTCACATAAATGCAATTTCCTACCAATTTCAATTTTCTTTCTAAAATAAGTTTCTAAATTGCTTAAACTATCCAATTTCAAAGCAGAAAATTCAGAAAATTTTGGGATATTTACCCTAATAAAATTCTCAGTTAAGATATCAGCTATCTGCTCGTATTTAGTGCAATTAAGGCAATCATTAATGTAAATCTTAAGAGCTTCTCCCTTTAAATTTTGAGAAATATTTTTAAACTTCCAATCATCATCCTTCTTTTCTTTTTCACAAGCATCATCAAAGTATTTTAACCACGCTTGTATCTCAACTCCTAAATCTGGATCAAATGCTATAAATTTTGGTTCTGCCATAATATTTAATCTAACAAAAGAGTTAACTCGATCTTCTTTTAAATATCCGGATCTTAAAAACATTAAATTTTAAACTTATAACACTATATACCATACAAATAACGAAATAGTAAATAAATATGTAATTTACGATCTCAGTAACATTTTAAAAATAATAGATTTTTTTTTTTTTTTTTTTTTTTTTTTAAGAATATCTGTTCTTAAAACATGAAAATATAAATTATACCGCTGTCTATAATATTACAATGACGTATCACACGAAATCATCAAATAAATTAATTAACCTTAACAACACTTAAATATTTGCAACAGAAATAAATTTTAAAAACAAAAATTTAATCAGTATAACATAGTATATAAAACCTTTAAATTTCAAGGTAGACTATTAAATAAATAAAACATTTTAAATATAACATAAACTAATAAATATCAACATATAAAGATACCAATAAATAAAAATACCAACTTACAGTTACTCTTGAGCATATTTCACAGGAAAGTCTCACACATCTAAAAATCTTCAATTTTCTTGATAACACAAAAGTTCTGCTTTTTCGCAATCCTTTAAAACCAACACCATGAAGACGCTTATGAAGATGAATAGTATATTCTCTAGCAACAACTTCACTTAGGCCAACTTTTCCTCTTCTTTTCTCTTTTAGGCTTGACCATTTTTAATTTATTATAAACTACAAAATAACAAAACACCAGACGTAAACGTGCTGTAATGGCGTAGACGTCCTCGTAACATATTCTTCTAATCGGCAAATTTCACGTTTAACTACACAAACTTTCTGTTGATCACCAGCATCCTGTTCGACTTATTATATTAATGTTGTGTTTCCAAGTTCAAATCCGGGAAAAAGGCAGTCGTGCTCGTGATAAATAGGGTTAGCGATGTGATTGGTTTCCCTTTTAGCTCGCATCAGGCGGCCGTGTGGTATCATCAACAACACAAGAAATGTCAGTCCATATTTTTGTCGAAGAAACTTTTATTTCCAGTTTAAGACATCTCTTCAGGGAAAATGCTCATTAGCCAACGCTAAACGAAAAAAAAATACAACGTTCCATTATTTACTAGAATCCGTCCCGATTCCTTTAGCAAACACCAGCGTCAAAAAATCCTCTCCGAATCAGGATGATCGTGTTTTTAAACTAGCTTGCGTAATAATACAGAATACGTCACGTGACCCACTTCTATCGAATCAAAAGGTCTCTTTTGGAACTTTATCAATATTTCCGGTGGATTTATTTTGTTGTAAAATGCAAAAACTTTCTACGCCCTTCCAGAATATTCCATAATCTCGTACCAGATGCCTGTCATATCAACAAACGAGCTTATCTGTTTTTGAGGCTGTAGCTAAACTTCGAATTTAATACGTAATAAAAATAATAAGAAGAAAAGAAAATGAATCTTTATAAAAGGAAAAAAAAAAAGAAAGAATTAAAGTTTTTCGGAAATATTTTAATAGACATTTGATATTTAATAATAGGATAACTTTATGAAATAAGGTTTTTTTGAGCGGAATATTTTAAGAGATACGATATTTTAGCATTTAAATAAAGAAGTTATAGCAATTTGACCACACGGGAATAATACTAATGAATTTTAATAATGGATTAAAATAAAGATGTTCTATTTAAAGAATAAATTAAAAAAGCTATCGCCATTTTTAGAATAACTACATTCGAATAAATATTATTAAGTGGATTAGGAATAATTGGCTTTACATATGGATAGTAAAAGGCTATTTTAAGAATGAGAATTATTTTAATAAGCTGGGTTATATACCGAATATTATTGAATGGACAAATTTTATAGAATAATTGCGGAAAAATTTTAAATTTTGTAATATATATATATATATATATATATATATATATATATATATATATATATATATATATATATATTAACAGCAAAAAAGATTCTAATTAAGGTAAATTTCGCAGCTGAAAATGTTTGCAATGTGGATGCCAGTAAAATGTGCTGTAACATTTACCGTTTTTTAAACAGAAATATTTATTTTACTGATTTATCTTGTAGATTATCTATTATTAGATTATATACAGGGTTGGAAAACTCTAGGCGCCAATAGGCTGATTCCCACCACTAAATTTTCTTAGTATTCTTCGTCAAATTTTATTAGTATAATTCGTCTAAATTTTATCAGTATTCTTATTAGGCGAAGAATACTAAAAATTTAGTGGTGGGAATCGGCACACTGGCGCCTAGATTTTTGCACCCCTGATTATATATATATATATATATATATAACTGTGATGATTTCTAGGGCCGAGATTGAGCAATATAGATGATTGAGCAATAGCAATATCATTTTTAGTAAATGGTTTTTCGAAAATATGATGTGTTCTTTTCATAATCAACCGAAGAGTTTTCGCGCTAGAATTTTGGCAGTCTACTTTTCACCGTCGATGGCGTGTGTACGCAATCACAATTAGGCACTTTATCCAAGAACACAGAAGTTTTTATTTTGAAGCTTAAAGTGACATCAGGGAAAAATCTCCTTTCACTCGAGTCCTCTTTTTGTTTCAATCACACGGCTCCCACCACAGCAGAGCACGATGGCTATCTATTTAAAATATACATTCAGTAGGCGCACACGAAGAAGAATATTGGACTCCACGCCAATACCAGGCAGAGATTCCACCACTAACTTAACAAACTAAAACTCCGAACTAGCGTCCCTCTATTCGAATGTTCTCCGAAAAACAAAAAAAGCGGCGTTATATCCTTTCAGTAAGAGTAGGAATACATGGGTCACGTGACGGCTTGTGCGCCAATCGTGAGCCGGAATCTAACCGGGATTCTGTGCGACGGCTCCAGAATATTGGAATAAAATGGTTTCCGTTAATTTTTTGGCGCCAAGGAAATTTCCAGAAGATTCCATGATGTTCGATGATTTAGCTATGACGCAGGGTGTTTTAAGTTAACTGATTATCGTTAGTCATTGGTTCGAGAATATGGAATGGTTTTTACTTTTAGGAAAAGGAAAAAAGAAAATGAGAAAAATGGTTTATCAAACTTGGAACACAGCCAGAATGGAATTAAAATAAAATGTTTTTACATTTTAATATAAGAAAAAGATTTTATGATCTGGCGAATTATTTTTAATATCGGAACTTATTAAAATAAATACAGCCTTTTTAGGAATTTAGAGAATTAAAAGGGAATTATGCGGGTTTTTTAAAAGTATGAATATTAGGGAGTTTTTATAATTTAAAGATAAAGACGCGATTTATCGAACTAATTAGCAGCAATTGAAATATTGAATTTAAATATGAGGTTTTTGGAATAAATAGAGTTAAAATACATTAATAAACGGAGGAAATAAATATTATACAGTAAGTTAGAATAGGATGGAATAAAAATACTTTAGCTTATCGCGATAAATTTTAAATTTTGTTATATATATATATATATATATATTATTAATAATTATAACCTGTAATTATTAATAGTAACCGGTTATAATTAAAAATTACCGCTCATAATAACCGGGTATTATTAATAATTACCGGATTCATCATATTCACCTTAACATATATATATAAAGGAATATGACACATTCCCTATTTTTCATAAGTAGAATAATCCACTTAATACATACATTGTTATATATTAGGAAAATAGAAAACATTTGCTTAAAATATGTTGTATGGCCGAGCTTCAAAGTCCTCTTTCAAGATGCTGACTTCATCAAGTCTTTTCTTCTTTTCAAAGAATAGAGGTATACATCTGACGTAATGTGAACTGGGCAGATCAGTAGATGTGAAGATTTGAGGATCAGCAGAGAAGTAGATTTCTTTGATAAAACATTCTTCGGTAGAACTCGAGTAACTAATTATGCGAATAACTCTTTTTTCATGTTATTGTTTAGTAATTGTTACTACCCAATTGAACATATAATTGTAAACATATCTACACATTAATATAATTTGTAATTAACACAGAAGTATTTTGATCGTTTTATGTTGTGGAGTCAGATTTCCAAAATTTTCCATTTCAAGAAGTTTTACCCGTTATAAAACATTTTGGCAACGCAATTGAAATAAGAAATGGGGTAACGTTTTATATTTTCTATCGTGTTTGTACCATATTCCTTTTATGTTCACATTAAATGTTAACATTAGTTTTATGAACATTTTTATAAAACTGCACGAAAGCCCTCAGACACTGAGAGGGCTCTATGTATTATGAATAGACTTGGCTAGACTTTATGCACTCGTGACAAGCTGACTTATAAGTATGAGCACTAACCTGACACGAGGGTAACCATTCCACAGTCCAGCGGCCAAAGAGTCAAAAGTGATTAGAATAAAATAAAAGGAAATATACTGTACATCTAAATAAACTTGTTGTAAAAGAGAAAATACTTTTTTCGAATATTATATGTCTCGTCCTATATATCCTTCATAATGAAAGAAATGTGTTTATTTAATGTGTTATTTTTAAATTTTATAAATTTATCTAAGTAACCAAAATGTATTTTAATATTTTGTAAGTTAAATCCTTATCAAAGTTTAATTAGTGTTTCTTTAGGGAACAATTGTTATACAGAAACTCTATTTTTGTAGTTATTGTAAGTCTATATATACAGTTTGGGTCAACTTTCTTTCCAATTTTAGAAGAAATGCTGGGACATACCATGACTGCTATGATAATATGGTATAACAGGATTATTACATATATAATAGATATTAACTTTCAACAAAGTGTTTGATGTGCGAAATTAGTTTTACTGGATAGACTTGACACTTGACACTAGCTCTGATTGCAATGTAAAAATAGAAAAATATTTCTTAACCTCACTGTTAAAAATTTGCAGCAAACTGTCCAGTCATTTGACCGTTTTTGTGGAAAACGCTTACATAACCGTAATTTAACTATATTCTGACCGTATTATTGCTCATTTTATTGTCAGAATATAGTCAAATTACTGTTATGTAACCGTTTTCTACAAAAACGGTCAAATGATTGGAGAGTTTGCTGCAAATTTTTAACAGTGCTTGGAAAAGAAAATATATTTAGGAAATAAAACATACAATAATCTCCCCTGAGTTACTACCGATTCTGAAAAAACTTCCTTTATCATTAGAAACTTGATAAAAGAAATACTTTTTCCATATTTAAATAAACATTTTCCAAAACAAAGTTCCTTTTGTTGCCAGCGATTTTCAAAAATGTTTCCGAGAAGCTTTTATATTCTATTAATCAGTTTTCTCAATCCGGAATATCGCTTTATTGGATGCTATCAATTCTCAAGTAAACATTTTCACGTTTAACAGACATTTTTAACTGGATATGATATCGATTTGTAATTATTGGCGTCACAATTATTGCTATCATCGTTATTTTTATAAATGTAAAAGGTATTGCATGCTTTTATTTTTATATATACTAAATAAGAAACTAAAAAATTTTGAATTGTTTAATATACATGTGTTGAATTGTGAATTTTCGGTGAGATGCATTTAACGCAATTTCTAAGTATCTAGTAGATATTATTGTCAGTGACTTCCCATATTCCTAAAAGCGTCCTCACATTTAAAATTAGATTGAATAAGATAAAATTCCTTGAAATAAATCACCAGATAATCTAACAAAAATACATTCTCCTTTTGCGCTAGAGCAAATAACAAAATTACCTTAATGGGTAATTCGCTGTTATAAAGGACTTGGTAAGATGGGACTAAGCGTTAACAAGATAAGAAAATTTGTCAATATTTTCTGATAATCTATTCACTGTTTCATGTACGCACATAAACAATGTGTTCAAAATTTACATAATTTATTTAATATGTACCTTTTAATACAGAGAGAATCCATATATCTAATACATAGAAACATGCATAATGTATCTAATATGTGTAATCAGAAGTATTTTCTTTTTATACGTTATACATAAACATGCATATTAGTTTATCAGATTTGATTTCACAGACGTTTTTATTGTTTGGCGTCAATATTATTTTCTTAATAACTAACTTTGTCAATGCCAATTTAAAGAACTCCAAGGCGCATGCAAAAAGGAAGTACCTGTGAATACATTTTTTAATTTGTTTAATTTAAAACATATTTTAAACAAAGGTACGATAAATATAAATACAGAATATAAAATAATGTAAAGGCTATTTTTTCTTTTTTGTGTTAAGTATTCTTATTTACACAATTAAAGTTTTGAATTCATAATTGATGTATAATCTAAGTTGGAAGTTTCCTTGAAGCTTTATTGTGGGCATAAAAGTTAAAAATGTACAAAGAAGCCTTTCTAGAAATTTATATATTATTTTATAGAGAAAAAAAATAATCAAATATTTTGTTAGTTAAAAATGAAAACACATGATACCCATTTTATTCTAAACATTTTCCTAATAACATTAAAAGGCAAAAAAACAAAAACATTTAATTAAATGCCGCTTCAAAGTTGGGGGTTTGAGGGTTTTGCTAAACTTTTAAAACGTAAAATCTTTCAAAATTCTTGAACTTTATATTGGTATTAAAATTGATATTTAACTAGACTCCTTTTATGTAAAACATTAAATGATTGTACTAGATGTGATTGAAAGTTTATTAATGACACTATCTAATTATGTTCAAACATAATATGATACCAATTAATTATTTGACAAATATTTCAGATAAAAACATTCGATGTTTTAATTATAATTTCACATAATCTCCTTTGTTAATTGCATAAAATGAAATACTAATTAAGTATCATTTTATGATCACAATATTTATCAAATGAATGAGTGCTAAGTTATAGGCAAGAATAGTAGGCAATATATAGTTGTGCGAATTAATTTAATGAAACCCATAAATTATTAACAAAAGGTTTCATTAACGTCAGAGATTACGAATATATAATAACAGTATACAATTTAGTCCGCAAAAGCTTGCATTCGATTAAATACCTTACCTCAATGGATTTAAACATTTCAGAAAACAACACAAAAACAATGTTTAATTAATAATAGCAATTTTATGATTCAATTATGTTATTATATATTAATGTATTATATTGATGCATTAATATATCTATTAATACATTTATGGACATTACGAAATTTATCATTCGAAATAACTTTTTCAATTCCTGCTATTAGTTCACACTCTTCCTATATATATACAGTGGAACTTCCCTTTAACGAAGTCCCTATTTAACGAAGTTTTCTACTTAACGAAATTTTCTGCAGAACTTTGACTTTGAACACCATTAGCATGTAAATTAATCTCCGTATTATGAAAAATATATTCTATATAACGAAGTTTATTCCACTTTTGTATTTGTGCAGAATTCAAACTAAGAGGTTGCTGTTGCGATGGATATGCGATTTTATTGCAACGGATTGTAAGAAAATGAACACATTTAAATAATTTCTATTCTGCTCGGTGCTAAATAAAACAAATTTTTTTCACAATAAGAAAAACACTTGTTATCCTTACTCTCCCACACCGAGACGCCAGCGCTGACAGTTGGGGACCCCTTTTTACATTCAATGACACTGAAGATGCAGTGACGCAATAGCCCAATAGCGTCAGATGCATTGAAGCAGAAAATATCAAGTAGAGTCAGACAGTTACCATTCTGACCTCCTATTGCCGACAGACAATTTCTTTGTACATCCACAAGAATGTGTTTCAAAATGCAAATCGAAGAACATCAAAGTTATTTGATTTCCTGCCAATACAACTTCTAAACTTCAGCTATTAGTCTAAGCTAAGGAATAATAAAAAATCTTGAAGTACATTATCGAAAAAGTCAGAAAAAAGGCAATGTAGTGAAAACATTAGTTTGAGAACCTGTGTATCAGAGCTGATGGAAGCTTGGGAATGTGACGTGATTTCATCGACCGTACACAACTGTTTTGTAAAAGACGCCTTCATACTGGAAATTGAATCAAATGCTTCTGAATCCAACACCTGTTTATCATATCTGAAGGAAAAATTTCATGAATATAAGTTGATTTCTATTTAACGAATTTTCTTCATAACGAAGTTTTTAAGTGTAACGATGAGACTTCGTTAAATGGAAGTTTCACTGTATTTATATATCTTGTTCAAATTTTCAATCGTTAATAAAATACTTTTTATTCATCCACTCAAGTTCAAAATTTTTTTTATACTTGTAGTGGATGACACTTGATGTTAATACAGTCTTTTCAGATATTAATTAATTAATTTTACTTATTTATGGACTATTAATTGAAGAACTGGACTGCTCGAAACTCACTGGAAAGGTTCCTTGCAATAATGAAGCATTACAAGAGATGGATAGAATGAGAAATTATAGACCACTTCATAAATTAGAAACGAAAAAAAAATAGATAGCGAATAAATAGTAACAAACAAAAATAATAGTCCAACACCATATATAGAAAGGAAAACGGAAAATTGCAAGGATATTCGCTTTCTATTTTGCCACTTAATATTGTGATTCTGTCATATGTATATACATATTGATATTAATTGTAATTATTTAATAAAAAATAACTAAAATAAAATTTTTCTTTGTTGACCTAAGTAAGAATTGGCTTTATTATTTTTTTATATTACTTATTTTTACATAAAAATAGTTCTAAAATTTGAAAATAGACCACCAACCATTCATGAAACCACCAACAAACTCATTTATAGAAAATTATATCATAAACAGAAACACTGTAAACTATAATATGTGTGAAAATTTCTTGTAATAGGCGACAATTTTCAATATTTTTTTATTTAAATAAATAAGAATAATGTATATTGCATTTCGGTCACGATACATTGACCAAAGTCGTATAAAACGGTTAAATAAATTTCTCAAAATGTGATTTTCTTTTGTTGTCATTACTTAGTTATTAGAGAACCTAAAGAATTAAAATAAAATTTTAAAAGTCTAAACAAATTTAATTTATATGTTTGCAGTTTAGATCGTTCTTGTGGAATCTAACTTTTTAAATGTTATTCTACTCATTTTTGGAAGAACATTTCGATTGTAGAAAGGTAGTTTGTAGATCTACCACAGTTTCTTTAAAGGTACATGAAAAATAACAATAATTTTCGTTTGTTTAAAAAACTATTTTGCCAAAATTTATACGCCATTCTGATTTGGAAAATCCCTCTATTTAAATATTAAATTTTATTTTAATTTATTGTTGCAACTTTTACAGTGTGATTAGTGATAAATGGAAATAAAATAAACGCTAAGCTCATACCAATTAAAAAATTCTTGCTAATAATTATACATTTTAAAATTCAGAGATATATTACTGACATTTAGAAACATTTATTGGTCACCTGGATTTAAACCGGTCATTCTACTGAAAACGTTCTGCTTGTCAATAAAAATTTCAAACTAAAAATTTGTATAATAATATCCACTAATCATCTTTTACCCCGTTTAAGATTTATATAGATTTTTGTATAGTTTTTTTCATTAATTACATTAATATTACACTCATTACATCAATATTATATGAAAAATACATCTATGGAAGATACAAATATTGTTCTTTTTCTTAAAGATTTATGAAAAGAAAGATCCACGAATCTTTGGTTCCAAAACTCAGTAAATGTGTAAAAAAAAAAGTTTATACATATGAATTAAAAACTAATTTTAGTAAATGATGTCAATTCTTTAAAATGAAGAATGGGGGATACATAAAGTTGTTTTTTCCTTGTTCAGTGAGAAACTTTCAAAATTAATGATTTTAGTACACAATCAACTGTACAGAAACTGAAATTAAAATTATTAGAATTCTGCTTCTAAAAAATTTCTACTCGGTAATCAGTGCTGTCCAATTTTATTGAATTATTAAACATAATTTTATTATGAAATCATTATGAAAAATACAATTTATGACAGTGATTGAAATAATAACTTTTGATAAATAGGTAACACGCCCAGGCCGAGGCTAAGGAAAAAGACAGGCTACCGCGGTACATTCCACTTATCTTTTTTACAGACCGCTAGAGTGATGTGATGCTCTTTTCGTACGCCTTCATTGGTGCATTCGAGCAACACGTGACTCCGGCGGTCTGTAATAAAAGTTATGCGTAAAGCACCGCGGTAGCCTTTCTTTTTCGTTAGCCTCGCCCAGGCCTGCTAATACGACCAGTTGGCGGTTTTTGCATTAATTTCAACATTTAACAAACCGTAAAAGGAAAGTTAAAAAGAAGCTAAACCCTCGTGCAAAGCAGGATTTCTTGAATAACATTTTCTGTGGAATACTTTTTACTTACCCATCATACGTAGTATAGGGTAACTCTTGTAATCGTTTTGAAAATCGAAAAATTTTTTTGACAGATTTACACATTTCAGACACTGGAGATTCCGAAAAACATATTTTTAGAAAAAAAAAACAATTCCGTCCGCTGTCTGTGTGTGTGTGTCTGTGTGTGTGTCTGTAAACGCTCAATCTCTCTTACAAATGGAGATACAGACTTGAAATTTGGTATGTACTTAGTATGTGATAATGGAAAGAAGTTTATTGAATGTCAGTAACCTCGATTATCCGGAACTATTTTTTTCGGATTCTCGAAATATTCATTCTGATAAAAGGTATATACAAATTATCGAAAGTGTTTATTTTAAGCAGTGAATATAAAAGACAATTAAAAAACATAACTTTTGTATAATAAATGAAGTCGATCGGATAATGCGTTGCCGAGATATTTGTAATCCTATTTTCAACACTCTTCGATTTTTCATGTCCCTGTATTTCATCCAAATTTCAATTCAAAGATATATTTTAATTGGAAATGAGACTTTTAATCCGACGCAATAAACTGTTAGTTAATATGATTCACATTTTTGGAGTTATAAGGATGTTTCTTTTATGCAATTCAGTAATAGAACATTTAAAGTTTATGACGTCATCAAACCACGATTTTATTCAAATTGCAATGCATTTTATAAGTAGTTTATACATGTTTTAATTTTATTTTTTCTATAATGCAAATCCATGATGGGAAGTATTACGGTGGCCCCCAACGAGTAGTTTCTGTATTTAGTTGTTTTCAACAATGGTCGTTGTTATTTCGATCTTCTAAGGTTACTTTCATTTCTTAAAGTTACGGAATTGGAAAAATGTGTAATGCACAGTTTAATAATCTGTTAGGTTTTTATTGCTTTTTTAATAGTTTGTGATGATTTCTTTCAAATTATTTATAGCTCGTGAAAGATTTAAAAGAGTTTTGAATAGCGTAGTTGCAGAGATAAATGGACATTATGAACTATGGAAGACAAAATAATTTTTATATACAAAGGGTCGATTTTTGAAAAGCGATTATATTACTTTTATCAGGAAGTCAGGTGGTGAATTCAAACTTTTTCTACGTTTGAACTTTTGTCAAAATTTTTGAATTATTATTTTCCTTTTTTAGAATTACTTTATTTACACATGATTAATTTCAAACAGAAATAAAGTTATGATCATAAAAATAAAAATATTGTATTTTTAGGGTTCCGTATTTAAAAAGTAAAAATGGAAGCGTTATAAGATCACTCCTCCGGTGTCTGTCCGTCCGTCTGTCAGAGTCCTTTTTCTCGTAAACTATGGGACGTGGAAAGTTCAAACTTGGGAAAGTTATAAAACCCATTTACCCTATATATTTTACAGATTATTAGCCTTCATAAATATGTTTAGGAAAAATTTAGGGGGCTAATTAAGTTACTTGAACACTTTTTTTTTGTATATCATGTGGGGTATCGCGTGAAAGATCTCGTAATATCAAACTCAAAAATATATTTGTTTTAATTTAATGTATTATATTTTCGGAGATATCGTTGAAAATGCGCTGCAAAAATATGTTCCACCCACTTTATATATCTGAATCTACTGGATGACAAATTATGACAAAATTAGGGGAAGTAGGAGTTTGTTTAAACCTTGCAGGAAAATTATTGCGATTTTCCTAGGTATCACAGGTTTTGACAAAAAAGCATTTTTCTGCTACACACAAACAATGCTGACATATTAGAGAAAAGGTAAATTATAAATTATCAATCACTATGAAATATTTTAAAATTTATTACGTAATATAAAATTTCGAAAATGTTAAAAATAACTATTTAATTAAAAGTTACCTATCATAAGCCCAATTTATTACGCTTTCTGTATAATGACCCACACAAAAAATTTCAATTTAGTGTAAACCCTACACATAATTTCTTAAAGAACAATAAAAAACTACAAATATTTCAATGCAAAAACAATAAAATGGAATTTTTAAAATGTGAACTCGGAAGTGGAATTTTGTTTTCAAAATGCAATGTTACAAAGAGAAATTCAAAGAATTCTATATGCAAAATGTCATGTTACATATGTAATGCAATATCTATTTCTTTATAGTTATATCAGCTCCTTCATGAAAATCTTTCAAATCATTTTTTGAAAACATATATAGACATTTTGTCACCTGTGGGATATTCTCAATTTACATTTTATGAAAGCATTGGAAGTAAAACTGCATGCTTAATGATGAGTATACGAAATGCATTAGATAAATTTATACGGATATATTTTGAAGTCGATATTTGCAACTGCCTAACTATTTAGTTATATATATGTAAGGTTTTGTAAAATAATTTATATTTTCATTGAAATGTAAGGAAAATGAAACGCAGATTTTTCCAAATATTTGTCTAGGGATATAATACTTCAATTGTTCTTAAGTCGTTAATATTTGTGTATTCATTAGGTAGCTTTTAATGTTTCAGTGTTCAATGTTCTGCCAATGTTACAAAGCGTAAATAACGGTATAAAGAAAAACAATTTTATTTTATTCCTAGCTTTAAAACGTGCTTTAAAACTTGCACATATAAATGTAAGTAATTACATTCAATTGAGAGCTAAATGTAAGTAATAATTTTCGTTGAGGGGTAACTAAACAAAACATAGAAAAATATTACAAGATTAAAAAAAAAAAAAAAAAAAAAAAAAAAAAAAACATAAATACTTTTTCTATAAAGAAACACAAAAAACATTGTACTTCAGATATGAGTTATGTTTGTCCTCGGTATGATTTGTACTGTTTATTTGAAGTAATCGACATGATATATGCTCAGATGGAAGGCTTCCAAGACAAAGAAAGTTAGATAAATATATAACGTAGCAATACAGTTAAATCAGAGACGACAACACAAATGGTATATTTTATCAATAAATTTCAATAGAAATTTAAAATGTATTTCTTTGAAATCCTTTTACCTTAAAATAAAGTGAAAAGTCTTATCCCATTGTTTCATGAAAAACATTTTATTTAACATTGTTATCATACACTAAGATGAATATTCTTAGTTTGCACAAATAACCTTGGCTTAAAAATATTGATAAAATGTATTCGTATGAAACGTTTTTACGAAAAAGGTGTTGAGAAAAATGTTTAACCTGGAAATAAAATTTTTTGGAAAGAATGCATTTTGTTATCGCAAATTTCATTAAAAAGAATTAATTTAATTTGTAATTCGTCTATTCTAAAAACAACTGCAGAAATAATATCACATTGTTTACTGAACAATCTATATACAGTGGAACCCCGATTTTACGTAACCCGTTTCGTACGTTATCCCGCTTCCTACGTTATTTTTTGTCGGTCCCAGAAAATTCCTATTCCGATAATGTTAAAAGTACCTCGATTCTACGTTATTTACTCTTGGTGTTTCCCGCTTGGTACGTCATTTTAGTCGAAGTACCTCAGGAAATTTTATTTTTTTTTCACTCATGGAAAATTTTTCAAAAAAAAACAAAAATGCTTTCCACTTGGTCAACTGTTTGATTGTTACCAAAAACAGTTCAAAGTAACGAAGAACTATTATTCGTCTATCAGCACTTGACCAAACCTGCGTCACGTGATATCGGTCGAGGAGGGGGGGGGGATGATTATTTTTCCGTCGTTCATTCATTTCAACCCGCAGTGGAGTAGCTTTCTTTTGCCATTCAAAAGTAGGATGTCTAAAAGAAAATGTTCTTCTGTAGCTGAAAAGGCAGAAATTAACGAAAAAATCCAAAGTTTCCAAAGGAACTAAAGGTAAAACTCGTAATATCGTTCGGTATCGCTAATTCCACGTTACAAACCATCCTTAAAAAAAAGGTCTCTGTGAAATTAAATTGAAAATTTGTCAAAGAAAAGATAAACATTGAAAACCTCTCATTTTGAGGAACTGGAAACGATTTTGTACGAGTGGTTTAAAAAAGCCCGTGCTGCCAAGATTCCAATCAATGCTCAATTTTGTAGGAAAAGGCTCTTGAACTGAGACTCATATGAGATCAGGTTGAATAAAAGGATTAAAGAAGAGGTATAATTTGTCTTACAAATTTATTTGTGGTGAGGCAGATGGAGTAAATACTGCGGTCGTTGAGGAATGGATGGACAAAAACTTTGACTTCTCTTGTGTGTAATTACTCAAAAATACATCTTTAACGCAGGTGAGACCAGATTGTTTTTTTAAACTCTTCCCTGATAAAACATACACCGTAAAAGCAGAAACGTGACGCAGTCGGAAGCTATCAAAAGTGCGATTAACAGTTTTGTTATTACGGAACTGAGAAGCTAACACCCTTTGTGATTGGTAAATCCAAGAAGCCTCGATACTTCAAAAACATTAAAAGTTTGCCGGCAAATTACAATGCCAACCACAATGCTTGGATGAACCTAAATCTTTTTGAAGATTTTGTAAGAAAATTGAATATAAAAAATCCCTGACGACTCGGACTACAGGCACAGGTAGATTTCGAAGACGCAGACCGTGGGGCGCCTGTTTGTTAAGAATTGCGGAAGAAATGACCTTTTTGCCATGATGCGTCAGTTGGAACCGCCTACTTCGAAACCTAACTTGTTTGCAGGCGGAGCCCAGGGATTTTATTTATTTATTTATTTATTTATTTATTTATTTTTGCTATAAGAGTTGGTCCTATAAAAAACTTGTTAATATAAAAGTTTTAGATAATATTAAGAGGATTTATAATAAATTTAAGCGGATTTAAAGTCTTGGGAATGGACGAAGTTATGATTTTTTTCTTCTGAAACCTCCCTCCCCCCCTTGGGGCCATTTTTAATTATATCAAAAATCTGTCATACATAAATTTTCGGCCCTTCTCCTAGAAGTATTAATAACTTCAAACGGATTCGATACGTATTACAGTTAAGAAATTATGAGGGGGTTTTCTGTTTTCACAAAAAGCCCCCCCCCCCCTTGGTTCGATTTTGCCCATTAACGAACTTGATCGAGATTTTATATCCCTTGATTTTATGTATCAGTTTCGAAAAGATGCGGGAGTTGGAACCGCCTACTTCGAAAAATAACTTGTTTGCAGGCGGAGCCTGCAGGGATTTTTTTGTTTTTAATTTTTTTTTGCTATAAGGGTTGGTCCTATAAAAAAATTGTCAATATAAAAGTTTTAGATAATATTAAGAGGATTTATAATAAATTTAAGCGGATTAGATATCTTGTGAATTGACGGAGTTATGAATTTTTTTCTTCTAAAACACCCCCTTTTTCCCCTCTTGGGGCCATTTTTAATTATATCAAAAATCTGTCATACATACATTTTCGGCCCTTCTCCTAGAAGTAATAACTTTAAACGGATTCGATACGTATCATAATTAAGAAATTATGGGGGTTTTTCTGTTTTCACAAAAAGCCCCCCCCTCCCCCCTTTGGTTCGATTTTGCCCATTAACGAACTTGACAGAGATTTTATGCCCCTTGATTTTATGTATCAGTTTCGAAGAGATCTGTGCAGAATTATTGTAGATATTATAGATTGTAGATATTATTGTAGAATTATTATATCGTGTCCATAAAAAAGTGACATAGATAGATAGATAGATATATAAAGTTTTGAACTGGGGGTGGTTTTGGTTTCTGGGAGTCATAATCGGCGTAGATCTGCAAAATTTTTTAAAAAATTCCAACTTAGGTGAGAATGTAATAGGTAGTATTTCTTACGAAATCTACCTAAAATGAGCTTACAAAAGCGAAAAATAATTTTATTCGTAGACCAGTGCACTCATGTTAATCTGAATTTTAAAAATGTGCGTATAGAATTTTCCCCACCCAACTGCACCAGTTTACTTCAGCCATGTGACTTGCTAATAAACAGATCCTCCAAAATGCATTATAGAAAGAAACTGGTAAAAAAAGGCCTTTTTTCACTTGATTCAGTTGAGCTTCAAGATGCTTAGAAAACAAAGCTAAATGTGCTGAAGGCATTTCATTTCATCTCATTGGCGTGGAATGGTGTAGATGAAAAATGTATGTCAAATGCTTTTCTGAAGGGGGAATTTTCAAAATCCGAAATTAACAGTGAAGCGCCGCCAGAAGAGCTCTCTATGGAAGACTACACAAAAGAGGATGAATTTATACTTAGACAACAATGTTGGTGAGTACATTGATTGCGATAAGGATGCTATCGCTACCACAGACATTCAGACTATTTCCAATTTGATTCCGCAATATTGAATTGAGAATGATATTGATGAAGATCCAGAAGATATCGTAATCTCATCGGCAGAGGCCATTGCGGAGTTTAAAAATTTTAAAGAAATTTTAACCGAACATGAAAATTAAGAAAAACAAATTGCAAAAACTTGCATGTATTGAAAATAGAGTATATGTGAAATTACACTTAAAAAGAAAACAACATACTTTTTAAAAAACTAATATGGTATTAGTATGTTTATTTTTGTATAATTTGTTTTCTTGAAGTGTTTTTCTCTATTTGACCCCGATTTTACGTTTTTCCCGTTTCGTACGTTTTTTTCTGCTGGCCCCGTGAAGAACGTAAAATCGGGGTTCCACTGTATTTAAAATACAAGCCGGGTTGTTCAGTTATCTGTCCTGGTTTTCTACTGTACCAATTTTTTTAATTATTGATTAAATTGAAATCTGTTCATTGTACACAGGCTAATAACAGCCATTTAAAAAAAAATTCCATTTTATAATTTAATTTTAATTTTAATTTATTTTAATGAAAATTCTGCGAAATAATGACAAGCGGTTTAGTTCAAATGTTGAATAGAAAAGGGAAATAATGGAGTATATTATATCTTATTTGATTATACATTTATTGATGCTATTTCCAAGTTACAATTAAATATACACTATGTATTTTTTATTTAAATAGATTATGTTTAAAGCCATCAAGTATCTCAAAGACACAAAAATTAAAATGACATAATTTTTAAAAGAAAGAATTTTTTTTTTTAACTTAAAATTGCAACATTTTTCTAAGCGTCAAAATAACATTTTTTCAGACATTTTTCAGAGAGACTAAATCTTTTGAGAAAGTCATTTTTGAGAAGGAAAAGGCTTGCACCTGTGAAAATGGCGCCATTTTCAAATGACATTTGACTGAAAACGTACAATTTAATTTAGAAAACTGCTCGTTCTTACTACGGTTGCGCCGAAATAACGTGATTTACAGTGGCTTTTCATTCATCCTGTCACAAAATTATGCGCATAGGGATCTTGTTAGCATATATAAAGCTTTCCTTGATCACTTATACAATATTCAAATGCTTTCATGTCTTTTCTTTAAAACTCCTTTTCAACCTTAATCTAAACAGATGTTTTCTTTTTCATTCAAACCTTAGTTGTTTATCAAGGATCAATCTTTTCAGAGATCACGATTACGTCACTTTGTTTTTCAAAACGTCATATCAGCTTGCTGTTTCTTTCCCTCCAACGTCATTAGTTTATCTGGATCGCATGTCTGTTATGTTTAACCACAAGTGAATGAATGACGTAACGTGACACACCCTCTTGGGTACTACAACTTTGATTCAGCTGTTAGTTTTGACTGGGGTATAAAGGTTGAAACACCACGTTATCATTATCTGTTTTTTTTTTTTTCATTTCATGAGTTCAAGAAACCATTTTTGTCTTGAAGGTATGATGGGGTTTCATCGAGGCTAACGAAAAAGTCAGGCTACCGCGGTGCATTCCACTTATCTTTTTTTACAGACCGCTAGAGTGACGTGATGCTCTTTTCGTACACCTGCATTGGTGGATTCTAGCATCACGTGACTCCCGCGGTCTGTAAAAAAAGATACGCGTAAAGCACCACGGTAGCCTTTCTTTTTCGTTAGCCTCGGGTTTCATTTAATTGGACTTTGCTTTATTTGACCAGATGTTTATTTTATTCCAACCTCATGCCAGCTGTAGTTGTTCTTCATTTTCTTTTCGTTTGTTTAAAGTATAAGATGTTTTTACAGATAGTGAAAGATGTTCCCGCTACGTATTTTTATGTAGAGTTATAAAGTGTATCACAAGTTTAGACAAACATCGTATCCTGAATTAGATGTTGTTGATGGATGTTATGAAAAATGAGAATGAATATTTTCCCATGTTGTCATTGTCAGCCATTTAAACATTTCGTTATATAAGTTAATTTTTCTCACTTTAAGTTTATTTATATCCTGTTTGAGTTTATTTTAAATGTTCTTTTGTTAATAAACGTTTAGTTCATTTCAAACTTAACTTGTTTTATCATTGTTTATTTTACACTCTGCCACACTCTGCCATTTATTTTTCAGCTTCCAATACTCTGCTTTAATTTAAATAAATTTTAGAAGCCGGCATTTTTGGTGTATGCACCGGCTGTCCCGATATACCGGGCTATTAGATCTCATCCTCCTCTACCCTACGAAGGGGTGTGATGTCAAAAAAGCAGAATGCTTTTTCAAGGAAATGTATGCCATGTTTAAGAAGAAAACACAATTTCATTCGTAAAACTGTTACTTTTCAATGCCGCCAATTCAATACTGCCACAATTACACGATAATTACATGGTTAATAAGTATTTTACATAAAAATAATACTATTTTGAAAAGCTAGAATTTTATTTTATTAAATTTCGTTATTTCACATCGAATAGACTATTCTTCTCTTTGTCTTTTTTCAAATGTGCTTATTAGAAATATGATGACTTTCACTTCGGCATGGATGAAAAAAAGAAGCATGTGTGATACGTAATATTTCTAATTCAGACTCTATCTCTTTTTGAGTTGACATGGAAACAGCTGCTGAAGTAAAAGACAGAAAATGTTCTTCTGCATATTCCTACTTTGAAAGGTTTTGAAAGCATATTGTATATATTTGTGTTTTGTGTAAGTATCAGCCTTCTTCTATTGTGTTCTATTGATACTGAATCTGCTACTTGCAAGTATATTGTTATTCCTACTTTATTTATTTGTCATTTCAAACTTAAATATTTTGTTTATCTAAATATGGTTTTATTTAACTAAAACTATAAATTTTATACTTTTGATTATAATATGTATTTTTAATGAAGGAATTTATATGAGACATGTAAAGACAGTATTGATCTCTGGTGATGATTAATGGAATGAAATAAAATTTTGATTTGGGTTTATAATAACTTAAAATTTAAAGAATGAAAGTTAATATTACTTTTTGTTATTTTATAAAATTACATCTATTAATATGACTATGCCTATTATCTTAAAAAAAACTTTGAAATATTAATTAAATACAATTTCCATTTAAGGATTATTATTAATTTTTTTTTTATCAGTATTATAGCTTGGGTATGCATTAAGGAAAAAGTTTGCGAAGTTTTTAGAAAACGCTTTATTATTTAAAAACATAACTAGCTCCTCAAACTTAAAGATGCTCCTAAAATATATGCGATTTAATAAAACATCATTTACTGTGACATACTATGATACCATCTTATTTATTAGAAAAGAGTGAAAATGATAAAAATAAATAAATTTAACAAATTACAACGACCATTGGGAAAATGCAGAGGATAGCGGGGCAGTGTTCGGACTCTAACATAACCGTTACCTCGTACTATAAGACATTTAAAAATTTTATTAATTTACCCCCCCCCCCCCCTAAAATACCTCCCTCTTATAACAGACCTATTCGCTCCACCCTAGCACAACTTAGCTTCCCCATGCTAGCTATTCCACCCACCTACTACAGTATGATCGCGGCAGCAGGCGGTGCTACCATCCCCTATTTACTGACTTCTCGTTTGGTATCCGAAGGTAGAATAAATCGAAATATCCAAATATGCCAACTTTAGGTGTTAGAATTGAAATTTTTAAAGTTTGGTACAATTTCTATTTGTAGACCATCCCCTAAGCAAAATTTAAATACTGCTTTAACTGTTGTTTAGATTGGTGTCTGAGCTAAAGGTATTTTGGGAAAATTGAAGTTGAAGACCACATTTTTTGCTTTATAAGAAGATTTCCTATCCGACGGCAATTTTTGAATTCGGCTTTTTTTCATATCTGATAATTTGTATCAATCCTTTTTGTAACTTTAACATTTTTGTAACGATTTTATGTATTTCTATTGCCTATTCAAATAAAAATTCTTCTAAAGTTATAGAATTTCGTTAAAAAGCTTAAAAAATTCTTCTAAAATTACAGAATTTCGTTAAAAACGCTTAAAAAATTCTTCTAAAGTTACAGAATTTCGTTAAAAACGGTTAAAATAGTAAAATGCTAGCATCATTTGGTTCATTCTCGACCGAAAGCAACAACCATTTTCCCAATGGTAAAAAAAGCAGAAGAAGTCAAACGAATATGAGTAAAAGTACATCCCTTAATGATTCTGCATTACTTTTTTTTCACCAACAGGCTGACATTTATCGACCGTTAGATATTTAATTTTAATGAATTATTTACAGAAGTAAAATATAGGGTGAACTTTTCATTAAAGAATATAATAAATCTAAAAATTTAACAGATGTTATGTATTGAAAATATAAATTGTAAGTTACCTGTTAATATTATGAAAATACCAAGACATTTTTGTACCAATTTCTTAGAAATTACATAATATGTACCTTTAATTTATATAATCATTTTTTTCGACATGCTTGTTTATAATTAATGTTCTGAATACACTTTCTCGCAACGACATCTGTTTGTAGATTCCTTCATGCTAAGGAAAAAAAAGAAAATATAATCAGTTTCATTTATTAATTGTTCACTGAGCGTTCAGAATATAAGTTAAATATTTATGAAATTTATATTAAAACGACATCGTCATCTTTTTAAATATAGTCTATGTATGCGTCAAGCATACATAGACTATATTACTAGTTTTCATCATATCATGTTTTTGTATCAGTATTTTAAATTATAATGAGGAGTAATGAATAAGTATCTGATATTTTACTGGGAGAAAGAAAAATTTTGCGTCAAGCATAGATTATGAAACACATTCAGAATTCAGTAACAAAACTTCGCCGTTTAATAAGGGGAAAGATGGTGTTTATGTAAATATTTTGGAAAACACATAACACATTTGAAAACCCCATTTAGAGAATTAGCAATTATTATATATTCGAAAAAATATCTTTGTGAATTCTTTTGTGCAGCCATGTATATGATCTATAGATTTGTATACATATTACATAATAAGCAAAAATTTATTCCAGTTTGGAAACGTATAACTCACTTTAAAATCCCCCCTTTAGTAATTTCCGACAATAATCGGTAACGTAGCAGAATTCTTTTGCGCAGCCCTGTATATGATCTATAGAATTTATACACATCAAGTAATATGCAAAAAATACAGTAAAATTTTAAAAACGCATACCACAAATGACAACGCAATTCCAGAAATTATTGGTCACATGTAGTATTACTGTAACCAAATTTTTTTTGTGTGTTCCTATAAATAAACGATAAATGGTAAACGCATTGTATTCTACAATAAGCAACTTTCAGAACATCTAAAAGTGCTATTACACGAGGCGTCAATGTTGCCGCTTATTTCAGGTGACACCATGTTAAACCTATGGCTTCAAAAGAGTTGCTCGAAAACCAAGCAACATTTTATTGTCGGAGCAATTTTGTCGCATGTGGTGCTTCTTTGTTTGAGGAATTCCCGGAACGGCCAATGATATGCTTGGAAAACGGACGAGGAAGAAGTATTTCATTGAACAGCCAATGAAATGCTTGGAAAACGGACGAGGAAAAAGTATTTCATTGAACAGCCAATGAAATGCTTGGAATACGGACTAGGAAAAAGTATTTCATTGAACAGCCAATGAAATGCTTGGAAAACGGACGAGGAAATGTTATTTTATTGAACAGCCAGAGAAATGCTTGGAAAACTTACGAGTCGCTTCAAATTATCAAGTGTAATAGCACTATAAGAGATGTATACCAATTTTAATATATTTCAATTAGTATAACATTTTAAAACACACTGCAAATGGTTTTTTTCCATATTCCAAAATCTAACGGAATTCTTTTGAGCCGCTGTAAATGAACTATAAATGATACACACTACATTTTCAATACCGAACATGCTAATGTAAACCTCAAAAGTACAAATCAATTATCTGGCAACACGAGTATATTTACTCGAGTTAAAGCGCAGAGGGCCAGACGACCAGGAAACGGAATTCATAAACACTTTTCAAATACGTTGGAAGGTGTTAAAAATTAGCCAAGTAAAAAACGTGTTACATGTTTTTTGACTATTAATTTGAAAACAAAATTATTATTCTTAACATTCCAGTTTTTTATTTCAACTGATTATTTTCCATGAATGTTATTAGCAATATATATGTATATATCTATCTATATATATATGTATAGCTACATATATATAAAGATACAAGAGGGAACCGATATTACCTTTGTAGATCTCCACACCCCTCGAGTTCTGGTAAAGCAAGTGCGGATCGGGAAAACCTGACTTAAGACCCAGGACCTGGCTCCCTTTTGGTTGTCCAGCTCCGAAGCTGTTGGGGGACTCCGTCTCGTCCCCAAGTGTTTTCGTGTCTCCCCTGATAATGGGATCCACCGCGTATCGCAACGACCTATGTCGTTAATACATGGGTTCAATCGGGGTGATGTGCAGGTGGTGGTGGTGCCCCGATCGGTCGCAGCGCATACAGGAGGCCTCTCCTGGTCGTGCGCGTTACATGTCCTCATGACATGGGTGCGACGGTTAACGTGCTGACAGGTGCCCCTCAGGCGCATAGCGGCTACATATAGTAGCTACATATAGTATGTATCCAAATAGTTAAAATGACGAAGTGGGATATAATGAACGGCTACTGTATCGTATAACATAACAATTAAATTAAATTGTTGCCTTATAAAAATATTAAATTGAAAATTTTGTTTTATAATAATATTCCATGTCAATTTGTATTCAGAACGCAATCTAAGACGAATTATAATGTTTATTTTTTAAAAAAAAAGACAGTACTACTACTTTAAATAAATATGTATTTTTGATAGTAATAAATTACATTTAAGAGAAAAATAATATAATTTTTTTACGCTCTTAAATACACTTTTTAATTTAAATTTTAAGTAAGTAAAAGTATCATACTTAAAAGATTTTATATCAAGAAATATTACTTATTGTTTTTTACTTAAAATTATTTTTCTTTTAATAAGACATTTCTTCAAAAAACAATTAAATTCAAATATTGTTGTTTCTACATTATTTTAAACATATCCCTGTTAGACACTCGCGCTGTAAATGTAATCATTGTACACTGGTGTCCAGAAAATAAGGGGCAGTGATCAATTTCAGACGTTTCGCCGAATATCTTACTGAAAATCGTGTGAGGAAATGCTCGGAACGCACTTGAACTTTGAGGATGTAAAGAATATGTTTGACTTCATGTTTTTCAATGTTTGTCAAAAATAATGTACATAATATGTATAATGTCTATATACTTTGTATGCGATTTGAACCCTTACCATAGTTCTAAAAATGAATTTTCAAATATGGTCGTATTTTATTTTTATATGTAATTATATGTAGTATTTCTTTATTTAATCAAATATTTTGCTGAATTTCAAAATATGTTATGAGTTTCAGATATCATTTTACTTAAGACAACTTTTTTTCACGTAAAATATATACTGATTAAAACATATAAAAATGCATGTAGAAATAAGATGTGAAATACTGCGAGAAGCACATCTTAAATTTAATTAGGATACGTTGAGAATACAAAATTGAATAAGAAAAGGACTAACAACTTTCAGAATGATTTTTGAAGTATGAATATTATACGTAAAGCTATCTTCTTTAAATGATAACTAATTCTTTAATTAAGGTATGCCTATAAATTATCACTGCATTTTATAACATTTTCGATAGAATTATTTTTTGCTTTAATATTGAGAAAGTTTTCATTGATTTTAACAGTTTATATATAATTTGTCATATTTAAGAAAATGACATTTAAAAAAAATTAAAAGAATATTTAAACGTGAAAAAAATTAAAAATAAAATGATTGACTGAATGTGATATTTGTTTAGAATATAAGGAGTCAGTGATTATCTGTATGCGTTACGAAGTATGTACTACAATGAAATTGTGACTTTTTAATGAAAGCACAATTGTTGCTTCAAGTCCTTGTTTTGCATATTGCATCTTAAATAACACAAAAGTTCCGTAATAAAAAGTCTCTGCATTTGTTATTGAATTTATTATCTTCGATGAATCTTGCATTTGATACAAATCATATATTCTAATACTAGCAAATCTCTTGTGTGTGGTTATATAGTATATATATTTATATGCAAATTTAATCTTAAAAACGGCTCTAACGATTTTGATTAAATTTTGTATCCTACGAGTTTCGGGCGCGAGAAAATCATTGGTCTAGGTCACATGTCCCAGAAAATTCGATTAGTGGGACATTTTTGGATCCCAGTGGGTCAAGCTAATTTTATCTAAAAAACAGCTCAGACTATTTTGACTAAATTTTGCATCCTATGATTTTCGGACACGAGAATACTGTTGGGCTGTCACATGTTCGAGAAAAATTATATTACTGGGTAATTTTGTTCATGGGTCATTATGGGTCAAGCTATTTTTATCTTAAAAACGGCTCAGAGGATTTGAACTAAATTTAGTATCCCACAGTTTTAGGGAACGAGAAGACTATTGGGCTAGGCCACATGTTCGAGAAAGTTCGATTAGTGGGTCATTTTGATCATGGTCATTATGGATCATGGTATTTTTATCTTTAAAACGGTTCAGACGATTTGAACTAAATTTTGTATCCTACGGTTTTGAGGCACGATAAAAAAAAAATTGGGGTAGGTCACATGCTCGAGAAAATCCAATTAGTGGGTCATTTTTGGGTCACTGTGGGTCACGCTAATTTTATCTAAAAAATGGCTCAGACTACTTTGGCTAAATTTTATATCCTACGTGTATCGGGTACCAGAAAACAATTGGGCTTGGTCACATGTTCGAGAAAATTTGATTAGTGGGTCATTTTGGTCATGGGTCATGATATTTGAACTCAAAACTAATTTTGACCGAGGATAGCTCGGTCTTCCTGCTCGTATTGATATTAAGAGATATAAATAATATGTGTGCATAAATAAATAAATAAATAAATAAATAAATATATTGTAAAAACGATAAACAAATCTTGGAGTTAAGAATTCCATTATTGTTTTCACAATGTTATTTAAATATGTCAAAATATGTTATTCATGTTTTTTATATTGAAATAAGCCACATTTAGCAAATAACTTTGATTCAATAAAACTGCTAAAACAAGAAAAAAATATATGTGTAACTATTAATTAGTTAGTGATTTATGTAAGACTGCTTATGATTTATGTGTATTTTTTTAAATAAATTTATATACTGCTGGTCATTTGTTGAATTTAAAGAAATTTATGTTCTCATGGAAAATATATATATATATATATATATATATATATATATATTGAAAAATATTCAGAATAATCTTTCAATTTCCTTAAAATTTAACACATCTAATTTAATGTATCTGTACCAGTAATAAATACATTTAGAATAACATACTTTTACCATTAAAATTTTCACCATAAATACATTAAAATACATTTTCCTAATCACTGCCTAGCCTCGTGATATTTAGGGCTTTATACTATAGTAAAATTTCCCGCCAAATAAGGATAAATTAATGATCTCGCCAATTTAGTAACATTCAGATTCGTTCTCCATGCCATGTTTAACTGGTTTTTGTTCACTAAATATTATTGTGTAACTCACATACGTACCGCAAATATAACTAAGACACGTTTTAATCATTATTTTTGCAGAAATATGCGTTTTACAATCTTTTTATTTTTCAACATCTTCTATGAAAATTATTTACGACTTTTGTTTGTCTATCTGAATTATTTTTATTCACTTACTATTTAGCGCTCATAACAAATAACTATACTTTATTTAGTTGCTTCTTTGCAGCTAAAATCATGTGAAAAAACGATTATGTAAATTCATTATTAAATCTTTGATTGCTCATGTAATGACGTTCCTCATTACATATTCTCTTTTTCTTTAAAATTAATTTCCCCCTCTAGTTTTCAAAATTTATTTAATTTACTTAAGTTTTCCTATTTTATTAATAGTTAAAAATTACTTTATACTAACCTTCTTCATTTTTGTCTATTAGATTTTAATATCCGCTTTATTCACTGCAATTTCACTGAATTTATTTTTCGCATCTATCTTCTCATGTCAGTTTCATTTCTCAGCCTACAAAAAAAAAAAGAAGAAGAAGAAGAATGTGATCACACTCATATACTGTGAACTTCTCTTCCTTTCCTACACGGCATTGCCGGCATTCGCAAAAAATAAAGAAAGATAAAGTAACTGCTTTCTTTCTATACTTAATTCGATTCTGCCTTTTACCTAACAAACTTTCATCTCTTATATGCAATCATTTCAAAATTTAGCACGCATTATTGTCTATGTTTTAATGTGCATGCATTCCAATTCAATTATCCAGGCTGCTTACTGCACCACATTAGCTACAAAAATTTTTACAACCCCCACTTCCCACGAATCTAATGCCGGCTCTGCCACTTTTCAGCTCACTTTAATTCATCAAAATACTTTGCTCTTTGCATGGTTTTCGTCAAATTCACAGTACATTGGCGGTAAATAAAGAAACCCGCACGCGAAAAATAAAAAGGGTAAAATATATTGAAGCATTTTTGCATCGGTCTCTCCTGTGCTCTCATTGTAACTTGATGTTAATATTTGGACTTCCTTTTCAGTGATTAATTGCCTGTCGAATGTATCAACTGCTGAATTATGTATACTTTGGTTAGTTAAATAGAATGTGTGCTTCTCTGGCGCATTTTCTTTTTTCTTGCATTATTTTATAATTAATTTACGTTTCAGTTCCAGCTTTTTTTGATTTGATTATAATGCACATCTCTTGAAGTCGCAGCTATCCATGTTCACCCAAGTCAATAATCATCGTCATATCATAATCATCGTCATAGCTTAGTACTTAGCGCATTGCACTGTCACCTTACAGGTCCGAGGTTTGCCTTTAGATTTAAACAAGGCTCACTTACTTCGGGGTAGATAAAAATATTATCAAGAATGCTTATGGAAAACATCTCTTGGGGTTTCATGTCTGAATGACCACTTCACTGTAATATATGTTGTATAGGAACACACAACTTAGTATAACGAAAGCGTAATTGGACACCGCAAGCTATGATCCAAGACGGTTGTAGTGCAATGAAGTTTTTACTTTTTCAATATAATACTATTTTCTAATTATTTCAGCCATTTAAAAAAATGCTAAACCCAAAAGGTTTCAATCTTATTATTGATCCCATCATTCATTTTGTACTAATACTTCGGATTTAATTATGAATGATTTAAAACAGATGATTTCGATTTTCATGTGTAGATGAACCCTTGTAACAAAACAAATCTCATACAATTGCGATGCTCTTTCTACAAATTAAATTGATATACGAGGGTGGTTTGATAAGTTCTTAGCCTGACAGTGAAAACAAAAGATTTTTGCATTATTTCATATTATTTTTCAATGTCAAAAGTCCCCTTGCAACTCAATACATTTAAGATACACTCTTGTGTGCGAATTCTTTAGTGCAGCCCTGTACGAGGGTGGTTCGAAAAGTTCCCGCATGAAAAAGAAAAGACAAGATTTTTGAGACTTTGAGGATTTTTGACAAAGAGAAATGTTCATTCTTTGGCGTTTTTGGTCGACGTTCACCGAGCGGAAAACTTTTTCACACCCAAAACATCGTGTAAAATGTGGACACGGTCTATGGAGATGTCAGCAAGTTCACGTACCTTAAATCGGCGATCATTCATTGTGATTTTTTCAGACTATTTTGTCGGTAGTAGAGGTTTTTGAGAGTTCTGAGCGTTTATCATCGTGAATTTATTTCCTACCATGTTTAAATTCAGCAGCCCACTTTTTTATCGTCGAATATGAAGGACAAGAATCCTTTAAGATAGACTATAACTCTTTTTGTATGTTCGTGGAGGTTAAATATTTTTTTAATAAAGTATTTTATAAAAGCTCAAACTTTAATTTTTTCCATTTTTTGAAAATGTTAAAACTTGTTTACTTTACTATATCGCCCAGCAATAACCAATAAACTCACGCGTCTGAAACTCGGCAGCATGTCATCTGAAGGATCATACTTTTCAAACAACAGTGTCATTTGGTCGTACGTGCTCCATTTCTGTGTTAGGCCGAGAACTTATCGAACTATCCTCGTATTTGTTTGTTACATCAGTTAAAAGTAGTGTCTTAGCTCGCGTTTGGTTTTTTTCCTTATTGTTTACTTATTTTAAGGAAATTTCCAATTGTAGGAAATCTCACTACAGCATGCACAATTCCTGATATGGTAATTATTCTCAGTTTCCGCATTACTCTTCTGGTTTCGCTTACACATTTATCTAGAGTTATGTGAAAAATATTATTCGTGAAATTCAAATTCAATAATTACATGATAGTATTAATATGTAGCAAATTATACAGTAAAAAGTTCCTTACTTCAAATGTACACTAATCATGTTTCTGAGTGATTGGCAATTTTTACGTCAATCAGTATACTGAAGTGTAATTGACAGTCATGAATTGTAAATGACAGTTCTTGAAGGAAGCATAATTTGGAAATAAGCATCTAGAACCCTTGGCACAAAGTTTCCGATCATTACACCAACACTACCATTTTTTGTAAGAAAGGATTATTTATTCAAACTGCATAAAAATTAAACGATTATTAGCGATAATACATTTGTATTATATATAATGAACAACAATATGCAATAAAAAAAATCATTATACATCAATTTATAAATAGAAAAATGGTGATTGGAATTTAAACACCAAAGAAAAAAATATCCAATCACGCTTTGATTTGGAAAAAAATTACCGAGCATTGTAATAAATATTTAGTAAATCCAGCTTTAGTTCGGATGACAGCCGAAATTCTTCGTGGAATGGACTCAATAAGCTTTTTACACTCATTGGGAGCAATTTCACACCAGCTTTCCCTTATAGATTTACGTAGTTCTATGGCATTTGTGATCCTTCAAAATCGATTTTTCTTTTTAATATATTTCACAGATTTTCGATGGGATTAAGATCCGGACTATTGGGTGGTCAAATCTTGGTTTTATTTGGATTGTTACCTACATTCTGCGTTGTCATCTTGAAATAAGAAGTCATTTTGATCCCCGAACCATTGATCGATGCTGGGAATCAAATTATTCTCTAAAATGACATTGTAAACATCAGAGTTTACTGTACGTAACCCAATATACAACTTGCCGACACCTTGTGATATCATACAACTCCAAACTGTAAATGCAGGTGAAAATTTATTCCTCGTATTGACACACTTATCATTGAACTTTTCACCAACTCTCCTCCAAACGAATGTTCCACAGTCATCACCTGTTCCGAGAGATATGCGAGATTCATCGCTAAAAATAACTTTATTCCATTTATCAAGTGTCCAGTGTACATGTTTTTTACACCATTGCAAGCGCACTTTTCTATGTTTCTTTGTCAAGTAAGGTTTCGTTTTACCTTTACAGAATTTAAATCCTGCTGCATTTAAACGATTACGTACAGTGCGGTCACATACCTTTACGTTATGCTTAGACTATTCGGCATTAAGTTGCTTTGAGGTTGCCCGCCGCTTTCTTTTCGCTATTTCGACATTCAAGCCACATTCATTTCGTAGCAAGTTTTCTGTCCTCCCTAGGCGTTGTCATTCGTGGATGTCCACTTCGAGGTAAATTTTCCACGCTGTTAGTCAACTGATATTTTTTCCAAACATCGCATACCGTACCTTGAGCACAATTTAATAAAGCAGCCACTTTCCTCTGTGAATTTCCCTCTTGCAACAATTTAATCATGTGGATTGTTAATTCGCGAGACAGGTTTTTCACACGAGCCATTGTCCAGCACTTCTCGCAGCTGGGAGATTTCTTCTTTTAAATAGGATTCAGATATTGAACGCATGCGCAGGTACTCTTATCTGTCTTCAATATGCAAATTTCAAACTTGTTTCCTCAGTGATCGATTACTATTTTCCAACTTCCGTCTTGATCGGATATTTTTTTCTCACGAGAAAACTTTTTCGCCTGCAGTATAATTATAAATTATATGATTGTTATATTGAATTAGCTTTGCATTTATATTTTAATACGTGTTCTTTTATTTGGCATACTGTAAAACACCCTTATGCTCATGAATCGCGAAATATATGCTTTGAAATGCAAAAATCATAAACTTGATAACACTGATAGGAAACTTTTTGCCAAGGGTTGTATATGAAGTAAAGTAGTTTTAAAATTTTAATAAAAATAAATTTTGGTGATTTTAATTTTCCCTTTCAGAAATTATTTGAAATATATAGCCTTTTTAAAATTAATTAAAGTTTTTGCAACATGTATAATATTATAAACAAAATATTTTTTTTAAATGATATATATTACATAAAAGTTCTGCCTCTGAATATAATGTAGTGAAAATAATTAAATTTGTAAATAAAAGTTTAAATTTACACAAAATAGAAATGGTAAAATACTTTCAATTAAAACTGAAATCAAAAACATTTCTATCTACTGATTTTTATTATAAGATAAATCTAACATATTCCCTTATACTTATTTATTTCAGTTATGTGAAATAGATAACTATTTGCATTTTAAGATAAGTTTTTAGCATTCAGTGCTTGAACTGTTAATGTAAATATTTTATTAATTTTCTATACTTTATTTTACAACTTTAAAATTCTACTTTATTATAACTTTTCTTTAAATTGTGTTATCTTTCTTTGTCTGTAACTTCTCCCTCCATACTCAAACTGTATCCTAAGATTCATTTTGTTTAAATACAATTGAATTATACATTACAATCAAAACTATAAAATCCTTTAAGGTCTATAACAAAAAATGAAATTATAAAACTAACCCAAAACGTGTTTTAATAATTTACAGTGTTTTTTAATTTATTGAAATAAGATTTTTGAATATTTGCGTTTAAGTTTGGAAAATCACTTTTTAAAACCGATAATAATAGAAAAATAACATCTTTTAAAATATTTCAAATACGTCAGTAATTTAAAACTCCTATGCTTAAATGAAAATTTTCAGATTGTCTTAAGCGGATTTAACACAGATTATTTGTTTTAAATTATATAGTTCTGTTGAAAGTGGTGGAATTTAATATGGAATTATCCATTATTCGAAAAGATTGAAGCAACGAGTATTTATTTATAAAATAATCTCAAAAGATAAAGGAGGAAAAACGAAAGAAAGAATGAAAAATCATGCATGAGGCATAGATTATGAAACCCTTTCTAACGCTAACAGAATAATATTAACAAATTAATTTTTTTCCTAGTATGAAATGAGACATCAAAATAAGGAACTTACAAAAATCCACATAACTTAGTAAAAATTCATTTTTAGCAATTGCTGTCCTTATCATGAAATGTGTGAATTCTCTTTCGTAGCCTTTTAAACGATGTATAGAATTTCCAACAATACCTAATATACTCAAAATTACATTTAAAAAAATGCATACTACGGCAGAAAACGCACTTCCAGTAATTGTCTATCTTAGTCAGGCCTCTAAACGAGATCGCTAATGTATCTTCGTTAACGGACGATAAATGTCATACACTCAGTAATATACAGAAATCATGTTGTAGTATACGGTTCAGTGATTTCATTCTGCATGAAATATCATAACATTATTAAAATGCACCGCAAACGATTTTTCCTATGAATCTTCATGTAATTTAACTATCTCTTGCATCTGTATCAACAAAATATAAATAAGATGATGTGAATTAATTTTCACTTTGCTAAACAACGCATAACAAACAGAGTGAAAAATGTATCTGGGTGCGATCCCCATTCTGGACACATTTTTCACTCTGTTGGTTATGCGTTGTTTAGCACAGGGAAAATTAATTCACATCCTTTGTCAGTATTATTAATTTTACAGTGCAGTTTCAGTCCTTTTAAAAATTTAATTGAAAATTTAGATAAATAAGCTACGTATTAAAAACAACCTGAGAAAGCATGTTGTAGTCTTTATCAGAGATGCGTATCAATCTCATCATGTTTGAAATTTATAAACATCAATAAAATGCGATTCTTGGACGAAAACGATTGAAAATGATAATTCCTCATAAACCATAATGTAAGCGAATATATTGTCTGCACCTGTAAAATAAACTATGCATACTACACATTTAATTTTAATACCGATCATTCTTTAGTAAACTTTAATCTATACTAATATTATAAAGTAGTAAAGATTGTTTTTTTGTTTGTTTGTTTGTTTGTAGGGGGTAATCTCTGGACCTACTGAAGCGATTTCAAAAGTGATGGTGGCAAGATGATGGTGACAATCCCTGCTCCAACTTAGGCTATATTTTATGTCGGTGGTACTACCCCAGGGGGGTGCAGGAGCGAAAAGTTTCTAAAATTTCGATTTTTTTTATACTGAAGGAGCTAGAAATTTGAAATTTGGCATTGTAGTTACTTATAAGATGTAACTGCTCTCTAAGAACAAAATAAAAAAAATTCGAAATTTAAAAGAGTGAAATGAGCGAAAAGCGTTCTAAAAACATTCTAAATTACAATTTCTATGGAATATCTAGAACTACCGAACCGATTTCAAACGTAATGGTGGCAAATTGATGGTGACAACCCTGCTCCAACATCGGCTATATTTTATGTCGGTGCCACTAACCCCAGGGGGGTGCAAGAGTGAACAACGTTCTAAAATTGCGATTTTTTTTATACTGAAGGAGCTAGAAATTTGAAATTTCGCATGGAAGTTACTTATAAGATATAAATGCTCTCTAAGAACAAAAAAAAAAAAAATCAAAATTTAAAAGGGTGAAATGAGCAAAAAGAGTTCTAAAAACATTCTAAATTACAATTTCTATGAAATTTCTGGAACTACCGAGCCGATTTCAAAAGTGATGGCAAATTGATGGCGACAACCCCTGCTCCAAAATAGGCTATATTTTATGTTGGTGTCACTAACCCCAGGGGGGTGCAGGAGCGAAAAACGTTCTAAAATTGCGATTTTTTTTATGCTGAAGGAGCTAGAAATTTGAAATTTGGCATTGTAGTTACTTATAAGATATAAATGCTCTCTAAGAAAAAAAAAATAAATCAAAAATAAAACAGTGAAATGAGCGAAAAGCGTTCTAAAAACATTCTAAATTACAATTTCTATGAAATTTCTGGAACTACCGAACCGATTTCAAAAAAGATGGCAAATTGATGGTGACAACCCCTGCTCCAACATTGGCTATATTTTATGTTGGTGTCACTAACCCCACGGGGGTGCAGGAGCGAAAAACGTTCTAAAATTGCGATTTTTTTTATACTGAAGGAGCTAGAAATTTGAAATTTGGCATTATAGTTACTTATAAGATGTAAATGCTCTCTAAAAACAAAATAAAAAAAATTCGAAATTTAAAAGGGTGAAATGAGCGAAAAGCGTTCTAAAAACGTTTTTAATTACAATTTCTATGGAATCTCTAGAACTACCAAACCGATTTCAAAAGTGATGGTGGCAAATTGATGGTGACAACCCCTGCTCCAACATAGGCTATTTTTTGTGTCGGTGCCACTAAACCCAGGGGGGTGCAGGAGCGAAAAACGTTCTAAAATTTCGATTTTTTCATACTGAAGGTGTTAGAAACATGAAATTTGGCATTGTAGTTACTTATAAGATGTAAATGCTCTTTGAGAACAATTTTTTTAAAAAAATTCGAAATTTAAAAGGGTGAAATAAGCGAAAAGCGTTCTAAAATCATTCTAAATTACAATTTCTATGGAATCTCTGGAACTACAGAACCGATTTCAAAAAAGTGATGGTGGCAAATTGGTGGTGACAATCCCTGCTCCAACAGCCTCTTTAATAAAAAACTATGCGTTGCTGACGACTGGGTTTTTAGCTAATTGTTGCCACAGATTAAACTCGGAAAATGAAACATTTGAAGTTACTGAAAAAAATAATAGCTCGAAAAGTATTTGTCAGAAAATTGTTAGGCAAACTGCGTTTGAAAGGTAAAAAATTGTATTTTTCTTGATATAAGTTTCGAATCTAATGATTATGCCATTTTTCAAATATTGAATTTGAAAGATTACTAAATTTCACAATGGAGTACCATAGCAAAACCTTCATGCGTAAAAAGATAATGATAAGGGCTTTGTGTCCTGGCGTGTATATTGTCTATAGCACGAGTCACAAATTATAGTAGCCTTATTATTCTGTTAAAACATAAAAGTGAATTATGAAATGTCAATATTTTGTTTGATTAAAAGTTCGTTATAAGAAATTGACCAGCGTAGCGGGCGTAGCTTACTAGTAACATATAAAAATCTAAAGGCAAGCCGAGTATATTTACGAGAGTTAGAGCACGGAGAGATATAAGGCAAACAGACAGACAGAAAAACCGAAAGCACAAACTCAACAAATTCATAAACTCAATGAATTCACTTTTTAACTATGTTGGGAAGTACTAAAGAAAGGTTTCACAAAAATGAATGTGTTAGCAGATTATCTGTAATACAGTAAAATGAAATAGTCAAATTCTATTTATTCTGAATGATATGACTCATAATTTTTTAAGCTATACTAATATTATAAAGTAGTAACTTTTGTTTGTTTGTTTATTTGTAGGTGGTGATACCTGTAACTGTCGAACCGATTGGAAAAGTAACGGTTGCAAATTGATGGTGACAGGTGCCAGCTCTAACATAAGATATATTGTATGCCGGGGCCACTAACCCAAGGGCGGTGTAAGGTGTAAATGCTCTCTAAGAACAATTTCTAAAAAAATCGAAATTTTAAAGCGCTAAATGAGGGAAAAGCGTTCAAAAAGCGTTCAAAATTTCGAATTCTATGGATTTCTTAAAGATAGAAACTTGCAATTTGTTATAGCTGCTACTTTTAAGATGCAAATGCACACACAAACAATTTGTTTAAAAAATCGAAATTTAAAAAAAAAAAAAGTGTGAAAAGCAATCTAAAAAAGTTCTAAATTACTATTTCTACGGAATTGTTAAGGATAAAAACTTTAAATATAACAAGGCTGCTTTAAGGCAACTTTACAAGGTTGCAAGACTACTTTTTAAGACGCAAATGCTCGTCTAGAACAGTTTTCGTAAATATCCGAAGAATTACGGGATACAATTGGTGCTTGGAACTTGGCACGGTCCTTACTTTTAAAATGTAAATGCTTGTTAGAACAGTTTTTAAAAATTTTGAAATTTAAAAAGGTGCAGCAGGGAAATAACATTGTAAATTAAATTTTTTTATAATAAAATGACTAGAAATTTGGACTTTTAAGATACAAATGCTCGCATGGTCTCTAATTAAATTCGAAATTTAAAAGAGTGCAGGAGCTAAAAAGTTCTAAAATTGTGATACAGTTAGTATAGAAGATTGGAATTTGTTATGATAGTTAATTTAAAATGTAAATGCTCGGTAAGAACAGCTTCTAAAATATTTAAAATTTAAAAGGGTGAAATGAGCAGAAAACGTTCTAAAAAGTTCTAAATTACGATTTAGTTAGATTTATTCGGGTTACAAACGAAAAATTTAGTATAGTTGTTAGTTTTAAGGTGCTGATGAACGGTATAAACAGTTGATTAAAAATTCGAAAATTAAAGGTGTGCAAAGAGTGGAAAACGTCCTAAATTAACATTTATTCAGAATTGTTAGGGATAGAAACTTAAAATTTTACATGACTGTTTTTTAAGACGTAAATGGTCGCACGGAACAGTTTTTACGAAATTCGTAATTCAAAAGGGTACAAAAGGAAAAAAACGTTCTAAAATTGCGATTTTTGTGATGTTGATGGGCTAGAGTCTTGAAATTTGGCATGGTAGTTATTTTTAAGATTTAAGTGCTCTATAAAAACGGTTTCTAAAAAAATCGAAGGATCAAACGAGTGGGAAACATTTAAAAAAACTTCTAAACTTTGATTTATCTGAAAATGTAAGTGATAGAAACTTGAAATTTTATATGGCTCTTAGTTTAGAGATACAAATTCATCCTCAAAATATCTTTTTAAAAAGTTAGAAATTTAAAGTGTGCAGGAACAAAAAAACGTTCGAAAATTGCAATTTCTGGAATATATTTGTTACAGAAACTTGAATAACTAGAAGCTTGGAATTAGGCATGGTGGTTATTTTTAAGATGTAAATGCTTGCTAAGAATGCTTTGTAAAAAAATCGAAAATTTACATTAAAATGAAATGAGCGGAAAACCTTCAAAATACATTCTAAATTATCATTTATTTGGAATTAATTTTAGTTCTTCTCATTTGTTTAAGTCTCATCTTCGCCTAATGCAATATACGAATAAAATTTACTGAAGTTGTGGCTTCATTAGTAATTTTTGAATTATATGTAGCTAAAAAATGTCATCTAATAAAATACGTACTAGAATACCACTTGCCATATTTCAACAATGTCGCGGGTTTTTCTAGTATTAATTATTTTTATATTTAATAATTTAAATTATAATATTATTATATAAATTATAATAAATAAATTTTAATCAATGATTCTGAAATCGTTTAATATCACCGATTAACATTTTGATTGTTGATTACCATGAGTAAATTAAATATAAAAAACTCAAAACAAAAGGCTTTCACATCAATTTATTGAAATTTAATCTATTTACATACCTCTTTCTACCACTCACATTTTAAATTTAGAACATCAAAAGTCATACTAAACTCGAATATTTGTAGTCTTGTTGTGTAGGTAATTACACACATATTTTTCACGATAGTATCGAATGCTAATATTTACGTCAAAAATGATGGTTCATTATTTTCGGTTACTTGAAAAAAATCCCTCAAATAATGCACAGAAGGAGATGAAATATGTATAAAATAAAGAGGTATTTTTCATAAAGAATTCTTTGAACAGTTGAAAAACTATATAACAGTTTAATAAAAGAATAATTGACGAACAAAATGTAAGTCACAGTAAAATAAACAATTTTAATATAAAAAAATCAGAAAATTTAAAAGTTTTTAAAAATTTTCTATGTCTTTGTAAAAAAATAAATAAACATATAAAAATTCTTGGTTTTACAAAATATATTTAAAATATATGCAACGAATAGAACATTTTTGTTTTCATATCTAAAGTTTTTCGTTTAGTAATTTATTAGCAATTAAAATATCGAAATAACATATTATTATATTTTGAGCAAGTCATGTGCATCTTTTTTAAAAATAGGATGAAACTTGATATTTAAATAAAATTATATTTTCCTAATTCCAACTATAAAATAAATTCCTACAAGACTATGTTTAATATTTTAATTGAAGAATACAGTTACTTTTGATTTTTTGTTAAAATATGGCTAACCATAATGAACAGAGGAAAGAATATTCAACTAGGTAAATTATATTCAATAGTTGGAGTATCATAGTTGAGATTTATTCCATGAGAGCAAAAATATGCCGGGACCAGGACTCGAACCTGGGTACTTTGGTTTGCCGTACCAACGCTCTCCCTACTGAGCTATCCCGACGATATCCTGTTGGCATATTTCACTCTTATTTGTTGGACGAGGCTGCGAACTGCAGGGCTAATTTCATTCATCCGAGCTTTCCTCTGTTCATTATGAGCTAATTACATGGTTTATAAGAGTTTCCGTGCTATTTCAAGATTCATCATGTAAATGCTATAGTTATAGCTCGGATGAATGAAATTAGCGCTGCAGTTCGCAGCCTCGTCCAACAAATAAGAGTGAAATATGCCAACAGGATATCGTCGGGATAGCTCAGTAGGGAGAACGTTGGTACGGCAAACCAAAGTACCCAGGTTCGAGTCCTGGTCCCGGCATATTTTCGCTCTGCTGGAATAAATCTCAACTATGATATTCCAACCATTTTTTATAAGAAGTAAATACACATTATAGAAATTTATCCTAAATTAAATGGTATATATAATTCTGCATATGGTGCTCATGTGTAGTTGGCTAAGTATATTTATATACAAAATCTGAAGAAAAAAAAAGTTCAATTGCGTATTATTACGACTAAAGACAGAAAGTGTCAAAATGTTTGAATATCATAAACATAAAACATATATAAACTTCTGAACAATGATGTTTCCGCTGAGATATAAATGATTCGTATACAAATTGAAATCATAAATGCCAAAAAAACATTTTAATGCGCTTTTATACAAATACGGATCATTATATTTTAGAGCTTTTCGATATGTTTTTTAACACATAATATTTAGTTTTTTGAAAGGAATTATCATACTTCAAATTGTATTCGAATTTTGCATAATAAATCTTTTATATTGATATCCACCATTATCTGATGATGAAAGTCGATTTAAACTTTTTAATACGATAGCTTCAAACGGCTAAGTTACAAAAATTTGGAAAATCTTCAATATCAATTCGAATGGTTCAGATATAATGAGTGAGTCGTAAATTCTTAGAATCTTGTACAAATTTCAGTTTCCTCGAAAATAATATAAGAAATGATTTTTTTTTAAATGAAAATCTTTCAGATTATTTTCAAACGAATACATGCTTTAAGAGAAAGATTCTTGCTGATTACCACTCGAGACAACGCCATGATTTTCACAAAGCAGTTTATTTTATTATTTATTATTTAAAATTCAAATATCGTTACATCAAATAAAACATTTTCGTAAATCTATTTACTTTTCCACACTTTTTTAGAATTTACTTTTATTTTTCGTTTTTTAAATAATATTTTTCGATTTTTGTTTAAGAAACAGCATCTGAATAACAAAATAATTAATTATTTTTTTCAGATAGTAAAATAAAGAGTTGCGATACATAAGAAAATAATGTAATAAATATAATATTGTGTCTTATAAATATTTCTGTGTGTGTGTGTCAGTTTTCATAATAAATCGTTAATTTAATAAATAGTAACAACACGTAAGCACTGATTTTATATAATATATACACTCGTGATTTGTGATAATTAATAAAACAAATTAAAATGCTATGGAATAAACAAAAAAAAACAGGAGTTACAAAAACAAATCATGTTATTAGAATAATTATTTAGTTTTATATGTGTACTATTTTGTTAAATTCTTTAAAAAAAAGTCCTATCATCAGTCTTATAAAATTAATTTTTACCGTTTTCTTAATGGAAATAAATAAATGCAGTACAATGAACTTTGTAAGTAATATTCACAAAAGTTTCAAAATGCTATTTTCCCAGTGAAAAATTAAAAGAGTTTCATTATTTAGTGAACGAATTACAGCAATTTGGTGAAATACTTCAGTTAATTATTTAACAGAACATTTGTATACTGTTCTATACAATGTTACAAAATCTGTGTGCCTGCATTTACCGGCTGATTCACTCTCATTCGACAGTTGCTGTTTAGTCGAATACGTTTTCATAATATTCTATGAGGTGTATTTTTTCATAATGGTCTTAATTATATATTTAAATTTATATAAATTGTCCATTATTTTTATTTGTTTTTTATGTATATTTGAATCCAATAAATTAAGTCTATTGTCAACATCCCTTTTTCTAAGCAAATAAAAACACAGAGCGATAAATGAAATAACATATAGAATGATTTTCAAGCGGCTTCTGACATAGTGCAAAACATATATTTTTATTAAAAATTAATTAAAAAAATTCTTTTGATTAAAAAATAAATCGGCATTTTTTTCATAAATGAAATGAAAGTTTTTCCTCAATTTATTGTTGCCACAAAACTAAAATACCGCAAAAATGATTATAAAAGAATCAATAAAGATAAAGTGGGACATAGTAGCTGGACGTGTCTTTTTTATATCTATATTTTTAAAACGCTAAGCGTTTTCTGTTGACAGTCCGTGAGAACAAACTACTGCATCAAATTACATCATTCTTTTTTAAATTGAAAGATATTTTGACACAGATTTAATATCGTACATTCGTTTGTTCGAAAATTTAATTAATTAGCCGTAATTTTAAATTATTTGTTTACTTCTGCATATGACGTCATAAACTCGGCAATCAAATAACTTCCACTGTTGCGATGATTAAAGAGAAATACTAAATATTGAAGACACGTGGTGTTTAGGCCGAATTTTTTAATTTGCAAATTAAATTTCGGTAAAAATAATTTAATCCGAGTTCACTTTATTTTTATAAGTGAATAAAAATTCTTATTTATTGTGATGTCACGGTAATATTGTCCATTGGGTTTATTTTATCATTATGCATTATAACTTTGTTGTTGCCACTTTTCCATTACAATTAAATTTAAATATCTTTTTATTTGTATACATGTGATTAAGCATAAAAGTAACGTATATAAAGTACGTGTGAAAAGTTTGCGCTGGTGAAAATGACGTAGTCCTTAGCTTGAAATGCATTTTAACAATGATAAAACTAAAGAGAAAAATTTAAATCAAAAATGTAAAATAGACCCTGGGAAAGTTGCCACATTTAAAAAATGATTTCCCTAACCAACATAAAAAGTGAAAAAAACCCTGATAAATCATAAGATCAGATTTTCCATAAGATAGAGGATTTTGGTGCTAAACTAAAATCTGTCCAAAAAAAAAAAAAAAAACTATTTTCAGTTTATGTTGAACATAAAATTGATATGTTGAATTTGTTGATGTATATACCTGTATAAGATCCAATGGGTATTTACCTGTATAAGAAGGAAAAGATCCCCGACTGTGATAGAAAAGGGATAATCATAATGATTATGTAAAGAGACCGACGAAACCATACAAATAGACTACATTTGAAAACATTAAAAATCTCCCTCATTTGCAGATTGATTTATTATTGAGAAAATTTTTTCCATCTGTACATAAAAATTGATTAGCTTAAAACAACGGAAGCGTTTTAGAAGATATGGATTTGAAACGAACAATGATTAATGAGGACATTTTAAAACTTTTTATTTAAACATTAAAAAAAATTTAACGTCGAATTTCGACGGTGCCTTAGGGCAGATGCAATGCACACGCGCATTGGAGATCATTCGGTTGCATTATCACAGGGGTGGGGGATGTGTGCTTTATTTTCTATGTTCTTTTATTTAATTAAAGAATATGAGATGGATATACTACTTGTATGATACTCCATAGGTCCATGAAATTTTCTTTCTTGCCGTGGGGAATATGGCGATAGTGTCGAATTGATTTGCCTTACACAGTTGTTTACGAATTGTTTGTTTGGAATTCGCATCGGAAATAGTACTCTATTTCACTGGGGGGGGGGGGGGACTTTTAAAAGAAAATATTTGAAAGACTGTTTCATACGCACCCCTTCTTAATTAATTAAGAAGCTTATTTTACTGATATTGTTACAGTAATTTTTTTCCGTCAAGTTTTGACGGGTTCCATCTAGTTTATGATTAAAAAAGCAAAATTTAAATTCAAATGCTCAATTTATTTTCTTTATCCCGCGTTTTTTTTTCTCGAAACAGATGATTGCACCGTCTAATGCAGTATATATATATATATATATATATATATATATTCTATTTGTTTTCTTTCTTTTCTTTTCTTTTGATATTTTTGGTCAGTTTTTACTGTAACTTTGATGGAATAAATGACGATATTCTGGGTTGACTAATGTTGTTTACGGATATTTTTAGAAGTTTAAACCTGCATGTAAGAAATATTAGATATTGCTGAAAAATATTAGACTGCAGTGCGAAATCTTCGCACGGGTCGACAGATTGAACATATTGATTGGTCTAAGGATGTAATTGGATACTTTTAGTTTGGAAAGTATTTTAAAACCAAAGTTTGAAGATTTTTTAAACACTTTCCAACATAGTTGGAAAACGTTTATGACTTACGTTTGTTTAGCTGTCTGTCTCTCTGTCCTTTTTGACACGCTGCAGCTCTCATAAATATATTTGAAACGTTCAACAATATTCATATATGTTATTAAGGTTTAATGTGGCTTGTTTGATGTTGAAAATGAAATGTGTAGCTGTTATAGTTCGGTTACAGTGACACACAACAGAACTCCATTGCATTATAGTCTTCGAGGAAAAATGATTTGTGGTGGGTGCATATTAATGATATTAGAATACTTAAAACATAAAGGAATTAACATCCCTCACTTTGGAAAAACACAGTGGTGTTTCTGTAGATTATGGAATGCGCAGAATTTTTAATTAGTTTACAGGGACGAACAAAATATTTCCATTATAAAATGACATGTAGGAAAAAATGCTTTTCAGTGTATTTCAATGATTTTGCAATACTGGAAATATAACGAAATTAATAGGCATCACTGAGGAGCAATACGGTGGGCTTTCTATATATTATGGAGTGCATAGCATTAGGCATACGCAAAGATACACAAAAGAGTTCGGATATCAATAAATCATATACAGTCAAAGCACCTTATAACGAAATCGAAAGTGCTCCGAAGATTTGCTCGTTATAACGGGCTTTCGCTTAAACGTTAGAACGAATTATTTCGTTTTATGGTAAGAACTCCAATTATCCGGCTAATGTGGTCTGAACTTAATCTGAGTATGAAGAAGTCCGGATAATGGAGTCAGTCACATAAAAGACAGTTTATTACATAAAGATATCTCTTAAAATCGCTTTTGTTTAATTAAAAAAAGCTAGGTCTTATGTATTAGTAATTAAGAAAGCATTCATATTAAGCCGTCATAGGAAAGATAACTTTTACTACAAACAATAAAAAGAAGAAAATCGCAGATTTAAAAAGGAATTTCAAGATAATTATATTTTTACGAATATATACTTACAATTCATATCACATTTTTTTATTTTATTTTTTGTAATTGATTGATATATTTAAGACGAACAGAATTCGCATGCGAAGAGACATTGTCTAAAATAAGCAGAATTTTTTTTTTGGCTTTTCATCTCTTTGACAAAATCTAAAATCCATTCTTCAAAAAGACATTTCGTCATCCCAGCTTTGCAATTATGCCTGTACATGTTACAGGCAAAGTTTTCATTACGTTTTCTGGGATACACCATGAATTCTTTACTTTTACAATTAGAAGAGTTTTTCGCCTTACAGAGATGTCGGCATTGCAGCATAATTCTAATAAAAGTCGATCTCTGCTCTTTTTCTGACCATGACAAGATTCATTTTTCAAAGTTAAAATTTTATCAAGCATCAAACGGAAAAAAGCAATCCAGTTTCATCTATGTTAAATACATATTTTCGATCGTAATCCTCAAATATTTTGAAGTTTTCGTTTCTCCATTATTCAATTGTCCTTTCTGAAACAGAGGCTATTTCTCCACATAGTTTTTTACACACAATTTCATATATTTTTTTAATTTACTCAACCAACTATCACTAAGTCTTTATATCCAAGGTTTATGCGTATACGTTTGTTTAAACGATAAGGAAACTGCACCCTTTTCAAATATTTTAAGAATTTTTTTCTCGATCTTTCAATATTGCGCTGAGAATGCTACTTGGAATCCCAAAAATTTTCGCTTCATCGCTTTTTTTTAACATTATTCAAGACGCATTTTATAATTTCGACTTCTTCTTCTAAACTCAAACATTTTCTTTTGCCAGACATAGCCAGCGTACAAAGAATTTCAAAAATTTACACACGATAAATTTACAGGAAAAGCAAATATGACAATGAAGTCAGTCATCGAATAATAAAGGCTCATAATCCAGCTAAGCCGTCTGTCTTAAAACACTGTTCCCCTTCACCAAAATCTCTCTTTGAAGTATTGAAAATATGTGATTAGCCGCAGAGAATAAGACTAAAGGTTATATCATAAAAAAAACTGGTATTTAAGAAATAAAATTCCTTTTCTCGTGTTAAATTAAAAGAAAAAAAAAGTGAAAAATTCGTTATATCCTTTTTTTCCCACTTTTCATGATCGAATTCTTTTCGTTATATTGTGCTTTTCATTATAAATATTTTGTTATATCGTTTCGAATTCAGTATTCTTTAACATGCAGACCAACTAAATGGTTATGAACATTTCGTTATATAGTGCTTTTCGTTAAATCGTAATTCGTTATAAAGTGCTGCAACTGTCCACAATACATGCACAAAATAATTATTGTATTCCGCATATAGTATGTTTTAACTTTGTAATGTGTATTTAAATTTTGTATTTAGAATTTTGTCTCATTTTATTATATGAGAAGGTGAGTTTTAAAAAAGTACCCTGACAGTATCGGAAACTGTTTCATATATCCATTACTGATGCATGATTTTTCGTTCTTGTTAATCATAAATAAAAGAAAGTCTTCTTTCTGCAGGAATGCATATGCAATAAAGTTCATCATCTTCTGGATATATGCTGAAAAAACAAACAAGTTGTCATTTTCATCTCCCTAATTTTACCAAAAATGATAATATAGTTCTACGAAGAATGTCGTTCTGAAGAGCAATTGCTATAATGTTCTCTGATAATTGACATTAATCCTTGTTATTGGAGTAAATACGTGTCAAAAATAGTATTTCTTAAGCCGATTTTATTATCTATATTTTGATATGTCAGATACGGTAAATGTTATGTTAGGGTAAATTTAAGGTAATAAGACAACGTTTGCTAAATTATGGGATTAAAGCATGAAGATTGTTAAGAATAATGTAATTTATTTTGTTTTATTATAACACACGGTTAAAATCAGTGTCATTAAAAATATATTGATATAAATTATAATAAATAAACAAATATAAAACACTACTCCTTATGATAAAAAGGTGTGTAATGTCTAGCTACTTTTGATTAAATTGAGTTTACGTCAGCTTTCTAAATTGTATATATGGAATTATCGTCATGAAAATGTATTTGTAATTGTTCATTTTTATAAATTTTAGAAAAGTTCGACATTACTTATTGTATTAAACTGTATTTGTTTGGAATAAAAATAAATCTCATATCGTCTCATACCTTAAATTAATAACTCAGTTCAAAAACTGCGCACGTCATAGTACTAATTTTTTCAAGAATCAATGAAAACCTTGTTATACGCAAATATATCTTAAAGTTTGTTATCAGTGTATTTCATAGTCATTCTACTTTATATTCAAATACCTTTTATGTAACATTTCATATATTTATAAGTTCTAATTGAAATGTTTTATTTTCTTTTTTCTAAAACCAAAATGAATTTTTTTAGGAGATAAAGAGTATGTATGTAGAAAAATTTTTTGATTAAATTTTGTCATATAAAAACTTCAATATTCCTTATAGCTTTTGAGTTTCGAAAAATCCGAATTCTTCTTTGTCTTTTATTATTAATTGCAATTGTTTGGTTTTCTTTAAGCTTAGAAAAAAAAATAATGCTATCCATAAAAACTTTTGTGTTGTTTAAAATTATATTTTTTTATATTTTCAAGTTTTATATATCTATAGTAATAAAGGTTATTGTAAAGATGGGCAAACACAGGTGTTTGTCTGTCCGAGAAGGAAAGGGAAATATATATAGCACAAAATTGGGCAATTTTTGTTTTGCATAAACGAAGGCATCTTCCAATGCATTAAGACTCGATTTTTTGATTAAATGTTTTTAATTGGAAGTACGTCCAATCGGTTGCTGGGGCCATGTTTAGATCATCTTGGCTGTTATTTAAAAACAAACTATTGGAAGATAATTTTTAAATGCTTATTTTTATAAAGTTATTTTTTTTCGATTTCACATATTAGCCAAGTGATTGCCGGGTTAACAATCGTCCAGTAAGTCCAGTTGAAATCCATAAGACTTCCTTCACTATGGACCCGGACTACCACATTCACTTGTATTCACTATATTTGAGGTAATTTGAGGTATATATTAGTTTTAGATTATTAGGTATAAGTTCTGTCCCGCCGAAATAAAGCCACTACTGTTAATAGCCAATATATCCGCCATGCTTATATATGACTTGGAATATACGATGTGGAATACTATTTACCAGTCCTTGGAGGACAATAGCATCAATATTATCCCAGACTTCAATGATGGCGGTCTTCAATTCTGCCACAGACTGAAACTGTCTGCCATTGGCATATACAGCCTTACTGAGGATACCCCACACATTTTCACACACACACCCCCACAAGTTGCTTGTACGTTTTACAATCCGTGACAGGGTTGATTGTGTCAAAGGGATGTTTTCCTCTTTGGTCCTGTCTGGAAGTCATTTTTCTGCATGTACACCTCCATTTTTTATACCCGTACGCATTGCCCTGATTCACAAAATTGTCTATTATGGTTTCAGATCTTTTGATTAGCTTAGATATTTGTCTATGAGAAAGACCTTGCTCCTTAAAAGCTGCAATCTACCCTTTCTTGAACTCTGATAGCTGGGTTCCCTTTCCCATTGCAATACTGCGGGAGAACTAGAAAATACAACCTTCTGAAGTCTGCACAAAGTTCGACTAGCATTGAACAGGTATTTGACAACTTCCTGACATCATAAATCTGTTGACCTGTACCAGCTCGAATGTCGGGAGTTCCCATAAACACTGATACAGGTGGTGGCTTTATTTCAGCGGGACACTTTCCCCCCTCTTTTTTTTTTTATTTATTTTTTCCTGCCGAGGTGAGGCGGGGAATGAGTTACTACTTGTAAATATGTATTTGTATATAGACATTCTTAATATATTTGTTTCATTCTCATTGGTTTGTTTCGTGTCCAGTTACGGCACACAATCACAGTGGCTTTATTTCAGTGGGACACACCTTATATATGCATTGGGCGTTGTCTGGGATTACCTGAAATTTGTTATATGGAAAGATTGGCTATTTGGATACTAATTATGTCCGCTAGTTAATTTATATAAATATGTGTGATACATGTGTGATACATGTGTGATACATAAACGCATCTATAAATTGCAAAAGAAAAAAAGAAATTGAAGCAATGAGACAAGATCGTGCACAGGAAATCTCTTTCGATTTAAATTATATACACAAATTTAACACTTAATATGTCTTTGTTTAAATGCTTATTTATATCAAATATTTTATTCTTATTTTTTACAAATTTCATTAATTTATATACAATATACTGTAAATTAAACCAAAACTTTACATTGATAGTAATGATTATTTGTGATTTATTAACAAAAATATATATCGCGACTAATATGCATTCATGTTTAGCTTTTTAAAAAATTAAATGAATTATAAATATGGTAATACAATGCAATATATCATAGATCTAACTATTTTCTTATTGAATATATATCAGGGATTTTTTTATACTCCAAAATATCAATTTTTTCTGTCTTCTGATATACACTGGTGTGCAAAACTTTAGCAACAAACACAAAATGCTAATTTCTGAACATATGAGTACTCAAAAGGAAGATCTATAAAGAGCAAGTGTAGAAAAGAGGTATTACCCTAACAGGACGGCCAGTCGATGTGAAGTCTTCTTGACGTCACATATGGTTACAAGTGTCACAATCTCTACGGTTAATCAAAATATGGGATATTTCAGTGTCTCATTATTACTCTCAAATGATTGTTAACAGTGAAAAGTCACTGTGACTGTCGCTTTGTGATGGGTCACCAGGTGACATTACAATGAAATCACTGTCAGTTGAAGACTGAACTTTGAAGTCATTGTGAGCATTGCATTGTGATGAGTCGCCAAATAATGTCACAATGAAGTCGCATGGTGACTTTACGGTGATCGACACTCTATTGTGAAGTCATCATTGCACTTCTTTGTGAAAAGTCACCAGATGATTTCAATTTCTGTCACTTGGGAACTCGTCACAGATTAGCTATCATGATGACTTTACAATGGAGTGTCAAAATGACAGTCACATAAGAGTCACAAGATGACTTCATTGTAAAGTCACCTGGTGACTCGTCAAAAAGCAGCAGTCATGGTGACTGTTCAGTGGAGTGACCAAATGAGAGTAAAATTGAGACGAATGAAGGATATCACATTTCTGTTCATTGTAGTGACTGTGACAATTGTGACTCTTTGTGATGTCAAGAAGACTTCACATCGACTGTCTGTGCTGTTAGGGTAGTACCTATTTTCTACACTTGCTTTTTATAGAATTTCCTTTTGAGTACTCACGTGTTCAGAAATTAGCTTTTGTGTTTGTTGCTTAAGTTTTGCACACTAGTGTACTAATGTAAGTTTGTTTTTGTAGTGCTATTGTTTGCATCAATTTTTTTTTCAATCGGGTGGAAGAAAGCTTGTTTTGAAAATGCCCGACTATTGCACTGCACATGAACCTAAAGTAAATATCCTGAAGTGCGTGTAAATATCGTATTTTATCCAAATAGATTGTTTTTAACCAAAAATAATCCTTAAATTTCTGTTTCTAGAATATAGTGCTATTTATTGTTGTAGTGTTAGTTATTTAATTCAAAAATTATCACATTTTTAATAAATATATATATATATATATATTTATTTATTTACTTAAAAATTTTTTAAGAAAGCTCATCGAACAGCGTTAATATCAGAAACGCTTCAGGAAAAAGTGCACTTGTACTCTTGTACTGTACATGAACCTAAAGGAAATATGAACTGCGTGTAAATATCGCATTTTATCCATATAGATAGTTTTTAACCAAAAATAATCATTAAATTTCTGTTTCTAGAATATAGTGCTATTTATTGTTATAGTGTTACTTATTTAATTCAAAAATTATCACATTTTCATTATATATATATATATATATATATATATACTTTAAAAAATTTTAAGTACGCACATCGAAAAGCGTTAATATCAGAAGCGCTTCAGGAAAAAGTGCACTTGTTTTTTTGTTCTCACCCATTTTCACCCGTTTTGTGTCAGTAACAGATTTTTAGAACACATACGTAAGTAAAATGTTCTTACACAGATAATCTTAAAAGTTTTTGAAGAGCTCTTGGAAATTTCTATTCGAAAAGTTGAATTTATTTCTGAAGAAGTTATTTTATCTATTGTCTGTCGATTTGTTTCAGATTACATGTTATTGTGTTTCGAGTCAGACAAAATTCGATGCATGCGCATGGTGAAAGAATAAAATCATTTGAAGAAAGAATAGACGTGAACAAATGTTCTGCAAAAAGGAATGAGTTTTTGAAAGATATTTCTTTTCTATAAAGAAGTCTAATTCTTCCATAACAGAAGACATGAAACTGCTTCAAACAGTTTTTACAAACGATGTAAAATACTTTTAAGTTTAAAAATACTGAATAGCAGATACAAAATTAGAAATATACTGGTTTTAAACAGATTTTTGGGGATTTTCCGTTTAATATTTCTATTTTTTTCTTTATTTTCTTCTTTTTGGCTCATGCATGAGCTTTTATATCATTAACTTTTTACAGTTTTATTGGACTTTAATAATATCTTACATTTATTTCTTTAACGTTGGAAACTTGGATTCGAAAGACAATTACAAAGTGTCTCTTTTTACAGCAATAAAATATTATTTTTCATTATTTATCCTCTTTTACCGCCGAGTTCATTTCAAATATTGCTTCAAAAATATTTTATGATTTTCTGATTAATCATGATACTTACACAAAAGAAACAAAAAAATGTTTATTTAAATTTCACAAAGATTTCTTTCCTCGAAATTTTTCTTTGATAAATTCCGTGGAAATGCATGATATGTTCTTTACGAAAAATTATATTTGAAAACACAAGATTAAATAATTTGCCAAATGTGCATCGATTAAAAACGATATAAATTTGCATCAAACATCAGAATTCCACTTACGGAGAGGCATGAACAAAATACCACAATAAAATATAAAATATAATATAAAATTTAAGTAATATAACATATAAATATTTAAAAGATTATATAACATTCTATGTAATAAGAAAATTATATGACATTCCATAGAACACACCGACGTCCTAGAGACATCCATGGGATATCCTAATCAGCATACCAAATATTTTCTGGATGGTTGTAATTGCCCTGTGGACAGTCACATGATATCCTCTAGATGTGAAAATATCACATATATAAATATACCGTGGATGAATTTTTCTGTCTTTTTTCTGAACAGTTATAGAATAAGGTACCACGGCAAGAACCAAAATTTCGAAGTCTAATGCTCATACCTGCATCCGATAAGAGAATTCACGGACCATTATGAGGAAAATATCATTGGATAATTTAATCTCTTCATCCTTTCGATATCTGGTGTATAGTTCTCATAGGATATGACAACTACAGAATCTGTATGACCCTTGTAAGATATCCAAACTACGATTGTTGTTGTCATGGAATTGCATAAATGTATTTAAAAAAATTAAAAATTAAATCACATATAATAAACATTTTAAAACAGTGTTATTATGCAATAAAAAAACATAATATACAGTGTGTACATGAATTGTTTGGGCCAAAAGAATGTCTTATTGTGCCGAGTTATACAGCCCAACATGAGTGTACGCATCATTATTAGACTTGGACATACACACAAAGTCTAATTTTTTTATTAAATGTTGGATGTGGCTGACCTTGGATGTGGCTGCAAATATGCCATCCGTAAATCAGTTATTGCTATATGGTTGCGATCATGCACACGCCTATCAAACCAAGTTTGGTGCTGATTCGTGATTTCTACTCGTGAATGGATTTTGGAAGTGGTGGACAGTAAATGTGATCCTTACTAAAAGCATACACTGAAATGTATAGGTGAAAGAATAAATTGAGACATCAGCACTGAAGTAAGACGTGTTTCAGCAAACGTCTGATGGAATATTAAAATACTGTCATTGCACTAAAACCATACACTTAACATCTCGCAAAGTATTCGGTTATGAAATTTCAAGAAATTTTTGCCCCCCCTTGTATATTTAATGAAATCATAATTTTTATTCGAAATTTTAATTCATTGATTGTACATTTTTTGGTATTAAGACAATCCAATACCAATTTAACTGTAACTGCCTCTTATACAAATAAAAAGGATAGTTTACTTTGTCGCTACAAAAATAAACTAGTCGTTGGAGGCCACAGTAATACTTACCCATCATGGATATGCATAATATAAAATATGAAAATAAAACATGTGTAAACTACTTATGAAATGCATTGCAATTCGAATAAAAACGTAGCTTGATGACGTCATAAACTTTAAATGCTCTATTTACTGAAATGCGTAATGAAACATCCTTATAACTCCAAAAATGATCATTATATTAACTAATGGTGTACTGCGAAAGATTAAGTGTCTCATTTCCAATTAAAATATATCTTTGAATTGAAATTTGGATGAAATCCAGGGTCATGAAAAATCGAAGAGTGTGGAAAATAGAATTACAAATATCTCGGCAACTCATTATCCGATCGTCTTCATTCTTTATGCAAAATTTATGTTTTTTTAATGTCTTTTATATTCACTCCTTAAAATAAACAATTTCGAAAATTTTTATATACCTTTTATCAGGAGAAATATTTAGAGAGTTCGAAAAAAATAGTTCCGAATAATCGAGGTTACTGAAATTCAATAAGCTTCTTCCCATTATTACATACTATGTACATACCGAATTTCAAGTCTCTATCTCAATTTGTTCTGGAGATAGAGCGTTTACAGACACACAGACGGACGGCATTTTTTTCTTCTAAAAATATGTTTTTCGGAATCTCCAGTGTCTGAAACGTGTAAATCCTTGAAAAAAAAAATTCGATTTTTAAAACGATTACAAGACTTACCCTATACTACGTATGATGGGTAAGTAAAAATAATAAAACAAAAATATGTAATTTTGCACACTAGTTTAATTAATAAATTTAAAAATCTGGTAAATAAAACAAGATAAATATACACGTACCAAATTCCTACCGGCCTTGCTACACCTCAAATTTCTATATGTATATGTTATTAATTGTGAAACAAGTAATTACTGGACAATACAATGCGAAAAGAAAATTAAATATATATATATATATTTTAACCAGGACTTCCCTCAAAGAGGGATTAGTCTGAGTGATATTGCTGAGAACATAGGGTTCACAATTACAATATAAAGAAAAAGAGCAAATTAAATGATATAATTACAAAATATCATATATAAATTTATATACACTGTTAAAAAAAATAGAAAAGAAGTACCGTTCATCAGATGTGTTGTCATAATTTTTTTTAACATGTGGCAAAGAATCTGATTTTCATAAGCGCGTATTGAGCAAAACTTGAAAAAAAAAAAAAAAAAAACGCCGGATCTTTTAAAACGCCAAGCTTTTTAAAGTTACGTAATTGGATTTGCAGCCAATAGATTATTCTATCAAGCGTGGCTTAACGCAAATTTAATTTCATTGTTGCACCTTTTTTTGTATGTGAATTTAAAATTTTTCTTCCTTGATTATATATCTATTATTTGTGTAACTGTTTATAGAAACTCTTACACTTCAAACCACATTGATAGCATGCTTTGCTACAAACCAGATTGCAAAACTATAGTCTAAATTACTATTCAAGTATACAAAAAATCTTTCGATGGCTTCTGTAAAATAACTTTTACATTAAATCTCCATATCGGCAAAATTGAAAAATTATATATATTTCAGAGTTAAGCTTAACAGATACTTCTTGATTATTCTCTAGGAGGCTCTGCCCCCTGCGCCTTTACTGCGCCAATCCGCAGACTTTTCTTTTGCCTGTCTGTCTTTCTCTCCACAATCTGTCTGTTTCCCTATCCGTTCTTCTGCCCGTCTCTGTAACCGATTGTCTATCTCTCTACACGTCTCGCTACCTGTCTCTATATTTCCCTACCGGTCTCTCTCCCCGCCTATCTATTTCTCTAACCGTCTGTATATCCGTGTAACTACTTGTATGTCTAGCCGTGTCAACTTTTTTCGCTACCCATTTGTCTATCTGTCTCTCTACCCGTCTGGCTATACGCCTCTCTACCTATCTTCTTACCCATCTCGGTACCCATCTACTGTCTCTCTACTCGTCTGTATACCCGTCTCACTCTCCGTCTGTTTTTGTACCCGACTCGCTACCAATCTCATTACCCGTCAGTCAACTCGTCTCTGTACTCATATCTCTACTCGTCTCTTTATCTACCACGCTACCCGTCTCGCAACCTTTCTCGCTACATTCCTGTCTACCGGTGTTGCTACCGGTCTCGTGACCCTCGCTACCCCTCTGTCAACCCTCTTTTTACCTTTCTCTCTAGCCGTCTGTCTATTCGTTTCGCTACCCGTCAGCCTACCTATGTCGCTACTCGTCTCTCTAACCGTTTGTTTACTCGTCTTTCTACCTCTCGCCACCTCTTCCCAATATTTAAATAATTCACTTAATATACAGAAGCCGTTTATCAGTTATTAAATGCAAACAGAAGTAATTATCTAATAAGTGTAATCAGATGCAATTTTTTTTTTAAATACATACATAAACCTGAATAATAATTCATCAGTTTTGAATTCATAGTTGTTTATATCATTTGACAGTAAATCTCAACTTCTCAAACCTGAATTGTCTCAAGCTTTTTAAAAAACCCACAAGGTCTGTATAACTGCAAAGTACCCTGAGCGCTATATTAGCAACATGTTATTAAGTTAAGTGAAAGTTTCGTTATCGCGTTTGCAGCCAATTGCTTATGTCAGAAAGCGCGGCTTAACGCCATTTTAAATTCATTACTGTAACTTTCTTTTCTTTTCTTTTTTTGGGGGGGGGGTAGGGGGGGAAGGGTTTCAAATATATACATTTAAATTAAAACTTTTGCCTCCATGCCCTTAGTGTTGTTTTTATTATTAACTAATACCTTATACACCGAGCTTCATTTGAAACAAATGTAAAAGACTTCTACAGTTTTTTTTAGGAGAAACTTTCGTAATTAGGCCCAAAGCCAATCGGAGCATTTAATATCATTATTGTAACTCTTATAGAGTTAAAACAATATTGTTGCTAGCTTTACTCTTGTCTGAGACCAGCCTTGCCTGTGTATCTGAATGGGGAAATGTTTCGTATCCTATGTCGGTTGGCGAAAAAAAATTTAAATGGTGCCAAAAGGTACTTTTAGCATCTTACAAAATTTTTCAAGAGAGCGGTAAAACATGTTTTTCAAATATTTACAAACATACGTTTATTAAAGCATGTTTTTGCACCATCTTAAAAATTTAAGCACGATGCTAAAATAAAATTTTATCGCCATAGTCGATATTTTAATAAGTAATGAAAATACATAAACAAACATTAACAAACCTAAGAGGCGTTTTTGAATAAATAATTGTTATTGTCAGGGGGGTAAATTGTAAACAATTAATAAACGGCTAGTAAATAATAAATAGCATTTAAAATCTAAAAATGGAGAAGTGGTCCGTATAAAAATGCAAAACATAACATTATACGCTTGATATATGTAAATCTTTTTTTATTTTTTAACACTTTCCAACCTAGTTGAAAAGTGTTTATGACTTCGGTTTGTCTGTCCGTCTGTCCGTGCTCTAACTCCCGTAAATGTGCTCGGATTACCTTGCAATTTTTATATGTTATTGTCGTTATCTATAGCACGTTCCCTATTTCAACTGAAGTGTGTAGCACTTATTTTTTTTTTACAGGGACACTCAAAAGAATTCCGTTACATTACGGTCTACGGGGGAAAAATCATTTACGGTTTATTTTAATGATGTTACACAATTGCAAACACATTGTAATTGATATATATCACTAAAGTGTATTACAAGAAGCTTAATATGGAATAGGGTGTGCATAGCACTTATATTTAATTTACATGGACAGTCAAAAGCATTCCGTTACATTACGTCTATGGAGAAAAATCGTCTGCGGTTTATTTAAATAATGTTTCACTATTTTAAACGCATTGAAATTTATATATATCACTAACAAGGAAGGTCTCCATAAGCGCATACTCAGAAAATTTTGAAAAAATTACAGAATATTCTTCTCATGAGGATATATACGTTTATAAAAAAATTTGCTGCGGAACCTTGATATAACGGCCGTAAAAAAATATTAAAATTTCGTGTTTTGGCGATTTATCGCTGGGTTGGCCACACAATGAAATTAAAAAACAAAACAAAAAAACATGTATTTACGATAAATTCTGTTTTAGAAAAACGTTTTCTACTCTTTATACTGAACTAGTTAAAGTAAGTTTAACTTAAATAATTTAACTTTTATAACTACGGTTTTGCCATATATATTAATATGTACATCTAAACGAAAATTAACGATCGCATTCTACGGTTTAGAACAAAATTTTAATTGACTAAAATTGCTTTAAACTAAAAATTAATTGTGCAATTCTGAGCACTGTCAATTTGTCATCGATGTTGTTAGTGCCGGAGACAACTACAGAAAAGTCTTGTTGCCGTGGAAACAATGACTTATTCAAAGTCGAAATGTATAATGAAAGAGTGTTTAATCGGACATTTACCGTTAAAATACACTTAAAACTTTACCAGCCTTCAAAACTGTATAAAATTAAATAACTTCAGCAATAGTTAATTTGTACATGTATTACATAACTTTATAGAAAAAATAATAAACTATTTAATCGTTGAAGTTTAAATTACTAAAGTGCTACGCATTTAAACACTCATTTAACCAGACATTTTCAAATACATTAAAATCGCTTGCATTTGGCGACGAAAAAGTTATGCTCGCCAAATCGCGTCTTTGTGTGTCAAATATTCGAAAGTATTTTATTTTTTTACAGATTTTCTGCTGGGATTCCGCAGCTAAATTTGACTGATCTCTTATTACGTACATCAGTAGCTTCATTAGCATTTTATTCAAAATATTCTGAGTATGCGCTTTAAGGAGACCTTCCTTGTAAGGTGCATTGCAACAGGCTTACTACAGAATATTGTGTGTATAGCAGTCATCGTTCATTTACAGGGACACACCAAAGAATTCTCTACTGTCTGTTAACAATAATTCCTGGAAATGCGTTTTAAGTTACTGAACGCGATTTTAAATTTAACTAACTTTTTGTCTATTACGTGGTGTGTATAAATTCTGTAGATCATATACAGGGAAGCACAAAAGTTCACGAACACATTTTCGTTTATTGACAGAAACTCCAGAAGGAGAATTTTAAACTGTGCTACGCGTTTCTTAACTGAAATAAAATTTAGCATTCTATGTAGTATATATACAAATCTATAGATCATATACAGAGCTGAATAAAAGTATTCGGATATTTTTCCGAATATTGTATACGTTGGAAATTCCTGAAATTGTTTTTAAATATGTTATGCGTTTTTCCAAATTGTTTACTTAGATGTTATCTTTCAGCTTATTAAACGGTATTATTTGTAAAATTATTTTGGAAGCGTTGGAAAGTGTTACATAATCTATGCTTGACGCATGATTTTTTGTTCTTGTTAATATTTCCGAAGGCACAGATAAAAAGGTAAAAATCTCTTTTCCAAATGCCAAATAGAAAATATACAAAATAGAATGCCAAATATACAAAATAAAGATATCTGCAAAAAGATATATTTACATAATACTACATCTGCAAAAAAAATAAGATTTAGAAAAAGTAAGCCAAATCCTGCTGATCCCAACAATCACATCGAAAAACTTATCACCAAAAAAGAACTCGCCAAATCTTATGGCAAATCTGCAAAAAGATATATTTACATAATACTACATCTGCAAAAAAAATAAGATTTAGAAAAAGTAAGCCAAATCCTGCTGATCCCAACAATCACATCGAAAAACTTATCACCAAAAAAGAACTCGCCAAATCTTATGGCACAGGAGATGGATTTTTCCCTCTGAATGCAGAATATTAGTTTTTTTTCTTGTACGATGGGTGATTATAATATAATTGTTTCATTTCACATACTACATACCGTTTGATATATTGGTACTTTTATGTTATCCTGGCGCAGTTGATAAATCGCCAAATATTGTTCCTATCACATTTTCATCTTGTATTCATTTCATTTAAATATAAACCTTTCACTCATTTAATTTAAAATACATGCCTTTCATTAATCCTATTTAAAATGCTAAAAAGAGAAAAAAAAAAGAAATAATGCCATAAATCAAACCTTTTACTTAAACACCAAATAATTGTTTTTTTTTTTTTTTTAATTTACACACGCGAAATAAAAAGAAGCTGCTATTGCTGAGATTTGCGCCAAATCTCTAATACCAAGTCTACCAAGTTATTGCGGGGTTTTTCTTTCAAACAGAAAAAAATACAGATTAATTTTCGATTTCTACTAAATTGAAATATATTTTATTGTGCTGAATATTAGTGCGTGCATATTTTTTGCTCCCTGTACTCCATGAACTTTTCAATTCCGATTGTCTACGAAAATCTCCCGCCGGTGAAAATGACGTACGCACAAAATTTTCGTGACGTATGTACTTTAATTGTGCTTTTTTATCTATTTTTTAACATAATTTCCAAACGGTTTGACATTTATTCTTGGTAATAAATAGACGTCGTTGTCACCTTTATAGGTACCTGCTGCAAAAATTGGAACGAAATCCGTTAAATATTTTTTGAGTTATGCTTGACGAAAGGTTTTAATATCCATCGTAGCTATATATGGGGCAAAGTAATACTCCGCTGTGTATGAGTCTTCGTTGCACTCAGACAATAATACGTTAGAAAGGCATCCTTTGTTTTCATTTTATATAAATGTATTTACCATGGATTACAAAACTTAATAATGCCGACATACATGTTTAGTAGAATTAATACAAATAATTTGCTCTCGAAAATATTATTAGGAAACACACACACACACATATATATATAATATGTAGTATGGTGGTATGTAAAATGCAAATTTATTGATAATGTTTAAGAGAATGCAAGCTGATGAAATCATACAAACTGAGATATAATTCTTGGAGGTACCCAATTTTGCATTCCGTATACATAGTCATTTAAATATATCAAGATAAATAGTTAGAAATAGTAATTTACACAATATTAGCAGAATTTTCCAATTAGTCTTTGCAAAGCCAGTTTCGTTTCATGTTTCATGGATGATGGAATATACAAGACTCTGAGCATTTCTGATTTTGACTCACCCGCGCACGTAATTCGTTTGTTTTGCTTTTACATCTCAAGCGTTCAAGATATTGACAATAAATAAACATCAGAGAGTTATTTAATTTGTTAATATAGCATAAGTAAGATAAGTTTAGATCACACACACACACTCACACACACACACATATATATATATATATATATATATATATATGTGTGTGTGTGTGTGTGTTTGTGTGTATATATATATATATATATAGAGAGAGAGAGAGAGAGAGAGAGAGAGAGGGGGATCCAAAAGTCAGAGATAATCATAGGAGAATTCGAAAATTATAAACAGTAGCACAATACGCTCCAATTAGGCTTTCGCTTGTATGTATGTATCTATCTATCTATACTAATATTATAAAGGAGTAAAGATTGTTTTTGTTTGTTTGTTTGTAGGGGGTAATCTCTGGAACTACTGAACCGATTTCAAACGTGATAGTTGCAAATTGATGGTGACAACCCCTGCTCTAACATAGGCTATATTTTATGTCGGTGCCACCACCCCAGGTGGGGTGCAGGAGCGAAAAACGTTCTAAAATTGCGATCTTTTCTATACTGAAGCAGCTAGAAATTTGAAATTTGGCGTTGTAGTTACTTATAAGATGTAAATGCGCTCTAAGAACCAAAAAAAAATCGAAATTTAAAAGGGTGGAATGAGCGAAAGCGTTCTAAAAACATTCTAAATTACAATTTCTATGGAATCTCTATAACTACCGAACCGATTTGAAATTTGGCGTTGTAGTTACTTATAAGATGTAAATGCTCTCTAAGAACAAAATAAAAAACAATTCGAAATTTAAATGGGTGAAATGAGCGAAAAGGGTTCTAAAAACATTTTAAATTACAATTTCTATGGAATCTCTAGAACTACCGAACCGATTTGAAATTTGGCGTTGTAGTCACTTATAAGATGTAAATGCTCTCTAAGAACAAAATAAAAAAAATTCGAAATTTAAAATGGTGAAATGAGCGAAAAGCGTTCTAAAAACATTCTAAATTACAATTTCTATGGAATCTCTAGAACTACCGAACCGATTTGAAATTTGGCGTTGTAGTTACTTATAAGATGTAAATGCTCTCTAAGAACAAAAAAAAAAAATCGAAATTTAAAAGGGTGAAATGAGCGAAAAGCGTTCTAAAAACATTCTAAATTACAATTTCTATGGAATCTCTAGAACTACCGAACCAATTTCAAAAGTGATGGCGGCAAATTGATGGTGACAACCCGTGCTCCAACATAGGCTATATTTTATGTCGGTGTGATGAGTTGACATGTTTCAACTCCTCCCTTATTTGTGGAAAAAGGATAATCTCTCTGGAATGAAAATAATATGACAGATTGATCTCTATTGACAAAAATTCTATCAATAGTGTGAATTTCATTTTCATTTTGAGATAAGCCAAGCTGCAATACATGCTTTGTATTGAATGGTATGTTATCTGAATGAGTAGATAAGAATTGTAAAGTATTGTTCTTGTGGATACAAAGAACTGGGCCCCTACGACATGCAATGTTTTCTGGGAAATTCCTGGAATACAAGGAAAGCCTCTGGGAAGTGAAATTGCAGACGGCAGTTGATGGTGGAAGGAGTTGAATGTGGAATCAGTTGGATTTGGAATACTCGAGAGTGAGGTTCCACTTTGAGCGGACGTCAGAATCGGAATTTGGCTGACCATGTAAATTTACAGCATGGATGCTTATCATAATTTTTCATTTTTACTTTTGTTTTTTTATTTTTTAATGTGTTAATCTAAAATAAAGTTTTTTTTCGTTTAAAACGATAAATGGAATTTATTAATTATATATACAACGTCTCACGCTACCACAGCAATAGTATATATAATTAATTGGTGGCAGCAAATGGGATATGTGATCTAAAGTAAATTAGATTACGGATCTATGCGTTAACCTGATTAAACAGATGAAGAGCCAGTGGAAAACGGACGAGCAGAGTTGTGGAGTCTTGAAGTCTAATTGGAGTCGTGGGTTTTTCTCGGAGTTCTAGCAAGTAGAGAACTGGTAAAGGAACTTTATCGACTAAATCTGTGAGGTGTATGAACAGTCAACTATAGACTTGGTGCTATTTGTGTGTGCTTCAAAATATATCAGTGAAATGAAGATATGCGGCGTACCATCTGAGTTGTCTACATACGAATCTAAGGTGCAATTAGTGCCTCATCAGTGTCTTCAAATCTTCAAAAATCTGTGTGTGTCATCTTTAAAAGTGCTTGGAAACCTGGTATCAGTGTGGAGGAAATATCTGCATCTGGAGGTAAGCTCTTTTATGATATCTTCTATAGAGGTCTGTTTTAAATTGAATTTTGTGTATAAATTTTAATTTTGGGGAACAAAACTCTATGTGAAATTTAAGAATTCTAGGGAAGCTATTAATTTGGTATTTAAATTTTAGTTAGAATTTTTATGTTTGTTAATTTTCTGGTATCTGTTTGGTATAATATTGGGTTAAGAAAATTATATACTTATGTATATGTTAAAATTTACTTGGGGTATAGTAAATTGTTATTGATTAATTGAGATTATTAATCAGGATATTTTAATCATAATTTTGTATAAAACTTTTGGAATTAAGAGTTTTGTTTGCATACATTTTATTTATTACAGTAATAAAGTTATAGCTTAAATTTATGGGTATACTGTGGATGATTATGATTAATGTTTCAAAATAAATTGATGTTATACTGTACTGTTGGGTATAAAATTTATTTTGGGGGTTATACTCAGTTTGAAAGACGTCACTGTTGCATGAGAATTTGCTATATTGAAATTGTGTCGTTTTTGAATACATTATTATACGTATAGTGAAGAAAATTCTATTTCTGTATTCATTGTATTATTGTAAATTGAATATATCTGTTATTTTGAAATTTATTATATTTTGGGGGAAAATATGGTAGAGTATTTAGCAAAATATAATAAAAGTGTCTTGCTGTTATTAGCAGATGAATTTGAGACCAGTGTGTCGAATATGTGTAAAACTAGAGCTATAATCCAGGGTATTGTTGAGGCAGTGGATTATGATGAGAGTTTCGCTAAAATTCGCTTGCAGTATATTCTTGAGCAGGAGGCGGAGCGGAAAGTACAGGAAAAACAAATTGAATTAGATTGTAAAGAAAGAGAGAGGCAAATTGAATTAGATCGGATAGCGCAAGAAGTAAAACTTAAACAATTTGAATCAGAAAAACAATTTGAATTAAATAAACTTGATAAACAACTTGAATTAGATAAACTTAAGCAACAATTTGAATTAGAAAAATTGCGTATTCAAAATTCTATGGATATTGTTAGAGTTTCGTCGAATGTTGATTTGCATAGAACTTCTAGAGTAAATTTAAAAGATTTAGTTCCGCGTTTTGATTCCAAATTAATCAATATCACTCTTTTCTTTATGATTTTTGAAAGGCAAGCTAAGAAAGCTAAAATATCTCAGGAGGATTGGGTTAGTCAATTAATTCCTTTATTACCTTCGGACATTGCTCAAATTATAGTTAAGCAACCTGTAGACAAGTGGGATGATTTTCAGTATATAAAGAAAGTTTTGTTAAATAGGTTTAAGCTGAGTACAGGCGCCTTGAGGCAAAAATTTGAAAATCATCAAAGAAAATCTGATGAATTATGGGTGGATCTGATTTACGAGTTAAGGGGTTATCTTGATAATTGGTTAGATTCGTTAGAAGGGAGGGATTTTGAATCCTTAAAAGAACTAATGCTCACGGAACAACTTAAAAAACGCGTCCCTTTTGAGATAAAAGAAAAATTTATGGATGATTGGGAGGAAATGAAGATTGCTTCTAAACTCGCGGAGAAATCAGATAGGTTTGAACGTGTTAGAAGGGAATTTGAGAGATTGGAAAGAAAACCTTGGGAAAAGAAATCTTTTCAAGAAACTCATGGGGATGACTTTAATTCTAATATTAAGAATAAAATTAAATCTAAATTGGACTTTGTAAATAGAAAAGATATTGTGAAAAATGATAAATTTAAGAAGGACCAGGCTTTTGAAAAACAAAGGCAAATTACATGTTTTTTTTGTTTAAAACCAGGTCACGTGAAACAAAATTGTGCGGAATGGTTAAAAGATAAATCTAATTATGAGAGTAGAAATCTAGGTTGGATTGTTACAAATGATGGGAAAAGTTTAAATAATACGGACGGTGTGGAAACTGATTTACCTATGATTGATTTATGCGTAAATGGTAAGAAGTTAAAAGCGATTAAGGACACAGGGGCGCAAATTGCTGTTTTTGATAGATGCGATGTTCCCTGGAGAACAAAAAAGGTGGGAAAGGTTTTTCTTATTCCGGCCCTGGGAGATAAACAAAAAGCGGAATTAATGTCTGTGTCTATTGCTTTGATAGAAGATGAAAAAGAGTATGTTAGAAAGAATGTGGTGGTTGCAGTTGTGAGAAAACTGAATTCTCCTCCGCTGATAACACCCGCTGTTTATAACTTGTTAAAATTTGGAAGTACAGAAAAGCAAAATTCAGGGTGTAAACAAGTGGGGAATCAAAGAGAATTAAATGGGCAGGGAACCCTCAGATTATCTAGCGATCATGAGCAAAGGGTTGTTAGAAAAATGGTTGTGAATGAAATCTGTGAAAGGGATAATAAGTCTGTTAATGAGATAGAGGTAAATTCACTGGAAGACGTGACTGATAGGTATTTGGAAAAAGGGTCTAAATTGATCGATACAAAAGAGGGTGCGTCTAAAAAGGATGGTGATAAAAGGTCAGGTATTGGAGGTCAATTTCGGGAAAAGAATTCTGAGCATGATGTAAATATACCCAGGTATTTTGTCGGTAGTATGGGATTTATACATGTTAGAAATAGAATTAGAAAGAAATTGAGTTCATCTATGACTGTGGCCAGTAAATTTAACTCTAGGATGAAGGAAAATAATAGAGTAAATTGAGGGGATAAATGCCAAGAAGATGTGAATAAGAAATCAAAGTTAAAAAGAATGGAGCATTCTTCTTTTAAAACGGATCACAAAGAAAGATTTATTGAAATCAAACAAGATTTTGAAGGGAAAAATCATGATTATGAAGTTGTGAGGCGAAAATTATTGTCGAAAAGATTTTCTGATAGAAGTAATATAGATATTGGTTTTCGGGAGAATTCTCTAAATTAAGTTTATTCTAAATTTGGGAGTGCTCATTTTTGTAATATCTGTATTGTGTTTATTTATCATTTAATGCTTAATATTATTTTCGTAATAGTAAAACTTCATTAATTTAATAATTGCATAATTTAGTATGCTTTCTTTTTGTTTGTAGAAGTGTCTAAATTTAGGCTTTTAAGCATGTTTTTAAGAGAATCGGTTTAGGCATTGTGTTGTATATAGATTTTTTTCTTTTTTTTATTATTACTTTTTTTTGTTAGAATCATGTAAAGTGTAATCTGTATTTGGTATTATATGTATGTGAAGTATTTCAAAATTGTTTCTTAGGGCATCAATTGTATAAATTATTCCTGGAATTATACTTAGGTATTGTAGGTGAGGGAGTATAGTAAATCCTATTGACAGTGTAGTCTATCAAATACTGAGTATGGGAATGTGTTTGTATTCTATAGGGATTTTTCATGTGTTATTCTAAATTCCTTTATACTTTATTGACCTCTTTAGAAATTGATTGAAGGAGCTTATTCTATTAATATATATGCCAAATTTCTTCTAGAAATTTTTTCTTAGGGGGAGGTGTTGTAATGAGTTGACATGTTTCAACTCCTCCCTTATTTGTGGAAAAAGGATAATCTCTCTGGAATGAAAATAATATGACAGATTGATCTCTATTGACAAAAATTCTATCAATAGTGTGAATTTCATTTTCATTTTGAGATAAGCCAAGCTGCAATACATGCTTTGTATTGAATGGTATGTTATCTGAATGAGTAGATAAGAATTGTAAAGTATTGTTCTTGTGGATACAAAGAACTGGGCCCCTACGACATGCATTGTTTTCTGGGAAATTCCTGGAATGCAAGGAAAGCCTCTGGGAAGTGAAATTGCAGACGGCAGTTGATGGTGGAAGGAGTTGAATGTGGAATCAGTTGGATTTGGAATACTCGAGAGTGAGGTTCCACTTTGAGCGGACGTCAGAATCGGAATTTGGCTGACCATGTAAATTTACAGCATGGATGCTTATCATAATTTTTCATTTTTACTTTTGTTTTTTTATTTTTTAATGTGTTAATTTAAAATAAAGTTTTTTTTCGTTTAAAACGATAAATGGAATTTATTAATTATATATACAACGTCTCACGCTACCACATCGGTGTCACTAACCCCAGGAGGGTGCAGGAGCGAAAAACGTTCTAAAATGGAGATCTTTTTTATACTGAAGGAGCTAGAAATTTTAAATTTGGCGTTGTAGTTACTTATAACATGTAAATGCTCTCTAAGAACAAAATAAAAAAATCGAAATTTAAAACGGTGAAATGAGCGAAAAGCGTTCTAAAAACATTCTAAATTACAATTTCTATGGAATCTCTGGAACTACCGAACCGATTTCAAAAGTGATGGTGACAAATGGATGGTGACAACCCTTGCTCCAACATAGGATATATTTTTTGTGGGTGCCACTATCCCCAGGGGTGTGCAGGAGCGAAAAACGTTCTAAATTTGCGATTTTGTTTATACTGAATGAGCTAATAATTTGAAATTTGGCATTGTAGTTACCTATAAGATGTAAATACTCTCTAAAAACCAAATAAAAAAAAATTCGAAATTTAAGAGGGTGAAATGAGTGAAAAGCGTTCTAAAACCACTCTAAATTACAATTTCTATGGACTCTCTAGAACTACCGAACCGATTTCAAAAGTGATGGTGGCAAATGGATGGTGACAACCCCTGCTTCATGTTGGTGTCACTAACAACAGCTTGGTGCAGGAGCGAAAAACGTTCTAAAATTGCAATTTTTTTTTATACTGAAGGAGCTAGAAATATGAAATTTGGCATTGTAGTTACATATAAGATGTAAATGCTCTCTAAGAACAAAATAAGAAAAAAACGAAATTTAAAAGGGTGAAATGAGCGAAAAGCGTTCTAAAAACATTCTAAATTACAGTTTCTATGGAATCTCTAGAACTACCGAACCGATTTCAAAAGTGATGGTGACAAATTGGTGGTGACAATCCCTGCTCCAACAGCCTCTTTAATAAAAAACTATGCGTTTCTGACGACTGGGTTTTTCGCTAATTGTTGCCACAGATTTATCTCGGAAAATAAAACATTTGAAGTTACTGAAAAAAAATAGTAGCTCGAAAAGTATTTGTCAGAAAATTGTTAAACAAGCTGCGTTTGAAAGGTAAAAAAAATTATTTGTCTTGATATAAATTTCAAATCTAATGGTTATGCCATTTTTCTAATGTTGAATTTGAAAAATTACTAAATTTCACAATGGAGTACCATAGCAAAACCTCCATGCGTAAAAAGATAATGATAAGGGCGACGTGTCCTGGCGTGTATATTGGCTATAGCACGAGTCACAAATTATAGTAGCCTTATTATTCTGTTAAAATATAAAAGTGAATTATGAAATGTCAATATTTTGTTGGATTAAAAGTTCGTTATAAGAAATTGACCAGCGTAGCGGGCGTAGCTTGCTAGTATATATATATAGGAGAGAGAGGGTGATCCAAAAATCAGAAATAATCATAGGATAATTCGAAAATTATAAACAGTAGCACAATTCACTGTAAAAAATTTTCGTAAAATTTCAGTAGATGTACCGTAAATTTACGATACTTGTACCGTTTTCACTCTTTACGGTATGAGTACCGTATTTCTAAGGTATATTAAGCGTAAAAAACCGTATATGTGGCATTTCGATTATAAACGGTATTTATACAGTAAAATGATTGTTTTTCAATAAAAAATTGCTGTTTATACCGTAAAATAATTATTTTTCAGTAAGGAAAAAGCTGGTAGCCCCGCCTCGGTGTACGGCAACCCCTGAAGAGATGCTCTTTCTCTTGTTACGTAATGCGTGCAGGCCTGAGGAGAGGGGGGAGTGCAGCCGGTACATATACTTTAAATATTTTACGGTACATATACCGTCCAGTTAAATTACGGTATATATACTGGTCACAAAGTTGCCAGTATATGTACCGTAATTGTTGACCAAATGTTTTACAGTGTACGCTCTTCACATAAGTACACAGAATACTATGAGATATTATGATAATCAAAATTATCATTAACAGAATAATACTTTACAATAATAAATTATCTTTCAAATTAGCGCTAGAGTACTCAGATCTGCTGCCTGTGGCTATATAATCCATCATGTTACATAAATTACATCAGAAATTATTTTCCATATTGTGCAGAATTCAATGATACGTCTGACAGCTATTTTCAATAATAGAATACTTTAAATTGAACATTTATAATCCTCGTGGTGTTGAAAATTGTGCTGTGCCATTGTACAAGCTACCGGCACCTCTAAAACCCAAGTTCTTGGTTGAAAATATATTTAATCTGGCAATAAAACTTTAAATATTAAAACGTGTGTTTCTTTACAGTTCTATAAAAGCTGCACGTGCTACAATTTTCAAGTTAGTGAATTTTTATTTCGTTTCTGACATTTGTATCAAACCTGTACATATCAGATAAGTACAACTGTAACAGACAATTCGAATTAAATTCTTATTAAAAAAAATTTTATACTCGTGTGTTTCGCGAAATAATATGTTACTCAAAACTGAATAAATATATAAACAAATATGTCTAAGACACAATAAAATAATAGGTGAGGAAAAAAACATATCATTGCATAAAATGTGTATGAATTAATATATAAATATATAAATAATATTGGATAAATTATATTCAGTATACAATTTTTACATTTCGTCGGCATTTCTTAAACAATATGATGTTATAATAATTACGGTTTTTTAAATATTTTTCCTATTTTCAATAAGGCAATATATGTTACACTATTGTTATTGTCGAATATAGATAACTGAAGGACTACATATGATACATGATGTATATAAGCGTATATGTGTGTATATATTCACCCTGTCTATAAAAGTTAAACATTAACCGGTATTTTTATGATTACTTTTTTATACATGTGGATAATAATAACATATATGATTTACACCAGCCTTTACCAATTTCATAAAATCTGGTAGACAGCAAAAAATTATAGTCATTAGTAAAAAGTATTTACCCGCGCACTACTCCGATATTCATTTTCAAAAAGCACAAAAGTTTTTTTATGAATTAAATGATTAAAAATAATAGCAAGCATAGTTTCGAATTATTAGTAACGTAGTTTAGAATAGTACATATTTTACAATAGTACATATTTTAGAATAGTACATAATTTGGAAAGATAATAACTAAGTTTTCTGAATTATATACCTCTCTCAAAAAAAAGAAAAAAGAAATAAATAAATAAAAATATGTAAAGGCAAAATTATTTGGCATTTTCGAGAAATGCTGATTTCCGAATGCTTCAAATGTCCGGATAGTTTAGTGCTACAAAAGCTATATCTGATGAGGAATGCATCGATGAAACATTGAGAAGGAAACATTTCTTTTCTTTTATTTCTTAATACATTGTCACTTTGCAACAACTAAAGTGAAACATCTTGCGATAATTTTAATTGAACATTGTGACTAGTATGAGTAACAGATGCTGCTCGTGAAAGAAATTGTAGGCATATAATATTTTGATTTTAAAAACGATCTTATTTATATACATAAATAAGCATACTCGAATAATACAAACTTTTACGTGCTTATAAATAAATCCCGATATGAAGAATATCAAAATTAATTATGTTTATAAAATAATGTTATTGTGTAATGTGCATTTCTAAAATAAACCATTCACGCGCGCTCGTATTACGTAATCGGAATCAGGAGCGGCTGGGAGGAAAATGGATTATTTTGATCCAACAATCTATGATAAGAATTGTAGTATAAATAAATAATAATTTTAAAAAACTTAACCTTCTGAAGTGCAACGAATGATTTTTTTATTTCCATATACTGCCATTGATAATTCAAACCCATATAATTATAAAATATTCTTGAATAAATAATGTATCAATTCAGCAATTAAAATTAAGAAATAATAACATTCTTGAGAAAATAGTGATCTAGGTTAAATAATTTGTCAAATAGCGATTTCTCTTTTATAAATAAATCATTATCTTCTCTTTATGGATTACTGAGTGTTTACTGTATATATTACAACAACTTAATGAATAAATGTGTAGTATCATAAGAAAACCAAATTTTCTTTAATAATATCAACTTTTTGGGAAAAAAAATATTTTAAAAGAGTTAATTTTATGACCTTTTTTCTTTATTGTTTCACTTTTTTAAATTAAACCACTCCTAAAAACAAAGGGTGCCCTCAATATTTCACGTCATATCGACTAAATTTCTAATGGTCCCGTAATTAGAAATCCTCTTTCATTCATTCCTGCCACCAAAATTCTCTGAAAAGCTGAAAGCTGAATCCTCTCACGAAAAATATTTGTAAGTAACGAGGTACAAGACACTTGTCTTCAAACCTGGATTGCGCCGACCTATTATGCAATGTGTGCGATGCACACAGACGCCAAATATTTTAAGCGAGGAACAAATATTTAAAAAGTACATTTTTTTATGAAAATTAATTTTTCTTGAAATTTTAATTCAACCGAATTACTTATAATTATTTATGCATCATTCTTCTTTAAAATGAATGTGATAGATTAATTAGCTTTAATTCTGAATCCAAATATCTGATTTGAAACTTACAAAAAATGTAGAATGTTTTAGCATTGTGTCCATTTTCTATTGCAAAAATGCAGAATAAAATTCGAGGTATCTCGAAGCTTTGAAAAACTCGTTTGAACACAATTTTTCAACAGCTCATTAGAAGTGCTACAGACTTTAAATATGTTCTGAACCTTTTCAAAGTTAACAGTAAACGAAGCATTTTAAACTCAGCGGAATATGAGATCGTCATTAAATTGGCATCTCACAGCGAAATAAAATTCGCAGTTCAAAACTAAAGTCTACCCACGTTTTGATGCCATTTGGCATATGAATTCAAAATTTTGTTTGAGAAAGAAAGAAAATTAGTCTTTGTATCCTTCTCAACAACATTTTTATGTAGAATAGGATCTGCTTACACAATCACCAGAACGGAACATTTATGTAGAATAGGATCTGCTTACACAATCACCAGAACGGAACATTTATGTAGAATAGGATCTGCTTACACAATCACCAGAACGGAACATTTATGTAGAATAGGATCTGCTTACACCATCACCAGAACGGAACATTTATGTAGAATAGGATCTGCTGACACAATCACCAGAACGGAATATAGAAACTTTTTATCAGATATTCGCCTGCATTTATCAGCAACTAAACCGGATATATAACAAAAGAAAAACTTGCAAGACAATGCTTACCATGGTTTTCAGTTTAAGCCTTCAAACTATCAATGTAAAGTCTAGTAAGGTAAAGGTAATGATTTTTTTTAATATTGAAGAACTTTTATGCATGGTCAGGTTTCACAAAATCATGGGTATTTGCGATAATTGAGGACAAATTAACAATTATTATAATTTTTTTGAAATACATAACTTTATTAGAGAGGCATTGTACAACTGCATAATATGCTATCTATTCCGGCTTATTTTTCTATGTAAAAGTACAGATGTCGAAAAAAAGTGAACTAAAGGGGTCGCTACAGTTAAGTATAAGGGGTCCCTACTAATTCTGCAACACATTATTGTAGAAGAAAGTTTCTGGTACCGAATGATTGGAAATAAAGTCTACTTTTAAATGATGAATATAAAATTTTCTTAGAAGGCCATATAAATATCAAAACAAAAACAAACGTTGTTTTTTCAAAGGCAAGACCAAATTTCGAAAATATAATTTAAACCTTCAGTTCAATCCATGTCTAAATGCTGAACTTTATGAAATGCCTACAATTAGATTCAGAGAAATTAATTATTTAAAAATTATCATATTTTATGTGCTGTATCCAAATTGAAGTTCGGTACTCGATTGTTGAAATACTACTGAAAAACTAAGTCACTTCTATTAATGTATTATTTCTTGCCAATATGACCATTTAGTTCACTCAATATTTTTCTTCTACTGTTATATAGGGGAAAATCCTTTTCAATATTCATTTTATAATGTTTACAAGAGTTGAATTATCCGATTAAAAAATATATATAAGGTTATCTGTAATTAAAAAGTTTTCGAAAATCTGATTGTGATTGTAATTTTATATGTGTTTTTATAATGCTTTTTCTCAGATTTTGAATATATTTTAGTCGCTCTTTTCTAAAAATATATGTGAAGAATATCGGCGAATACAAAATTTAGAATAAAAAACTGTATAAATCAGTATAAGGAAACGATGTAGAAAAAACCAAGACAAATTACTTTTCAGTCTGAATATAAATCTGAACTCGATTGCTAATGGTATAGTTTAAAACCTTTTTCAGCAAATACACAAGAGATATGCATTTATAAGAAACTTTAATTTAAAAATATATACTGCAGAAAAGTAAAATAGGTTTATTAGGCTGAAGAAGAAGCTATAAATACAATTAAAGGTAACAAAAAGATTGAGTAGGATTTTTTTTTTTTCGGAGGTAAGACTGGCCCCTTAAATCAACATCTTGCCGTTCTTAAGCATAATTTAAAAACTATTTGGATAAACATTTGAAAGTTTGAATGTACATAAAGCAGGACATAATAATTATAAATCCACGAAAAAAAAATGTTGGTTTCAATTCATATTTTTTTTTCGAATATTAAATTCATAATTCATAATTCAGATAATTAAATTATAAAATTTACAAATTCAACTTATTTATGTTTGGGATTTTTACTATTATAACCAAACAAAAAAATAGCACATTAAGATTACAATTTCAGGAGATATTAATAAAAATAAGAAAATGTAATTTAACATTAGAAGCTCTAACTTTTGAATGTTTATAATTCAAAAACTTATCATCCAAATAACTTGAAATGTGGTATCTATGGATAGTTTGAACAGAAAATATAACATATCGTGTCAAAATTGGGTGGTGCCATTAAAAAAACAAAGTTGGGGCCCGTTTTGATATGTAGATAGCTTCCTAAACAAATTTTACATACATCATATAAAAATAGACTTTATTTCCAATCGTTTGGTAGCAGTATTATATTCTAAGATAATTAATATGTAGATAGCGTTTGATATGTAGGTAGCTTCCTAAACAAATTTTACATACATCATATAAAAATAGACTTTATTTCCAATCGTTTGGTAGCAGTATTATCTTCTAAGATAATTAATATGTAGATAGCGTTTGATATTTAGGTAGCTTCCTAAACAAATTTTACATACATCATATAAAAATAGACTTTATTTCCAATCGTTTGGTAGCAGTATTACCTTCTAAGATAATATGTAGATAGCGTTTGATATGTAGATAGCTTCCTAAACAAATTTTACATACATCATATAAAAATAGACTTTATTTCCAATCGTTTGGTAGCAGTATTATCTTCTAAGATAATTAATATGTAGATAGCCTTTGATATGTAGATAGCTTCCTAAACAAATTTTACATACATCATATAGAAATAGACTTTATTTCCAATCGTTTGGTAGCAGTATTATCTTCTAAGATAATTTGTTGCAGAGTTAGTGGGCGGTATTCACCTTTTTTTTCCACAACTGTACATCTACATTCCACTAACTAGTAAAACATACAGTACAGTATGCTAAAGGTGCTCCGTCATAGAAATTCATTCTATAAAGCGCTCCGAGAGTCAAAAAGGTTGTAAAACACTGCTCTATATTATTTGATCACCAACTTATGGTAAAGAGATGTAATACGTACTATTTGGCAGGGTATTATGTCAACTTTACCAATACGAATGTAGATTTTCAATAAGGGGTCGCTTGCATATTCAAAATTGTACAAATATTGATTTTTCTAATGAAAACACCTACTTTGACAATTTTTTGAGTTATTTGGATAAAAGCAAATTGGAAAGAGATATAGAACATATAACTTTTGTAAAATGTAGAAGATAATAAAAATTTGAGGTTAATGTGAAGTCCAGATGACAATCTTTAATTTATATCGTTTCAAAGAAGCGTATGATTGTAAAACATATTTTCAAATGTGACAGAATGAGTAGACGGGAATATATTTCAAACATTTTGTCTATTCAGATATATATTTTTAATTATGAAAGTTACTAATAATTTCATATTGAAAACAATATGAATTATGTCCTCCATTAATTTTTACGCAAACAGATTTAATGTCGTCCAAAACCTGAGATTACAGGTAATTCCAGTCATTAGTTTTTGATTTATAGAGATAATTTCCTTTTCTGTTATGTAAGTATCCACTGAAAAAAAAATATCATAAGCTCTTTCTGTAAAAAATACTGTAGCTTTTTTTTTCATATAAAGCGAGTTTATTTTATATTTAAAATTACTTCATAAGTTTTCGGGAACACAGTTGAGTGTTTTTTTTTTTTTTTTGGTATTTTACTTGATAAGTTATAATTTTATTTTATAAAATTTATTGATAAACGCTTAACACATTCTCTTTTAATTCTTTATGAAGACTTAATAAAGTGTGTAAGTTATAACTCTTACTGGGTTCGTTTCATCCGAGAAACCCAAATATTATGTAAAAAGTGGTTGTTGCCTTTTTCCAATATCGGTACAATTTTTAATATGTAGAAGACTTTTACTTCAAAAATTGCATCCCGATTCGGAAAGAAAACAAAATTCCTTGTGGAATGATTCCACTCGAATACCTCTGCGTTCAGTTGTCCATACACTGTAAAAAATGACCAATGTTTCTTTTTTTATGTAAATATACTATAACCACGAACGAAAATATAATATAATCTTCTGTGTTGTCCGAACTTCTGAATAGCGTGTTCCATTATCTTTTGAATCCCCAGAAACCAATACATTTCCAAAATTTAAAGAATTATTTATAAAAACAAAGAATTTTTAGCTGCCCGTATTTTTCAGAAACGTTTCCGAAGGGTTTTTATAGTGTATTAATTAGTGTCCTCAGCCTGGAATACCTGTTTTTTGAATGTCATCCATTCTCAAGTAAACATTTTCATGTTAAAAAAAAATATTTTTAACAGACAAACATGCAAAAATTAACAGTGTTAACATTAACATTAAAATTAAGATTATTTCTTTACTCTTTCATGTATAAATTAACTTATGCGGCTGAAAACGTTTACTTGAGAATGGATGACATTCGAAAAACAGGTATTCCAGGCTGAGGACACTAATTAATACACTATAATTATTTGTCTTTATAAATAATTCTTTAAATTTTGGAAATGTATTGGTTTCTGGGGATTCGAAAAACAATGGAACACGCTATTCAAAATTTCGGATAACTCAGAAGAATATATTATATTTTCTTTCGTGGTTATAGTATATCTATATTATAAAGGCCAAACGTGTCCGTGCGTAACGCATACGTCATTTTGCGAATGGCAACAGCTGACGATGAAATTTCGGTTTTGTGATTTTTGCTATTGAATTTTTTTAATTTCTAAACATAGCACATTTTAAATTTTTACACCGTTACAGAGAAAAAAAAATTACTTTCAAATGCAATTTGTTTGAAAACTATATCTTAATTGCCTGATGTATTATGGCTTATAAAATAATTTTTAAGCATGAATTTTGAAACGCCCAATAAACAAATGGAAGAATGCTGCCATTATAATTTTTTAAATAGTTACAGGTAGTAAAATTAATGAATTTTGAAATAAAAACGTCACAAGAATAGAGTGCCTTTATATGAGAGTAGCGTTATACCGAATACAAAATTTGATTAGTTCAGACTATTTTGGAGAAAAGGAAGCTTTGTAATAGATTAAAAATTTAAATGAAAATTATTTGTTTACACCATAAACAAACATCGGATATTTTAACAGATAATATAAACAGAAGATATTGTTTTATATATTGCATTTTTATGAATAAAATATCAAAAAAATTATTTCACAAATTTAATCAAAATGCATATAAAAAGTTAATATGAGCAGTAAACAACATTTTAATTAATATTTCATCAGTATTACAAATAATGTTAACGGTCATTGCGAAATTGGAAAAAACGAATATACATGAAATTCGTTAATATCGCGATCACTATATCGCATGCATACGATGAATAATAATAAATTAACAAAGAAGCATCACTGGATGCAGCGAACTCCCTGTTTTAATAATACCAAAAAAGTAAAAAATAAACAAAACCCTGTAAATTTCCTTAATGTCGCGATCACTATATCGCATGTATGAACGCTTAGTACAAAAAAAAAACTGGATGAATACCGCATGTATGAGCGCTTCACGCACAAGAAAAGCAAAGTAACCAGTAAAAAAAAAATCACTAAATGCAGCAACTTTGACAAATAAAAATATGAAAAATCTATTAGATTTAGGGAAAAAATTGGTTTTCGCCTGCGTTCTGTAACCCGGGAAGCCCGGGTTCGATTCCCTAGTTTTCATAAAATAAGAAACATTGGTCATTTTTTACAGTGCAGCATAATGTGATGTGTTTTCTTTCTTTCTCTTTTACTTACCCATCATACGTAGTATAGGGTAAGTATTGTAATCGTTCTGAAAATAGAAAAACAAAATTGACGGATTTACACGTTTCAGACCCTGCAGATCCCGAAAAACATATTTTTATAAAACAAATTTTTGCCGTCCGTCTATGTGTCTGTGTGTCTGTAAACGCTCTATCTCCCGAGTAAATTGAGATAGAGACTTGCATTTTGGTATGTACTTAGTATGTAATAATGGGAAGAAGTCAATTTCATTTCAATAACCTCGATTAACCGGAACTATTTTTTTCGGACTCTCGAAATATTCGTTCTGATAAGAGGTATATAAAAATTTTCGAAATTGGTTATTTTAAGAAATGAATATAAAAGACAATAAAACAACATAAATTTTGCATACAGTATGAAGTCGATCGGATAATGAGTTACCGAGATATTTGAAATCCTATTTTCCACACTCTTCGATTTTTCATGACCCTGCATTTCATCCAAATTTCACTTCAAAGATATATTTTAATTGGAAATTTGAGGCTTAATCAGATGCAATAAACCGCTAGTTAATAGGATTATTATTTTTGGAGTTATAAGGATTTTCTTTCAAGCAATTCAGTAATCGATCCTTTAAAGTTTGTGACGTCATCAAGTCACGATTTTAGTTGAATTGCAATGCATTTTATAAGTAGTTTACACATTTTTATTTTAATATTTTATATTATGCATATCCATGATGGGTAAGTATTACGGTGGCCTCTAACGACTAGTTTCTGTTTTTGACGAAGTGTAATGTATCTAATTACGATGTTACTGTGTCTAATTACGAATTAAATGTATATAATCACGCATGAAGTATACCAGAGGATTCATTTTTATATAACTATTTTAGTAGTAATTGATTCAACGTGTTTCTGTGATTTAAACCTAAAATTTTACGCGAAACTCTTTAAAAGTCGAGATAGGCGCATAAACGTAAAATTTTAACAATAAAATTTGATTTCATTTTTTTAATAAGTCGTTTTGCTTTCATTTTACTTATTTACACTTTAAGTAATCTACTTCTGCAAAATTTTATAGAAATCATATCTTTCAAAAAGATAATTTTAAAAAATATATATTTCCTGAATTTTATAATCTCAATGGATATAAAATCAGGAATTCGAAAAATATATATATAATACAGATAATTAAAATGTAAATTTCAGAAATTCAAAAGAAAATAATCTTATTTAAGATATTTATTTTAATTGAAAATATTAAATCGGGTTATAAAGTTTCTTGAGAATAAAGGAAAAAATGAAATTTTCATAGTCATTTTGCGCAAGATTAACTTTTTTTTTACTAAGACATTAGAAGAAATAGTATTTTTAAATTCAAATATTACACATATTCATATGCTATTTTAATAAATTTTGGATCAGAAAAAAAATAATTTTATTTAAATTCCATGTGTTATCATACATCGCGTTTTTTCCTTTTGTTTAGAATCAGGATGAAATGAGAAGCTACAATAAGATATTGAAAAATTTCGTAGTTTCTGAGAAAATATAAATATTTTATTTTGATTATTCCCATTGAAAATATTTTTTTTAATGAACATAAGTGAAAATATACTGAACCATCAATAATAAAAAAAAATATTTAAATCTTATTTTTATTTTTACCAATCTTCTGGCATTATTATTTATTTTGCATATCGGTAGTAAGTGTCTTTATTTGTATTTTTATCGTTAAGATAGTAAAGACACATTTATACTACTCTTCAAAATAAACACTAAAGCCTGAAGATTGGCAATACGTCATTATTTTAAATATACAATACTTTAAATATAATGCGGTCGTTATACAAACAGAATGTTCTGTTTTTAGACTGACTAAAATTTGTATTTGAAGTAAACAAAAATATTACGTCTGAATATATTTATATATATATTAAAATCATTAAAATTACAGATATTACATTGCAATTACATAAAACATTAAAAACATATTAAATTTGGACGTTTCGGATTTACATGAAAATCCCTCATCAGCAAAATTTTTTTAACGGAAGTCACAATAAGTTCTAAAACATCAACACATGGAAAATACAACGCATCAAAATGTCGAGGCCAAAGTTACAGTTATATTAACATTCTGGATTTCACCTGCTTCGTTAAGAGGTAAATCTGTAATTTTCGTATACCATGCTTCTAAGAAGATACGAGTTCTGTAGTCGCTGCACCTCGATCTGATTACAAAAGATTTAGCGAAATCTGGGAAATGGTCATAATAAAAATTTAAATTCCAAATAGTGGATCATGCAATAAAAACTGACCATTTTCCAGATTTCGCTAAATCTTTTGTAATCAGGTCGAGGTGCAGCGACTACAGAACTCGTACTTTCTTAGAAGCATGGTATACGAAAGTTACAGATTTACCTCTTAACGAAGCAGGTGAAATCCAGAATGTTAATATAACTGTAACTTTGGCCTCGACATTTTGATGCGTTGTATTTTCTATGTGTTGATGTTTTAGAACTTATTGTGACTTACGTTAAAAAATTTTTGCTGATGAGGGATTTTCATGTAAATCCGAAACGTCCAATTTTAATATGTTTTTAATGTTTTATGTAATTGTAATGTAATGTCTGTAAATTTAATGATTTTAATATAAAAATTTGTATTGTTTATACACTTATAAAACTTAATCACATAAAATTTGCAAACATAAAATTTTACAATTTATATAACATTTTCAATCTTAAACTTTTGTGAAAAATTAATGTATATCTAAACACTGAAAATAATTTATTTTAGACAATAATTTCATTAATTTATAGGAGAAATGCATAAAAATGATAAAAACCTGCCCTTCAGATTAATAATAGAAATTTCTACCGAATATTCTATCCAAGCTTAACCCGTGTAGTCAAACCGCTATAAATTCTTTATTTTAATGCTAAAATAACATATCTCTTAAAATTATTCCGCTCTAAAAAACCTAATTGCTTTTTTAAAAAACATTCTATCCTCTTTAATAAAAAGCTATGCGTTGCTGACCACTGGGTTTTTCGCTAATCGTTACCACAGATTAATCTCGGAAAATGAAACATTTGGAGTTACTGCAAATTAATAGCTCAAAAAGTATTTGTCAGAAAATTGTTAGACAAACTGCGTTTGAAAGGTAAAAAATTGTATTCATCTTGATATAATTTTCAAATCTAATGATTATGCCGTTTTTCAAATATTGAATTTCAAAAATTACCAAGTTTCACAATCGAGTACCATAACTTCACGTGTAAAAAGATAATTAGAAGGGCGACGTGTCCTGACGTGTATATTGGCTATAGCACGAGTCACAAATTATAGTACCCTTATAAACCCTCTTAAAATATAAAAGTGCAGTATGAAATGTCAATATTTTGTTTGATTAAAGGTTCGTTAAGAAAAATTGACCAGCGTAGCGGGCATAGCTTGCTAGTCATTAAATAATAAGTGTCTTTTAAAATATTTCAAAAATGCTCTCATATATATATTGTTTTCCCCACATCAAAAATTCATTTTCTTTTTTTTTTTTCTTTATTGCGTATTAAATTCGAAGCTAGTTTTAACTACAGCCTCAAAGCAGATAAATTGGTTTGTTTATACTTAATTCATCTGGTAACGAGATTTTGGAAGCATCTAGAACATTTTTGCCGCCAGGAAATCTGTTCTCTTCAAAATTAATACACCGGAAATACTAAATAAATCCCTTTAAAACCCTTATGATTTGAAGAAAAGGAGTCACGTGACGTGTGTTCTAATCTGATGCAAAGCCAGTTAAAACCCGATGCACACTCGAATATCAAAGAATTTTTGACGTTTGGCGTTGGCTAAATGGCTATTACTGGCGACTAATTCGCCTCATCGGTTTTTTTGTTGTTGTTGTTGTTCAGTGATGTAGAGAGTTTAAATATATTTTTAGACGGGTTTTGTGCCCAGTGGATCCAGCCCATTCACCTAAATAAACACCTTGAAATTTAGGAAAGAGATTCGTGAAAATTATCGGCTGTCGCAACGGAATGTACTGAAGCGTAGATGTAATTTCAGTTTAGCGAGACAGTTGTAAGTCCGGAAATGATAAGAAAGGTGCAGGATGAGAGATGTTTTTCAAAAAGTGTTTTTAACAAGATTAGACGTTGGAAGAACGTTCTTTATTGAGAGGGAAAAATTATTTACTTATTTTTTTTTTTTTAATTTCGTAAAAGTTTTTTATGGTCGGTGGGAAATGTGATTTTAAGTATTTAAAAGGGGGTGACGTGTGACTGATGTATCATTTGTGAAAATGACTTAGAGAAAGGAAGTCTTGAGTGTTATGTGTCTCTAAATAGCAATCTGCATTGTTTATTCGTTGATTTTTTTGTTTACCGGAAGCGAATAGTTTAAAGTTGATTTTATACTTAATTTAAATAAAACCGGAAATTTATCTGTTTTGATATGATGCGATTAAATATCAATATTATCACATAATAAAATTTCATTTTGCAATGAAGCCCATTTATCCGATTCCAAGTCACGCAGCAAGTTTTGATGGTGTAAATGCCTTGTATCGTGCTGCCAAAGGCAAAGTCAAGAAGACGATAAAAATACAATTATGTTATGAACCTTTAAAAGGAAAATGAATTTGAAGAATTTGACGTTCCTTGGAGATCGAAACCATTTGAGGAAGATGAACCAAAGCTCGAACATATCAAGACGGAAACTATTCAAATGGAACCTACTAAGACGAAACATATCAATTCAGAATCTGCTAAAACAGAACCCTCTTACAAGACAGAAACATCACAAGAGGTTCTATATGATGATTATGTGATAAACTCTGTACCCAAAACCATGAGAACACAAGCTAGAAATTTACTCAAGTTTCTGAAATCAAGCAATATGAAATGGGATCCAACTGGTAAAGTTACGTATAATGGAAGCACCTTAGAAGATTCAAACTTGGCTGAACTATTTTATCTGATTTTTAATTTGATTAAATCACCGACAGAATTTTTAAGTGCTCTTCGTGAAATGGGTGTACCCACGAGCACGATTAAAAATAAATATTTATCATTGGTAACTGGTGAAGAACAAAGCGAAAAATGTATCTCCTAGAAAAATTTTGTATCGTTTTGTAAAAACGAAAAAATAGACCTGCTTTCAAACCTAATGTATTACTCAAACCTACTTGGTTAAATTTATTTTAATGAAACTCAATTGAATTGTATAACTTTGTGTGTATATTGCAGGGATTTACATAAAACCAAATAGAGAAATAAAAAAATTCAACATTTACCTGTAAAACACTCCCGCTTCGTGCCCTTGTTTTCACTCAACTGAACTTTCTACCTTATCTTTAGTAGAAGACGGTGCAATCGCAGATAGAGACGCTAGCAGTCTTCCGGTGTGTGACGTAGTTTCTGGTTTGCGATAAGAATGAACTTAAAACACAACCTACACGTCCGCTTGTTGACCTTGCTTTCACTCAACTAATCTTTCTACCTTTCATCCCGTGTTTGTCTAAACTTGTCCAGACATGTTTTTGTGTGGCACGTCTATTTGGTTGAGTCATCACGTGTTTGTCTAAACTTGTCCAGACTTGTTTTGTGTGGCACGTCTATTTGGGTGAGTCATCTTTCGCTTGTCTTATCTTGCTTTACCTGTTTGAACTTGCCTAGTGTCCAGCACCCCATGTCATAGACTTTAATACAAAAGATTTGCCACAATTTACTTAAACTTTGTTCAAAATAAGTATGATTTATAAATTTAATCACATTCTATTTTTTCTGATACATTTATTAAGACATTTTCTTTCAAAAAATAGGGTAAAACGTGTGATATAACATAATTTGAATTTACTTAAACTTGTTCAAAATAAATATGATTTATAAATTTAATCACATTATTATTTTTTCTAATAAATTTATTAAGTCATTTTCATTCAAAAAATAGGGTAACACTTGTGTTATAACATAATTTCAATTTTATTAAAACTTTATGCACTTTATTAAAAATAAGAATGATGATTTCATTTTATAAAATTCTTATTTTTTCTGATGCATTTATTAAGTTATTTTCATTAAAAAAAATAATAATAAGGTAACACTTGAGTTATAACATAATTTTAGAATTAACCAGCCCGATTTTAAACAATGAATGCTTCTATCCCCTAGTACCCATTAAACTTTGTTAAAAATAAATATTATGTATTCATTTTATCAACCTTTTTTTCTGATACATTTTCATTCAAAAAACAGGGCAAAACAAGTCTTAATTTTAACCAATATCTAAAAATAAATGAATCATTAAAGATTCCCCGTAATTTTTAAATTTAACGTAAATAAATACAATCATGTTTCGTAAAAATTATATTACTTTGAGTTAACTCGAACAAACCTGTGTTAAATGAAAATTTTATTTAAAACCTGTGTTAAATGAAAACTTTATTTTTTCTTTCTAACACTCATGTAATATACATAATAGTTAGCGTGTTCTCAATGTTTGGGAAAAATTCTACTGTTACTTGTCTAAACAAGAGTTAAATCACTATCATATTATTGTAACAAAAGCTTAACTATTGTGTCAGGTATACAGTGGTGGACATAATTATAAGACACCTACCTAATTTGACATGCAGTGAAAGAAAAGATTGAGAGCTTAAAAATGCTTTATCAAATACGACAAAAACATAAATTTATTCTGTTATCAAACGTAATTGTTTTACAGAAATGGTATTTTTATAGAGTTTAATTAAAAAAATTAAAAATACCATGGACAAAATTATAAGACACCCTAACATTTTAATTAAAACACCTGCTTTTTTTTCGAAATATGCTAATTTTCTGCTCGCTGTTATGACGTCAGCAGTTAACTAAAGCAGACGATAACCGACTTCACGCATTTACAAACATGCCACGAGGTACAGAATGCCCCAGCACATTTTATAGCATTCTCTAGGTCTTCGACACATGTAAACTACCTCCCATTTCGGTAAACCTCACGAGCTAAAATCCACCACAAGTTTTCGATGGGATTTAAGTCTGGGGAGCGAGAAGGCCACGGAAGAACATTGATACTTTGCTCTGAAAGCCACTTTTTTGTTACGTGTGATGTATGAATCGACGCGTTATCGTGCTGGAAAGTGTAGTTTTCGCCACAAAAAAGTTCACCGTATAATGTTAGATGATCTTTAAGAAGATTCTTATACTTTTCGGAATTCATTCTTGAATGTACAAAAACGATATCGGTTTTCCCTTGAGCCTCCAACCCATTTGGCAGATCATTTGTACATCAGGAGACTTCCGTAAATCATGCCAATAATAGTGAAACCCGTCAGCACCATCCAGGTTAAACTTTTTTTCATCAGAAAATAACACAGAGTATCATTTGGAGGTCTAGGCCATAGTTTGTTTAGCAAAGTTTAAACGGTCCATTTTGTGCCGTCTTAGAAGCGGTGTTTTTTTTCTTCAATTTTTTTTAATTTCACATAGGAAGCATTACACAACACCCTGCGAATGGTTCTTCTTGAACAATTTAGTTTCAATGCATTTTTAATGCCTGTAGTGGTCATCTTATTCTGTGTAGCGAGTGAAATCACATGGCGTCTGTCTCTCGAGGACAAGCAAGGAGTTCGTCCAGATCTTTTAATCACTGATCCATTACTTCCTCTTTTCAAAACATTTGAAATTGCTCATCGAGAGAGTTTAATAACTTTTGAAATATTATTAACTGAAGCACCAGTTCCATTTAATCTCCAAATTTCGCGAATTTCACTTTCTTTTAAATCTGTACCTCGTAGCATGTTTGTAAACGCTTGAAGTCGGTTATCGTCTGATTTAGCTAACTGCTGACGTCATAACAGCGTGCAGAAAATTTGCATACTTAAAAAAAAGCAGATGTTTTAATTAAAATGTTAGGGGTCTTATAATTTTGTCCATGGTATTTTTAATTTTTTTTATTAAACTCTATAAAAATATGATTTCTGTAAAACAATTACGTGTGATAACAGAATAAATTTATGTTTTTGTCATATTTGATAAAGCATTTTTAAGCTATGAATCTTTTCTTTCACTGTATGTCAAATTAGGTAGGTGTGTTATAATTATGTCCACCACTGTATCTTTCAATTCGATTGAGACAAGTATTAATTAGAAAGGAAACACCAAGTCGTTCTGCTAATTTAACACGAAATTCACTTTTAATGCATACATTCATTTCGATAAAATTACTACCTCTCAAAATGATAACAAATACATTCTTATCACAACACCAGGAAATGCAAAGTGATTAAATTATCAAGAAAGGAAGTATAACTGCAAAATATTTATCACAACACCATAAAATATAATTTACCCCTTTTCCTTTTCAAATTAAGAGTGCTGCAAAATGAATCTCGAATTTTCCAAACAAGATAACTAACAGACGTTGTTTAAAAAATAGGCGTTACCTAATGACAGTTGGTATGTGTCGTAATCGAAACTCATTGGCTAATAAGAATTGGGTGAAAAACATTACTCCAATTAAAGATAGATGGGAGGAGTTTTACAGCTTCCAGTTTTTACAGATAAAACCAGGGATGGAGAATATAACTGCTGGGTCATCCGTTTGAGGTTATCTATGACACCTTGTGACTGACTGTCCTCACTACTGAAAACTCTGTGACGTCATGGATTACACACTCTCGCAGCCTTAAAGAGAAGTATTGGGCATAGGGTACATACTGTTTGTCGATCACAAGAATAGCTCTCGCCGAGAAGTCTGCGCCTGTCTGTTGCCGTGGAAACAAGACTCGCTCCATTTTCGACAGGGGAAACCAGAAGATAGGCATTCACATTAGTTTACTGCGCGCTTTTATTATTATTGCTTTTTTTTTGTAATTATTTTAATCGATTCATCGAGTGAAAGAAAACTGTTTCATATATTATTTATATGCTAATATTTAGATTTTACAAATGAAAATAAAATATGGATCAATATGAATTAATCATGAAATTTATTATAGTAAAAATTAAATTAAATTAACTTAAATAATTGTTTAAAAATTAATATTTTCATAACCATTAATAATTATCAATGACTTTAAATTATTAATACAATGACCGAACTTCAGTGATTATTATAGATTTCAGTATGTATTTTCAAACAATTTGCAAGGACGGAATTTTTTTTTTATCATTAAAATTATAAAAAATAATAATACCTTCTAAACTTTTAGAATTTATTCAAGCATGTGAAAGTTCTCTGAATCACTCTCAGCAGTCTCGGTTTCTTCTGAATCAGAGTCGTCGGTATTAATGTTAAATGACAGTTCGTCTAATAGATCTTCTAACTGTCCATCTTTTTCCCAGTAATTATTTTCAACGTTTTCCACGTGTTTGCAATGAGCTGCCTATTCTGCCAAAGTAACCTCAGTGATAGCTGTTTGAAATAAAGATTTTAGATTGTCCAAACTTAAATCACCAGTAACATTTCGTTCTTTTACTTTTCTTTTTACAGAGGACCACACACATTCTATTGCGTTTAGATCACAATGATAAGGGGAGGAGTCGTAGAACTTCATGTCCACCTTTTTCTATTAAATTATCAATTTTATAGACGATTTTCTTAGGACGATTACTGTCTATAAGAGAGAATAGTTCCGCTTTCCGCATTTGTTCGTCGCAGTATATTTTGTTGTTTTTCAGCCAGTCAATCATAACTTTTTTTGTAGAATACTTTGTAGGAGTGCGGTTTTCAACAGTTGTATGATACGGAGCATTATCCATACATATGACACTGTTTGGTTGTAAATTTGGAAGAAGTTTTTCCAACACCTATTTTTTGAAGTTTTCATAGTTCATTTGCCCGTGATAGTCACCGCTTTTTGTCGATGCTTTATATACTAGTTGAGCATCCGTAAGAAAACCTATTGATGATCCAGCATGAACAACTATAAGTCTATTTTTCGCATTAACATTTGCTGTAACTCCCAAAACTGTGTCGTCTTGCCAACATTTCTTAAATGTCAAGTTGCTATCGACCCAAGTTTCATCAATATAGACAATCGGTCGTCCAGTGTTCCTATGACGTCTCATTTCTCTCAAATATTTGTGTCTCCAAAAAACAATATCTGGCCTTTCCATGAGAACTTTTCTTTTATTCACGCACTTTTTCCATCGAAAATTCATTGAATGTAAGACTTTGCACAATGTGTCTCTTTTCCACGAAAATCCAATTTTTTCTTTCAACACGCGTAATAATTTTCTGAGAGATGGTACTTTTCTTTCTCTTATATAAAAATCTTGAATCGTTTGACGTATAACGCACTTGTCAAAGTCATCTACTTCGCAGTTCCGCTCACTGGGACTTTTACGATGTTTACCAGGTGATATTAAATCTGTCGATGAGCCCAATGCAGAAACTTCATTTCTTATTTTTTTTATTGTAGCTTCAGAAACACCACTTGCTCGGGAAGCTCGTTTCAGAGCTTGTGGGAGCGGAATTAAAACATCTTTAGATAAAGCTTCACTGGAACAAAATTCCGCAACATTATATATGATTTTACGTGCTTGCGATTTCAAGACTTCACCTTTTCTAAACTGAAAGGGCATCTTTCCAGTTTAACAAATTAGCAAAATTATTTAATCAAATGGGAACAAATAATTTAAAAAAAGCAAAAGCAAAATTAAATCAAAAATAAGATAACGCAACTGCTGTAGATCCGAGAAGACGAATGACGTGATCTAACCTTTTATTCCGCCAATTCCTCACACGCGTATTCCCCATTCGAAATCGACTGGTCTTGTTACTCTAGCGACCGCCACTAACCAGACTTTATGGCGGGAGCTATTCTTGTAGTCGACAAACAGTACATTGGCGTTCAGTTTTGAAAATTATTGGTGGCGCTCAAGTCTTTTTTACACAAATAATGTGTATGCGAGTGTAAAAAATATCAACTACCAATTTAATGTCGCTTTTTTAAAACCCTTTTAAAGAAATTACACAAAATCGTATACTGATGAATAATCACAAGTTAAATAAAACATTATGACCATATAGAAATTGGAATGTACAGACACGTTTATAAAATGGTACTATTTAAATTCGACTGTTCTTAAATCCAAAATTAGTTTTACTTTTTCTGCTGTGATATTTTAAATAGTTTAATATTGTTTAATGTTGTGATATTTTAAAAGTCATTCGTATGTTTAATATTTTAAAAGAATATTTTCGGCTGTTCTTAAATTCAAATTCTATTTTAAAATGTACCTTTATGTTTTTAAACTGTTTCCATGAACTTTTGAATATTTTTGCTTGAAAATGCAGATATTCTTATTGAGAAACTTTGTAATCGAAACGTGTTATTCATTTTTCGGTAAAGGTAGACAAATTTAAGGAAAATGTTGTCACAGTTGATATTTTTAAGATTGTATGCAAATACAGCTAAAATGTTTCCATGAAACTTTTAATTGATAAACTTTGTCATCGAAACACGTTTTCCATTTTTTAGTAAAGGTTGACAAATTTACAGAAAATGTTGTTAAAGTTGACGTTTTGTACCTTTGCCTTTAAAAATGGGTTAGCAGAACAGTGTGTGCGTAACATTTTTAGATTTTAACGTGTTGCGTTTATTTTTTTTTTCTTTGTAGAGTATTATGGAAATACCTCTGTTAAACGAGACCTTGCAGGATTTACCTGAAACCTTTTTCGGTGATTTGTAGAGGATGTGTGACTCCTCTTTGCAAAAATTTCTATCAACATCTAGTACACCCTTTACCAGTACAGACACGAGAAATGTAATCAATGTCAGATCTACTTCTTCATATTATTATTACTTTTGAGAAAGGTTTTGTAGTCACAATTTTATTTAAAAAAATAAATTGTTTACTTCATAACGAAAGATATTTTTAAAAAAGATTTTTTTTTTAGTTATTGAAAAGAAATGTTTAATACCAAACCTTTTTCATGTTAGTAAAGCATTTTTATTTTTTGAAGGGGTTTGTTTAATAAGAGAAAAAAAATGTTTCTTTAAAGTTTTATAAAGTTTTAAAAAGAGACACAAAGTGTTTAATAGGGTTTGTAAATGATTTGATTTATTAAATAAGTTTTTAAAATTTTACTGTTGTTAGGGTGGGAAGTGTTGCTTCTTTAATGTTTTATAAAGTTTGAAAAAGAGTAAATGACTAATTAAATAAGCTTTTGAAAGGGAAAAAAGTATTGTTTCATTAAAGTTTTATGAAGTTTTAAAAAGAGTAAACATATATCTAAGTTGTTTGTAAACGATTTTTTGTAAGGGTGAAAAAATATTTTTTAAAGTTTGAAAAAGAGATATGTTTAACGGGGTTTGTAAAAGCTACTTTTTAAGTTTCAATTGAAAAGTGTTTGTTCAAAATTCATTATTTTAAATTAAGCTGGGGCTTTTTAAAAATATTTTTAGACCTAGCCCCAATACAGCAAGTCATTCTAACGCGATTCTGAGCTTAGTAGGCATCTTAAAACTCATTCGGATCAGAAACCTTTCGATAAAAGGTTCTTATTAAGATTTGATTTGAACAGACACTTCAAAATTTATCAACAAATTATATGTGATCAATATAATGCTGAATTTCATTTTAAAAAAATCTCATGTTGCACCAGCGCACCATGCGCCAAGTGTCATTTAAACGAAAAAGTTCTGAAAATAATGCACCCCAAATTAAAAGATCCCGCTTACATAAAAGGTTGGACGCCTTAAATGTGTTCTCCATTGTTACGTTCGAGTCCAACGAAGACAGTGAGCATGACTTCAATACATTTTTTACACAAATTGCATCTCTGTTAGAGAACGAAATCCAATTCCAGTTACAGGAGAAAAGGGCCCTAAAATGGTACCTAGTGGTCTATGTTATTGTATCGAAGATAACACAAGAGGAGGATTTTGAGACCATCAAAGCACACTTTCGTTCTAATGTCATGATTGAATTGGACGATTTTTCTATCACATGTAATCTGCAGAAAACTTTTGCTAAGATTCAAACATCGTTTGACGCTTTTGTTCAAATGGGTTCTGGTTGGACAATGTAACGTATAATCAAATTGGAACTATGTATGGCCACGTACCACCCCCTCTTTGTTAGCAGCTGTATCGAACTTTACTCCTAAAATATACAAGAAAAATAACGAAAAAGATAACACGTGCTTTGTTTGGTCTATTCTTTCCCACAAATATCATTATGATCGATTAGATCATGCCAAAAGAATCAGCAACTATGAACCTCATGAGCATGATATAAATGTGGGAAATATTGAGTGCCCCATTCCGTTAAATAAAATAGCCAAGATTTATAAATTAAATGATATTCGTGTCAATGTCTTCGGCTTCGAAGATAAAGTGTTCCCTTTATTTGTATCTGAACGAGAATATGAGGATTGCATTAATTTATTACTTATCAGCAACGAAGATAAATATCATTACTGCCTTATAAGAAGATTCTCACGGCTGCTGGGGAATCTTACAAGGTACGAACATAAAACCTTCTACTTTCACCAATGTTTGCATCGATTCATGAGAGATCACTCGTTAAAAAGCATACGCCCTCATGCAAGAAGCACGTTCCGCAAAAAAATTCGAATGCCGGAACAGGGCGTCCACATTCTTCAATTGAATAATCATCATTATTGCCATCCGGTGCCCTATAAATTCTATGCCGACTTTGAATCTTTGATTGTCGGCATGGATCAGGTGCACACACAAAGTCAAACTAAAAAAGTGACCCACCATAGGGCATGGTGGTTATGCTTATATCATTATCGGTCCCGATGGACAACCCACTAAAATATCACAATCTACCGCGGGTCCAACGCTGTCAGCCGCTTTTGAAAGGCCTTATTAGAAGAAGAAAAAGAACTTGTCATTACATTAACGACTATTGTACTTAACAAGAGGACGCCTCGAGATGAAGAAAATCTCCAGTCTGCCACGCAATGTTATCTTCGCAAAAAAGCTTCCAATGGGAACAAAATACGCGACCATGATTATCTATTAGGTCGCTATCGGGTGAGGGGGGCTTGCATAATAGCTGCAATTTGAATTTTAGGCTTCAAAAGAAAATTCCCGTCGTGTTTCATAATTTGAAACATTATAACGGGCATTTATGTGTGCAGCAACTGGGTAGTATTGAAGATAATACATTTTCTGTCATTCCATCTACGATGGAAAAATACATCTCTTTTTCCCTGACTAAAGAAATTAACAAGTGCAGAATGTCTCTTACATTTATTAATAGGTTTGCATTGATGGCCACCTCCTTAGAAAAATTAGTCAATAATTTAGAGCACACGGCAAATTTCATACTTTAAAACAGCACTTTCCCCAAAATAGTGATCTATTACTCCGAAAGGGAATCTATCCTTGCGAGTATATGGATAGTTTAAAAAAAATTGAGGAAAGCAAACTGCCTCCACCCAATGTATTTACCAGTACTTTAACTAGTGAAAAAAATTCTGATCAAGATTATCGTCATGCCCAAAATGTATAGAAATCTTACAATATAAAATTAATGGGCGAGTATCATAATCTCTATGTTCAAGTGGTTGTTCTCCAGTTATCAGATGTATTTGAAAACTTTAGAAAAATATGCTTCAAATTTTAAAATATCGACTGTGTGCACCTGTTAACAGCCCTTGGGCTAGCATGGCAGAGTTGTTTAAAAATGACGAATCAACCCCTCGAATTGCTCACAGACATAACATCCATCTGTTTATCGAGCAAGGCATGGGGGTATTTCTGTCATAACAAAGCGTTGGTCTCAAGCAAAAATTGAAGTCATTGGCAACGGCGAAGGGGGTTAAAACAATAATTACATCATGTATCTAGATGCTAATAATTTGTATGGGTAGGCCATGAGCCATGCGGAGAGTTTGAGTGGGTCACTGTAGACAGTATCTCCGTGAAAGAGATACTTGAACTTCCCGAAAATACTTCAGTGGGTTATATTCTCGAAGTCGAGCTTGCATACCCCCCAGCAGCTTCACGACGACCACAAGTGTTATCCACTGGCTTCAGAAAAAATGGAAATAAAATATGAAGATAATTCTCCATTTTCAATCGACGTTCTGCACGGAAATAATTAGTTACGAAATTGGTCCCCAATTTAAATGACAAAGTAAATTATGTTACGTATTATAAACATTTTAAATTTTATTTACAGCAAGGCCTCCAGTTACTACCTGTACATAAAGTATTGAAATTCAAGCAAATTCCGTGGCTGTAAGAATATATCGATTTTAACACCAAGCATAAAAAAAAGCAAAGTCCCCCCCCCCCCTTCGCCAAGATTTTTTCAAGTTGACGAATAATGCGGTGTATGGTAAGTCACTAGAGAACATTCGAAGACACAAATATGTACATCTAGTGAACTGTGAACAGAAAGCAAAAAAAGTTGTCTTAGCTCCTACCTTCAAAAGGTTTCTTCCTTTTTATAACAGTTTAGTAGCAATCGAAAAGTTAAAGCAAACCCTGATATTAAATAAGGCTATTTATGTAGGGTTTGTCATCTTGGAGCTGAGCAAGATTCTCATGTATAATTTTCATTACAACGTCATTAAAAAAAAATATATCAAAATAAATCAAGTCTTCTGTTTACTGAAATGGACTCTCTAACTTATGAAATCCGTACCCGAAAAATATACACGGATAACCAGGCATTTTTTGACATGTTGGATACGTCTGATTATCCAAAAGATCACCCCTTATTTGATAAGAAAAATAAGAAGATGATTAGAAAATTTAAATACGAGCTCAACAGTAGACCGATTTCTGAATTTATTGGTCTACGAGTCAAGATGTATTCCATCATGTCGGCTGAAGGGGAGAAGAAACTGCAAAAGGGGGTGGACAAAGACGTCGTTAAAAATAAAATCAAACATAGTCGTTATAAGAGCTGCGTAGAGAGTCTACAATCTACGAGAGAGATACAGTATCAAATTCAAAGCGAGCGGCATCATCTTCACACAATACAAGTTATCAAAATCGCCTTGTCAGCTTTGAAGATAAGCGTTATATTTTAGAAGATGGTGTCCACACGCTCGTGCACGGTCTCTATAAAATTCCTAAATAATCGTTTCATATATCGTTTTTTTTTCATCTAAAGCCATTCAATTAATTTTTTCTTCAAGATTTTCAAAAATCAAGATTCTTTCTTCAAATCAAGATATAATTCAAGAAAAAAATCAAGATTCTTTCTTTCAATCAAGACTTTATTCAAGTCAAATAATTTTTCAAAAATCAAGATTCTTTCTTCAATCAAGATTTTATTCAAGTCAAGATAAAATGTTTCATCAACTTGGGTGCATTATTCTATACAAGATATATTTTTCAAATCATTTTTCAAAGTTAATTTAAAGGTGCTAGCAGTTTCAGGCGAAAATGCAACGGGAACTCAATAATAAAAATCTTCTCTTCTTTTTCTCAAGTCTTTGAAAAACTGTGATCGTCAAATGTCTTCGAATAGTGGCCGTGTATAAAAGGCATCGGGAGGTTAATTATTCTCCCCAAATGAATTGTTGTGTCCGAAAAATATGGCGGGTGGACGGATGGGTACGATTCATAAAAATATTTCTTGTTTCTTTCTTCAAAATACAAAATGTCTTCAAAATACAAAATTTCTTCATAAGAAGAACTTTCAATTTTCTTCCAGATAAAATGTTTCTTCAAAAGAAGAACTTTTAATTCTCTTCAAGAACTGAATTTATTTACGGTGCATAACCAAGAACTATCATTTTCTTCAAGAACTAAATTTGTTTAGGGTGCATAATCAAGAACTATCATTTTCATAGTGCATAACTAAGAAGTATTATTTTCATGGTGCATATACAAGAACTACCATTTTCAAAAACTGAATTGAGTTTCATTTATGGTGCAAAACTAAAAACTATCATTTTTATGGTGCATATCCAAGAACAATTATTTTTCTTCAAGAACTGAATTTTTTATGGTGCATAATCATGAACTATCATTTTCATAGTGCATATAACTAAGAAATATTATTTTCATGGTGCATATCCAAGAACTACCATTTTCAAAAACTGAATTGAGTTTCATTCATGGTGCATAACTAAATACTATTATTTTTACGGTGCATATCCAACAACTATCATTTTAAAGAACTGAATTTCATTTATGATGCATATCAAAGAACTGAAATAATAACTAGGGTGCCTTAAAAGTGAGCTTAAGAAACTTTTGCTACTCTTAAAATTTGCTGCGAATGACATATTTAAACCTAACACCATGCTGGTCCAAACAAAAGGCTTCTGTTCACAACACCATGCGCGTCCAAATATAAGGTTTCTGCTTAGAACACAATGCGAGTCCAAACGTGCTCACCTAAAGATGTGGTATTTATATTTATTTTTATTTTTTCTCACTCAATGAACATAAATTGTTTAAGTAAAATGTTTTTTTCTTTCTTTAAATTTCATTACAAGTCTCTCACAGAAGACTTGTGGAAAAGGATATGCAGAGTTAAAGGTGGAAAAAAATTGAGGCATTATGAATTGTTTTCATAGCGGTGGTTATGGTGGGTCCAAAATTAAAAAAAAAATAAAAAAAATTCCCCTCTCAAGAAAAAACGTGATTAAAAACTGAACTGATCTTGTTAAATCCTCTTATTGAAATTTTTATTCCCTTCTCAAAAGAACGAAATCTACATGTCTGATCCTGTACCTTCCTTATCTCTCACTTCATAATCACTTGTTACAAACTTGTTCCAACATACTCCCAAACAACCCAACTTATCAGCACTGACCTTGACCTTCCACTTCCGGTGACCTTCACAGACACAGAACATCCGGTGCAGCCGTGCAGCTGTCGCAGAACCGGTGTTTCTTATCTACTTACAACAGATAGAAAGGAAACAGGAAAGTTTTGAAAAATAAAAGATTGAAATGCTTAAAAGAAATTATATGGCATTAGAAGATAGAAGAAGTATTAAAGAACATTTTAATGATCGGCGTAGAAATCTGTGCTTCTGGGATAACAGTGATTATAGGCCATATGTACAGTCATTAAGCCATGCCAATGAATTTGATCACAGAAGATATGAAGTTAAATTGGACGGGAGAGGTGGTAGATTTGACGGGTTAAAGAAAACGCCATTATAGTTCTCCTACTTTCGATCCAGATGAACATAACGAAGACAGAAGTAGGAATAATTATTTTTATAGAGGAAATAGAAATTTGATTTGAAAATTTATTTCGTTGGGTCACCGGACTGTCAGGATGACCGAATGTGGGATAAAAAATTAAATAATAACCATATATGCATCAATAGCCGCAATAATACAAACTCAGTGATTTTATTAATAGACATGTGAAATCGCAAGAAGATTATTACAAGACTCGTGATAGATAAAAAACAGTAAGAAATAGGTTGTTGTTCTAAAGTTTGGTATCCCAGTATGAAGATGGAAGATCCAATATATGTAAAATAAAGAATTTATAGTGCAATTCTAGGTGAATTCAAGTTTCTGTGTGCAAATACATTATAGTATTGGATAATCTCATCGTTGTATTTGTAAAGTTATATTTGTATTTGTAAATTTGTATTTGTAAAATAATAAAGATCGTTTAAACTTCGATTGAAGAACTATACTCATGTAACACATCTTTTCCTTGTTCATTTTTTAACACCTTCCAATATATTTGAAATGTGTTTATGAATTCGGTTTTCCTGTCCGTCCGTGCTTTAATTCGTATAAATATACTCGCATTAACATATAATTTATATACGTTTTTAGATGAACCATGGCATGGTCGGTATTGAAAATGAAGTGCAATAATTGCTACAATTGCGTTTTCATTTGTGGTATGTTGTGGGTTTTTTAAATTTAACTACATTTTTAGCATTTTACTTGATGTGCATAAAATCTATAGATAATATACAGGGCTGCGTAAAATAATTCAGATATATTCTAAATATGAGTGATAATTGTTGAAATGGGATTTGCAAATGTGTTATGCGTTTTCCAAATTGTTTATTTACACACCATGTTTCATTTTATTAAACGGTAAAGTTGTCTTACAGTATTCTGAATTTGTTTCGTAATCTATGCTTGACGCATACATAGACTATATTACGAAAGATGACTGTTTTAGTATAAATTTCATAAATATTTAACTTATATTCCGACTGTTCTGTGAACAATTAATAAATGCAACTGTTTACATTTTTATTTATTTTCTGAGTTTATTCTTAAGCATGAACAACAGATATGAACAACATCTACAAACAGATAATGTTACGAAAAACTGTGTTCATAATATTAATTATAAACAAATATGTCGGAAAAAGAATCATTAAAAATGATTATATAAAGTAAAGGTACATATATTATGTAATTTCTAAGAAATTGTTACACAAATGTCTTAGTATGTTCATAACATCATGAGGTAAATAATACATTTTTCAATATATTATATTCGATAATTTTTTAGATCTATTTTATTAATTAATGAAAAAATCACATTATATTTTACTTCGATAAATGATTATTTAAAATTAAATACCTAATGTTCTATTAATTTCAGACTGTTGAAGAAAAAAGTAATGCATAGTCATTAATGGATGCATGTATTTACACTCATGTTCGTTTTATTTACTCTTTTACTTTTTCATCATCTCTCTTTTCTAATAAATATGATTGTATTATAATATGTGATGTTTTATTAAATCACGCACATTTTAAGAGCATCTTTAAGTTTGTGAGCTAGATATGATTTTAAATAATAAAGCGTTTCTAAAAACCTCGCAAACTTTTACTTAGTGCATACTACAGATAGAGTACTGATACTAGTTTTTAATAATAATCGTTAAATGAAAATTGTATTTAATTAATATTTCATAGTTTTATTTTAAGTTAATAAGCCTAGTCATATTAATAGATGTTATTGTATGAAATAACAAGAAGTAATATTCACTTTCATTCTTCTTATAAGTTATCACAAACCCGAATCGAACTTTATTTCGTTAGCAGTAATCATCACCAGGGATCAACACTGAATTTAAACGTCTCATATAAATTATTTCATTAAAAATACATATTATAATCAAACGTATAAAATTTATAAATTTTGCTTAAATAAAACGTTATTTAGATATTTAAAAAATAAGTCTGAAATGACAAATAAATGATGTAGGATTAACAATAAATTTATAAGTAGCAGATTCGGTATCAATAGAACACAATAAAAGAAGGCTGATACTTACAAAAAACACAAATATATACAATATGCTTTCAAAACCTTTGAAAGTAGGAATATGCAGAAGAACATTTTCTGTCTTTTACTTTAGCAGCTGTTTCCATGTCAACTCAAAAAGAGATAGAGTCTGAATTAAAAATGTTATGTATCACATGTTTCTTATTTCATCCATGCCGAAGTGAAAGTCAGGATATTTCTAAGTAGCCCATTCGAAAAAGGGACAAAGAGGAAAATATTCCATTCGTTGTGAAATAGCGAAATTTAATAAAATAAAATTAAAGCCTTTCAAAATAGTATTATTTTTATGTAAAATATTTGTTAAGCATGTAATTATCGTGTAATCGTAGCAGCATTGAATTGGTAGTATTGAAAAGTAACAGTTTTACGAATGAAAATGCGTGTTTCTTCTTAAACATGGAATCGATTTCCCTAAAAAAAAAAAAAAAAGACTTTTGATTTTTTGAGATCAGTCCCCTTCGTTGTGTAGATGAAGATGTTAAAAGTCCTTATGGGCATAATCTTGGTATAGGATGAATGAAGAAACCGTAAATTACGTTATTTCAATGCAATCGTAGTAAAAACTAATCATTGTAGTAATTGTCAAAAGTTTGTAAATATTGAAAGATCTTGAGGAAAATATTGCTAAAAGTTTGTAAAAATTGAAAAATCCCAAAGAAACACTTACTAAAACTTTGTAAATAGTCAAAAACGGAATAAAATCAATGTTTACTTTATGAAAGGGATTGCCTTAGGAAGTGTGCAAGTACTGACACTTGTCTGCTAAAAAGCACGCGTTCTCATTGGGTAGAATTTAGTGGTTGCCGATTTTTCGTTTGGCGCGCGTTAAAAAAAAAAATTGCCAAATGGCGTGTCTCGTTTGCTCTAGGATTCTGTCTGGTTTTATATTGCTTTCTTATTATACTACTTGTGTTATCAGTAGGATTTAACGTTAATCACGAAAGAAATGTTACCAAAAACGTAAATGTTATTTAAATATTACCAAAATGTTACTAAAACTTTTATGCACTTTTACACAGAATGAATAGGCACTGAGAAGATGACAGATGAATGAAATATACTAATCAACATTAACAAAATAATCTTGAATTAATCTCTAAATTGAATTGTACGTTTTCAGTCAAATGCCATTTGAAAATGACGCCATTTTTACAGGTGAAAGCCCTTTCTTTATCTCTCTTTATTCTCTTTTGAAAAATGTCTTTTCCAAAAACTTTGTCTGAAAAATTGCTATTTTTGATGCTTAGGCAAAGGTTACAATTTTAGCTTTTTAAATAAATTATTTCTTTTAAAAATAATGCCATTTTAATTTTAGGGCCTTTGAGACAATTGATGGCCTTAAATAAAACATATAGAGTGTCTGTTTAATTGTTACATGAAAATGGCATCAATAAATGTATAATCAAAAATTATATAAGGTAGTCTATTATTTCACTTTTCTATTCAACATTTGAACTAAACCTCTTGTCATTCTTTTGCAGAATTTCCATTAAAAGAATTTAAAATTAAAATTAAAATATAAAATGGAAATATATTTTTTAAATGGCCGTTGTTGTTCCATATACAAATGAACAGATTTCAGTTTAAAAAGAAATTTTAAAAATTGGTTCAGTTGAAATCCAGGACAGATAACGAAACAAACCTGCTTGTATTTTAAAACATATAGATTTTTCAGGAAACAATGTGATATTATTTCTGCGGTTGTTTTTAGAGTAGGAGAAAAAGAAATAGATGTTTACGATACTTTAAGAAGAATTTTATTAGTTAATGATTTGTAATTAGGATATTAGGTATTTTTATTAGGGTCTCTTATCTTATTCATAATAAAGAATTAAATTAATTTTTTTTAATGACATTTGCAATAACAAAATGCATTCTACTGATATAGTTTTGTTTCTACGTAAAAAGTAAAAAATCTCAATATTTTTCGTAAAAACTTTTCCTACGAGCACATTTTATCAATATTTTTAAGGCCAGGGTTATTTATCCAAACCAAGAATAGTTTTATCTTATATATTTATCTATTTATTTATTTATCTTAGTGATAAAAATGTAAAAAAAAATGCTTTTCAGATAATAAAAATGTGATATGACTATTCACTTTCTTTTAAAGTTAATGGATTTCAAAGAAATAAGTTTTAAATTTCTATTGAGATTTATAATATACCATTTGTCCTGTTGTCGCTGATTTAATTTTATTGTTACGTTATATATTTATGTAACTTTCTTTATCTTGGAAGTCTTCCATCCCAGCACATGTTATCTATATTACGTCAAATAAACAGTACAAATGATAACTAATCACAGAACACATTTTATATATCCCGTTTAAAATAGGAATATCAGAAAATGACATTATTTTTCCTACTGAACAAACATAACTCATTTCTGAATTATAATTTATTTTCTGTTTCTTTTCTAAAAAATTATATTTAAGAATATCTTTTTGTAAACATCTTGTATTATTTAAGGATATTTTGTTTAGTTACCTCTTAACAAACATTATTATTTATATTTATTCATCAATTTAATTTTATTATTTACATTTATATGCGCAAGTTGTAAAGCAAGATGTTAATAAAATATTTTTTTTTCTTTGTACATTTTTGTATACTTGGTAAGATGGCTGAACAAACACACCGAAACATTAAAAACTACAAAATGAATTCGCTCGACCTAAGAATAATTCAAGTATTACATACCAATACAATATTTTGAAAAATCTGCATCTCATGTTCCATACATTTCTATCAAAGTATAAATCTTTTTACAAAACCTTACATATATATAGCTAAATAGTTATGCAATTGCAAATATCGTGTTCAAAATATCCGTATAAATTTAACTGAAGCAGTTCGTGTACTCCTCATTAGGCAATCAGTTTTATTTCTAATACTTTCATAAAATGTAAAGTGAGCATATCCCATAGATGACAAAATGTCTATATATATTTTTTTTCAAAAAAAATGCTTTCAGCAATTTACCCGAATGCGCTGATATACTCTAAATATAAACATATATATGTTTGTAATTCGATGAAATCGTTGAAGAAGATTGGCGATAAGTCGTGCGGAATTACAGTTGAATTATATAAGTGAAGTGAGTTGTTCTTTCGATGAATAAAGCTGGACGCAGTCGTCGATTATCCGAAGAATAAATATAGTGGCAGTCGTCGTAGTGGATCCAGGCAATGAATTGACATCGTGGGTGTTTCTCCAGTATGAAGAAAAAACAACTTATTCAGAATCCCATGTTTTATTTTAAAAATCGACATGGCTGCAGTCCTCACATGATTAAATGTGCAGTGCCGTCTCTCACTAAAATAGTTGTCACAAGCTGTTATTAAAATACATCGAATATGATCATACTTCTCAACAACTATTAGGTTTAATTATTTAGAATACAAGATAAGTAAAAGGCGCAGACAGGGGACTGTTAACATTTGCAAAACGGCAAAAAACTGCGGGAAGCACGGTTACACTCGCTTTTTGTGAATAAGCGGAAAGGTACCAGATCATGACGTAGCGCGTGTTCTAACCAATGAGAGAATAAGTGATACGTGTACAATCTACGTCATGACCAATGAGGATGATAAAGTAAATAGTTCTAACATATTCTAAGCGGAAGTATTTTATAGTGAAAAGAAACGAGCGCGGGAAAACTCGGAAAGAGGAAAGGGAAAAATAAAATAAAATGGCTTTCGAAAAAACATTCGAATTCACAGAAATGATCAGAATTTATGATATAATTTAAGAGTAACTGAGAGCTTTATATTTAAGTATATTGGGCAAAATAATAATGAATTTAAAGGGAATTTAATAGAATTAAATAGAATTAATGATAGATATTATTAAGGAATAAGGAAACAGTGAAACTGTGTGTGGTGATAATTTATTATAAAACAGAGAAACATCGCGAAGGAAGATTTAATAATGTAACATATATATATATTACATTAGATATGTAACATATTATTTTGTATACATAATTTTTTGAATTTCTGTTTAGTAACATTACATGGGAAATAGTATATAATATCCTACCACCGTTAAAGAGATTCAATCAAATGAACAAAAAATGCGCGCCAATTAAGAAAACATAATTATTTAGTAAGATAAAAAGTTCTTAAAAACAATTTCAATATATTATAAAACACCCTCTGAAGCAAATTTTAAATGTATCGCAGTATTATTGAAATCGTTTTCTAAATGATTGTGTATGAAAATATGTGCACATATGTGCCGTCGTAAGTAATAATAAAATGAAATTTATAATACAAATTATTTTAATTGATTTTTAATAATAAAAAGGAATAAGGTACTCAAATGAAGTTTAACTGAAGGGCGACAAGAAATAATTCGGACAAACGTTTTAGGGCATATTTCTTTTAATAATCAGAAAATTCAAAAGTGGTTTTCATATAAACAATATATATGTGACATACAGAAAAGCTGCAATTTTCGGTAGTGGCCCTGACTCTTGCTTTTGTGTAGAAATGAGATCTTTTGAAAGAAATTCTCTAAGGTGTCGCAACGCATCCTCTAACATTATAGGTATTTCCTCCTGAACAGTGTTTCTGAGGAACTCCAAAGTTCTGGAGGCTTAGAACAAACCTTTATCTGTAAAGTTATCATGTGAAATAACCTGTCTAGTTGAAAACTTGAAAATAAAGGGCTCTGAAAGAATCTGTTAGATATGACTTAAAACTTTTCGTGTTCTTTTTGATCTAAGGTAAAGCTAGGAGAGTCTGCGCACAATTCAAAAGAATAACAATAAAAAATCTAAATATTAATTTTTGCTGAACTATCCAAGTAGTAGAAGAACAAGAGTTAGACCCCAGCAGGCGCTGTGTGCGTGGTGGAGGTGGGTACCGGAAGTGAGCCTGGTAGTGGAAGCGGAAGTGATGGAATATAAGACAGGAAGTGAAAGAAGATAAGACAGGAAGTGAACCGGAAGTGTTGGAAGATAAGAGAGGAAGTGAAGTAGGGGAGGGCTTAATTTTTTTAACCGATAAGGGAGAGAGGGGAGGGCTTATTTTTAGGGGGGGCTTAATTTTTTTTTGTGAGGGAAAAAGGGTGTCGCCCTCTACCGGTGAGAAAAGAAAGTGTGAAAAAAGTTTGAAAAAGAAGGTTATCTCTGAGATTCGAACCCGGGACTAAAATAGTACCATGGTTTGATCATTGTCGGCGGGTTTAATGATCAAGCCATGGAACTACAGCATTGAAAAGTGTTATAAGCTATTGGTTAAAAAATCACATAATCGTGGGCGTGTGATTTTAAGTGTTTAAAAGTAGATGATGTATATGTGGGGTATCATTTGTAAACATGACTTCGAGAGAGGAAGTATTGAGTGTTGTGTGTCTGTATATAACAATCTGCATTGTGTATTCGTTGATTTATGTGTTTACCGGTAGTGAAAAATTTAAAGTGGATTTTATACTGAATTTAAATGAAACGGGTAATTTATCTGTTTCGATATGATGCGATTCGATATTAACGTCTCGCGTAATAAAATTTTATGTTGTAATGAAGGCGATTTATCCGATTCCAAGTCACGCAGCAAGTTTTGGTGGTGTAAATGCCTTGTATCTTGCTGCCAAAGGCAAAGTCAAGAAGAAGACGATACAGAAATGGTTAAGCGGAGTCGACTCGTACACGCTTCACAAACCGGTTCGAAGACATTTTCCGACGAATCGAGTGATTGTGTATTCGATGGATCAACAATGGCAGACCGATCTGGTGGATCTCATCAGTTTACAAAAGTACAATCAAGGGTTTCGTTACCTACTGACGTGTATAGACATTCTCTCTAAATATGCGTGGGTGATTCCCTTAAAAACGAAACGAGGAGAAGAAGTTGTGAAAGCGTTTCAAACTATTTTTGTAACGAGAAAACCCAAGGCGCTTCAATCGGATGCTGGACAGGAATTTAAAAACCAGCTTTTGCAAAGATTATTAAAACAAGAAGGTATTCGATTTTTTACGACACATAATAATACGAAAGCTTCGGTCGTTGAACGCTTTAACCGTACCCTGAAAACTAAAATGTGGAAATATTTTACCCACAACCATACTTATCGTTATATCGATGTGTTAGACTCATTAGTGGATAGTTATAACCATACCTATCATTCGAGTATCAAGAGAACCCCAGCAGAAGTAACACCCGAGAACGAAAGCGATGTCTGGTTTACTTTGTATGGAAACTTGGAAAATGTGAAAAGAAAACCTTGTATGTTTCAACCGGGTGATGTGGTGCGGGTTTCGAAACAGAAACTGACCTTTGAAAAAGGATACGAAACCAATTGGACGGAAGAACTGTTTGTAGTGACAGAGTGTGTCACAAGAGATCCTCCTGTCTATCGAATTAAGGATTTGATGGACGAACCCATCCAAGGCACCTTTTATCCCCAAGAACTTCAAAAAGTCCAAATGAAAGACACTTATACAATTGAAAAGATTTTAGAGAAACGTACCCGTAAAGGTCGAGTGGAATATCATGTGAAATATAAAGGGTATTCAAACAAATTTAATCAATGGATTCCCTCGTCTGATTTATCTTCCTTATAAGGGAGTGCAAGAAGGTTGAAAGCGCATTTAGCAACATGTCGTTCTACTTGACATTACCCTCGGACAGTTCTAGGAATTATTTTCCCGAGAATAAAATTTCACATTTTATTACTCGATTACCCGCCCCTATCGAATTAAGAGGAGAATGGGAAGTGGGTCTTGTGGAATTTATTTACCCGCATACCTGGTATAATGTGAATAGTACGACCAATCTGATTGGATTTGACTTGAACGACGGAAAGACTATTGGTAGACGCATCCCCCCAGGATTTTATGAGACGGTACCGGATATTTTGAAAGCCATCTCTATTAAAGACATTGAAAAAAAGATTTCGTTCACCTATAATAACGTTACGAAGAGAGTGACTATCAACGTGCGAGAAAATGCTAAAGTGATTTTGGAAAACGGTCTGGCACAGATGTTGGGATTAGAACCGTCTGAAATTGAATCCTTAGATGGAAATGTAGAACAAACTGTTATGAGTTCGTATGTAGCAGATCCGTGTGCTCATTATAGAGTGTTAATGATTTATTCGGATATTGTGGAACCGCAAATTGTCGGTGATGTGTTAGCCCCCTTGTTACGAATCGTGAATGTAACAGGAAAAGACGGAGAAGTGATTTGTGCGACCTTTGATCGCCCGCATTACATGCCAATCAGTCGAAAATCATTCGACTCTTTAGAAATTGTTATAAGGACGCACCTGGGCGAATTAACGCCATTTGAGCGTGGACGGTCGTACGTGAAACTTCACTTTCGTCAAAAATATCTCTCGTGATGTTGGTTCCCTACCAGTGTTGTGCGAAATCTTTTGAAGATTATTATACACAACAGTTGGGGCATGGTTTAAACTATTACCAAGGCGCCCCTTTACAAAGAGGTTATGGATTCGGCAGATTGTTTCGGTCTATTTTTCGTGCTGCGGTACCCCTTTTCAAGTCAGGGGCGAAAGCCGTAGGAAAACAATTGTTTCATACAGGTGTAGATGTACTCAACGACCTATCCCGAGGCGAGAACATTAAAATAGCTGCCAAACGACGATTTAAAGAAGCTGGAAAAAACTTAACAGATAAAGCGGCTACGAAAGTGAAAACGATGATTGGTTCCGGTCGCCAATATAAAAAGAGAAAGCGACCCGCTAAAGTAGTCACTCAACACAAAGTCAAGAGAGCGAAAGTACACGATATTTTCGGCTAAAGATGACTGGACTTATTCACCGAGATTCTCCTGCCTGTGCTAAATCGGAATTGGACCTATTTTTAATCCCACCCACGCAAACGGCTATTGAAAAAGGATATTACGTTGAATACCACCCTCTCGCTAATATTCGCGATGGGGGGCCTGTAGAATTTCTCATCTCAGGAACCGGTGAAGATTACTCGGATTTATCTGCTTCTTACATTCATGTGAAAGCGAAAATTGTGAAATCCGACGGAACGGATCTACCTGCGGGTGAACCGGTTGCCTTTATCAATAATTCTTTAGATTCAGTTTTTCAACAAGTGGATGTGAGTGCCAACGACCGTTGCATCTCCTCTTCTAATAATACCTATACCTTTCGTGCGTACCTCGAATCGTTAGTGAACTATAGTGAAGATGCTAAAAAAACTTTGTTAAGCTGCAAGTGTTTTTACAAAGATGAGAATTTAGCAACATCGGATCCCACTAGCAACGCAAACCCTGGACTTAAGAAACGCTATGAACTGACGCAAAACAGTAAAACGTTGGATATGATTGGTCCTTTACATTCTGATATTTTTCAACAAAATCGCCTATTACTGAATATGGTGGATATGAAAATTAAAATGACTCGAAGCAAACCCGAGTTTTGTTTGATGGTGAAGAAAGATGCCGCTCGACCCTTCCACGACTATAATGTGATTTTAGAACATGCCTCTCTTTTCATTCGGAAAGTGAAAGTCAGTCCTGGTGTGTTATTGGGTCATGCCAAAGCCTTGGAAAAAACAACTGCGAAATATCCCATCGATCGAGTTCTATGCAAGACTTATTCCATATCGACCGGTAGTAAGTCGTTTATGCAAGATAATGTGTTTTTAGGAACCATGCCGAAACGTATTATTATTGGACTTTTAGATAACAGTGCTTATACAGGACAATATGATTTAAATCCCTTTTACTTTCACCATCACAACGTCAACTTTTTATGTGTTTATGTGGACGGACAACCTGTACCGAGCAAGCCTTTGGAATTGGATTTCAAGAATAACAATTATATAAGAGCTTACCATCGCCTATTCTCTGGTTTTCATCAAGACGCTGGGAATTATTTAACGCGTGAAGACTTTGCTAACGGACATACCTTATACGTGTTTGATTTAAGTCCCGATTTATGTGACGGACCTCATTTAAATTTACAACAACAAGGCAATTTACGCATCGAAATTAAATTTGCCGAAGCCTTAGAAAAAACAACGACTGTGTTCATTTACGCTGAATTTGAAAACATTATCGAAATTAGTAAATCACGTCACGTGATATGCGACTTTCCCAACTAAATGAATTCACTGCAAATTGAGAAGATTCTTACAGAAGACCCTGTTACTCGAAATTATTTTTTGGGTGTGTTTCCAAGTGATCAACTCCCTACAAGAATCGAGAACTATCCTGCCTGTTTTATCTGCAATGTGGACGCGTCTACAGAACCCGGAAGCCATTGGGTAGCCTTTTTTATGTCTTTGTCTCATCGAGTTGAATTTTTCGATTCATACGGAAATAAGCCTACCTTTTTTCAAGGACCTATAGCGAACTATGTACAACGTTTTTCACGAGTCAAGTTTAATCCGCTTGTTTTACAAACCCACGTAACTGCCGTCTGCGGGCAATATTGTATCTTTTATCTTTTTTCTCGATGTAGAGGTAAAACTTTGAAACAATTTCTATCCTATTTTATCACAGAAGATCTGTCGAATGACCGACGAGTTTATAATTTTGTAGCCAAACGTTTTGGCATCTATGCTCCTTTTTATCAATAAATGTCTGTGTAAACTGTAAACCTCTGTGTCTGTGATTATTTAAAGTGTGTTCTAATGAGTGTCTGTTTATTAACGATGGAGTTTCCACGCTTTCAACATCCTTGTACGATGCTTTTATCGGGTCCCACTCGAGTCGGTAAAAGTTGGTTTTTACGTGATTTGTTAGCAGAAAGGACCCGTATGTTTAACCCGCCTCCCGACAAAGTCGTCTGGTTTTACGGAATTCATCAAAAGCTCTTTGACGAAATAGAAAATGTAACTTTTGTGGAAGGTTTCCCAGCAGATTATCGCAAGTATTTAGGGACCGATTCCCTTATTATTTTAGATGATTTAATGGCGGAATGCGGTGACGACGAACGACTCACCTATCTTTATACAAAGGGAAGTCACCATTTAAATATTAGTGTTTTATTTATCACGCAAAATTTGTTTCATAAAGGTAAAGAAATGAGAGGTGTTTCACTCAACAGCCAATATTTATTTCTGTTTAAAAATCGTCGTGACATGAGTCAAATTATTCATTTAGGTCGTCAGTTATACCCAAGTCAAAGTAAATTTTTTCAAGAAGTTTTTGAAGACGCCACTAAAAAACCGTTCTCATATTTACTCGTGGATTTAAGAAATGAAACGGATGAACACATGCGCTTAAGAACACAAATCTTACCCGGACAAACGCAGTATGTGTATACCCCGAAAAAGGGTTTAAAAAGAAAATCATTTACATCTTAATTCAGTTGCGATCATGACAGTGACGGAGAAACAACGTCGCGACTTGGAATTGATTCATACATGTCCAAAAGCTTTACGTAGACAACTTTTTAAAAAATTACCTTCTCGATCGGTAAAAGTTATCTGCGACTGTTCGTTGAATGTGTTGAACGGAAATATACCTTTATCCAAATATCAGAAAAAGACTTTAAAGAAATATAAAACTACACTTAGAAAAATTAGCATAAAGAAAGGTCCTCTGTTTCAAAAAAAAGAAACTGATTATTCAAAACGGAGGCTTTTTAAATATTTTAATACCAGCTGCGTTGAGTGTGTTAACGGGACTTATCAATGGAGTTCGCCACTAAATATGCCCTCGTGCCAGAAGAAGAGTTGACTCGAAATGTGCCTACTAAAAAACAAATGACAGAATTTGATGCAGCCATGTCTAAAATACTCAACAGTGCACGACCCGATTATGAAAAAGTACAAATGTACTATGAACTGTTAAAACGGAAAATGAATTTACAAGAATTTAATGTTCCTTGGAGATCGAAGCCATTTGAGGAAGATGAACCTCACAAGACGGAACCTGAAGTGGAACCTGTTAAGACGGAACCTGTTAAGACGGAACCTGTTAAGACGGAACATGATAAACTAGAATCCCCTTACAAGATAGAAACAACCCAAGAGACTGCTTACGACGAATTTGTGATAAATTCAGTACCCAAACACATGAAGAAACATGCTAGTAATTTACTCAAGTTTCTGAAATCAAGCAACATGAAATGGGACCCGGCTGGAAATATTATGTATAATGGAAACACCCTGGAAAATGCAAACTTGGCTGAACTGTTTCATCTTATTTTTAATGTTAGCAAGAAGCCACCTGTGAAACCACCAACAGAATTTTTAAGGGCTCTTCGTGAAATGGGAGTACCCTCCAACACGATTAAAAATAAATATTTATCATTAGAAGCCTTAAAGGACAAGCCTAAAAATGTATCCCCTCGAATGAATTTTGTAAAACCCAAAAATAGATCTGTTACGAAACCTAATGTATTACTCAAACCTACTTGGTCAACTTTATTTTAATAAAACTGAATTGAAATGTATCCCTTTGTGTATTTTCTATAACGAGTTTACATAAAAACAAATAAAATAATAAAATTCGACACTTACCCTTAAAAACACATCCACTCTAGCTGTTGATCTTCACACAACTAACCTTACAACCTTATCTTTAGTAGGGGGCGCTGCCATCGCCGTTAGAGGCGCTACCCGTCTTGCGGTGTGTGATGTCATTTCCGGTTTGAGATAAAAATAAACTTTAAATACACTCGCACTGTTATTTTTCCTCGCTAGCAGTGATCTGTTTAGACGTGATGGGTAATGACATTACGTATTGGTCTAAACTTGTCCAGACTTGTTTTTCTGCAGTATGTTTATTAAGATGAGTCATCATTCGCTTATCCCGGTTGAGTTGTCCAAACTTGTTTTTGTGCGCTACATCTATTTGGGTAAGTCATTGTTTTGTTTACTTTTCTTGTTTGATGTTTACAAATCCTTAGCATAGACTTTACTATAACAGATTAGCTTAAACTTATTTAAAATAGATTTTAATTTTTCTCTTATATTTATAAAGTTATTTTCATGTTATAAATAGATTAAAATCTTGCATATTTTTTAATTTAACCAGCTTAATATTAAACACTAGAAAAAATGAGTATTTATAATACTATATTAAAAAAATAGATTTATATTTAAAAAATTTCTATTTGTAAAGTTATTTTCGCAACACAAATAGGGTAAAAAAATTCTAACACTCACGAAACAAGAAATTATCTTAAAATATTAGTTATAATTAAACTTTGTAATGTATATATTATCAAAAATTTAATCGGCTTCATTTTAATCACTAGAAAAAAATCAGTATTTATAACACTATATTAAAAAAAATAGATTTATATTTAAAAAATTTCTATTTGTAAAGTTATTTTCGCAACACAAATAGGGTAAAAAAATTCTAACACTCACGAAACAAGAAATTATCTTAAAATATTAGTTATAATTAAACTTTGTAATGTATATATTATCAAAAATTTAATCAGCTTCATTTTAATCACTAGAAAAAAATCAGTATTTATAACACTATATTGTAAATAGATTAAATGTTATTCTTATTTTCAAAACATAAATAGGATAAAATTTTGTTATAACACACACGAAATTATCTTAAAATACTAGTTATAATTAAACTTTGTAATGTATATATTATCAAAAATTTAATCAGCTTCATTTTAATCACTAGAAAAAAATCAGTATTTATAACACTATATTGTAAATAGATTAAATGTTATTCTTATTTTCAAAACATAAATAGGATAAAATTTTGTTATAACACACACGAAATTATCTTAAAATACTAGTTATAATTAAACTTTGTAATGTATATATTATCAAAAATTTAATCAGCTTCATTTTAATCACTAGAAAAAAATCAGTATTTATAACACTATATTGTAAATAGATTAAATGTTATTCTTATTTTCAAAACATAAATAGGATAAAATTTTGTTATAACACACACGAAATTATCTTAAAATACTAGTTATTTAAAAAAAAAAAAAAAAAAAAAAAATTAAAATGTTAAGTATATTTAATTAAGGTTTTACATTAATATTTCTTTTAAAAAAAAAATATATATATAATTTGCAAATTTAAAAACTGTTTTCTTTTAATTATAAAGCTTGATTATATAATTGTAGCGGTTTTAAGTAAAACCACTTTAAGACATACACGAAACGGGACATTTATTCAAATTTAATCACGACGACGACAACAAGTCTAACACAAACCATCGTTCACATTAACGAAACGACACATGTCATTCAAATTTAATCACGACGACGACAACAAGTCTAACACAAGCTACCGTTCGCATGTTATTCAAATTAAAACATGACGACAACAAGTCTAACACAAGCTACCGTTCACATAATCGAAACGGGAAATGACATTTATTTAGATAAAAGCATGTAATACTTCGCAAGGTATGCTTTAAAATATAACCTAAGTCTACCCTAAGTCTACAAAACAAGTTATCTCTACTATATTTGAAAACAAGACTAAAACTACTTCATTGTGATAGACACCATAACATTCCAACAATATGTTATTATGTATCCGGAATAACAAGTCTTTTGTTAAAATATATTTAAGATGATAATATGTCAAACTTTTGGTTAATGATATAAACATGACCTAACTTTACATACATAATCTGTAAAATTAGGATTTTACACCATATCTGCAATTTCCTGAAAATTTAAATATCTATTGCGTCATCACTAAGACCCAACATGGGTTATGTTAGTCCAATGAAAACCAATTTTCAAATCAGTAGTTAAACATTGGTCAAAAATTTAATCAGTTTTATTTTAAAGATAAAATTTAAGGTTTTAAATACAAGTTGGTTAGTATCAAACATTAGTTACGTGCATCAGACGCTCTCACTGAAACATTAGTTACGTGCATCAGTCGCTCTCACTGAAACATTAGTTACTTGCATCAGTCCCTTTTACTGAAACATTAGTTAAGGAAATTAGACGTTCTCACCCAAAAAATCTTTAAACATGAATCAAGAACAAATGTTAAATGTAAGTTTAAATTTTGTATTTATACATACCTATTTTCTTAAAATATAAAGTGCTATTTTACTGAAGTTTTAATATTTATTTAAAGTATGTATAAAACTTATATCAAATCCATATAATTATTTAAATTTTTATAACATTTACATCAAATACTTACAATTATTTTTTGTTTTTACTCGAATTTTCTTAAGATTTAAAGTACTATTCGTATAATTTTTAGTTAACTGAATTTTTATTTTGTCGAATCTTTAATATTTATAGTGTGTGCATAATCATTTTCTCAAACCTTAGGTCTATTTAGTCAAATACTTATAATTATTTTTTGTTTATACATACCTATTTTCTTAAAATATAAAGTGCTATTTTACTGAAGTTTTAATATTTATTTAAAGTATGTATAAAACTTATATCAAATCCATATAATTATTTAAATTTTTATAACATTTACATCAAATACTTACAATTATTTTTTGTTTTTACTCGAATTTTCTTAAGATTTAAAGTACTATTCGTATAATTTTTAGTTAACTGAATTTTTATTTTGTCGAATCTTTAATATTTATAGTGTGTGCATAATCATTTTCTCAAACCTTAGGTCTATTTAGTCAAATACTTATAATTATTTTTTGTTTATACATACCTATTTTCTTAAAATATAAAGTGCTATTTTACTGAAGTTTTAATATTTATTTAAAGTATGTATAAAACTTATATCAAATCCATATAATTATTTAAATTTTTATAACATTTACATCAAATACTTACAATTATTTTTTGTTTTTACTCGAATTTTCTTAAGATTTAAAGTACTATTCGTATAATTTTTAGTTAACTGAATTTTTATTTTGTCGAATCTTTAATATTTATAGTGTATGCATAATCATTTTCTCAAACATTAGGTCTATTTAGTCAAATACTTATCAAGACTTAACTTAGTTAAAATTATTCTTTAAAACTATTAGTATATAAATAGTTAAAGCTTTACTTTAAAAAAATGTATTAGTTTAATTTATTCCACTTATTTTTAAATGTAAATTTTATTGTTCCAAAAAGTATCAATTTTTTTTATTTATAATTTTTAGGAAGAATTTGAAAACGCACAAGAATTTGAAAACGCACAAGAATTTGGCACAGAATTTCATGAGGTATATATTAATAACATAAAGAAATATATATATATATCACTTAATTTTAACCTAATTAAAAAATTATTATTTATTTTAGATAATTCAAAATCAAGATATTGATGATGATGAAATTCTAATTTTAAACGAAATAGTCCCTCATCCACATCTGGAGGAAGTAAGGCAGAATAGGGCAGAGCCAGACCCACTATTGCTGCAGGCTATTACACAGTTCGTGAATGAAAATAGACAAATACCAAATCCAAATCAGGTAAAAATAGTAATAACAAAAAAAACTTTAATTTCTCTAAAAACATGCATTTCTCTCTAAAAAAAATTTTTTTTTTTTTTAATTATTTTTAGATATGTTCATGTTGTTTACAAAGTGGTGCGAATTGGAAATCACCCTGCGGCCACAATTTCCATGATCATTGTATCATCTCATGGGGTAGAAATCACGTAAAGAGATGCACCTTCAATGGATGTGGTGGAAGATTTGTAAATGATGACCTCACCAACCATATCTACCCATCACCAACAATCCAAACTTGTAATTATTGTAAACGTTCTCAACCCCAGACACAGTTACGGTCATTCGGGTGCGGCCACAATTTCCATGATCATTGTATCATCTCATGGGGTAGAAATCACGTAAAGAGATGCACCTTCAATGGATGTGGTGGAAGATTTGTAAATGATGACCTCACCAACCATATCTACCCATCACCAACAATCCAAACTTGTAATTATTGTAAACGTTCTCAACCCCAGACACAGTTACGGTCATTCGGGTGCGGCCACAATTTCCATGATCATTGTATCATCTCATGGGGTAGAAATCACGTAAAGAGATGCACCTTCAATGGATGTGGTGGGAGATTTGTAAATGATGACCTCACCAACCATATCTACCCATCACCAACAATCCAAACTTGTAATTATTGTAAACGTTCTCAACCCCAGACACAGTTACGGTCATTCGGGTGCGGCCACAATTTCCATGATCATTGTATCATCTCATGGGGTAGAAATCACGTAAAGAGATGCACCTTCAATGGATGTGGTGGAAGATTTGTAAATGATGACCTCACCAACCATATCTACCCATCACCAACAATCCAAACTTGTAATTATTGTAAACGTTCTCAACCCCAGACACAGTTACGGTCATTCGGGTGCGGACACAATTTCCATATAAATTGTGTCTGGTTCACCCAAATAAGACCCAAATTTACATGTCCAAATTGTAGAAATATGTTTTCACCATTTAGCATTGTATAAAAAATGTAAATTTGAAAAATAAATAGATTTTTTAATTTTATATTTCTAATTTATTTTTAATATAAAACAGTCACATAATTTTATAGGTATAATTTTTTGCAGATATTTTTTCTTTTTCAGATATTTTTTCTTTACAGGTATTTTTTCTTTTACAGGTATACTAGTGTGTTGTAATTGGTTAGTTAAATGTCTTCATGTAGGTCTTTCTAAGGGATCCTAACTCATATTGTCAGAAGGTTAAAAAAATTCCGAACAGTTAGGTCGACGAGTGCGAGAGGTAGCACATATATTTCTTTTACAGGCATTATTTTTTATAGCAGGCTTCCTACCACTCGAGTAAAAAGCACTTATCCTATTTCATTGCGAAAAGTTGTATATATATATTTATTTTTCATCCTGTTGTATATAATTAATCTCTACAAAGAAATTTATGGACGATGAACCTATTTCGTTGCGAAAAGTTGTATATATATTTATTTTTCATCCTGTTGTATATAATTAATCTCTACAAAGAAATTTATGGACGATGAACCTATTTCGTTGCGAAAAGTTGTATATATATTTATTTTTCATCCTGTTGTATATAATTAATCTCTACAAAGAAATTTATGGACGATGAACCTATTTCGTTGCGAAAAGTTGTATAAAAATTCTGTATATATTGATTTTTTACTAATCAATACAAAAAGTATTGTTTGTTGTATGTGAATCGAAGGCAACAATGAGTGGTGTGGCGGCCATGCGACCCCTGCTCAGTCAGATAATACAACCTATATAAAATTATTTAAAATTTTGTATAGGTTGGGGGGCCTTTAGCTATCACATACATCAAGCAAGGCTTGTTTTTTTTTTTTTTTTTTTTTTCTAGGTTCCGTGAAGCTGGATTTCCTCATAGACACTCTACAACTTTAGCAGACGTCACACATCTGATTTCTTGTATGACACAACTCTCGCTTAAACATAATAATAATAATTAAACCCTTTTATTTCGTTACAGGTCTCTCGCAGATGACTGATGAAGCAGGATTGACAGATTTAAAAAAAAAAAAATTGTGGCGTTATGAATTGATTTCATAGCGGGTGGTTATGGTGGGTCCACAAAAAAAAAAAAATATTGTACATTCTGTTAACATTATTATTTTTAAAGCAGGCTTCCTACCCCTCAACTCCACTCGACTTTGCTGAAGCATAATAATAATTAAACCCTTTTATTTCGTTACAGGTCTCACGCAGATGACTAGTGTAAAAAATAGGTAAAAAAAAAAAAAAAATGTGGCGTTTTCATAGCGGGTGGTTATGGTGGGTCCACAATAAAAATAAAAAAAAAATTCCCTGACAAGAAAGAATCTGATTAAAACCCTTTATTTTCCTACAAAAAAATTAAGCCCCCCTAAAAATAAGCCCTCCCCTCTCTCCCTTATCGGTTAAAAAAATTAAGCCCTCCCCTACTTCACTTCCTCTCTTATCTTCCAACACTTCCGGTTCACTTCCTGTCTTATCTTCTTTCACTTCCTGTCTTATATTCCATCACTTCCGCTTCCACTACCAGGCTCACTTCCGGTACCCACCTCCACCACGCACACAGCGCCTGCTGGGGTCTAACTCTTGTTCTTCTACTACTTATCCATGCATAATTTTTACTTCATTTGTTTTTTATGCATTTCCATTGCTATTTTGTTGTTATGTTGTAATTTAATAGAAGAGTTGTAAGAAAACCAAAAAAGTTATTTTGTGCAATCTGCCCTTACAGGGTTGGTGTGATTGCGCACATGGGTAGGAGAGATTGTTACTAATAATAACTACAATTAAATTGTTTATAATAATAATTACACTTAAATGACATTGTTGTAAGGTTTTTGTGAAGAAATATTATTGTATTAGGAGTGAATATTTCAACCTAATGATTAAAGGATCAGAAAAAGGAAATAATTTTAAAAACGATTAAAAAATTTTAATTTAAGGAAAAAAAAATAAAGAATCAGAAAAAGCAAGTCCAGATAAGATTACAAAATAACATTAAGTTAGTTGATAACACGTTTAACTTAAAATTACACCATTTCTAATTTTTTATTTCTTATGCAAATTTACCAATAAGCTGCGTAATCTCTCCTAGCATTGAAACTAATGGGAACAATGCGTCATCTCTCCTAGCACTGAAACTAATGGGAACAATGCGTCATCTCTCCTAAGTAGCAGATGCGCAAACTCTCAAATTTCGGTAGGAGAGATTTCGAGGCCTTTTATATAAACATGGCTGCTACTAAAACGAACCGTTGATGTTCACACTGTTAGTCTAGATTAGTAGATTATGAGAAATCGTTTAAGTTAAAAATATTTTGTACTACTGACATTGTATAGAAATTCTGATGAATAGCTATGAAAATTCAAGCACTTACTTTGGGTAAAAAAAAAATAGCATTGCTTTATCTTAGACGCTCAAAACAATTAGCGTGCACTTTCAAGTAGACACTCCATTACTGCTGTTGTACAACTACCGGGAGTCGTTGTGCGCTCACTCTACTTCTTCCACCGAACCTCTAGGTGCGCAATCTCTCCTGGCTTTACCGTATGTAAATTTTGCTCGAGAGTTCATTTTTCATTTTCCATGTTCTCTTGGCTCCATGGACACAGAACATCCTCCAATACAGTTTAACGGTATGTTTCATGGTTGATTATCACGACTTATCAACAAAATCAATCGATATAACGCCAGTTGAAGAAGCTCCACCTCAAGGGAGTGGGACTTGTGCCGTCTTTTGATACCGATTGCGGAAAACAAATGTATTTCGCTAAAAACGATTGTTTCATTCAGTATTGCCCACTTCGTCAGTGCTAACTTTGAAAAATGAATTTCCCACTGATATTAAGTGGCCCGCTTCATTGATTCTATCCATTTTTGAAGTCTTTTCATTTTGTGGTTAGAAGTTTTTGCAACTATTACACATTGCAAAGTTGCTATCCTATTGATTAATATTCATCTCGTTTTCGGCTTTTCTCTTCAAAATGTTGGAAATGCGTCGAATCGTATTTACGGCCACTTTACGTTTTATTGAAACGTTGTCTGTTCGATTTTTAACACTTTCCAACCTAGTTGAAAAGTGTTTACGACTTCGGTTTGTCTGGCCGTCTGCCGTCTGCCATCTGGCCGTCTGGCCGGCTGTCCGGCTGTCCGTGCTCTAACTCCCGTAAATATGCTCGGATTGCTCTGCAATTTTTATATGTTATTGTCGTTATCCATAGCATGTTCCCTATTTCAACGAAAGTGTATAGCACTTATAGTTTTTTTACAGGGATACTCAAACGAATTCCGTTACATTGCGGTCTATCGGGAAAAATCATTTGCGGTTTATTTAAATAATCTTTCACTATTTTAAACGCATTGAAATTTATATATATCACTAAGGTGCATTAGAAGAAGCTTAATATGGAATAGGATGTGCATAGCACTTATAGTTACTTTACAGGGACAGTCAAAAGAATTCCGTTACATTACGTCTATGGAGAAAAATCGTCTGCGGTTTATTTAAATAATGTTTCACTATTTTAAACGCATTGAAATTTATATATATCACTAAGGTGCATTACAAGAGCCTTACAACAGAATATTTTGTGTATAGCAGTCATCGTTCATTTACAGGGACACACAAATAATTCTCTACTGTCTGTTAACAATAATTCCTGGAAGTGCGTTTTAAGTTACTGAACGCGATTTTATTTTTAACTCGCTTTTTGTCTATTACGTGGTGTGTATAAATTCTGTAGATCCTATACAGGGAAGCACAAAAGTTCGCGGACACATTTCCGTTTGTTGACAGAAACTCCAGAGGGAGAATTTTAAACTGTGCTACGCGTTTCCTAACTGAACTAAAATTTAGCATCCTATGTAGTATATATACAAATCTATAGATCCTATACAGGGCTGAATAAAAGTATTCGGATATTTTTCTGAATATTGTATATGTTGGAAATTCCTGAAATTATGTTTTTATATATGTTCTGCGTTTTCTAAAATGTTTACTTAGATGTTATCTTTTAGCTTATTAAACGGTATGATTTATAAAATTATTTTGGAAGCGTTGGAAAGTGTTACATAATCTATGCTTGACGCTTGATTTTTCGTTCTTGTTATTTTTGTTTTGTCTGTCGTTATTATGGCGAAGCTTTTGGAATTGCTTCAGGGCATCCGACGCAGCTTTAAATTGGAACTTTCAACACCCGAACGAACTTCCGAACGAATGCATTAATGTAAGAAACACATTTTCCTAGGATGCAAATATGAAAAAGCTTAAACAAAGTGTATCATTTGGGTCCAATGTTTATTACTTTCTTCTATCTTTACAAGAAGAAAGTATTGGATTCATGAACATTTTCGACTTCCGGTTTTCGGCGGATTTATACGTTTTAGAAGGTCCTGAACACGATTTGACTGTTTATAGAAAATGTCTTTCTGTCTGTCTGTCTGTATTTGACAAAAATTTTGTGGGCGCTCTATCTAAAGACCTAATGCACGAAATTTGATAAAACTTTATATTCAGTTAGTCCCTGATATAAATTGGTGTTTATTAGTTTTTGGTGAATATCGTCCAACAGGTGGCGCTGGTATGCTGCATTTTTCGCGATTTCCGCAATAGCGCTATCTCAAGAACTGATGCACTCATTTTCATCAAACTTCAGATTCAGTTAGACCTTGACATAAATAGACGCTGATTACGTTTTGGTGTAGATATCCCAATAGGTGGCTCTGCTATACCACTTTTTTCATGATTTTTACGATAAATATGTCTCAAGAGCTAATGCACTGATTTTCATCAATCTTCAGATTCAGTTAGATGTTGACATAAATTGTTGTTGATTTGGTCTAAATCTCCCAATAGGTGGCGCTGCTATGATACATTTTGCAGGATTTACACGATTTTAGCAATAGTCATTATCTCAAGAACTAATGTGCGGAATTTAATAAAACTTTAGTTAGACCTTGATATAAATTGGTGCTGATTCTTTTTTCGTGTTTGCGAAACCTGTGTGAGATAGAAGAAAGTTTTGGTATTGACACATCCGACTAGTTTCTTATGTAAAGATAAAGAAATTCGTAGTCGAGTTTAGTAATGCTTTTTATTCCAGTTCGAAGTATGACCGAGTTTGTAGTATGGGAAAAATATAAAGTTATAATGAGTTAAGTGTAAGGATATGATGAGTTCTCTAAGATTTTGTGCATATTTAAAATTAATTAATAATATTAGAGGAGCCGAATTTGGATCACTTCACTTATTTTCAGTTGTAACTCACTTCATTTTTGGAATATCTGCAAAATATCACTATACGGGGTCAGCGATTTTTTTTTTTTTTTGAAAATCTTAAATTTTATTTTAATTTGAAAAAAATTGTCAAAAGTGGTCCAAATTCAGCGACTGGTCGCTTGTTGAACACCCAGTCTCCTAAATTGGACCAAACAATATTAGGCTGTTTTAAATACCTCAGGTTTGTAGTTATTCCTTTCAGTCATTTTCTTTCCAATTGAATTACGCCTATTTTTTAAAACTTAATGTTCCAATTGCTTTTGTGTTTTGAGAGCTTCCTTTTTGTAGTTTTTTTTTTTTCATTTTAAGGTTTACTTTATATGGCGAAGATGTAAACCCAGATGTTTTTTGACTGCCTCTGTACTTTGACTTAACTGATTTTGGCAAGGGAGATAACATTTCTAATGATTCTTTGACTCTTTTGGGGTGTTTTATAGCTGCAGCCTTCTTGCCGGCCAACAACAAAGTTTATTGCATAAACATGTAAAATATATATTTTTTATGTTTATATAGGTCTAAACTGTATACAACAATTTATCGAGATATAAAAAGAATTGAGTTAAAATATTCGACAACTTGCATGGAGATAGTAATCCATTATAAATTATTTTTAAAAAATAGTGTCCAAACCATAATCCTCAAAATTTATTATTTACTTTTCAAATTTATGATCCTATATCTGGTCTATTTAAGCAACTGAAAGTAGTCCAATTAAGGCAACTGCACAATTTTTTTAAACAGATAATCTCAAGACTAACAAGGAGAGTGCCAAGCTTGGTAATCACAGATTTTGGTTATTTTTATATATGTTGAAGGGTAGAAGCCCCTTAGTCTCAGGTTCAATGGATTTTATACAATGCTCCTCAGTTCTCGAGAAATGGGGGAGGGGGTCTAATATTATAACACAACTTGAATACTTACTTTGTAACGAAGTAACTACATTAGTCGTAGCTCAGTTGGTATGGCGTCTGCTCCTGGTTCGATGCCGGAACGCGCTACATTCGTTTTTCTTAATTTTTTTTATAAATATACTTGTAATTATAATTTAATAATCTCAATAAAAAAAATTAACATAATTAAATTTTAATTTAGCATTTTTTTTTTTAAATCACTTCGTGATTGTAAAGAAACATCATTTATAAATTGCCTTAACAAGGGAAGTCAATAAGATGATAATTCTAGTCTGTTTTTAAAGTAAGAAGCATAATTATATTAAAATTCAGCATAAGAATTAAATTACAAAATATTTATGTTTTATTTTATTGTAACTAGAGGGCGCCACAAAAGACGTTGGTTTTTTTATTTTATTATTATTATTTTTTTAGTTTGGTCTTTGTTTTCAATCTTTATCACACAAGTGCGTATCATTCTATAACAGCTTATCATCGTATAAAAATGGAAGAAGCAAGCTGTAGTCCACAAGAAGATCAATCTGAAGTGCCGGGATTCGATGAAAATCCGAAAAGTGATATCACAAATGCGTTGAAGTACTGTAAAATTTTATGCAAAACAATGGATTTTTAACAAATAATCCAGCATCTGAAATATCTTCGTTTTCTATTGCGATGGGAGAAGAATTCTATAATTCGATAGTAAATATGCTGATTTTGTAACGGTTTTTGAATTTTTACTATTCAATAATAGATCCAATTTTTTAAAGATCTTTAAATGATGAGAAATGTTTAATAATGGCTTAAAAATCAAAAATGCTAAATTTAAATTTAATTATGTTAACAAATTTTTTTATTGAGATTATTAAATTATAATTACAAGTATATTTATTTAAAAAATGAGAAAAACAAACGTAGCACGTTCCAGCATCGTATCCGGGCCGCCGGAACAACGAGCAGACGCCATACCAACTGAGCTACGACCAACGCAGTCGTTTTGTTACAAAGTAAGTATTTAAGTTGTGTTATAATATTATAACTAAAGAGCGCCACTAGTAACTTTGTAACACAGTATACCCGTTACAAAGTAAGTAATTAATTTGTGTTATTATATTAGACCCCCTATTTCTCAAGAACTAAGGAGCGTTGTATAAAATCCATTGAACCTAAGACTAAGGGGCTTCTACCCTACAACATATATAAAAATAATCAAAATCTGTGATTACCAAGCTTGGCACTCTCCTTGTAAGAACAAAATCGAAAGCAAACAAATCCGCGTGAAAAGTATGCGCAATAAACGCATGTATTTAGATATGTATACAAAGCATAACAACTTACCTTACTTTTAAAGTATTCTCTTACGTTTACTAGGAAAAAATTAGATCAAAACAGCAAATTTTATGTTTTTCTAAAATTGTCCGAAAACAGCCCGTAGAAAATGGGTGCTTCTTCTAATCACAAATGATGTCATTCTGATAAGTGGGATTTTAGTGGAGACTGTCGTCTCTTTCTGTAATTAACGGCAGAATTGCAACGGTCCATTTAAAGTAGTTCTTGTGATAGAGTGCCCACAATATTTTTGTCACATACAGAAACACACACAGACAGACTGACGAAATCACGAAATCACCCTCTCGTGGAGATCCAGCCGTTAAGCATAGCAACTTTTCTCCACGAGAGGAAACATGTATTGAAAATTCCTATTTTAGAGTACAGATGTTGAATATTACATTAGAGATTAAAATAAAATTGGTACAAAATTACTTTTTACAATACTGGATGAGATCACAACATTCTTAATACTAAAAAAAATAATAATAATAATAAAATTATGTAAGAAAAAGTATAAAAGAAAGTAAATAATACTGTGTGATACAGCAACAATACTACCATAATACTGAATAATACTGAACTGAAGTAGATAATAATATTGGATAGAAGTAAGTACTAAATGAAGACAGAGTGACGCACAGACAGACAGACATTTTCTAAAAACAATCAAATTGTGTTTTTTTAAATTGTGTCTAAAACGTATAAATCTGCCGAAAACCGTAAGTGGTTTTTGTTCCCGAATCCAATACTTTCTTCTTGTAAAGATAGAATAAAGTAATAAGTATAATATTTAGTAACATTTGTAACAGATTAGCGGATATCTATAGCGCATTTATAATTTTCGATTGTATCAAGATTGTATATAGATTTATCAAAGGGACGATTTACCGCGATTTTAGTAAAAATCTGTCTTTTAATATTTCTTGCGTAAAAACTGTATGGAATATGAGGGTTAGCAATTTTTTTTTTAATCGATTCAGAACATTTTTAATGCATATTCAGAAGCATGTCCTAATGAATGAAAAGATAGACTTTTTATGTTTTAGAGAATAAACAAAATCAATTAATTAAATTCTGTTTCATAAAAAATCTCATTTATGAGTGAACATGTTATTAATGTTTTAGGGGTTATCTATAAATAAATAATGAATTTGAATAAATAGAAACTTACATTTATGTCGGCGGCCAGATATCTAGGTTTTATTGTATATTTAAAAATAAATTATTACATTTGATTGTATAATACAACTTTTTTCGGTAGCTTACAAGTTATCAAGGTTTTAGTGTTTATGAATAATTAATTATTGATATTTGTTCAAATAAAAACGCAGATTTATGAGGGTGGTGAATAATCAAAAATTTAGTGTCTGCCTTGTAATATTTATGTTCGATGTATAACAGCACACAATTACGAGTATGACAAGTTTTCGAGACGTTAATGCATATATATGATCAATTAATGTTATTGAATAAAAACGTAAATTTATGAGAATCACGAGTTATCAATGTTTTAGTGGAAGTACATATCGAGTTTGTAATATTCGACTGAATTAAATAGTAGTTTTATGAGTGTGACGGAGTATTGGGGTTTTACTGTATTCATTGGATCAGATATTTAATGTATTGTATGATTATAAATACAGTATACGATTGTAATTAATTATTGAGGTTTTAGGGCATATATATATAACGAATTTATCATATTCTATTGTATAAAACGAAGCTTTATCAAAAGGACATCAAATGAACTTATATATTAATATTTCTTGCTTAAAGACCCAGATTATGAAAGTGACGAGTCATTAAAGTTTAATTGTAAATCCACACAGAACACATCTGGTGCTTATCCAGAAAAATGTTGCATTGACTGAAAATATACACTTTTAAAAGTGACGAGTTACCAAGATTCTAGAATATGTCAAGTAAGTATAATGATGATATTTGCAATATATGAACACAGTTTAAGGAACGTTATCGAAGTTTTAATGCAAAAATAAAATGGATTTGTTTAAATTCGATTTAATAAAAATTCTGATTTACTTACGTAACGAGTTATCGAAGTTTTAGGGCTTATCTTTTTATAAATAATGATATTTGAATAAATGGAAATATATATTTAATCTGCTGCGTGTTGTTAAAGTTCTGCTGGGAATACATGCGGTATATAGTATATGCCATTCAATGAAAACGTTCAGTTATGAGGATGTCGAGTTATTGAATTTTATCTTCTTAGTGAGCAATTGTGTCATCTAAATGTACATTTTTGTAAATGTGCTGTTAGTTTAAATTTACCTGTCAATTAAAAATACACTTTGACTAATTTTCATGCTGTCTGACTTGTCTGCCTGGCTAATACATAGAATAACAAATGAAATAATTGTAGGATAAGGGTGTTTTACACCGGATTTTCCTTGCTGCCTGTTTGCCACCGGAGTTTTTTATTTAGTACATGCTACCGAAATTAACTCCAAGCAGACCAGTCGCGGTAAGGATGCCGCTAGTGCAGGCATATAGCGTGAGCACTTCACATGTATAACATTCCCATAAGCCATAGCACGTTTCACAGCTAAACCGGCTTCTTACTCATTTCCTTGTTTCTTTTTTATTCTATGGCCTAATAATCTGTCAATTAATGTCCTATCAGCTTATTGGCCTATCGCCTAATTGTCTGTCGGCCAAATGTATGCTGCAGAAATGGCCCTGTAGAGTAAATGTCTGTTTCGGCTAAATATCATGTCAGCTATATGTCGTAGTCGGCTAAATGTCCTGCCTGCTAAATGTGTCTGCCCGTTAAATGTGCAGGGTGATTATAATTTAAGTCCCACATTCAAAATGCTGTAAAAAAGGAATGACTTCAAATTTGAACTGAATATACTGGAAGAAGGGGGAAAACGGTATGGCATAAGAAAGAAAAAGTTCCAAAGTGTATCAATAGATGGCGCTGTAAGCGGCACAACGAAAGTGGATTCGACTGCAAGTGACATATTTAATCAAAATACGACGGCTTTGGCATGAGTTGCACACAGGGCCTGATTAACGCACAGGCCAACTAGGCCACTACCTTGTGCCCACTGCTGATGGGGGCCCCAAAATGAATAAAATTATTTAGAAAAGTTTCTTAAAAATGAAGTTTTCTGCAATTATTTTCTCAAAAATAGAACAAAAAATTTTGTTTAACTTGTCAACTGTATCACAATATCTAATAATAATCCTCGAAAAAAATTCTAGCTACTATTTTAATTTGAGGGGCTCCCGAAAAGTTGCTGGGCCTTAGGCCCCAGACGACCTTAATCGGGCTCTGGTTGCACAGTAAACTAACCATGTTGTTCCATGTGCATGAGTGTTTCGGTTGTTTGAGGGAAAAAAATGAGTTCCAAATCAGTGAACAGTTGCGGTACTGTTAGTGGAAAGCCCATCCACCACGCAGAGCGCGATCCTTCATTGAGAGCCTCGTGAGAAGCTGCTCAGATGCAATATGTGGACCTAATACTGTAATATTATTAAGATAAACCCGAAACGATTTTTCCCTATAAATCAGATTTTAACGGAATATACTGCGCGTCCTTGTGGAAGAACTATAATTGCTACTTACTATGCACTTTATAGAATGTATGTTGCATTGCTGCACAGAAAAAGTTTTTTCCCCATTGAACGCAATGCAACAAAATAGTTTTGAGTGTCCCTGTCACTTAACCAGAAATTGTATACACTTCATTTTCAATACCGAACATGCCATGGTAAACATCCATAACATATATCTATTACGTAGTAATCCGAGTACCTTTACGGGAGTTAGATCACGGGCAGACAAACATTCCATTACCATAAACACTACGTTGAAAAATGATAAAAAGGAAATAACTGTCACACCTCATTAAAAAAAATGTAAACTTTGCAGTGAATATTTAAGTTTTTAAAAATTATTATTTTTTAACTGAGTAGTAATATGTCTGCAGAAAAAAGTAGTCGGATGTGTCAATACCAAAACTTTCTTCTATCTCACACAGGTTTCGCATACACTAAAAGGAATCAGCACCAATTTATATCAAGGACTAACTGAAACTCAAGTCCTATTAAATTCCGTGCATTATTTCTTGAGATATGACTATCGCTAAAATCATGTAAATCCTGCAAAATGCTGCATAGCAGCGCCCCTGATGAGCGATTTTTACCAAAAACTAATCAACACCAATTTATATCAGAGACTAACTGAATATAAAGTTTTATTAAATTCCGAGCATTAGTTCTTGAGATAGAGCACCCACAAAATTTTTGACACATACAGATAGACAGAGTCACAGGCAGACATTTTCTAAAAATAGTCAAATCATGTTCAGGACCTTCTATAATGTATAAATCCGTCGAAAACCGGAAGTCGAAAATTTGCATGAATCCAATACTTTCTTCTTGTAACGATAGAAGAAAGTAAAAACATTGTTTAGCGAAAAATAAATATTATGAACATTGTTTTGTGAAAATAATTATTATATTTAAATAAAATCGAATAAAATTATTACACGATAAAGTTGCAATATTTTACATATCTTGTATTACTTTCACCTGTAGAAAAAATAATTACAGAGCATTTTTTAAAATTTTGAATATAAAATATACTAAAAATACACCTGTTACAAAGTATGAAACATAAATATTTCTACAAAATGCTCGCTTCAATTTGACATTCAATTTAAAATTAAAATTAAACGTAGCTATTTCACACAAGTTTTCAGAACGAAACTTTACGAATATGACTTTTATTTAAAGTTCAAAATCTTGAGATGTATATTTAAATATTTTAAAATGCTAAAGTATAATGAAAATGTAAAGTCTAGATTTTTCAATTTATTTTCATTATTTATGTTCACGCATAAAAGTGATGTTAGGTATAGCACATGAATATATATAAATGAATTTCCAGAAGTAAAGTTTATACGATATTTTAGCTTTAAGTATTACGTAAAACAGAAATTTATGAATTGTGAGTCTAGAATAAGTATTCCATTCTGAAACTTCTGTATATAATTCTAGAATAGAAAATGAAAAATGGATATTCTTGGAAATGTTATCAAATATCTGTAATCTAAAGGATATTTTTTTTATAGTAAAATTTCCTTTTCAACATTCGTGCAAAGATTTTAATACAACCCTGAACATAAATTTTATTATCTTTAGAATTTATTTCATTACTTCTGTTTAGAAAATGTGGAATCTTTTCAACATTATTTTGTTGGCCACCGTTTGAAGAATGAATATAAGTAAAACCAAAGAAAGCAGGTTATAAGATAGTATTAAAAAAAATCATTTATTCTTTCTTGGATTACAGTTTTTGAAATTTAAATGCCGTGTAAAATAATTGATGTTTTATTAAAATAAAATAAATTAAAAACAAGTTTTAAAAAAATGTCATTTTGTGAGCGTTTTATCTTTTTAAAATAGTTTGATATACAAAAGATTAAATACAAAAGATTTGATATATAAAAGCCATAATAATGTTTTTTTCATTTATCATTAGGAGATTGACAATCAATTTCAGGCCCAATACCAATTTTAATTCTAGTGCTCTGAAAAATGTTATATTCCATATAAGAGATAGTTTGACAGTCTAATTTCTAGGCTAAATTAGATATTTTAATGATTAATGATATTATTTTAATGATATAATTAAGGAATTTTAATGTTATGTTCTCTCATGTATTATTTTTTATCTTGCATTTTATTTTAATACGCTTCAAAAACAAAACACGATTTAAAAATATGTTTACTTAAGATTGTTATGGATTTAAATTTTGGAAACTTTTTGCAAAACATTACAAAATGTTTTCAAGGGTATAGCAAAACATATAGCAAAAGGATCAGGGTCTATAAGGCGTGTTTTTGGCCCATGAAATAAGACTAAAATTCGATTTTGGTATACTGACTTAATTATTTCACTTTTTAATATTAGAAGGCTTGTCCTGTACGATTTCAACAATATTTTTTGCATTTTGTTCGTTTTCATATAACTTACACAAGCTCAAAGTTCGTATTATTCGTAGGTTTTGCTGAAAAATACGTAATTTCTCTTAATTTTAACTAAATTTTTAATATATTTTTTAATATTTTACTATGAACGCAGCTTTGCAACACTTTTATTTTTACATATATTGTACATTTTGATGTATTTTATAATATATGTAAATAAGAATATTTTGCACGATTGCGCTCATATAAATAATTGAGGTAAAATCAGGAGAAATTGCACATTTTTCATCAAAAACTACGAATAATACGAGCTTTGAGCTTGTGTAAGTCATATAAATCCGAACAAAATGCAAAAACTATTATTGAAATCGTTCAGGATAAACCTTCTAATATTAAAAAGTGAAATAATTAAGTCAGTATAACAAAATCGAGTTTTAGTCTATTTCATGGGCCAAAAACACGGCTTATGGACCCTGATCCTTTCCTTTGTAGTCCTATGTTACAAAAGAAAACCGTGAAAGTAGTTAGTGAAAAATTAGTATATATGCTGAAAGGTTCTATATATAAACACGGTGCGTTAACTAAAAAGATACATTTCATTCAACATTTTAATGTTTTGAAATGTAAAATTCTGCTTCATTTGCTGTCAAAAAGAATTATGGATGGGAAATGACCTGCTATATATTTTTACTTTCTTTTATATGTTGTACAATAATGTCCATAAACTTCTTTTTATGTAACTGAAAAAAAATGAAAAGAACCATGAACTATGAACTAAATTTTCTGTGTATTTCTTTTCATGTAATTGGAAAAAAATGAACAAAAGAACCATGAACCATGAACTTACTTTTCTGTGTATTTCTTTTATGTGATAATAACATTAGAGACTATACGCTTTAGGAAATTTGCATAAATTTCAAGAAAATTTCTTTTAAACTGGTTGCTAACATGAATAAAATATTGTTAGTGTTCTTGTATTAAAAACAATTTTCATTTTGTAAACGGCGTAATTCACAGAAAGCAGCAAAACCTAAGTAATCAGTAAGTTCTTACAACAAGATTTATCTTCTTCTTAGTATTATAAAATAAAAGTTTCAATTATTATTTAAAAATTTTATATACCTTTATCTATATATATATCAGAGTTTCCCCCAGACAGTTTCAGAAGGGTGCTGCAACCTTTCTGCCCTTTGCTTTTCAAAATAGCACCCTTCTTGCCCGTCGTAAAATAATTAGCACCCTTCTTGGCCCCTCAGTAAAATGATTAGCACCCTTCTTGCCCATCAGTAAAAAAAAAAATGTCCTTTGTCCTTTTTGCATTAAAAAATTGACTCAATGTTGCCTTGAAAATAGTGCCCTGACTTTTAAATATCAAAAGGGACTTTAAAAACCAAAATAATACCTTTTAACAATTAAAAAAAAAGTGCCCTTAAGAATCCAAAAAGTGCCCTCAAGAATCCAAAAAGCGCCCTTAAGATTAAATAGTGCCCTTTTCTCACCATCAGCACCTTGCCATTTTTTAAACCTGGGGGAAACTCTGTATATACATATATTTGAATAATTAAAAAAGTTAAATTTTATCTATTAAAATGCTATCATCTTCATCAATATATTGACTAATATATGAGAGAAAATCTGTAGTTCTTATAAATCCATATGGGTCGGCCAAATGAAAGTGGCACTACAGTCGGTTTGATAAATGGTTTAATGGTATTAATGTAACTTAGTATACAAAAGAAAGAAGTAATACAGACGTAACAGATAGGCTAGACAAACTAACCTTGTATGTTGAAACAAGTGTCCCAGTGGTCAACGAGATGATCGATACCCTGGGTGAAGAAGCTCCTGAGTTGGTTGTGGAACCAATTTTCAACGGCAGGTTGAACCTCATTATCGTCGGCAAATCGCCGTCCCTTCAGAGCTTTCTTGAGTTGACCGAAGATGTGGTAATCACACGGTGGAAGGTCTGGGCTATAAGGGGGATGTCCGAAGGGGATGTACTGTTTGTTCCACTACGAAAATCCCTACACCATTGGAATACCAATCTGTGTGACATACACTCCGTGCCATACACTGTGCCCAATCACTAACAACCAAAAAATATTACAGTAAAATGTTCACTAAATTCCACATTCTCTAAAGCTTTAACTTGTTAGAATATTTAAGTGACTACTGAAAGAATTATCTTAATATGCGTAAAAGTAAGAATTTGCATCAAATTCGCCAAAAACACGTTTTTCACAGCACATGAAAAATAATCTACCACTAGTTGCACTGACATCGCCAACCATCGCACGCGACTTGGCCAACCAACAGCGCTCTGAGCGTCAAAATTCAAAGTGTCGGTATTGTCCGAAGAGTCGATATCCCCCCCCCCCATCCTACTATAGTCATTGAGCCATAAGCCAAAATTAGTGCTTTTGGTTTCATCTCTGAGGACTTGATGATATATATCTTTTTGGATTCACAATGGTCCAAGGTGTTTATTCCATGATGATACTATGAAATTTGTGGTAGCTTATAGACGCCATATTGAAAAGATTGGCACCATCGATCACACATGAATACGTATGATTATTTTTGCAATTATCTCATAGTTAAGAGGATTTCAATGAAAAAATGAAAAGAACAAATATTGTTGCACATAAAACGTTATACAAACTATATGTTTATTACGATTTTATATTAACATTATGTTTAACATTATATGTAACATTATGTTTAACATTATATTTAACACTAGGACTTCCCTTAAAGGGATTAGACTGAGTCATATTACTTAGAACATGGGGTTGACAATTACGATATAAAGAAGATACAATATATAAAAAAGAGCAAATTAAATGATAGAATTACAAACTATCATATATAAATTCATATATACTGTTATGTTTTCATATATATTTTTTTATAACATTTGGCAAATCATCTCATTTTCTTAAGCGGGTATTGCTCAAAACTTTAAAAAAAAAAATAAATAAATAAAATTAAAAATAAAAAGCCGGATTTTTTAAAACGCCAGGCTTTTTAAAGTTTCGTAATCGAATTTGCAGCAAAGAGCGTATTTTAGCAAGCGTAGTTTAACGCAAATTTAATTTCATTGATGCAACATTTTCTTTGTAGCAAATATTTACATTTGAATTCAAAAATATTCCTCCTTGTTTATTTGAATAACTATTTATAGAAACTCGAACACTTCAAACCACATTGATAACATGCTTTGCTACAAACCTGATTACCAAATTGTAGCCTAAATTCTTACTAAAGTACTTAAAAAATCTTTCGATGACTTCTGTAAGGATAAATTTTACATTAAGTCTCCATATCGGCGAAATTGAAAAATAAAATATTTCAAAGATAATACTTCTTGATTATTTTCTAGGAGGCTCTCCCCCCTGCGCCTTTACTACTTCAAACCCCAGACTTTTCTTCTGCCTGCCTGTCTGTTTCTCTCTACAATCTGTTTATTTCCCTATCTCTTCTTCTACCCATATCTCTACCCGAATGACTCTCTCACTACACATCTCTCTACATGTCTGTATATTTCTTTACTGGTCTCACTACCCGCCTATCTGTTTCTCTAACCGTCTGTCTACCCGTCTAACTACCCGTATGTCTAGTCATGTCTCTTTCCGTACCTATCTGTCTACTGTCTCTCTACTCGTCTGAATACCCGTCTCACTATCCGTTTTCTACCCGACTCTTTAACCGTCTCGCTACCCATCTGTCTATCCGTCTTCTAACTGTCTCGCTTCCCGTTTCACTATCCGTCTGCCTTTCTACCCGACTATTGAACCGCATCGCTACCCATCTGTCTATCCGTCTTTCTAACTGTATCGCTTCCCGTTTCACTACCCGTCTCTCGACATGTCTGTCTGTCTATATACCCCTCTCTCTACCCGTCTGTCAACTCGTCTCTGTACTCGTCTCCCTATTCACCACGCTACCCGTCTCGCAACCTTTCCCTATACATATTGTCTACCGGTCTAAATATTCGTCTCTCTACCCACCTAGCGACCCCTCTGTCAAACCTCTTTCTTACCTGTCTCGTTACTTGTCTGTCTATTCGTTTCGCTACCCGTTATCTTATCTGCGTCGCTATCCGTCTCTCTACCCGTCTGTCTACTCGTTTGTTTACACGTCTCTCTACCTCTCGCCAACTCTTCCTAATATTTAAACAATTTAGTATACAGAAGCCGTTCATCTGTTATTAAATGCAAACAAGAGTAATTTATCTAATAAGAGTAATCAGATGCAACTTTTTAAATACATACATAAACCAGCATAATAATTCATCAGGTTTATTTTAATAGTAGTTGTCATTTGGCAGTAAATCTCAACTTCTTAAACTTGAACTGCGTCAAACTTTTTAAAAAAGCCCCAAGCTCCGTATAACTGGGAAGGGAAAGTACCCTCACGGCTATTAGATACATGTTATTAAGTTAAGGGAAAGTTTCGTAATCGGGTTCGCAGCTATTGTTTATGTCAGAAAGCGTGGCTTAACGCCATTTTAAATTAATTTCTGTAACTTTTTTTTTTTTTTTTTTTTTTTTTTTTTTTTTTTTTGGGGGGGGGGTTCAAATATTTACCACTTATTCAAACTTTTGCCCCCATGTTAATATTAATGTTGTTTGTATTATTAAAAAATATTTTGGTGACAGAGTATCATTCGAAACATATGTAAAATACTTCTACTACAGTTTTTTTTAGGAGAAACATCCGTAATCGGGCCCAAAGCTAATCGGAGAATTTAATGTCATTATTGTGTGTAACTCTTATAGAGTTAAAAAAATATATTGTTGCTAGCATTACTCTTGTTTGAGACCAGCCTTGTCTGTGTATCTGAATGGGGAAAAGTTCCGTATCTTGTGCTGGTTGGCGCCATTGGGGAAAAAAATTAAAAATGGTGCTAATAGGCAGTTTTAGCATCTTGCCAAATTTTTCTAGAGAGTGGAAAAACATGTTTTTCAAATATTTACAAATATACGTTTATTAAACCATGTTTTTGCGCCATCTTAAAAAATTAAGTACGATGCTAAAATAAATTTTATTGCCATTTTTGATATTTTCACAAGTAATGAAATTACATAACAAACATATTTAACAAAACTAAGAGACTTTTTTGTGATAAATAATTGTTATTGTCAGGTGGGCAAATTTTAAACAATTAATAAGCGAACTAAAAAATTACTGAAAATAACTCAGGAAAGAAATATCTGATATAAATAGCATTTAAAATTTTAAAATGGAGAAGTGGTCCATATAAAAATGCAAAACATTATACGCCTGATATAAGTATTTTTTTATTTTTTTATATTTCCGAAAGAACAGATAAAAGGGTAAAAATCCCGGTACAGATGTCATATACTCACCACGTTGGTGCGATTTTTTTCCTCGCCAATTTGGCGAAAACTGTTTGTTATGTTTATTTCCTTTTATTTTTTAGTTTAATTCTATAGATTATTTTTATATGTATATCAATATTTATTTATATGAAACTATTATTTATTTATTTTTATTTCCTTTTTTTTAAAAATAATAGAGGCTATTTCATTTATTACGTTCTTTCATTTTTATATTGAAATAAAAATTCACGTGTTATTATTGCACACCAATTTGTAACTAATATTCAAAAATAAAGTTTTTGCCAAATTGGCGGGGGAAAAAATCGCGCCAACGTGGTGTGTATAGGACATCTGTGCCTTGTTTTTATTTCACATATGTATTGGTACTTTCATGTTAACTTGGCGCAGTTGATAAATCGTTAAATATTGCTTTCATAACTTCTTAATATTTCATTAATTTCATTTAACTATAAATCTTTCACTGATTTCACTTGAAATACATGCATTAAAAATACTTGTCTTTTAGTCATTTAATTTAAAATATATGCTTTTCACTCAATTCACTTGAAATACATACATTAAAAATACGTCTTTTACTCATTTAATTTAAAATACATGCCTTACACTAATTCCATTTAAAATACTAAAAAGAAAAAGAAAATAAGAAGAAATAATGCCACAAATCAAAACCTTTTATTTAAACATCAAAGCATGTTTGTGGTTTACACACGCGAAATAAAAAAGCTATGCTAAGGGTGAGATTTGCGCCAAATCTCTAATACTAAGTTATTGCGGGTTTGTTTCTTTCAAACATAAAAAAATCCAGATTAATTTTCCATTTTTATTAAATGGAAATATGCTTTATTGTACTGATTTGATCATTGTACTGATATTGTATTTCACTGTGCGTGCATATTTTTTTGCTCCGTGTTACTTCATGAACTTTTGAAATCCTATTATTTACGAAAATCTCCGCCGGTGAAAATGACGTATGCACTAAATTTTCGTGCCGTATGTATTTTAATTGTGCTTTTTTATTTATTTTTTAATATAATTTCCAAACGGTTTGACATTTATTCTTGGTAATAAATAGGCGTCGTTGTCACCTTTATAGGCACCTGCTGCAAAAATTTGAACGAAATACGTTAAATATTTTTTGAGTTATGCTTGACGAAAGGTTTTAATATCAATCGTAGCTATATATGGGGCAAAGTAATACTGCGCTGTGTATGAGTCTTCGTGTTCACTCAGACAATTATGTTTAACATTATATTTAACATTATGTTTTTTAAGATTTTATTTTAACATTATGTTTAACATTATATTTAACGTTATGTTTATTAACATTTTCAATTGGATAAACAGTTTAAAAGACGTTTGCGATGAAAGAAATCCGAAATCTTAATGCATATTATTGTCATGTGGATAAGGCACAGCAATTCAAGAAATAATTAATACTGGTGAAAATGATGTACTCAGTCTCTTAAAAATGAATAAAGAACAGAAATGTTAGTCTTCTTCACTGCTATCATCATTGTTTTACATTCCTGTGTCCAAATCACTTCCATCGTCACAGTTGGAACATTTCTGTATTCTGCAGATGTTTGTATATCTGAGGTTATAAAAAAGACGCACACATGATGGCATGACACATGTTCTTGGACAGAAACATAACATGAGTTACAAAACAGCTTCAGGAGCAGAAGGACTGTCAGTACACCGGTTCTCTAAATAAGCTCTTTCCTCCAGAAATACAACCATGTTTATCTGTGGATTGAATATCAAGATTAGCCTGTAAACACTTCTTCGAAACAAGAGCCTAGTAATTAGATTTCATTGCACTCTAAAAACGTAATTTTCAAAACTGAACAAAAAATACTCAAATCTGAGTATGTCGCATAAGGTAAAGCCAGGAGAGATGGCGCGGTCGGAGAGATTGCGCACATAGAGGTTCGGGGGGAAGGAGTAGAGAAATACGCAGCGACTCCAGGTAGTAGTACAATAGCAGTAATGAAGTAGCTACTTGAAAGTGCACGTTGATTGTTTTGAGAGTCTGAGATAAAGCATTGCTATTTTGTTTTGTTTTCCCAAAGTAAGTGCTTGAATTTTCATAGCTATTCATCAGAATTTCTATACAATGTCAGTAGTACAAAATATTTTAAACTTAAACGATTTCTCATATGCTAGTAATATAGAATAACAATGTTAACACCAACGGTTCCTTTTAGTAGCGGCCATGTTTAAATAAAAGGCCGCGCAATCTCTCCTACTGAAATTGGAGAGTTTGCGCATCTGCTACTTAGGAGAGATGGCGCATTGTTCCCATTAGTTTCCATGCTAGGAGAGATTACGCATCTTATTGGTAAATTTGCATAAAAAAATAAAATATGAAAATGAACTAATTTTAAGTTAAACGTGTTATCAAGTAACTTAATGTTATTTTGTAATCTTATCTGGGCTTGCTTTTTCTGATTCTTTAATTTTATTTCCTGTAATTAAAATTTTTTCATCGTTTTTAAAATTATTTCCTTTTTCTGATTTTTTAATCATTATGTTGAAATATTCACTCCTAAAACAATAATATTTGTTCAGAAAAAATCTTTACAATAATGTCATTTAAGTGTAATTATTATTGTTAACAATTTAATTGTACTTATTATTAGTAACAATCTCTCCTACCCATGTGCGCAATCACACCAACCCTGTATGGTCAGATTGCGCAAAATAACTTTCTTGGTTTTATTACAACTGTTCTATTAAATTGCAACATAACAACAAAATAGCAATGGAAATGCATAAAAAACAAATGAAGTAAAAATTATTCATGGATAGTTTAGCAAAAACTTAATATTTAGATTTTTTATTGTTGTTCTTTTTAAATGTGCGCTGACTCGCCTAGCTTTACCTTACTCAAAATGACTCCGAATCAAAATTACTTAAGTTTGAAACATGTATATACTCAATTCTGAAAACATGCACACACTCAAGAATAAAACATCATGTGCTCATATTTGAGTATTTCCACGTTTCCAAGATGAGTATGAACTGACATCTATGTCCTCATTTTTGAGTATGTCCATGTTTCAAAAATGAGTATGAACTGACCTCTATGTGCTCAGTTTTCAGTATGTCTCATGTTTCAATATTCTGAGTATTTCTGGTATTTAATAATTGAAAGCATTGGGGCGTCCTATTTGAAACAAAAAGTTTCATAACACAATGAAAACATCGATTTACTCAGATTTGAAAAAGTCATTTTTCTCAGTGTACATATAGGTAAAGTGTATTACTAAATGGAGGAAGGCGACGTGACTTTTTTTGCAGAAAAAATAGTATATCGCAATTCACGGATATCACAGAATTTGTGATTTCCATACTAGAGCTGCCAAAAATGCGACTCAAGCTGCTTCTTTCTTTCCTCTGATATGTCAGCTTGAGTACCAAGGGCACTTAAAGCATCCCGGAATGCAGCGTTCTGAAACATTATTTTGTAGGAAGCAGATTTTCCTTTGTCTGCAAAAGCACTTTTTGTATCACAGCATGACAGTGAATGCATTCCATGTAACGCATTACATACGTCTTTACCTAGACTTCCATGTATCTCACTCACGTTACAGTACTTTACACATTCATTGGATCCCCATTTTATAAATATTAACCTCTTGTAAATTTCCAACTCATTTTCTAAAGCAAACAGTGTGATAATTGCCATATTAGTATCTATAGAGATAATAATAATATTTCTAAATCCCGACACTAAAGTACTAAAGCATGGTGTGCGTGAAATAAAAGCCGCGTATCCACCTCTTCTTAGAAGTACGTTAATTCAGTGGCTTCTTCCACTAGTTCTTTTGTGAATTTATAGCACTTTTCTCCACAGATAACGTACATCATTCGTGTATTCAACTGTTTCAGATAATTGTCAGTTTGCCATTCTTGAGAAATGAAATGTATAAGTTCTTTCTTGTTCTCCTCATTACATAGAAAATGCTTCCATTTTCTTACTGGGTGTCCAAGAGTTATATGTTTTACTTTTATAGCATCACCGACAGTTCGTGTTCTTCGATCATCTCATTTTATTGATACCTGCCTCTATGTATCAAATACAACATCTATTCTTTGAGAGAATCTAAATTCTTGTATCTATATTATAAAGGACAAACGCGTTCGTGCGTAACACTGATGTCATTTTGCGAATGGCAACACTAAACGACGAAATTTCGGTTTTGCGATTTTTGCTACTGCTTTTTTTTTTTTTTCCAAATATCGTATATTTTAAATTTTTACACCGTTATATAGAGGGGGAAATCTACTTTCAAACGAAATTTGTTTGAAAACTGTATCGCAATTTACTCATTTATTATAGCATTTAAATTAAATTTCAAGCATGATTTAAAAAAAAATCTATATCGCTTGCAGACAATTACAAAATATTAATCTTTTTGCACTTTAAACAATATAAATAGTAGTTCAGCATTTGTTTCCATAACTAAATAAAAACTTAATTAAGCAATAAATAAAATAGTATAAATAAAATACAAACTTAACAGACATATAATCAAAATAAGCATTTAAAAGCGCTGAAGTTATCAGAATAAGAAAAACCGCTATATACCGAAATTTTTAGCAATTTCTTCGGCCATTAACTTCTGGCACGAGGCCAACACGAAATTACCGTTTTTAATACATTTCAAAATTTTATTTGAATATATAATTGGCATATTTCATATACAAATGCTCTTTGGTATTTTTAGGGGACAATCTAAAAAAAATTCTTAAATGTAAAAAATATATTAGAGTTTTCAATAATAAAAAAAAAAATGGTTTTCATACATATTCTCTATCCCGGGAAGCCCGGGTTGGATGCCCTAGTTATTTTTGAAAAGAGATTCTCTGCTACTTGTCCAAATGTTTGTATCCCCTGCGGCAGCTTTTGAACAAAGCACATTTCGTTAATGATTTTAACAACACAATCATTTGGAATTCTTTCAGCCGTCGCAAAGTCTTTTGTCATAACATCCGCCAGTTTTGATTTTGCACTTTTTCGCATTGAACCATCATGTCAATTCCTCTAAAAGAGTCATTACACTAATATGAATTATTGCTCTAATATTTAATTCACGTAGTTAAACTGTTTTAGAAATATACCATAATGTAATTTAAATTCTATTTATTTGAAATTTAATAGAACATTATACAAGTTCTTATTATAATGAGGCATATAAACCCTTCCTTTAATATTGAAATAAATATTAATAATACGTAAATAAATAAATTTGTAAATTATTCTTATTGAATTTTAAACGAATTGTCGGTTTATTACAGCCTATAAATTTAAATTTACTTATTATATTCATAATCCTGCCTTACCTATTATATATTCATTATATATTCAGTTATAACTTTATTACATCCTTATACGTATATTAATTCTGTGCTTCAAATATTCATAAATTAATATTGCATAAGAGCATACGTATGCACAGTGTTTTTCTGGCATGAACATGAAAAAGTAATTTGTTTATTTGTCCACTTCTTTAATTTATTCATTGAATGATGAATAGAACGGATATCCTTAATATATTCAACCATGGGAAAACAATCGCGGTTGTTATATGAACAGCCAAAGTCATCTTTCTTACCAAAAGCATTAGTCATTTACCATAAATAGAAGTGAGATTTATATAAATGTTACGCGATTAATTCCTTCCGAGTCATCATGATGTAACACGAAAATGCATAAAATGTATTGCTTTTAGCCTATATATCATAAAAGTAGATGATGTTTAAAAAGAGTAAAATTATTAAAATATCATTCTTTACAAAGGAATACTACTTTATTAAATGTAAAATTACAGGGCGTCCGAGACGAAACGCCCTAATTTGAACAGTCTGTAACACAGCATGTAATTGTTCCATTAAGAATATTGAAACAACAATGGGTACACATAGTTATGAAGTTTTGTTTGTGAAATCACACCATTTCTACATGTGTCCCACGAGTGGCATGGAGGATGCCTGAGAATTGGACAACCTCTCCCAATACATCTGTGTGGGGATTCGGCAGTCATTGTGCTCCGGATGCCAGTGTGGGGGTGATCCATTCTGCTATTGGACCCCAGTTCTGCATATCACCACACTGTTTGTGGTTTTTCAGAATTCGTCGTCATTTTTCAATTTTGAATTTTTTCGATTTTCAGTATATGAAATTAAAATCATTGCTATTACATAATGTAAATTTCCCCATCTAAGCTACCATGTACCACATAACAAAATTGTCTTGGCTGTTTATTATCTTCAGTATAAGTGTTTAAAATTAGGGTATTTCATATCGGACGCCCTATGTTTTTAAAATGTACGGTGCTTACGTTCAAGGTTTTCAAGTCTTATTTAGATTATATAGAAAAATGTTCCGGATGACAAGGATCCCTTACCTGTTCTCTGCAAAACACGAAATTGAGCTTATGTAAAGCGAGTTTTGCTCATATGACGTACAACATTCTTCCTTGCTTTGTACATTTTCTTATATCAAGCTAAATAATTTTGAATCTGCGTGGACATATTTCACATATCTGTTTGTCTGTTTAGATTATTCTTTTCAACGAGCTTAATTCAATTGTCAGACTGAAGTATGAATTCCGTCAGTTATTTTAAAAAAGTTTTTAATGCGATAAACAACCAGCTCTTTTCCTGTATCATAATTCTTGTTGTTTACCATTACAAGGTCGTCATTCATAATAGTTTCCACAGAAGACATTTGATCATTGGCATAGAAATTATTAATCTGCTGGAAAAATGTTTTGCAAGGATAATAACTATTGGAAGATGAAATGACACATCTTATCAAACGACTCTCCGTTCACACCGCATTTTGTCAATGTGTTATAAAGTCGTGACTATAAACATACTGTAGGAAGTTAAAATGTTTGTTCCAGCTTTTTTTTCACAAAAATTGCAAAATGAATTTGGTGAAATGTACAACGTCCTAATAGTAAAACAAGTTGGAAATTGTACGTCAAACATGGCAAATAAGGTGCGTTCGTACTATAGGTAGTTATATAAATATTCAGATCGTGATGATTTTTAATTCTGTGAAATGAATTATATCGTCTTCAGATTATTTCTGTAAAAAAATATGTATCTCGGTTGCTTGACGATTAAACCTCGGAAGCTCCTATAACAAGAATCACCGATTGCTTTTAAAAAAAATCAAATTTCTTAATAAATATTTTTATTAATATCGTCTAAAGTTTTGATTCGATTTTCATAAAATTTGAAATGTCTCGACAAAATTCTACAAAGATAATATATCTTAAATTTCAAACCATTTGGTTGGGTAGTGTTTGCCGCTGTTATATGCGGACGGACGGACGGATCATACGACGACTATAGGTGCTACGTATTTATATAATTACGAACGCACCTAAAAAAGACAAATGTTACTTAAGCTAATACAATATAATATAACCACAAACAACAGTATATGATAACCTCTTCCAAGTTACTCATGATTCCGAAAAGCGTCCTTTATCTTTAGAAACTTCAGAGAGAAATATATTATCGAGAGTTAGAGAAGCATTTATAAAAACAAAGTTTCGTTTGTTGCCACTGAATTTCTGAAACTTGTTTCTTTTATCACAGTCCTTGTCATTTAGCATCACAAGATTTACATTCATATTAAGTATCACAGATATTTCATCATTGGCAATGAAATTATTAAACTGCTGAAAGAAATGCTTTGCGCGAATGATAACTATTTGAAGATGAAATGGCACTTCTTATCAAACAACTTTCCACTCACACCGCACATTGGTTCCATCAGCGTGCTTCGTGACTATAAACATGTTGTACAATATTCAACAATATTCACAATTTTGTTTGGAATTCTTTTTTTTTTTTTTTTTTTTTTTTTTTACAGTGATTACAAAAGGAAAAACAACAGCCACATCTTTGCAGGTGCTGATGTACTCCTAGGGACTATCACTTTCAATATTCAAGGTATTTGTCGATATTAAATAGACAAATACAATTTTCAATTTTAAAATGTGGTGATTTTTACTACGTCCTAATTACTTTGTAATAATGTCTTTTTTAGTAATGTTAAACATTACATTATTTTAAACTTAGGTTTAACTAGATGGAACCCGTCAAAACTCGACGGAAAAATATTATAACAATATCATTAAGATAAGCTTCTTTATTATTTAAGAAGAGTGCAAATGAAATAGTTTTTCAAATATTTTATTTTAAAAGTTTTTTCCTCAGCGAATTACAGTACCATTTCCGATGCAAACTCCAAACAAACAATCCGTAAACAACTGTGTAATGCAAATCAGTTTGACATTACCGTCATATTCTCTACGGCAAGAAAGAAAATTTCATAGACCTATGAAGTACCATGAAAATAGTATATTCCTACGTTCATCTCATATTCAGTAAATAAAAGAACATAGTAAATAAAGCACACATCTCCCCCCTCCCCCCCTGTGATAATGCAACCGATTGGGCTCCTATGAACATGTGCATTGCATCTGCCCAAAAGCCCCGTCGAGATTCGACGTTAAAAAAAATTTTTAAATGTTTAAATTAAAAATTTTTAAATGTCTTCTTTAATCACTGTTCATTTCAAATCCATATCTTCTAAAACGCATCCATTGTTTTAAGATGAAGAATTTTTTTTACTATAATAAATCAGTCTTCAGAAGAGGGAGATTTTTAATGTTTTCAAGTGTAATTTATTTGTATAGTTTCCTCCGTCCCTTTACATAATCAGGATGATTATCCCTTTTTCATCACAGTCGGGGATCTTTTACCTCTTGTACAGTTAAATACCCAATAGATCTTTTAAAAAAATACAATTCGTAGCATATTCTGATGCAACATATGCATCAGCGGATTCAACATATCAATTTTATGTTAAACAAAAACTCAAAATAGTTTTTTTTTCTTTTTGACAGATTTTAGTTTAGCGCTAAAATGCTCTATCTTATGGATAATCTGATCTTATGATTTATCAAGCTTTATTATTATTTTTTTTCACTTTTTATGATGGTTAGAGAAATCTATTTTCAATTGTGGCAACTTTCCCAGGGGCTATTTTACATTATTGAAGCAAACTGATGGTCATTGTTAAGATAGAAATGAAAAACATTTCATGCTTAAAAATTATTTAAAAAGTCGTTAAATTAAGCGGCAGTTTTCAAATAAATTTCAATCGAAAACTAATTTTTTCAGTCTAATTCATGATGTAAGAATTAAAATTTTAAAATGTAGTAAAATGTATTAAAAAGTTGAAATTTGTAGTATTTAGAAGTGATGTAAGCGCGATAAAAGCTAAAGCGATAGCGCCGTTTGATGTCATAACCGTTATGCATTTCTAAAAATTGCTACTGTTTTTCGCTGGCGTGTAAAAGTAGACTGCCATTTTTTGCTATCGAAAGAGAAATTCACAGTGAAAGAAATATGACTTTGCCGCTAATATGGAACTGTTAAATGAACTCATAATAAACCTACCAAAATAATTCCTATAAAATATTAGCCTTGCACTGTTTATTCTAGCTAAAAATATTTCAAGTTCTTTTTTTCTACCATTGCACTATTTTTAATAATTTTAATTTTTCTGAAATATTTACTTTTGGGAATTTTTTATATTAAAAAATGAAATCTTCTAACCTATAATTAAAACAAAAGTAATTGGTAACATGCAATCAAGATGAAGCAATCAATAAAGACTCCAATTCTAATCTTTATAATTAAGAATGGAAAAATCAGTTAAAATTACGTCATGCTGACACAATCATATAATTTTTTCTCTTTAGTTTTATCAATGTTAAAATGCATTTGAAGCTAAACATAACGTCATTTTCACCGGCGCAAACTTTTCATACTTACTTTGTATATGTTACTTTTATGCGTAAATACCATGTATACGAATCAAAATATATTTGTATTTAACTGTAATGAAAAATGGCATCAACAAAGTTATAAAGCATAATAATAGACGCTTTCAGTCGTGACGTCAATCATAACGTTTTGCTTGGAAACTGACTCCAAACAAACGGTTGCTATGTTGTATTTTCTATTATATTTTATATATGTAGCTATATCTTATAGCTATATTTCACGGTAAAAAGTTTCAATACATTATATGCAGCGGTAATATTTTTTTACGATTTATATTTAATAAGAAATGAAACATAGCAACCGTTTGTTTGGAGTATCCAACCAAAACGTAATCACTGACGTCACACTGAAAGCGTCTATAAAATAAACCCAATGAACAATATTCTCGTGACATCACAATAAATATGAATTTTTATTCGCTTATAAAACACGCGGATAAATATTTTTAACTAAATTTAACTTGAAAATTAAAAATTTCGGTCTAAAATCCACGTGCTTTTAATATTTTTTCTGTATTATCTCGCAACCACAGAGTTCAGAAAATAAACTATGTACCTCGCAACAGTGGGCGTTAATCCGATTGCCAACTTTATGACGTCATAAGCAGAAGAAAAAGTTTAATTGAAAATTACGGCTAATTAATTAAATTTTCGAACAAACGAATGCACGATAACAAATCTATGTACAAATGTCTTTCATTTAAAAAAAGAATGATGTAATTTGATGCAGTAGTTTGTTCTCACGGATTGTCGAAACAAAACGCTTAGCGTTTTAAATATATATATTTTATTAAAATCTGCTTTTCAAAGTGTCTGCTATTGTTGGAAAATTTCCATAATTTAAGTTATCGATTAAATAGTTATTAAATTCATTAATCTGATTTTTTTGCTTCTTCTTTTTGAGATTTTATAGTTTTGTAGCATAAACTGCCACACTTAAGAAAAATTAAAATTGTATTTGATCAAAATTAAAGCAAGGAATCAAAATCGCTTTAATTGGTTTTGGTTTTAAATATTATAATTACACATATGATCCAAATTAAAATTTTTAAATTTTAATACATTTCGTAATTGTATAAAAGTAAAAACTGTATTCCGATAACAAATTTATAAATGTTACAATGAAGTAATATAATAAACATATATTTTTTACTCCGAAAATTTCTGTAGAATTAAAATACAACTATCTACAGGGTGATTCTGAATTCATCATCAATATTTGGTGGGCAGGTAGGGAATAGGAAAAGAACACTATTTCACATAGGAAAGCATAGGCACAAACGAACGCATGACGGTGTATAGAGGGCGCTTTGTTTCCGCATCTCCCATGAACGCGTATAGCTGTCTGCCGTGTGCAGCCAGTCGTCATTCGACAAGGTGACTTCGCAGAAGTAACATGAACCGGTATACGTTTCAAGAACTTGCAGATATGCATCTAACTTACGGTGCCGCAGGAGAAAGCTGTCTTAGAGCTAGGCAAATGTATGCAGAGCGCTACCCCAACCGGCGCGTGCCACAGCATCAAATGTTTTCATGTGTTCATCGACAACTGTGCGAAACTGGATCATTTGCTGGTATTAATGTTGATCGAGGCAGCCGCCGATCAACACGGACAGTTTCAGTCGAGGAAGCTGTCCTACAGTCTATCGAAGAACAGCCAAGTTCTAGCACACGATGTATGGCTCGCCAGTTTGGAGTTTCACAATCAACAGTGTGGCGGATACTAAAGGAGGAACGTTTACATCCTTTTCATTTGCAAAGAGTGCAGTTACTGGAAGCAGAGGACTATCCCAAGCGTGTTACTTTTTGTCAGTGGTTCATGCAGAGAACAGCCGTTGATCCCAATTTCCCAACGTATGTTCTTTTCACAGATGAAGCGTCCTTCACTCGTGAAGGTGTCTTCAACACACACAATTCGCATGTGTGGGCTAATCAGAATCCACACGGTACGAGAGTTAGAGCTGCGCAACAACACTTTGCCATCAATGTGTGGACTGGGATCGTCGGCGACTGTTTGCTGGGACCGTATTTACTACCATCCCGTTTAGATTGCGCAAACTACCTCATATTTCTTCAGACTGTGTTACCGGGTCTTATGAACGAGGTTCCTGCTGTTATTCTCCGGCGAATGTGGTTCCAGCATGACGGCGCTCCAGCACATTTCGCAAATGATGTGCGTTGTTACCTGACCAGAAAATTTGGAGCTCAATGGATTGGTCGCGGTGGACCGGTTTGTTGGCCACCACGGTCACCGGATTTATCTCCAATAGACTTCTTTGTATGGGGTGCCATGAAAAACATGGTGTACGAGACCCCTGTTGCCAGTGCTATGGACCTTGTAGCACGCATATCGGTTGCCGCCGCAAATATCCGGGAAACGCCAGGCATATTCCAGAAAGTTCGGTTGTCCATGCAACGTCGTTGTGAGGCATGTACTCTAGCAAATGGTCAGAATTTCGAGCACCTCTTGTAAGTCTGTACAAAAGATGCACAAATAAATGTTTTTTCTCTTACCACTTTCTTGTTATGTTTTCTTTCCATCATTTAACCGGATTCATATTGCCCTACTACATGACGTCTGCGCCCATGCTTTCCTATGTGAAATAGTGTTCTTTTCCTATTCCCTACCTCCCCACCAAATATTGATGATGAATTCAGAATCACCCTGTATATATTTAAAACGCTAAGCGATTTCTTTCGACAATCCGTGAGAACAAACTACTGCATCAAATTACATCACACTTTTTTTAAATGAAAGACATTTCGACACAGATTTGTTATTGTGCATTCATTTGTTCGAAAATTTAATTAATTAGCCGTAATTTTCAATTAAACTTTTTCTTCTGCTTATGACGTCATAAACTCAGCAATCAGATTAACGCCCACTGTTGCGAGGTACATAGTTTATTTTCTTAACTCTGTGGTTGCGAGATAATAGAGAAGTAATATTAAAAGCACGTGGCTTTTAGACCGAATTTTTTAATTTGCAAGTTAAATTTAGGTAAAAATATTTATCCGCGTGTTTTATAAGCGAATAAAAATTCATATTTATTGTGATGTCACGGGAATATTGTTCATTGGGTTTATTTTATAGACTCTTACTGTTACATACCCCACAGGTGTAAACACCTAACCCGTTGCAGTTCTCAATTGAACATCTGGTGGAAAAATTTTATTATTCTTAAAAATTCTCCGAAAACGATTTACAGGTACCGCCGAAATTCCGGAGCCCGTGCCTAACTCCATTTCAGCTTTAGCTTTGTTTTCAATTAAAACCCACACTTTTATAGGTGTAGAACTTTTATCATGGCTCACAGATAAAATGTCGACAGTTTGCAATACATTTGTTTGTTTCTGAGAATTATTTTTGCATACTTTACCAAGATGGCCTCTATTTTTACATATTTTGCAAATAGTATTTATGTGCTTACACTTGTTGGCGAGATGTGATGGTTTCCACATCTATAACATTGTAATTTATTTTTATTTACTTCAAAATTCCCTTTATTTACATTGTTAATTTTCGGTTTCTGGAAATTATTTGAAATTTTATTCGGTTGGAAATTTTTAGAACTTGCTAATTTATTGACATTTAATTTTTTTGTGTTTCAATTCAGAAATGTCATGTTCATTATTTTGCAAAATAATTGCTTTTTCAATAGCTTTCTCAAAAGTTAAATCTTCTATTTGTGAAAGTAATTTACTTTGGATACTTTCATTTTCTAAACCTCGTAAAAATTGTTGTAAATTTTCATTTAATGTTTCACCAGCAAAAGCACAAAAAGTATTTAACTTCTTTAATTTTGAAACAAAATCTTGTATGGATTCATTTTCATTTTGATAAGAATTACGGAATTTAATTCTAGAACAAAATTTATTAGGGGCGGGGGTTAAGTGCTTTAACAGAATTTCAACTATTTCCTCATATTTTAATGCTTCCGGATTTTTAGGAAACGTTAAATCTGACAGTAAATTGTATAATTTAGGCCCCATACATGAAATAATGGCAGGTACCTTTTTTTTCTTCAACATCATGTAATAAAAAACTCTGTTCCAATCTCTTAACATATGATTGAAACGATTCAATGGAATCGTTAAATTCCTTAAAATTTGCAAACATTATTAACTTTTATTTATTGCAGAGAAGAAAAAAAAATTCAGCACTTACCACCCTCGAAATGACGTACGTATTTAGAATATTACAGCAGCATATACTCTTGTAGATGCAATTCCGAAGTTTCGCCATTTTGCTCAGTTGGAATTTCTTCTTATTTTTTATTCAGGTAAGAAATTTGATTTTCATCGTCGCCATTTTATAATATATTAAGTTAGTAAATTAAAGTAATTGAGTCAGCAGCATTATTAATAACTCGAGGTGGACTTTAAACATTTTTAATTTACATTTAAATCACAATCACGACATCGAACATAACACACGTAACAGATACATTTTACAGTAAACAAACCTTACCGGTAAGTGACGTAGTAATTGGCTGTGGTGCTGCCTTCTAGTATTATATACCAAACTAAACACCATATAAAGTATAATATTTAAGCAGTTTTTTTAAAACAAAAATCCCATTCCCCCCAAAAAATGTATTTTTATTAATAACACGTAAGTTAATCCGTAAATATAATCTTTTGATGGACTATATTTGGCAACAACCCGAAAAATGTTAAATATTATGTCTCTGTTATATTTTAAAACATAAATCTGAGGAACGTGTATGATTAATGTTGTGTAAAAGCATCTAAAATTAATGCGTAAAAATGAAAAATTGTGTGTTCGATTGTTCTTCAATGGTGTTTTGCTTTTTTAAGATTTCTATAAAATGAAAATGAACGATTTTGCGTTATTCTGTTCAATAACTAAGATAAAAGCGTTGGTGAGAAATAATATGGTACCTTAGATTTTATGGCAGCACTTAGTAATTTATAGACAGATAATAACGAATAATTTTCTTCAAATATAAGACAAAATTCAAGAATTTTATTTTAAAATGAAGTGATATGATATCATTATATATACATGGCGGTGTATGACACATACAATCGCTTTTAGTGGGGATTTAGCACGAGCTTTTCTACAAATAGAAGTATAAAAAATGACGGAAATTATTTATGTTTTTTGTATTTTGATGATTGTGACATAGATAAATCTGCGAATTTATATCATTTTAATCGTCATTGTTTTGGCCTCACCAGCTATCCCAACGTTTTGTCTTCAGTTATTAAAAAATACATTAAAAATTATAAGGAAGCCAATACCGTCGCATATCAAATGTTAGATATTTATTTATACGTATATGACTTAGTTTGCGGAGCATCTACGGTTCCAGAAGCTTTCAAGCAGCCAGCTTGTGCAGTTTCAACTTTTAAGGAGTCGAATATGAAGTTACGGAAATTTAACTCCAATTCTTTAGAATTAAAGGAACAGTGGAAGAATGCTGACCCTGTGATAGAAATAGATGAAAATCAATCAAACCTCAAAATATTAGATATTAACTGGAACAATAAGGAGGACTTTTTGTCCATAGATTTGACATATTTATCGTCAAACCGTCATAATTTGCAATTTACCAAAAGACACGTTCTTCACACTGCAGCAAAAATATTTGATCCAATCGGCTTTTTGAATCCTTTTATGATACGAATTAAGCTCTTCTTATAGAAATTATGGGATTGTGATCTTGACTGGGATGACGCGTTTTCCGAAGAAAGTGAGAAAAAATATAAAACGTGGTATAAAGGAATAGAATTACTAGAAAATATAAAAATACCTAGATATTACTTCGACACAGATATAACAGAAAACAAAGTTCAACTACACATTTTTTTCTGATGCTTCGTTAAAATCATCTCTGGCCTTTTTTAGATATAAAACATCCGAAACCATTTTTAGACTTGTTTAATATTTTCTAAAGCTCGAGTTCCTCCTTTAAAAAGAATCATCTTGCCGCGATTGGAGCTTTTAGAAACCTTAACAGCTGTTAGAATTGCTAACCATCTTAAACATATTTTCAGCTATATTGAAAAGATAATTATGTGGACCGACACTACAATTGCTTTGCATTGGATTAATGGATCGATCTCTAAGTGGAAGACTTTCGTAGCTAACAGCGTAGCGGAAATTCAGGGGATGACCGACCCTATTTCTTGGCGGCATGTCAACAGCAAAGGTAACCCGGCTTACTAAGGAGCTCTCTTCCAAAGAGTTAATAAATTCAAGACAGTGGTTGTATGGTCCTGAGTGGCTTATTAATCCCGAAAATGTTTTGCCTAAAGAAAATAAGTAAAAAGTCAAATCATTCAAACCAGAAATTGAAAATGAATGTAAAGGCGAAATTATGGTTAATTCAATCATTGTTAATGAAAAAATAATCGACATAGATAAATTTAGTAGTTTGAAAAAACTGTTAAGAGTAACGGCTTACGTGTTATATTTTATAAATTTGCTACAGAGTAAACACGAGAAATTTTGTACACTTACACCAAAAGAACTTCGAGAAGCAGAGCTGTATTGGATAAGACTAGTTCAAAATGATTTTTTTTAAATGATTTACATTGTTTAAAAAATGCCAAACCTCTTCCAAAAGACTTGCATTTATTTTGTTTGAACCCCTTCCTTGATTCCAAAGGCGTCCTGCGTGTCTCTAGTCAACTTGGGTAAGCTGATTTTTCAACGGATGAAAAACACGCGATAATTCTTCCGCCCAAAACAAAGTTTCGGAATTGATAATTTAGGATGCTCATGCTAGAGTGTTTCATTCAGCAGTTTCTCACACACTCGTACAAGTGAGAGAAAAATTCTGGTAACTAAAGGCTAGACAAACAATAAAAAATCAACTGAAAAAAATGCATTATTTGTAAACGGTTTTCTTCGACTTCAGGAGACCAGACGGTTGTTCCATTGCCACATGATCGTATTAAGCATTCAGCTCCTTTTAGCGTAAAATGAGTCGATTTTGCGGGGCCTTTATTCGTGAAAGATTTTGACAGTAAACAGTATATATTACTGGTAACGTGTGCTGTAACAAGAAATATTCACCTGGAACTTGTTGATAATTTGTCAATACAAACATTCTTACTTGGCTTTAGACGGTTCATTGCTCGTCGTGGATTGTGTTCCGTTGTATACTCCGATAACGCCCTTACTTTTAAACGAACGTGCTGAAATAAAACTAAAAATACTATGGTCTATAGTGACTCATACAGAGGTGAAATAATTTATTGCTTCCAATAACGTCAAATGGAAGTATATAGTGGAAAGGGCCGTCAGGTGGGGCGGATTTTATGAAAGAATGGTAAGAACTGTAAAAACTGCGCAGCGAAAGATTTTTGCCAGATCTTCTCTGACCCTTAATGATTTGTATACCGTACTTATTGAAATATAAGGTATGGTGAACTCCAGACCTATGACTTACATAGGTAATGAAAGGCAGGACCCCCTGCCATTAACTCCTGCTCACTTCTTAGAATATCTTCAAAGAATATCTTCTTTCCCTCCCCCCCGTACGGCTCCCCCTTGACTCTAATTTCTCTTCTAGGAAAGAATTGCTTAAAGCTTATAACTATCGGGAAAAATTGACGCGGTCGTTTTGGTCTAGATAGAACGGTGAATACCTATTAAATTTGATGTCAGCCCACCAAAGTTTGTATAAAAACAATATTTCCCAATTTAAAATGAATGATGTTGTACTAATTGAAGATGATAAATTACCCAGAAATTTCTGGAGTTTAGGTAGAATTACAGAAATATTTACTGGAAGAGATGGCAAGGTGAGGGTCTGTAAAATAAAGACTGAAAATTCCATCTTGAAAAGACCTGTACAACTGCTGTATAATCTAAAACTGATGGACTGAAACGGAATCTGAACTGTAATGATTAAATATTAACATAATTGTTAACCTTTATTTATTTTAGTTGAATTTATAAGTGTTGAAGTATTTTTTTTTAATTTGCTTTGAAGTATGTACAATTTTTATTATTATTTAATATTTGCATTTGAATTAATTTGTAATGTTATTATAATATATATGTTTATATATAATATATATATATATATATGTCAATATATATGTTTGGTGATGAACACCCCTATGTTCATTGTGGGACAGTGTGTTGCGAATCACGTGGGTGGCTGACATTGCCGCCAATTCAGCCCGCAAGCAGCCCGCCAGTGACGCAGTAACAATAAGTTAAGTAGCACCTAGATTTCTGCTCGAAGAAGAAGCGAAAAATACCGCTTCGTGGAATTTAATCTCTCGAATGTCAATTATTAATGTTTAATTTATGTTCTTCATGTGTGTTCGTCTTTTGTGTACGTTGAATTAAAAAGCAAGAAAAGCTATATTACTAGAATTTCTTCGAATTATACACTTTAGAATCTCGAACTAGATTTTAACTATAAGAAAATTTCTAGAGTTTTTAATGCTCTCTCTCTCTCTGTGTGTGGAGCTATTTAAGTGTACGTGCTAAAATAACTGTACGCACAAACAAATAGTGTACGGGCTGTTTTTTGTGCAGAGCCATTATTTTACCCATTTTTCCGCAGAAGACAGTAAATTTAAATCCTTACACTTAAATCTTCCACTGAAATTGTGTTATCTTGAATGCTTTGTTCATTTGCCAACATCCAGGTTTCATGCAATACGATGGGAAAACTGTCGGGCAGCTAAGGTTTTCCCTTTCTGGATCTATATTTTGATAACATTGTCATAGCATTACAATACCGCTGCAGCAGCTTAAATACTGTCGTAGCGAGGTTAACATTTCCTATTTGGGGATATCAGACTGCCGTTCTGCAGGAAACGATTTAGGCCGAATATAACCTCTGACAAAATTGAACATAATGTTGAAACTTGCTTATGCCGATATCTTATACATTATACAAGGTGCCTCACAACCATTAATAAGCATTTTAATATTTTACTTGTTGGAGATGCATATGCAATGTAAATTGCGAAGTGTTCATTTAGTGTACATATTAAGTTATATGCATGAAATAATCCAGCCATTCATTTAAAAAAAAATACACTTTTTAAGTTTTGATACGGTCTCTGCTTTTTATAAATTGTATTTAGACAAAACTTACATGCTCTCACAAGTACAGCAGTAAATCTTCCAGTATTCTTAAGACTTTTGTGTTATGTTTTTATCACTTTAAGCAGTAATTACACTTTAATTCACAGTTAACAAATGATTTTAATGTATTATTTAAAATAATCCAGCGACCAAAATTCACCGAGTTTTGGTACGTTAAATTTTATGAAATTCCAAAGCTTTCCGGCACTCAAAGAACGACATTTTCAAGTTAAATGCACAAAAAACATATATACATTTTTCCTTTACGTATGAATGCATCAAATATTCTATTTATTTTTAGGGTTTCGTTCATCTCACGAAACCCTATTACTCCCGCTCCTTTGTATGTCCGTCACAGAGTAGTTCTCAAAAACTATGTAACTTACAGAGTTGAAATTTTGTGTACAAATCTGAATACCAGCTATAAAGAGCTCAAAATATTAAAATTTGAAAAATTCGTATTATTTTAATAAATAGAGATAAAAAACCAAAATTCTAACAGCCTTTTCCTATTAACTTTAAACATTTTTCGTTATAGCCGATGCCAAAAATTTAAAATCCACGATTAAATTCTTTCTACAATAATTAATTTTCTATCAGACGATTTCCACGTGAAAAATGAAAAATAAAAGTTTCACCAATTGAAAAAAAAGATTAATATAAAATAAAATTGATTGACTTCATAGTGGTAATAAAACGGAAAGATTTCTCACTAATACAAGGAGTATGAGTATGTGTATGTGCACAAAGCAGATTAATATCACGTCATTAGAGAATTACAAAGAAAATCTGACGTCATATCGGCAGTTTAACGGAGTTTTCAAATGTTTCAGAATAATACAAAGCGAGTATCAAAATGATTAATAGATATAAATTAATAAATATATTATATAAATGCTGGACGATTACACCATGAAACATTAAAACATCAAAAATTTACTAAATGGTGTATACAAACGTTTTGTATACACCATTCAGTAAATTTGTGATGTTTTATACTCACGTCTTTAATGTAGTAAATATATGAGTTTGAGGAATATATTGAATCATGATAAAAACCCGATTACGGAAATATTCGCATATTTTAACATTTTGAAGGTGTACAACATGTTAATTTTGAAATTATTTTTTTTTAATATCCCATTCAGTCCACATGACAGATATCATTATGACAGAATATAATAGCGGGCTTCGCCCGCTATCGGGCTGGTTCAGATATTCGAAAAGACGAGAAAAATTGACCGGTAAATTTTTACTTTATAAAAAACATGACTTTTTTTTGGTTGCTAAATGAAATTTATTTGGATTTATTAAAGAAAGGATAAAGTGTTTTGAAAGGATTATTAAACGAAACTTTTAGAGCGATCTTTGATCATACTTACCACACTTGTTAGCTCATGCTCCCGAAGTCAAAACATTTTTGATTGAGTACCGTCATAATTTGCAGATGCTCATATTTATGAAGTAAAGACAAAATGTTTTGCATAAATGTAAAAACATCCAAAATTTATGAATGATTATGAAGTGGAGTGATTATTTCTTGAACACTTTTCATATTTTAAAATGTTCCTTATACTGAGTAATATTATAGATGCAAAAATCTGGAAATAATACGAAACTGTTTTCATTTTCAGTGAAGCCTTATTAATTAGAATAATCTATTTAAAGGTATATTTTCAAGTCAAATGCACAAAAAATATATATACATTTTTCCTTTACGTATGAATGCATCAAATATTAGTTTAAGTTTAAAAGTTCCAAATCGAAAGTTCGTGTTATTACTTATAGGTAAGTAGAAACAAACGTTGAAATCATTTTTTTTTTTTGGCATGAAATAAAACTCCATTAAGTGAATAATTCTTTAATGTATTCCAATAATTTTATCTCGAAATAAAGAAATATTTTTTAATTTATTATATTTAAAATTACAGATTAATTGAAAAAAAAAAGCAAACACTTTCTACCTGCTTCAATCGACTTTTAAGGAAATTCAATAAAATAATATTTTAGAGAACATATTTACACCAGTAACCATTTATCATTTTTTTTTCATTTGTGATATTTTTCTTCCTATTCAAAAGAATTCATTATATATATATATAAATAAAGATTATAGTATTATTTCAAATATAGTTCAAGTGGAAAAATCTAATTCTTTAATAATTGTTTGCATTTAATTATATATTTTGCTAATTTTGTTAAATTTTATTTATCCGAAAAAAACTAGTCGTTGGGGGCCACCGTAATACTTACCCATCATGGATATGCATAATGTAAAATATTAAAATAAAAATGTGTAAACTACTTATAAAATGCATTGCAATTCAAATAAAATCGTGGCTTGATGACGTCACAAACTTTAAAGGCTCGATTACTGAATTGCTTGAAAGAGGTTTTTCCTTATAACTCCAAAAATAATAATCCTATTAACTAGCGGTTTATTGCATCTGATTAAGCGTCAAATTTCCAATTAAAATATCTCTTTGAAGTGAAATTTGGATGAAATACAGGGTCATGAAAAATCGAAGAGTGTGGAAAATAGGATTCCAAATATCTCGGCAACTAATTATCCGATCGACTTCATGCTTTATGTAAAATTTATGTTTTTTTATTGTCCTTTATATTCATTTCTTAAAATAAACAATTTCGAAAATTTTTATATACCTTTTATCAGAACGAATATTTCGAGGGTCCGAATAAAATAGTTCCGGTTAATCGAGGTTAATGAAATGAAATAGGCTTCTTCCCATTATTACATACTAAGTACATACCAAATTGCAAGTCTCTATCTCAATTTTTTCGGGAGATAGAGTGTTTACAGACACACACACACACAGACACACAGACACACAGACGGACGGCAAAATTTTTTTTCTAAAAATATGTTTTTCGGAATCTCCAGTGTCTGAAACGTGTAAATCCGTCAAAAAAAATTTTTCGATTTTCAAAACGATTACAAGACTTACCCTATACTACGTATGATGGGTAAGTAATAAACATACTGTTTTCCTTTTACGTTGCAGAATAGAAAGTAATTTTCAAAGTGATTATATTTCACGCATTCAATCAATACGATATGTACGATCTATAGGAAATATTATAGTTGTTAAATTAGATGACACTTCAAAACATCTATTGTAGTGGACTAGCAACTCCCATAGAAAGGGAGTCCAGTTTTTTGAATGTGAACGTTCTGTTCTGTCGATATTAACCAGTGTGTGGAAGAGCGACATCCGTACTTTATTTTACTTTAATTTTCCGAAGTGTGTTTGCGGCACTCGGAATCTGCGGTTGTTGCTTTTCGCTGTGGTTTTATGGAAATTAGGCTGTGGTGGTCAGATTGCTGAATATAAATACATAACGAAAAATTGTCCGGCAGTGGCGCGGACGGTGGAGCTCAGTTCTCGTAAGATAACCGAAGGCCAGGCAGCATCGACCAAGGTCAGTACTTGGGAAGGGTGCATCGTCTGTTCTCTCTCGTCTGCCTCTGCTGTGGGACCGTGTACGTTAATGGGAGCTGGTGCACGTTAAATCTGTTCGTGGCTCTAAAGGCTGGAAGTCGTGGCTGCCAATCCAGATGCAGGTCTCTCATCTGGAATTGGTTCAAAATTAGGTGACCTGTTTCCATGTCAGCTATATACGAGCCAAATTGGCTAAGTAGAAAGCTGCAAAAACAAACAAACAAACAAATGAAAAATTTGTATCAGCAGATCTGTGTTGAACCCTGTCTTTCGCGAATAGAAAGACCAGCTACGATTGTTGTAGATACAAATTTGCGCGTGTTCCAGACATCGAAAAGCTTGGAGTTTGACTCAAGGCAAGTTGCAGAGTGAACTTTGTTTATAGTTCAATAAAGTTGGCCGGCAGACAGGATTTGCTAACTTTAGATACATTTTAGCTAGATTGTAAGATTATAAACTAATTTTTGTTTATATCAATAGCCGTGCTTGAATCTTGAAGTTATTAGTGCATGTATGTGAGCCGCAAGAGTTATTTACGTAAGCGAAGTTACCTGAATTAGTAATTTTGTATTTCTTCGTAATTTTTGAAGCTCCATCGCATCCCTTCCCTAATTGGTTTTAAATAAAGTGGACTGTACATATAAAACTTGATAGGTCTGTTCTTCAAAGTGTCGACCTTGAAAGGATCGTCACAAGTGACGCGCAAAGTGGATAGACTGAATATTGATTGAAAGCGTCACAAATGCCTCCCAACTTAACACCTAGACGAGCTGATATCGGACCACGTGTCTATTTTAATTGTGATAAATATGTGAAAAAATGTATTTTAAAGTTACTATATATCGTTAGTTAAGTTACTATAGTTGTAGTTACCGTAAGTTGTACCGTAAGTAGTTGTAGTATAGTTATCGTAAAGTTACTATAGTTGACTATATATCGTACAACAATATTGCTGACAAAAATAAGTATCTGGTGCTTAAATGCTCGTTGAAGGGTGAAGCATTATTATGGCAAGAGATTATTGCCGAAACGTCAGTTGAGGCTCACTGTGGAGACGCGAAACGTTTTTGGTTTCTGTCTGTCTGTCTGTCTGTTCCGTGATAACTGCCAAAAAAATCGTCCTTTTAGGTTGATTTTTGGTGGGTATATTGATGAGGTACCCGGAATGAGCTGTATAGTTTTTAGTTACATTTGGTTCTTTCGTTCAAAAAATATAGAACATTTCTTTTTAGGTCATAATGTTTTCCTATGGGAATGCAGATGATTTTCAAATTTCATTCTTAACTAAAATGAAAATCGCATTTGAATAATGGATTTAAACGTAAAATTATTAATGCTAAATTTTCGATATGCAGGTTTTAAATATATCCAATAGTTTTGAAAAATTGCTGATAGATTCATTAGAATTTAAAAATTACTTGTTTAAATTATTTAAAAAAAAAATTGCATCTTTTCGGGAAAAATAAAACATTTTACTTTCATACTTGTTACAAATTTTGAAATGCATTTCTTTTTACTTTGCTCTTTAATTTATGAGTTGCTTAAGAACCCTATTTCAAAGAATATCAAAATAATAAAATTCAAGTAACTCGCACTATTTTGCTGCAATATTTTATTATCAAAATAAGATACTTTTGTATTCTATTGACATAAATAAAAAAAAATTATCTAAAAAGTTACATGAATAAGAAGTTCATAAGAACTGCAGAATATCATTGCATAAACCGTGTTTATCTTAACGCTTCTAATTTCTTAAACCTCCGAAGTATGGTATATGACTATAAATATGTAATATAAAAAAATAAAATTGCGGATTGTAAGATGCTAAATTATATGAAAAGTGAGATTAAAAAACAATGTTTTTAGAGCTGACGTTGAGGCTTCTGATCTGCAGATTTACTAGTAGGAGAGTTTTTAGTTAGAGATGACTGGAACAAATTTGAAACAGTATTGGAGCATCGGAAAGCATTTCCGTCGGTGAAAGATCGATATTTGTTGCATAGAGGACTTTATTGTAATAAACAGAGCATCAAAGTTCTACTTACAAGAAGCCGGCCAAGCTTAGTAATCATAGATTTTGATTATTTCTATATACGTTGCAGGGTAGAAACCCCTTAGTCTCAGGTTCAATGGTATTTATACAACGTTCCTTAGTTCTTGAGAAATAGGGGGTCTAATATAATAACACAAATTAATTACTTACTTTGTAACGGGTTTACTGTGTTACAAAGTTAGTAGTGGCGCCCTCTAGTTATAATAAAATAAATCATTTTTAAATAAAATAAAAATAAATGCAGAAAGAAGATAAATGAGAAAGCAAAATAATTCAAAGCGCAAGCATACATATTACAAATTTAAAAATCTTTAATATCCAAAATAATATATTGTAATTTAAATCTTATTCAAATTTAGAATATAATTATGCTTTTTACTTTTAAAACAGAGTAGTATAATCATCGCATTGACTTCCCTTGTTAAGGCAATAAAATAATGATGTTTCTTTAAAATCACGAATTGACACAATAGTTCAATAGCATTGCAGTGATAAAGAATATATGAAATACATTTTAAAAGTGATAAAAAAATAACTAACTGTTTAATGATGTTAAAAACAACGATTTAGTAACAAATAGAAAAATAAATTTGTTAATATTATAATTAATGCACAATATTATACTTTTTAATTGCGAATTATAATTACAAGTATATTTATAAAACAAAAAGTGACAAAACGTAGCTCGTTCCGATCTCGAACCCGAGCCCGCGGATCAACGAGTAGACACCATGTCGCAAATTACATACATAGCGATTTTCGAAACATTAAAACTACCCGTTTTAATACTTTCGTCATTTTTAAAACAAAAGAAAATAATACTTTAATACGTGAAAAACAGTCCTCTTAAAAAACATAACGAATATCTTTATTCTCTCACTTCCGTGCCGACAAAAACATTCTACAAAACCAATTTCGACAACAACATATTTTTTCACACAGCTTGGAAAGATACAGTTACAAAAACAAAAACATCTTTTTCACAAAGCTTAGAAATTTACATCTATGAAAACATCTCCTGTTAGTAGGTATTCAATTGGATTCGCGACAATCTCCCACCTTGAGTTTTCAACAGGAAAACTCAACAATAGGCACAACAAAATTCAAAATAACACAAAATATGTGTAACATTATACTTACATTACATGGCCAAAGCATAAATATTCTTAACAGTAATTTTCAAAGACAAATTATACAATTTCCTGCAAAAATTCAAACAAAAATTCAACATATTATTACAAATTCAAATTAACACTAGGAAATGAGATATACTAAAAATAAGGGGAAAAAAAGTTTATAATGTTCAATGTTCAAAAAATAGTCTTATGACTGATAACGTTTTGGAACAGTCACTGTTCTGCCACTTCTCGTTCATAATACCGGCTCTAAAGATTGTTCTTTTGGAATCTCTAGATTGTACAGTTTTTGTATTGGTCTTAAAAGTTCACCATTTACAGTTTTTACTCGAACAACTCTCAGGTGACCATCTTTTCCAGAAATTCGTTCTTGCACACATTTCTGAACTACTGCTCGAATGGTTTTCCTGGCTTTCAGGATCCAGTAGTCTTCTCGTATAGATGTCATCAAAAGGGCCACTCCTGCATGTAATAGCTCATGGTGTTTCCAGGCGATCAATCCGTGGACTACAGGATGGTCAGACGGCATAACATCTGGGCTTGACTGGTTAAGAGCTTCGTTTAAAGCATTTAAAATCTTCGTAAATGCGATTCTAAGCGGCGTTCTGTTTATTTTTTACGCATCCATACTTGAACAGTTTTCCACTTAAAAAATATTACTTCCTATGTCCCTGTTCGGGCGCGAATTTGTCGCAAATTACATACATAGCGATTTTCGAAACATTAAGACTACCCGTTTTAATACTTTCGTCATTTTTAAAACAAAAGAAAATAATACTTTAATACGGGAAAAACAGTCGTTTTAAAAAACATAACGAATATTTTTATTCTCTCACTTCCGTGACGACAAAAACATTCTACAAAACCAATTTCGACAACAACATATTTTTTCACACAGCTTGGAAAGATACAGTTACAAAAACAAAAAACATCTTTTTCACACAGCTTAGAAATTTACATCTATGAAAACATCTCCTGTTAGTAGGAATTCAATTGGATTCGCGACACACCATAACAACTGAGCTACCACCAACGCAGTAATTTCGTTGCAAAGTAAATAGTTAAGCTGTGTTATGATATTAGACCCACTATTTTTTGAGAATTAAGAGCGTTGTATAAAATCCGCTGAACCTGAGACTAATGTGCTTCTAACCTACAACGTATGTAAAAATATTCAAAATCTGTGATTACCAAGCTTGGCCCTCTCCTTGTTAAACAAATTAGACTTGTAAAACAAATTGGGGCTGTATTTAACATTTGATGAAGTAATGGACGTTGGCCTCCCACTTTTCCACATAAATGTTACTGATTTTATAGAAATGACCGTTCCCAAGAGTTCAGCTGAATTACATGAACTTTTGTTAAAATACGAATCTCTTCCAGACTCTGATCAAGCGGAAATGAGCAACAGACGACAGAGAACGTTGCACAATATTCAGAAAATGTAATTGCAGATATTAGGATGCACAGAAATTAAAAAATTTTAATGTATAAAAAATCTATTTAATATGTCATCATAGAACAGTATGTATTACTCTTCATAATTTTTCAAAAATAAATATAATTAGTCGAAAATACCAATCCCAAATCTTTTTTCTATCTCATGCATGTTAATGCTTCAAAATTCGCTATCACACCGCCAAAAAATAGATATTTTTCGCCATTCTGTTGTACGTCAGTTGCTTGCAAATCGTTGGGATACATGGATGCGAGCAGACGATGCATTATACTAAACTACGAAAAGTCATTCTGTGCCTGTACCGGCGGGAAAAAATAGCGTCCCTATTGCTTGGTTTTCAGATTTTAGCTAATTCTACTGAAAATACACGAAGCTAAAATGCGCGGAATCCGATTACAGAAGAGTTATTCCTAGTTCTCGTCAATATTGAATTTGAATGAGAATATCGCCAAATTAGACAGACATAGCCAAGTTGCCTTCATATATGGCAACGTACTTTTGTCGCCAAATTTGGTGATATTTCACTAATTTTCGCCAAGTTTGGCGAGAATTTGACGTTGGCGAATATAAATATATAGGGTTAAGCATGTAAGTATGAACCGATAGTATGTATGAAACGATATGAAACGATAGTTACAATAATAAATGAAAATTTGGCGGCACCATGTTCACTAAAACTGATGAATTAAACTCGTTTATGGAGGAATCCTGCTGTATTGTTTCAAAATGTCAGCCACCCTATAATTGCAAACGGCTATATCTCAGCAATTTCTTAAGATAGTCGCAAAAAAATTTCTCTGGAATCCTTGGATCAAGGCCGAACATTTAACGCAAAAAGTTTTAGGATTTCTAATTTTTTGTACAACTTTTTGAAGTTGAAATTTTTAAATGGATATCACAGCGACCCCTCCAGGCGCATCCCAAATTCAACTGCGAGCTGCAGGCTATAGTCAAAAACATATACAAAAAATTTGGTTCAATTATCTGCATAACTTCATACACTTTTCGATGATACAATAGTGAAAATGGAACAAAAATCGCGATCATAGCGTCCTCTTTCGTTGAAATATCCCCGCATTCAAGTGGAACCTGCTGGCCATAGCTAAAAATTTAGAAAAAAAATTGTTCAATTTGAAGCATAACTTCATACACTTTTCGATGATACAATGGTGACGGACCGACAGATACGCATATATATATATATATATATATATATATATATATATATATATATATATATATATATATATATATATATATATGGATCATTCTGCGGTAAACGTTAATTTCTGAGCGTAAAACTTCAATAAAAAATATAACAAAAAATTATATTAGTACTAGAAACTCTACGTGCACGAACATCCGGGCTTTCAACAGACTCGCTTGCGTGTTTTACAATTTTCCCCAATTCTTGCTTTAGAGAAAACGCACTGTAATACCAATTTACCACAATAAAAAATTTAACATTCTTAGATTTAAGAACATTTTTTTATCTATCAATCTGTCTGACTCTATCTTTGTCTGTTTGTCTATCTGTCTATCTCTCTCTATATATATATCTGTCTCTATCTCTGTCTGTCTTTATCTGTCTCTCTCTCTATGTATACCTATCTACCTCTATCTCTCTACCTCTCTACAGGTTGTCTCAAAAGGTCTTTTACAAACTTAACATGCTGGTCTGTCATATCATGATAAACAAGATTTAGATAGGAACTTGGGTTCGAAAATGCAAACTGCGACCGCTAGAGGGCGATTTTCATGTCACCGATAATTACAGCCTTAACGTTTACGGCGAAACGTTGTTGACGTGCATGGGCACGTGTACACCTTGGGTTTTCATGCACCCATATGTGCATGTTGTGCAGGTTCAGGAAACCGTCCTGTGTAAAACAGGATTCATCCAAAAACAAAATCCACGATGGAAAATCCGGCTGTGCGACCCGCTGTTGCAAATACCAGCGTGCGAATGCAACGCGTTGGGGATAATCGTCAACGCACAAGGCCTGTACTCTTTGTGAATGGTAGGGATGTTGCATCTGCTCATGCAGTATGCGCATAATGCTGGAACGATGTACACCCAAGACGCGTTCGCTTGCTCGAAGACTTGTTTGCGGGTTTCTGTCAAATTCCAGTAGCACGGTTTCATCTACGACAGGTGTGCGTGTAGTGCGTTCTCGACCGATGTGGCCACGTACTTGGAAAGCTCCTGCTGCACGCAATCTGCGCTGCAATTGTCCAAACAAAATATGACTTGGCTGACGTCTGCTTGGGAAGCACTCAAGGTACATCCGTACCACGGCTCGCGCATTTCCATCCCCGGCGTCATACACATAATGCATATCGGCCAATTTTGCGTTACTAAACCGATTCATCCTTTTCCTGCAACGTCCTCGCCTGAAATGATTACGATTCCCACTCTCCCGTAAGCCTGCGCTCATGGCCCTCTAGCGGTCGCAATTTGCATTTTTGAACACAAGTTCCTATGTAAATCTTGTTTACCATGATATGACAGACCAGCATGTTAAGTTTGTAAACGACCTTTTGAGACACCCTGTATATCTGTACGTATGCCAGTCTCCATATCTAACACTCTGTCTCACTGTATCTCTATCTATCTCTCTGTCTATCTGTATGTCTAACTATTCATCTGTTTGCTTCTCTTTTAGTCTCTCTGTCTGTCTATCTATCTATTTGTCTGTCTTTCTGTTTATCTGTCTGTATTTTTTTTTATATTTTACCCTATAATAATAAGAAATCCAATTAAAATATCATTATAGAACACTATGTACCACTTTCAATTGTTATAATAAAAAAAATACCGGATTTGGATTTATTTAAAATAAGATAGAACAAGAACGAAAAATCATGCGTCAAGCATAGATTATGTAACACTTTCCAACGCTTCCAAAATAATTTTACAAATCCTTACCGTTTAATAAGCTGAAAGATAACATCTAAGTTAATAATTTGGAAAACGCAAAACATATTTTAAAACGTAATTTCAGGAATTACCAACATATATTTCCAACATATACGATTTTCGGAAAAGTATCCGAATACTTTTATTCAGCCCTGTATATGATCTATAGATTTGTATACTACATATGCTAAATTTTAGTGGACGCGCGTAGCACAGTTTTAAATTCTCCTTCTGGAGTTTCTGTCAATAAACGGAAATGTGTTCGCGAACTTTTGTGCTGCCCTGTATATGATCTACAGAATTTATACACACCAAGTAATAGACAAAAAGTGAGTTAAGTTTAAAATCGCGTTCAGCAATTTAAAACGCGCTTCCAGAAATAATTGTTAACAGACAGTAGAGAATTCTTTTGTGTGTCCCTGTAGATGACCGATGACTGCTTACACACAAAATTCTGTAGTAAGTCTCTTGTAATGCACCTTAGTGATATATATAAATCTCAATGCGTTTAAAATAGTGAAACATTATTTAATTAAACCGCAAACGATTTTTCTCCATAGACGTAATGCAACGGAATTCTTTAGACTGACCCTGTAAAGTAACTATAAGTGCTATACACACCTTATTCCATATTTAGCTTCTTGTAATGCACCTTAGTGATATATATTAATTACAATGTGTTTAAAATTGTGTAACATCATTCAAATAAACCACAAATGTTTTTTCCCCATAGACCGTAATGTAACTGAATTCTTTTGAGTGTCCCCGTAAAAAAACTATAAGTGCTACACACTTCAGTTGAAATAGGGAACATGCTATAGATAACGACAATAACATATAAAAATTGCAGGGCAATCCGACCATATTTACGGGAGTTAGAGCACAGCAAGACGGCAGACGGCAGACGGCCATACGGCAGACAAACCGAAGTCATAAACACTTTTAAACTAGGTTGGAAAGTGTTAAAAAGATATAAATAGGTAAATAAATAACACGCACACACACAAATATATATACATACATATAGTATATGCAATATGTATACATTTAACGTCTGAATGTAAAAACTATTAAAAACACCAAATAAATTAAATTAAGACAGACATGAGTACACTTAAAATAAAATTTATAAAAAGTATACTTAAAAACAATTAAAAATACAAAAAAGTAAACGTTTCGCCAAGCGACACGCAAGGCATCATCAGTACGAAAACAATCTATTGCATAACATACCACTGAACAAATCAAGGACAGTTAAAGTTATTTTAAAAACAGATAATATTCATTAGGGACAGAACGAGCTTCATTCAACGTCTGCGATCGCAATTGAGTGAACCAACCCTCAAGGAGTAATCGACCATGATAGCTGTTACAACCTGATTTCAAAATACTGGCGTTCGCAATTAGCGGAATGTGATTCGTTTGAAGTGTATGCTAGACAATTTTTGAATTCAAATTACTATTTTTTAAAGCAGTAGTATGTTCTTTTAGGCGAATTTCCAATGATCTACCTGTTTCAACAATGTAGACACTATTGCAATCTTTACAGGGAATAATATAAACAACACCAGGTAATTTAGACTTATCATATACTTATCATTAGTATATGATCACGTATATCGTATACGATCGTTCTACGGGAAACGCTGCTTTCTCAATATAAAAACTTCACTTAAAATCTCAACGAAAAAGTTCTAAATTACTACTAGTGGTTTCTGCCTCGGCTTTGAACAGACTCGCTATCGTTCGAAACGTGTCCCTAGTTTAACAAATATAAAATTATGAGATTTAAGAGGATTTATTACATTTTTGAATTGTATAGACGGACAGACTGGCAGACAGATTATATGCACATATCTTGTGGTTGGTCGTTTTATGTAATATTTTATATGATTTTTTTTAGTAAAAGCAAGGAATGGCTGAATTACCGCTATTTCGATGTTCATTATTTATTTTTTTATTTTTTGCATTAGAAATGAGTTTAAATTCAAAGAGGCCACCATCTCTTGTCTAGAAAAAGTTAGCTCTGGGATATAAAGTCTTTTAAAGGAGGGAAATGGGACGAATTTTGAAAAACTAATTTATTTACTTTTTTATAGTATGCTTGACATATTGTCTTGTATGTTAACTTATCAAAAGTTAATTTTTTACCATCAAAAATTCTCAATTACAGACGATTTAGTAGGTTAGCAAAACAGGTTAATGTCTGAATAGGTCTTTCGCCAAATTAATGTGCATCCCAAATTTAACAATCTATATTATAAAGGACAAACGTGTCCGTGCGTAACGCTGACGTCATTTTGAAAATGGCAACAGTTGACGATGAAATTTGAGTTTTGCGAATTTTAGTACTTCATTTTTTTTTCTACTAGGGGGCTCTGCCTCCTACGAGCTGAGACCACAAACTGTAAAAACACTCTGATTTGATCAACCTTAAAACGATTGCGGAAGATTGAATTATAATTAAACGACCTGCTGTAATCGGCTACTTTAATCGGCCTTTTGTAATCAGCTGCTCGTTGTAATATCTGCTATAATCGGGTTTCCATTGATTTTCCTTTGACCAAGGGATTTTAAAGCCGAATCAACTGCTGTCGAAACAGCTAACAACTGTTGATAAAATAAGGTTAATTAAACATTTGAAAATCAACTTGTGCAAAATGGTTAAGTAAGCAATGTCATTGCATCGGGAAATTTTATAACGATGCTATAGAAAATTGGGTATTACTCCATTATCCCGACTACTGCTTTCTGTAAAAGCAAAGAACTGTCGCCAAAATATAAGATTTAAAGCCAAAAGTGCATATCTGTGGCGTCGCATTAAATTGATTGCGTTACGCGTGATAGTTATGTCACCAAGTGATCTTTAATTCAACGTTTATCTGTATTTTTAATTATATTTTACCAATTTATTAGTTATTTCGTTGATTTAAACGTAATTATTAAGCGTAAAAATATAGCTTTTAATTGAAGGGAAATATTATTAATTACGCTGTTTTAAAATTTGCAATAATAGATAAAATATTTTGTCAAAATAAATTAATCTTACTCTACTTAATGCTTTGAAAACGCGGAATAATTTAATTATTTATCTTTTTAATATTCACGCGCAAGTATATTTTTTATTCCGTCATTTTCTACATATATTGCTTTTAACACGTGATCATTTAATATTACATAAAGTTTTATTTATGTTTTTAATAATCACGTGTAAAACATTTCTTAATTGAAAGGGAATATTATTACGTGCGCTATTTTACAAATTGGCAACGATTCAAATAATGGAATTTATGAAATATGAAATAAATCTCCGTCAAAATAATGAAAATTTTGAATAAAAAATTGAAATATAACCTCAAAAAATGAGCCAAATTGAAAAAATAATTGCAGTCTGCACAACGCAACCTTGTCAACTATATCCTTACAAATTATGGTTAAATTCTGGTGCATAGTTTTCGTTTCTATAAAACTTTTATAAGAAAATTATTTTGAACAACTTTAATAGTAAATATCTCTTAAAATAATTCTTCGTTTTAAAAACTGTCTACTTCAGCGTGTTTATCGAACATTTCTTTATAAAACCACCAATTTTTAAATTTTTATTTGCAATAGTTTTCTGGATATTAGTCCAGAAAGACTTCAAGGCACAAAATCTTCATTGACAGCGGCTGCGGCTGCGGTGGTTACTTTTTTTTAATATAGAGAGAAACATCGCACGTTTTTAATTTTTACACAGTCAGATAGGGGAAAAAAATCTAATTTCAAAAGCAATCTATTTGATAACTGTATCTTAATGGACTGCTTTATTATAGCATTTAAATAAAATTTCAAGCATCTCTCTATATTTAAAAGAAGTAACCACCGCAGCAGCAGCCGCGAGAGGGATAATTAAGAAAAGTAATGTATATAAATATCCAAGATTATTTTTTTTCTGTTTTCATTAATATATTGTCAATTTTATTGTTTAAACTTACTGATAGTTGACACTTTGGTGAGTGGGGGTTTTCCGAATTTTTTTTTGTAGTTTATTTATTTGTTTGTTTACTTATTTATTTATTTATTTTTTTTTTTGAGATTCCAATGGCAAAATTCTTCTATTTGTTTATTTGGCGTTACAATTTGGCGATAGTTTTTTTTTTTTTTTTTTTAAATGAAAATTGATCGACGGGGTAATGGAGAAGTATAAAAAGACAAATAAACGTTGAATTAAAAATTTCTCGATGAAATAACTAATACGTGTAACGCATCTGATGTCAACTGAATGTGACGGGACACCACGATTATGCACGTTTGACGTTAAATCATATATTTTGGCGACAGTTACATATCTAAGCTGTTTCAACAGCAGTTGATTCGACCTTAAAATCCCTCAGTCAAAGGAAAATGAATGGAAACCCGGTTACAGCAGATCGACACTGGTCGTTTAATTATAATACAATCTTCCGTAATCGTTTTAGAGATGATCAAATCAGAGTGTTTTTAAATCATGCGGTTTCAGAACGGGGGTTGGCGAGCGTAGCTCGTAGGGGGCAGAGCCCACTAGTGATTTAAAAAAAAATCTATATTGCTTGTAGACGATTACAAAATATCAATCTGTTTGCACTTTAAACAATATAAGAAGTTCAGCATTAGTCTCCAGCTAATATTCCATAACGAAATTAAGACTTCATTAAAGAATAAATAAAATAGTACAAATAAAACGCAGATTTAACAGACATGTAATTGAAATAAACTGCTGAAATTATCAGAAAAAAAAACCCGCTGTAGATAACGAAATTTTTAGCGATTTCTTTGGTGTTGTTAGCGTGCAATCTAAGAAAAAAAAATATTAAATGTGAAAAATCTATTAGTTTTCAATAACAAAAAATATAAATGGCTTTCACACATATTCTCTATCCCGGGAAGCCCGGGTTGGATGCCCTAGTTGTTTTAATGACGTACTTTCAGCGCCAAATTACGAAATGTTTTGAGGATAAGCAATCTTTTTGTGACTTTTGGAGTTACTCCAGATTTTTCTTGAACATTGTATTGAATGGCAGACGGACATTCAGTGAAAATGAAATACTCTCTATTTTTCAAGAAAGGAGATAATAGAAAATTTTTACCAAAATTAAATTTGACCGTGATCGACGCTTAATCTGAAGTTCTGATCGAATTTTTTTGTGAAAAGTGAGTTTAAATAACGTCCGAAAATTTACATGAAAACGTAGTTATATAAAGTGATAAATATAGCATTATATGCTAAATAAAAATGTCTAATACATCTGATATTTTTGCGAAACACTATAAAAAACTCTAAATGTTAAATTCCATATTTTAAATAGACATATTGCCGTAATAAGCCTCAGTAACATATATAAATTTCATCTTAAATCACACAATGGCGTAATAACATAAAATATTTTATGTAATCACTGCCCATAGACTTTAGTGTAATCGAACTCTTTTGTGCACCCCTGTAAAATAACTATCAAATATATCTATCTATATATCAATCAATCAATCTAAAATATCTATCTTACAGATCTATATATTTATCTTTCTGTCTATCTGTCTCACAATCTGTTTGTCTTTTTGTATCTCTCTCATTATGTCCGTCTATCTATCTGTCTATATGACTGACTAAATTTCTCAGTCTCTCTCCATCTATATAAATATACCTACTTCTCTATATGCATGTCTGTATATCTGGCTATCTATTGTCTAGCTCTCTGTCTATGTATCTATCTGTCTATCTATCTGTATGTTTGTCTTTCTGCCTGTCTATCTGACTGACTGTATGTCTGTCCTATCTATCTTTATGCCTGTCTGTTCTCTCTATCATTAAGTACGTCTATCTATCTATCTATCTGCCTGCATGTCTGTCTATTAATATATCTACCATCTATCTGTCTGCACGACTGCCTATCTATCTGTTTATCTGTATGTATCTCTGTCGCTCTCTATGTCTATCAATCTATAACAAATCTATATATCTGTCTCTCTGTCTAGCTATTAGTCTGTCTATCTACCTAGCTATATGGCTGCCTGCCTGTGTTATTGTCTGTATTTAAGGCTATCTATATGTCGGTCTATTTGTCGGTATGTCAGTCCATCAATGAATCTATCTCTTTCTCTGTATATATAATTGTCTATATATGTAGCTATATATATGTTTGTCTGTCTCTCTCTCTCTCTGTGTTCGTCTATCTTTCTCTTTGACTGTCTGCCTTTCAATCTGTCTATCTGCCTAGATATATCTATGTATCTCTACAGAAATAATACAAAAAAAAATGAAAATCAGACCATCCATTTAAGCGTTATGCGTGGCCATACATAAACTAGTCGGATGTGCCAATCCCAAAACTTTCTTCTATCTCAGTCATGTTAATGCTTCAAAATTCGCTATCACATCGCCAATAAAATCAATATTTTTCGTCATTCTGTTGTACGTCAGCTTCTTGCGAATCGCCGGGTTACCGGGATGCGATCAACTGATGTATACTAAACTACGAAAAGTCCTTCTGGCCTGAACCGACAGGAACAGATAGCCTCCCTATTCCTTGGTTTTGACGATTTTAGCTAATTTTACTGGAAAACACGAAGGTAAAATGCGTGGAACCCAATTAAAGAAGATTCATTCCCAGTTCTCGTCAACATTGAATTTGAATGAGAATATTGCCAAATTAGTCCTCTACAACCAAGTTGGCTTCATTTATGGCAACTTACTTTGGTCGCCAAATTTGTCGATATTCCACAAACTGTCGCCAAGTTTGGCGAGAATTTGACGTTGGCGAATATAAATATATAGTGTTAAGCATATAAGAATAGGAACAACGGTTACAACAATGAAAGAAAATTTGCCGAAACCTTGTTAACTAAAACTCATAAATTAAACCGTTTATGGATGATTTCTGCTGTCTTGTTTGAAAATGTCAGCCACCCTAAAATTTCAAACCGCTATATTTCAGCCATTTTTTAAGATAGAGGCAAAACAAAAATTGTTCCGGATTCTCCGGATCAAGGCCGAACATTTACAGAAAAAAAACTTTTAGGATTTCTAATTTTTTTGTACATCTTTTTTAATTTGATACCTTTAAATGGCTATCACAGAGCCCCCTTTCGTCTAAATATCCCGAAATTCTAATAGAACCTGCTTCCCATAGCCAAGAACATAGAAAAAAAATGTGGTTGTATTTGAAGCATAACTTCATACACTTTTCGATGATACAACAGTGAAAATGGAACAAGAATATCGATCACAGCGCCTCCTTTCGCCGAAGTATCCCCAAATTTTAATAGAACTTGCTTGCCATAGACAAAAACATGGAAAAAAATGTGATTCAATTTGAAGCATAACTTCATACACTTTTCGATGATACAATGAGGACGGACAGACGGACAGATGAGCAGACGGATAGATGGACGGACGGACAGACAGACATTTTATAAAAACATTTTTCGGAATCTGTGACCCCTAAAACGTGTAAATCCGTCGTAAACCGGAGGTCGAAAAAAATTAGTCTTTCTTCTATTATAGATAGAAGAAAGTAAAAATATAAATATAAACGAAATGCATATTCTCCTTCGTTAAATGTCTGTTGAAAACAAACCTTTTACAAATTACAAAGATACTTTTCATTTTATCTGTATTAATTATACCTAAACCTACAGCCCGCGTCCGTTTCTTTTTCTCTGCGCACTGTACAAAAGTTTCAAAAATGACAAAAGTTTGAAATTTTTGGCACTGATTAATCTATTTTATTACTTGTATTTGATAATGTCTTTTAAAATCTACTGCAAATATATTATTTTATAACCTACTTGTTTTACATTGCTTAGAAATTCTTTTGTGAAAATGAGATAATATTACGTTTAGGCGAACATCGAAAATGGTATTTTTGGAAAATAATGAAATCAGTCTGAAATATATATCAAAAGACATATTAAGATAGAATATCATTTTTATAAAACAAAATTACACATAACAAAGAAAACTATATTCAAAATGTCTGATAAATGTATAAATCCATTAGTTGGAATAAATTCCTTGCTGCTTTAGAACTGTCTCGGGAATCAGCTAAACTCCACACTTTTTACGTTTTATATCCTCAATTTTAAATTTATATGAAAATACTTTCAGAAGATTATGTTTATTTTTACTATTAACTAATAAATGGACCCATCAGAATAAAATTTTCTGTATAACTCAAAAGAAGACAGACAAAAGAAGAATTATGAAAAAAATGAGAGAAATTTATAGCATCTAATATTATAAAGCAAGAACATATTCGTGAGTTTGCGAATAAAGTAAATTCAAAATTGTAAATAAAGAAATAACATGTGACTCAAAATTATAGTCATTTTTAGGGTTTCGTTCATCTCACGAAACCCTATTACTCCCGCTCCGTTGTCTGTCTGTCAAATAGCCATTCTAAAAAACTATGTAACTTACAGAGTTGAAACTTTGTGTATAAATCTGAATATCAGCTCTGATGACCTCATAATATTAAAATTTGAAAAATTCGTATTATTTTAATAAATAGAGATAAAAAACCAAAATTCTAACAGCCTTTTCCTATTAAATTTAAACATTTTTCGTTGTAGCCGATGCCAAAAATTAAAAATCATCCACTATGAAATTCTTTCTACAATAATTAATTTTCTATCAGACGATTTTCACGTGAAAAATGAAATAAAAAGTTTCACCAATTGAAAAAAAAGATTAATATGAAATAAAATTGATTGACGTCATAGTGGTAATAAAACTATAAGATTTCTCAATAATACAAGGAGTATGAGTATGTGTAATGTACACAAAGCAGATTAATATCACGTCATTAGAGAATTAAAAAGAAAATATGACGTCATATCGGAAGTTTAACGGATTTTTCAAACTTTTCAGGATAATACAAAGCGAGTATCAATATGAATAATAGAGAATAGTAAATATATGATATAAATGCTGGACGATTACACCATGAAACATTTCTACATTAAAGACGTGAGTATAAAACATCAAAAATTTACTGAATGGTGTATACAAAGGTTTTGTATACACCATTCAGTAAATTTGTGATGTTTTATACTCATGTCTTTAAGGTAGTAAATATATGAGTTTGAAGAACGTATTGAATCATGATAAAAACCCGATTACGGAAATATTCGCAAATTTTAACATTTTTAAGGTGTACAACATGTTAATTTTTTTTTTTTAATATCGCTTATATTCCTGGCATATATTATTATGACAGAATATAATAGCGGGCTTCCCCCGCTATCGAGCTGGTTTAGATATTTGAAAAGACGAGAAAAATAGACCGGTAAATTTTTACTTTATAAAAAACATGACTTTTTTTTTGGTTGCTAAATGAAATTTATTTGGATTTATTAAAGAAAGGATAAAGTGTTTTGAAAGGATTATTAAACGAAACCCTTTGAGCGATCTTTGATCACACTTACCACACTTGTTTTTTTTTTTTTTTGTTTCTAAATGAAAATAATTTGGATTTATTAAGGAAAGGATAAAGTGTTTTGAAAGGAATATTAAACGAAAGCCTTTGAGCGATCTTCGATCACACTTACCCACTTGTTATAATTACATGTGCTAGTTTCTTCTGTAAGTCACATGACGCAAGAGTTAGATAAAAATACAAATTAAATTAAAAATTAAAGAACAACTCAAAAACAACATTGTTACTCAGATTTTATCTAAAGAAAATTTCAGATGCATTTATCTAAACATTGGCGCAAACGATAAATCGATTTCAATTGCAATATTTCACATTGAATAATTTTTTTATCTTTACGAACATTCTCTTTCTTGTATAAATTAAATATTTTTGTTTTATAACATTCTTTTTCTTCAAAATTGTTTTGCTTATTTTATTTAAAATAAAATTAGTAATTTTTTCTTTTATTTTTGACGTTTTTGTATTATTTTCTAAATGATATTGTTATTTCAATTCTTTCACCAACGACAGTGGTCGCCGAAAAATAACCAGTGGTAACCTTTTCGTCCAAACTAACGGAACTTTCCATCATAATTCTATAACTAATCTACGTAGAACGTTGTGTTATATACTAAAACTTTTCTTGAAAAATTATCTTTCGAACAGTGCAAGTTCCCTTAGAATCCATTCAGCGGAACTCGAGTTATAAAGGAACGGAACGAAATTTCCGTTTGTGTTTTATGTATATAGTAGATTATTTTGTTTTTTTAACTATCCGCATTGTTTTTTCTATATGTACTAAAGCTATGTAAGGTAGAGTTGACGAACATGCACTGAAAAAAAATTGGAGATACATATCCACCATAAAGAATATTTTCCACAGATTTTATGTTGGTTGCTTTAGGTCATATTTTCCAACGAATCAAATGAGACAATAGAGAAAAATAGGTGCAATTTACATAACAAAAAATAAAAAACACCAGAACGATGAGTAAGATTTTAGAAATGTGTTAAAGAGTGAAATTATTTTAGGAAATACTTTTTAAAAAGTTTTGCGTTAACAAAACATCAGGAAGTCTTTAAAAAAAAGGATTTCGAATTTCACTAAACAAGAAGAAATATATTTATAAATTGCAAAGCCAGAGGGTGTATATGAATAAAAAATGTCAAAAATGTCCTTGGAATTTTTTTCAGGACATGCTTCTATGACAGTTGTTGCGGTTTCCTAACTCTGTTTCCAGACTCTTTTTCGCAGACGATAGAATGCGAATTGAACTGAATTGACTTTTTGTTTATGGAAGAAATTTGTTCGATGGTTTTGTGAGCGAAAGACGACGTAGATTAAAATGAGTAGAAGATTTTTTATGTATTCTATTTTATGTATTGTGCTAGTGCACAGCCGTCTCAATACTAGGCCTGAGAACTGATTCAAAATGGCGGCTTCCGAAGGCGGACTTTCTTACACTGCAGTTCTATGATTTGAATGCAGTCCTATTAAGCAGCTCTTTGATTAGAATGGTTTTAGTCACAAAGGCTTTTCGATAAAACCTTATTCTAGTAAACAAACATACATATTATATTACAAAGATAGTATATTAAACGCAGAAAAATTACCCACATCAATATATTTACAATTAAAAAATTGCAATCTGTAATATTAAATTATAAAACTACTTTTTTACGGATTAAATTTATTAGTTAATTATACACAAAATAAAATTTAGCCTCCCCCCCCCAAAAAAAAGAATAAAATAAAACTAAATACATAAACTTGTAAAAAAAAGAAAATCAATATATGTTATGGCAGTTCCCCATATTTTACAATATACTTTAATGTTATTCCAGACATGTAGTCTCATTTTTTCTTTATTATGCATTTTATTTATTTATTTATTCGATGCATTTATTTTCACATTAATAAAAACAGAAACACACTCATCATAACAACTTCACTTATATGTTAAATATCTAATTGTTTTGGATAATTAAGCATTTAAGGTAGTAAACTGGAATAAGGAAGGGTATTTATAACAGAAAATCTTTTTTAAAATTCATAAAAACATAGTCTAGTAGATATTCTTATAAAACCAAACAATCACTACAAATCACTATTTTAAATATATTTTTACTTAGTGCCTGCAATATTAAATAAGTTATATTTAAAATGCACCGGCAACATTAGTAATGACAATGATGAAAGTGTTTGTAGTAAAAATGTATACATCAGCTCTTATAAAATTCATTGATTTTTTTTATGTTAAATTAAATATTATTTTGAAATAGATCATAAATAATCATTTAAAGAGTAAATTTTTGAATCTTATTTTTGTCCGTTTTTTCGTTGTTAAATTTGTCTTTAATTAGTTTTGAATAATTTGAAATATTTTAGTAATACAAGTTTTCTAAAAATTAAAAATATCACAGGAACAAACTTTATGATAGTCATTCTATTTTTCATTCACAATATTTTAAAAATATAACTCCCTTGCTGATGCCAATAAATTCAGTTTATTTTCATTTGTTATGAATTCATTACAAAAATTTCTATGCAAATATAAATATATATGAAAGGCTGTGTAAATATAAATAGCACATAAATAATTGTATGCATAAATAGCAGTATATGTAATTTTTTTATATGCCAAACTTGTAAATTTGAAAAATTGTGATAGATTTTTGAAAATTAGATTTAGGTACAGTCATTGTATCTATTATCATTATTATTACAAAAATCTTCCGTAATCATCTCAAATTTTAAACTTCTACTGCATTTTAAATCAAATTAAACAGTAATAACATAGTTAAAACATATATCAAATTTCAGAAATTTAGAAAACAATTTTTTTTTATTTTAAACTCATGGAGGCTGAAAACATTTTGCGATGCTACAAATAAGTCAGCGAATAACTAATGGCATAAATTTATTAAATGTATTAGTATCATGCATCGCAAATTTCTTTTTCAGCTATTATCTGTTTATGCAAAATTTTAAACTCTTTACTTATTATTATAATTATAACTAGCAATATTATTATTTACATATCTTATTATCAATGCCAAATACACAAAATAATTAATAATTATTATTAATTATGATAAAAGCATAAATTCTGCCTAAAACCATACGTTTGTGATAATAAATAAATTTGTTTGCTTTTAAACTTAAGACAACATTAGTGTTTACATCTTAATAAATTACATATCTGGGGCGAATGGCGAATCTCATATACATAAAGAAAAAAACCCACTACTAAGAATCAGTTTAAAGAATACATCGTTAGCCCTTAAGCATTATAATTATTTATAATACATTCTTAAAATTTGTTCCACATCATATAATTTAAAACATTGTTAAACACGATAAAAACAAATCTAAACATTTGGAATTTCTACGCATATGATGTTATTTATACGTGTTTTTAAATTTGATTTTTAAAATAACGAAATAATTAGCCCACTAAATTATGTTTTACAAGTACAAGCATTATTTTTATTAATTTAAAATTAAATAGAAAAATTACAAAAGCAAGAGTTCTAAAGACTTTTAAATACGCAGAACACACACTTTTTACTTTCTTCTATCTTTACAAGAAGAAAGTATTAGATTCATGAAAAATTTCGACTTCCGGTTTTCGACGGATTTATACGTTTTAGAAGGTTCTGAAAACGATTTGACTGTTTTTAGAAAATGTCTGTCTGTGACTCTGTCTGTCTGTCTGTGACAAAAAGTTTGTGAGCGCTCTATCTCAAGAACTAATGCTCGGAATTATAAAACTTTATATTCAGTTAGTCCCTGATATAAATTGGTGCTCATTAGTTTTAGGTAAAAATCGCCCAGCAGGTGGCGTAACTATGCAGCATTTTGAAGGATTTACACAATTTTAGCGATAGTCCTATCTCAAGAAATAATGCACGGAATTTAATAAAATTTGAGTTTCAGTTAGACCTTGATATAAATTGATGCTGATTCTTTTTAGTGTATGCGAAACCTGTGTGTGATAGAAGAAAGTTTTGGGATTGACACATTCGACTAGTTTGAATAGACATTTTGGTGCATGCATATATATAAGCAAACAAATAACAAGAAACGGCAGTTTAAGGACTACATAATCAGAATTTGAAAAGATAACCTATAATAACCTTTGAAACTATTCTAGTTCATAAAATTTTAAAACGATAAAATTTAAACATCTATATATTTAAAACGCTAAGCGATTTCTTTCGACAATCCGTGAGAACAAACTACTGCATCAAATTACATCATTCTTTTTTTTAATGAAAGATATTTGGTCACAGATTTGTTATCGTGCATCCGTTTGTTCGAAAATTTAATTAATTAACCGTAATTTTCAATTAAACTTTTACTTCTGCTAATGACGTCATAATCGGATAACGCCTACTGTTGCGAAGCTCAGAGTTTATTCTCTAAACTCTGAGGTTGAATAAAAGAGAAATAATAAATATTAAAAGCACGCGGTTTTAATGCCGAATTTGCTAATTTGCAAGTTAAATTTCGGTAAAAATACTTATCCGCGTGTTTTATAAGCGAATAAAAATTCATATTTATTGTGACGTCACGGGAATATTGTCCATTGGGTTTATTTTATCATTATGCATCAAAGCCATTAAATAATGGCTTTGTTATGCATTATAACTTTGTTGATGCCATTTTTTCATTACAATTAAATACAAAATATATTTATATTTGTGTACATGGTGTTTAAGCATTAATGTAAGGTATATGAAGTACGTGTGAAAAGTTTGCGCCGGTGAAAATGACGTTATGCTTAGCTTGAGGTGCATTTTAACATTGATAAAACTAAAGAGAAAAATTTATATGATTGTGTTAACGTGACATAATTTTACTGATTTTTGCATTCATAATTATAAAGATTAGAATTGGAGCCGTCATTGATTTCTTCATCTTGATTGCATACCTTGATTACATGTTACCAATTGCTTTTTTTTTTTTTAATTATAGGATAGAAGATTTCCTTTTTTAATAAAAACAAATCACAAAAGTAAAGGATTTCAGGAAATTTAAAGTTACTAAAAATAGTGTTATGGTAGAAAAAAATCTTGAAATAATTATTGTATTTTTAGCAAGAATAAACAATGTAAGACTAATATTTCATAGGAATCATTTTGGTAGATTTATTATCAGTTCATTTAACAGTTCCTTATTAGCGCAAAGTCCTATTTCTTTCACTGTGAATTTCTCTTTCGATGTCAAAAAATGTTTTTCCACTTTTGGACGCCAGCCAAAATACAGTGGCAATTTTTAGAAATGTACAACAGTTGTGACAACAAAGGCGCTATCGCTTTAGCTTTCATCGCGCTTACATCACTTCGAAATACTACAAATTTAGATTTTTTACTGCATGTTACAATTTCAATTCTTACATCATCAATTAGAAAAAAAATTAGCTTTCGATTGAAATTTCTTTGAAAACTGCCGATTAATTTAACGACTTTTTAAATAATTTTCAAGCATGAAAAGTTTTTCAATTCTATCTTATCATTGACCACCAGTTGACTTCAATAATGTAAAATAGCCCATGGGAAAGTTGCCACAATTGAAAATAGATTTCCCTAACCATCATAAAAAGTGAATAATAATTTTAAAAAAAAAAGAAAAGAAAAGAAAAAAAAGTGATAAATCATAAGATCAGATTATCCATAAGATAGAACATTTTGGCGCTAAACAAAAATCTGTCAGTGAAAAAAAAAAAAAAAAAAAAGAAAAAAAAGACTATTTTTAGTTTATGTTGAACATAAAATTGATATGTTGAATTCGTCAATGAATCATCCTGATTATGACAAGGAAAACGAAGAAACCATACAAATAAATTACACTTGAAAACATTAAAAATCTCCCTCATCTGCAGATAGATTTATTACTGTAAAAAACGTCTTAATCTTTGCATAAAAATTGATTAGCTTAAAACAATGGATGGGGTTTTAGAAGATATGGATTTGAAACGAACAATGATTAAAGAGGACATTTTAAAACTTTTAATTTAATCATTTTAAAACTTTTTTAACTTCGAATTTCGACGGTGCTTTTGGGCAGAAGCAATGCACATGCGCATAGGAGCTCATTCGGTTGCATTATCACAGGGGGGGGGGGGGGAATGTGTGCTTTATTTACTATGTTCTGTTATTTACTGAATATGATATGAACGTAGGAATATACTATTTGTATATACTTCATAGGTCCATGAATTTTTTTTTCTTGCCGTGGGGAATATGGTGGTAATGTCAAACTGATTTGCATTACACAGTTATTTACGGATTGTTTGTTTGGAGTTTGCATCGGAAATAGTACTGTATTTGATTGGGGAAAAACATTTTAATGAAATATTTGAAAGGCTGTTTTATACGCATCCCTTCATAAATAATAAAGAAGCTTAGTTTACTGATATTTTTATAGTATTTTTTGCGTCAAGTTTTGACGGGTTCCATCTAGTCTATATATTTAAAACGCTAAGCGTTTTGTTTCGACAATCCGTGAAAACAAACTACTACATCAAATTACATCATTCTTTTTTTAAATGAAAGATATTTGGTCACAGATTTGTTATCGTACATTCATTTGTTCGAAAATTTAATTAATTAGCCGTAATCTTAAATTAAAATTTTACTTCTGCTTATGACGTCATAAAGTCGACAATCGGATTAACGCCCACTGTTGTGACGTACAGAGTTTATTTTCTGAACTCAATTATTGCGAGCATAAAAAAATAAATATTAAATATTAAAAGCACGTGAATTTTTTGCCGAATTTTTTAATTTGTAAGTTAAAATATAGTTAAAATGTTTAAGTATTTCGGTAAAAATATTTGTCCGTGTGTTTTATAAGCAAATAAAAATTCATATTTACTGTGACGTCACGGAAATATTGTCCATTGGGTTCATTTTATCATTAAGCATTATAACTTTGTTGATGCCATTTTTTCATTACAATGAAATGCAAAATATATTTTTATTTGTATGCATGGTGCTAAGCATAAATGTACGTGTGAAAAGTTTGTACCGGTGAAAATGGCGTTATGCTTTGCTTGAAATGCATTTTAACATTGATAAAACTAAAAAGAAATATTTATATGATTGTGTCAACATGGCGTAATATTAACTGATATTTCAAATTTTAATTTTATAGATTAGAACTCGAGCCTTTATTGGTTGCTTCATCTTGATTGCATACCTTGATTACATGTTAAGAATTACTTTTTTTAAATTATAGGATTAAGTTATAGGAATTATAGTATTTAAATTATTAAGATTTCCTTTTTTAATAAAAAAATTCACAAAAGTAAAGAATTTCAGGAAAAAAAAACTTGAAATAATGATTGTATTTTTAGCTAGAATAAACAATGTAAGGCTAATATTTTATAGGAATTATTTTGGTATGTTTGTTATAAGTTCATTTAACAGTTCCTTATTAGCGGCAAAGTCTTATTTCTTTCACTGTGAATTTTTCTTTCGATGTCAAAAAATGGTAGTCTACTTTTGGACGCCAACCAAAACACAATGGCAATATTTAGAAATGTATAACGGTTGTGACAACAAACGGCACTATCGCTTTAGCTTTCATCGCGCTTACATCACTTCTAAATACTAAAAATTTAACTTTTTTACTACATTTTACAATTTCAATTCTTACATCCTCAATTAGAAAAAAAATTAGCTTTCGATTGAAATTTATTTAAAATTTTCCTGCTTAATTTAACGACTTTTTAAAAAATTTTCAAGCATGAAATATTTTTCAATTCTATCTCAACAATGACCATCCTTTTGTTTTAATAATGTAAAATAGCCCCTTGGAAAGTTGCAACAATTGAAAATAGGTATCCCTAACCTTCATGAAAAGTGAAAAAAAAATAATAATAAAAACCTGATAAATCATAAGATCAGATTATCCATAAGATAGAGTATTTTGGCGCTAATATAAAATCTGTCAAAAGAAAAAAAAACTATTTTTAGTTTATGATTAACATAAAATTGATATGTTGAATTCGTTGATGTATATGTTGAATCAGAATATGCTAGGAACTGTTATTGATTATTTTTTTAAAGATCCATTGGATATTTAACTGTATAAGAGACCGACTGTGATCTAAAAGGAATAATCATCCTGATTATGTAAAGGGATAGAAGAAACCATACAAATAAATTACAATTGAAAACATTAAAATTCTCCCTCATCTACATATTAATTTATTATTTTTAACAAAAATTCTTCATTTTTACATAAAAATTGATTAGCTTAAAACAATGGATGCGTTTTAGAAGATATGGATTTGAAACGAACAATGATTAAAGAGGACATTTTAAAACTTTTAATTTAAACATTTTAAAACTTTTTTTAACGTCGAATTTCAACGGTGCCTTTGAGCAGATGCAATACATATGCGCATAGGAGCTCATTCGATTGCATTATCACAGGGGGGGGGGGGGAGGGTGCTTATACTATGTTATTTTATTTACTGAATATGAGATGAAAGTAGGAAATTTGTATGATACTTTATGATAGGACTATTTGTATGATACTTTATAGGTCCATGACCTTTCTTTCTTTTTTTTTTTTTTTTTTGTCGTGGGGAATATGGTGGTAATGTCAAACTAATCTGCATTACACATTTGTTTACGGAGTGTTCATTTGGAGTTTGCATCGGAAATAGCATTTCACTGGGGGGGGGGGGATTTTTTAAAATAAAATATTTGAAAGACTGTTTCATACGAAGCCCTACTTAAATAATAAAGAAGCTTATTTTACTGATATTGTTATAGTATTTTTTTTCCGTCACGTTTTGACGAGTTCCATCTAGTAAAATTTAAACACGATAAAATCGGAACTAAATATTTCGAAGTTCTAAGAAAGTGATACTTATACTTGTTCGTCTTATAAATATTTTTCATTTTCAAAATATGGAAATAATTAGTCAACTAAAAGATATTTTAAAAGCATTATTTATCTATTTATTGTAAAAATCACAAAATGAATAGTTCGAGTGAATTTAGAGCACTTGGGAATTGTTGTGAATGTAAGCAAAAAACAATGAGGAATAAATATCTGCGTACTATTTCAGGAATTAGCTTTAATCCACATTATTTGCTATTAAAAACACTAGGGCATCCAACCCGGGATTCCCGAGATAGAGAATATATATAAGAAAACCATTTGTTTTTTTTTTATTGAAAACTCTAATAGATTTTTTTACATGTAATATTTTTTAGATTACAACACAAAAGAAACCCTAACAACACCAACGAGCATTTTATATGAAATATGTCAAATGTTTATTCAAATAGACTTTTTATATTATTAAAAGCAATAATTTCGCATTGGCGTCGTGCCAGAAGTTATTAGCCGAAGAAATCGCTAAAAGTTTCGCTATCTACAGATTTTTTTTCTGATATTTACAGCGGTTTTAAGCGCCTATTTCAATTACATGTCTGTTACATTTGTGTTTTATTTATACTGTTTTATTTATTGCTTAATAAAGTCTTAATTTCTTTATTGAGAATTAGCTGAAAACAAATGCTGAACTTTTTATATTGTTAAAAGTGCAAACACATTAATATTTTGTAATCGTCTGAAAGCGATAGAGATAGATTTAAAAAATAATAATAATGCTTGAAATTTAATTTAAATGCTATATTAACCCTCTAAGTGTGTGGAACGTAATATTCCGTTCACTAAGCTCCAGGATTCACTGCAATATATGCAATGTTTAAGATAATATAATTCTGTAGATTTAATGAATTTTCAAAACATTGAAGAATGATTAATACTCTCAAGGGTTACATTCATATGTGTAATTAAGTTTTATTTGTAATGATGAAAGAATCATACTTTTTTAGCATTTAAAACAAAATGCAGAGAAAACAACATTACAATTTTACACTTTTTCAAAACGCTCAGAGGGTTAAAATGCGTAAATTGCAATACACTTTTCAAACAAATTGCATTTGAAAGTAGATTTTTTTCCCCTATATAATAGTGTAAAAACTGAAAATGCGCCATGTTTAGAAAAAAAAAAATGCAGCAGCAAAAATCGCAAAACCGAAATTTAATATTCCAGTGCTGCCATTCGCAAAATGACGTCAGCGTTACGCACGGACACGTTTGTTCTTTATTTTAATATTCCAGTGTTGCCATTCGCAAAATGACGTCAGCGTTACGCAAGGACACGTTTGTCCTTTATAATATAGATAGATAGCGTATATTTTAAGCAAAATTCTTCAAAACTGAACCGCTTTTATGAGATCAATACATATTAAATAGTAATTATTTGTATACAACGCTAAAATCGAATGTTACAGTCCAGATTTCGCGAGGTCACGTGACTCTCTCTTCCTCAAAATCAGAAGCGGGCCTGTATAGAGGGGGCTGTGGCTAGTGTACGTCTTTCGTGAATTAAATGCTTCGTTATTTCTAATATTGCATCTTCCATTTGAATAAATACTTGTATCGAGATTCTCCATTTAAAAACATTCCTTCTAATCCATGTACTGATTGATGAAAATTTTATGCGATTTAATGAGTTACGTAAGATAAAGCAAACTATATTATATTTTTATTCAAGAATTTCATTAGTTGTCTGAGTGCAACGAAGACTCATACACAGCGCAGTATTACTTTGCCCCATATATAGCTACGATGGATATTAAAACCTTTGGTCAAGCATAATTCAAAAAATATTTAACGGATTTCGTTCAAATTTTTACAGCAGGTATCTATAAAGGTGACAACGTCGTCTATTTATTACCAAGAATAAATGTCAAACCGTTTGGAAGTTATATTAAAAAAATAGATAAAAAAGCACAATTAAAGTACATACGTCACTAAATTTTGTGCGTACGTCATTTTCACCGGCGGGAGATTTTCGTAGACAATCGGAATTGAAAAGTTCATGGAATACATGGAGCAAAAAAATATGCAAGCACTAATATTCAGCACAATAAAATATATTTCAATTTAATAAAAATGGAAAGTTAATCTGGAATTTTTTCTGTTTGAAAAGTACTAGACATTAGTAAGAGTAGTATTATTATTAGACCTATTATTTTAAAAAAGGAAATAAAAATAAATAAATAATAGTTTGATATAAATAAAGGCGCGGACGTCATATACGCACCACATTGGCGCGATTGCAACAAAATGGCAATTTTATGCCTCACATGGTAACCCGGTTATTTTGTTTCAATTGTTGTTTATTAACTTTTATTTTTTATTTTAATTCTATAAATTGTTTTTATTATATATATCAATATTTATTTATATGAAACTATCATTTATTTATTTTTATTTCCTATTTTTGAATAATAGGAGCTATTTCATATATTACGTTATTTTATTTTTATATTGAAACTAGGGGGCCTACCCCCTGCGAGCTACGCTCGCCAACCCCCGCTCAGACTTTGAGGCCTCTAAAGACATGACAGCGTGTTTTATTTTTAAAATATTGGTAAATCTGTAATTGGGTTGCCATGCTTTTAACGTTTTAATGGGGCATTTTTTGATTACCATGGTCTCATACACAGCTGTTGCGACAACTGACGACTGTTTTCGGGATTGATAAGTAAAATCAATTACAACTTGAAATCCAGCTTGTATAAAATGGTTAGATTTAAATTGTGGCTACCTACGGACTTTTATAACAACGATCTGTATTCTATTCTTTCTTTGCGTTTAAAGATGAGAAAAATTCCATCTGCTTGTAAATAACATTAAGAACCACGGTATTGAAAAGTACTATGTTATACACATTTTCATTAACAGGTTTTAATTTTCTCTCTATTTTAGTGCACCATCATGCATATTTTCATGTTATTTTAAATACGTAAATTATTTATTTTAATTAATATGTATATACGAATTTTCTAATAATTATGTATCATACAAAATTAATTAAATATTTTGTGCATGCATACCTGCATTTATTCGGCATCAATTGGTGAAATATTTAAACAAATTTGCTATCCGCGATAATTTTACACCATGTTATGTCACTTGAATACTGTCCATAAGAAAATCGGGTACTTTTCCAGTATAGGATCCTTTGATTTTAGGTTTGGCGTAATTCGAGCTTCAAAAAGGAATATATTCGTTAATATATATAGATTTGTTGCCAAAAGTTATGAAAACAAACCCAATGAACTTTTGGTGCTTTTCTGTTATAGGGGTCTTTGACGCTTTTTTAAAAAGCTTGGCGGAAAAAACCAAGCAGGATAGAAACCCAAGCAGGATATTTTATTCTCCTTCCGTGCAGTTGGGCAATTATTATTTTATATATATTCGTTTCAAATATCCGAATTAGTGATTTTATAAATTCGTTTAATTAAATTTTACAAAAAAATAACAAAATGATATCAATAAATATTAATTACTATTAATTCCTCCCCCCCCCTTTCTTTTGCGTTTACATAAATGACGTCATTTGGACAAATTTATTCAAAATATTTTCAGTTTATAAATTAAATTAAATGCTGACAGACGATTGAATCCTGACGATAGAAATGTGATTTTTTTTTCACATTTTCCTGAAAAACATAATTTAATCACAATCTTGTCTTCATTATCGATTGAAATAAAAGATAAATTCAATTTCAATTTGAAAATGACGAATAAAAAGAAATCAATAATCCCTATCGGGATCCTTTTCAATTTTTTTCCCTTTTTTGTCACAAAAAAACTGAGTAATTAGTTGCCATCATTACAGAAATATCATTAAAATTAGAAAAAAAATTAATATCTCGAAAACTAAATCCAATTTCAAAATTCTATTACCAGTTTTGACATCCGCGGATTTTTATGGACAATTGGTATTAATTTCACCATCAAGCGTTTAATATTTTATTAAAAATAGCCCTGAAACATAATCAGTCGTTTAATCAGTCGTTTCATAAAATCGTTTCATAAATTCGTTTCATAAAATCGTTTCATTAGGATTTTATATATATAGGGTAGATAAAAAATTACATGCTATTATTGTATGGTATTTGTAACTAATATTCAAAAACAAAGTTTTCGCCAAATTGGCGGGGGAAAAATCGCGCCAATCTGGTGCGTATATGACATCTGTGCTAAATTAATATTGATATACATATAAAAATAATCTATAGAATTAAAATAAAAAGTAAAAGTAAACAAACACAACAAACAGTTTTCGCCAAAGGGGCGGGGGAAAAATCGCGCCAACGTGGTGAGTATATGGAATCTGTGCCGGGATTTTTACCCTTTTATCTGTGCTTTCGGAAATATAAAAAAATTAAAAAATTCTTATATCAGGTGTATAATGTTTTGCATTTTTATACGGACCACTTCCCCATTTTAAGATTTTAAATGCTATTTATATCAGATATTTCTTTCTTGAGATTCCCACAAGTTTTTTCCGGTAATTTTTTTAGTTCGCTTATTAATTGTTTACAATTTGCCCCCCTGGCAATAACAATTATTTATCACAAAAAATGGGTACTTCTCTATTATCCCGTCGACCACTTTTCATAACAAAAAACTATCGCCAAACTGTAACGCTAAATAAACGGGAGAACGTTGCCATTGAAATATCAAAATAAATCTACCCTATATATATAAAATCCTAATGAAACGAATTTGTGAAACGATTTTATGAAACGAATTTATGAAACGATTTTATGAAACGACTGATTAAACGACTGATTATGTTCTAGGGCTATTTTTAATAAAATATTAAACGCTTGATGGTGAAATTAATATCAATTGTTCATAAAAATCCGCGGATGTCGAAACTGGTAATAGAATTTTGAAAATGGAATTAGTTTTCGAGATATTAATTTTTTTCTAATTTTAATGACATTTCTGTAATGATGGCAACTAATTACTCAGTTTTTTTGTGACAAAAAAGGGAAAAAAATTGAAAAGAATCCCGATAGGGATTATTGATTTCTTTTTTTTCGTCATTTTCAAATTGAAATTGAAATTATATTTTATTTCAATCGATAATGAAGACAAGATTGTAATTAAATTATGTTTTTCGGGAAAATTTGAAAAAAAAAATCAAATTTCTATCGTCAGGATTCAATCGTCTCTCAGAATTTAATTTAATTTATAAACTGAAAATATTTTGGAATAAATTCGTCCAAATGACGTCATTTATGTAAACGCAAAAGAAAGGGGGGGGGGGGAAGGAATTAATAGTAATTATTATTTATTGTTATCATTTTGTTATTTTTTTGTAAAATTTAATTAAACGGATTTATAAAATCACTAATTCGGATATTTAGAACGAATATATAAAATATTAATTGCCCAACTGAACGGAAGGAGAATAAAATATCCTGCTTCATTTTTTCCGCCAAGCTTTTTAAAAAGCGTCAAAACACCTATAATAGAAAAGCAGCAAAAGTTCATTGGGTTTGTTTTCATAACTTTTGGCAACAAATGTACGTATATTACCGAATCTATCCCTTTTTGAAGCTCGAATTACGCCAAACCTAAAAGCAAAGAATCCTATACTGGAAAAGTACCCGATTTTCTTATGGGCAATATTCAAGTGACATAACATGAAGTAAAATTATCGCGGATTGCAAATTTGTTTAAATATCTCACCAATTGATGCCGAATAAATGCAGGCATGCATGCACAAAATATTTAATTAATTTTGTATGATAAATAATTATTAGAAAATTCGTATATACATATTAATTAAAATAAATAATTTACATATTTAAAATAACATGAAAATATGCATGATGGTGCACTAAAATAGAGAGAAAATTAAAACCTGTTACTGAAAATGTCTATAACATAGTACTTTTGAATACCGTGGTTCTTAATGTTATTCACAAGCAGATGGATTTTTTCTCATCCTTAAACGCAAAGGAAGAATAGAATACAGATCGTTGTTATAAAAGTCCGAGAGGTAGCCACAATTTAAACCTAACCATTTTATACAAGCTGGTTTTCAAGTTGTAATTGATTTTACTTATCAATCCCGAAAACAGTCGTCAGTTGTCGCAACAGCTGTGTATGAGGCCATGATAATCAAAAAATGCCCAATTAAAACGTTAAAAGCATGGCAACCCAATTACAGATTTACCAATTTTTTTAAAATAAAGCACGCTGTCATGTTTTTAGAGGCCTCGAAGTCTGAGCGGGGGTTGGCGAGCGTAGCTCGCAGGGGGTAGGCCCCCTAGTAAAATATAAGAATTTAAGGACACAATTGTTACTTTAATGAATGAAATAACTAATAAATCAGTAAAACATAATGAAAAATACACGCAAATGTCGAATTAAAAACCACTTGATGGCATAACAAATACGTATAATGCTTCTGGCATCAAGTAAATGGGACTGTATTTTTGGCGTTTAATCTTAGTTTGGCGATAGTTTTTTGTTATGAAAAGTGGTCGACGGGATAATAGAGAAGTACCCAAAAATGGCTTAGTTTTGTTAAATTTGTTTGTTATGTATTTTTATTTCTTATTAAAATATCGAAAATGGCAATAACATTTTATTTTAGCACCGTACTTAATTTTTTAAAATGGCTCCAAAACATGGTTTAATAAACGTATATTTGTAAATATTTTAAAAAACATGTTTTTCCGCTCTCTAGGAAAATTTGTAAGATTCTACAACTGCCTTTGGCACCAACCAGTACATGATACGGAACTTTTCCCTATTCAGATACACAGAAGAGGTTGGTCACAAACAAGAGTAATGCTAGCAACAATATTGTTTTAACTCTATTAGAATTAGAAACAATAATGATATTAAATTCCCCGATTAGCTTAGGGCCCGATTACGGAACTTTCTCCTAGAAAAAAAAAAACTGTAGAAGTCTTTTACATTTGTTTCGAATGAAGCTCGATCAACAAAGTATTAATTGATAATACAAACAACACTAATATTAACATGGGGGCAAAAGTTTGAATTTAAGTGTATATATTTGGAACCCTCCACCCCCCAACCACCCACCAAAAAAAGAAAAAGAAAGTTACAGAAATGAATTTAAAATGGCGTGAAGCCACCCTTTCTGACATAAGAAATTGGCTGCGAACCCGATTACGAAACTTTCACTTAACTTAATAACATGTATCTAATAGCCCTGAGGACAATTCCCCTTCCCAGTTATACGGACCTTGGGGCTTTTTTAAAAAGCTTGACGCAGTTCGGGTTGAAGAAGTTGAGATTTACTGTCAAATGACATAAACTACTATGAAAATAAAACTGGTGAATTATTATGCTGGTTTATGTATGTATTTAAAAAAATTGCATCTGATTACACTCTTTAGATAAATTACTCCTGTTTGCATTTAATAACAGATAAACGGCTTCCGTTTACTAAATTGTTTAAATATTGGGAAGAGTTGGCGAGAGATAGATAGACGTGTAAACAAACGGGTAGACAGACGGGTAGAGAGACGGATAGCGACAGAGATAAGCTAACGGGTAGCAAAACGAATAGACAGACGGGTTGCGAGGCAGGTGCAAAAAAGGGTTGACAGAGAGGTAGTGAGATGGGTAGGGAGACGGGTAGCGTGGTGGATAGGGAGACGAGTACAGAGACGACTTGACAGACGGGTAGAGAGAGGGGTATATAGACAGACAGACGTGTTGATAGACGAGTAGTGTAACGGGAAGCGAGACAGGTAGAGACACGATTAAAGAGTCGGGTAGAAAGACAGACGGATACTGAGACGGGTATACAGAAGAGTAGAGAGACAGTAGACAGATGAGTTCGGAGAGAGACACAGCTACGACATACGAGTAGTTAGACTGGTAGACACGTTTGTAGCAAAGCATGTTATCAATGTGGTTTGAAGTATACGATTTTCTATAAATAGTTATACAAATAAACAAAGGAAATTTTTTTAATTCAAATATTAAATATTTCATTTAATATTTCAATATTTAATATTTTATTTTTTAATATTTTATTTAGATATTTGTCACAAAGAAAATGTGGCAAAAATTAAATTAAATTTGCGTTAAACTACGCTTGCTAAAATACGCTATTGGCTGCAAATCTGATTATGTGACTTTAAAAATATCGTTTTAAAAGATCCGGCGTTTTTTTTTTTTTTTAAGTTTTGAGCAATTCCCGCTTTAGAAAATGAGATTATTTGCCAAATGTTATAAAAAAATGCATATGAAAACATAACAGTATATGAATTTATATAGGATATTTTGTAATTATATCATTTAATTTGCTATTTTTCATATGTTGTATCTTTATCTATCTCTTGTCTATCATGTGCTGTATATTCACTTAGATTCTTGTTGATATCTTCTTTGTATCGTAATTGTTAACTTTATGTTCTCAGCAATATCACTCAGACTAATCCCTTTGAGGGAAGTCCTAGTTAATTTTATTCAAGAAACTTATTAATTTAGAAACATAAAAATAAAAATATATACATGTCTATATTACTCTTAATTTAATTTAATTTTTAATCATGAGTAAATTATTTAAAACAAATTAAATAAATTTTAGGGTAAAATTAAAAATTAAATATTTTATGTTTCATCACAGTCCCAAGACAAACGTCATACAGTTACATTAGGGGAAGGTGGCCTAAAATGATTCCTAACGGGCAAAACGATCCACATATGTTTTCTTCTAAACATGTTGCGCTATCTACGGGGCAACACATAAACTAGTTGTGATAAGTGAAGAAGAAGCAATGGCGGTATTCAATCGATCGCAGTATTATGCGAATGAATAGAATTCTTTAAAAAATTGGGTTTTATAACGTCTGTTCTAAGGTAAGCACTGACTTTCATATTTATTTAGATATGCAGTCTTTCATGTACAGAAATATGACTTGGTTTACATAATGTAGTATGATTTTAGATGTGAATTACACCTATGTTTTGTCATAATTACTTTTATATCCTTTATTTTGCCGATAAAAAACGATTTACAATTATTTTTAAATGAAGGATCTTTTTGCCCTTTGGTGAAGGTAACATGATCCTTTGGACACTTTAAAAATATATATTTTTCATTACTCAATTTTGGTTTAAAATATTATTAAAATATTTTATAATGCAAAATATAGTGTAAAACCTACTAACAAAGGATCAAGGTTTTATTTAAACAGTTATGTCATTTTATACACGTTTTTCCGTTAAGGGGATCATTTTAGGCCACCTTCCTCTATATTTTGTCTGTTAAACGATTTTAAGGACAAAAAAATGCCTCCAACTTTACATTTAATTTTTAACTAACAAAATATTTCAAAATGACAATCATTTAAATTTATAAATTTTTAGATATATTTATTATTTTTTAAAAAATTCCGAAATTTATTTCATATATTTATAACGTGGATTTGTGTTGAAAAATAATGTTTCATGTAAACACTGTACTTGACATATTACCGGAAACTTTGTAAACTGTACATGTACAATGAGAGCAAAAATGTCGCAATATGAAAATCGTTGGAGTTGAAGTTGAGTTCTATTTGAATATTTCCTGAATGGAATTTTGGAGTGGAAACTTGAAAATGCATGCACTTTAAAATGAATTGACACATGTGTAAGATAAAATATATTTTTAAGGTAATAAGAGTATATGGATAGAACTCATTGAAATATTGGTCTAATACATGAATGTATGTTTTCTTTTAGTCTAAGTGTTATTCGAATCTTGTAGTTCTCAAATATAAAAGAATAATAATGTATTTTAAATGAAAATTTAAAAAAATATTAAATTATTTTAGAAAAAAATAATTTTACGTTGGTGTCTCCTACAGAGAAAATATTTTTTATTCTGCTTTTTGAATGTCAATGTATATGTAGTATAAAGTTTGGGAATTATAATGCATAATTAAATTTTTACAATTGTACAAAACATTTCGCATTTTTTTTCTTGTGTTTTTTTCTTATTCTTTTAATGTTTCATGCAGTTTTATCAAACATGTACTTTCAACATATATGTAACAATCAATTAATCAATAGCTACATCAATCTGCCTATCTCTCTATCTATAGTATATAATTTTTAATTGGCGAATTTTATTCGAAGTCTACTTTTTAGCATTCTATGGCGCATAAAGTAAAAACAAATGTGGCTATCATAATGCTTTATATACAGAGGTTGAATAGAATTCATGTTATTTTTCAATTTCTTTTACATCTCAATTAATTATGACAGATTTGTAATGTGAGTGTACAAGGATGCCAAAACCGTATGAACAAAAAACTTGTCGTATGTACCTTGAACAAGGTTTTCACAAAAAAGCTCGAAACTCAATATTTCCAGTTCAATATTTTCTTCTGTAACCAAGTAAAAAAAAGAAAAAAAAAAGTTGGGCCATCATGGACAGTTTGTGGAACTGTTGCAAAATGGTAGAATTGATATGACAACAAGAAGCCAACAGAGGAACTCTAATATGCAGCATTGTTTGGCAAACAAAAAATAATTTCGTCGCGTCATATCGGCAAAAGTTGGCTAACGGTTGTGAAATTGTTGGGTTTTATTTGGGCCTTTGTTGGCAAATGTTTCGTTTGTCAATGGTACAAAAAAGCTTGTATTTCTTACGGCTAAACAACGTGAAACTCCAGAATTAACCAACATACGCCTACCCATTTTCTGCTACTACGGTTGAAACATAGCTATCATGCCATTTCATTTGACGGAAATTATAGAAGTCACTGGAACTGTTAAAATATGATCAAGCGCCCACATCTGAATTTTGTAAGAAGCTGGTTCGAAAGCAGCAGTACAAACGTTGTAATAAAGATGAACTCTTATAGACAGCGTATAACTGTCTTTGTTTTGTGACGCACTTTGTAGTATTTGCAATAACTGACAGTACACATTTGTATTGATTATTGTTGCTCCGTAACTTGTACTTGGCGGGGATAACAACAGTTTTGTTAACGTACTTCTAGCGTAAGTTCCATTAACTTTTTTGGGGCAGTTGCAATGGTAGGAGATAAGATGATGAATGTATGCGAAATGTCATGCTAAACGCAACTGCACCTCCTAAGACTTCTGTTCCCTATAGCAAAGCTACACAACTGGAAGTTGAAAACAAATAATGATAAAATTATTATTATTTTTTATATTGAAATCATTTACTAACATTTCTTAGGTAGTGTTGAATATATTTTTTTTTCAAAATAAATAAACGTAATCATGCCATGGGACGAACCTGGGACATTGGCTCAAAGTGTCAATGCTCTACCACTTGTGAGAAAATATTCATTAAGCTGTAAACTCCAGCTTATATATCTTGGCAATTAGCGATTGCAACTTAAAGACTTCGTATTTTCTTATATGAAATTATTTAACTACATTAAAAATCTCCAATTAAGGATTATTTAATATTAAAAAATATTTTATTCTACATTACACTAAGTTAAGTTGCATAATCTTATTTACATTAAAATATTACACAAATTATATTTTAATTGGAAAAATTTGCAAGAGTTTATAAAATGATGCGAACTCTCACTACATAGACAATTTCTAATTTTAGCGAAAAAATATTAAGCATTTTTTTTAATTCCAAAGAATATATCAACAATATAACTTAAATATTTTTATTAAAACTAAATAAAATTTTGTTTTATTTATCGTTCAGTATATGCTTTTAAAATAATTAATTTAAATAATTTTCGTTTTTAGGGTTTCGTTCATTTCACGAAACCCTTTTACCCCCGCTCTGTTGTCTGTCTGTCACAGAGCCTTTCTCTATACAACTTACAGAGTTGAAATTTTGTGTATATATAACCGAATACCTGCTATGAAGCTCAAAATATTAACATTTGAAAAAATCGTATTATTTTAATAAATAGAGATTAAAAACCAAAATTCTAACAGCCTTTTACTATTAAATTTAAACATTTTTCGTTATAGCAGTTGCCAACAATTAAAAATCCACAATAAAATTATTTTTACAATAACTAATTTTCTATTGAAAGATTTCCACGTGAAAAATGAAAATGAAATAAAAATTTTCACCAATTGAACAAAAAGATTAATATGAAATAAAAATGATTGACGCATATTGGTAATAAAACGGAAATTTTCAAAGATTTCTCAATAATACAAGGAGTATGAGTATGTGTATGTACAGAAAGCAGATTGATATCATGTCATTAGAGAATTAAAAATAAAATTAATCTGACGTCATATCGGAAGTTTAACGGATTTCTCAAATGTTTGAAAATAATACAAAGCGAGTATCAATATGAATAATAGAGAATAGTAAATATATGAGTTTGAGGAACGTATTGAATCATGGTAATAACTCGATTATGGAAATATTTGCATATTTTAACATTTTGAAGGTGTACAACATGTTTAATTTTGAAATTATTTTTTTTAATATCGCATTTAGTCCACATTTTAGTCATAATAATATATGTCATGTGGACTAAATGCGATATTTAAAAAAAAAATAGTTTATATAAAATAGATATTTAAACCTATTGCGTAATTCCCTGTAATCCAGGTCCTACTGCGTATTTTAGAAAGTGATACTTTGTGTGACAGTTCTTTAAAAGTACCTTCATTGATTTTAAACTATATTGTTGCTAGCAAACGCCCATGTTTGGAGCTAACCTTGTCCACAGATTACGGAAGACTAGTTATTTTATATTTTATTACCTGTTACCCGTGACGTCGTTCACGTAACATAAAAAGAAAAATAAATGCATTAATTGAGGAAACCGTTTCTCCACCGATAATTAAAAACATATGTAACTCTCTTTATAACAAACTTCGTTTCTTCGAATATCTGAATAGGGCGAAGCTCGCTATTATACTCTCTCATAATAATATCTGTCATGTGGATTAAATGCAATATTAAAAAAATAATTTCAAAATTAAACATGTTGTACAACTTTAAAATGTTAAAATATGTGAATATTTCCATAATCTTGTTTTTATCATGATTCAATACGTTCCTCAAACTCATATATTTACTACTAGCATATCCACCCGGCGTTGCTCGGTCCCATCAAAAAATAATACGAAACGCAAAATTACTCTAAAAATCGCTGCACGAAACCCTTCCTCTGGTAGCTCTTTGTCTATCAGAAATTAAATAGAGAGATTGACCCGAAATTGAAGTAAATTTAATACCACCCCCTCAAAAGTCTATTGATTCAAAACGGGTCAGTTTTGGGTCAAAATTTTTAATAAAGTATTTGATCGTGAAATGATTTTCACAAAATTTGCATTTTCGGAATCAGAAAAATAAACTGTGAGTTCCGATTCAAATAATCCAATACTATTCTTAATACTCGAGGATGAGTGCAAATGAAACGTTTCGTTGTCTGGGACTGTCAAATCGGTAACTTTCTTTTGCAGTTTCCATAAAAATAGTCATATTTGGCGCACTTGCAGGAAAATCTTTTAGTTACATCGCCAGGAGATGCATGTTGTTCTAAACAAATTATCCGACACGTGTCCCCGCTGCCAACGATACCGTGTATAGCAGGCGTGTTAGGCACGCGCAGCAAAATCTTTTAGTTCCAGTTTCTACCACTAGGTGGAGTATTCTGTTCTAAATAAACCTATTTCCAATCGAAACTCCGGCACTCGTTCCTCCTTCTTACGGCACCGTGTAGAAGGCGTGCCTTGCACGCGTGAAAAATCTGTTAGTTCCACTTTCCCCCTCCAGGGAGTACCAAATATCTGTCTTAAATAATTGGTTATATATTAATTAGTTCATGTTAAGTTGAATGAACCGATTCCCGTTGAAATACAACCCATAGAACTCGAGAAAATAAATCACCCCCCTGGATATTAATTTTTTTTTAATGGTCCAAAAAGTCCAAAAACGATACCGAAGTTCATTTAGTACCTGGGAGGCCTCGGAAGAATGTCAGAAAAGAATTCGTTTGAATCGGAACAAGATTAAATGCAAAATCTTTTAGTTACTTTTTCCACCGCCAGGGGGTGCACTCTGATCTAAAGAAACCTCTTTTCGAACGAAACTCCGGCACGTGTCCCCGCTGCTTATGACAAAATATAGAAGGCGTTCTGTGCACACACAGAAAATATTTTAGTTCCGCTTTCCACTGCCAGGGGGCGCCAAATATATGTCTTAATTAGTTATCTATATGTTAATTAGTTCATGTTAAGTTGAATGAATCAAATGTCGTTGAAATCAGGCCCTTTGTTTGAATCGGACAAATTTTAAACGCATAATTTTTTAGTTTCACTTCCCACCGCTAGGGGGTGCACTCAGTTCTAAATTAAACTCTTTCTGATAGAAACTCCAGCACGTGTCCCTGCTGCCTACGACACCGTATAGCAGGCGTGCTGCGCACGCGCTGCAAAATATTTTAGTTCCATTTTCTACCGCTAGGTGGCGCAAAAATCTGTATCTTAATTAGTTCGTGTTAAGTTGAATGAACTAATTCTCATTGAAATTGAGCGCATTGAATCCGAGGAAATACCCCTGCCTGGTCATTAATTTTCAGAAATATTGGTAACCAAGGGCTGAAAAAATGATACCGAAGTTCATCTAGCACCTGGGGACCTGAGAAAAGGTTTCGTTTGAATCGGACTAATAATTAATTAGTTCTGATTTTGGAGGCAGGGGGGGAAGGAGGGAGTTTCGATCAGAGCATTAACGCGATATTTAAACTACAACCAAGCACTTACTTCCCCCTCCCCACAGAATTAAACCAACGACGTTAAAAAATTAGGAATTATCATTAAATTTTGAAACAGAAACAAAATTACCTTTTTTATACATACAAAAATAGAAAGTTATTGTTGTTAATTTCTGAAATCAAATACATAAATGACGTATACAGGAAAAAACTCTAAAAATCGCATAAAACAAATCGCAGAAATTCACAACTCGCTGTTCGAATTGCAAGCAGCTGACGAGCTTTTCATCTGCCAATCACAAATGCCCGGTTGACTTCCACATGTGCCTACAATTCTATCAGCTACGCCCTCCAATGCCGTTTGACTTGTAGTGAGCGATTTGTGACGTCATTTGAAATAAAAAACGCTGCAAAACATGATTTTTTTTTAACGCATAAAAAATGAAATTAAAAGGAAAAAAATCTAATAAAAAAATGTTGATGATAAATAATCCGCCCTTCCCTTTTAAAATTAAGAATTTTTTTCTGTAAAGAATTATCAAGTTTCTCCAAGCTAAAAAGAGAAGAAAAAATGACGATTCTGATCGTATCTAAAGGCTGAAATGGAAGCGCAACCACCGAACCAATCAAGTATTCTGGCAAAATTTATTAGTGTCAAAGGAAAAAAATTCGCCAAACATTCAAAAATTTCTGTACGAATTTCGCATAAACTTTATTGAAAAGAGGATAAAATTTACTATATTGGGCTCTCAGATTGGTACCGGATTCCCCTTATTAATGTAGAAAAATCGCAGCGAAACGTCAAAAAACACTAAAATTCGCATATTTAAAATCACGATTTTTTATCTGTAAAGAATTATCAACTTTCTCCAAGCTAAAAAGAGAAAAAAAATAACAATTCTGATCGTATCTGAGATTGAAATGAAAGCGCAACCACCGAACCAATCAAGCATTCTCGCAAAATTTCTTAGTGTCAAAGGGAAAAAAATCGCCAAAAATTCAAAAATCGCTGTACAAATTTCGCATAAACTTTATTGAAAAGAGGATAAAATTTACTATATTGGGCTAAAAGATTGGAACCGGATTCCCCTTATTAATGTGGGAAAATTGCAGAAAAACGTGAAAAAACACTAAAAATCGCATAAAAAAATTAATTAAAAAAATCTATTCAAAAATTCCAAAATCTGGCTTCGAGGTGCAAAACTACATGCATAGAGGTACCTTCCCTCCAAATTTTGTAGCTCTGCGTGCAGCGGTCTCTTCAAAACACGACGGACAAACACGCACACACACACACACACACACAAACTTGCTTCTTTATTATAGTTGGAGATTCTCTATAACTCATATTGATACTCGCTTTGTATTATTCTCAAACATTTGAAAAATCCGTTGAACTTCCAATATGACGTCAAATTAATTTTCTTTTTAATTCTCTAACTTTTTATTTCATTTTTATTTTTCACGCGGAAATCTTTCAATAGAAAATTAACTATTGCAGAAAGAATTTTACTGCTATAACGAAACAACGAATAACGAATGCAACTGCTATAACGAAATTTTTTTTAATTTAATAGGAAAAGGCTGTTAGAATTTTGGTTTTTTATCTCTCTATGTTAAAATAATACGATTCTTTCAAATTTTAATATTTTGAGCTTCATAGTAGGTATTTAGCTAAAAGTTTACAAATTTTCATGCCTGTAACTTATATGGTTTCTGAAAACAGCTCTGTGACGGACAGACAACGGAGCGGGAGTAATAAGGTTTTGTGAGATGAACGAAACCCTAAAAAAGGAAGCGAAAATATGTTTAACTATTTGCAAAGGGCAAGGAAAAAGCAAGCAAAAAGCATAAATCTATGCTTAAAAAGGCAGTTTACCTTGTCATACATAAAAATATAGATTAAATTACAGTTAGTATACGAAAAAAGGATAGGAAATACATTTAAATAGATTTTTCTTTTATTTAATTTTACAATTTTAAAGACAAAAACAAAAATTATCAGCACAAGGAAAAGTACTCTTGTAAAACTGTAGTATACTGAGGACGTTTACGTTTAGAAGGACTGGAAACGTCGTAATCAGGTAGTTCGTAGATAATATCATTGGGAACTTTATACAGATTACTATATATATATATTTTAAGGAATTTAATGCGGTGAGCCAGCGAAAAGGTTTTAAAGACATTTCTGATAGTAGAGTTACGTAAATATCTAGAGCTATTACGGATGATTCTAAGAGTTTTATTATGGGAGCGAGAAAGGAAGTACTTTTACGAGCGAAACCCAGATTGGACAGGCATAAGTAACAATAGGGAGGAATGTTCCTTGTTAATGCGGGATTATTATTATTATTATTATTATTATTATTATTATTATTATTATTATATAATATTTCTGATTTTAATCGCTTTGAAAGAAACCCAGCGCGTTGGCAAGGTATGTACTTTAACTTTATTCGGTTTATAATTTTTTTTATTACAATGATCTGACCACTTCCAACTTTTGTGACCCCACCTGATTATTCTCATTGATTCCAAGTCACTCGATTTTTCAATACTACTATTTCTATATAGAAATATTTGCTTTATATAATTTCCGAATTCTGCGATAAAATAAAACATTCGTTTCTATTCAAAAAAGTGATATTAAGATATCTAGATACTTGGATACTATGCATTGTGTTTGCTCCGACTTCTTTGGCTATCTTAATAGTAAAAATAGTACTTAAGGAAAATATTACTCCCATACAAAAATTTTTATAGTTTCTAAACTTAACATTATAATTAGACTTTTCAATTTGCATTTTGCTAGATAAGCTAGAGTGACTTCTCCCAAAAGTCCATTCTTTTACTTGACTGTGTATTGGTGTGTGAGGAATATTATATTTCCTATGGGCCTGTAATGATATCAGTCGATTAGCGTTAATAGCTTCGAGAGCGTATTTAACTTCAAGGACATTAAGCTGTTTTAAGCATTTGGTTATTTAGTAATTACATCGATAATCAAAAGTAAAAATAGTAATGGGATTGCATTAAATAATCCATATAAATTTTGTAATAAAAATGTCTTTTCAATAATTAAATAAGATATAAATAAAGAGCATATATTTGACCATTTACCAGGAATTCCATATTTTTCTGAAAATTTTGGAAGGGCCTTTCTTCGTTGCCCTCTATACCTTGAATTAAAATTTGATTCATTAATCATATATATTTTTTTTTTTTGCTTTCCCTTTTTAACCGGGCAAATACCTGCCAGGCATGGGTGCCTAGCTTGACGAGTTAGTGCATGGTGGCGTGGCGATAATCGCCTGATCACACACCATGACTGTGATCCACCTGACAAAAGCCTTTGTTGGCATCGCTGCAGTGCCCTCTAGTGGTTTGCTACAGGTTGCTGGCTCATAGTTTCTGTTTAACTTTGTTGAATTGGCAGGTTTAAAAAAAAAATTAAAAAAGAAAAAGTAGTTGTTTTTGTAATTTATAACATTAATCAGGTGACGAGGCCTTCACCTGTCTAGGCACCTCCAGAGGTATAATTCATAGAGAACTTGAGGAACTTTGCACCCACGACGGATTTTACTTGCACCAGGTGCCTTTAGCATACATGGCTTCCTATCTGCTATCTCAAACAGATGACCAGACCCCTTTATTCTTTGCTTAAATTTACACAAGATCTCATCGTACTATATTATTAGTTTTCTAATTATAAAATAACTTCATAGCGGTTTAATATTTTGTTTTATTTTTCAATACGGTAGTTCTGTGTAAATTATGAGAGACTAGCAATTTAGGCTCTGTTATATCTTAGCATAATGTACATAACTCTTTTCCAGAAAGATATTCCTACAGTACTAATTTTTTCATTTACTTTATCACAAACCAAACGAAAAAATTTTCTCTCACCATTAATTTGAATTCTATTTTAAAAATGAAATATTCTCACTTTTAAAAATAATTTTCCTTTTAAAATTGCAATTTCGCAAATTGATTGATATTCAACATTCTCGCAGTAACAGCATTTTACCTGAAAATTAATAGAATTTTTTAAATACCAGTTTATATATTAGAGAGACATTTTTGAATATTTTTCATAAAATACCAAACGTGATTTTATGTTTTGAGATTTTTGTCATGCTAATTACCGTTTTTTTTTTTTTTTTTTTTTTTTAAAGCATAGCAGTAAAACTTTATTGGTTTACGTCAATATTTTACACACACTTATGCTTCAAAAACTTCGGCATCGCTTTTCAATACTGTAAAAGATTATCAACATCTTAATGAATTTATTTTTATTGAATGATTGTTCTAGTATCAGAAAAGTCTCTTTACAAACAGGAAGATAAAATAGAAGAATAAAGTAAAATGCAATAAACAGAAAGCAAAATCTCATAGGTACTTTAAATACAATCTGTATTTGCGAAAATAACTAACAAGTAAACATTTTGCTCGACAGACAAGCAATCATTTGCTTGTCACCCTGTATTTTCTCTGCAGATGGTACCGCTGTAATATCCTTAGGATTAAAAAAAATATGTTTGTCTTTCTGTCTGTTTTTATGTATTTTTTGACATTATAAACTTTAACTTTTGAAAAAATCTAGCAATCATCACGAACTTTTAATGTTGGATTCAAGTACACAGAGAATTTTTTTAATTTGTCGAGGTATCGTATATAGTTTTATTACAGGAGTACCTAATAATATGTAATATATTGTCGTCAAATGCGCCTCAGTCTATATTAACAATAACGATATTTAAAGAGAATGTGAATTACAGTACTGCGTAAGGTCGAGTAACCGGCTCGGGACCGAATCGGATTTGTATTTTTTTGTAAATTATTATTCTAGTGCATTACATTTATTCTTGGAAAAATTGTACGAGCAGTGTTGCATTTTATAATAAATCCATCGTTCTGTACACCCAGTTTGTTTCATAATTTTATTTAGTATTATTTTGAAGAAGATTATGCGTCTTTAACTAAAATTCTTCCTTTTGAATTTCTACCTGTTTACGATTTTGTTAGATACCACATTAGATTTTTAAAGAATAATGTTCTTATTTTTTTATCCCTAGAGTCGATACATTAGGAATATATTTTCCTTTATAAATCTTTTTTTTAACGATATAATATTGTATAATACGTTGCAAAGAATTAGGTGACTTAAGATAATTATCTTATGTGTATACATATTAAGTGTACACAATAGCTTTCAATATTTACGATTTCTTTGTTACTAATCAGAACAGAAATAATCGTCTTTTTTAATCGCAGGATTTCTGCAATTCAATAGGGAGAAGGATTTTATTCGAAAGAAGTGGCAACAAAATGCGTAAAATTTGACTTTTCTTTATGCATATATTGTGGGTAAAGGGAGGAGGATATAGGGGAGATGGTGGATGAATGGGACATTTTCACAAAAATATTTATTTTAAATATTTTATGCAAGTTATTATCAGTATTATATATCACATTTCATACATTATGTGTTTGACTACATCTTATGCACAATATTTATTCAAGATCACTATTATACAGAAATATATTATGAAATTTAAAAAAAGTTCATCTAAGTCCCAATCATCCCCACAGCAGGGATGAATGGGACACAAACATTTTCCTCCCTTTATTCAATGTTAAGGACTAAAAGCTGACAAAAATGCCTCCTTGGCAAAAGCTGAGAGATTGTAAATTGTGATATGATCTCTAGGATTATTTGTTAGCCAATCATCTTGGACTCATCTCAGCTTTGCCTTAAAAGGCCCATAAACGGAAGCATTCAATGGCTGAAGACGATGGCTACAATGAGGATGAAATGTTAAAAGAATAATTACCATAACTTATTAATTTATCAAACTACATAATATTATTTAGTTAATAAAAATAATTTTCAGTATCTTCTAGGGATGAATGAAGCAGTCCTAATCATCCCCATGATGCATATATTCAATTGAGAGCCATTTTGTCTAAGAAATTATTTTGTCACAATGGTTAATATTCATTCATTTTAATTACCAATATTGATCCTTGAAATAAATAACTAGAACATATCTTAATTGTTTTTAATGCATAAAATATGTAAACAACTTCAAATATAAAAAAAAATTAATTTTAAGCAAAGTTTTCAGGAAATGCAACTTTGAAGGAAATTGAAAACAGCCATGTGTTCTTTCATTTGGTTCTGAAGCATACTATGATAGTGTCATCTATGAGGATAGGAAGCACCTAAAAAAAAGGTTTACTGCCTGAAATATTGAGAATGTCCCATCCATCTCTTGTCCCATTCCTCCCCTATCTCCCCAATACATTAACAGACTTTTTTCTCTAAAGGTAAAGACATAATATGTGGAATTATTCTACTTGAAATAAATATTAAATTGTCGTTATGATTTTTATTTCGAATTATTAATTAAAAGTCATTTCAACTCTTAGATATATTTATCTGATAAAGACATACAGTTATAAAGATTTTAATACGATAGCTTACAAATTCGAATACTTTTGAAATATATCTTTCAGATCTCAAGTTTTCAGACATCATTTTGAATGGTTCAAGTATAACGAGTCATATATAAATCCTTAGAAAACATTATAAGTTACAGTTTCATCATTTCCCTGCGCATAATGCGAAAAAAGAAGTCATGCCATCCTTTTTGAAGATGGAAATCTGCTAGAACTTGTCCGAATGAGCATGCATAAAGAAGGGTTTAAAACGGATTGGATGTATTCGGTAGGGCATCATAAATTTCACAGAACTGCGTATTTTGTTTTTCAGTTGAAATATATTTTCACCAAATAAGAGTTCGCCTTAAATCTCTGTATTATTTATGATACTGTTTTTTTATTCTTACATTTCTTTAGCGACTTGTATACTATTTTTCAGAATTTGTTTAGAAAACACCATGTGCATTTATAGATAGCAAAGTAATGATTATTTTTTAACTTATTTTTCCTTATTCGGTGAGAGAAAATACGCAATACGCAAGAAATTGTGAGCATATAACGTATCAGATTGCATTGATATTTTGATTTATGTATCGGTTTTTGCACCTTAAATATATAATTAAGTAAATCTTTACTAGTATCTAAACATTTTTAGGTGCTTTCGTAATTACATAAATACGTATCACTTACAGTTGTCGTCTGGTCCGTCCGTCCGTCTGTCCGTCTGTCCACATATAACAGCGCAAAAACTACCCAACCAAATGGTTTGCAATTTATTATATGTAATCGTTGAAGAATTTTGACGAGTCATTTCAAATTTTATGAAAATCTAATCTAAACTTAAAAAGATATTAATAAAAGTTTTCTTCATTCTATTAACTCCTATCATACGTAATCTATATAATAAAAGTGCAAGTCATGTGAGTGAGGAAAACAAATACGGGCTAACCACATCTTTTTTCATATGCCAGCGGCCATTTTAATTCGAAACTAATTTTTCGAATAAAATTGCATAAAAGTTACATTTTTAGAAAGATCGTTCAAAAAATGGTTCGTTTGAGAGATGAGTTACATTAAAAAAAGTATAGATTCTGAGATAACTTCAGTTAAAATTAGGTTAACAGCCCAATATTTACCTAAATATCCAATAAAGTAAATAAACACAAGAGATTCGTTCATCGTGAAACATAGGAATATTAAACCATGTAGGTAATCATTTGCAAAGCAAGATGTCCATGGTGAATTTTGCAGCGCTATCTCGTGTCGAAAAAACATTCGCATCTGTAAACATGGAATACGTAATAACAAAAAAGAAAGGCATGTTAATTTTGCTCATAACAGACGATATAATTCATTTAACTGAAATAATAACGAAGAATTTTTTTACATCATAGAACAAGTTACAGCTAGAACGTAACTTATTTGTCACGTTTAACGTTCAATTTCCAACTTGTTTCTACATATTCTGTTATCATATATATGTGGTACTTAAATGACAATTAAAAGTTATATGGAACATATCAATTAAGATTGATTGATAAGAAAAAATCAATTCCCATTAATACGCTATTAATGTTTTTCATGTAACATTTCTGCATTTCTTATAAATGTTTTGCATCATCAGTCTAATTTTCAAATTTTGATTTTTTGAATCGTACAAAAAATTAATTGCACTTTCATTTATTTGATCATTCTATTTACATGAAAGAATTTGTTTTATAAAATCTTACCACTGAATCTTTTGTGTTACTTTTGTATATATGAAGATTGGATTATAGTATAAAGAAATATTATTATACTTATCATTGAAATATTCCTAAGTAATTTTGCAAGTATTTTATTTAACAAAAGATGTTTTAATTTTTTTTTCAGAGAAAAACTTCATTTTAATACTGATATTATTGTATATGTAATTATTGTATATGTATAATTTATATTTCGCAGCTATTCGTTTCCATATACAGCACTTTAAAAAAATCTCTGTTTCATTACGTAAATAAATTTTACCGTTGACATAATGACCGTAGACATAATGGTACTTACGTATTATCCGGGCCAGGTCAGATACAACTGAGCCCAGCATGGCGCCAATTATACTATTTAAAGTAACCCTTAAGTATATAGTTTATTTATTTATTTTAGTGTATAGTTTCTTAGTATAATTTACAGTTTATTTTTTATTATAGTTTACAGTTTTTTTTGTTATTTATTTATTACTAGCAGGCTATGCCAGCTGCGGTGGTCCATTTTCCAAATGAACCTTGAATAAAACGAATGGTGAATTTGACCATGTATTTTCAAGTCATTTGGACCTTCACCTGACAAATCGTTCCGCATTGTTCAATACAATGCGAATGTCACGGCGCTATTTTTTTATCTTAGGTGTTAGACAAAATTCAGACTATTAAGAAGCAACTCTTTTATTACATAATTAATAGTAGAGTTTGGTAGACAAATGTGTCCGTTATGACCAAATAAAAATTAAAATGTCCTCTAATCACCCTACTACTAAAAAAGAGAGCAATCATTGCAGAGATTGACCATTGAATTTAAATTATTCATTTTCGTTTGTTAGTTCTTGATCTCCGGGCCTCTCAGCTTGGCGCTATGCGTGGTTCTGGTAAGTTAAACTAAAACCTCACTCTACGCTACATTATATTCCGGCTAACCGAAAAGGACTAAAACGCTTTTTTTTTCTTTAACATTTCTCGGACCGATGTTACACTTGTCTTTTTGGTTTAAAATCAAATTGTTTTGAGACAAAAGTAAAATCAAAATCGTAAAAAAACATATAAAATGTAACTCACAAATACAGTAATTTTTATAATTGCTGCTGCAAGTTTCTTCTGTAAGTCACATGATGAATAAGTTAGATTTATTAAAAATAATTTTTTAAAAAGAAGATCAAATCAAAAACAAACTTATTACTCAGATTTTATCAAATCAAAATTTTAGAAGTATTTTTCTTAACCTGACGCAAACGATAAATCGCCAAATATGGTTTTAATTGAAATATTTCTCATTGAATAATTTTGTAAGCATCACGAACATTCTTTTTCATGTATAAATTAAATATTTTCGTTTTACAACATTATTTGTCATTAAAACTGTTTTTCGTTTTCCCCCCTTTTTTATTTTAAATAAAATTAGTAACTTTTTTCTTTTATTTTTCGATGTGTTTGTATTATTTTCTAAATTATACAGCAGTTTCAATTCTTTCACCAACGATAATGGTCGCCAAAAAACGACCAATGGTAACCTTTTCGTCCAAAATAACAGAACTTTCCATCATAATTCTGTAACTAATCTACTTAGAACGTTGTGTTATATACTAAAACCTTCCCTGAAAAATTATCTACCTAACAGTGTAAGTTTCATCAAAATCCATTCCGCGGAACTCGAGTTAAAAGAGAACGGAACGAAATTTCCGTTTGTGTTTTATATATATAGTAGATTGTTTATTTATTTATTTATTTTATATTATTTACCATTTTAAACAATTTTATGTATTTAACAATATTAAATTACTGTTTTGCACATTACTGGTAACGATAAACATGATTGGCAATTGACAACCATTTTTGGCGATCTATCTCCTGGCCCGGATAATACGCAAGTACCGACATAATTAATTATTCTTTGAAAAATCAAATATAAAGTTAAAAATGTAACATATATATATATTTTATTTATTAAAATATTAAAAAAATAATTATTATTCTAACAGTAATAAGGCACGCATGATTCCACTGCTATACGCAGAAAAGTGTAATGTAACCAGTATAACCATTGCTAAATTCATTTAGAAAATGCTTATTAATATTTTTACCAGTAAAACAATGCCGTTATTCATAGGTTTTGTCACAACTCACAAAATAGATGTTTTCAAATACATAATAAATTTTTTTTCAAGAACGCCCACAATTTAAAAAATGTATTTCGTAAGAAAAAAATTATTAAATTGCGAATAGGTATTTGTTGCCCGCAATATATTTTTAGCAATTGAATTTAATTATAGTTTGTGCATAGAAGCGTTTATAACAAATTGAATGGTGAATGTAAGTTATGATAACAAACTACATATAGCTTGATTATTCGATATATATATACATATGACAGCTTGATTAGGAATTCTTAGGAAAATGTTTGCAAGGAAGTCAAGAACATGACAAAAAACAAATACATTTAAATTTCCCGTATAAAACGGTAGAACATGCTGATTAAACTGGAACGAAAAAAATATTAAAAAAAAAAAAAATCAATATGCTATAGTTTTTAAAAGTTGCCTTTCATGAAAATAAAGGCGGGAATGAAATATTAGCGCAAATGGATTATGTTTAGAGGTGCCGTAAGAAGAGTAAACTTTAGGTTTTTATTAAAATTTTGAGAATTTTCGCAATTATGTTCAATAAAATGTTTTTTCTTTTTAAATTTCAACATGTTATAGTTTTCAAAACTTGCTTTTGATCAAAATAAAGACGGAAATTAAATATCAGTACAATTGGATTATGTTTAGAAATGCCGCAAGAAGGGCAAACTGTAGGTTTTTATTAAAATTTTGACAAATTTAGCATTTCTTATATCTGTATTGTAATAGAAATTTTTTTCGACTTCCGGTTTTAGGGATCAGAGATTCCGAAAAACATGTTTTTACAAAATGTCTGTCTGTCCGTCTGTCCGTCATCATTGTATCATCGAAAAGTGTATGAAGTTATGCTACAAATTGAACCACATTATTTTCTATGTTTTTGGCTATGGCAAGCAGGTCCTACTTGAATTTGGGGATATTTCGACGAAAGGGGGCACTGCTATCGCGATTTTTGTTCGATTTTCATTATTGTATTATCGAAAAGTGTATGAAGTAATGTAGATAATTAAACAAAAAATTTTTTCTATGTTTTTGGCTATCCTACTTGATTTTGGTGATATTTCGCCGGAAGGGGGAGCTGTGATAGCCATTTAAATATTTCAAATTCAGAAAGATGTACAAAAAATTAGAAATCTTAAAAGTTTTTTCGTTAAATATTTGGCCTTGATCCGGAGAATCCGGAGCAATTTTTGTTTTGCCTCTATCTTAAAAAATGTCTGAGATATAGCGGTTTGAAATTTTAGGATAGCTGACATTTTCAAACAAGACAGCAGAATTCATCCTTAAACGGGTTTAATTTATGAGTTTTAGTTAACCTGGTTTCGGAAAATTCCCTTTCATTGTTGTAACCATTGTTCCTATTCTTATATGCTTAACACTATATATTTATATTCGCCAACGTCAAATTCTCGCCAAGCTTGGCGACAGTTGGCAAAATATTGCCAAATTTGGCGACCAAAATAGGTTGCCATAAATGAAGCCAAATTGGCTGTAGAGGACTAATTTAACGGTATTCTCATTCAAATTCAATGTTGACGAAAACTGGGAATGAATCTTCTTTAATTGGGTTCCACGCATTTTAGCTTCGTGTTTTCCAGTAAAATTAGCTAAAATCGTAAAACCAAGGAATAGGGAGGCTATCTGTTCCTGTCGGTTCAGGCCAGAAGGACTTTTCGTAGTTTAGCATACATCAGTTGATCGCATCCCGGTAACCCGACGATTCGCAAGATGCTGACGTACAACACAATGACGAAAAATATTGATTTTATTGGCGATGTGATACGAATTTTGAACATGATTTTTTATTAACATGACTGAGATAGAAGAAAGTTTTGGGATTGGCACATTCGACTGGTTTTTTCAATAGGCTATGGTTTTAAATGAAGACGGAAATTAAATATCAGCGTAATTTGATTATGTTTAGAGATGCCGCAGAAATTGTTTTTATTAAAATTTTGACAAATTTCGCAATTTTGTTGAAATTTACAGCTGAGTTACTGAATACACTTGTAGTAGAAATGAAAAAGTAAAAAAAATAAAAATAAAAATTACCCATTGCTTTTAATCAAAAAACATGCTAAACTGACTACGTAATACATTTTAATTACAAAAATAATGAAACAAAAATAGTATACAATGAGACAGAAACAGAACACAGTTCTGAAGGTAACACATTATTAAATCACAATTTCGCTATTGCCTCTAAGTCAAGTGTCTCTAGAACTTCAAGCAATCAAAATCATAGTGAAATGCACATGACATTGCGTTGTGTGGCTTCTATTTGCGATCGAACTTGAGTATCAGATAAAATTTCTGCAACAATTGCAAGCGCCGCTTTGGAGGATGTTGGTGTGATTAGTGATAATGAAAGAAGTACAGAAATAGACAGAATGAAAATTAAACGAGAACGAATAAAGAACCGACAAGAGATATAGAAGAAACTATAAAACTAGTTACGGAAGGTAATTGCTTTTTATGTAGGAAAAGACAAGACTATTATGCAAGAGAAGAAAGGAACTAAGTATTACAAAATAACTGTTATCGAAGAACATATATCACTTGTTGCAGTACATGGATCAAAGTTTTTAGGACACGTAAAACCGATTTCTGGCACTGGAAAAGATATAAAAGACAGCATAATGACATTTTTCAATGGCAACAACCAATACCTGAACATTACTGCAATTGACTATGGTGGAACTGTCCTGCACAATGGATTGAATAATGGTGCAATTGCTTTATTGGAAAAAAAATCATGAAAGCCACTGAAGTACTTGATTTATCTATTTCATGCAAATGAACTGCCCGTACGTCACATATTTTGTTTCCTAGATGAAAAAACAAAAGGGCCAAAGTAATTTGGAGGAAAAATAAGGAAACAACTACAAAAGTGTTATGAACTTCAGTGATTGTATTTTCACCTATTGAAAATAACATTCCATTGCTAAAATTTAAGGATAATTTAAGTATAAACCAAAAATATTTGTTAGAAATGTGTAACACAATCTCCGTTGGAAGAGTCTCTTTTGATTTGTCTATGAAGAAACCAGAAAAACGTTGTCATTCACAATGGCTTACCTTAACAAACAGAAAACTTCCCTTGTGTGTAAGAACAGAATATCCATCACAAAATCTCAAAATACTGACTGCGTACATTTTGAAAGTGTATGCCACTATTTTCGTTTAATATAAAGTTGAAACCATCTTGTATTTATGGATCGAAGCACTTGTGAAAACTTGTCAGCTATTTACGTTACCTCAATTAGACTCTCCAAAATGTAATTGATGCAATCAGTCAAAGAAATGCATACTTTGTTGCACATGAAAATGTCCTCATTTATATGCTATCAGGGGATAGAAGTCATGTAAGACAGTTTGCATACGTCGGATTGTAAAAGCATGGACTGGCAATGAAGTTGGCATCAGAAAATGTTCAATTCCTGTATAAACTTTGATGTCACGGATTATATTGATATGATTCAATGGCATGATGTAAAAGTAACAGAACCTCCTATGACGATGTATATTTCTGATGCCAAACTAAAGCAGTAAATAAAGCAAGCAAAAGAATATGATTATCAGAATCAACTTATTGGCTTCAATTTTTCCCCATGTCACGCACAAGCGGTTGAAGGGATTGTTAAATTAGTTACGGAGCCATCCTTGTCCGTTTGTAGCACTTCTGCAAGAGATGCATTAATATAAACCAAAATACATTCTCTAAAGAAAATGCCAAAATTTGAAAAAAAAAAACAATCCAATGTGTCAGTGAGATTATTATGAACCATGTGTGATTAATATGGACTTATGAAAAAAATTAATGTTTCTTAAAAATAACGTTTTGTCTTTAAAAACATTATGCAGTCAAACCTCTCTTAACGGACATCCTTATATACGCCCACCTCTCTCTTGCAGCCAAATTAAAATTTCCCAGCTAAAATTAACCTATCATTATAACTATCAACCCCTCTCCTGCAGTCATCTGACCTTTTTCAGACATTTTCTTTTGTCCATTAGGTGTCCGCTAATCAGGGGTTCCACTCTTTTAATGACATCTGACATTTTTCAGACATTTTCTTTTGTCCACTATGTGTCCGCTAATCATGGGTTTCACTCTTTTAATGACATCTGACCTTTTTCAGACATTTTATTTTGTCGATTAGGTGTCCGCTAATCAGGGGTTCCATTCTTTTAATGACATCTGACCTTTTCCAGACATTTTATTTTGTCCATTAGGTGTCCGCTAATCAGGGGTTCCACTCTTTTAATGTTTTTGTAAATAAGTGTCATTTGTTTAACTAAGGTTTATTAAAAAGTTCTTCATTTCAATGTAGTACTATAAGAATATGTTACTGTAAAATTAATAACAGTTTATATGATGAAAATCACTAAATTCTACAAAATCATTTTTTCTGTAATGGCATCTAAAAATTAGTAATAAAGAGAATGTGTAGTTTTTCTGCAAAACTATCATATTTTAAATAACCTGTTTACAAAATATATGAATATTACTTTAATCATCACGAAAAGAAATTTTTAAACGCATATTTTATCGTTTTTTTCGTAGAAACGTCAATTTTGAGCCCTTTGCGGCACCTGAAAATATTTTAGCACAGCAACAAAATTTTACATACTTCATTCTAATCCCAAAAGGCAACTTTTGTCGAGACTATAGCCAAATTCTACGTGAAAAAAATTAATTAATCATTATTTTTGTTCCACTCTGACGCAGATCTCCGAAATAAATTTACCCGAATGTATCAGCAACAAATCTTTTTCCATTAAAACCTCTGCGGTTCTATTCCCATAGATGAGATATATATTTGTAATTGCACAGTTGATTCAGTGTACCATATTTCTGCCCGATCCATGACTCAAATGATACTATAGATCACAGAGGTCTGTCCAACGCAGTGCCAACGGGCATCATGGTCTCTTTTTGAATGTTTCCTGTTGTTAACTATTTTTCAAATTAAAATTCCATTTTAAAGGATGCTTTCTTTGAAATCAATAATATTCCAATGTTTCTTTTTTAACACTTTCCAACCTAGTTGAAAAGTGTTTATGACTTCGGTTTGTCTGCCGTACGGCCGTCTGTCCGTGCTCTAACTCCCGTAAATGTGCTCAGATAGCCCTGCAATTTTTATATGTTATTGTCGTTATCTATAGCATGTTCCTTATTTAAACTGAAGTGTGTAGCACTTATAGTTTTTTACAGGGACACTCAAAAGAATTCCGTTACATTGCGGTCTATGGGGACAAATCATTTGCGGTTTATTTTAATGATGTTACAGAATTTCAAACACATTGTAATTGATATACATAACTAAGGTGCATTACAAGAAGCTTAATATGTAATAGGGTGTGTATAGCACTTATAGTTACTTTACAGGGACAGTCAAAAGAATTCCGTTATATTACCTCTATGGAGAAAAATCGTCTGCGGTTTATTTAAATAATGTTTCACTATTTTAAACGCATTGAAATTTATATAAGTCACTAAGGTGCATTACAAGAGGCTTACTATAGAATATTGTGTGTATAGAAGTCATCGTTCATTTACAGGGACACACAAAAGAATTCTCTACTGTCTGTTAACAATAATTCCTGGAAGTGCGTTTTAAGTTGCTGAACGCGATTTTAAATTTAACTTACTTTTTGTCTATTACTTGGTGTGTATAAATTCTGTAGATCCTATACAGGGCAGCATAAAAGTTCGCGAACACATTTCCGTTTATTGAAAGAAACTCCAGAAGGAGAATTTTAAACTGTGCTACGCGTTTCCTAACTGAACTAAAATTTAGCATCCTATGTAGTATATATACAAATCTATAGATCCTATACAGGGCTGAATAGAAGTGTTCGGATATTTTTCCGAATATTGTATATGTTGGAAATTCCTGCAATTACGTTTTTAAATATGTTATGCGTTTTCCAAATTGTTTACTTAGATGTTATATTTCAGCTTATTAAACGGTAATGATTTGTAAAAATATTTTGGAAGCGTTGGAAAGTGTTACATAACCTGTGCTTGACGCATGATTTTTCGTTCTTGTTTTAATTGAGATAGGCGAGCTTAAAGTTTTTGTTCCTTCCTCTGCAAAACTTTTGAGATAGGCATCCTCTCAGAAAAATGTAATTTCAAATTTACTATGATTTATGTTATCTCTGCAAATTATTTTTACACAGATTTCCGTAGTTGTAGTAGTCTTATCCTCTTCAGACCCGAGATACGCAAATGTGAACACTTATTATTTTCCTCATAAAAACTAAACTGTTTGACTATTTTTACAATCTTACTTTACTTCTATATTGCTGAAGATTTTTTGCTTTGGAAAAAAACAATAAATAGCAGCACTGATGTTGATTTCCTCATGAACTAAATGTTATTTTCATTTGAGTTTTCAAAATGCATTCAAGACATTGTGGCCTAGAAAGTAAGAAACTGTTCATAATTATTTAACGTAAACCCTTTTACAATAAAAAATTTTGAGGATTTCTAGATCATTTATTTGTTTAAAGTCCTTCAATTTGCTATTGCGTGAATTCAGGTTATTGATAATTAAATTGATATTTTAAGGGGGGTAGTAATTTTAGATCCATATTTAGGAACCTAAATTACAAGTCCACTAAAGTATCAATTTCAGAAAAAGAGTTCTCTTTGTCATCGAGGGTGTCATTTTGTTTGTGCAAAAGCAATGGATGTGTATATGTAGTGTTATTTTAGTTTCAGGTCTCAAGAGGTTATGACTACCATCTTCAGATATATGTTCATCGTATAAGACGCCTGTGGCATATAAGACTACCATTTCTCTGGGCCTGATTACCGCAGGGACTACTCCACTAGTATTTTCGAATAGTATTTTTCGCCGTATTTATGACAGAAATTATTCATTTACGTAAGACGACGATTATTATTCAGAAACACTGGTGGAATGTAGCCTTTATAAAGCTATGCCGCTTTTATAGTGAGACAATACAGTTGGATGTTTTCAGACATTGAATAACGGCGCCCTTGATTATTTGCAACTAATGTGAGGAGCCCCCTGTTTGCTGAAAGGTTCGATAGGTCTGCTATAGGTTATTTCGTCTTCCCAATTCACCAGCTAGTACCGTTTAAATTTTTGCACCTTTGTATTTTGATTGAGTAATAGAATGGAAGCATAATATGCGGTACTGATGTAAAATTCTTGCACCTTTGTGTTTCGTTTGATAGTTGGAATACAAGCATAATATATCGTACTGATATCTACACTTACATATTTAAAAAATTAGTTATAAATAGGACATTTTAATCCATAAAATTGTTAAATATAAGCATATAAATTTGAACTTGAATTTCATTTAATGTTTTAGACTGTTCAATAAAATTTTTATTTACATTATTTTCCCGTTTTCTTTTAATAATAATATTATTAAATATTGTAGTCGTATACAATTTAAAAGAAATAATTCATTTTTGATATAGATTTTGTTTATTTTGTTAAATTACTTAAAACATTTCAGTATTTCATAAATTACTGGAACTACCCTGCCTCCGAAGAGCTTTTTAAAGATCATTTCCAAAACATTACTTAAATTCCCATACAACTTTCATTAAAATGAGTAAAATTAATATGAAAAATTGCACACATTTAATGTCTTAGAGTGAAACGCAAATCTTAGTAATATTCTTTTAATGATTTCAAGTGTTTTTAAAACACTGAAATAAGATTCTTTATAATATTTCTGTTTAAATTTGAAAATCTCTTTTTAAAATCACTAATGATACAAACAGGACATTTTTCCAAATATTTCAAAATACGTCAATGACTTAAAGCACTGAAGTTTAATAAATGGAATTCTCGGATTATTTTAAGTTGTTTACTAAAATGGACAAAGGATATATTCTTAAAAAAAAACATTTCAGTTGAAAATTATCGCACTCGAAGTGCAATTATTCGTAAGTCAAAAAACTGAAAATACTGGCATTTGTCTATAGATCAGAAAAGATATTAAAAAGGTTTTTTTATTTAAAATAAATAACATGTTTTCTTAAAGAAATGGTGCAAATAAAAATCAATTGTATTTTTCTTTATCTAGCACTAGCAGTACCACCAGGCGTCGCTCGTGTTTCTTCAGATAACATAGGGAAAAAGTTAAACAAGAACGAAAAATAATGCGTCAAACTAAGATTAGGTAAGCCTTTCCAACACTTTCAAAATAAATTTACATATCTTTGCCATTTAATAAGATGAAAGATGATATCTAAGTAAACAATTTGGAAAACGCATAACATATATACAAATACAATTTCAGGAGTTACCAACAATATGCGAGAAATATCCGAATTCTTTTCTGCAGTCCTGATGATCTATAGATTTGTATATACTACATAGAATGTTAATTTTAAGTTCAGTTAGGAAACACGTAGCACAGTTTAAAATACCCAATTTTGGAATTTCTATTAGTAAACGGAAATGAACTTGAGAACTTTTGCGCTGTCCTTTACATGATCTATAAAATCTATACACACCGAGTAATAGACAAAAAAAAAGAGTTACATTTTAAAACGCGTTCAGCAGCTGAAAACGCACTTCCAGCAATTATTGCTAACATACAGTAGCGAATTACTTTGCGTGTCCCTGTAAATGAACGATGAATGCAATACACGACATATTCTATAGTAAGCTTCTTGTAATGCACCTTACTGATATATAACAATTTCAATATGTTTGAAACAGTGAAACATTACTAAAATAAACTGCAAGAGATTTTTTTACATAGACCGTAATGAAACGGCGTTCTTTTGAGTATCTCAATAAAAAAAAACTATAAGGGCTACACACTTCATTCTCAATATCAAACATGCCATAGTAAACCTCAATAGCATATATCAATTACATGATAATCCGAATATATTTACGCGAGTGAGAGCACGGACAGACAGACAGACAGACAAACCGAATTCACAAATTCTTTACAACTATGTTGAAAAGTGTTAAAAAATGACTACTTATTTCCCCCTAGGTTAATCAGATATTTCGTGATCTGGGAAGGGATAATTTGTTTTGCTTAAACGTTCTTCAATACACATTGAGGAACGTTTAATAAAAAAAAAAATCAAACAGGGGATGCAAGAGAGTAAAGAAATAAGAACGAAAAATTATGCACAACGGCATAGATAACGAAACACTTTCCAACACTATCGGAATGTTATTAAAGATGTCTTTTGATCATACAATGAAATGAGATATCTATATAAACATTACAAAATAACTACAACGCAGTAAAAATTCATGTTCAGGAATTGTTGTGCATATCCGGTAATGTGTGTCAATTCTTTATCGTGCAACCTTGTATCAAGCAGGGCGGTCGCTCTGCCAAGCCAAGCTTAAAAAAAAAAAACGCCACACAAACAACGCCAAGAACTGAATAAAGACCGCTAATGCTTATATACAGAAAGCAACTTCGCAATGTTAAATCGACAAAACATGCCAGATTAAAATATCAGATATCAAACAAACCAAGCGTCGTAGAAAAAAAAAACGAAAACTAGAAGAATCTAAGGAAGAATTTCTTCAATTTAAGACCAAACTCATCTTCATAAGTGATTTATAAACAGAGATATAGCTTTTTTTAAAAAACGTCGAGTTACTCAAAATGATCACTATTTTCTTCGTGAAACTTTTTTTTTCAAACAAGCTACAGGCCTTAATATTGGGCAGAATAAAAAAAGGATTGCATTTTTGGACAAGTAATTACGTAATCTATGTGCTTTTATAAAATTCAGTGTAAAAAAAAAATATTTTCTATCCTTAATTAGCAAAAAACTGTTAATTAACTTGGCGATTAAAAAATTATGCCAAAACAGAGATAAAACCCGCCAACGACCATCTACCATCTGTATTAAAATAGCACAAATCAGTTACAGGTTATAATATAACCACATCAAATTTCATCTGCAAGTCAGCCATTTTCTTCTGAAGATATTTTTTTTTTAAATAAAACTTCACAATTATAAGAACACATATTTTATCAAATAATTAAATATGACTGCAAACTGTGGCAGATGATTGTTTCTAACATGAATAAGTATGAGAAATTGCTGGTTACGGATATGGATCTGGGTAGCTCAGTCGCAGAGCGTCGGCATGGTACGCATAAGGTCTCAGGTTCGAGTCCAGGCCCAGGTCAATTTTTCACTCATGTTTGTTTAGTGTATTTAATTGTCTGATAAAATGCGTGTTCTTATAAATATTGTAAAATAAAGTAATCAGACGTAGTGTTTATGCTTTAAAAATATTTTAAATATATAATTTACGTTTTTAGAAAGATCTTTAAAAGTAGATTAGTTTTTGAGGGAAGATGTACCTTCTAAAATGTATACATTAAGAGTTATCGCCATTTAAAATTTCTTTCCAAACGTAAACAAAAATTTTGAAATGAATTAAATGTGATTCATTTATTTCTAAAAATAAAAAAAACACGGTAAAGGACAGGCATTTCGTTCGCAGGAATACCTTTCACGTCATCTACTATATATACGAGGGTAGCGAAAAAGAAAGGCTACCGCTATTTACTCTAAACTCTATATAAATCATGTTTTAGTGCACTTCCTAAATGCATGTTAATTTCATTATGTTTGAAACAGTGTGACATCATTAAAATATACTGCAAACGATTTTTCCTCATTCTTCGTAATGTTACAAAATACTTTTGAGTGCCATTGTAAACTAATTATAAGTGCTACTTATTCTATATTTTATAGAAGACATGTTGCTTTCTCTCTCAGTGACGTATATCAAATTTGTTCTGATTGAACTAGTGCAACATTATTAAAATTCACTGAAAACGATTTTTCCCTTTGACCGTAATGTATCGGAATATTTTTGATTACCCTTGTAATCTAACCATAAATGCTACGTACTTCATTTTCAACACCGAACGTGCTATCGTCAACCGCAATAACATATATCAATCACAGGGCATTTCGATTGTATTTATGCGAATTAGAGCGCGGAAAGACAGACAGACAGGCGGACAGACAAACCGAATTCATAAACACTTTTCAACTATGTTGGAAGTCCGAGAACACATGTTCTAGAAAATTCGATTAGTGGGTCATTTTTGGGTCACTGTGGGTCAAGCTAATTTTATCTAAAAAGCGTTCCCAGACTATTTAGACAAAATTTTGCATCCTATGGTTTTCCGGCAAGAGAAGACTGTTGGGCTAGGTCACATGTTCGAGAAAATTTGATTAGTGGGTCATTTTGGTCGTGGGGCATTATGGGTCAAGGTATTTTTATCTTAAAAACGGTTCAGAGGATTTGAACTAAATTTAGTATCCTGCAGTTTTAGGGAACGAAAAGTCTATTGGGCTAGGTCACATGTTCGAGAAATTTCGATGAATGGGTCATTTTGGACATGGGTCATTATGGGTCAAGCTATTTTTATCTTAAAAACGGATCAGAGTATTTTGACTCAATTTTTTATCCTACGGGTTTCGGGCACGAAAAGACCTTGTCACATGTTCGAGAAAATTTGATTACTGGGTAATTTTGATTATGGTTCATTATGGGTCAAGCTATTTTTATAAAATAAAATGCATTATAGTAATAATACAGAGAAAAAATATATCGAGTTGAACTCAAAGCTAAATTTGACCAAGCATAGCTCGGTCTTCCCTGCTAGTTTGTTTTAATTTTAGTTATTATATTTTCAGAGATATTGTCGAAAATGCACTGCAAAAATATGTCCCCCCCCCCTCTCTATTTCCGAATCTACTGAAACTAAAATTATGAAAAAATTAGGGGTAGTAGGAGCTTGTTCAAGACTTGCAGAAAAGCTATAGCGATTTTAGTAAGTAACATAGTTTTTGAGAAAAACGTATTTTTTCGTGACACACAAACTTTACTTTTCGAGTAGTCAGCGGGTGAGTTGACGGGTTCTCGAATATGGATCGACACAGAATCATCCAAGAATATTTGATAATGATTTTCGAAAGAAATGTCGGTAATTAGCAGGTATATTAATTAAGTTACTTGAAAAAATATATTAATTTTATATATCGTATAGGATATTTTTTCGAAAGATCTCGTAACATTGAACTAAAAAGTAAATTTATTTTAATTTTAGGTATTATATATTGTCGAAACTATACTTGAGAGAAATTATACTAGAGAGATATCGTCGAAAATATACTGGGAACATATGTCATCCCCACCCCTCCTATTTCTGAATCTATTGAAACTAAAATTATGAAAAAAATTAGGGGTAGTAGGAGTTTATTAATTAATGAGTTTAATGTACGGAACCCTTTGAGCGTGAGTTATACTCGCACATGAGCGATTTATTACATCACCGTATAAGAACAATAATGTATTTTTGAATGACGTTTGTTTGAAATCTGTAGCTCGATTTAGTGATTTTTTACTGTTTAAAAATAAACAGTGGATTCGTCGAAAGGACCGAGTCTATCGTGATGTTTGCAATGTCAGAAAGTTTGCGTATCTTCAATCGGCGATCATTCAATACGGCATTGTGAATTTTTGAGACGATTTCGTCGGTCATAGCGGTTTTTGGGCGTCCAACCTAAATGAAATGTGATGTACAGTTATTTGAGGGTATGCGCTGGAGATTGTGGTGAGCAAGATATCAATTGGGTCATCTCGAATACGGTTACAGTGAAAAAATTTCACTATTTCCGAATGCCAACAACCACTTTAATCCATCTCAAAATGATCACCGAATTGAAAAACCATAGACTGGATCGGAACGGAACGTGTATCGCGAAAACCGGCGATGTAGGACCCATGCTAAGAACAGCATTGTAAACAACCAATATCAACCGAGGAGAACGAACCGCACAATCAACAATCATAAAACATCACGCACAAATCATTGTTTATTGAAAACTTGCAACCTGAGTAAAACTGTATCTTTTCCTTTACCTCTCGTCTCTGTTGCTAAAATTGTTTTCTCATTTCCCACATTTCATTATCTCTCATTACATTTCTATTGGTTAAAGGTAGCAAGCGCTAGGGATTCATATATTGGCAAAGTTAATTTATGTCCACTCAGTATATTTAACATGATATGTATTACAAATATATAAGAAGTGCATTATAAGGATTTACTGTTTCTATATGTGACCCTCTGAACTTTTAAGATTTCGAGCAATTTCATGCATACATTATTGCACGAATTGGAAATAATTTTAAACTTAATCGCTTAAGATGATTGAATTCATCATTAACTCTTTTAACTGGCATTCGGCGCTTTACACGAAAATCTATTTTCTGAAAAAAAGTAATAATAATAATAATAATAATAATAATGCTCCGTTACGCAAAAATCTATTTTCTGAAAAAAAAGTAATAATAATAATAATAATGCTCCTTATGTTGCCAAAGAGACAGAAAATTGTACAAACAAATTGCAATCTGATTAAAATAATAATAATAATAATAAATCAGGTGTCATCAAAAATGTATTCCTTTCAAATAATGCATATCAAATTAAAAAATGCTAATAAAAATTTTGCTCTCTTTTTTTATAGGCCCCAAACTACTTATATTTTATCTCGTTTGATCTCAGTGCGAAATATGATATGTATGATTCCGTTTTGATTTCTCATTAATCCTCCTAGTACAAAGTTTAATTTTCTCATGAATGTTCGTACTTTTGCATTATTTGAACCAGACATTTAATTTTATTATTTTTAACCGTGTCTATTAGATTTTTTAAAATTAAATTAAAATTATTATATTTTTCTGATTCGAAACAGGAAAAACAAAAAGAACAAGTATGTTGTGGTCATCACAAAACTTTCTTGTTATGACTACATGAAATCGTCGGCAACCAAAATTAAATGACAATTTATCCGTTCCTGAGATATAACTATGGCTGAAATAGAAATAAAACAGAGTATAGCAGCGATACCTGTTGTACGGCGTGCACTCAAAGAGTCTGTTTATGTCAAGGTCTGATAGAATATGAAGTTTGGTGAAATTCCGTACATTAGTTCTTGAGATATATCTATCGCGGAAATCGTGCATTATGCAGCATAGCAATACCACCTGTTGGACTATTTACATTAGATATTAATCAGCATCAATTTATGACAAAGTCTAACGGATTCTCAAGTTGGATTAAATTTCGTGTATTAGTTCTCGAGATAGAGCTCCGACAAAATTTGTGCCACAGACAGACATAGAGACAGACTCAGGGAAATACTTTTTCTAAAAACAATAAAATCATCTTGAGGACTTGAGGGTCTTCTAAAGCGCATAAATATATTGAACACCGAAGTCGAAATTTTTCAGAAATCCAATACTTTCTTCTTGTAAAGATAGAAGAAAGTAAAAAGGGAGGGCGTTGGTCACAAATTACTCCAATTGTACTAGAAGGGTTAACTCCTTTTTGACACTTCGGTAAGAAAAAATCGTAGTAACAATACTTTATTACTGTACTAAGTATACATCTGAAAACAATTCTAAATTGATTTTAATATCACATTATATATAAATAGGTTGTTTTTAAGCAAACATTATTACTAATGATGTCTTATTTGTGCAAAACAGTGGCGTTTTAGTCTGTTAAATTATGTTTTATTTAAATTATTTCTGAAAAGTATGCAAATTTCAATATTAATGAAAAAAAACACATTTTTTACATATTTTATATTGTTTTTACATCATGCAGATTGAAAAGATTTAAAATGAGAAACGCTACACTCAAGAAAAATAACATTTCATGTACTTTTTTTTTTGTAGCATTTTTCTAGTTTTGCATTAATAAAAAAATTTTAAATAAGTAAAATCATCTCAGATATATAATCTTCAAGGTTTTCAAACATTGAATTCTTTCTATGAAATTTCATTTCGGAAAGATGAATTTTTATATGGATAATTTATTCTAGTTATAGTCTGTCAGTTTGCTTTCAGATTATATTTTATTGTGGCTGAAGGCGGTCAGTAACATATGCGTAAGCAAGGAGAGAAAATATAATCATTTGAAGAAAGAATAAGTGTAAAGAAATACATTTTATGAAAAGAATGGGTTTTTGAAGGGCTTTTTTGGCAAGGAGGTCAAATGCGGTCATTTAACAGAAGAAAGAAAACAGCTTTTCAAAAAAGGGAAATATATTTTTTAAGTTTAATAATAAATACTACAGAACCAAAATTTAATGCACCGGAAATACTGAATATATACTTGTGGGTTCGCTATTTTTCGTTTTGACAAATGGGTAGATTCTTATACCATCATTTTTTTTTTTTAACGTTGTTAATCTTGAGTAATATTCGACATACATATATTTCTTTTATGCTGGAAAGGTGGATTGGAAAATGAACTGTTAAAATTATCGTATCTTATTATTATTTTTACAAAACTAAAAAAGATTTTGAACTGTTAAAATTATCGTATTTTATTAATATTTTTAAAAAACTAAAAAGAAATTTGAACTTTTAAAATTAGCGCATTTTATTATTATTTTTACAAAACTAAAAAGGATTTTTGTAATTATAATTAATTCTCTTTTCACGGAAACCATTGAAATCCATACTAATATTATAAAGAAGTAACGTTTGTTTGTTTTTTTGTTTATTTGCTTGTAGGGGGTAATCTCTGGCACTACCGAACCGATTTCAAACGTAATGGTGACAAATTGACAGTGACAATCCCTGCTTTAACGTAGGTTGTAATTTTCGTTGGCGCCACTAACCCGAGGGGGGTGCAGGAGCAAAAAGCGTTCTAAAATTACTATTTTTGTGATACTGATGGAGTTAGAAACTTGAAGTTTGCCCAGGTAGTTACTTATAAGATGTAAATGCTTTCTAAGAACAGTTTCTAAAAAAATTCGAAATTTAAAAGGGTGATGTGAGGGAAATGTGTTCTGAAAACATTCTAAATTACATTTTCTATGGAATCTCTGGAACCACCGAAACGATTTCAAACGTGATAGTGACAAATTGATTGTGACAATTCCTTATGTAACGTAGGCTATTTTTGATGCCGGTTTCAAAACTCCAGGAGGGTTGCAGGAGCAAAAAGCGTTCTAAAATTACTATTTTGTGATACTGATGGAGTTAGAAACTTGAAGTTTGCCCAGGTAGTTACTTATAAGATGTAAATGCTTTCTAAGAACAGTTTCTAAAAAAATTCGAAATTTAAAAGGGGGATGTGAGGGAAATGTGTTCTGAAAACGTTCTAAATTACGATTTATATGGAATTGTTAAGGACAGAAACTGGACAGAATAACGTGCCTATAAATCTAGTAACCTTCAATCAAGTTTGCTGTATTCAAGTATCAAGTTCGCTGTATTCAAGTATCAAGTTCGCAAGTATCGCACTAATCAGATCCAGCTGGAACTAAAGACTTTTCTCTCGAGTGAGAGTGCACGCGTTTTTTTGGGGCTCCCGGAACTTGCAACCGTAGCACCAGAACCCTGCGATTTTTCTTTTTAAATACATACCTAAGGAAGGAGAAAAATATTTCCTATTCGGGGAGGTTAATTTTTATCATTGTACGACCAACGGCTAATTAATTATGGACTAATTAGCAAAAACTAGGGTCCACTTGGTGAGCGAGACAGCGGAGTGACGCTACGCTACTATCCCATCGGAAGGACGTGCAGCCAAGACCGCGGGAAAAGGATGTTCTCCCGGAAAAAGTGAGACAGCTCTGCCTTGTTCGAGTAAGTAGCTCCCAAGCAATAAAGCAACAACCAGTAGCTTAATTACAGGAGTAATTAATGAGTCTGGATATCTAGCGGGGATACACACATAAGTATTAATTGTCTGAGTGCAACGAAGACTCATACACAGCGCAGTATTACTTTGCCCCATATATAGCTACGATGGATATTAAAACCTTTCGTCAAGCATAACTCAAAAACTATTTAACGGATTTCGTTCAAATTTTTACAGCAGGTACCTATAAAGGTGAAAACGACGTCTATTTATTATCAAGAATAAATGTCAAACCGTTTGGAAATTATATTAAAAAAATAGATAAAAAACACAATTAAAGTACATACGTCACGAAAATTTTGTGCGTACGTCATTTTCACCGGCGGGAGATTTTCGTAGACAATCGGAATTGAAAAGTTCATGGAGTACATGGAGCAAAAAAATATGCACGCACTAATATTCAGCACAATAACATATATATTTCAATTTAGTAGAAATCGAAAATTAATCTGGATTTTTTTCTGTTTGAAAGAAAAACCCCGCAATAACTTAGTAGACTTGGTATTAGAGATTTGGCGAAAATCTCAGCAATAGCAGCTTTTTTTATTTCGTGGGTGTAAATAAAAAAAAAAATTCTTTGGTGTTTAAATAAAAGGTTTCGATTTATGGCATTATTTCTTTTTTTTTTTTTTCTCTTTTTAGCATTTTAAATGGGATTAATGAAAGGCATGTATTTTAAATTAAATGAGTGAAAGGTTTATATTTAAATGAAATGAATTCAATATGAAAATGTTATAAGAACAATATTTGGCGATTTATCAACTGCGCCAGGATAACATAAAAGTACCAATATATCAAACGGTATGTAGTATGTGAAATGAAACAATTATATTATAATCACCCATCGTACAAGAAAAAAACTAATATTCTGCATTCAGAGGGAAAAAATCCATCTCCTGTGCCGTAAGATTTGGCGAGTTCTTTTTTGGTGATAAGTTTTTCGATGTGATTGTTGGGATCTGCAGGATTTGGCTTACTTTTTCTAAATCTTATTTTTTTGCAGATGTAGTATTATGTAAATATATTTTTTTGCAGATTATTTTTCTATTTTGTATATTTGGCATTCTATTTTGTATATTTTCTATTTGGCATTTGGAAAAGAGATTTTTACCTTTTTATCTGTGCCTTCGGAAATATTAAAAAATAAAAAAAGATTTACATATATCAAGCGTTTAAGGACCACTTCTCCATTTCTAGATTTTAAATGCTATTTATTATTTACTAGCCGTTTATTAATTGTTTACAATTTACCCCCCTGTCAATAACAATTATTTATCACAAAAATGCCTCTTAGGTTTGTTAAATAAGTTTGTTTATGTATTTTCATTACTTATTAAAATATCGAATATGGCAATAAAATTTTATTTTAGCATCGTGCTTAAATTTTTAAGATGGTGCAAAAACATGCTTTAATAAACGTATGTTTGTAAATATTTGAAAAACATGTTTTACCGCTCTCTTGAAAATTTTTGTAAGACCTTTAGGCACCATTTTAAATTTTTTCGCCAACCGACATAGGATACGAAACTTTTCCCCATTCAGATACACAGGCAAGGCTGGTCTCAAACAAGAGTAAAGCTAGCAACAATATTGTTTTAACTGTATAAGAGTTACAATAATGATATTAAATACTCCGATTGGACTTTGGGCCCAATTACGAAAGTTTCTCCTAAAAAAAACTGTAGAAGTCTTTTACATTTGTTTCAAATGAAGCTCGGTCTACAAGGTATTAGTTAATAATACAAACAACACTAATGGCATGGAGGCAAAAGTTTTAATTTAAATGTATATATATGAAACCCTCCCCCCCCTATCCCCCCCCCCCTCAAAAAAAAGAAAACAGAAAAGAAAAGAAAAGAAAGTTAGAGTAATGAATTTAAAATGGCATTAAGCCACGCTTTCTGACATAAGCAATTGGCTGCAAACGCGATAACGAAACTTTCACTTAACTTAATAACATGTAGCTAATATAGCCCTCCGGGTACTTTGCAGTTATACAGACCTTGTGGTTTTTTTTAAAAAGTTTGAGACATTTCAGGTTTAAGAAGTTGAGAATTACTGTGAAATGATATAAACAACTATGAACACAAAACTGATGAATTATTGTTCAGGTTTATGTATGTATTTAAAAAAAAATTGCATCTGATTACACTTATTAGATAAACTACTTCTGTTTGCATTTAATAACTGATAAACGGCTTCTGTATATTAAATGAATTGTTTAAATATTGGGAAGAGGTGGCGAGAGGTAGAAAGACGAGTAACAAACGGGTAGAAAGACGAGTAACAAACGGGTAGAAAGACGAGTAACAAACGGGTAGACAGACGGGTAGTGAGATGGGTAGAGAGACGAGTAGCGACATAGCTAGGCTGACAGGTAGCGAAACGAATAGACAGACGGCTAGAGAGAAAGGTAAAATGAGGGTTGACAGAGGGGTAGCGAGATGGGTCACGAGACGGGTAGCGACACCGGTAGACAGGAATATAGCGAGAAAGGTTGCGAGGCGCGTAGCGTGGTAGATAAAGAGACGAGTAGAGAGATGAGTACAGAGACGAGTTGACTGACGGGTAATGAGATTGGTAGCGAGACGGGTAAAGAGTCGGGTTCAAAAACAGACGGATAGTGAGACGGGTATACAGACGAGTAGAGAGACAGTAGATGGGTACGGAGATGGGTAAGAAGATGGGTAGAGAGGCGTATAGCCAGACGGGTAGAGAGACAGATAGACAAGTTGTGAGACAGATAGACAAATGGGTAGCGAAGTGGATAGAGACACGGCTAGACATACAAGTAGTTAGACGGATAGACAGACGGTTAGAGAATTAGATTGGCGGGTAGCGAGACCGGTAGAGAAATATAGAGACAGGTAACGAGATGTGTAGAGAGATAGACAATCGGTTAGAGAGACGGGCAGAAGAACGGATAGGGAAACAGACAGATTGTGGAAAGACAGAGAGACAGGCAAAAGAAAAGTCTGCGGATTGGCGCAGTAAAGGCGCAGGGCGCAGAGCCTCCTAGAGAATAATCAAGAAGTATCTGTTAAGCTTAACTTTGTAATATATATAATTTTTCAATTTTGCCGATATGGAGATTTAATGTAAAAGTTATTTTACAGAAGTCATCGAAAGATTTTTTGTATACTTTAATAGTAATTTAGACTATAGTTTTGCAATCTGGTTTGTAGAAAAGCATGCTATCAATGTGGTTTGAAGTGTAAGAGTTTCTATAAACAGTTATACAAATAATAGATATATAATCAAGGAAGAAAATTTTTAAATTCACACACAAAAAAAGGTGCAACAATGAAATTAAATTTGCGTTAAGCCACGCTTGATAGAATAATCTATTGGCTGCTAATCCAATTACGTAACTTTGAAAAGCTTGGCGTTTTAAAAGATCCGGCGTTTTTTTTTTTAAGTTTTCCGCAATACGCGCTTAAGAAAATGAGATTCTTTGCCACATGTTAAAAAAAATTATGACAACACATCTGATTAACGGTACTTCTTTTCTATTTTTTTTAACAGTGTATATGAATTTATATATGATATTTTGTAATTCTATCATTTAATTTGCTCTTTTTCTTTATAGTGTAATTGTTAACCCTATGTTCTCAGCAATATCACTCAGACTAATCCCTTTGAGGGAAGTCCTAGTTTTATTAACATATTTTGTTACGCCCAACACTCTATCTAAAAATAGCAGGGCACTTAACAAACGATCACCTTCAATCAGTAATTAGTAAATTAGCAAGTGTTAACTCATTATTTTGTAAGTATTAATTTTATAAATAATTATCTTGCAAGTATTCTTGCAATCTTGTAAGCATTATTGTAATATATCTTGTAAGTATTCTCTCATTATCTTGTAAGCATTAATTTTATTAATACATTTAAGTATTAATTAAATTAACATCTTTAGTTAGGCTCAACACTCTATCTAAAAATAGTAGGGCACTAAACAAACGATCGCCTTCAATCAGTAATTAGCAAATTAGCAAGTGTTAACTCATTATCTCCCCCCGCCACACTCCCCCCTTTTTTATTGTAGTATTTTTTAAATAGTGTAACCCTCCTAATTTAAGTTTCTAATCTCAAGAAAGTAAACAGTTTAGAAAGTAAACAGTACCCCCAGAATATTTTCTGTAACCACATAAGTCTAATTACACATCTAATTAACTTTAATAAGCAAATTAACAGGTAATCACTCTAAAAAAAAAATCTTAAGACAAAATAGCAACAATTTCTCTATGTACAGGAAGTTTTAGTTACATTAAAGAATGCTCACATAAGTGAATTCAACATTCCAGTGCAGATTAAAAGAAGTGAGTGTCAATCATTCAATAATCCTAACTTCGTTACAGCTACCACTAGCTCAATGTTGGGTGTCAATCATCCACTAATCCCTACTTCTACCAGCTATTCCCTCTCCCCTTTCTAAAGCCCCAAGGCATTAATCTCCAAGATCAAACTCTTAAAGTATAATCTTTCAGTTACACCCCCCCCCCCCCCACCGTTAGAAAAAGATTAATGTCATACCTTCTGCATTATATAATTAACTTGATAAAAAGTTGAGGCAGTTAATAAATTGAATAACTGTAAATTGCTAATAGCTATATTAATTGCTCATTAATATAATGTCTATAATTGTAATGTTATTTTCATGTTTCCCCCTGCTGGGAATAAAACATAAATAAATTAATAAAAGGGTAACTAGAAACACCAAATACAAAAAATGACTCTAAGCACACGTGCAAGTTCTCGCGAAAAAAGAATGACACCAATAGACCAAAAGCGCAATGCGTCAACAAAAATCGCCCAAAAAGGCTCAAAAACAGAAGTAAAAAACACTAAAAAAACGCCAGGGGCATGTAGTACACCTGCAACTTCCCAGAAAGAGCAGGTAAAAAGCAAAGCAAAAACCTCCGAAAAAGAAGGATAAACAAAACTAAAGATGACAGACATTCAGGGATTTTACGAATTGACAAAGAAAGATACGTGCTAAGAGGCAGATTCAGATGTGGATAGTGTAATGACAAAGCCAGATAAAGAGACACCGGTACTACAAGACACAGAAGTCACGAGGTTAAGAGGGGAATTAATAACCCTTTGCAACATACCAGATGGATCTAAAAGGAGATCCCTAGAGATAGAGAGGGCTATGATGGCAATAAGCTATATCAAGATGATCCAATCGAAATCAACTAAGATACCAGCTTCGACATGTGAGGCCATCGACCAAGCTCTGCAGGTAGTTATAAACTCAATGACTTAGATGGAGTTGAGGGCAACGCATACCGAGGCAAAGGCAGAAGCATTGGAAATAGTAACAGCAAAAAGAGGAACTCAACCAACAGAAGAAGAGACAACATCGCTACCAGCACAAAAGGCAACTAAAAAGACTGCAGTTGCTCACAGTTATGCACAGGCGGTCAAAGCCGCGACGGCAACTGTAAGTATTCAGGTTACAGAAGAGCGGACAGCAGAGGAAGTAGAGCAACAAATAACAAATACGGTAGAAAATAAGGAAGGAGTCAGGAATGTCAAACGGATTCGCAACGGCATAAAAATTGTTTGCGAAAACGCAACGGAAGCTACGAGGATAAAGGAAGCCCTGGCAGAGAATGAGGAGAGTAACAGTGGCCTGAAAGTAAAAACAGCCAATTTAAGGAAGAAGAGAGTCATCATCTTCCATGTACCGGAATCGGTGGAGCCAGCCATAATCAAGCACAAAATATGCAGAGAACTAGGCATCGACATAGAACAAAACGAGGAAAAAATACAGCTGCTAAAATCGCTACTAAAAATCAAGACAACATCAAATTAATACAAATAAACCTACATAACAGTCTCCATGCAACACAAACACTTATGGGATATATGGGAGACAAGCAAATAAATATTGGACTCTTACAAGACTTTCAACAAAATAAAAATACAGGAAAAATAACAGTTTTCAATAATGGTAATTGGAAAATAACAAAAACAAAAAGAAATCGATCAGCAATAGTAACTCACACAGGCACCAATCCAATAACAATAGCATAAAAAGAATACACAACAGCAATAAAAATCGAAAATAAAAAATGAACAATAACAATAATCAATGTATACGCACCCCCCTCAGTAGAAGACTTCGAAGATGTGCTGCAGGAGGTAGAAGACACTCTGAAAATAGCCAAGGGCGAGGTACTACTGACGGGGGACTTTAACGCACACTCTCGACAATGGGGCTATGCGAACATATATGACAGGGGGTGTAAAACTTACAGACTTCCTCCTCCTGAATTACCTCTTTGTACAAAACCCACCACACGTAAAAGCATCGTTCAGCACCATGAGAGGTAAAAGGAAGCTAGAAGGATGGCCGGATCTAACAATAGCAACAGCTAAATTAGGTGAAAATATAACAGACTGGGAAGTAAACGACGACGAATCAAACAGTAATCACAAATACATAAAATTTAATATAAAATATAAAAACACGTGCTATCAAAGACATAGATTAGAAACAAAACACGGCAAACACGCAAAATTCGAGAAGAAAATAAAACAAATCAGAAACAAATATACAAAAGAACTAAGAAAAGCAACAGATATAGATCAGTTAGACAACATAACACTAAGATTACAGAGAGAAATAACAGCAATAGCATTCGCCTGCTACAAACATAGAAAAACTCCAGAATTAATGGCACCACCATGGTGGTCACAAGAAGTCAAAATAGCAAGAAATAGAGTAAGGGCGTTCAGGAGAAAATTCCAGCAACAACAAGATGAGGAACTAAAACACAAACAACATATAGAATATAAAAAAGAACGCGTAAAATTAAAGAAAATAGTCCAAAAAGCCGAAAGAGACACATGGAAAAAATACTGTGAGGAAGTCACTAATACATATGGCCCTCAATATAAACTGGCATCAACAAGCCCATCACGATTAGAAAATATTATGCCCAACAATCAAGAAGTAACAATCAAAAAGACATTAAACCACTTCCTAAACAACCTATATCTAACAGATCCATCAATAGAACACGAATTAAAACTAGATACACCGACATTTAATGAAACAAAACCACAGCTTATAACAAAACAAGAACTCAACAGGATAATCAAAAACATAAAACAAAACAAAACTCCGGGCTTTGACTACATAGACTATAACCTAGTGAAAAGAATAAACACAGCAGCACCACAACTACTACTAACATTATATAACACATGTCTTAACTTCAACTACTTCCCAAAATCATTTAAAATAGGTACAGTAATCCTATTTCATAAAAAGGGAAAAGATCCAAAACAACCAAAAAATTACAGACCCATATGCTTACTACCTACACTTAGAACAATATTAGAAAAAATAATACACGGCAGGATATCACATCATCTAACAATCAACAAATACTGGAGTGACAAACAATATGGGTTCAAACAAGGGTTGTCAACTGAACACGCACTAAATAACCTAATAAAAACAATAAAGAAAGACAAAGAAGACAAATACCAAACATTACTAATAGCCATGGATGTAAAGGGTGCATTTGATAATATCAGATGGCCTATTATAGCCGAAAACTTAAAACAATCACCATGCCCCACTTTCTTAATGAATTGGATATTAAGCTTTTTAAAAGATAGATACGTATCCTTAGAAGATATCGGCATTAAAGTAACAAAACAAACATTTGGCGACTTCTTACAAGGCAGCTGTCTGGGACCACTGCTGTGGCTGCTTATAGCAGATACAGCCCTAAAGAAAAACTGGGGTAAAAATGTAAGAATACAGGCCTTCGCAGACGACTTTATTTTAATAATAAAAGCAAAAACAAAAGAACAATTAGTATAACTAGCAAACAAAATATTAAAAGAATTTAATGAATGGGTAACGGAAAATAACCTAACGCTTAATTGGGACAAAACAGAACTGCTGTACCTTAATAGAACACACACAAGAAACCTACCAACAGCAGACACATACAAAATTGAATGAATTAAATTCAAAGAAAGGGAATTTGAAGGTAAAGAAAATATTAAGTATCTAGGTGTAATCGTACATAAAAACCTAAATTGGGTAACACACTGCCAAGCACAAACAGCCAAAGTAAGGAAAGCATTTTGGATGATGGGTCAAATGGCCAAACGGGGTTGGGGATTGAAACCAAGCATCTTAAAAATATGGTATAGAACAGTAGCTGAGAAAACACTGACTTACGCAGCCTCAATAAGGGGACATAAGCTAAACCAAAGAAGTAAACAAGTACTAACAACATGCCAAAGGCACTTTTTGCTGGCTATAGTTAGGGCGTATAAAACTGCTCCAACAGCGGTCCGTCAGGTACTTGCTGGCCTGATTCCAATTCACCTCGAAGTTAAATACGAGGCAGAATACGGCACAATATCACGTTTAAGAGAAACGACAGAAATACACGGAACCACTATTCACCATACAGACTATGCAAAAAAGATTAATGTATGGGAAACACATCCCGCGGACACCATAGAACCAAGAATAGGCCATAAATACAAGGACATAGTAATATATACAGACGGTTCAAAATTGGAATCAGGCGCTACGGGTTCGGCATTCGTACCTTTCAAAAATGAACAAAAAATATAAACATGGTCAGCTCCATTAAAGAAGTACAAAAGTGTTTTCCAAGCCGAACTACTGGCTATACTAAAGGCAGCAGAATGGGGAAATAGCACAGGGAAGGAATACAGCATTCGCTCGGACTGCATGTCAGCCATCCAATCATTCAGTAAACCATTCAATGTAGCAAAATTAATCGATACAATACAAAAAACAGTAAAAGACTCAAACCATAAATTCAAAATTAGCTGGGTCAAAGCACATGTGGGTATCCAAGGAAACGAGGATGCCGACGAATTAGCAAAAAAGGCTGCAGAAAACCGAACTAAAGAAATTCCATACCATCTAGAAAGACCGATATCCAACTTAAAAAGAGAACTTAAAGAACTAACTATCAAACAATGGCAGTTCGAGTGGGATTACGGGGAAACGGGCAGGAAGACACATGAATACTTCCCAAAAGTAGATTCTCGCAGAATCATCAGCTGCAATCTACTAAGTCAAATTTACACAGGTCATGCAGCATTCCCGGACTACTTACACAGGTTTAAGCGCAAAGACGCACCAAAACTGCTCATGCGAGGAGTTGGGAACCCCCAAACACTATCTAACAGACTGTCCACTAACCCAACCACTACATCTGATGCACATCACACCGGACAACGAAAAAAATATGTCACAACCAGTTAGCGAACAACAAACAAGTACAAACAAAAGGAAGAGCAGTGATGAGATGGTTAGTAGAAAACATCGATCACATATCAGAATAAATACACCTTCCCAGAAGCAGCGAGATTCCTCAAAAGCAATTCCCACCCTCAAAAGCCATCCCTTTGGTAAGTATATTTTCTAATATATCTTTAAAAAAAAGTAGCAATGGATCCTTTTTGCTACGCCAAAAAAAAAAAATCGATTTTTTTCAGCACTAGTGAGATGTGGAAGTCATCTGTGACGGACTGAATTTCACCAACTGATGAAGGCAAATAGCCAACAAAAAGTGAACAAAACACAACAAAATGATTAATTGGTGAATGCACAAAGCACACCTGCCAAAGAAAGTGAATAGGAAAAAAACAGTGTCACATCAAGTGAATACAGCCTCATAGATATATGACGGACTAACGGCCACGGAACAAGCCCCACTCCATTAGTGCGACAAATTTCTCAAACAACAAATGAACAAATTGCACAAAATTCAAAAGCAGTGATAACAGCCATTAGGATTCAAAGAACTGATCGCAATAAGCGTATTCACGAAGAAAAAAAAATTAATCAAAACCCCCAATGCTTGGGTGAGATAAAGTGACAAAGACAACAAAAATGAGTGTGTAACATACAGAAATGTAACAACCACCAGTAACAAAAGTTACAATGTGGCAACCACCAGTAACAAAAGTTACAACGTGACAAAACCCACGATAGTGACATAATAACCAGTGAAACTTACGAAAGAAGACCAAGATTCAAATGTGACAACCAGCTCTAGCACAAGCTAGAGGTAACAATATATCAAGAAAGAGACAAAAACCCAATGAATGATAGACATAAACAACCCACAACAGGGGTGAACTTATAAAAACGCCAAACAGAGACAAATACAACAGAAGTGAAATCAACACATAAAAGAGGCGAAAAACACTACAGCGACAACCCACCATGAACGTGACAAGCCAACAGACATGGCAAATATGAAAATCTATGTACGCTAATGGCGCCTGGTGCATGTAAAATCCGTCGTGGGTGCAAAGCCCTCCAACTTACATGTGAATTATACCTCTGGGGGTGCCTAGTCAAGTGAGAGTCTCGTCACTTGATCAAGGTTCTAAATTATGAGACCTATTATCACCTAGCGTACCTAGCGAGACCTAGCGTACAAATGTCTAATTGAATTATTGCAGAAATTTATTAGTGTAATTGGAAAGAGAAAAAAAATTAACAGTTTTTGTGTATAAATTGTGTTTAAATTAATTTGTGTTAAATTGATAATTTAAAATTTCTAATGAAATGCATAAAATCCACCAGAAAAAAAATTTAAGGTAGTTTATATTCAAAATACCAAATAATAATAATAGATTTAAAAACGTACAATCCAATGGAAATATTTGGGCACACGGAACGATGTGGTCGAGAAAGGCTAGTGTCACCAAATTAATCTCTTCCAAGCAGGTTCAAAATATACCTGTTTCACCTGGATCTCGCTTCTTTCCCATCTTGCGCCCTGCTTGCCAACTATTTTCCCGCCCCTTGATGACCTTGTCAATTGACTCAGTTCAACTTATCGGATTTCCGAAATCTCGGGCCATGATGACTGTTTGTGCTTTCATTTTTGTTATTCTGTTTCCATCTAAATGTACATAGTGACTAACAAAAAGTACAATAAAAAATTCTAATAATAATATTATTATTATTACAGGATAATACTGCTATCTAGACTGTTGTACCAGACAAAACAGACCCTCTCCGTCTCATAGCAATTGGGAAAGTAAAAGAGGACATAATACTATTCTCCCTTATTGATGGAATTGCAGTGTTTTCAGAAAAGTGTCCCGTTAAATCAGTTTTGTTGCTACTTTCAATATACTGAGTTTATAATATTGAATTCGTTGCTGAATCAAGGCCTGCATTTCTGCTGTACAGCTGTATTAACAGAAAGATGCCAACAGCACTACTAGCAAAATGTAGTGTTGTTAATGGCTTACTAAAACAGCTTAATTTATAATGTATTTGTAAACAAATGTTCTTTTGCAGTATTAATGTTTCATTTTTTCTGCCTTTTATAGTTACTCAAATGTTTTTTTATCTGATTAATTTATTATGTTATGCCTAAACTTTGAATAATAATAAATTTAAAAACGTACAATCCAATGAAAATATTTGGGCACACGGAACGATGTGGTCGAGAAAGGCTAGTGTCACCAAATTAATCTCTTCCAAGCAGGTTCAAAATATGCCTGTTTCACCTGGATCTCGCTTCTTTCCCCTCTTGCGCCCTGCTTGCCAACTTTTTTCCCGCCCCTTGATGACCTTGTCAATTGACTCAGTTCAACTTATCGGATTTCCGAAATCTCGGGCCATGATGACTGTTTGTGCTTTCATTTTTGTTATTCTGTTTCCATCTAAATGTACATAGTGACTAACAAAAAGTACAATAAAAAATTCTAATAATAATAATAATATTATTACAGGATAATACTGTTATCTAGACTGTTGTACCAGACAAAACAGACCCTCTCCGTCTCATAGCAATTGGGAAAGTAAAAGAGGACATAATACTATTCTCCCATATTGATGGGATTGCAGTGTTTTCAGAAAAGTGTCCCGTTAAATCAGTTTTGTTGCTACTGTAACGATTTCATTAAATCTCTCACAGTCTGCTAATTAGGCAGAGTAATCAAAGATAGAAGTTCCCAAGAGTTGGAAAACTTTTCTCACGCTTCGCTGTGGTGTTATAAGAATGCCGCTTACTACAATAGGAAAAGATGAGCTTCGATCAATCTTGTGAAACTGAAATTGCTAGACAGCAAACATTTCTCTGATCTGTCCGACTACATAAGAGGTCTCGAATCGTGAGAAAATTGCCCGTGTGAACATTCTAAAGTTCAGGAAGACCTCCCAAAAGAATGGTTTATCCAATGACTTAAAAACCGAAACTAATGGCGTAAACTAAAACTTTTTTGATTGGTGATCGGAGAATCTTTGTTCGAGCAAGCGGACCGGAAAAATAGAATCGAGGGGAGGTTAGTTAGAGTTTTGGCAGGAGAACGAGTGTTGGTGGAAAACACTCATCTCAGGACGGATTCCCAACCCAGTGGGGAAGAAAATATTTTGCTGACACATTTTGAAGAGAGAGGATTTCTCTTAAGGCAACGGCAAGGTCATCGCTTGAACTTTTTGTGAAGAGTGCAAAAGAACTCATGTTAAGATTTCAAATTACTGCACAAGATTGGACCTTTCATTGATTTATTAATTGATTGTAAGTTGAAACGAAACACGCTAAAAAAAATTGTTTATAATGGGTTGTAATATTAAGAAATTCGAGAATGATTTTTAATAAAAGTCATTTCGAAATAACATATTGAAATTGATCCATATGAAAAGGCCACACGCTACCCCTTTTTAAAAGATAACATCATGGATTCATTATAGCTGGTGGCAAGCGGGTCGGATATTTCGACAAAAATCGATTAGCATTAGTGAAGAGAGCCCAGACAGTAGCAGTGATGCCCGCCCGCATCTAAGCGCGCAAGATCTGACGCCAGTTCAGGAGAGGAAAGCGGAGACCGAAGCAAGCCTTGCAGTGTCACGACAGACCACAGTTCCGTCCTGGAAACAAGCCCGTGTTTACAGAGAACAAGCCCGAAGCAAGCCCTCGCATTGGCACGACAGACCGCAGTTCCGTCCTGGAAGCAAGCCCGTGTTTACAGAGAACAGGCCCGAAGCAAGCCCTTGCTAGGAAACATCAGGAGCCGACCAACCGAGATAACCTGTGAAATCGACGACTAGGCCAGACTCGAAACCGGCGACAAACGATGCAGACAAAGACTGTAGAAAAGGTAAGCGCAATTCATTTTTGAGTGGCTCTCATCTTGTTTATATATTCTTTGGTGAGGAAAATTCATTTCTGAGAAATTTTTTATTTGAATATTGATATATGATAGATTATGACAAATTTTTAAATCTAATAACTTTTAAGACATTTGGAAAAATATATGTATATTTGTTATCAGCATAAAATTTGAGTGAGTGGATTTTCTTTTGGCAGTAAAATAATATAAAGAGGTAAAAATTTCGATTTTTCAAATAAGTCGATTGTCTAGTTATACCTGATTGAAAGATTTCAAAGATTGTACTTTTATATTATTTATGAAGCAATAGATGTTTTTGATACTAAAATATTTTTCATATGTGATGTTAGGAATTTTTTTTTAGCAGCTGCAAAAAGTGTTCATTTTGTTATAATTGGGAAAATTGTTACCTGCGGTGTCAGAAATATCAAGTATTGGTTGAATTATGAGCACAGAATTTCAAATTTCTAAATTTGTTTTAAATTTGTATGATCAGCACCAAAACGTGTCAGTGTATTGAAAATTTTACAATATTGAAAATTTATTTTTATATGTATACTATTTTTATTATTCCCCAAATTGAATTGTATTTAAAATTGTCAGTATTATGTGGGTAGGAGCAGAAAATTTTCCATAAAGTGTTAGAATCCCTATTGCATAAGTTAGCGAGCGAAACTATCATTTTCATCTTTATATTGTATTTACATAAAATTTTAAAATGCAAGAAGTTACTGATCTGAAACAGTGCAGGAAAATTGATTTGCAGAATTTAGCGGAAGAATTGGGAGTGGAAATAGGGAAAAATGACAGGATACCGGTAATTATCCAAAAAATCGAAGCTGCCGATGATTACGATAGAGATTTTGCATTTACGCAAGCTGCGTATATCATAAAAGATCGCGAAGACAAGATAGCCGCTGATAAAGAGGAAAAACTAAGGGAGAAAGAAGAAAGAGAAAGAGAGGAAAAACAAAAAGAACGCGAATTTACGTTGGAACAACTTAGATTGACGCAAGATGCAAATAGACGCAGTTCAACGACCAGTGGCGGGTCGGAACTCCCACCTAAATTGCCGCTCCGAACAATCATGCATCGATTTGATCCGGAACGCTCGGATATAACTTTGTTTTTAAATTTGTTCGAACGACAAGCGACCAAAGCGGAAATAGAGACAGGTGACTTAGTGACGCATTTATTGGCTTTAGTGCCGGTCGAAATTGCAGAGTTAATTTTAAGGGAACCGCAAGATCAGACGGATAACTTTGAATACGTCAAAAAGTTTTTGCTAGAACGCTTCCGTATGAGTCCCGAAACATATCGTCAAAAATTAATGAAACATCCACGCAATCCAGGTGCTCCGTGGAAGGATATTATTTTCGAGCTCAATAGTTATTTAGAGGGTTGGTTAAATGGGTTAGATGTTACAGATTTCAATAGTCTGAAAAATTTATTGATAACGGACCAGATCAAGCGCCGTACTTCTAGCGAATTCAAAGAGCCTTTCATTGATTCGTGGGCAAACTACAAAGACCCGTTAGTTTTGGCAAATTGTCTCGACGAATATGAAGCGATTAAAGGCCCTTCGAAAAAACTTTGGAATGTAAGGCCCCCTCCCGATAAAAGAACCGAAAAACCAAGGTTCGAAGAAAAAACGCGAAGTGAGAGAATTTCCGAAACCAAAACAAATTGGCGTAACAAAGATATTAACAAAGACAAAGAGCGCATATTTGAACAAAAGAGGTGGAACAAATGTTTCGTGTGTGGATCCTCCCATCATTTGAAAGCTAATTGCCCAGAATACAAAAAAAACGAAAGACCCATCACTAAAATTAGTCACATCCGAAACAGCCCTGAATTGGAAGAAGGTTTTAAGCCCTTTTTAAGTCATGCTCTAATTAATGGAAAAGAAATTACCGTGTTAAGAGACACGGGTTCCTGTTCGGACGTGGTGTCTAGGAAATTCATTAATTCGGATCAATTAGACGGGGGAACCGCTTGGGTAAGACAACCTTTAATAAATGATTTGCATTGTTTGCCGACGGCCGATGTAATGCTCGAAATTAAAGACATTGGAAATGTGAGAACTAAAGCAATTGTGGCCGACAGCGAAGCAGATATGTCCTATTATATTTTGGGTAACGAAACGCAGAAGTTGATAGACGATATTAAAAACGGAACAATTAAAACCCTACATGCTGTAATAACACGTAGTCAGACGAAAACGAATCCGAAAGAAAAAGAAAACGAACCGAACAGGGAAGTTACTCTTTCTCCCCTAGCCGGGGAAAACGAAAAAGAGGCGGATGATTAGGTGACAGTTGAGACCTGGGAAAAAGGTTTACTCCCCGAAGTTCTCAATGATCAATGTTTAGATCTGGCTAAAGTAGGTAGGGGTGAGTTTGGAATGGAACAAAGCAGTGACCATTCTTTAGACATTATCAGGAAAAAGGCAATGGAAAAAAAATCGCATTATGAAATAAAAGACTCGTTGATAATACGAAAAACTAAAGACCATCGGGGGTTTGAACGAATTCAACTAGTGGTTCCGGCAAAATATAGGATAGGCCTTCTGAATGCATGTCATGAGGGAATCGCGGCTCACATGGGCGAATTGAAAACAAAAGACAAAATTTTAAGATATTACTTTTGGCCGAACATAATAAAAGAAACGGAAAATTTCGTAAAATCTTGTGACTCATGTCAAAAAGTGGGAAAGGCGGGGGAGCAGAAAAGGGCCCCACTGAAGCTAGTACCTATAATTTTAGAGGTATTTTCAAAACTTTCGGTGGATCTTGTGGGCCCCTTACCAGTGTCTAACAAGGGAAATAGGTATTTACTAACTGCAATTTGTTGTTATTCGCGATACCCTGAGGCTATACCCATACCAAACATGCTTTCTGAAACGGTAGTCGAGGCCCTAACCTTAATTTTTAGTCGTTTAGGCTACCCCTTTGAAGTACAGACAGACCTAGGAAAATCTTTTACTTCAAGCTTAACCACCATTTTTCTGGAGAAATTTGGAGTGCAACTAAATCATTCGAGTGTGTGTAGACCTTCATCAAATTTGATAGAACGATGGCACCGATCTGTCAAACGATTATTAAAGGTATTGAGTGTGGAAAACGGTAGTGACTGGGAGAAAAATCTACCGCATGCATTGTTAGCCTTGAGGACGGTAACGCATGAATCGACCGGTTTTAGCCCGGCCGAGTTAGTTCATGGGAGAAATCTACGGACCCCGGAAACCTTATTGTTCGAACAATGGACAGGGGAAAGTCAAGAGCCAGAGTTGGTCACTGAATATGTTTTTAATCTTATGAATAGGTTAAAGCGCTGTCAGGAATTAGCAGTCCAGAATATAACGGTCGCTAGCGACAAAAGAAAAATCTGGTACGATAAAAATGCCGTCGAAAGGCACTTTGAGCCAGGGGAAGAAGTGTTAGTCTTAGCAACGAACAAAAAGAATAAAATGTCGGTAGGGTGGATAGGTCCCGGAAAGATCGAATCCAAAATTTCCGCGACAAATTATATAGTGAGTGTTCCGGGCAGACGGGAAAAATCACAGATCTATCATGTAAATCTCTTAAAACCGTATGTAAAAAGGGTGGGAAAAATAAATATTTTAACCAGCGAATTTCACGAGCCAGATGCATCCCAAGACTTAGAGATTGTGTACCCCTTAGCAGACTCCAGCAGTTACAAGTTTAGCGAAGTAGTGGAGGATAGTGGGTTAAGGGATCGGTGCAGTAACGAACAATTGCATATGTTGGAAAAATTATTGGACGAATACAGCGAAGTGTTCTCGAACGACCCAGGATTAACGGATCTCACGGAACACGATATAGAACTTATAGAAGAAAAACCGGTGAGAATAAGGCCATACCGTACATCGCCCAGACAAAATGAAATTTTAAAAAAGGAGATTAAGCGCATGTTAGAACTCAACATAATTAAGGAAGGGGAGTCTAATTTTAATTCTCCGATGATATTGGTGGAAGCCCCGGGAAAAGATCCGCGCTCCTGCATTGATTATAGAAAACTGAACGCAATTACGAAGGCAGAGTTTTTCCCACTCCCGAATATAGAGGAAAGGGTTGAAAAAGTGGCAGCCGCGAAGTATATTACGGTGCTTGATTTGACAAAAGGATATTGGCAGATACCCATGACACCCAGGGCGCAGAAATTGGCCGCATTTGTGACTAATTTTGGAAGTTTTTTACCTCTGTCAATGCCTTTTGGGCTCCTCAACGCGTCGTATAGGTTCTCTAAATTCATGGCAAAATTGTTATATGGTCTAGAAGAATTTTGCTTACCCTACCTAGACGATATGGCCATATTTTCAGACGATTGGGAGGAACATACCAAATATCTTGAAAAGGTATTAGTCAGAATAAGGGACGCTAAATTAAAAGTTAAAATAGCGAAGTGCAAATTCGCACAGAAGACGGTTAAATATCTAGGCCACATAGTGGGGGAAGGACAACGAAAACCCGCCGAAGCTAAAATCCACGCCATCACGGAATTGCCAGCGCCAAAAACCAAAACAGAAATTAAGAGATGCCTAGGTATGGCAGGGTATTACTCGCGTTACATAGAAAATTACGCCACTATAGTTGAACCTCTCACGCGAGCGCTGAAGGGAAAACACAAAAAGAAAAAATAGCATGGAGTGACGAAATGAGTAAGGCGTTCGATCTACTAAAAGAGAAACTCACCAGGGAACCGATTCTATACGCCCCAAATTATGATTTGGAATTCGTTGTGCAAACAGATGCGTCTGAAAAAGGGATCGGAGTAGTGTTGGCACAGAGGCAGGGCTCAGAAGAACATCCCATAATATACCTCAGCCGGAAGTTTACTGACCCAGAAAAAAGTTTTAGCGCAACGGAAAGGGAATGCGCGGCTATAATTTTTGCGATCAAGAAACTAAGACATTACATTGACGGTCAAGAATTTCGTATAGAAACAGACCACAACCCTTTGGTGTTTCTGAAAAATAATGCAGGTAACAATCCCAGATTACTTCGATGGGCGCTAGCCCTGCAATCCTTTCAATATGCCATCCGACACAAACCGGGTAAAGATATACACCACGTTGACTACTTAAGTAGAGCAATTCAGTAGTAAGTTTTTGAGTAAAATCCAATCTTTTGTACATATTTAATTATTTTTAGTTTTATTGTTATTTTGGCATGTGTCGTAAAAAAAAAAAAAGTATCTTTCAAAAAAAAAGTCTCTAAAGCTAGATGTTCAAGCAATGGTAAACAGTATATAAGAAATTAAGTCACTGATGTATATACTGAGGTTAAATTGAAATGTTATTTGAGCCACTCAAATATGTTGAGCTAACCCTTTTTTTGCAGATTTTCCGCGTTTTAACCCGGAAAATGTTTTGATGGTGGGGGTGTTGTAACGTTTTCATTAAATCTCTAACAGTCTGCTAATTAGGCAGAGTAATCAAAGATAGAAGTTCCCAAGAGTTGGAAAACTTTTCTCACGCTTCGCTGTGGTGTTACAAGAATGTCGCTTACTACAATAGGAAAAGATGAGCTTGGATCAATCTTGTGAAACTGAAATTGCTAGACAGCAAACATTTCTCTGATCTGTCCGACTACATGTGAGGTCTCGAATCGTGAGAAAAATTGCCCGTGTGAACATTCTAAAGTTCAGGAAGACCTCCCAAAAGAATGGTTTATCCAATGACTTAAAAACCGAAACTAATGGCGTAAACTAAAACTTTTTTGATTGGTGATCGGAGAATCTTTGTTCGAGCAAGCGGACCGGAAAAGAGAATCGAGGGGAGGTTAGTTAGAGTTTTGGCAGGGGAACGAGTGTTGGTGGAAAACACTCATCTCAGGACGGATTCCCAACCCAGTGGGGAAGAAAATATTTTGCTGACACATTTTGAAGAGAGAGGATTTCTTTTAAGGCAACGGCAAGGTCATAGCTTGAACTTTTTGTGAAGAGTGCAAAAGAACTCATGTTAAGATTTCAAATTACTGCACAAGATTGGACCTTTCATTGATTTATTAATTGATTGTAAGTTGAAACGAAACACGCTAAAACAAATTGTTTATAATGAGTTGTAATATTAAGAAATTCGAGAATGATTTTTAATAAAAGTCATTTCGAAGTAACATATTGAAATTGATCCATATGAAAAGGCCACACGCTACCCCTTTTTAAAAGATAACATCATGGATTCATTATACTACTTTCAATATACTGAGTTTATAATATTGAATTCGTTGCTGAATCAAGGCCTGCATTTTTGCTGTACAGCTGTATCAACAGAAAGATGCCAACAGCACTACTAGCAAAGTGTAGTGTTGTTAATGGCTTACTAAAACAGCTTAATTTATAATGTATTTTTAAATAAATGTTCTTTTGCAGTATTAATGTTTCATTTTTTCTGCCTTTTATAGTTACTCAAATGTTTTTTTATCTGATTAATTTATTATGTTATGCCTAAACTTTGAATAATAATAAATTTAAAAACGTACAATCCAATGAAAATATTTGGGCACACGGAACGATGTGGTCTAGAAAGGCTAGTGTCACCAAATTAATCTCTTCCAAGCAGGTTCAAAATATGCCTGTTTCACCTGGATCTCGCTTCTTTCCCATCTTGCGCCCTGCTTGCCAACATTTTCCCGCCCCTTGATGACCTTGTCAATTGACTCAGTTCAACTTATCGGATTTCCGAAATCTCGGGCCATGATGACTGTTTGTGCTTTCATTTTTGTTATTCTGTTTCCATCTAAATGTACATAGTGACTAACAAAATGTACAATAAAAAATTCTAATAATAATAATATTATTATTACAGGATAATACTGCTATCTAGACTGTTGTACCAGACAAAACAGACCCTCTCCGTCTCATAGCAATTGGGAAAGTAAAAGAGGACATAATACTATTCTCCCTTATTGATGGAATTGCAGTGTTTTCAGAAAAGTATCCCGTTAAATCAGTTTTGTTGCTACTTTCAATATACTGAGTTTATAATATTGAATTCGTTGCTGAATCAAGGCCTGCATTTCTGCTGTACAGCTGTATTAACAGAAAGATGCCAACAGCACTACTAGCAAAATGTAGTGTTGTTAATGGCTTACTAAAACAGCTTAATTTATAATGTATTTTTAAATAAATGTTCTTTTGCAGTATTAATGTTTCATTTTTTCTGCCTTTTATAGTTACTCAAATGTTTTTTTATCTGATTAATTTATTATGTTATGCCTAAACTTTGAATTTCAAACATCATAAAAGATATTGTCTTAATAATGTGAGTAGATTAGGTGAGTTCTATTTATTTTACTAAGTTTAAGAAAATGAGCACATATATTTGCCAAATATATACAATATGTTTTATTGATTGCATACCTTTGTTTTTGGTTTTAAGTGACTTAGCATTGATGAAAGTAGATTTTGAAAAGAAATTTTTAATAGCTTTTTTTCAGCAATTGATAATTTTGTCATTGTTTAAAATCTAAACCCAGTTTCATTGACAATATCTCTTTTTGTAGTACGGAAAGTCCGGAAATATTTATCTAAATGTTTAAATATAAATAATTATACTTCAGCTCTAATCTCAATTTAAATACTTGCTAAAACTAAAACCTACTTTTATATGCAGTCAATTTTTAAGACATTTTCATTTAATTATCAATGTAAAATGCATTTATTTATACATATTTTCATGTATTTTTGTATTTTTCATATTTTCATAAATTTCTGTATCTTTGTTTTATCTGGGTTCAAAGGTCTTGTAAATTTTCAAATTGCTCGTCTTGTTTAAACCCATTAAGCGCCATTGCTCCCATTTTGGGAACATTGCTTTAGGATTTTTTTCTAAAGTGCGTATTTTATAAATTGTTAAAAGGTCAATGTTATTTGAATTTTGAATATATTAGATGACATCTGGATTTTTTTTAAAGTTTTATTAGAATTTTCTATTTTTTAAAACGTGTTAAAATAGGCGAAAAATAGCTTTTTGGCAGTATTCGAAAGAAATATTTAAAAAAAAACATATCTTAAATAATAAAAATTATATCTTTTAGTTAAAATATGTTTATAACAGTGTATTATATTAAACAAATTCAATCCGGAATTAACATGTATAATAGATCAATCACAATTACCGAAAGTATAAGTTGTTCCCAAAATGGGAGCAATGGCGCCTAATGGGGGTAATGTTTTTTAAAACTTGTACATATGCCTCCGTGCATTTATGATATTTATTTTTCAATTTATTAGCTATAGAAGTTTATAATATCATTCTGAAACTAATATTTTTAGAAGATTTCATATAAATTAGTCCAACTTTTACATTTATAATAAAAAGCAAAATGAAATTACCAGTTCCATAAGCATTTTCATTATCCATATCTTTATTTTTCATCATTACATCATTTTTTCTGACTATTTTACATGGAAGATGATTGAACAATTTTTTAGATTTGGATGTTTTTTTTTTATGTTCCGGAAATCGTTTTTTTGGCACATGATTGCAGTATTGTAACATATGAGGAAGATATCTTCCTCATATGTATGTCGCATAAGTTATTTTCTATTACATATGTAATAGAAAATAATTTATGCGACGATTTATCCCATGTTATATTTGGGGGAGTAGAACTTTCTGTAAATTTTTAATCAACAGACAATCAAGAAATATATTATTTAGTGTTTAAAAAAGACAAAGTATTAAACACAGGCTTGATATTTTAGATGAAAGTTCAGACGAATCTTAAAATTGGAATATGGAAAAAACTAAACAAAATGAAAAAAAAAAGTTAAAAAAACAATTTCAGAAAATGAAAAAAATGTAATATAATGCTGCATAAAAAAATTTTCAATCATTTTCATGTAAAATAGTAGGACAAAAATGACGTAATGAAGAAAAATAAAGAGGTGGATAATGAAAATGCTTATGGAACCGGTAATTTTATTTTTTATTTTTATTATAAATGTAGATGTTGGACTAATTTATATGAATTATTCGTAAAATATCAGTTTCAGAATGATATTATCTCTTTTATAGCTAAAGAACTGAGAAATAACAAACATAAATGCACGAAGGCATAAGTGAATTTTTTGAAAAAATTTGCCCCATTAGGCGCCATTGCTCCCATTTTGGGAACATGCTATTTTTCCTAAATATTCGAATTTTTTAATTTTTTTCTACAGAAATACCTTAAAGACTTTCTATTCATAAAGAAAAAACAACTGTTTCATTAAAAAATAGCTTAATATATATAGCTGCGCCTAGTGGGTTAAAATTATCATGCTTATTTATTATAGTTAAATTGTATATTTTCTAATAATTTATTGTGTTCTTATTTTTTTTTAGTTTTTTTTTTCGGCAAGTGAAAAAAAAGTTCGTTACCTTCTCCATAAGAGATTAAAGTTTTAATGCTGTTATACAAAATTTTCGGTATTGTATTTTGGGGTATTTTTTTTTAAATGGAACAAAAAAAGACCCAAATTGGGTTATAAGATTGCTTGGTGCAGCAATGTTCCAAATTCGAAAATGTCTCTTTGTAACCCAATATGGGTATAAAAAGCATCTATATTGGGTTAATAACAGAACTCAAATTGGTGTATATAAATCATACAAAATGGGTACAGTATACCCATTTTGGATATACACTTAACTCGAATTTGGTTTCCATAAAATCCAAGTTAGAATCCCGTGTTATATGCAAAATGGGTAACGTTGTACCTATTTTAGGTATACTCTGAATTCTAACTTGGTTTTTTTATGGAACCCAAATTGGAGTTTAGAGTATATCCAGAATGGGTACATTGTACCCATTTTGGATGAATTCTATACACCAATTTGAGTTCTGTTATAAACTCAATATAGTTGCTTTTTATATCCATTTTGGGTTACAAAGTGGCATTTTCCAATTTGGAACATTGCTCCAATCATACCCCCAGCAATCTTACAACCCAATTTGGGTCTTTTTTTGCTCTATTTCAGAATTTTTTATTTTACAGTGTAGCTGTGATAAAATGTGATAAAGATTTGATTAATTACATATGTTTTCAATAATCGGTTGGGAAAAATTTTGCTTAAATAATGCATTTATTCTTTGTTTTTAATGTTACTTGAACGAAGTTACGTGTCAAAGCTAGTTATTATATAATTCGTTACTTTTAAATTATATTCAATTGCTGGAAAAAAGCTATTTTTTTAGAAAATGAATGACATTTAAATAGCGTTTTGACAATCTGATTGAGATTTTAGTGTATGCTGTAATTATACAATTCTATTTTATGTATCGTAATCGAAAAAAACTGAATCAAGATATGTATTAAAACTAATTCACATTCTGAAAAATGAGTTTTAACATAAATATTTAAACTAAAAATAATGGTTTATATTATTGGAATCATTTTTCAAGATATAGACATTTTAAAAGAAAATTAAGAATTGTTGATTTTTAATTTATTTTCAATTCAACAAAGGAAGCAAAACTTCCTATGTATATCTAAATAAATAATAAAAGTATGTTAAATTGTTTAATAGCTTCTTTAAAACTAATATTAATGGTTTCTATTGAAATAACAACTTTCGTACTTGCTAAATTTTAAAATTCAGTTTCAGCATTTTTTGGAGTTTTAAAAAGTATAATTGCAAGTCTAAGAAGTGTTTACTATGTGTACACTAATGTAACAATTACTTACTATGTGTACACAAGTGTACACTAAGAATTTAAAAAGAAATAGTTATTAAGGCATCTCCTGCGCTTCTGTTTATTTCATTAAAAAAATGCATCACTATACTGTCTATACTTTTCGAATTTCATCTGTGGCAATTTTATTACATGGTACAAAAAAAAAGCAAAGATATTATATCTAAATATTTAAAACGCTAAGCGATTTCTTTCGACAATCCGTGAGAACAAACTACTGCATCAAATTACATCATTCTTTTTTTAAATGAAAGATATTTGAACACAGATTTGTTATCATGCATTCGTTTGTTCGAAAATTTAATTAATTAACCGTAATTTTCAATTAAACTTTTACTTCTGCTAATGACGTCATAATCGGATAACGCCTATTGTTGCGAAGCACAGAGTTTATTATCTAAACTCTGTGGTTGAATAAAAGAGAAATAATAAATATTAAAAGCACGCGGTTTTAAAGCCGAATTTGTTAATTTGCAAGTTAAATTTCGGTAAAAATACTTATCCGCGTGTTTTATAAGCGAATAAAAATTCCTATTTATTGTGACGTCACGGGAATATTGTCAATTGGGTTTATTTTATCATTATGCATTATAACTTTGTTGATGCCATTTTTTCATTAAAATTAAATACAAAATATATTTATTTGTGTGCATGGTGTTTAAGCATTAATGTAAGGTATATGAAGTAAGTGTGAAAAGTTTGCGCCGGTGAAAATGACGTTATGCTTAGCCTGAAGTGCATTTTAACATTGATAAAACTAAAGAGAAAAAATGTATATGATTGTGTTAACATGACATAATTTTACTGATTTTTGCATTCATAATTATAAAGATTAGAATTGGAGCCGTCATTGATTTCTTCATCTTGATTGCATACCTTCATTACATGTTGCCAATTGCTTTTTTTTTTTTAATTATAGGATAGAAGATTTCCTTTTTTAATAAAAAAAATCACAAAAGTAAAGGATTTCAGGAAATTTAAAATTATTAAAAATAGTGTTATGGTAGAAAAAAATCTTGAAATAATGATTGTATTTTTAGCTAGAATAAACAATGTAAGACTAATATTTCATAGGAACCAGAGCGCCCGTGCGAGGATTTCGCACTGAAATCTAATATTTTTTAGGTACTTCTCTATTATCCCGTCGACCACTTTTCATAACGAAAAACTATCGCCAGACTGTAAGATTAAACGCCAAAAATGCAGTCCCATTTACTTGATGTCAGAAGCATTTATACGTGTTTGTTAAGTCAAGTGGTTTTTAATTCGACATTTGCGTGTATTTTTCATTATGTTTTACTGACTTATTAGTTACTTTATTAATTAAAATAAGAATTGTGTCCTTAAATTCTTATATTTTATTTATTTATTTATTTTGATATTCCAATGGCAACGTTCTCCCGTTTATTTGGCAATAGTTTTATGTTATGAAAAGTGGTCAACGGAATAATATAGAAGTACCATCTTTTTATCAATATGTGATATTTATTAGATGCAGGTTTAAACTTCTAAAGAAAAAGTAAGGATAAAAATATCTGCAAACAACATTTAGTTTTTAGTCAATCCAAAATATTATCTAATTTATTCCATCAAAGTTAGAGTAAAAACTGATCCAAGATTGCAAAAGGCACGCTAGAGGAAAAAAAAATTAACAATCATATTTTGACTGCATTAGAGGATGACGTCATCCGCTTCGGGAAAAACATGGGACATAGAAATATAAATCTAAACATTTCAATTTCAATGTCGCTTTTTAATCATAAATATAAAATAAACCCGTGCGGTGTTTTTTATAATAATTGCTGAGCACCATATAATGTGGTATTTTATTTTTTTGGCAACAATAATTTGAGGAAAACCTTTCATTTCTTTTAAGAAAACAATGCCGATTTAATTTTTAATTTTCAGCAAATTTTAATCAAAAACCTGTTTTAACGAAACGTTAAGTGTGCTATGCCTGTTCAAAATCCTTTCATATGCTATCTCATTCGTCGTTCTGCGTTTCGTATTTTCTGCGAAAAAGGGATGTTGACAGAAAAATAATATATATATATGATTATTTTGGTAGATTTGTTATAAGTTCATTTAACAGTTCCTTATTAGCGCAAAGTCCTATTTCTTTCACTGTGAATTTCTCTTTCGATGTCAAAAAATGTTTTTCTACTTTTGGACGCCGGCCAAAATACAGTGGCAATTTTTAGAAATGTACAACTGTTGTGACAACAAAGACGCTATCGCTTTAGTTTTCATCGCACTTACATCAATTTGAAATACTAAAAATTTCTTTTTTTTACTACATTTTACAATTTTAATTCTTACATCATCAATTAGAAAAAAAAATTAGCTTTTGATTGAAATTTATTTGAAAACTGCCGCTTAATTTAACGACTTTTTAAAAATCTTTCAAGCATGAAATTTTTTTCAATTCTATCTTATCAATGACCACCAGTTTACTTCAATAATGTAAAATAGCCCCTGGGAAAGTTGCCACAATTGAAAATAGATTTCCCTAACCATCATAAAAAGTGAATAATATATATATTTTTTTAATAAATCATAAGATCAGATTATCCATAAGATAGAACATTTTGGCGCTAAACAAAAATCTGTCAGGAAAAAAAAAAAGAAAAAAAGACTATTTTTAGTTTATGTTAAACATAAAATTGATATGTTGAATTCGTTGATGAATATGTTCCATCAGATATCAGAATATGCTAGGAATTGTATTTTTTTTTTACATTTGCCAACTGTATAAGAGGAAAAATATCCCTGACTGTGATTGAAAAGGGATAATCATCCTGATTATGTCAAAGAACCGAAGAAACCATACAAATAAATTACACTTGAAAACATTAAAAATCTCCATCTGCAGATAGATTTATTACTGTAAAAAACTTCTTAATCTTTGCGTAAAAATTGATTAGCTTAAAACAATGGATGCGTTTTAGAAGATATGGATTTGAAACGAACAATGATTAAAGAGGACATTTTAAAACTTTTAATTTAATCATTTTAAAACTTTTTTAACGTCGAATTTTGATGGTGCTTTTGGGCAGATGCAATGCACATGCGCATAGGAGCTCATTCGGTTGCATTATCACAGGGGGGGGGGGGGATGTGTGCTTTATTTACTATGTTCTGTTATTTACTGAATATGATATGAACGTAGGAATATACTATTTGTATATACTTCATAGGTCCATGAATTTTTTTTCTTGCCGTGGGGAATATGGTGGTAATGTCAAACTGATTTGCATAACACAGTTATTTACGGATTTTTTGTTTGGAGTTTGCATCGGAAATAGTACTGTATTTGACTGGGGAAAAAAATATATTTGAAAGGCTGTTTTATACGCAACCCTTCATAAATAATAAAGAAGCTTATTTTACTGATACTGTTATAGTATTTTTTTTTTTTTTTTGCGTCAAGTTTTGACGGGTTCCATCTAGTTGTATAATAATGTATAAAATATTTTAATATTTTGTTAATATATATTTGTTTTTTTCAAGAAAGCATTACATTTTATTTTTATAGTTATACTATATTTACTTATACTTAATTTACATAACTATTATTCATTATTTTTTATGACATCATATCTGTCAATTCCGGGAAAACATATCTCAATTCTTTTCCCCTAAAATGCAATTATAGACACATATGATAACCGTTCCTGAAATATATCCTGAAACAGATTCAAAGCATATTTGATTGTTAAGAAACGTCTCCGTGAATTTCAATTTAATGTTAAAAATTGATAATAGATTGAAATACCTCACTTGTTCAGACAAATGTTTTAATTTAATGTATTTGTTGCTACAAATCATGGACATTATGGTATAATATATAATTTGTTTTATGTAGTGATAAAAAATAGCCAACATATTTCTCCAATGTCTATTAAAGAAGTATTTATTAAACAGAGCAACTTACAAATACTTCTGTCAAACGCAAAAAACTTTTATGGCTTTGCTGAAAAAAAGAATATGGGAACTATAAGAAGAAGAAGTACATCTCTTTTGTGTGTGTTCCATTTTTATTATGTTTTCCATGATGTTTTTCTATTTCATTAACGATTTTATTACACTACATATTTTTAAGAAACAAATAAGCGATAATCACAATTCTTTTTCTAAGTTCAATTTACTTCAAACAGAAAATGTACAAACAGATAGTGTAAACAACACTGAAAAAGTATTTCTCATATTTCATTTCCTTTACTTTATATATCATATTTCTTTATAATAGTTATTTACGATTGATACAAATTATTCGAGCTTCAAACTATTTGCCTATGAGTGAATATCTCTCTTTTTTTTCTCAATCTACCAATTGTTCTACTGATGAATAATTTTGTTTAAAAACATACGACAACATGTATGGCGAAGACAACCGAAATGTATTTGTGTATGATTTCTATGGAATTAACCATTGTTCCCTTGATACAGTACGACGTCTCTAAATAATACGTTCTTGTCACGGATTAAATATTTAGCTATACGAATTCATTTTTCGAATACACAAGCATTGTATTATAAATATTTTATACAATATACTTAAAGCGTATTTTTATAAAATAGCGTATTTTATACTTTTAAACTATCACAAAGTAGTTGTTAGCAAGGAACGTATTATTTTATCTACAGTAAAAATTATTATTAAATATTGAAAAAATTTAAAGCATTGACTTTTTTATGTATTTTTAATTCCGTTTAGACATTAATATAACTAACTAGATAATTCCAAGTGCGTCAGTTAACAAAAGGTTATTTTATTTCAATATGAAAGATTTTATTTTATTTTCTCATGTTAAATATTAATTGTAGTTACATTAAATTTATTGAAAAATACTTATGCTGATATGCTAAACGTTCAAAACGAATACATAAAAAGGTAACCTTCATGAAAATAGCTCCAAAATTGAATGAAACTTTAATGTCATTATTTTTTTAAATGCGTAAATATTTAGAAAAACCTTTTAGAAGTACAAAATCACATATTGGATTTAAATATATTTTTAAAAATATATATATTATAAAAATCTAAATTCTTCGCTTCATTAAAATTATTCCATAAAATTTTTCCCTTCTAAATTCAACCTACAACCCTAGTTTGTCATGTTATTTCCTATCTTAAACCATATTCGTTTTATTTCATTTATTTAAATTACTTTCTATTTAAAATGCTTATTTAATATTTTTTTCACCTTCAAAATATTCTAAAAACACGTCTCGTATTTATATTTCTTCAAAAACCTTTTTTTATTACCCAACTTTTAAAATCATAACTCAAAAACTACTTGGCGGAATGAGCTGTATTTTGGGATTCCCATATTTCAAGATTCTAAAATTCGATTTCTGTTAAAAAATTCTTATATAGTACAGTTCATTTTTCTTCGAAAATTATTTTTAAAAATAACTATTTTCGAAATTTAAAAAATATCTATGAATTGTAACCTACGAAAATTTGTTAAAAGGCATTAATAAATTTCCAGAAGCTTCAAATATTGGAATACAAAATTACAGCTCAGTTCGCTAAGTAGTTTTTCTGTTATTTTTATAAAACTACCTGCATTTTAATCTGTTTTGCCATAAATAAAGCTAAATATGATGCTAAAATTAGCTTTGTGCACTGCAAATTTCAGAGTTTAATCAAATTTCCCTATGAAGACTTATTATTAAATATTTTGCTTAATTAATGCATTTATTCTTCTTTTAATGTTGCGTCCACGAAGTCACGTGTAACAGCTAATGATCTATAAAATAAAAGTTTACTACCAAGCCGTCATATGAAATTGTGATACTTTTTGTTATAGCAGCCCCCGGGGATGAATCGTCAAGCAACCAATATTTATCGCTAAATTATAAAACATATATGACATCTTAATAATATATGATGTATATAACATTTCGTGACGCCTATTGCCTAGTTACGGTCATATCTGACGTATATATCTGACATGTTTATAAGATTATTAATAATGTACATAGGGTATAAAAGACGTAAATATATATATATATATATATATATATATATATATATATATATATATATATATATATATATAATGACATATATGGCACATATATAAGCATTAGAAGAATATATATGAGTATACATGAGGCTTATATAACCCTTGCTATGATCTTTGCGAAATCGTAACTGCAATCTTGGCATAATCGTAATTGTGAGGTTCGCTATAACACGAAAGTAGCGAATTTTCAGTAAATGCTATGCAATTTGTTTGTATTTTTTGTATTATTTCACGTTTTGTCAGTAAAATCGTATAGTTTTCTATTACACGTACCAAAGAATATTTGCATTCTTCTTTATAATGCTGAGATATTTAGTACCATTGAGTCGAAAGAACGTACGTTTTTTTATTAATCGTCTATTTAACGGTTTATGGACGAGAATGCGTTATTGTGATCGCTGTAATTTTATGATATTGCATTTTTTTATGTTACCCGGAAGGCTTATAATGTTTAACTCGGGCGAAGTCGGGTGGTTCAGCCAGTCATTTATATAGAAGAAGCATTCACGATTTCTGCAACAGCTGTATTTCAAGAATTAATGCACGGAATTTAGTCAAACTTCATATTATCTTACACATACACATAAATAAATCCTTATTAGGCCGGGCTCAACAGGTGTTGCTCTCATGCTCAGTTTTTATCTTGTGTGATTTTGTAACAATTTATAAAAAATATAAGAGAGCTTTTTCTTTCTTACGGTAAAATATATTTTGCAGAAAAATGCATTGATGTCGGCTCACTGATGTTTAACCCTGTTTTACAAACGTCTATAATACAATGCAAAAGTTAGTCCATTCCATACGTTTGTTCTTGCCAAAAATGTTGCTATATAATATCTTTTATAAATGAAATAACACCATGGACAAGTTTTCAGATATCCACGTTAGATTGCTGCATTATATAGGTGCAATAAAAGTTTCTACCTCTGTTGGCATAAATTCTGTTTTATTAACATTTTCACTGACTCAAAGGTATATGTACGTTTTTAGGGTTTCGTTTATCTCCCGAAACCCTATTACTCCCGCTTCGTTGTCTGCCCGTCACAGAGCACTTGTGTACCTATAGCTGAATACCTGCTAATAAGCTCAAAATTGAAAAAAATAAAAAAATAGTATTCTTTCAATATAGAGAGATAAAAAAACCAAAATTCTAACAGCCTTTTCCTATTAAATTAAAACATTTTTCGTTATAGCAGTTGCCAACAATTAAAAATGCACAATAAAATTCTTTCTACAATAATTAATTTTCTATTGAAAGATTTCCACGTGAAAAATGAAAATGAAATAAAAAGTTTCACCAATTGAAAAAAAAAAAAGATTAATAGGACGTCACATTGTTAAAAAAACGGAAATTTTCAAACATTTCTCAATAATACAAAGAGAAGAGTATGTGTAAATACAGAAAGCAGCTTAATATGACGTCATTAGATAATAAATCTGACGTCCTATTGGAAGTTTAACGGATTTTTCAAATGTTTGAGAATAATGCAAAGCAAGTATCAATATGAGTCATAGAGAATAGTAAATATATGAGTTTGAGGAACGTATTGAATCATGATAAAAACCCGATTATGAAAATATTGGCATATTTTAACATTTTGAAGGTCTTTTTTAATGTTTAATTTTTAAATATCGCATTTAGTCCACATGACATACATTATTATGACAGAGTATAATAGCGGGCTTTACCCGCTATCGGACCGGTTCAGATTTTTGAAAAAACGAGAAAAATAGACCGGGAAAATTTTTATTTCATTAAAAACATGACTTTATTTTTCTTTCTTTTTTTGGAAAATGAAATTTATTTAGATTTGTTAAAGGAAGTATAAAGTGTTTTGAAAGGATTATTAAACGAAACCTTTTGAGCGATCTTTGATCACACTTACCAAACTTGTTTTTTTTTTGGTTTCTAAATAAAATTAATTTGGATTTATTAAGGAAAGGATAAAGTGATTTGAAAGGAATATTAAACGAAACCCTTTATGCGATCTTCGATCACACTTACCCACTTGTTTTCTATGCCTCGTGGAGTATGTCCTAATATTTCAGTTCTCATATTTTATTACTTGAGAAGTTAAAATGTATATGTATGGGTACTCTGTACTTGATGTTCATCAGAAAGCTAGTGTAAATTATAGACAAAGTTTTAAAAACATTTTTCAACATATTTAGCATCTGTGGATTGCTACAGTTAAATACATTTCAAACTGTTGCACAAATTGAACTAAAACAATTACTCCTACCTTATTTAAAAGACTAAAAACATATTTTTAAAGAGGTTAATATCAGTCGTACATCATCACAGCTTCGCACAACATTCACCATTTTAACTCTTTACTTTCATTGACGTAATTATGACATTTCTTCCCATTGAGGATGGGGGAGGGGGGGAGGAAGCATCCTACATTAAGATTCCCATACACTAAATTTAGACTTACTTTCTGCAGATAGTAATAAAAATATTACTCCACAGATAAATCCCCACCGTAATGGAAAATTCTGAAAGCGAAATAGCAATGAATTGACTTTTTTCCCAGTTGTTTTGCCATAAAAAATATATTACTCTATGAAAGGGAGATAAATATAAAACAAATCCGACATCCAATGAACGGTCGTCAATTTATTACATTATTATTTACTTGTCATTGTATAATTTAGTGAGACTGGTATGGCACAATGATTTTTTAAATGAGGCAACGTTTCATATTTGTCCACATTTATTTATAATATCATTGTTTTCGATATAGCTCATTCAGATATGTCGAGAATCGACAGTCATAAATCGAAATTTTTTACGTGCATCTCTAAAATGATCTGTACGATACGTCCGCTATTATTAAAATGTACAGAGATACTGTGTAACCTAACAACAAATTAAAATTTCGTAGTGACAGCCATTTTGTACGAAAATTAGAGTTCAGAAAATCGAAAGAATAAAACAAAGAGAAATATACCATTTTTGTGTTCTTATAATATTTATTCGGGATAACCACACCACCGATGCGATCACTTCCCATGGTAAAAGCATTACCAAAAGAAAAAACCCGTTCAAAAAAGTATGCCTGGATATACGTTCATATGAATATACATACATACATACACACACACACACACACACACACATATATATATATATATATATATATACAGAGTGTCCCAAAGACATTGATCTCGGCTTTTATTCTTTAAATATTGATCATTGACATACATTATAAATTACAAAGTTAAGTAAAAAAAGGTACAGAAAATTATGAAATCGATTAAAATTTTCTTTAAATTTCGTTCATTGTTTATGTAACTTGGTAATCTATACTAATAAAAGAAAGTTTCGCTCTGTGTGTGTGTGTGTCTGTTGGCGATGGCTAGGAAAATATAGCCCACCTAGAAGGCTGGAAATTTAGATTTAGGTAGTCCAAACCCTCTCCTGGTGCACCACTGCGTCAGAATTTTAATATTTTAATTACTTTCTGAAATATTAATTAAAATGCACAAAGAACTCTCATTAAAAATACTCTTTTTTTCTTCAGTTGGTTGGTTGCGTAGAATATATTCTCAGAACACATTAAATAAATCAGAGTAACGATGCATAGATAAGGACTTATAACGAAATATTGCCAACATGGAAAGCAGTTACCTGCATACAGCCAAGCTAATGTAGCGCCATCTACTCAAGGCAAATTACACAAACGCCACCTGTTTAAGACATTTCCAGACCTTTTTTTTCATTATAATTATCTGGGTTTAAGGTTTTTTTAAAACAGGACATATATTTTTATGATAGAGACTATTAATACAGAAAACTTTATTTAACAGATTATTTGTTATATATCTGCGGGAATGGCGAGGTGTAGGGGTCTAATTACATTTAACATTTTTAGTTTCACCCGTAGCGTTTAATTGTTGTTTTATATACAGAATACCGCTATTTTAAATCTCCGTTTCTCAGTAATATCTCAGTAATAATGTTCCGAACTTCTCCATTTAGTTCCACTTTTACTAAATTATCGTAAAAATCAGCATTCATTGCTTCAAGGTGTATTTCTAAAAAGCAATTACCAGTATTTCCGAATAATAGCCTAAGCCAAATTTCAAATTAATCAAATTAACCAAATGAACCAAATGACCAATCGAATTACCAAATGAATTACCACCATATGACTTAACCAAATGAATCAATCTTTAAAGATCTGTAGTGATCCTACTAATTAGTTATTTGCTGAAGGTCAGTTGAACATACGCCACACCCCCCCCCTCCGAGGCCCTCCTTCAAAGTTTTCTATAACTATGCCCCGTTTCCATATCTCAGCAACTATCTTTCCGATTTCAACGCAAGTGATTCCAAACATTAAAATTAACTTAATAGTCACCCTTTATAACATTAAACTAAATTTATGAGTAGCGGTTACCACTATTTCTGAATAATAGTTTAAGCCAAATTTCTAATTAAGTTCCTAGCTTAACCAAACGAGCGAATTTTTAAGATGCATAGTGATTGTCCTAATTAGTCATTTGCTGAACGGCACTTGAACATCCCCTCCCCCCGACCCCTCCTTCAAGGTTTTTTACCTAACTATGCCCCGTTTCCATATCTCAGCAACTATATTTCCGATTTGAACGCAAGTGATTCCAAACATTATAATTAACTTAATAGACACCCTGTATATATATATATATATATATATATGTATGTGTGTGTGTGTGTGTATGTGTGTGTGTGTGTGAGTTCGTGTTTGTGTTTGTGTGTGTGTTTGTGTGTGCGTGCATGTTTGTGTCTGTGTGCCTGTATATACCGGGTGTCCTAAATTGGTCTGACAGATTTTAAAATTCAGTAGCTTCCAAACGGCGACAGATGTTTAAAAAAATCTTACAGAAGAGTAATGTAAAATGGCAGGAGTTTTTTTTTTACTGTAATTCCTGATTTTAATCCTGACCAGCAATACATGGCACTGCGAGCGAGATAGGAGTGCAATCCAGGCCCAAACTAAAATCACCCAGCATTGGTACAAAGTAAGTAGGTTCAACACATGGAGTGGATCTCATTCGCTTATACAATATTGTTCTTAGGATCGTATTCTGAATAAGATTTTAGTGGTGAATGAGACCCACTCCATGTATCGAACCTCCTTCCTTCAAATCAATAATGGGTGATTTCTGCTTTTGTCTCGATTGGATGTCTATTGCTCGCAGCGCCATCTATTGCTGATAATGCCACTAAAATAAGGAATCGCAGTAAAAAAAAAACTCCAGCCATCATGCATTACACTCCCGCAAGTGTTTTTTAATGTCTGTCACCGTTTAACAAATTATTGAATTTTAAAACATGTAACTACTAATGAATAATTTCATTTTATCTTTTAAACGCATAAACAAGCAGTTGAAAAAATGTTATGATATAATTTACGGTGTCACTGTGTACATGATAAAATATTATAAAAATCATCCTCTATGATTGAGAGAGGAGAAAAATTCGAGTAAATTTATTCTACTTCTAAATTATATCTTTCTAATTCTGTATGGTCTCTTATGGTTCATGAAACACCCTGTTACGACAATAATTGAGTATTTTTATTTTACATCTATATGAATCGCTAGACCATGCGATCTTAAATACATTCATAATATAGTCTGTATAAAAATGTATTTTTGATTATTATAGTAGAAGTTAAAAATGATTCTTTAGGCCGTCGAGTTTTAAGCATTCAAAATGCTTAAATTTCGCCGAGTTTGTAAAGAGAAAACATAAATAAATGTGTTAGGTAGCTTTCATGACAAAAAGTAATAAAAAGAATAGCGCCAGATTAAACGGATCGCATTGAGCTCACAGGCTATTCACACTAATTGCATATTAAACTCTTAATAATGCCCCTCAAAAAAGAAAGAGATCGACAGTAAATTAAGGAGGGATTAGCCCCCCATTTTCCCCCTCTATACGTAACCATTGAACCCCCAAAACTAATCAGGGAAGTGCCTTATCCAAATGAACCTATAAACCAAATGTTAATCAAATCGGATAATTCTGCATGAAAAAAAACATTTATATAAATAAAGGGGGGATGAGTCCCCCGTTCCCCGTTATATACTTAACCAATGAACCCCCAAAACTAATCAGGGATGCGCCTTATCACTATAAACCTATAACCAAAATTTGAAGTAAAACGGATATTTCTATCAAGAGTTATCGCGTTACGTACGTACATACATACTTACATACAGAACCGGCGGGCACATTAGCTCTCAGGCTTTGATAGCCTGTGAGCTAAAAAGCTATCTATTGTAGCCATTCGGTGGAGAGCAATTGCGGAAAATTTACGGTATATTTTCACCGATCATGACCCCCAGACCCCGAAACCACCTTCTGTTCAAATGTTGATTTATATATATATATATATATATATATATATATATATGTGTATATATATATATATATATATATATATATATGATTTATTTCATACGATAGCACTCGTATTTCTAAACCGATTTGGATGAAACTAAGAGTGTGTATTAGGTTCACCAATATCTCGACCGAGTTCGTTGGGCCAGCTTTTTCTGCCATCTTGTTTCAAAATGGCGGCCTCTGACAGATTTAAAAAAAAAAATATTTTAAATATACACATATAATTATTTTTTGCTTAAGTTTTTGGCCTTGATACAAGGATTCAGGAGCATTGTTTCTTTTGCCTATATCTTGGAAAATGGCTGAGATATTTCAGTTTGAAATTATAGGGTGGTTGACAATTTGAAACAAAACAGCAGATTAAAACGAATCTGAGATTAAATTATGAGTTTTAGTGAACGGGATTTCTTGCAAATTATTTTCTTCCATTGTTGCAATTATTTTCCCAATCATACACATAAAACTATATTCATATCCGTTAGCGTCAATATCTCGCCATGCTTGGCGAAATTTGGCAAAATATCGCCAAATTTGGTGACCAAAAACAAGTTTCGATAAATGAAGCCAACTTGTCTGTAATTGAATGGTTTGGCGAATTTCTTATTCGAATTCAGTATTAACGGATTTTCTGTAATCGGGTTCTTTGCATTTTAGCTTTCTGCTTTCGAGTAACATTAGCTAAAATTTTCAGACGAAGATATAGGAAAGCAATATTTTTCTCCCAATGCAGACCGGAAGAACTTTTTAGCTCACAGGCTATCAAAGCCTGAGAGCTTATGTGCCCGCCGGTTCTGTATGTATGTATGTATGTATGTATGTATGTATGTACGTATGTACGTACGTAACGCGATAACTCTTCATAGAAATATCCGATTTCCTTCAAATTTTGTTTATAGGTTGACTGTGTTAAGGCGCTTCCCTGATTAGTTTTCGGGATTGATTGGTTAAATATAAAGGGGGGAACAGGGGAGGCTAATCCCCCCCTAATTTATATAAATGGGGTTTTAATATAGAATTATTCAATTTTCCTTCAAATTTTGTTTATAGGTTCACTGTGTTAAGGCGCTTCCCTGATTAGTTTTCGGGATTGATTGGTTAAGTATAAAGGGGGGAATGGGGGGGGGGTCTAATCCCCCCCTTAATTTATATAAATGGGTTTTTCATGCAGAATTATTCCTTTTTCCTTCAAATTTTGTTTATAGGTTCACTGTGTTAAGGCGCTTCCTTGATTAGTTTTCAGGATTGATTGGTTGAGTATAAAGGGGGGGGGAACGGGGGGCTAATCCCCCCCTTAATTTATATAAATGGGTTTTTCATGCAGAATTATCTCATTTGCTTCAAAATTTGTTTATAAGTTCATTGGGTTAAGACGCTTCCCTGATTAGTTTTCGGGATTGACTGATTAAGTATAAAAGGGGGAACGGGGGGGGCTAATCTCCCTTAATTTATATAAATGGATTTTTCATGCAGAATTATCCCATTTACTTCAAAATTTGTTTATAGGTTCATTGGGTTAAGACGCTTCCCTGATTAGTTTTTGGGATTGACTGATTAAGTATAAAAGGGGGGAACGGAGGGCTAATCCCCCCCTTAATTTATATAAATGGGTTTTTCATGCAGAATTATCCCATTTGCTTCAAAATTTGTTTATATGTTCATTGGGTTAAGACGCTTCCCTGATTAGTTTTCGGGATTGGTTGGTTAATTATAAAGGGGGGGGACGGGGGGCGCTAAACCCCCCCTTAATTTATATAAATGGGTTTTTCATGCAGAATTATCCCATTTGCTTCAAAATTTGTTTATAGGTTCATTGGGTTAAGACGCTTCCCAGATTCGTTTTCGGGATTGATTGGTTAAGTATAAAGGGGGGGGGACGGGGGCCAATCCCCCCTTAATTTATATAAATGGGTTTTTCAAGCAGAATTATCCGATTTTCTTCAAATTTTGTATATAGGTTCATTGTGATAATTCGCTTCTCTGAATAGTTTTGGGGTTTATTGGTTAAGTATAAAGGGGGAAGGGGGGGGCTAATCCCCTTTAATTTAGATAAATGGGTTTTTCATGCAGCATTATCCGATTTTCTTCAAATTTTGTATATATATATTCATTGTAATAAGAGGCTCTCCTGATTAGTTTAAGGGGTTCATTAGTTAACTATGAGGGGGTAACGGGGGGATAACCCCCCCTTAATATATTCTCGATTTCTTTATTTTTCAAGGGGCTTATTTCAAATTCTTTGAAATACGAGTATAATATACAATTAGTGTGAATAGCCTGTGAGCTCAATGCCCTCAGTTTAACTGGGCAGTTTTCTTTTTATTAACACTTTCCAACCTAGTTGAAAAGTGTTTATGACTTCGGTTTGTCTGCGTATGGCCGTCTGCCGTCTGCCCGTGTTCTAACCCCCGTAAATATGCTCGGATTGCCCTGCAATTTTTATATGTTATTGTCGTTATCTGTAGCATGTTCCCTATTTCAACGGAAGTGTCTAGCACTTACAGTTTTTTTACAGGGACACTCAAAAGAATTCCATTACATTACGGTCTATGGGGAAAAATCATTTGCGGTTTATTTTAATGATGTTACACAATTTCAAACACATTGTAATTGATATATATCACTAAGGTGCATTACAAAAAGCTTAATATGGAATATGCTGTGCATAGCACTTATGGTTATTTTACGGGGACAGTAAAAAAAAACGTTACATTACGTATATGGAGAAAAATCGTTTGCGGTGTAATTACATAATGTTTCACTATTTTAAACGCATTGAAATTTATATATATCACGAAGGTGCATTACAAAAGGCTTGCTACAGAATATTGTGTGTATAGCAGTCATCATTCATTTACAGGGACAAACAAAAGAATTCTCTACTGTCTGTTAAAAATAATTCCTGGAAATGCGTTTTAAGTTGCTGAACGCGATTTTAAATTTAACTCACTTTTTGTCTATTACTTAGTGTGTACAAATTCTCGAGATCATATACAGGGCAGCACAAAAGTTCGCGAACACATTACCTTTTATCGACAGAAACTCCAGAAGGAGAATTTTAAACTGTGCTACGTGTTTCCTAACTGAACTAAAATTTAGCATCCTATGTAGTATATATGTTACGGTGAAACACCGAAATCTGGGGAATGTCGGGAATGTATCCAAATCGGGGATTTGGATAAGTTTTTAGACAATGAAGCGACAACTGAAACTGCCGAAGTTGTAAAATCGAAAAAGGCTTATGCTTTATTATTATCGCTTTTAAGCGATGGGGTTCTTGCATCATTGCAAGAAGAAAATACTGCGCATAAGATATGGAATAAATTAGAACGAACATATGATACCAAGCGTGCAGTTAATCAAATTTTAATTAGAAAGAGGTTAGGAACAATTAAAAAGGATCGTGTTGTGTCTATGAGAAGTCACATTGATGAAATAAATAAATTAATTTCGGAACTTAAAATTTCCGGTGCTGAAGTAAGTGAAACCGATACTATTGTGTATATTCTGATGTCGTTGCCTCAAGAATTTGAAAATGTTAAAACTGCGTTAGAAAATCAACCGAATACTGTTTTGACTTTAGATTTTGTCACACAACGGCTGTTAGATGCTGAAGCACTTCTGCTCGACTCAAAGAAAGAAAAAGTGCAGTCCAAAACTGCTCATGATAATTCAGCGTTTGTATCAACTCGCAAAGAATATGTGTGCAAAAACTGTAATTCAAAGGGGCACATAGCTAAATACTGTAGAAAGAAACTTACTTGTTTCAAATGTTGACTTCCTGGCCATTTTAAACGCAACTGTAAAGCTGTTAAAAATTCAAATGAGGAAAAATTTGCTTCTGCAGCGGTATCTTTTGTTGCGGGGAACGTTAAAAAGAATGAATTTATAGTGGATTCTGGAGCGACTTCCCATATGTGCTCTAATGAGAAATATTTTACGTCTTTACAACCATCTTCAGGAACTATTAAGTGTGCGTCGAAAACAACGAATCTTGAAATTAAAGAGGTTGGAAATATTATTGGAAAATTATCAAACGGAATGGAAATTACACTAAATAATGTTCTTTACGTACCAGATTTAAGTAGACAGTTGATTTCCGTTAGAAAAATTGAAAACGCAAATTATGCAGCTATTTTCAAGAATGAAAAGGTGTTCATAGAAAAAGGAAGAAATCGTTTTTGTTTTGGTGAACGTGATTCGAATGGACAATATGTTAGTTATTTTGTCCCAAATTATGAAACTGTTCTCACATCAAAAGAAAGTGATTCTGAAATTTGGCATCGCAGAATGGGCCATCCAAGTGACAAAGTGTTGAAGGAAATGGAACTTCCAATACCCCTTTCTTTTTGTGATATTTGTGTTCGAGCAAAACAGAATGCAACACCAATGGGAAGAGGACCTAGGAAAAGAGAAAGTACTCCAATGACTGCTATTCATTCTGACATATGTGGCATATTGTTCCGAAAACTTTTTCTGGTGATTGCTATTTTATGACTATCATAGATGATTTTTCGCGATTTACTGAAGTTCGATTATTGAAGCATAAAAGTGAAGTTTCAGAAGAATTGAAAGTTTTCTTAAAACCTAATCCTACAGTAAAAAAAATCAGATGCGATAACGGAAAAGAATATTTAAGCAATGATTTAGTGAATTTCACTCGAGATCTTGGTATAGTGATTGATCCCGCTCTTCCATACACTCCAGCTTTGAATGGAGTTGCTGAAAGATGCAATAGATCGCTCCTGGATATAGGAAGGGCTTTAATTGCTGAATCACATTTACCTAAGACTTTTTGGGGTCAAGCTATTCTTACAGCAGCTTACTTGAAAAATCGAATGCCAAGCAGCTCCACTGAGAACTTAACGCCGTATTTCTTAAAATTTGGAGAAGATCCCGAGTTGAAGCACATACGTGTATTTGGATGCAGTGCCTACATGTTAGTTCCTTCCGTTCATCGTAAGAAGCTTGATGAGAGGTCTAAACATATGATCTTCATAGGTTATTCTTCAATGGAATATCGATTGTTAGATCCTGAGACGAAACGCATAACTATATCAAGAAATGTCAAATTTGATGAAGAGAAAAAGCATACCATAAACTCAAAACAACACACAGTGGAAAATTCAGAATTGACTGATTGTGAAATTAACCCAGATTCTCAAGAAAGAACTATTGAAGAATCAGAGGATTCTGAAGAGAAAGAAGATAAAATGAGAAAATCCGAGAGATCAAGAAAACAACCTATTCGGTATCCAGCTCCTGAGGTGTATGAAGCATTACTTTGAAAACAAGAAACTTTATCTTTTGATGAGATCAAATTTCTCCCTGTTGATGAACAACGTTTATGGAAGGAAGCTATGGATGCAGAGATAGAATGCATGAAAATCAACGACGTCTGGGATCTCGAAAAATTACCACCTGACAAACGAGCTATTTTCTTCAAATGGGTGTATAACATCAAAAGAGATGGACGTTATAAGGCTCGCCTTGTAGCCCGTGGATTTATGCAAAAAGAAGGACTAGACTATAGTGAAACTTTCGCCCCTGTAATAAGTATGCCTGCTTTACGTTTAGTGCTTTTTGTGATTTTAAATGAAGACTTACAGGCATTTGTTTTGGATGTAAAAACAGCTTTCCTGAATGGTAAGTTAAATGAACTTGTTTTTATGGATCAGCCGCAAGGCTATGATGACGAAAGTGGGTTAAAATGTAAAGACAAACGGAGTTTATATGGCCTGAAACAGGCCCCACGACAATGGTTTGAAAGGTTTCTTGAATTTGTTTCAAAATTAAAATTAAAATCTCTTGATAATGAACCTTGTATTTTTATTCTTTATAGTAATAGTCATAAAATAATTATTGCTCTGTATGTTGATGATATGCTTATAGCAGGTTCAGATTTAAATGAAACTAATGTAGTTATTTCTTTTCTCTCTAAAGAGTTTCATATGTCAAAATCAGAATGTGTTTCAGAATTTCTGGGTATTCAAATGAAATTGAAATCTGATAGTTTAATAATGGATCAAGAGTCTTATATAATTAAATTGTTAAGTAAATTTAATATGCTAGAATGTAAACCTAGTGATATTCCTATTTCTCCTAAATCCACTCCATCTGATTTAAAAAATGGAAAACCATTTAATGGTCCATACCGTGAACTTGTAGGTTGTTTATTGTATTTAGCATATATTTCACAATCTGATATTTTATGTAGTATTAATTGTTTGAGTCAAATGCAGGAAAATCCTACTGAAGTTGCATGGATTGCACTAAAGAAAATCTTAAGATATTTGAAAGGAGCTTTGTCCTTAAAACATGTGTATAAAAAGCAAAAATCTTATCCTAAATTATCTATGTATGTTGATTCTTATTGGGGGGCTAACACAAATGATAGAAAATCAGTATCAGGTTATATTTTAATGTTTTGTAACATGCCTGTTCTCTGGTGTTGTAATAAACAAAAATCAGTTGCATTATCGTCAACTGAAGCTGAAGTTATTGCTTTAACTAAAAGTTTGCAAGACCTGTTGTGGTTCAAAAATATTGCTTGTGAAATTGTAAGTATTAAGAATTTAGTTATTTTAGAGGATAATCAGTCTTGCATAAAATGTATCAGTAATGAAAGTAGTTATGGTAGAATGAAACATATAGATATAAAACTAAAATTTGTTCGTAATGTTGTAAAAGAAAATAATATCAAAATTGAATATATTCCTACAAATATGCAAATTGCTGATATGTTTACAAAGGCATTGCCTAAAGCTAAATTTTATGAATTATTGTTTCTTTTCTGTTTGTATAAGTAATGTTTTTAACTGTGTCATATTTTTAAAGTTTGTTTATTGTAATTTTTTATTCTGTGTTTTTCTAATGTAATGCTAGATTATGGGCGGGTGTTAGTATATTGTATCGTAATTGTAATCGTAGCATTACATCTTAAATTTTATTGGATTATACTTTTGTGTAAGCTTTCTCGCACGTCCGGGAACATGACTGGCAGAATCCCAGACTAATTTATAAATATAAGTGATGTCTAATTTTCAGTTCAGTTACTATGTTTTTGTCATTGTGTAATGTTCTTTTGTAACTCAATATATATATTCGATCCAAGGCCTCGTCTATTTATTTGCTTTGTTATTTCATCAGAAATATATGTTGGAAATTCTTGAAATGACGTTTTTAAATATGTTATGCGTTTTCCAAATTGTTTACTTAGATGTCATGTTTCAGCTTATTAAACGGTAATGATTTGTAAAATTAAAAGGCGAGTAGGCTCTTACTGAATATGTTCTGTGTGTCCTCTATAGTTGGAGTCAACCGAAACACTTTCCGTAATCGAAATCCACCGGTAGTCTTCCGTTAACAGGTTAACCTGATATGTTGTTAAAAAACAAGGTAATTATCTACATTACCCAAAATTCACCGTGTGAATATTCCTAAATATTAGGATTAAAACCTATTTGATGAAAATATTGACATAAACTGAAAAATATCACGCAATATATAGAATAATTTTGCAGAATCATCATAAAAAATAACTTGATTAGAGTATTTAAAACAACAGAAATTCTTATATTTTCAAGTATTCCTTTAAAATTCCCTCTTGGATCAGCGGGAGGGGGGGGGGATTATAGATTCAGGTGATTTTTGAATATATCACATATATTCATAAACCTTTCCGATTCATAATGAAAGGTTTCATTCAGAAACCTTTCATTATGCAAATCGGAAAGGTTTCGTGTTTTAGCCGAAATATTTTTCTGCTCGAATCAGAAACCTTACCGTTAGTATCGTGCAGCAGATGTCACCGATACTTTCAGAAACGTTTCTGAAATTTTTTTACAGTGCTCATACACGGACGGGGAAATCACCGATGATTATTGTCTGTACTTCTTTCGTCATTAACTACTGCGTTATCATGCGAATTGCAAGTTCATTAAGTTGTTATATAAATTTTAAGTCCAAAAGTTACTAAAATATTGGATTTTTTAAATTTATTTTTTAATTACTACCAGAAATTTTGAGAAAAAAAAGTTTCTGATTTTAATTAAAATTAGATTAGAAAAAAAATGTGTTTCGTAAACGAAACACATTTTTCATTTTATCTGGCGTCTAATCTAATTAAAATTAGAAACTTTTTCTTTTTTTTTTTCAAAATTTCTTGTAGTAATTAAATAAAAATAATTGAAGTTTGACAGGTATGCTTCTGCGCATGCTCGAATGATTCATGCGAATAATCAAAATAATCGTTATGCCCATCACTAGGTTAGATACCGCAAATTGTAAAGATTAATTCTTCGCCGCATTGAGAAGGAGACTTCTATGACTACATAAGGAGAATATTATTCGTTTAATACAGTGCTATCCAGGAACTGAATTTATTTAATTTGCCTTTTGTGTCCGTTTGGTTGAGATCTTGCAATCGAATTTTAACACACTTTCTATGCTATAATTGAAATAACTTTTTCCTTGAGTGACATATTTCCGGAAACAATACAATATTCTGTAAAATCATATTTGAAATTTGTATCCGCCACCCCCCAGAAGACAACAATATTTGTCCAATAAAGGTACGTAAATGTCATCACCGTAAATGTTATTGATTGCTTCATAAATAATCTGATGTTCTTCGATTGTTCTGAACAGGGTGTACCAAATGCGGGTTCGACCTTCACAAGGCAGTCGATCGATTTTTTCTTGCCAGAAATCCAGATTTAAATTTATATATCCAACTTATTTTTTTAAACAAACTGATAAAAAAATCACTCTAAATTTAATTTTTAAAAAGGTATTTATTTTACCTAATTGTTCTTCACCATTTTTTCCATTTTTTACTACATGATAATAAAATTTTCTCTTTAAACATTTTTTTTACTTATAATTTATTAAGGTTTAAATTTTAAATTTCTTATGTGCGACACTGCGCAGTGTAAGAATGTTCTTTAAAATTGTTTGTTTTCTATTGATGAAAAATCGTTTCTTTTGTTGTTCATTCCAGTATTGCTCTTGGTGCTTCGCGAGAAACTCGATCAAGTTTATATGATAATTTTATACAGGTGTTTTATCTGTGCTCTGAGTTTTCTAAATATATATATATATATATATATATATATATATATATATATATATATATATATATGTATATATATATTGTGCACAGAACTGACTTTTTAATGCATAAACCTCTTTTTAGAAAGTTTTGAATACAACTAAGGATTGTTAGATTTGTTACCTGGCTATTTATACAATAAAATTAAACATGATATAAGATGTGTAAATTAATATAGTGATAGATGAAAATGAGAAGTAATTGATAGTTTATTAATTGTTAGAGGAAAGAATCCAAAAACGGTGTTTTCACACATTATGATACCTACGGATTTACCTGCTTAATCAAAATGGATGCTTTTGGTGTCACTTATTTTCAAAAACAATCTTGACGGTGATATAAGAGTTTATCAAACTAATAACCAGACTTAATTTTTAGGTAGCTTTCAATACAAAAAAGTATAAAGCTACCTATTGCAGCCGTTCGGAGGAAAGAAGTTCCGGAAAATTTCGATATATTTTCACCGATCATTACCCCCAGACCCCAAAACCACCCTCCGTTCAAATGTTGATATATATATATATATATATATATATATATAAAAACTTATTGCAAAAATTAACCATATATATATATATATATCTGACCTATGTCATACGATAACGCTCGTATTTATAAATCAATTTTGATGAAACTAATTGTGTGTATTAAGATCACCAATGTCTCGACCGAGTTCGTTGGCCAGCTTGGTCCGTCATTTTGTTTGAAGATGGCGGCCATTTAAAAATTTAAAACTAAAATAAATATACATAAAAATTAAAAATTAAAATTTATTTTTTAATTAAGTGTTAGGCCTTGATACTAGGATTCCAGAGCATTTTTTGGTTTACCTCTATCTTAAAAAATGGCTGAGATAGAGCAGTTTGAAATTCTAGGGTGGTTGACATTTCGCAACAAGACAGCACATTACAAAAAATTTCATTGTTGTAATAATTTTCCCAATCATACGCATAAAACTATATATTCATATCCGTTAGCGCCAAATTCTCGCCAAACGTGGTGACATTTGGCGAAATATCGCCAAATTTGGCGACCAAAATAAGTCTTCATAAATGAAGCCAACTTGGCTATAGCTCAATAATTTCGCGAATTTCTTATTCAAATTCAGTATTAACGAATCTTTTGTAAACATTTTCTTTGCATTTTAACTTGCTGTGTTCGTGTAACATTAGTTCAAATTTTAAAACGAAAATATAGGAATGCTACCTTTTACTCCCGTAACAGGCCGGAAGGATTTTTTTAAATCATTTTTTTCCAAAAAAAAAAACATGAAAATGGTGGTCTTTCAAGAGGTGGCCAAATACGGGCAACATAGTATATTATCTCTTAATAAATAAAAAGATTCTAAATTTTTTTCAAAACTCTATTAAACAACTGTCTTTATCTAAAAGAAAGAGCATTTTCTTCTTTCTTACTTGCAAAAGTCATGTAAGTGTACCTTGTTTACCATTTCAGCGCATTCGGAATGTGCCCAACTTCCATATGTTTAGCACCGAATACAAACTTCACATCTAACATCATTTGAAAATGTACATCACAGAAAATGCATTGTCATCATCAAGTTTATTCCATAGATGAACTGCCGACAGTTCATCTTCCCCGTCGTCAGTATGGTAGCCAGTTTTTAGATCATCCAGTACTTCATGTTGATGTGCTCAGCATTCGTTAGAAAACAAACAAATCGATCGAGACATGACGCTTCGGACATCTAATTTGAGATGAGATGGAAGCCACCTGCTTTACTGAATAACTAAGGAAGGGATAAATTAAATTTCACATACCTTGAAAGGTTTTGGGTTTCTCAAAAGTAGGTTTTTCTGATGGAAAGCATCTCGTACCAACACTCGTGGGTGAAACACAAGACCATCTGCTCATCACTCTAGGGCTGCTGTAATGCAAGCTGAATCATCAAGAATTTTGTTGCCCACTTAGACCAATCAGCGATTGTTGCCCACTCGGCGTGGAGAATCGTTCTTCTCCTACGGGCAATTAAATGGCGGCGTGAGTCAGCCAGGAATGTAGGAGCCTTACTTCTTGCTGTTACGTTCGGTGCCGTTCCCACGAGCGTCCACAACTACTTTTACCAAGTAGTCCGCGTGTTTACAATCTAACCCGTTTTTGGATAATTTCCTATATTTGCTTAGATCTATTTGTATTATTCTGTCTTATCATTATACATATATTGTTACTTATAATCTCATACTTTTCTTATATCTCTATATTAATATTCAATAGGGATAGAATAATGGTTTTTAATAATAAATTCATTCAACTATTTAAATATTCATAGATTTACCTTGCGGAATGATGTTTGTGCAAATATAGTGTTTTCTGACATGAAACATGGAAAAATAATTTGTTTATTTACCCACTTATGATTTATTCATTGCACAATGAATATTAAGGAGATTATTAATATATTCAACCATCTGCAAAACGTCCAGAACTTATAATATATTGTTGTTTATTATATGAATATTAAAATCATATTTATAAAGAAACTGCATTACCTATTTATAATATATGAAAGTAAGTTTTACATAAATATAAACAATTATTTTAAATATATTAATAAAAAATTGCACTTCGTTCTGTGCGCTGATCTGCTGCTAGACACGATCTCATTCTAGAATAACAATACTTTTTTATATCGGATTACTATATTCAATTTATTTATTTAGTAAATGTGATAATGTTAAATATCGTAACTATGATTTAATTTTAATTAATTTTATTCTGTTTTTGAATAACTGGCTTCATTTTTTTAGAATCTGCGATTTTTTTTTCTAATTTCTTCCCATTTTATTGAAATATTTTTTCTTATTGCATTGAGTAATTTTATACAATATATTGTTAGACTTAAAAAATATTTAGATTTTGAATAAAATCTTAAAACATAATTGAAATAGAAAAACAGATTTGATTGTTTTTTTGTTACGCGTGAAATATAATGTCACAATTAAATTTATTTATTGACATTAACAATCGTATAAAAATAAGGAAATATATTTCGATAAATAATAGAAAATAATCTCACATTCTTAAATATCAAAATAATTTATTATTAATTAAGATTATTTTTTTTTTTTTTTTGGAGTTTTAACTTTTTTGTGTAAAAATTAAACAGCAGAAATTTTTAAAATGAAAAAATACATTATATATTAGGATGGCAATTATTGCTTTTAATATATGTTGTCTTTAATTAATGTTAAATCTCTTAACGCAAAATGTGAGTACATTTATTATGTGCAAATATTTAAAAATATTTTACCATTACACATTGAAAGAAAAAATATGCATTTGTTCAATACTGTAATTTTTTACAAACCATTCTACTGTATATTACAGAGTGGAGAAAAGCTAAAAAAATGTGATTCAATTATTTTGAAGAAAATGAATTTTTGTTTCATGGAAAAATATTGCCTTTTTTTTATTATTTAGTTATTTTACTAGTTAAATGACGTTAATTAAAATATATTTGCTAAATAATAATAAAAAATAAATAACATAAATTTAATATATATTTCAAAGGGTTATAAAAATTCGTTTATTTTTTAAGGTGTTCCCTTCAAGAAATTCTTAAAAAATCTATATGTATATATATAAAAATAGATGTGTGTGTCCGTATATTTCACTCTGCAGCCACAACTACCCAGCGCAGACCTCTGCTGTGTGGTTGTAGCTTCAAGTCTTCCATCGTGCACTATGGTGGTTGCATGTCTGTAGCTGTGGTAGTAGGACATTTTCACATTTCGACCAAAGTGTTCTAAAACATGTTTGGAATCTTCTAGAATTTACTAGAACGTTCTTGAATGTACTGGAATGTTCTTGAATGTACTAAAATATTCCTTATTTTATACATACATATATTTTTGTTACATATTATATATATCCACACATATACATATTTTTTATTAGGTTTACATATGTACCGGAAGCATATAAGCAACCTTTATATGGATACGGTCAGGGGAAAGAATCCTGCGCTGCGATTGGCCTATCGGTTCTTTCGTCCATTTAACCCGATTTTCAAAGATGTTTGTTTTGTTGATACTTGTCATAATTTTTTTTAAATATAATAACTGAACATACAAGATTTGCAAATACAAAATTATTTATTATTAATGCATGAATGAAACAGGATGATGATGATTTCAAATAACATTTGCAAAAAAAATATCTGTTCAACATTTCAAATAGCAATAAAATAATCATAAATATTTAATTATACAATTCTAAATGCTCATTCATAAACATCGGTTAGTTTTAATTTTCTGAAACATTCATAGTACTAATTATTGTTTATTTCAATGATATAGTTTATTTATTGATTTAGGTGGGGAAGGGGGGGGGGGTAAATTATACCTTGCTAACAAAGCAAAAATGTAAATTTTTCAATTTATTAATTTATTTTTTTGTTTAATTTATGGTTCAGGGAGAAGCAATAAACAAACAAAAAATTAAATTAAAAATCCCAAAGAAAAAAAACCAAATTTCTTCAAAAATTTAACTGCATTATTTATTGTTTACATCAGAATATATAATATATAATATACAATATGTTCCTATAAATAGAATAAATATGGTACTTAAACACACATGCATAAAATTTGTAAATGTATATCAATGCTTTGATATGTTTTATTTACTTTATAGCAATATAGATATTTATATACATTTATGTCTTAATTTTAAAATGATTTAATTCCAAAGAATTACACATAAATGAATGAAGGAGATGAAGAAAAAAAAATGATTTTTTTAAATCTTTTAAAAAACAGATGAAATAAAATAAATAAAATAAATTTAACGTAACAATATACAGATAAAAATGGGACACATCATATATATTATTTCTGCTGCCAACTTCCCTTTTTCTCAGAAAATACGAAACGCACAACAACGAATGACATGCCATATGAAAGGATTTTGAACAGGCTTCGGACATAGCGCACTTACATTTAGATAAAACATATTTTTGATTTAAAATTGCTGTTAATTAAAAATTAAATCGGCATTGTTTTTCATATATGAAATGAAAGGTTTTCCTAAATTTATTGTTGCCATAAAAGTAAAATACCGCATTATATGACGCTGAAAATGATTATAAAAAATAAATAGTACAAAAAACATAAAGTGGGACATAATTTCTGCACGGGTTTATTTTATATTTATGATTAAAAAGCAAAATTGAAATTCAACTGCTCAATTTATTTTTCTTTGTCCCATGTTTTTTTTTTTTTCGAAACGCATGATGCCATCCTTTAAAGTACTTAAAATAAATAAATCTCCAGTTCCTAAGGAAATGCACCACAGTTGCTTATATAAATCTTATTAAAACAAGGAAATAACATAATTCTTCCACGTTTGAAAGAGTCACTAAATAGTGCAAAAAAAAAGGGGGGGGGGGAAGTTGGCCTGCGATATTTATTAGAACTTTGAATGAATTAGAATGAAAATAAATAAATAAATATTCTGTCAATTACTGAATATTTAATTCTACTTTTCAAATTTCTCAAAAATTTGAGATAATATAATCAAATCCAGAAAAATCCAGAAAAATCAACATCTACTATATATATATATATATAACACAAACGGAAATTTCGTTCCGTTAACTCGAGATCTGCTGAATGGATTTTGATGGAACTTGCACTGTTCGATAGAAAATTTTTCAGGGCAGGTTTTAGTATATAACATATTGATCTACGTACTTTAGTTAAAGAATTATGACGAAAAGTTCTGTTATTTTGGACGAAAAGGTTACCATAGGTCATTTACTTGGCGACCATTATCGTTGGTTAAAGAATTGAAACGGCTATATAAGAAAAAAAAGATTGCAAACAGATCGAAAAATAAAAGAAAATCATGTTACTAATTTTATTTAAATAACCCCCCCCCCAAAAAAAAAAAAAAAAAAAAAGAAAAAAACACTGTTTTAATGAGGGATAATATTATAAAGCGAAAATATTTAATTTAAACAAACTCAAAATGAATGTTTGTAATACTTAGACTTTTTCAGTGTAAGATTTGCAATTAAATCAATATTTGCGTTAGGTTAAGAAAAATGCATCTAATAATTTGATTAGCTAAAATCTGAGTGACATTTTTTTGTTTTTAATTTTTTTTTCTTTTATCTAACTCCCCTATCATGTGACTTACTGGAGGAACTAGGAGATGTAATTGTAAAAATGACTGTACATTTGAGTTACATGTTATTTGTTTAATTACGATTATGATTTTGCTTTTGTAGCCAAACAATGTGATTTTAAGCCAAAAATGCATAAGCTTTTGCATTATTGAGCAATATTATTAATAATGGTGATTTTTTTATCAAATTTGGATCAAAATCATTTTTGGAGTAAATTTTTATATTCGAATGTAAATTCTATAAATAACATATGCTATAAAAATGGAGTCAAATATTTAAATTTTAGTGTAAATGTCTACCACACAAGCACGTATTGTAAAATAATTTTATTTCAGACGTTTAGAATTTTTTTCACCATGGTTTACTACGCAAACATGCCGGCTTGTTTTCACCAAACATGTGATTTTTATAGCCTCGATCTCAGATCAGCGAATATTGTCTATTCTTTCATTTTTTCAATATATCGCCAATTTTACTTATAGAAATATTCACTGCTTCAAAAGTTATTTAAAAAGTTAATAAAAATTTCTTGCTGAAATAAATTTTCGATATTCTGTTTAGTTTTTATGGATATCTCCCCTTCTTTAAGGAAGGTTTTCTAAAAATATTGGACTAATCCTTCGTATTTGGGTCACCTGCCAATTGGCATGTTTAGTGTATTGTTGGAAGTTTCGTTTATGTTTGAATAGAGGAAGAAGACTCTGGACGGCGAATCTGATTACAGAAGATAAAACGGCTTTTAAAATTAGAGATTACCAAATTTATGGTTTTTTCATTATTAATCGAACTATCACAAAAAAGCAATACTTGCAATGTACGGGACAAAAAATTGTAATGTCAATGGTAGCGAACGGAAGAAAATTTGTCGATTTATCTTTTGAGCCTGGATAAGAAAACAAGTACCTGAAATTCTGATTATTAGATAATTTTTCGATCATTTTAAAGCAATTTTGACCGACACATAGCCCTAGCAGCTAAACTTTGTCACAAATGAATGATTATTTTGATTATTATTAATAACAAACTGAAGAAAAATTTAATCTTGAATATAAAGGGAAAAGCAAGCTTATTTATTTCTGCGTGTTATGCTCTTTAGAGAAATGAAAAAAAAATCTTTGGGTCAAGTATTCACCAAAAAGATTATTACTAAAAATTTTGCATAACTAACTTTATCAATGCCAGTTCTATTTAAGGTAGGGAATTTTGTTGGTGAAAAATCTATAAATTAATAAACAGTAATTTGAAAGTATTTAATGGAACATAGTTTTGCGCGCAATTAACTTCGTTTTTTAACTAACTCTGGTACATATGTAACTATATCATTACAAGCACTTCTAACGTTTGAAGTCAAACTTGTCTATGGAGGCGATTACGGAAGATTAGGAATATTTTATTGGATTTATTTTTCTACCAGAGTCAATCATCGGGGTTTTTCCCAGGTTAACGGTTAGACGAATGCAACTGGTCTAAAAAATGGAAAGAGTAAAAATGACGTCTTTTTAATTTTATTCAAAAAATTCAGCTTTAAAAATGCATATTTTTATGTTTCAAGTTTTTTTTAGATATGAGAGTTCAACACTGTTCCGTGTGTGCAAATTCACTGTATTTACTTTGCTGGAATCCAAAGATTAAAAACCATAGTAGTCCTGCCAGAAGAAGACATATATTACGAAGTATAACTTAACATAGAGTGAGATTGAATTTGTTTCTAGAATCACACATAGCACCAAGAAGAGTTCAAGAACGAGCAAACGAAAATTAATCACCCAAACATTATTTAAGTTCAATGGTCAATCTCTACAATCACTGCAATGCCCTCTATTTTAGTAGTGTGTTGACTAGAGAACACGTTAATTAATGTTGTCCGAACGGTCTTATTTCCCTACCAAACTCTACTATAAATGATGAACTAAAAGAGTTGCTTCTTAACCCCTTCGCAACGAACGTACTTTACAGAATTTTTAATCTTCTGCCACCGGTTTTTCAAAACAGAAATTTTCGCCTAATTGAATCTCAGAAATGCTGTCATTAAATAAGGCAAAGTTTACAATAAAAATTTACTGGTGGAAATAATCGAGGATTCTGAGTACCTTATGCGTCACGTATACGTATCGCTCGTCCCCAAGGGGTTAATAGAGCAATTTTTTTCCAATGTGTGAGATAATAAGGCGCAATGGCTTTCGCATCTTTTACAGCAAGGAAATTCAAGGTGAAGCTCCATGTTGCTTAAAAATACAATGTCATTTCACTTGATTCAAGACTCATTCGGAAAAAAGACCAGCGCAGCGGGCTTAGCCTGCTAGTTAATGATAAATTATCAACATAAATAAAATAATTTTTTATAAGAGTTAACTGTTTGGTGCTGCCATGTATAAATAAAGTGGCGAAACAAATCTAGTGATTTCTTGGAAATGTGCATTCAGTATCATCTTACACAAACAAGCAATGCTTGCACAAATCACAAAATATTTTAGTAATACAAAAAGTACGGAATTAAAATTACTTTACCAAAAAACGAAACATGATATTTCAGGAAAATAGTTGAATGGTTCGTTTTTTATTTGCCAGATGACTATTGAAATGTTTATTTTTATTTAAAACTGGTTATTATAACCAATGGACTAGCAAGTATGCACTGAGAGACTGAAACGAAATATGCATATTTCATTCCATATGCATATTCTTCCGGTACATTCCAGCTGGAATTTTTTTTATGTATTAAAATAAACTTTCTCGTAAAGCAATCATTCCGTATTGTTGGAGGTACGTTGTAAACATATAGATAAAGCATTGTAAATATTCATCCACCTAATATTGATTTTCTGACGTTCATTTGATTTTGAGTTGAGTTATGAGATACGATAAGCAAAATTTAAAACTGAATTAAATAATCGTCCTTCAAATTAATATTTTTTCAGTGAAATTCCACATTTGTAATATGAAAATAACCTTGTTTATCAGCCATAAAGCCATGCCATTACACTTGTCGATATTTCCTCTACTACACCGAAAAACGTGGGCGTGACGTATGATGTTGGCCAATAGCATTAGCCAATGACAGCGCAGGTTTCTTTCCCATGTCCGTATCAATGTAAAGGTTGCTTATATGCGTACCGGAAGGATCAAGAACGTTCTGGAATGTTCGAGGACCATTCTGTAGGTGTGTGTGTGATATGGTGGTTGGAAATGGGCGACCTCGGGCATTTTCATATTTCGACGAAAGTGTTCTAAAATTTTTTTGTAATCGTCTAGAATGGTCTTAAATGTACTAGAATTTTCAAAAATGTACTCAAATGTTCTTTATATTTTATACATACACATACAGTTTTTTTTACATATATATACATACATATACTTATTTTTATTAGTTTACATATGCACAGGAAGGATCACATTCTGGAATGTTTGAAGACCATTTCTGTGAGGGATGTGGGAGATATGGTGGTTGAAAGTGGTCGCGTAGGGCATTTTCATATTTCGACCAAAGTGTTCTAAAAAATAACAGATGAAATAAAAAAAATGTCTTTTTATTCACATGTTCTATATTAAATATAAAAAAAAAAGCGAAGCGGGTTGTTTTCAACTAGTAAAAAATAAAAATTAATAAAATAAATACATCTTCAATCTTCTTGACAGCTATCCACAAACAAATTTAGTGATATATCACTGTTCGATTTACACTCACACTTCTGACGTAGTGTATGATTGATGTTGTATGAAACCGTCTATTGAAAAATGAAGTATTACTTGTTTCTTCTCTCAAGCAATGTAATTTTGCTGTCTTAATGTTTTCATGAAAGGACAGAAAACAATATTACCATATTCTGGTCTATCAGAAAAAGATAAGCTATAAATAATTAATTATGTGATTTCAATGTATGTGTTCTTTAACCTCTTCAGACTTGAGGTTCACAAATGTGAACCTCTATTATTTGCCTCATAAAAACTGAACCGCTTGTTTATAACTTTCTTCTATCTTTACAATAAGAAAGTATTGGATTGATGAACATTTTCGATTTTCGGTTTTCGGCGGATTTATACGTTTAAGAAGGTCCTGAACACGATTTGACTGTTTTTAGAAAATGTTTGTCTGTGAGTCTGTGAGTCTGTTTGTCTGTCTGTCTGTACGTGACAAAAGTTTTGTGAGCGCTCTATCTCAAGAACTAATGCACGAAATTTAATAAAACTTTAGATTCAGATAGTCTCTGATATAAATGGGTGCTGATTAGTTGTTGGTGAAAATCACCTAATAAGTGGCGCTGCTATGCTGCATTTTTTGCGATTTCCGCAATAACTCTATCTCAAGAACTAATGTGCTTATTTTCATCAAACTTCAGATTCAGTTAAACCATGACATAAATAGACGCTGATTACATTTTGGTGTAGCTATACCAACAGGTGGCGCTGCTATACCACTTTTTTCTTGAATTTCATCAAACTTCAGATTCCGTTAGATCATGACATAAATAGATATTGCTACTTTTTCCATTATTACCACGATAACTATATATCAAGAACTAATGTACGGATTTTCATCAAATTTCAGATTCAGTTAGACGTTGACTTAAGTTGTTGTTGATTAGGTATTTTCTAAATATCCCAACAGGTGGAAGAAGGACAATGTTAGCGATTCAAGTCTCAGTTTGTAAAATTCTGAATTAAATAATGTATAATTAGGCTATAGCTACAATATATCAGCATTCGGTATTACTAATTAGTTTTCTTGTAAAAAAAAAATATAGATAATATATACATGTTTTGTCGCTATCCGTGTGTTGAAACAAAGTCACCTTGGGGTAGACAAAATGGCTTTGGTTGGCGGTTCGAACAATGCGTATTTTAAAGTTGGTATTATTATATTCTTATATTACTGAAAACAATGCTACATTTTATTTAAATTTTTAAAGATTTTTTCGGCAAATTTTGTTGATACAGAAAAAAAGTTTTTTTTTTTTTTTTTTTTTTTTTTTAATATAGAAAAAAATGTTCGGACATACAATATTTTAAGAATTGTTTTCATACAATACAATATACAGATTTTATTCAGAGTATTGTTTGTTTATCCGCTTCAGGTCTTATTTTACAACGATTCATGGCAGACAATGGATGAAAATAGATGGAAAATAAATCACAAAAGAATAAAACGGAACAGGGGAATGAGCAAGCATTAACCAATGTGTTAAGTAGTGAAGCCATATTAGAAAATAGTTTTTCAAACGAAAGAGTTTCGAGTTAACAGACATGGGTAAGTCGTTTTAAATAAAGAAACTAAAAAGAAACTTCTTAAGAATTTCAAAATAGAAGCCAAAATACAGTAATAACTGTAAAAGCAAGCACTTTAATTCACTAAGAAATATCAAAGATGTTCTTGGGATTTTGGCATGTCGTTTTTCTATTATAGTAAATTCATTTAAAGTAATTTCCTTTGGAAACGAATAAATGCCAATTACAAAAATATGACTGTATAAATTTATTTTAATTTTTAATCACGTGTTTTTCAAGACGAAACATTTATGGACATTGCGATAGAAAATTAAAGTAAAAAAATGAAGAAAAAAGAAACATACATGAAAATACATGGAATACAAAGTTGAATAAAAGAATATCAAAATTATAAATTACGAACAAGCTACAGTAAAATGTCAAGAATTAAAACCTTAGAAAATACATCGGTATTACTCCTACTAACCATCACCATAATCTGAACTCAGCCAAATCTTAACAAGAACGAAAAATGCTGTTTGCGTTCATTTCTTAAGACAATTTTTGTAACAATAATAATAATAACTAGTTGGAAAGTGTACGTTAAGCGTGTCAAATGAGGTGCGTTCATACGTGCTATAACATGTGCTATATATGTAATTTTTTTTCGTGCTATAACATGTAAAATGTCATTGTTATTATTTCAGTGAAATGAATTATGTCGTCTGCTATGAACGAAATGAGGATGGGTTTTATTTTCTTATTACGTATGACATGTTTACAGATGCGAATTTTTTTTCAACTCCAGCGAAAGCTGTAAATTTACCATGGAGGTCTTGCTTTGCGAATGATTACCTCCATGGTTAATATTTCTATGACTCACGACGAATGGATCTTTTGTTTATTTACTTTAATGGATTGAGATTTTCGGCTGTTAACCTAATTTTCACTTCCGTTACCTAAGAATCTATACATTTTTGAATGTACTCATCTCTCAAACGAACCATTTTTTGAACGATCTTTCTAAAAATGTAACTTTTACGCACTTTTATTTGAAAAATTAATTTTGAATAAAAATGGCCGCTTGGCATATGGAAAAAGATGGGGTTAGCCCGTATTTGTTTTCCTTAGTCACATGACTGACGCTTTTATCATATAGATTACGTATGATAAGATTTAATAGAATGAATAAAACTTTTATTAATATCTTTTTAAGTTTTGATTTGATTTTCATAAAATTTGAAATGACTCGACAAAATTCTGTAACGATAATATATATTAAATTTCACACCATTCGGTTGGGTAGTTTTTGCGCTATTATATGTTGACATACGGATGGACGGACGTACTAGACGACGACTATAGGTGCTACGTATTTATATAATTACGATCGCACAGAAAAATCATCATGCTTCAAGCATGGATTATGGAACACTTTCCAACACATTCACAATACTGTAGCAAAATGTTACCGTTTGTAAGGTGAAATATGATGTGTGGAAAACGCGTAAGACATTTGAAAATCCAATTTCAGCAAATACCAAAATATCCGAATTATTTTGTGTTGTCCTGTATTATAATCTATAGATTGGTATATATTCTACATAGTATGAAAAAAAAATTGACTTAAGAAACATATCACACAGTACAAAATACCCCTTTAGTAATTTCCGCGAATAAGTGAAAATGTACTTGAAATCTTTTGTGGTGTCCTGTACATGATCTATACTATTTATACACACCACGCAAAAATTTATTTAAACGTAAAAACGCAAACCAAAGTTTAAAACGCAATTACAGCAATTATCGCTCATAGACACTACTGTAACCGAATTCTATTGTTTGTCCCTGTAAATGAAAAATAAACGCAATGCACACCGTAATTTTCAGTATGCAACTTATAATGTACCTCATTAGTTATTGTTCAACATATATAATTTTTTTAATGTTTGAAATAGTGTAACATCATTAACATACACGGCAAATTATTTACCCCCGTATACCATTATGTAACGAAATTATTTTGTGTGACCCTGTAAATAAATAGTAAATGTTTTGCAGCCCATATTCTTGAGAAAGCATGTTTCAGTGCACCTCGCAAATGCATAACAATTTCATTGTGTTTGAAATGATGTAACGTCATTAAAATGCATTTGAGACTATTTTTCCCCAATAACCGTAATGTAACGGAATGCTTTTACCTGTCCCTGCAAACGAAGTATAAATTATCTACGCTTCATTTTCAATAGCGATCATGATGTAGTAAACGCCAATAACAAGTAAAAATTACAGGGCAATCCGAGTATATTTACGAGAGTTAGGGTATAGAAAAACGTACAGATGGGCAGTCAAGCTGAAGTCATAAACAATTTTCAACTATGTTGGAAAGTTTAAAATATACATAAAATGCTTAAGTGATACAAATAGAAACAACAAAAGACTTATAAAAAAAACTTTTAATGATCGACATACGTTTCAACGCTCATACGGCGCCATTTTCAAGATATATAACGATAAACAAAAATATTCTCGCAAATTTTTGAAAATAAAATTGAAAACTTGAATCATGATATCATATATGTAAAAAAAAGCAAGTGATTGAAGTAGCCAACTGTAAACGTGAAAATTAATATTTCGTTATTGCTGTTTTAAAGCTGAAAAGTACCTCGTGCAATTTTTTTTTTAATTTTAGATAATACAAATGAGGCGGATTCATAGCAAATGTTTACGTTACGCCTCAATTGAATTACCTAAAATTTGGCACGAGGTACTTTTCAGTTTTAAAAAAGCAATAACGAAATATTAATTTTCACGTTTACAGTTGGCTACTTCAAGCACTTGTTTTTTTTACATATATGATCTCGTGATTCATGTTTTCCGGTATATTTTCAAAAATATGCGAGAATATTTTTGTTTATCGTTATATATCCTGAAAATGGCGCCGTATGGGCATTGAAACGTATGTCGATCATTAAAAGGTTTTTTTTTCATAAGGCTTTTGTTGTTTGTATTTGTATCACTTAAGCATTTTATGTATATTTTATTTATTAGTTAGTGATCTTAATCTGTAATTATATGTTGGAAAGTATAAAAAAGTAATAATTTATCTTCATAGCTTTAAAAAGGTTTCGCATACGCAAGATCCACGTAATCATAATTGTTAATCAGAATTTTTATTCATTTGAAATATGCTTATTGTATCATATTAATTTTCGTATTGCTTTATTGCGGTATTTTTGGGTATTTAACATGCAATTTTAGCTTTAGTTTTCTAGATCTTCCGTTTTTGTTTCCATTTTTAAAATTTTGTTACTTTCTTTGAAAATTTAATTATTTATTTAAATTGTATGTATTACCATCATAGAAACTCGACAGAGTTTCTCGCCAAGAATAAGAAACAAAACTTCGATGACTTACAAAAAAAATGAATTTCCGACAATTGTTTAAAAGCGATTTTTCAAGATTAAATAGTACTCTATTTTTTATCTTCCGTATTGAACCAAAATGAGTTTTTGACATCTCTATAGAACGCTATCTATTTCCCATCGAAACACATTTCTTATTTCTATGGATTAAGGTATGACAAATAACTAAACAACCAATATTAAGTTTGAATCAGTCGAATAGGCTTTTAATAAATGCTATTTTAAAAGTGCATTTTTTTCTTTTACCTTTTCTAAAATTTATGTTCGGCATAAATATTTTGACAGTGCTACAAGGATACGTAGTTATTGGACTTGTAAATGTTTTGCTGCATTTTATTTGATTTTAACAATGCAGCAAAACATTTATAAGTCCAATAATTACATATCGTTGTAGGGCTGTCAAAATATTTGGGCTGAACATGAATTTTGTAAAAGGTAAAAAATTGCAAACATTTAAATTTACGTTTAAAATAATAGATTCTTGTACTAAATATAGTACAAAGAAATACTAAATGGCCTAACTATTCTCAAAATGGTCATGTTTATGTGTTATTATGATACGTTACTGCAGTTGACTTCAAGCAATCTCTCTATGGTAAAAGAGATTTGTAACTTTTACGGTTTGTTCACAAGGTCACTCAAAAGATATCGAATACATTACAGCCAACAAATATATACTGAGTAAAATGTATTTTAATGACTTTATACTCTTTCAATATCTGTAAAATTTTATTATGTTACTTGAAATGTGAATATGAATTCAGATTGTCAATCTGATAAATGTTTCTATCGACGATGCTTGAAGCATTCGAAATACTTAAATTTTATCAGTTTGTATAAGGAAATCATTAAAATGTGTTTAAAATTAAAATTGTCCATAGGATTCATGTATTTTATATATTTTTTGCAACTTTGCAAATAAACATCAAATCTTAAAATGAACATTTTCAATGGATGTAGTGAACTTCAGTAACGTACTTGAATTTACACTAAAGTCCTGTGTAATTGTTTGTTCGTTTGCAAGTATTCTAGCATTCTGATGCTGAGCATGTTTTGTGATCCTCCATAGTCGTAGTCCACTGGCCCTCTTTCCGCAATAGAGGACTAATGGCACTCTTTCCGCAATAGAGATCTACAGGCACTCTTCTGTAGTCGGGTTCTCTTTAGGACGCATCCTCTTTAATAAAAAGCTATGCGTTGCTGAAGACTGGGTTTTTCGCTAATCGTTGCCACAGATTAATCTCGGAAAATGAAACATTTGAAGTTACTGAAAAAAATAATAGTATTTGTCAGAAAATTGTTACATAAACTGTGTTAGAAAGGTAAAAAATTGTATTTTTCTTGATATAAATTTCAAATCCAATGATTATGCCAATTATTATAACAAGATTATATTATTATAACAATATTTTTATAACAAATTATTATAACAATATTTAATTTCAAAAATTACCAAATTTCACAATGGAGTACAATTGGGGTGAAACCTTCACGCGTAAAAAGATAATGATAACTGCTAAGCGTCCTGACGTGTATCTGTATACTGGCTACAGCACGAGTCACAAATTATAGTAGCCTTATTATTCTGTTAAAATATGCAAGTGAATTATGATGTCACGAGTGCATGATTTTTATTTAATTCTCGACAAATACTAGATGGGTTGACACATTTTGGGGTCACACATTTTACTTAGTGTACTAGGGGGCTCTGCCCCCTACGAGCTACGCTCGTCAACCCCCGTTCTGACACAGCAGAATTTAAAAACACTCTGATTTGATCATCTCTAAAATGATTACGAAAGACTGTATTATAATTAGACGACCAGTGGCGATCTGCTGCAACCGGGTTTCCATTCATTTTCCTTTGACTGAGGGATTTTAAGGTCGAATCAACTGCTGTCGAAACAGCTAACTACTGTTTTCCTGATTGACTAAATAAGAGCAATTAAATATTTAAAAATCAACTTGTGTGAAATGGTTAAGTAAACAATGTCGCTGCATCGGAGAATAACGATGCTATAGAAAATTGGTTACTTCTCCATCATCCAGTCGACTAATTTCTATAAAAAGAAAAGAACTGTCGCCAAAATATATCATTTAACGCCAAACGTGCATGATTGTGGCGTCGCGTCGCATTCAGTTGACATCAGATGTGTTACACACGTGTGTGTTATTTCATCGAGGGATTTTTAATTCAACGTTTATTTGTCTTTTTGATACTTCTCCATTACCCCACACTGTTAAAAATTTGCAGCAAACTGTCCAGTCATTTGACCGTTCTTATAGAAAACGGTTACGTAACCGTAATTTAACTATATTTTGAACATAATATGGACAATTTTATGGTCAGAATAGAGTTAAATTACAGTTATGTAACCGTTTTCTATAAAAACGGTCAAATGACTGGACAGTTTGCTGCAAATTTTTAACAGTGCATCGATCAATTTCCATTTTAAAAAAACGTATCGCCAAACTCTAACGTCATATAAACAAATAGAAGATTTTGCCATTGGAAAAAATATATATATAAATAAATAAATAAATAACCAAATAAATAAAATACAGGAAATTCGAAAAAACCTCAGACACCAAAGTATCAACTATCAGTAATTTTAAACAATAAAATTTACAATACATTAAAGAAAACAGAAAAAAAACCTTGGATATTTATTTACATTATTTTTCTTAATTATCTCTCTCGGCTGGTGAATAAATGCTTGTGACGTCAGTTGAAACTGATCTATTGTTTGTAACTGTTCATAGCAGCATTTTCGAATGACTTTTCTTTTTTAATATCATGACACTGCCGTTTAAGGATGCAATTGTTATTTTAATTAATGAAATAATTAATATATCAGTGAAATATAATGAAAAATGCATGTATATGTTGAATTAAAAACCACTTAATGCCATAAAAAACACATGTAATGCCTCTGACGTCAAGTGAATGTGACACCACATTCATGCATTTTTGGTGTTAAATCCTATAGTTTGGCGATAGTTTTCTGTTATGAAAATTGGTCGACGGGATAAAGGAGTGTTAATGATATTTTAACAATTTATAAGTTATTTTGGTATTTTAAAGGTATTTATTAAACGTAAAAATATAGTTTTTAATTCAGAGGAAATATTATTTACGCTGTTTTAAACTTTGCAATAATAGGTGAAATATTTGTCGAAATAAATTAATCTCTCGTGTAAATATAATTTGTAATTAAAATTGTTTGCAAATACTGTTGTTTGAGCATTTTAAATAAGACGTATGTTTCTATACTTAATGCTTTGAAAACGCGTAATAATTTAACTAGGACTTCCCTCAAAGGGATTAGTCTGAGTGATATTGCTGAGAACATAAAGTTAACAATTACGATATAAAGAAGATATCAACAAGAATCTAAGTGAATATACAGCATATGATAGACAAGAGATAGATAAAGATACAACATATGAAAAATAGCAAATTAAATGATATAATTACAAAATATCATATATAAATTCATATACTGTTATGTTTTCATATGCATTTTTTTATAACATTTGTTAAATAATCTCATTTTCTTAAGCGGGAATTGCTCAAAACTTAAAAAAAAAAAAAAAAAAAAAAAAAAAACCACCGGATCTTTTAAAACGATATTTTTAAAGTCACATAATCAGATTTGCAGCCAATAGCGTATTTTAGCAAGCGTAGTTTAACGCAAATTTAATTTAATTTTTGCAACATTTTCTTTGTGACAAATATCTAAATAAAATATTAAAAAATAAAATATTAAATATTGAAATATTAAATCAAATATTTAATATTTGAATAAAAAAAATTCCCTTTGTTTATTTGTATAACTATTTATAGAAACTCGTATACTTCAAACCACATTGATAACATGCTTTGCTACAAACGTGTCTACCAGTCTAACTACTCGTATGTCTTAGCTGTGTCTCTCTCCGAACTCATCTGTCTACTGTCTCTCTACTCTTCTGTATACCCGTCTCAGTATCCGTCTGTCTTTCTACCCGACTCTTTAATCGTGTCTCTACCTGTCTCGCTTCCCGTTACACTACTCGTCTATCAACACGTCTGTCTCTGTCAACCCTTTTTTGCACCTGCCTCACTACCCGTCTGTCTATTCGTTTCGCTACCCGTTAGCTTATCTCTGTCGCTATCCGTCTCTCTACCCGTTTGTTTACACGTCTATCTATCTCTCGCCAACTCTTCCCAATATTTAAACAATTTAGTAAACGGAAGCCGTTTATCTGTTATTAAATGCAAACAGGAGTAATTTATCTAAAGAGTGTAATCAGATGCAATTTTTTTAAATACATACATAAACCAGCATAATAATTCACCAGTTTTATTTTCATAGTAGTTTATGTCATTTAACAGTAAATCTCAACTTCTTCAACCCGAACTGCGTCAAGCTTTTTAAAAAAGCCCCAAGGTCCGTATAACTGGGAAGGGGAATTGTCCTCAGGGCTATTAGATACATGTTATTAAGTTAAGTGAAAGTTTCGTAATCGGGTTCGCAGCCAATTTCTTATGTCAGAAAGGGTGGCTTCACGCCATTTTAAATTCATTTCTGTAACTTTCTTTTTCTTTTTTTGGTGGGTGGTTGGGGGGGGGAGGGTTCCAAATATATACACTTAAATTCAAACTTTTGCCCCCATGTTAATATTAGTGTTGTTTGTATTATCAATTAATACTTTGTTGATCGAGCTTCATTCGAAACAAATGTAAAAGACTTCTACAGTTTTTTTTCTAGGAGAAAGTTCCGTAATCGGGCCCTAAGCTAATCGGGGAATTTAATATCATTATTGTTACTCTTGTTTGTGACCAACCTCTTCTGTGTATCTGAATAGGGAAAAGTTCCGTATCATGTACTGGTTGGTGCCAAAGGCAGTTGTAGAATCTTACAGATTTTTCTAGAGAGCGGAAAAACATGTTTTTTAAAATATTTACAAATATACGTTTATTAAACCATGTTTTTGAGCCATTTTAAAAAATTAAGTACGGTGCTAAAATAAAATTTTATTGCCATTTTCGATATTTTAATAAGAAATGAAAATACATAACAAACAAATTTAACAAAACTAAGCCATTTTTGGGTACTTCTCTATCATCCCGTCGACCACTTTTCATAACAAAAAACTATCGCCAAACTAAGATTAAACGCCAAAAATACAGTCCCATTTACTTGATGCCAGAAGCATTATACGTATTTGTTATGCCATCAAGTGGTTTTTAATTCGACATTTGCGTGTATTTTTCATTATGTTTTACTGATTTATTAGTTATTTCATTCATTAAAGTAACAATTGTGTCCTTAAATTCTTATATTTTATTTATTTTGATATTTCAATGGCAACGTTCTCCCGTTTATTTAGCGTTACAGTTTGGCGATAGTTTTTTGTTATGAAAAGTGGTCGACGGGATAATAGAGAAGTACCCATTTTTTGTGATAAATAACTGTTATTGCCAGGGGGGCAAATTGTAAACAATTAATAAGCGAACTAAAAAAATTACCGGAAAAAACTTGTGGGAATCTCAAGAAAGAAATATCTGATATAAATAACATTTAAAATCTTAAAATGGAGAAGTGGTCCGTATAAAAATGCAAAACATTATACACCTGATATAAGAATTTTTTAATTTTTTTATATTTCCGAAAGCACAGATAAAAGGGTAAAAATCCCGGCACAGATGCCATATACTCACCACGTTGGCGCGATTTTTCCCCCGCCCCTTTTGCGAAAACTGTTTGTTGTGTTTGTTTACTTTTTATTTTATTTTAATTCTATAGATTATTTTTATATGTTTATCAATATTAATTTAGGCACAGATGTCATACGCACCGGATTGGCGCGATTTTTCCCCCGCCAATTTGGCGAAAACTTTGTTTTTGAATATTAGTTACAAATACCATACAATAATAGCATGTAATTTTTTATTTCAATATAAAAATAAAATAACGTAATAAAGGAAATAGCTCCTATTATTCAAAAATGGAAAATAAAAATAAATAAATGATAGTTTGATATAAATAAATATTGATATATATAATAAAAACAATTTATAGAATTAAAATAAAAAAATAAAAGTTAATAAACAACAATTGAAACAAAATAACCGGGTTACCGTGTGAGGCATAAAATTGCCATTTTGTTGCAATCGCGCCAATGTGGTGCGTATATGACATCCGCGCCTTTATTTATATCAAACTATTATTTATTTATTTTTATTTCCTTTTTTAAAATAATAGAAGCTGTTTATTTATTACGTTATTTTATTTTTATATTGAAATAAAAAATCACGTGTAGTATTTGTCACACTATTTGTAACTAATATTCAAAAACAAAGTTTTCGCCAAGCTGGTGGAGGGAAAAATCGCGCCAACGTGGTGCGTATATGACATCTGTGCCTTGTTTCATTTCACATAGAGGTACTGCTCTATTATCCCGTCGACCACTTTTCATAACAAAAAACTATCGCCAAACTGTTAGATTAAACGCCAAAAATGCAGTCCCATTTACTTGATATCAGAAGCATTATACGTGTTTGTTACGTCATCAAGTGGTTTTTAACGCGACATTTGCGTGTATATTTCATTATGTTTTACTGATTTATTAGTTATTTCATTCATTAAAATAACAATTGTGGTCCTTAAATTCTTATATTTTATTTATTTATGTATTTTGATATTTCAATGACAACGTTCTCCCGTTTATTTGGCGATAGTTTTTTGTTATGAAAAGTGGTCGACGGGATAATAGAGAAGTACCCACATATGTATTGGTACTTTTATGTTAAGGGGTCAGGTAACCTTTAAAATGTCCGAAATATGAAATTTTTTTTATTAACTTATAATTAAATATGATTCTTTAGGAACAATTTAAAATAAACCCCATGCAAAAATTCACTTTAGAAGTGGAGTTATGTCTAAAACAGTCTGAGCTTTTTGTATATGATCAAGGGACAGTTTGATCTTTGAAGTCAATTTTCTCAAAACATCGATTTTGGTCATTGCGCGCACGATTTAAGAAAAATGATTGGTTAGAATTTCATGAAATTTTGACTGAATGTCTTAACCAAACAGATGCACAAAATGACCTACGATTATGTTTCTCAAGTAACAAGTTTAGAATTTATGACTACTTTTGTAGTAAAAAAAACTCGATATTTCGAATTTATCTAAAAAAATTTTTTTTTCTCAAGAACTACTCATTTTATTTTTTTCATCGTAGGTCATTTTGAGAACACATTATATATGTACTCATTAAAATTTTTTTGAATGGTTTTAGCATTTCAAATGTGAAAAATCGTGCGCGCAGTACATGCAAGAATAATTCTTTCGTAAAAAAATTATTATATTTTAAAATAAATTTAAAAGCTTTATATGAGTGTAAACATTTTTGGAGAATTTTAATTTATAAAATAAACCTTTATTAATATGTATTTAAAATTTTATAATTCAAAGTCAAATAGTTACGGAGTTATGATAATTCTTACAGAGGTCTCCTTTTCATGTATTTTGTGAGTTCAAAGGTTACCTGACCCCTTAACTTGGCGCAGTTGATAAATCGCCAAATATTTTTCTCATAACATCTTCATATTGCATTCATTTCATTTAAATATAAATCTTTCACTGATTTCATTTGAAATACATACATTAAAAATACACGTCTTTCACTCATTTAATTTAAAATACACGCATTTCACTAATTCCATTTAAAATACTAAAAAGGAAAAGAAAATAATAAATAATGCCACAAATCGAAACCTTTTATTTAAACATCAAAGAATTGTTCCTAACATACACACGCGAAATAAAAAAGCTGCTAATGGTGTGATTTACGACAAATCTCTAATACTAATACTACTCTTACTAATCTCTAATACTTTTCAAACAGAAAACATTCCAGATTAACTTTCCATTTTTATTAAATTGAAATATATTTTATTGTGCTGAATATTAGTGCTTGCATATTTTTTTTGCTCCATGTATTCCATGAACTTTTCAATTCCGATTGTCGACGAAAATCTCCCGCCGGTGAAAATGACGTACGCACAAAATTTAGTGACGTATGTACTTTAATTGTGCTTTTTTATCTATTTTTTTAATATAACTTCCAAACGGTTTGACACTTATTCTTGGTAATAAATAGACGACGTTGTCCCCTTTATAGGTACCTGCTGTAAAAATTTGAACGAAATCCGTTAAATATTTTTTGAGTTATGCTTGACGAAAGGTTTTAATATCCATCGTAGCTATATATGGGGCAAAGTAATACTGCGCTGTGTATGAGTCTTCGTTGCACTCAGACAATTATTTCCCTTTTTAATATTCACGCGCAAGTATATTTTTTGTTACGTAATTTTCTACAATTGCCGCGTTTAACACGTCATCATTTAATTAATATTTTGAAGTTTTATTTCTGTTTTTAATAGTCACGTGTAAATACATTTCTTAATTGAAAGGAAATATTATTATGTGCACTATTTTACAAATTGGCAACAATTCAAATAATGGATTTTATGAAATATGAAATAAATCTCCATCAAAATAATGAAAATTTTGAATAGAAAATTGAAATATAACCTCAAAAAATTACTCAAATTAAAAAAACAATTGCAATCTGTACACCGCAGGTTTGTCAACTATATCCTTATAAATTATGGTTAAATTCCTGTGCATAGTTTTCGTTCCTATAAAACTTTTTTAAGAAAACAATTTTGACCAACTTTAAAATTAAATATCTCTTAAAATAATTCTTCGATTTAAAAACTGTCTGCTTCAGCGCGTTTATCGAACATTTCTTTATAAAACTGCCAATTTTTTTAATTTTTATATGTAATAGTTTTCTGGATATTAGACCAGAAATACTTCAAGGCACAAAATCATCATTGACAGCGGCTGCGGTGGTTACTTTTTTGTAATATAGAGAGATACATATTAAATGTAATAAATCTGTTAGAATTTTAAATATAAAAAAATAATTTTCATCGATCATATCTAACCCGGAAAGCCCAGGTTCGATTCCCTAGTACAGTGATGATTATTGTCCGTTAATTGGGTTTTCATGCCAAATTCAATTTTATTTAATTGCTGTATAAATATTTTGTCCAAAAGTCACCAAATTATTTGGTTTTTAATGGGTAGCGTCCACATATCGATAGCAACATCTCTAGTAAAGCTGAAGTAGGGAGTTGACCTACAAATGATGACAAAAAATATTTATTACAGTTCGTGCATGCGCAGTTAAAAATTATTTCCTACAACTGCTAATTTTTCATTAAACATTTAATATGTTTATATTCTAATTATATTCTAATCTAATTATATATATCTTATTATATTATTATCTATTATAGTTGTTTATACCCCATTTTGTCAAAATTTCTGAAACTGGCGTTAAATTGGATTGAAAACCTTACTTGCTGTCATTATGACAGCAAGTAACTATGAATTTAACTGAAGTAATGAAGTAACTATGAATTTAAGTATTATGCTTACATGAAGAACACAAAGATTGTACAACATCCATATATTCACGTACTGTAGCGACAGATCATTTCGAGGATTTTATTTTATAAGATGATCCCAAATATTATTGTTTTTATTAAATTTATTGTTGGTCCGCTAATTGCTCTCGTGATCAAATCTTCAATGAAACATATAACGTTAAACATGTTCTTTATATTTCTAAAGTTGTAAAACAATTCCTTATGTATTTCTATAGATATCAGATAAAACTTCTAACATGAAAAGTGTCCGGTTATTTTTGGCAAGATGTTTACGTAGGATTTTTTCAAAATACTGATATCTCGCTATTCTGTGCAACTTTAATTATAGAATTTTCGGGTTGATAGTTTACATTTTAATTGGAATCAATACAGTTTAGGTAAAAGTTCTTATTTTGTAAAATGTTTCATTGTTCTAGGTGAAATGTATGACGAGTTAACGATCCCACAGCTTGACACTCTTTTTCTCGAAGACACTTCCTGCGCATTAGCTGCCAATCTGCTATTATCTTAATATATCAACTGAAAAAAGGCAATTTTTAACTTTAATATATGTATAATATATAGGGTGCCCGCTATAGCTGTGTCCACCTTCATTAAGTTCAGAACTGCTTCAGCTATAATCATAAACATGCTGTCTAGGTGCATTAAAATGTGCTGCGCGATGAGACAGTTTATAGCGCCACCTAATGGTAAAGTGTGAAATTTGCGTTCGTATCTCGAAAATATTACAAAGATACAGGAAACAATATGTCATTTACAAAATTGTAGAGCAATCGCGATGCCAAATGAAATTACGTCTTACATGTAAGAAATACTTTATTAGAACCCTTGAAATATTTTTTTTTCATATCGTATAACCAGGGTAATAACCCCAATAACTTATGTAAAAACATGGCATTAAAAGGCAGGTGCACATTTCCTAATAAAGAGAACACATGCAAGCAAGGTAATGTTTATTTTAATAAGAAAATCAAGTGAGGTATTCTAAATGTGTCTACCATTGGCAGCAATCCATCATGTATTTTGCATGTATTCCGATAGTGAGCAGATTTAGCCTACTTAACTGGATCTTGTTAATAAAATAAACTGTACCTTACTTACATGTGTTCTCTTTATTAGGAAATGTACGTCTGCTTTATAATGCCAAACTTTTACATGCAATTAGAGTCATATTTATGCTGTCATTGGATGTAAAACATTTACATATCAGGACTTTTAATAAAGTTATTTTTACATGTAAGACATCATTTTGCACTAAATGTCGGACGCACCACAGCTTAATTGCTAAAATTGTGCAAACCTTTTTGAAAATGTGTACTTTTGAAGTTTGGACAACTTTCTCTTTATACAGGGTTATTCTAAATGATGGTCCCATTCTCAAAAAATTGTATTTATTAAAGTACAAATCCAAAATGAACAATCTTTATACCCGTGAAAAGAGGAAGTTCAAAGTTTTTTAAGATGTTATAAATGTTTAATGTGTCCACCGTTTGTTGCATGGCAAACATCTACGCGATAGCCAAACTCGTCCCGCACACGATAAAGCGTATCTGCTGTTACTGAGGGCACAGCTTTCAAAGCTGTGATGGTTCCAGAGGCGGCCGGTAGAGGTCGCGCGACAATAGGCCGTGATTAGACTGCTGCCGTGCACTCAGTTACAGCAGATATGCTTTCTCGTGTGTGGGACGAGTTTGGCTATCGCGTAGATGTTTGTCGTGCAGCAAACGGCAGACACATGAACATTTATAATGTCTTAAAAGAGACTTTGAAACTTCCTATCTTCATTGGTATAAAGATTGTTCATTTTGGATTTGTACTTTAATAAATTCAATTGAGGCAAAGCCGATCAAAGGGGACAACCTAGCCGAGTCTCGTCTATGAGAAAGGACCGAGTTTCCTCGTGGTTCTGGGTTGGCCAGAGGTTTCCTATGTTACACGTAGTAAGAACCCACAGAATATGAACCAATTGCTTGTCCTTCCATGCATGTCAATGATCAGACACCGTGGGAGAGCAAGAGCCGTCGTGAAGCCTAGTATGTGACCTAGGAACCGACTCTCCTTCTGGGGTTTCGGCAACAAAGTCGCTGGGTGTTCTTGGCGGTTCATCGAGTGTCTGTGTGGAGGTCTCCTCTAAGATTTGGGATCCTCCGCCGTATCGTAGTGACTGTGTCGTCGACACTCGGGTAAGAGGGCTTGGGGGGTCAGCAGTGGAGCGGCCCTAGGCCGGCCGCGGTGCCGTAGCGAGACAAAGCTACTGGCACGATAAAAGTCTCTCGGGACTTGGGCGCGATGGTCGGTACGCGCCGGGCCTGGTGGCGCAGCTTAGATTTATATCATAATACTGTGTGGATAGTTCACAGTGTGTACAATGCAATGAGGTTGCAAATCTTCTCCGATTCATCTCCTTATGTATTCCATGCCTTCACTATCAAATAGGACCATTTTGGTCCAAATAACATTATCGCATTGTTCAGCTGATCAGTTAACCTGAATGTTATCCCAATGTAATCTTTTTAAACTTTGTTGAGGAGATAAAATTGCTTTTTTCCGGAAATTCCAGTATTTAAACCAAATACTTGCAGCCTGCGCCGAACAATCATTGCATTCAACATCACAATGGCTTGCACGATTTCACCTTGCATACATCCAGATGATTTACTTCTCTCACCTATGCACAGGCTCTTAATTTTTCGATGATCACTTGCTCTTGTACATCTTTTCATACCTTTACCAGTTTGGTGTTTCAGTGACATAGTATCTTAGACGGCTTTAAAGTTTTAAAAATTTAGAACTGCCACCATTGGTTACATTTTCACCAATTTTCCTTCTAAGTTTATCATAACGGTAAGCTTGTTCACTTAATAGTACTATTTTACACCGCTTTCCAGGCGACACGTCAACTCTTTGCGCCATTTCTTTAATTTTCTTATGTTTTACATACTACTCTAATATCAGTCGCATAAAACATTGGAAAATGTTTATCTCACAGCCTTGAAATATCCTCCAAATCATGACAACAACATTTGAATCCTACTATTACTTGATTAATGCACTGCCAAAACAAAATGTCATCTTATTGGTTCTCTAAACACTGATGATCATTGGCTGTATTCAGATAAATGAAAGCAACATCATTTTATGCAAAGAAAGTTGTGCTTCTTTTTTTAGGTTATTTGTCTATGTGTTTTGATCAAATACAAATAATTAAACAGAATGTATCTTATTACATTATGGAATAAATTATATTTCCATTGCTTTATAACGTTATGGTATTACGTAAACCAAAATTGATGTAATGAACAATCGAAATTCAAAAATTCACTTTTTCAAAAAGATTTCCACAAAGTTGACCGCTACTGTTTATCCAAATTGTTTATTTACTGTTTAACAAGAGCCCCGTGGTTTGCAGAATCATATAAAGGTCAAATAGAAAAAAATATTTTGATGGAAAACTAAAATAAAATTTGTGAAATGACCATATAGCGAAGTAATTCTTAGTTGAGTGACATTAACTTTTAAAATTATGCTTGCATTTAGGTAAAATGTATATACGAAAGTTGAACTAATATTTTAAAATTATATATATGTATCTAATATATATATATATTATATTGCCAAAGGTGACCGGTCACTTGCAATTTTAGACGTTTTGTTAACTATCTAGAAAAATACATGAGGAATTAACCTGAAACTGCAGGTGTGTAAACAGTATAGTATAGGTTATATATTTCCGCGAAGATTTTTTCACGAAACCCCATAGGGGACTGTCAACAAATTGAAAAAGAACGAATATCTTTTGGATTATCCTGTAAAAACTAATGTAGCAAAAGCGTTCAAACTCGAGATTATTAACAAGTGGCTTATTGTAATATACTGTGTTCATTTGTATGAGTATAGCATATATACTCGGTGAGAAATTAAGGTTTTTATAAAAACAGTCCCAAATTTCAAAAAGTTTTTTGCTTATAATTTGCAGAGTTCTTAATATAAAAAAAGTTATTTTGAGAAAATATGTCAAATAACATTGTACACAATACTCTGCAATCGGAATTAAAAAATAATAAAAATTGAAAAATGAGCAGGTTTATTAAAAATGTTTCACTGCGCATGCGCGAATGCAATCAAAATATAATATGCATAATGTATTAGGTATGTATATAGAGCAACTTTTGTGAAAGTCTCACAATCATAGCTTGAAAATTCTGAAAATTATCGTCGATAGAATAAGCTCGAAATCCGTTGTTCCCAAAAAGAAGCAAAAAGATGAGGGGTTGTATCAAATATCTGTTGATTAGTGCCAAGATAGCGTACACAATATTGCACGAACTATTATATTTGGGTACAACCCCTGATCTTTTTGCTTCCTTTTGGGAACAACGAATTTCGAGCTTATTCTATCGACGACAATTTTCAGAATTTTCAAGCTATGATTTTGAGACATTCACAAAAGTTGCTCTTTATACTTAGCTAATACATTATGCATATTATAATTTGATTGCATTCGCGCATGCGCAGTGAAACAATTTTTAGTAAACCTGCTCATTTTTCATCCCATTTTTATTATTTTTTAATTCCGATTGCAGAGTATTATGTACAATGTTGTTTAACATATTTTCTCAAAATAACTTTTTTTATATTAAGAGCTCTGCAAATTATAAGCAAAAAACTTGGTGAAATTTGGGACTGTTTTTATAAAAACCTTACTTTCTCTCCGAGTATACATGCTATACTCATACAAATGAACACAGTATATTACAATAAGCCACTTGTTAATAATCACGAGTTTGAACACCTTTGCTACATTAGTTTTTACAGGGTTATCCGAAATATATTCGTTCTTTTTCAATTTGTTGACAGTCCCCTATGGGGTTTCGTGAAAAGATCTTCGCGGAAATATATAACCTATACAACACTGTTTACACACCTGCAGTTTCAGGTTAATTCCTCATGTATTTTTTTAGATAGTTAACAAAACGTCTAAAATCGCAAGTGACCGGTCACCTTTGGCAATATAGTGTATGTGTCTTAGCTTGTATCTTAGCATCTTATATATATGTATCTTAGCATGATTAATATGCATTTGTAATCAAAAGATAAACACGTTGATACATTTTATCAAAAAATTTAATATATGTGAATATCAGTAAATAATTTAACACGGTTTGAGCATTCAATGAAGTAAATTTTATTAATAAGATCTCGTTTAACGAAATTTACTTTTTAAGTTACCGGAAACAAATACGAAAATTTAAATTATTTATAATTGCATTAAATAATTTGTTGACTTTTAAAGCTTCAAATCAATATTTTTTTATTTTTTTACTTAATTATAAGTATAGGGTAGAGATATTGAAGCCGTTTATTTTACTCTTTAAATAAAAATGTGTTACCTGAAACATGCGTTAACTAATATAAAGAAATTCATTTCGGATTTTAAAAAAGATGAAATTCATAATTTTTAAAGTAACGATTTAATTTCAGAAGGAATAACTAATACCCTTCGTTTGCTTTTTTTAAAATCAAATCGTCTTTAAATGAAATTCAGTAAAATAATATTTTAGAGATTCATTTCTCTGATTAATAATCATTTATTAATAATTCTTACTTTTGTGTGATTTTTCTCCAGATTAATTAAAGCTTTTTTTTATTGTTAACAAATATAGATTTATTTCAAACGCAGTTGAAGTGGAAAAGTCAAGTGGTATAGTAATTATTTTGCAGTCAGACTTTTTCTTTGTTAATTTTTTTTATATTTTAATCAGCAGTAAAAATGTATCTATATCTTAAAGCTTATTTAAAAGAGCAGAATAACTAGTATTTTGGTCAAGCAGAATTGTTGGAGCTATGTTGTAAAGACGCATTAAAAAAGAAACAATCATGTGCCAAGCATAGATTATGAAATACATTCAGAAAACTGTAACAAAACTTCACAGTATAATATGGTGAAAGATGATGCCTAAGTAAACTAGTCGGATGTGGCAATCCCAAAACATTCTACTATCTTATACAGGTTTCACATACACCGAAAACGAATAGTACCAATCTATATCAAGATCTAACCTAATCTAAAGTTTTATTAATTTCCGTGCAATAGTTCTCGAGCTATGACTATAGCTAAAATCATGTAAGCACTCCCAAATGCAGCACAGAAGAGCCAGCTTTCGGGAGATTCACACTAAAACCTATTTAACAACAACTTACATCAATATCTAACTGAACCTGAAGTTTGATGAACATCTATGCATTAGTTCTTGATATCTAGCTATCGTAAAAATCATGCAAAATGTAACATAGCAGCGCCACCTGTTGAGCTATGTACACCGAAAACGTAATCATCGTCTATTTATGCCATGGTCTAAAAGAATCTGAAGTTTGATGAAATTGTAGATACATATCTATCGTAAAAATTGTGAATATTGCAGCATAGAATCTCCACCTTTTGGGCGATTTCCACCAAAAATAAATCTGCTCTAATTTATATCAAGATCTAACTGAATCGAAAGTTTTATTAAATACCTTGCATCAGTTCTTGTGATAGAGCGCCCACAAAATTTTTGTTACATACAGACACACACACTCAAACACACATACACACAGACAGACAGACGCACAGACAGACATTTTCCTAAAACAGTCAAATCGTGTTCAGGACCTTCTAAAACTTATAAATCCGTCGAAAACCGGAAGTCGAAATTTTTCATGAATCCAATACTTCTTTGATAGACGAAAGGAACAGGTTCAACTATGTAAGGACTTCACCAGTCCCACCCAGTAACGCACATCTGACATCATCCGCCATACATACCAGCGAAGATTGTCAAAGGGTTACATTTCTACCCAATTCTTCTGGGATACAATAGTTTAGGTAATTCAGCTGTACATAAACAATATGTGATAAATCTTTATAACATGATACTCAGTGTCAAAGCTAACAATTTAACATCTGAGATGGAAATGCAAGTTTGTAATAAAGAGCTAATTTTGCGGGTTGCTAAAATATAAATTTTGATACTGGAGAAAATAAAAAAAAATGCGACTGAATTGCAGAAATGTGTAACGATTCTAAAATAATAAAGATCTAATTTTGCGGTTTCTTGAAATGCAACTTATGATGCTGGAAAAATATTTACAAAAATACGAGCTTATGAGAGAAACTATCAAGATTGTACTACTAAATATATCTAAGTAAACAAATCGAAAACGCATAGTACATTTGAAAACTCAATGTCAGCAATTAATGGTCGGAAAACGCATAGCACATTTGAAAACTCAATGTCAGCAATCAATGGTCGGAAAACGGATAGCACATTTGAAAACTCAATGGTCGGAAAACTCATAGCACATTTGAAAACTCAATATCAGCAATCAATGGTCGGAAAGCGCATAACACATTTGAAAACTCAATGTCAGCAATCAATGGTCGGAAAACGCATAACACATTTGAAAACTCAATGTCAGGAATCAATGGTCGGAAAACGGATAGCACATTTGAAAACCCAATGTCAGCAATCAATGGTCGGAAAACTCATAGCACATTTGAAAACTCAATGTCAGCAATCAATTGTCGGAAAACGCATAGGACATTTGAAACTCAATGTCAGCAATCAACGGTCGGAAAACGCCTAGGACATTTGAAAACTCAATGTCAGCAATCAATGGTCGGAAAATGCGTAGGACATTTGAAAATTCAATGTCAGCAATGAATGGTCGGAAAGTGCATAGCACTGTTTAAAAGTCTCCTACAGAAAATTGCGCCAATAAATAAAAATGTATTCGAGATTTATTCTGCTGCCCTGTATATATGATCCGTGGAATTTTTATAACCAATAATATGCAAAAATGAATAAATTTAAAAACGCGTACCACAACTGAAAACGCACTTCCAGTAATAACTATTCTTGATAGACAGTACTGTAACATAATTATTTTGTGTGTCCCTGTAAATAAAGGACGAATTCTATGCATAGCTTATTCTATAGCAAGAATTTTGTAAAGTACCTCATTGATATATATATATCGATTTCAATATATTTGAAATAGTGTAACATTAATAAAGTACGCTTTTCCGCATAGACAGTAATGTAACGGAATTCTTTTCATTAAGTCTGTAAATGAGCTATAAATAATACTGTTCTATTTTCTAACATTTTTTGAAAGCGGTAAGATCCCTATAATTCAATATTCAAATCAGAATACAGAAAAGATATTACCTTTGGGTTCTTTGTGGAATGCAATGCGGGCCTTACTACATCTTGATGTCGTAATCCAATAATTATTACATACACTTCCATGGTGCTCTGTCCCCTACTCGCCAATCCCCGTTCTGACACCGCGAACATTAAAAACACTTTGATTTGATTAACTCTAAAACAATTACGGAAAATTGTATTATAATTAAACGACCAGTGGCGATCTGCTGTAACCGGGTTTCCATTCATTTTCCTTTGACTGAAGGATTTTAATGTCGAATCAACTGCTGTCGAAAAAGCTAAGAACTGTTTTCCTGATTGATTAAATAAGATCAATTAAACATTTAAAAATCATCTTTTGTAAAATCGTTAAGTAAACAATGTCGCTGCATTGGAGAATTTTATAACGATGCTATAGAAAATTGGTTACTTCTCCATAATCCCGTCAACTACTTTCAATAAAAGAAAAGAACTCTCGCCAAAATATATGATTTAATACCAAAAGTACATGATCATGGAGTTGGGTCGCAGTGGCGGCGTTAGGCGTTGGCGACGTCGGCAACCGCCGACGGCCTCGCAAAAAGTTTTTCAAGTTGTTAAAAATTTAGTTATTTAGTTATCCGTATTTATTTCCGTACGAGTGTAGTAGTATTTATTTAGAGTCGTCTGGCAACAGTATGAAAGTTAGGCAATTCCGCGTTCGATACTCTGGAAATCCCCGAATCGTTAATTTTTTCAACTTCATTCTATCATCTGTCACAAAACTGGGAGACTCGCATGTGCAAAACTTCTAACTTCTTTTCTTTTCATTACTAACATAATTTAAAAATTGGTTATTAGTTTATTTTAAAGAAGTTATATTTTTATACATTTATCATAGTGTTGTGATTTATTTCATACTAGCTGTAACTGGCCATACGTTGCTTTGGCCCAGCCTGGTTAAATAGAAAAGAAAGAAAAGAAAATGTGCACGTTTCTAATACGTTTAATTTTACAATGCTTGTGCGTATACAATATTTTTTGTTGTTCTATTGTCTGTGCAGATATAGAGATTGTCTGGTTTGCCGACACTCTAGAACAGGCAGCATATAAATAATTGTCCACGTGAGAAGCAATCCGTGTCTAGATCTAAAACGCACGATTTTAAAGATTGGCCCTGAGCTTTGTTGATGGTGACTGCAAACGCCAATCGAATTGGGAATTGCAATCTCTTTAATTTAAATGGCATATCCCTTGAAATCATAGGAATGCGATGATTGGGGACATCTTCACCTTTGAAAGGTCCTGTCAAGATTGTTGCTTCTAGGACGTTGCTCATTATTATTTTTTTAACTGCAAGTCGCTTGCAAAGCTTTGGCTGGTTGGTATTTCGTAATATGATAGTTGGCACGCCGATATTCAATTGCAGTACCTGCGGTGGCATCCCTGGCAGATCGAGTGCATTCAAAAATTCTGTTGGATAATTAACCGTTTCATCTGCTTCCACAACACTGTCGATGGATGTGACTGCCTCGCTTTGAATGTTATTTGATGTTACTGAATAATATTTTTAAGTTCTTAGACGTCTGTTTCCTGGGCCGCAAGAATAGCTCGTTCTCTCAGCCAATCGTGATTCTTATAATTTGTTTAAATATTGGAAAACACTTTTTCAAGCAATTATTCTTTTGACGTCACTAAATTATGAGGCAATGTTTAAATATTGGAAAACACTTTTTCAAGCAATTATTCTTTTGACGTCACTAAATTATGAGGCAATCCTGAGGTCAGATCAACCGGCACTTTACCGTTCCCAATTTCCAGCAATTGATGTGAGAATATCTCAGCTGATCGATCGTTTTGTAGCTGGACACGCATATTTGTAGTTAATTTTAAAGTCTTTACCTGTCGCCGCAAAGTAGAGTATTTCAGGCAAGCATTTATTTCGTCTGCTGGTGTCGATGAAGAATTACAGGTAACGGTTGCCTGAAATCTCCTGCAAGCAATATTAAAGTGTTCTCAAATAGTTTCCACGAAAAATCTTGCAATGATCGATCAAGAGCCTAGAGTGATTTTTTGTGCGCCATTGTGCATTCTTACCAAACAATAAGTGTGCATTTCTGCAATATTTTTCCCATTCCGGATGCTTTGGATATATTGCACGTGTGAGTTACAATGAATTGCATGTTCAATGGCAATTTCAAAGCGGAAGCAGTTCTTCTACCTGGTAGCAATGTCGCAGCTATTCCGGACGACGCAAGAGCTGTCTTTGGGATCGAACTGTTTCCAGAACCAATCTAATTAGGAACGCTTTACCAGTTCCTCCTGGTGCATCTAAGAGGAAGTTTTCTCAAATTCAATTATTGACAGTTTGCATTATTTGATCGTAAACTTTTTCTTTCAAAAGCGTTAGCTTAGGAATATTTGATTGCACATACGACAAAATATCACCCGTGTTGTAATTTTGTTCACAATGAAATTCTACATCGAACGAAGAAGCAGCAGATCGATTCGGTTATGGCATTTCCAATTGATTGATAACTTTGTTTCGCTTTCTAAGCACAAATCATCAATCATTATCAACGCTTCGTTGTAGATTTTTGCTGTGAAATATCCATGTTCATATTTCAATTTCGACGGAACATATCTTCAGCCATGTGCAATTTATATTTTTCCCATAACTCTGTTGGAGATGAAGGTGAGAATGTGGTAAATATGATTGCAAAAAACACAAACTAAATAAAAAAAGAAAAAAGAAAAATATTAAAAATATTAGCGAAATATTTCAGAAAAGTGCGTTGGTGCAAAATGGAGGAGGGGGGACGGTAGGTGCATAATATGAAAGAATGGTCAAAGGTCTTTCTAATGATATATCACATGATGGGTGTCGGAAAAAAAATAAAAAGTGTCCACGGATACTATCAATTGAAGCTGACGTAATCTTAAAAAAATTCAGTGAGGCGAAAAGCCGTAAAGTTCATCTATTTTAATTTCAGTTTGTGTAATTTTTGTCATTATTTGATTAGCAATAATACTTGTATAGTATACTCATAAAATTAGTGTATAATTATCATTAGTATACGATTCAGCTGATTTAACATTTTCGTTCTGATTGGAAAATGAAAGAGGCCTCGCAAAGCTGATGTCGCCGACGTCCATGTTTCGTCTAGCGCCGCCATTGTCGGGTCGCATTCAGTTGTCATCAGATGCGTTACACGTATTAGTTATTTCATCGAGGGATTTTTAATTCAACGTTTATTTGTTTTTTGTTTTTTTGGTACTCCTCCATTATCCCGTCGATCAATTTTCATTACAAAAAAAAAATAATAATAATAATAAAAAATATAACTATCGCCAAACTGTAATTCTAAATAAACAAATAGAAGAATTTTGCCATTGGAATCTCAAAAAAAATAAAAATAAATAAATAAATAAAATAAATAAATAAATAAATAAATAAATAAAAATAAATAAACAAATGAATAAAATACAAGAAATTCGGAAAAACCTCACTCAACAAAGTATCAATTATCAGTAAGGTTAAAGAATATAATTTACAATTTATTAATGAAAAAATAATTAAAATATTCTTGGATATTTATTTACATTATTTATCTTAACTATCCCTCTCGGCTGGTGAATAAATGTTTGTGCCGTAAGTTGAAACTGATCTGTTGTACGTAACTGTTCATTGCAACATTTTTCAATGCCTTTTCTTATTAACACTTTCCAACCTAGTTGAAAAGTGTTTATGACTTCGGTTTGTCTGCCCGTCTGCCGTATGGCCGTCTGGCCGTCTGCCGTCTGTTATCTATATTGTCGTTATCTATAGCATGTTTTCTATTTCAACTGAAGAGTGTAGCACTTATAGTTCTTTTACAGGGACACTCAAAAGAATTCCGTTACATTACGGTCTATGGGATAAATCATTTGCGGTTTATTTTAATCATGTTACAAAATTTCAAACACATTGTATTGATATATATCACTAAGGTGCATTACAAGAGGCTTACTACAGAATATTGTGTGTATAGCAGTCATCGTTCATTTACAGGGACACACAAAAGAATTATCTACTGTCTGTTAACAATAATTCCTGGAAGTGCATTTTAAGTTGCTGAACGCGATTTTAAATTTAACTCACTTTTTGTCTATTGCTTGGTGTGCATAAATTCTGTAGATCCTATACAGAACAGCACAAAAGTTCGCGAACACATTTCCGTTTATTGACAGAAACTCCAGAAGGAGAATTTTAAACTGTGCTACGCGTTTCCTAACTAAACTAAAATTTAGCATCCTATGAAGTATATATACAAATCTATAGATCCTATACAAGGCTGAATAAAAGTATTCGGATATTTTTCCGAATATTGTATATGTTGGAAATATATGTAGGAAATTCCTGAAATTACAATTTTAAATATGTTATGCGTTTTCCAAATTGTTTACTTAGATGTTATCTTTCAGCTTATTAAACGGTAATGCTTTGTAAAATTATTTTGGATTGGAAGCGTTGGAAAGTGTTACATAATCTATGCTTGACGCATGATTTTTCGCTCTTGTTTAATATTATGGCACTGCCGTTTAAGGATGCAATTGTTATTTTAATTAATGGACTAATTAATAAATTAGTAAAACATAATGAAAAAGATGTGTATATGTCGAATTCTAAACCACTTGATGCCATAACAAATCATAAAAAAAATTGAAATTCAATCCAAATTACATTCATTAGACAGTTTAAAAAAAAAAGAGATGTACGGTCTAATTTGCTACATATTACTTCTCTCTTTCCAAAAAAAAAAAACGTGATTGGCACGTACGTTAGAAGTAAAACTTCTAAAAGTCAATCTATATCATAAACAAAAATGTGTGCGTCAGTAGCATTGACGGCAGACGACCCTTTGAGACAGAGTGTCTCGCCAAACGACAGTAAATATACATATTAAACGAAAAAAAATTCCGGTAGTTGTTGTCAAACGATTAAGATTATATAGTACTCTGTTAAGTTTACATATTACGGAATGAACAAAATGGGAATTTGACACCTCTCTATCTCTTGTTCTATTTTTTCTTCAACACCATATATTAATCTTCATTTATTTATAAATAAAAATGTTTAAACTGCATCATGTTTTTTTCTCAACATAATAAATAAAGAAGACAGCTATAGTTTCTAAAACAATTAATTATCAGCTGTTTCATTCAGTAGATATTAGAATAAAGTAGTTAACCTGGTAGGTGGAAACAAGATTGCTACAACTGCTACAAATCACCTTATGGAGACAGCCGGTAATTAGTAACTGTCGAAACAATAATTAAGTTTTTTTTTACTCTTTATATGGAATAAATCAAGTTTTAATTGCACATTATGTCAATAAATAATATAATTTAATTTCTAACAACGAAAAGTAAAGAATGTCTCTTTTGCATTTAGTTAAAATATAACATTAACAAAAAATCTATATATATATATATATGTATTGTAGAAACTCGACAGAGTTTCTCGTCAAACAACAACAACAACAACAACAGTAAAATGAATATGAAACGAAAGAAATTCCCGACAATGCTTTCAAATGATTTTAAAATATTAAATAGTACTCTGTCTAGTTGCGGACTGAACAACATGGAAATTTGACATGTCTCTATCTCTTGTTTTATTGTTTCTTCTACACTTTTTATTAATCTTCATTTATTTATAAATAAAACGTTTTAAATTGCATCATGTATTTTTCTCAACATACTAAATCAAAAAGACTGCTAAAGTTTCCACAGCAATTATCAGCTGTTTCCTTCAGCAGATTAATAGATTAAAGCAGTTAACCTGATAAGGGGAAACAAGATTCTTGATCCGCATAATTATCCTCTGCTATAAATCACCTTATGAAGACAGTCGGTAATTAATAGCTGTTGGAACAATAATTGTTTCCTTTTTTAACTCTTTATATGGCATAAATCAAGTTCTAATTGTACATTATTTCAATAAATAATACAAATTCCGAAAAATAAAATCTAAAAAAAATATAATTTGAATTTAGTTAAAATAAGTTTAGTTAAGTTGAAGAATATATATATAAAAAAACTTAAATGAATATTAAATGAAAGAAATTCCCGATAATTGCTTTTAAATGATTTTAAAATATTAAATAGTAATCTGAAAAAAAAAACTAAAATGAATATTAAGTGAAAGAAATTCCCGACAATTGCTTTTAAATGATTTTAAAATATTAAATAATATTCTGTCTAGTTTTTATATTGCGGACTAAACAACATCATTGAGATACAACTAAATGTAAATATATTGCTTGAAAGTGCGTAAAAACATTCATAAAAACATTTAAAAGCACATTAAAGTCTTTTAAAAATTCCAAAACTTTTTCAACCGAAACTCGGTCATCATCAGTGGAAAAAAGTTTATCAGTTTTTCCACTGATGATGACCGAGTTTCGGTTGAAAACGTTTTGGAATTTTTAAAAGGACTTTAATGTGCTTTTAAATGTTTTTATGTATGTTTTTACGCACCTTCAAGCAATATATTTACATTTAGTTGTATCTTTATGAATTTTAGATATGTTGTTAAATTTCACATTTTTAAGTTTCAATCGCCACAATTCGTTTGAAAAATATAAATGTCAACCCTTTCAAAAAAATTAATTACGTGACTTCGAGACTTCGAATTCATGTTTTTTTTCATTCCCCCCCCCCCCCCCCCTTTATATGAACCTTTCATCCTCCGAACTAAAAACAACTATCATACTCTGTCATAATAATATCTGTCATGTGGATTAAATGCAATATTTAAAAAAAATAATTTCAAAATTAAACATGTTGTACACCTTCAAAATGTTAAAATATGCGAATGTTTCCAGAATCGGGTTTTTATCATGATTCAATACGTTCCTCAAACTCATATATTTACTGGTCTCTATTACTCATATTGATACTCGCTTTGCATTATTCTCAAACATTTGATAAATCCTTTAAACTTCCGATATGACGTCAGATTAATTTTTTTTTTATTCCCTAATGACGTGATATTAATGTGCTTTCTGTACATACACATACTCATACTCCTTGTATTATTGAGAAATCTTTGAACATTTCCATTTTATTACCCATATGACGTCATAATATATATTTTTTTTTCAATAGGTGAAACTTTTTATTTCATTTTCATTTTTCACGTGGAAATCTTTCAATAGAAAATTAATTATTGTAGAAATAATCTTATTGTGGAGTTTTAATTATTGGCAACAGTTATAATGAAAAAATTTTTAATTTAAGGGGAAAAGGCTGTTAATTTTTTTTTTTTTTTTTTTTTTTTATCTCTATTTATAAAAATAATACGATTTTTTCAAATTTTAACACATTGACGGACAGTAGGAACAAGTGAAGTTCGAAAATTTACACCATATGTTTTTGTAATTTTTGGAATATTAGAAGTATAGTTTTACTCTTTCTGCTTAAATAAACTTAATTTTGATTAATTCAGCACCTTTAATTAGGTTGCACTACTCCCTTTACAACCATGTTAGGGTGGCTAGTGGTCAGGGAAAGTGCGACAATACAGTAAAAAAAAGTGATAAACACCAGAATATTCTTATAGAAAAATTTATCTTGATTATTCGATCAAATAATCAATTTGAATTTTTCTATAAGAATATACTGGTAAATATAATTTTTTTACTGTATTTTTCCCTGACCACTAGCCACCCTGCACGTGCATACTGAAGCTGCAACTCGTATAACAGGTGGAAAACGAACTTCAATCTAAAAAATTGTTTCCTAAACATGACACTGGGCTTCTACTTGTACGCCGGTAAATGCACATTTGTGCTGCTATAGTCGTAGTGTCTAAAAACGACCGTTTCGTTTTGGGCGGCTATTGCCGTCATGCCACATAGTGAACTTCGCTTTGACGGCTATAGCCGCAAGTGTCCGTCAACGTGTTAATATTTTGAGATTCATAGCATTTATTCAGTTATATATATACACAAAGTTTCAACTCTGTAAGTTTTATAGGTTCTGTAAACGGCTCTGTGACGAACAGACAACGGAGCGAGAGTAATAGGGTTTCGTGAGATGAACGAAACCCTAAAAAGAGCCATGCTCATTTCGCTCATAGCAGACGATAAAATTCATTTCACTGAAATAATAAGGATGATTTTTTTACATTGTGAAACTAGTTCCAAAACGAACGGACCTCATTTGTCACGTTTAACGTACAATTTCCAACTTGTTTTTAATTGCGGTGTACACGCCAATCGTATATATCATTTATCCTGTCAACATCCCTTTTTCTAAGAAAATACGAAACGCAGAACGCCAAATGAGATATAATATGAAAAGATTTTGAACAACTCGCCAAAACTACAAGCGCAGTATATGGAACTTTTCCATTTTTCTGTTTTGTATACATGTATTTTAAATTGTAATTTCAGTTGGGAATGAGATTTTTACCATTTCATCTGTGCTTCCGGAAATATTAAACAAGAACGAAAAATCATGCGTCAAGCATAGATTATGTAACACTTTCCAACGCTTCCAAAATTATCTTACAAATCATTACCGTTTAATAAGCTGAAAGACAACATCTAAGTAAACAATTTGGAAAACGCATAACATATTTAAAAACGTAATTTCAGGAATTTCCAACATATATTTCCAACATATACAATATTCGGAAAAATATCCGAATACTTTTATTCAGCCCTGTATATGATCTATAGATTTGTATATGTACTACATTGGATGCTAAATTTTAGTTTAGTTAGGAAACGCGCATCACAATTTAAAATTCTCCTTCTGGAGTTTCTGTCAATAAACGGAAATGTGTTCGCGAACTTTTGTGCTGCCCTGTATATGAAATACAGAAATTATACACACCAAGTAATACACCAAAAGTGAGTTAAATTTAAAATCGCGTTCATTAACTTAAAACGCACTTCCAGGATTTATTGTTAATAGACAGTAGAGAATTATTTTGTGTGTCCCTGTAAATGTACGATGACTGCTATACACACAATATTCTGTAGTAAGCCTCTTGTAATGCACCTTAGTGATATATATAAATTTCAATGCGTTTAAAATAGTGAAACATAATTTAATTAAACTGCAAACGATTTTTCTCCATAGACGTAATGTAACGGAAGTCTCTTGACTGTCCCTGTAAAGTAACTATAAGTGCTATGCACACCCTATTCCATATTAAGCTTCTTGTAATGCACCTTAGGGATATGTATCAATTACAATGTATTTGAAATTGTGTAACATCATTAAAATAAACCGCAAATGTTTTTCCCCATAGACCGTAATGTAACGGAATTCTTTTGAGCGTCCCTGCAAAAAAACTATAAGAGCTACACACTTCAGTTGAAATAGGGAACATGCTATAGATAACGACAATAACATATAAAAATTTCAGCGCAATCCGAGCATATTTATGCGAGTTAGAGCACGGACAGACGGCAGACGGCAGACGGCAGACGGCCATACGGCCAGACAAACCGAAGTCATAAACACTTTTCTACTAGGTTGGAATGTGTTAAAAATTAAAAAAATATTTCTATAAAGCGTATAATGTTTTGCCTTTTTATACGGACCGGACGACTTCTCCATTTAATATTTTAAATGTTATGGTACTTCTACATTATCCTTTCGACCGCTTTTCATAACAAAAGCTATTGCCAAACTATAAGATTTAATATGCATGATCCTTCTGTCAAATTCACTTGACGTCAGAATCGTAAACACGTGTTTGATATGTCATTAATTGGTTTGTAATTCGACATTTACCTGTATTTTTTATTATGTTTTACTGATTTATTACTTATTTCGTTAATTAAAATAACAAATGCGTCCTTAAACGGAGGTGCCCTGATATTAAACGAAAAAAAGCTTTGAAAAATTGTTGTGATGAATATTTACGTACGAATAATTTCAACTGACGTCACAAACATCTATCTATTCACTAGCCGCCGAGAGTGATAATTAAGAACAATTATGTAAATAAATAAATATCCATGATTATTTTCTGTTTTCATTAATATATTGTAAAATTTATTGTTTAAACATGTTGATAGTTGATACTTTGGTGAGTGGGGCTTTTCTGAATTTCTTGTTTTATTTATTTATTTATATTTATTTATATTATTATTTTGAGATTTCAATGGCGACAGTCTTCCATTTTTTTTTAATTGGCGTTACATTTTGGCGATCGCTTTTTTTTTTTTATGAAAAGTGGTTGACGGGATAGTAAGAATTGTTTTTAATTTAGACACACGGAATAAAAAAGCTACTATTGGTGAGATTTGCGTCAAATCTCTAATACTAAGTTATTGCGGGTTTTTTCTTTAAAAAAGAAAAAAATTCCAAATTAATTTTCCATTTTTATTAAATTGAAATATGTTTTATTGTACTGAATGTTAGTGCGTGCATATTTTTCTGCTTCATGTACTTCATGAACTTTTGAAATCTGATTGTCTACGAAAAACTCCCGCTGTGAAAATTACGTACGCACTAAATTTTCGTGACGTATGTACTTTAATTGTGCTTTTTTATCTATTTTTAAATATAATTCAAAAACGGTTTGAAATTTATTCTTGGTAATAAATAGGTGTCGTTGTCACCTTTATAGATACCTGCTGTGAAAATTGGAACGACATCCATCAAATATTTTTTGAGTTATTCTTGACGAAAGATTTTAATATCCATCGTAGCTATACATGGATCAAAGTAATACTGCGCTGTGTATGAGTCTTCGTGTTCACTCAGACAATAATAGCGCAATGGCGTTCGCATTGTATTCAGAAATGCGGAAGAGCTTTCCCGGTGAAGGTCCATATTACTTTAAAATACAAGGTTGAATTCACCATTTCGTATGATTAAAGGTTCCTTTGAAAAATAAACCATCGCAGCTAGCCTGCTAGTTAAATGATAAAACAGTTTTTTTTTTCTTTACCAAAATATTTTATTCTTTATATTTTCTACTCATGGGTGTTTAAAAAGTTTAGCCATTACAGATTCATAGCTTGTTGGCAATATTTTGACAAGAGTGGTTTGTCGCATATTTAACTTCTTTATTTTTTTACTCATAAACAGTTATGACTATAAAGATTATTTGGCGATTAACCACCTGTATCCAATTAACAGAAAAATGCCTTAAACGTAATATGTAATTTTATAATTAAGTTATAAAAATATTGAAATGTTGTACTGGCATTGGAAATACACTTCTCTGCATAATTTGTATAATTTTAGCGTATGAAGAAAAATCTATAAAAATATATTTCATCGTTACATACAAAAAGCAAGTTAAGTTAAACAAGAAATATTTAAAAAAAAATTAAGTCAATTCCTACTTAGGTCAAAAAGAATTTTTTTTCCAGCGATCTACACGCTTCGCCACTGACGGTATTTATTCCTAAATTTATATCCTGCTAAATATATTATATATAAGAGATATATTTGAAATGTATTAAAAATTAAATAAAAAATAAATAGCTAAAATACCAAAAATTAATAGCTCGAAAAGTATTTCTCACAAAATTGTCAGACAAACTGCGTTAGAAAGGTAAAAAATTTTATTTTTCTTGATATAAATTTCAAATCTAATGATTATACCGTTTTTCAAATATTCAATTTCAAAAATTACCAAACTTCACAATGAAGTACCATAGCGAAATCGTCACGCGTAAAAAGATAATGAGGCTGTTCACGGGTGAAGATCGGGCGGCGCGCAGGCGAAGGAGAATATAAACATGGAGTGAGTCTATACTTTTGAACAGAAATGAAATATAAAAGTATAATTAATTATTTAAATTTAATGAATGAATTAATATTTGAAAAAACTGTATTAACATCAAGTGTCAACCACTACAAGTTTAAAAAAATGTATTTGAACTTGAGTGGATGAATAAAGAGGATTTTATTAACGATTGAAAATTTGAACAAGATATATAAATATATAGAGGGTGTGAGCTAATAGTCGGAATTGAATAAAAGAGTGTAAAAAGATTAACTGGATTTTAATTTGTTTCATCTCTAAAATATGCACAGTGATTTATATAATATTCTCTTATATAACATAAATAATTTAACTTAAATTAAAATGTACAATTTATAGTTCCAAAAGTCACCACTAGAGGGATATGTAGCGCTGTTTTTATTTTCGCTGAATTCTAAATCCCCCGTCTTGTTTAATTATCCTACAAAATGTCGTTCCATTCTCGTAATTAGATCGCTAACAACTCGCTGGTAATTTTCAAAACTTTCTATTTTAAAAGAACTCACTGACTTTAGAAGGGATCCTTCAATACAATAAATAATATACAGCTTTACGAACAAAGCAAAAATGTGTTTTCAAATAACAAGTGAAATAAAAATACATAGAATTGTGACTTTGATTTTGATTTTCTCCCTTTCTCTTTGAGAAATCAACCTATACAATATCAGCAATTTCTTTTTGAAATGACAGAAAAATGTAGACAATACATTTCTCATGTTGTCAACGAAAAGAATATCATTCGTAAGCATTAAATTCACTTAGACTGAAAAATGGTTTTCTAGATTTATATGGATGCTTATAGAAGGTATGTGACTTGATAATCTTTAAAAGATTTAATGTACAATAATTTCAGTCAGGAATATGAACAAAACAATTACAGGAAAAATCGTTAAGGAGAATGCCTACATTCTACTGATAATTTCTAAGAAAATTTTCAAAATTTCTTTTATTCTTCCGAATTGTTCAACTGGCATTTGGGATTCCGAAATTCCTTTATTTTAATTTTTATGTCCATTAGATTGAAAATCTAGTGACTGGGGGCCGCCGTAATACTTACCCATCATGGATATGCATAATATAAAATATGTAAATAAAACATGTGTAAACTACTTATAAAATGCATTGCAATTCGAATAAAATCGTGGCTTGATGGCGTTATACACTTTAAATGTTCTATTAATGAATTGCATAAAAGAAATATTCTTATAACTCCAAAAATGATAATTTTATTAGCTAACGGTTTAATGCGTCGGATTAAGCGCCTCATTTCCAATTGAAATATATATTTGAATTGAAATTTGGATGAAATACAGGATCATGAAAAATCGAAGAGTGTGGAAAAAAGGATTCCAAATATCTCGGCAACTCATTATCCGATCGACTTCATGCTGTATGCAAAATTTATGTTTCTTTGTTGTCTTTTAGATTCACTCCTTAAAATAAACAATTTCGAAAATTTTTATATACCTTTTATCAGAACGAATATTTCGAGAGTCCGAAAAAATACTTGGATAATCGAGGATACTGAAATTCAATAAGCTTCTTCCCATTATTACATACTAAGTACATACCAAATTTCAAGTCTATCTCAATTTGTTCGGAAGATAGAGCGTTTACAGACACACAGACACACAGACACACAGACGGGCAGTATTTTTTTTTCTAAAAATATGTTTTCCGCAATGTAATTCGTCAAAAATATTTTTCGATTTTTAAAACGATTACAAGATTTACCCTATACTACGTATGATGGGTAAGTAATAATGTCTCATTTAATAGAACAAAATTGAACTTTTAATAACTGGATGTTATACACTGTATAGACCAATATGTTACTTATTCTACGAAAATGACCCGGAATGAAAATATACATTAGCCTCCTGTGCAGTTACTCACGACTCCAAAAAGACGCTTTGCATTTAGAAACCTTAGAAACTAATATATTTTAGAGATTTAAAGAAGCAGTTATATAAGCAACGTTTCTTTTGCCGCCACTGATTTTCGGAAACGTTTCCAAGTGGCTTTTATAGAACCACTAGGGGACTAGGGGGGAGAGCCCGTTAGTCTCTCTATATTAAAAAAAAAGTAACCACCGCCGCCGCAGCCGCTGTCAATAAGGATTTTGTGCCTTGAAGCTTTTTCGGACAAATATCCAGAAAACTATTGGATACAAAAATTAAAAAATTGGTAGTTTTATAAAGAAATGTTCGATAAACACGCTGAAGCAGACAGTTTTTAAATCGGAGAATTATTTTAAGAGATATTTAACATTAAAGTTGGTCAAAATGGTTTTATTAAAAAAGTTTTATAGGAGCAAAAACTTTGCACCGGAATTTAACCATAATTTGTAAGGATATAGTTGGCAAGCTTGCGGTGTGCAGACTGCAATTATATTTTTAATTTGAGCAATTTTTTTGTGGTTATATTTAAATTTTTTATTCAAATTTTTCATTATTTTGAGGAAGATTTATTTCATACTAGCAAGCTACGCCCGCTGCGCTGGTCGGTTTCTACAAATGAACCTTGAATCAAACGAAATATATCTTTGCACGTTCAGAGTTGAAATAAATGGCGCATTAGCCTACTTTTTAGCATGATGTTGGCATAATGGAAAATTACCAAAATTATCAAAGAAATTTTGTTCCAAGTTGCGCCATTTCTCCGTAGACTCGATTATGGAATAAGTCCACTTTCAAAACATAGAATCAACTTAACCGTTTTTTAAGTTTTATTATTCGCCAAACAACAGCCGGTGACTCACGAAAAATGTCTGTAGACCCGATTATGTAATTTACCTATTTAATTAATGCATATGGTAACAAACTACACCTACTTTCCAATCAGGATCAATGGTTCGGCTAGATGTAAATAGCTCTGTCATTGTAGCGGTATATTAGTTTGACCTAGGAAATATTATCATAACATTCAATATTAGCAATATTTCTGACATTATTAATAGACCTCAGAGTGGTCCTTTTTTGGGCACAAATATATATTTTATATTATTCTCGTGATAGATTACTGAAACAATTGCAAGGAAATGTTAGTTAGACGCATGTCATAAACAGCCAAATATTGTTTCCATCGCATTATTCCTATTGCATTCCTTTCATTTAAAATATAAACCTCTTGCTCTTTTAATGTAAAATACATACATGTAAAATACACATATTATATACATTTAATACATATGCCTTTCACAATTTTCATTACAAATGCAAAAGAATAAAAAATAAGAAATAATGCTATAAACCAAAACAGTCTATTTCATCATCAAAGTATTGTTTCTAATTCAAACACGCAAAATATTAAATCTGCTATTGCCGAGAAAAAAATGCTATTGGTGAGATTTGCGCCCGGCTAACATAAAATTATGAAAACTCTCATCATGTAGCGGGACTGTTTATTAGAACTTTTTGAAAAGGCTAATATTTGATTAAAAAAAAAGGTCACCCGATTTTCGAATTTCCCCCTATAATTCTACAACTGAGCAACGAAAATGATACGTTATATAATAAAACATTCTTAAGAAAATTATCTAACTAACAGTGTAGGTTCCATCGAAATCCATTCGGCAGAATATTTTAAAAAGGCTAATCTTTCATAATCGGATTCATCTGATTATAGAACTTCCCATAATAATTCTATAACTAAGCTACGTAGAACCATATGTTATACAATGAAGCCTTCCCTGAAAAATTATCTTACAGAGTAAGTTCTATGAAAATCCATCCAGTAGAGCTCGAGTTATAAGCAGCCGGAAAGAAATTTCATATATAAGGTAGAAGTAAATAGAAGTATATTGCTATTATTATAACAAGGGCATCCAACCCGGGCTTCCCGGAATAAAGAATATATGTGAAAACCATTTTTTATTTTTTGTTATTGAAAACTAATAGATTTTTTACATTTAATAATTTTTCTTAGATTGGCCCGCTAACAACACCAAAGAAATCGCTAAAAATTTCGTTATCTGTAGCAGTTTTTTATTAATTCTGAGAATTTCAGCAGTTTTAAGCGCTTATTTCAATTACATGTCTGTTAAATTTGTTTTATTTATACTATTTTATTTATTCCTTAATGAGGTTTTCATTTCTTCATTGAATATTAGCTGGAGACAAATTCTGAACTTTTAATATTGTTTAAAGGGCAAACAGATTAATACTTTGAAATCGTCTGCAAGCGATAGAGATAAATTTCAAGCATGATGTTTTAAAAAATCTTATTTAAATGCTATAATAAATCAGTCAATTAAGATACAGTTTTCAAACAAATCGCATTTGAAAGTAGATTTTTTTCCCTGTATAACAGTGTAAAAATTAAAAATGTGCGATGTTTACAAATAAAAAAAATTGCTGTATCAAAAATCGCAAAACCGAAATTTCATCGTCAACTGTTGCCATTCGCAAAATGACGTCAGCGTTACGCACGGACACGTTTGTCCTTTATAATATAGATAGATAGATAGATTTACATTTGAATAAAAAAAGGGTACTTTTCGGTTAGCCGGGCGCCAGTGATTAGCATATATAAATATAAATATATAAATATATATATATATATATATATATATATATATATATATATATAAATTCATACATATAAGTGTATATATATATGTATGTATATATATTAGTGATGGGCCGATTCGAGATCTTTTAAGAATCGATACCTTATTTTTCGAAAACTTTTCAGAATCGAAATCAAAATCGATTCTTTGTATTCAAATGTAGTAGCACTAAGAACTACTCCAGACTTCCTTCAAACTAATAAATGAGAGGCGACATTTCGTCTGTTTCACTCTTCGAATGTTTATTCTACGTAAAATCGCTTGCCTTTTTAGGTAGATTTCGTAAGAAATACTACCTATTACATTCTCACATAAGTTGGAATTTTTGAACAATTTTTGCAGATCTACGCCGATTATGACTCCCAGAACCCAAAACCATCCCCAGTTTAAAACTTTATATATATATATATATATAAAGTTATATATATATATATATATATATATATATATATAAAGTTATATATATATATATATATATATATATATATATATATATATATATATATATATATATATATAAAGTTATATTTATATATATATATATATATATATATATATATATATATATATATATATATATATAAAGTTATATTTATATATATATATATATATATATAAAGTGTTATATATATACAGTGGCGGTCAAAAATTTCCGGCCAGCATAAAATTTTAGGTTAATTTGTAAGTATACCCATATGAAGAGGAATCTCAAAGTGATACTTATACATTTTATTGACACAATAGTTAGAAACTTATTTATGGAATAACAAATAAATATAAATAAATTTAATTGACAAAATTAAGTGCAAAGGAAAACGCACGTTCTCAAAAGTTTCCGGCCATCTTGGGAAGTTTGAAAAAAAATGGTGTTATAATAGAAAATAACAGTGATCAACAACATTTACAATTAGTATTTTATAGTCATACCTTTAGCAATAAGTACTGCGGCGCAGTGACTTGGCATCAGTTCAATGAACGGTTGAAGATCGTCTATGGTAAGTTTTGTCCACTCTTCTTGCAATTTTTGGGAATATTCTGCTGAATTAGAATATTTATAATTTCGCACATGTTTGTAAAGTTTGTTCCAAAGATTTTCTATTGGATTCAGATCAGGTGATTCGGTTGGCCATTTCAAAAGCGGATTTTTTTTTTGTGCGAAACGCACTTCCTGACGAGCTTGCATGTATGCTTACGGTCGTTATCATGCTAAAAAAAAAGTTGCGACCTCATTTTTTCCTCCAATAAGGCTGCAAATGTTCTTGCAAGCTATCTTTATACATTGCATTATTCATCTTGCGGCGGATTTCAATTAACGGACTGACACCTTTTCGAGAAAATGCTCCCCACAGTATAACGTGTCCTCCGCCATGCTTCATTGTAGGAATAACATATCTCGAATCATATCTTTTGTTTTAGGTCGTCGGACGTAGTGTCTGCCATCACTCCCAAAAAGGTTGAACTTCGATTCATCGGAAAATAGTACTTTTATCCAGTTTTCACTTGTCGAGTTCTTGTGTTCCTTCCAAACGCCAGTCGGGCCCGCTAATTTTTGTTTTTACGTATGAAAGGTTTTTTAACGCCGACTCTTCCATAAAGTCCTACGTCACGTAAGCATCTTGACACAGTAGACCGACTTATTTCAGCAATATTTTCACTCATTAAATCGCGGGATATTGCAGCGGAATTTTTATGTGGGCCATCAACTGCTTTTCTCCTGATAATTCTGTCCACAGGAATAGTCATTTTCCGGGGTCTCCCGGACCGTGGCAAGTCCTGAAGGCCATGGACATCTTTATATATATTTTAAAATATCGTTCACTGTAGATTTTCCGATCAATAACTTTGCTACAATCACACGAGAGGTTTAGCCGTTTAACGACAAACAAATCACTCGTATACGAACAACAATTGTTGAACTTTTCATTTTTGAATTTCAACTACTTTATTCACGTTGATTAATTAAGAAACATGGCCAAAAAAACACTTTACCGATAGCAAAAACTAATGAATGACGAATGGCCGGAAACTTTTGCACACGTGAATTTCGAATTCCTCCCCTTTGCATCAAGTGTCTTCAGTATCCAATCAAAATGATCACGTGGTCAGAGGTCATTTGCATATTCCTAACTTTTGGAGCATTTGCGCTTCTTCTTCGCTGAAACGGTCTGACAAACAAATCAAAGAAACTAACTTGCCGGAAACTTTTGACCGCCACTGTATATATATATATATATATATATATATGTCACTTTTTATGGACACGATAACTGGAAAAATTCTGCATAAATCTCTTCCAAACTGATACATAAAATCTAGAGGCATAAAATCTCGGTCAAGTTCGTTAATGGGCAGAATCGAACCAAGGGGGAGGGGAGCTTTTTGTGAAAACAGAAATAAAACATAATTTCTTAATTATTATACGTATCAAATCCGTTTAAAGTTATTATTACTTCTAGGAAAAGGGCCGAAAATTTTTGTATGAGATTTTTGATATCATTAAAAATGGCCCCAAGTGGCGGGGGGGGGGAAGGGGGGGGGTTAGAAGAAAAAAAATCATAGCTTCGTCAATTCACAAGATATCAAATCCGCTTAGATTTATTATTAATCCTCTTAATATTATCTAAAACTTTTATATTGACAAGTTTTTTATAGGACCAACCCTTATAGCAAAAAAAAAAAAAAAAAAAAAAAAAAAAAAAAAAAAAAATCCCTGCCGGCTCCGCCTGCAAATAAGTTAGGTTTCGAAGTGGGTGGTTCCCATCTGCCGTATCATGGCAAAAAGGTCATTTCTTTCGCAATTCCCAAGAAACAGGCGCCCCACGGTCTTTATCTTCGAAATCTACCTGTGCCTGTAGGCCGAGCCGTCAGGGATTTTTTTTTTATGATCACGTGTCAGATTCACATCAGTCTATTAGAAAAGTATGAGTAGCGCCTCTTTCAGCAAAAATTTTTCGTACAAACGCTTCTCTTTTGTTTATGATAACGTTTTATAATTTACAGCTGCAGAACAATTTATTTTCTTTTTAATGTTTTTGAGTTTTTATATAAATATTACGATTGTCATTAGAGAAAAAAAAAAAAAAAGACAAGAATTTTTTGTCAGGATGACTCTATCCTATTGAACCTTACACCACCGCCTCCCAGAGTAAGATAATTTTTTATTTTATTTTCCTGTTAATGTTCATGTGTTTCAAACTTATCTTAAAAAAGGGATTTAGGGTGACAAAGCCCTTTGAAGGAAAAAAGGACTGCTTCAATTTCCTTTTTAAAAACATGTTGGTAAAAAAAGGACATATTTATATTTAGTATTTCTTAATTGATAAATTCTTGTATTGCTATTTGTGTTGATATGTTTAAAAATTGTCTTGCATGATAACTCTGACAAAAAAATCTTAGTTTAGATTATTTCCTGTTTATATTCTGCAATTTTAAAAGCAAACTACGCTGTTGGCCAGTGCCACACGTGTTCCAAAATCTTGCCCGTCCCAAGATATAATTCTGCCGACGTCCATGTCTCTTAGTATTGCAAGTTATATCTTATTATTTTCTAAGATTTAGAAGGCGAAGAACCGGCCCTCCGCTGCTTACGCCCGTAAAAGTAAGCAATTTGTCTTTAATTAGCGAAATCAAGAATTTTTTTTCTTTTTTACGAACGTACAATTTTATTTTCCACTATCAGTAATTATTTAATCGTTATTTTTTTTAAAATTTAATAAAAAAAAATTATATTTACGATTTTTAAATACAAATTCACAGAATGTTATTCATTATAATCGTTTTCTCAAATTAAAATCCATATGATCGATTTAACTAAAATATATATATGTATATTACTTAAATTGATTGTACGCTTGAAAAAAAAAAAGTCCTTCCGGCCTGTACCGGGAGGAAAAGGTAGCTTTCCTATATCTTCGTTTTAAAATTTTAGCTAATGTTACATGAAAACAGCAAGTTAAAATGCAAAGAAACGTTTACAAAAGATTCGTTAATACTGAATTTGAATAAGAAATTCGCCAAATTATTGAACAATAGCCAAATTGGCTTCATTTATGAAGACTTATTTTGGTCGCCAATTTTGGCGAGAATTTGGCGGTAATGGATATGAATATATAGTTTTATGCGTATGATTGGGAAAATTATTACAACAATGAAAGAAAATAATTTGCGAGTAATCGCGTTAATGTGCTGTTTTGTTTCAAAATGTCAGCCACCCTAGAATTTCAAACTGCTCTATCTCAGCCATTTTTTAGGATAGAGGTAAACCAAAAAATGCTCTGGAATTCTTGTATCAATGCCTAACAGGTAATTAAAAAATAAATTTGAATTTTTAACTTTTTTGTATATTTATTTTAGTTTTAAATTTTTAAATGGCCGCCTTCTTGAAACAAAATGGCGGACCAAGCTGGCCAACGAACTCGGTCGAGACATTAGTGACCTTAATACACACAATTAGTTTCATCAAAATCGATTTATAAATACGTGCGTTATCGTATGACATAGGTCAGATATATATATATATATATATATATATATATCAACATTTGGACGGAGGGTGGTTTTGGGGTCTGGGGGTCATGATCGGTGAAAATATATCAAAATTTTCCGGAATTGCTTTCCTCCGAACGGCTGCAATAGGTAGCTTTATACTTTTTTGTATTGAAAGCTACCTAACATAATTTCAAAACTAAAATAGCGCTGATCATCCTGCTAACCGCAAAATTCCGGAGAAAAGTCTCAAACAGCGCCGAGTAGTCTAGTATTTGAATACTAGCATTCGCTGGCGCATCTTATGAAACCATGGAATACTCCAGCTATGAGAACTGAATACTGAATACAGTCGAAAACCGCAGTTTTCGTCGCCGATACAGATGCCAGATGACTTGTATTCGAATACTCCTGTCTGAAATCGAGACCACTTGAGAACTAGGCTGAATCGAGAACACAGACATTTTGTATTCGAACACTCCCATCACTAATATATATGTACCAGAGGGCCCGTGCGAAGATTTCGCACTGAAATCTAATATTTTTTAGGTACTTCTCTATTATCCCGTCGACCACTTTTCATAACAAAAAACTACCGCCAAACTGTAAGATTAAACGCCAAAAATGCAGTCCCATTTACTTGATGTCAGAATCATTATGCGTGTTTGTTACGTCATCTAGTGGTTTTACATTCGACATTTGCGTGTATTTTTCATTATGTTTTACGGATTTAGTAGTTATTTTATTAATTAAAATATCAATTGTGTCCTTAAATTCTTATATTTTATTTATTTATTTATTTTTTGATATTCCAATGGCAACGTTCTCCCGTTTATTTGGCGATAGTTTTTTGTTATGAAAAGTGGTCGACGGGATAATAGAGAAGTATCATTTTTTATCAATATGTAATAGTTATTAGATGCAGGTTTAAACTTCTAAAGAAAAAGCAAGGATAAAAATATCTGCAAACAACATTTAATTGTTAGTCAAGTCAGAAAAGCATCTAATTTATTCCATCAAAGATAGACTAAAAAGTGATCCAAGATTGCTAAAGGCACGCGCCAGAAAAAAAAAATTAACAATCGTATTTTGACTGCATTAGAGGATGACGTCTTCCGCTTCGAGAGAAACATGGGACTTAGAAATATAAATCTAAATATTTCAAGTTCAATTTCGCTTTTTAATCAAAAGTATAAAATAAACCCGTGCGGTGTTTTTTATAATAATTGCTATGAGCATCATATAATGTGGTATTTTATTTTTTTGGCAACAATATTTTGAGGAAAACCTTTCATTTCATTTATGAAAGCAATGCCGAATTAATTTTTAATTTTCAGCAAATTTTAATCATAAACATGGTTTAACGAATTGTTAAGTGGGCTATGTCAGAAGCCGGTTCTAAAACTTTTCATATGGTATCTCATTCGCTGTTCTGCGTTTCATATTTTCTGAGAAAAAGGGATGTTGACAGGAGAAATAATATATAAGGATATGTGTAGATATATATGGGTATATATATGTGTATGTGTGTGTATATATGCAGGTATATATATTACTGGCGACGGCTAACCGGAAAGTACCAAAATAAACTCCAAAAATGCTGTCGTACACTTGAAAAAACACCTTTTGGTTTAAAATCAAATTGTTTGGGGACAAAAATAAAATTAAAATCGCCAAAAACAAAAGATAAATAGGCAAATATTGTTTCAAAAGCAATCTTGCACATTGAATAATTTTTTAAGCGTTACGAACTTTTTATCATAATTAAATATTTTCGTTTATAATATTATCTCTCATCAAAACCGTTTTTCTTTTTTTTCTTTTCTTTGTCTTTCTTTCTTTAAAAAAAAAAATACAATTAGTAATGGTTTTTCCTTTTATTTTACGAGATCTATAACCATTTTAATTATTTCTGCAGTAAAAAAACACCTTTTGGCTTAAAATAAAATTGTTTGGGCTCAAAAGTAAAATCAAAATCGCCAAAAACAAAAGATACATCGCCATATACTGTTTCAATAACAATCTTGCCCATTGAATCTTTTTTTAAACTATACGAACTTTCCCAATCATGTTTAAATAAAACATTTTCGTTTTATAATATTATCTCTCATCAAAACTGTTTTTCTTTTTTTCTTTTTTTTAAAAAATACAATTAGCAACAGTTTTTTCTTTTATTTTACGAGATGTATAGCCTGTTCAATTCTATCTGCAACTATAATGATCGCCAAAAAATTAGCAATGGTAACCTTTTCGGCCAAAATAACAGAACTTTCTATCATAATTCTATAACTAATGTACGTAGAACAATGCGTATATACTAAAACCTTCCCTGAAAAATTATCTATCGAACAGCGCAAGTTCCATCAAAATCCTTTCAGCGGAACTCGAGTTATAAAGGAACGGAACGAAATTTCCGTTTGTGTTTTATATATATAGTAGATTTTATAAAATCCATTATTTGAATTGTTGCCAATTTATAAAATATCGCATATAATAATATTCCCTTTCAATTAAGAAATAATCAATTTTCTTAAACGGAATATCCGTTTTAGAATGCTATCAATTCTCAATTAAACATTTTCAGCTGCCTAATTGAATTTATATATGCAAGAGTTACAAATTAATTGTCGTTAATTTTAATGCTGTTAATTTATCATGTTTGTCTGTAAAATATGTTTGTTGAACATGAAAATGTTTACTTGAGAATTAACAGTATCCGAAAAATCTTTATTTCGGGTTGAGAAAACTGATAATTACACTATAAAACTACTCGGAAACATTTTCGAAAATCTGTGGCAGCACAAGGAAATTTGTTTTTATAAATGCTTCTTTAAATCTGGAAAGAAAATTGCTTTCTGAGATTTCTAAACATAAAGAACGCTTTCTGAAGTCGTGGGTAACTCTGTAACTCGTTATTATATATTTTCGTTAGTAGTTACGTTATATTTATCTAGATTAAGGTACGTTTGTATTTTTTAAAGTTAGTTACAGAGATAAATAATGTAAACATTGATTTTTTGTGATTTTTTAATACTTATTTATGCATACATATTAAAAAAAGAACTTTAAATGCTTTTTCGAAAAATTTGCTTTCTATTAGCTTTGTCATGATAACTAAAAATTCTTTAAAGATATGCTTGTAAAACGTTCTCGCATACATTTTTTAAAGTTTTAACAGAGAAACTAACTACAAATTAAGCTCTATGAAGAAAATTAATTTTTACAGACATTTAAATAGAAAAAACAAACTTTCTTAAACGCAAATTTTTACTTTTCCTACAAAATGTAACATATTTCAGTAATTTGTTTAAGTATTTCAAAAATTTTAGTTCATTGCACAGACAAATATCTCCATATAAATAGAGCTTAAAATATATTAAGTAGAACAGAGGGCTCTGCTGATGGTGTAAATTAAAAACAAGTGGGGAAGTGTGATCGAAGACCGCTCAAAGGGTTTCGTTTAATATTCCTTTAAAAACACTTTATCCTTTCTTTAATAAATCCAAATAAATTTCATTTAGCATCCAAAAAAAAAAAAAAAAAAAAAAACTCGTTTTTTGTTTTTTATAAAGTAAAAATTTACCGGTCTATTTTTTCGTTTTTTCGAGTATCCAAACCAGCCCGATAGCGGGGAAGCCCGCTATTATATTCTGTCATAATAATATCTGTCATGCGGACTAAATGCGATATAAAAAAGTAATTTCAAAATTAAACATGTTGACAAAATGTTAAAATATGCGAATATTTCCATAATCGAATTTTTTTCACGATTCAATATGTTTCTCAAACTCATATATTTACTATTTTCTATTACTCATATTGATACTCGCTTTGTATTATTCTCAAACATCTGAAAAATTCGTTTAACTTCCAATATGACGTCAGATTTTCGTTTTAATTCTCTAATGACGTGATATTAATCTGCTTTGTGTGCATACACATGCCGTGGGGGGGGGGGGTGTTGTTCATGTGCCCTTCAGAAAATAACTAATTAGGAGTACCACTATGCATCTTTCGAAATTCGTTTACTTAAGCTAGGAACTTAATTACAAATTTGACTTAAACTATTATTCGGAAATAGTGGTAACTTCTACTCATTAATTTAGTTTAATGCTATAAAGAGTGATTATTAATTTAATTATAATGTTTGGAATCACTTGCGTCGAAATCGGAAAAATAGTTGCTGAGATATGGAAACGGAGCATAGTTAGAGAAAAAACCTTGAAGGAAGTCCCGGTGCGGCCCTTCAGCAAATGACTAATTAGGAGGACCACTATGCATCTTTCAAAATTCGTTCGTTTGCTTAAGCTTTGAACTTAATTACAAATTTGGTTTAAACTATTATTCGTAAATAGTGGTAACCGCTACTCATAAATTTAGTTTGATGCTATAAAGGGTGACTATTAAATTAATTATAATGTTTTAAATCACTTGCGTTGGAATCGGAAAGATAGTTGCTGAGATATGTAAACGGAGCATAGTTAGAGAAAAAAACCTTGAAGGGAGGGCCGGAGGGGAGGGGTTGTTCAAATGTCTATTAAATTAATTATAATGTTTGAAATCACTTGCGTTGAAATCGGAAAGATAGTTGCTGATATATGGAAACGGAGCAGAGTTAGAGAAAAAGCCTTGAAGGAGGGGCCGGGAGGGGGGTTGTTCAAGTGGCCTTCAGCAAATAACTAATTAGGAGGTTCACAATACATCTTTAAAGATTGATTCATTTGGTTAAGCTAGGAACTTAATTTGAAATTTGGCTTCGACTATTATTCGGAAATTCTGGCTTTCTCGAAATCGTATCGTTATTTATGAATTCTTTCGGTATCTCGGCTTTCTAAAAATACACCTTGAAGCTTAAATGTAATTAGACCCTTGCCCCTCTTAATTTCCGCAAATATAAAAAAGAATCTGTTAAATAAAGTTTTCTGTATTAGCATTCTCCATCATAATAATAAATGTCATGTAAAAAAAAACTTAAACCCGACTAATTGTCATGAAGAGAAATGTGCCTCTTCAATCAGGGGGACGTATGTGTAATTTGTCATGTGCAAGTGGCGCGACATTCGCATGGCTCTACGCTGATAACTTCAATCCATATTGACACTATTTAGTTAGAAACCCTTATCTATGCATCGCTACTCTGGTTTATTTAATTACTTCTGTGAAGAATCGATGCAACCAACCAACCCAAGAGAAAAAGCGTATTTTTGATGATAGTTCTTTCTGAATATTAATTAATATTTCAGTAAATAATTGAAATATTAAAATTCTGAGACTCAGGTATACCAGGGGAGGGTTTGGACTACCTAAATCTAAATTTACTTTTAGGTGCGCTAAATTTTCCTAGCCATCGCAGACAGACACACAGAGCGATACTTTCTTTTATTAATATAGATAAATACATGTATAAAGAGTAAAATTATATTAAAAATTTATTTTCCTGAAAAAGAATTTTGCAAATGATGTATGAAATACAGATATGCTGTAGTGCGGAAAGGCGATACACTACGGTTATTTCTACTGCAGAAAGTTATACAGTTCCTGTACTTGTTTTGTCGGAAATTAAGCTCTCAACCAATCAGTAGTACCTGCCCTTGAATATAATTAAGTGGGGAATTATTATTAATTTTTAATACTTTCCAACATATTTAAATAGTATTTATGAATTCGGTTTGTCTGTCCATGCTCTAACTCGCGTAAATGTACTCTGATTGCAATGCAATTTATATTTGTTACTGAGCTTTATTATGGCATGTTTAGTATTGAAAATGAAGTACGCAGCATTGATAGTTCATTTACAGGGACACTCAAAAAATTCAGTTACATGACGGTCTATGGGGAAAAATCATTTGCGGTGTATTTTAATTATGTTACACTATTTTAAACATATTGAAATTGATATATATCATTGAGGGGCACTACAAGAGACTAATTATAGAATGTGGTGTGCACAGCACCTATAGTTCCTTTACAGGGATACTCAAAAGAATGCTGTTACATTAAGGTCTATGAAGAAAATTTGATTGCAGTTCATTTTAATAATGTTTCACTATTTCAAACGTATTGAAATATACGTATAATACGTGAAATAAACGTATTGAAATATTGATATATATCACTAACATTCTAAGAGGCTTACTATAGAATATTGTGGTATGGGTATAGCATGGGTATAGCAGAAAATGTGTATGTGAAGAATATGGGTATAGCATTCTTTCATTTAGAGGGAGACAAAAAATAATTCGTTTACAATACTATCTATGAACAATAAGTGCTGGAAGTGCGTTTTCAGTTGTGGTACGCGTTTTTAAATGTATTTAATTTTTTACCTTACTTGGTGTGTATAAATGATGCAGATCATATACAAGGCTGCACAAAAGAACTAAAACGCAGGACTAAATATATCGAATACATTTTGGTTTATTGACGGAAATTACTGAATAGGATTTTTTAACTCTGCTGTCTGTTTTCTAACTTAACTATATTTTAGCATACCATGCAGTATATAAACAAATCTATAGATTATTATATACAGGTATGCACAAAAGGATTGGGATATTTTTCCGACTATTGATGGTAATTGTTGAAATTAGGTTTTCAGATTTGTTATGCGTTATCCAAATTGTTTACTTTTGCACCAAATTTACCTTATGAAAGAATAATAGAAAGTCAAAACACTTTATCCTTTCTTTAATAAATCCAAATAAATTTCATTTAGCAACAACAAAAAAAAAGTTTTTTTTTTTTATAAAGTAAAAATTTACCGGTCTATTTTTTCGTTTTTTCGAATATCTATACCAGTCCGATAGTGGGCGAAGCCCGCTATTATATTCTGTCCTAATAACATCTGTCATGCGGACTAAATGCGATATTTAAAAAAATAAATTAAAAATTAAACAGGTTGTACAGCTTCAAAATGTTAAAATATGCGAATTTTTCCATAATCGGATTTTTATCACGATTCAATATGTTTCTCAAACTCATATATTTACTATTCTTTTTTACTCATATTGATACTCGCTTTGTATTATTCTCAAATATTTCAAAAATTCGTTAAACTTCCAATATGACGTCAGATTTTCTTTTTAATTCTCTAATGACGTGATATTAATCTGCTTTGTGTACATTCACATACTCATACTTCTTGTATTATTGAGGAATCTTAGAAATTGTTCGTTTTATTACCACTATGACGTCAATCAATTTTATTTCATATTTATCTTTTTTCAATTGGTGAAACTTTTTATTTCATTTTCATTTTTCATGTGGAAATCGTTCAATACAAAATTAATTATTGTAGAAAGAATTTCATTGTGGATTTTTAATTTTTGGCAACTGCTATAACGGAAAATGTTTAAATTTAATAGGAAAAGGCTGTTAGAATTTTTGTTTTTATCTCTATTTTTTAAAATAATAGGATTTTTTCAAATGTTAATATTTTGAACTTCATAGCTCGTATTCAGCTATATATACGCTAAATTTCAACTCTGAAAGTTACGTAGTTTCTGAGAATGGCTCTGTGACGGACAGACAACGGACCGGGAGTAATAGGGTTTCGTGTAATGAACGAAACCCTAAAATAGCCAAAAATCCCCTTCAAGTTTGTTTTAAAATGTAAATTGTTATAACTGTATTTTTAAGGAACTTTTGATTATATACAGGGGTGGCTTCAGCTCCCACAATGCTTTCAGCGCGGTGTCTCTGCGGATGGTAATTTTTAAAGAAATTATTTACTTTTAACTGAGTATTTTTAAAAAAATTCTGCCCTTTAATTTTTAGCGGCTCGATTAGTAGACCGAACTTGCCTTTTTTAAAAAAGACGGCTCTGGTTATACATTGCTTGTTATATTGAAAAATGTAGGATTCCTCGATTAGAAAAGGCGATATAAAAACGCACATACTGAATCTGGTTGATGAAAATAATACTGTTACGGGTTCGAAAGTAGCGCAGATTTATTGATAAGTAACACACATCTTTTGACTACACAAAATTTCTTTTAAAAAATGCTTACTTGTCATTTATAAGAACTTTTTTCATTTCATTTTATTTCATTAAAAAATATATTTTTGAAGTTTGTTTTCGAATTAATTTTTATTTTAATTACCTGCAATAATTTTTAAGTGTACAATGCAATAACCACGGTAATACAGATCAGTAAAAAAAATAATAATGATATACTACCACGCGAAATATACTGTTGTACAGTCGATACAATAAAACATTGGTACTGTTTTGCTATAATATTCATTTTACTGTAAAGTATTATCTCATCAAAAAGTCACCTGTAAATAATGCAGCCAAGTCTCGTAACTCATTTATCGTAAAAAGTAGTGAGATCGTATAAAGCCAAGTTTAACTATCTTATTACCTCTGAAATTTTCAGTCACAAATCACTCCTAGTCTCAACATCTTTAGTTAATTATTATTTTGTGACTTTTCAATTACGCAGCACAAGAATGTTATTACACTTTACTCTGTCAGGGGATGGGATGGAATAATTTAACTAAAGCAAATTATATACGCACAGGGAATTTATTACACCTTAATATGTTATAGTATAATTTGATTAAGACTAACTATATATATTACATTCTCGTGCTACGTAATTGCCAAGTCACAAAATAATAATTAACTAAAGATGTAGAGACTAGGAGTAATTTGTAAACGAAAATTTCAGAGTTAATAAGATAGTTAAACTTGGCTTTATACGATCTCACTACTTTTTACGATAAATGAGTTACGAGACTTGGCTGCAATTTTTACAGGTGACTTTTTGATGATAATTCACTTCTTTTTGTAAGTAATCCTCCTTTTCTTGATTTTGGGCTCTTTTTGGAGATCATCCACTGATTTTCGAAGAAGTTACCTTAAAGAAAATTCAGGTAACTGGGCAAGCACTAAGTTATGGGAGGGGGGAGTCAAAAGTACACTCAATTGCTTCCAGGAAAGGTGCTATCCATCTGAGATATTACTCGCAGCCTACATACTTGATATTTAGCACAAAAGTACTGTTTAGGATAAAAAGAAAGCTAAAATTAAAATTTCTGGAAATTTTCAATAAATCAAACTATATTCGATTTTTCGATTTTTTTTTTCGTTTTCTTTTGTCTTTTATTCCGGATTTTTAAATTTTTTCATACTTTGTATCCTAAACCCTACCTTTCTGCCAAATGTCAAGCTGGTAGGACTACAAAATCGAATTATTTTCAAACCTTCGACTTTTTATAAATTTATGATTTTTCGATTTTACTTCTAAGTTTCCTGATTGTAATGCCAATATAGTAATTCTTTTATCAGTCTTCTTAGGATCATTTAGGTTCAATTTAGAGATAAATCAAGTGAATCTTAGAGTCACCATGATTTTATTTAGAAAGGACTATCAAGCCATAACCAGCCAGTAATGTCGGGAGGAGAGGGGGAGCTGTGCAAATTTTTTTGGTGCTAACATCATTTAACAATCCATGTTTCATATGCAAATTAAATAGGGTATAACCTGTGAAAAAAAAAATGTCTATAAAGAAACCGTCCATAACGCAGCCGGTCTATAGCGGAACTTTTCTATATCGAAATTCGTAAACAAAAAGAAACAAGTTGGAAATTGTACGTCAAACGTTACAAACGAGGTGCGTTCGTACGCACGTTTTAGAATTAAATTCATGATATCCCGTGCGTAGAACGGGTTAAACAGCTAGTTAAGTATATATTTTATGACACTGTTCATACAAATATCTTAACTAGTTATATAAATATTCAGATATATATGTATCAGCTAGTTATTTAAATAGTCAGATCTTGATGATTTTTAATTCTGTGAAATGAATTATATCGTCTGCAGATTAATTTTTGTAATAAAATAAGTATCTCGGTCGCTTGACGATTTAACATCCATCGGAAGCTCCTATAACAGAAAAGCACAGATTTAAAAAAAAAATCAAATTTCTTAATAAATATTTTTATTAATATCTCCTAAAGTTTTGATTCGATTTTAATAAAATTTGAAATGTCTCGACAAAATTCTGCAAAGATAATATATTCTAAATTGCAAACCATTTGGTTGGGTAGTTTTTGCGTTGTTATATGCGGACAGACAGACAGACGGACGGACAGACAGACGGACAGACAGGCAGACAGACGGACGGACAGACGGACGGACAGACGGACGGACTAAGCGACGACTATAGGTGCTACGTATTTATATAATTACGAACGCACCTAAAAAAAGGCATAATCCGGGGAAAAAAACATAAAACAATTAGGGGCGGTGTACTAGGTAATAGGACAATTATCTTAAAACTCATGTTTCTAGAACTACAAAATCGAATTGTTTTCGAATTTTCGATTTTTTACAGATATTTCGATATTTCGATTTCATTTTCGAATTTTACAAATTTTTAAAAGTTTCTTTTTTGAATCGTAAATACTACCTTTGCACTACAATTTAAGTCTCTAAGACTACAAGAACGAATTATTTTCAATTTTTGGTTTTTTTTCGATTTTTTTTTCTAATTTCCGGATTTTTTCATTTTTCCATATTTTGTATCCTAAATACTACCTTTATTACAATTTTCAAGTTTCTAGCGCTACAAAATCGAATTATTTTCAAATTTTTGAACTTTTTTGATTTTTTGATTTTATTTTCGAATTTATTGTGTTTTAATTTTTCCTTTTTCTGTATCCTAAATGACTATAGTACCTTTACGCTGAATTTTCAGTTTCTAAAGCTACAGGATCGATTTTTTTTCAATTTTTCGAATTTTCCAGATTTTTTAATTTTTTTCTTTTTTTGTATCCTTTATTCCATATTTCAAGTTTCCAGCGCTACAAAATCGAATTATTTTCAAATTTTCGATTTTGTTGTATTATTTTCGAATTTATTGTGTTTTAATTTTTCCTTTTTCTGTATAACACTAAATTTACGCTGAATTTTTAGTTTTTAAAGCTACAAGATCATTTTTTTCCAGATTTTCTTAAATTTTCCCTTTTTTCTACCCTATATACTACCTTTATTCCAAATTTCAAGTTTTTAGCTCTAAAAAATCGATTTTTTTTCAAATTTTCGGGGTTTTTTTTCGATTTTTCGATTTTATTTTCGCTTTTTGTTGTGTTTTTAATTTTATTTCTTTTTCTGAATCCCTTTACACAAATTTTCTGTTTCAAAGACTACGAGATCGAATTATTTTCAATTTCTCATTTTTTTTTTCTAATTTTGCGGATTTTTTTTTTTTTGAATTTTTCGTGTTTTTAAATTTTTCCTTAAATAGCATACTAAATATTACCTTTATTCCAAATTTCAATTTTCTAGCGCTATAAAATCAAATTATTTTCAAATTTTCCGTATTTTTCAATTTTTTCAATTTTATTTTCGAATTTTATTGTATTTTTCATTTTACCTTATTCCGAATCCTAAAAACTATCCTTACGCCGAATTTTAAGTTTCTAAGGCTAAAAGATCAAATTAATTTCAATTTTTCATTTTTTTTTTTTACTTTTTTGACTTTTCGAATTTTGTTTTCGAATTTTCCGGATTTTTTCATTTTTTCTTATTTTATATCATAAATAATACCTTCGTTCCGAATTCCAAGTTTCTAGCGCAACAAAATCGGTATATTTTCAAAGTTTTGATTTTTTTCGATTTTTTTATTTTATTTTCGATTTTTATTGTGTTTTTGAAGTTTTTTTTTATTTTATTTTCTGAATTCTAAACACTACTTTTACATCAAATTTTAAGTTTCTAAGACTGCAAGATCGTATTATTTTCAATTTTCAATTTTGTTGGAATTTCGAATTGAATTTTCGAATGCTTTTTTTTCGAATTTTCTGGATTTTATATTTTTTTCTTTCTTTGTATCCTAAACACTACCTTTATTCCAACTTTCAAGTTTCTAGGCCTACGGGATCCACCTAATCTTTTTGATGTCGCGTGAGTGAGTGAGTGAGTGACAAAAAATCGAAACTTTCAGTTCATATATTGTTTGCACTAGAAAAGACAGAAATGTGAAATTTTAAATTTTGGTCTTATTTGCCACATACTCTATATAAATAAGTTTCAGGTTTTTGGGATACACTAGCTCAAATATATATGGGGAGGTCAAAAGCGCCCTGAGTTGCTTCCAGAAAAGGATGCTTAGGGATGCTTGGCGAGGAAAATTTCAACAAATCAATCTTTTTCATATATTTTTTTTTCGATTTTTTCAAATTTTCAATTTTTGTTTCAAATTTTCTGGATTTTAATTTTTTTTTTTTTTTATTCTAATTACTACCTATATTCCAAATTTCAAGTTTCTAGTTCTACAAAATCTAATTATTTTCAAATTTTCGATGTTTTTCGATTTTTTAATTTTATTTTGGGATTTTAATGTGTTTTTAATTTTTTCTTATTCTGAATTCCAAACACTACCTTTACGCCGAATTTTAAGTTTCTAAGGTTAAAAGATCAAATTATTTTAATTTTTTCAAATTTTTTCGAATTTTTCGAATTTTTTATTTTTTTTTCTAATTTTCTGGATTTTTAAAATTTTTTTCTTTTTTTTTTGTATCCTAAATGCTACTTTCATTCCAAATTTCAAGTTTCTAGCGCTAAAAAATCGAATTATTTCACATTTTCGATGTTTTTCGATTTTTCTGATTTTTAAATTTTATTTTCGATTTTTATTGTGTTTTTAATTTTTCCTTATTCTGAATTCCAAACACTACCTTTACGCCAAACTTTAAGTTTCTAACGTTAAAAGATCAAATTTTTGATTTTTTTTTCAATTTTTTTCGAATTTTTCGAATTTTTGAATTTTTTTTTCGAATTATCGGGATTTTTTTAATTTTTTTCTTTTGTTGTATCCTAAATACTACCTTTATTTCAAATTTCAAATTTCTAGCGCTATAAAATCGAAATATTTTCAAATTTTCGGCGTTTTTCGATTTTTTCGATTTTTATTGTGTTTTTATATTTTTTATTCTGAATTCCAAACACTAACTTTACGCCGAATTTTAAGTTTCTAAGGCTAAAAGATCAAATTATTTTCATATTTTCAAATTTTCTTTTCGAATTTTTCGAATTTTTGAAATTTGTTTTCGAATTTTCTGGATTTTTTAATTTATTTTCTTTTTCTGTATCCTAAATGCTACCTTTATTCCAAATTTGAAGTTTCTAGCGCAACAAAATCGGATTGTCTTCAAATTTTCGGGTTTTTTTCAATTTTTTCGATTTTTTCAATTTTGCTTTCGATTTTTTTTTTGTGTTTTTGATGTTTTATATTTCTGGATGCTAAACACTACCTTCACACCAAATTTTAAGTTTCTAAGACTACAAGATCGTATTATTTTCAATTTTCAATTTTGATGGAATTTGTTGAATTTTCGAATGTTTTTTTTTTTTTTTTTTTTTTTTTGAATTTTCTAGATTTTATAATTTTGCCTTTTTTTGTATCCTAAACCTACCTTTTTTTTTCAAATGTCAAGTTTCTAGGGCTACGCGATCTACCTAATCTTTATGATGACGCGTGAATGAGTGAGTGACAAAAAATCGAATGTTTGAGTTCATATATCGTCTGAACTAGAAAAGACAGAAAATTGTAATTTAAAATTTTGGTCCTGTGTGCCAAATACTCTAGAAAAACGAAGTTCCAGACTTTTGGGAAACTCCAACGCAGAGATATGGGGGGGGGGGAGAAAAAGTTATCCAGAAAAGGATGCTTACGGCTGTGCTTTCTCGACATAGCGGAGGCACTGCCGTGCCTCCAGATTTTACTCATATAAAACCAAAAATGTATAAAAGGGAAAACAAAATACTTATCAGATCTTTCTTCATAGGATTCCGTCTTCTGAATTTTTTAAACATAATATTTCAGAGAATTTTGGAAATAGTTTATTTACAACATGAACTGATTCTAAAATATGTTTCGAAATAGATAGAGAACGCAAACTCATTTTCTCTGCTGTTATCTGAAGTTGAATATATTTTTCTTTAAAGTTATTTTTAATTCAGTATAAATTTTGTTGTAACAACTGTAATGCTGTTATACATATAATTAAACAGAAAATTTGTTTTACAATACGCAAATGAGAATATATATATATTTCACTTGGATCAATTTCTCATGAAAAACTAGTCGGATGTGCCAATCCCAAAACTTTCTTCTATCTCAGTCATGTTAATACTTCAAAATTCGCTATCACATCGCCAATAAAATCAACATTTTTCGATATTCTGTTGTACGTCAGCTTCTTGCGAATCGTCGGGTTACCGGGATGCGATCAACTGATGTATACTAAACTACGAAAAGTCCTTCTGGCCTGAACCGACAGGAACAGATAGCCTCCCTATTTCTTGATTTTACGATTTTAGCTAATTTTACTGAAAAACACGAAGGTAAAATGCGTGGAACCTAATAAAAGAAGATTCAATCCCAGTTCTCGTCAACATTGAATTTGAATGAGAATATCGCCAAATTTGTCCTCTACAGCCAAGTTGGCTTCATTTATAGCATACTATTTTTGTCGCCAAACTTGGCGATATTTCGCCAACTGTCGCCAAGTTTGGCGAGAATTTGACGTTGGTGAATATAAATATATAGTGATAAGTATATAATAGGATTAATGGTTACAACAATGAAAGAAAATTTGCCGAAATCACGTTAAGTAAAACTCATAAATTAAATCCGTTTATGGATGAAATCTGCTGTCTTGTTTGAAAATGTCACCACCCTAAAATTTCAACCAGCCATTTTTTAAGATAGAGGCAAAACAAAAATTGTTCCGGATTCTCCGGATCAAGACCGAACATTTAACGAAAAAAACTTTTAGGATTTCTCATTTTTTTGCACATCTTTTTGAATTTGAAAATTTTAAATGGCTATCACAGCGCCCCCTTTCGCCGAAATATCCCCAAATTCTAATAGAACTTGCTTGCCATAGCCAAAAACATAGAAAAAAATGTGGTTCAATTTGAAGCATAACTTCATACACTTTTCGATGATACAATAGTGAAAATGGAACAAAAATATCGATCACAGCGCCCCCTTTCGTCGAAATATCGACAAATTCTAATAGAACCTGCTTGCCATAGTCGAAACTATAGAAAAAAAATGAGGTTCAATTCGAAGCATAACTACATGCAATTTTCGATGGTACAATGAAGACACACAGACGGACACACAGACATTTTGTAAAAACATGTTTTTCGGAATCTCTGACCCCTAAGACGTGTAAATCCGTCGTAAACCGGAAGTCGAAAAAATTTCGATTACAATACTTTCTTCTATTATAGATAGAAGAAAGTAAAAACTGGTTCAATTATCTGCATAACTTCATACACTTTTCGATGATACAATAGTGAAAATGGAACAAAAATATCGATCACAGCGCCCACTTTCGTCGAAATATCCCCAAATTCTAACATAACCTGCTTGCCATAGCCAAAAGCATAGAAAAAAATAGGTTTAATTTGAAGCATAACTTCATACACTTTTCGATGGTACAATAGTGAAAATGGAACAAAAATATCGATCACAGCGCCCCCTTTCTTCGAAATATCACCAAATTCTGATAGAATCTGCTTGCCATAGCCAAAAACATAGAAAAAAAAATAGGTTCAATTTGAAGCATAACTTCATACACTTTTCGATGGTACAATGAAAAGACACACAGACGGACAGACGGACAGACAGACATTTTGTAAAAACATGTTTTTCGGAATCTCTGACCCCTAAAACGTGTAAATTCGTCGCAAACCGGAAGTCGAAAAAAATTTCGATTACAATACTTTCTTCTATTATAGATAGAAGAAAGTAATAACTTATTAGACAAAGGATCAATACGAAAATATCCCATACATATTTCTAATCATGGTAGTACAGATAAGTAAAAAAATTATAATAATACTAGGGGGCACGGCCCCATGCGCACTTCGTGAGCCAACCCCACCCCCCTCCACCCAGCAATACGTGCTTCGTGGTCTCGCAGAAATCCACTGTTCACTTTTTTTTTTTTTATTGTGATGGCATTTTATTTTCGATAATAGATCAACACACAATAAAACTAACACTCGTTTATTTTAAAAAACATTTGCTTCCAATGCGTCTTTTCAAACAACAATTGTAATAGGCCCAGAGCAATGAATTTCCATGCCACGTTTTGATCGGCATCTGGATACGGCAACATATAACTGACCATGACTAAACAATGTTCCATCCACGTATATTCCACCACGGTCAAAACTCTGCTCTTGTGATTTATTTATAGTAATAGCAAATGCTAGAACTACAGGAAATTGTAGCATAAATGATAATCTGCTTAAGTTACTCTCTGCTGTATCCAGATTAATACGGAGAAGAAATGAAACTTCTCCAGAGTGATCCCCAATCATGATTTTACCGGCTATATAACGCTTATGCAATTTTACTATCTGTAATCTCATTTCATTACAGAGGCCATACTTAATACTTAGATTTCAAATAAGCATGACAACGGAACCTATTTTCAATTGTAATTTATGTACAGGGAATCCAGGAAAATTTAACGAATTTAAATATTTAATTTGATCTTTTAATTGAACATGGTTACCCTTTTGATCTACACCTCGATGTATAGTGGTATCTTATACTTCTGTAAATATGAACCTTTTGCTCGATCAAATTTATTATTTCGTTATTTAATACACGTACATCAGCATTATGACAGGTCAGTGTAATTCTATCTGATAAATATGCATTTGAGGAAATAGATGCGTCATAAGTATCTTGAATTATGTCTGAAGAATTCCAGGTATCTGCAATTTGTAACGTTTGATTGCTGCCACTACCAACGTATAATAACCAACTTCCATGTTCAATATCCGATGATCTCATATTTTTGTTAACTTAAATTGTGTGCAATTTGGCCATATAAGCGTGGATTTTAACGTGGAATTAATAATTTTTGAGGGTGAAACATACTTCAAAACAGGTAAAATTTGACGAAAATCTCCACTGAAAATTACAAATTTACCTTCAAAAGGTCTATTGTCATAAAAGAGATCTCGAAGTAATTCGTCAACCATTTCCATTGCTCTGCTTGGAACCATTGAAGCTACTTTGCAAATTATTACATCTGTTTCATATAAGTTCATTTTGTCATCACGATTATTCAAATAACATTTGGAATATGAATCTATTTCTATTAGCAATTTAAAGGGACGATGGGATGTTGTTCTTCCTGTCAACAATATGGAATCAATACCTGTCGACGCAACAGTGATAAATTTTTTCTCATTTGGACGCAAAAAATAGATTTGACAGATATAAAGGTATGTTTTGCCGGTTCTTCCAGGTCCATCAACAAAAAAAGTCTTTCATCACGTTTTGTCATTATCGTAGAGAATATCCAATCGAGTATAAGTAATTGATCCTTATTGAAATTTCTTATCATTTCTATACCTTTATGTAATTCCTGTTATACTCTTGAATTTCGTTATCTCTCTATCTGAATGAATTTCAAGTCTGTATTAGGATTGGGTAGATTAAAATGTTGCATGTAAAATTTTCATATTCTAATATTGAGGTTATATGCTGTAAAGCTTAGTATTCATGATTATTGTGAAATCCTTTGCAGATGTATTTTTTGTGTATTTCCGAAATATTCAAAGCTGTGATTGGTTGTTCCCCAGTAATATAAGTGCCGTAAAATAATCATTGTTGACTGGGCGTATTGAATTCAACAGTTTTACCAAATGTTTGAAAAAACAATAGCGTCAATGTATAATAAGTTCCTGGCTATTGCAGCTTCCCTGTAAGAAATGTATCGGGTTTCTTCATAAAGTTTTAGATTATTGTAACATGGAACAAGGTTTAATAATAGTTTCACGTGAAATCTTTCAGAATCTTTTGGGCTATCAGAACAGAACCCTTCCAATAATTTTGAATTTTTTGTCTCACTTAATACGTGTGTTTTTACGATTCATATTGTAGAATACCGGTATATTTTTATAAAGAATATTTCTAGCAGCAGGATCAACTTTTTTCAGTTCAAACTATGCTGTCAAAGCTGTTTTGTTTTTTCCTAAAGCTTCCTGCTCATTGCTTTCTTTGTAGACTACGTTATGTGGCAGATTCAATTAAACAGGGAATTTATAAATTGAATGTGATCTATCGTGTAATGTCATTTCTAATATTCTCCACGTTACTTCGTTAGGTCTCACATATCTACACCATCAACAAATGAAGTAATTTCTTCATTGATTATTTCAGTTTTATTATCTAACTTTTTTAAACTGACTTGACCTTTGTGGATATATATTTGTGAACATATTTAGTGTCTGATACTGAAGTACAATACTCCACATTGATGTGACAATCGTACTTCATTAAAAGGTAAGAATTATAAGGAACCACCTTCGTATTGTCCAATGCTGCCAACTGTCCACTCACTTTCCTGTTGTAATGATTTGCTTCTGATTTTTTTATTACTTCATTTATAATGTGGATATCCTTTTTCATTCATTTCATGTTTAGCACATAATCTTTTTGGGGAGCTTTTTAGAACATTCTAAGTTTTTACTTAAACACGGAGAATTATCTGTATGCGATTCGTGTAACATGTTTAATAAACTTTCCTTTCAACGTCCATTCCTCCGGTATCTCTTCCGATATGCAATTATCATTTTGTTCTGGAGAAAGCATTTGTGCATGTGGCAATCACGTTTCTGGAACTCTATCGTATACACATATGCACCTGCAGTGATAGTCCCAAATATTTTTAGCTTAGTATTTCTTATACTAGTGCTTTTAATTTTAAGTGAAATAATCTTGCAATAAGTAATGGGGTATCATACGATTCCATATTCATGCGCTTAAAGTTATTCACTTCTCTTTATTTCTGGCCAACAGTGATTACATGTCATGGTTACAAAAAGATCAGGCTTCAAATACTTTCTCACAATGGCCATTGTATCTTAATTTAACTGTTGCATATATATATATCTTGAGTTCAATATAAATGAATAGGGCAGAACAAATATGTAGCCCAGTTTTGCCCGATTCTGAAAATTGTTTGGGTTAATTAATGCACTTTTCCAGACATGATCCCTTAGAACCTGATAACCTGATATCTGATTCAAGCTTATTATTAGTCAGTATCGATAAAGAAATATTTCAGGTTTTCATCTTAAATATGACGTCATTATATATCTACTTTCATTATATACTGATATTTATGCTCCTTGTATTATTACAAATATTTGAAAATACATGTTTTATTTATGACGTAATATTTGCCCAAGCCAAGGCCGATCCTTTTCATAGTTCCATGGTCCAAGCGAAATCTTTTCTTAATAAAATAATTATTGTTCATTTTTCATTCTAATTATAACACAGTCTTTGACAGAAAATGTCTTCTCAACCTAACCGATATTCGTATTTCATGTATAATAACAAATACTCCATATTACCGTTTCAAATTTCATGGAAATTTATATTCTTTTGAAATCTTTTTAATTTTATTTTTTTACGTGGAAATCGTTCAATTGAAAAATAATTGTTGAAGAAAAATTATTATTCCATGTTTTTTATTTATTGGCCACGATAATGCTTAGCAATGTAAATGTTTACTTAAATTTTACAGAAAAAATATTCATTGATTCTCTATGATAATTATAAAATTTTTAATTATTAAGAAAATTATTTGAAAATAAAAATAAAATGAAGCCTATGTTCATTTCTGGGTTATAATCCACCTATATGCAAAGATACAGGGTCATTAAATCCTCCGTTTTGACGTTTACATTCACACGCACAATCATATTTATAATATTGTAATTAGGATGAGATTTCAAAAGAGTCATCTTTTAAAACTTTTAAAACTAAAAGAAATGTGAAAATAATATCCAGTTGCCAAACCACGATTTACAGTGTGTCTTGATTGTAATAATATACTTCACGCTCTGGAGCTTTAATTTCAATACTGGCATAGGGGAAATTATGTTACGAAATAATATTAAATCTTTAGGTTTTATCAACCAAAATGGAACTATTAACATTCGTCTTTTTTTTCAAGTAATCGAGTTATTTTTTTGTTTTAAGAATGAAAAAAGCTATTTCCCGCTATCCATGGCGTCCTTTTGGACATGGATAATTTTGCGTAGCGTATTATTGACATTTACGATCCATTTTCTTTTCAAACTTCTTTTTACATTTAAAAAAATTAAATTAGAAATACGGTATAGTTATAGTAACCGTGCGCAGACGATAAAACGCCAAGTATTGTTACCATACAAAAGAAAAAAAAAGAAAAAAAGTAAAGAAAAAAACCGAAGATCATTTTTTTTCAACATCAAAGCATATGCGCTTTATTTTCGATGTATGACGTCATATTTGCATGTTTCCCATAGTCACGCATATTGAAACCTTGTATTATTATCAAATCTAAATTTCTAGTAATGTTATTTAATCTTCTTTTTAATTCTTAAATTTTTCTTATTTCATTTTCATTTTTCACGTGAAAAAATTTCAATTGAAACTAAACTGATGAGTAAAAATTATTATTCCGGGTTTTTACTTAGGTTGGCAACGATAAAATGTTAGCAACGGTAAAGTAAATTTAACCATTTTAAAATTTTGTAAGGAAAAATTATCCATTTATTCTCTATGGAAATAATGAATTTTGAATTATTTGGAAAAATATTTGAATAAAATAAACAAAAATCAGCCTATGTTCATTCGCGGGTTATAATCAACCTATATACAAAAATACAGAGTAATTAAATTCTCCATTTTGACGCTGGCATCAGACAAACATTTGCACACAATCGGATTTATAATGTTATTAGGATTAGGATTAGGATTAGGATAGAATAGGATATGTTCGTTTCATATATCCGTATGGTTCCAAAGGTCTCATAATAACTCTCAAAATTTTTAAAATATTAAAAAGTAATAGTAATGAAATATTAATTTGTGTTAAATTTTAATGGCATTTCTCTAATATTCACAAAAGCGTTTACACAAATGACGTCCTTTCAACGAATTTATTCAAAATATTTCCAGTTCATGAATTAAAATGAATTCTTAGAAATTTGTATTTTTCTCGTTGAACCTTTTCAGCTTTATTAAACGCTTTTGTGAAAAGTTTTAATCACGATCTATAAGAGATAATTACTTGAGGAACTGAGTTTCGTCTTTAAATCATTTCCTGTAAGTAGGGGACAAGAAAATTTGTATTAAATGCAAGGAGCTCAAATGTGTTTTTGCTAACCTCCTTGGATAAAGGTAAAACTAAAAAAAGCTACGATGTATATATATATATATATATATATATATATATATATATATATATATATATATATATATATATATGTATATATATTTAACGTCAATGGAATTTATGTTAACAAGCCGATGTAGCTTATGTTCAAGCTGACAAACGATTTTTGGCTTTTTAAAATAAATAGATTCGTGAAGATCGAATAGGTGAAAAAGTTTTTAATTTCTTCGTATTTTCTTGAAAGACATAATTAAATCACAATAGTATTTTTACTATCTCTTTGAATAAAAGATAATTTCAATTTACAATTTGAATTTGAAAATGATGCTAAAACAGAAATTTAATAATTACTATCGTTTTCCCTTTTCCAACTTTTATCCACAAAAATGAAGTAATTTAGTTGTCATCATTACAGAAATGTTATTAAAAATTAGAAACAAAAATTAATATCTTGAAAACTAATTAAAATTTTAAAATTCTAAGACCACTTTTGACATCCACGGATCAATGTGGATAACTGGTGTTAATTTGATCGCCCAAAGTTCCATATTCTTGGAAGAATAGCTGAGAAATGTAATCAGTCGTTTCATAAAATCGTTCCATAAATTCGTTTCAGTAGGATTTAATATATATGGGGTAGATATTAACACGTGAAATTTACTGTTGTACAGGCGATATAATAAAATATTGACCGAGTTTTACGATAATATATTTTTTTCGTAAAGTAAGAGTACATATTTACAAATATAATACCAAACAGGAATAAAATTGAAAATAAAATCCTTACGTGTTTAGGATTTCTTTTCTTTTCTTTTCTTTCTTTTCTTTTCTTTTTTTTTAGAAACCCGTCTTTTGAATTTTTTAAACGTAATATTCCACAAAATTTTGGAACGGGTTTATTTACATCTAGAACTGATTCTAAATGATGTTTCGAAATCGAGAGAGAACGGCAAATCATTTTTTTATATCAGAGAATATCTGCTGTTAACTGATTCTAAATTATGTTTCGAAATAGATAAAAAACGGAAACTCATTTTTTATGCCAGAGAATATCTGTTGTTATCTGATTCTAAATTATGTTTCGAAATAGATAAAAAACGGTAACTCATTTTTTATGCCAGAGAATATCTGTTGTTATCTGATTCTAAATTATGTTTCGAAATAGATAAAAAACGGCAAATCATTTTTTATGTCAGACAGTATCTGCTGTTATCTGAAGTTAAGGATATTTTTCTTTAAAGTTATATTTTAATTCAGTATATATTTTGTTGTAACAACTGTAATGCCGTTATATATATAATTAAATAGCAAATTTGTTTTACAATGCACAAATGAGAATATATTTATGTATACATTTATATCTTGTCAGATAAAACAAAGTATATGAAGTGTCTATTCAGCTTTTATGTTTCGCTACACAAAGCACTAAATTATAATGTATTATAATTAGTTTTGCATACAAGTTCAAAATAATAAATTTTAGTTTTTATAACAAGAGGAAAAAATCATGCGTCAAGCTTAGATTATGAAACACTTTCCAAAACACCTAGAAAACTGTTACGAAACTTAACGATTAAATAAGATGAAAGAATATATGTAAGTCAACAGTTTAGAAAACATATACCTTTAAAAATCCAGTTTAAGCAGTTATATTCCACAGTTAATAAACTAGTGTGAGTATTTTGTGCCGCGCTGTATATGATCTGTAGACATTCATTTATATTTCATAGTATATTAAAAATCAGTTCAGTTAAAAAAAATCACGTTTAGCAATTTTCGCCAATAGATGGAAATGCACTCAAATCCCTGTATATTATCTAAAGAGTTTTGTACAAACACCATGCTAAAATTTTTTTCATGAAAAATACGTATACCACCTTTTAAAACACACTTCCAATAGCTACCAACCATAAAAAGTAATGTATCTTGCTCTTTGCGTACTCTGTATATGATTTTGTTTTATATACTTCAAACTTCTATTAGTATATTAAATATACACTAGTTTCCAAAAATTACGAAAAAATCGTAAAAAGAGCGACAACTCGTTCAATAAGAAACCAATCCGTATGAAATTTGCATATGTTGTTAAATAAAAGATGCTGAAAAAAATTACAAAATACAATTTAGTGGCGCTGCAATCGTATTGCGTCATCTGTGAGGAGCATAAATATGTACGCTAGAGAGTAAGGCTGCAGATGTCGCTATGAACGTGAGATAAGAAATCTGACAATAGCCAGTTCATTACATTGACCTCGAGGTATCATGTTACCACAGAACTACAATGTAGAGCCATTGGGAGACTGGTGGCAGGTCAAAAAGTCAGACAGAAATTGCCAGATGGCTAAATGTGAGTCCTTCACTGGTTTGGCCTCCAGAAGGTTCAGTCAAGGACGGGCAAAAGCTACGACAAATGCAGATGACCGATATTTGAGGGTATGTGTACGAAAGAATAGAATACATCCCCATCTCATCTTATAGTCTCTCTTACTGGAGCCACTGTAAGTTTAGTGTCAACGTCTACTGTGCGTAGATGGCTTTACGAAGGTGGTATTTACGTGAGGTGACTTGCCATTTGTATGCCGCTCACCTCACGTCAACGTTTTGAACGTTTGAGGTGGGCACGTCAACATGTCCACTGAACGGCTGATCAGTGGAGGCGTATTCTTTTCACGCATAAATCTCGGTTTAGCCTCCAAAGCGATAGTAGGCATTCTTTAATTTGGAGAGAACAAGGAACACGTCATCCATCAAACATTCGTGTAAGAAATTCATATGGAGGAGTCACTGTCTATCTTTGGGGTGGTATAGCTTTGGGTAGACGCACAGGACTTCATGTCTTTCCACATGGAACCGTGAATGCTCACGTCTATAGCGATGACATCCTTGATGCTTATGTATGCCCTTATGCAGTTACAATAGGTGATGATTTCCTATGACAGGACGACAACGCTAGAACTCATAGGGCTCGCTTCGTGGAAGATTATCTTCAGCACCAGACAATTCAGCACATGGGATAGATAGCCAGTTCGATCAAAGGATTTGAATCCCATCGATCTTGTTTGGGACGCTTTAAGAATAAGTTTTGTTGCTCTCAATCCCCCTCCTCAGACACTTGCCACGATTACAACTGCTTTGCAAGAGAAATGGCTCATACCACTTCCCAACAAACTCATTGATTGAATACTTGACAGTATCAGAAATCGCTGTATGTGCTGTATTGCTTCTATTTGTGATCATACTCCATATTAAAGGTACTTTTCTTATACCAAACTGACACATTAACTTTGTTAATTTTGTAAACGTGTTAATTTCTTAAACACCATAATTGTGTGTTAATTTCTGTAAACGTTATTTTATACTTTACTATGTGTTGTATATTGTGGATCAGTTTTATTAAAATTTACATGTGATGTTTTGAGTAATCGCTATTTTTGTGAATTTCCCTTAATTTTTAGAAACCATTGTAGTTCAGCAGGAAAATGCATAACACTATTAAAAAGTATCCTAAAGCAAATCACTCCCATAGTCAGCAATATTTACGAATTCCTTTGTGTAGTCCTGTATATGATCAACAGAATTTATGCACAACACGTACTATGCAAAAAATCAGTTAAAATTAAAAATACAAACCAAAGTTGAAAACGCATTTCCAGCAAATATCGCTCATAGGCAGTATAGTAACAGAATTCTTTTGTGTCTACCCGCAAAATAAACGATAAATGCAATGCACACTATAATTTTCAGTATGCGACTCACAATGTACCTCAGTAATACATATAAATTTCATTACGTTTGAAATAGTGTAACGTCATTAACATATACTGCAAACGATTTTCCCCATAGGTCATCACCTAACAGAATTCTTTTGTGTGACCCTGTAATTCAAAAACAAGTGCCCAATAAAGCGTATTTTGTGCACTTCATAAATGCATATGAATTTCATTATGTTTCAAATTGAGTAACATAATCAAAATGCACTTGAAACGACTTCTTCCTATTGACCTTAATGTAACGGAATAATTTTGACTGTCCCTGTAAATGAACTATAAATGCTACATATTTCATTTTCAATAGCTTTTCTGCTATAGCAAACGCCTATAACATATAAAAATTACAGGTCATTCCTAACGAGAGACAGAGAACGGGCAGACAAACCGAAGTCATAAAAACGTTGCAACTTTGTTGGAAAAGTTTAAAAATTGTAGAAATGAATTGCATTTACTTCAATGGACATTTCAAACGATCTCAGAAAATTGTTTTCTTAAATTTGTAATTTTGTAATATTTAAAATGTAGTGTTATAAGGCATCGGAAGTACCGCGCTACAAGTAGCAAAAGTACAGTAACGCTACTTTTTACAGTAGTTTGTAGTGTAGCGCGCAACACTTTGAACAATGTAGCGTAGCGAGTAGCGCGATACAAAAATTCAGTAGTTTGTAGCGATTACCGATGACGCTACCTTTAATGCTATTTCAGGACAAAATGTGTGCCATCCTACAAATCACGGGGCCGTAACTTGTTCCTTTTTTGCAAAACTTGTTCCTCTCAACAATTTGCGAATCTCAGCTGCAGTGTATATCAACGCATCGTATGAAGTCAAAGACTTTTCCTATTGACACTTGCTGCTAAAATCAAGTACTAACCCACCAAATGAATTGTTTTTCCTGCTATCAACACTTGTCTATTTACTCGTTATTATATCTTCGTGTTTTAATGCCAGGTTTCTTGTCATTTGGAATTGCTTTATTTACAGATTTATTTATTGTTTGCATTTAGAGTTGTCTTTCTGTAATTTTCTAGATTTTTATTAAGTGACTGTATTTAAATAGTGATTGTACTATGTATCTCTATTAATTTTGCTAAGAAATTTGAGAGATGTGTATATAAACTAACGTTTTCGAGACAAATATAAAACATTTTTTGTATGTTATAGTATATATATATATATATATATATATATATATATTAATAGTCTCGCTTATATAGCATTTATTTATTTAGATCCATGCAGACGCAATACAATGGGAAGTCAGTGTGTTATTTAATCATGTCTTTATTTTCGAGTATAAATTAAATATTTTAACAAAATCTGAAAATAGCGAAGTAGTGACTATTTTTAAAATATATCTTGTAGTCGCTACTTTTTACAATAAATAGTTGTAGTTGTACCTACATTTTTGACAAAGTAGTTGTAGTTGTAGTTCGCTACAATAAAAAAATATGTTGTTCCGACACCTGAGCATTATTAAATTATATGCGAAAAGAAAACACGTTTTATTAAAAAAGAACGCTTTATCTCCACAAAAGCATTTTTTAAACATCCGACAATAAATGTTAAATAAAATTTTAGATTTAAAAATCTAAGATAAAATATAACAAAAATCATTTATAACAAATAGTAAATTTTTAATATGGAGGTTTTATTTTTAATGTATATTTAATTTGAAATAAATAGTAGTATATATATACAGTTGGTTAAATACATGAACGGATGAATAATATATAAAAATAAATTATTTATTAGATCTTGGCACATTTATCGTGCTTTTATGTAGTCAAGCATTATTATCTCCTCGAAGTCAAAGATTATATAACATTGTTCACTCTTCCAATTTATTAACCATTATATTCTTTTCTATTCATTCGCTTACGTTATTTACTGTACAGTGAATATCAAGAAGGATGTTAAAGCTTTCCCTGGTGAGAAAATAGCATAATTCAGTGTTATTTATATCCAAATAACAACTGTTGTTTTCATTGGAAAGATGTATCATTATTTACTAGAACGAAGATAATGATTAGTACCAATTGTATATAATAAGTGAAAACATCTGAATACGAGATACTAAACAATTATGTATTTTAAATATATAAAAAAAAATTGTAGTAAAAATTTGTCTTACATTATAATGACATAACAGATATATTTAACTTCATACTGTAAAAAAAAAGGTCAAATGTTTATATACTCGGAAAATATAATATAACTACTATCGAAAATATGCAATAACCTTTTCTGAGCAGCCCACGAAACCGAAAAGCGTCCATTATCTATAGAAACCAATATATTTTCGATATTTAAAGAAACACTTATACAAATACTAGCAGGCTTTGACCGCTACGCTGCAGGAAGTATACCCGTGAATTTGATCTTGTGTTTTAAGGAAATATGAACCTTGATTGTCCTTGATTGTCCTTGATTGTCCTTGATTGTCCCCCTACCTTTATTGTCCTTCCGAAATGCTGTAAAATGAAACGAACGCTATGGCGCTGTTATATTTTCTAAATTTTGCACAAAATTTGAGCTATTAAAGAATAACTCGTTTATTTAATAATTTACAGTAGAATTTGTTAAAGAACGATATAGCAATATGCAATATACTAAAAACTAAAACTATCCCTGGAAAAATAACAATCCAAGTTCATCGAAATCCATTCTGCAGAATTTTTAAAAAAGGCTAATGTTTCATGGGTTGATCTGGTTATAGAACTTTCTCCCCTAATTCTGTAAGTAAGCAACGTAGAACGATTATAAGATAATCGTGATAAAAATATGTGATATCTCACGAACTATTAGACTCAAAAGAACGTACTTGGTACTATACAATTCAACATACAGAATTACATTAAAATATGTTGTCATTTGTCACATAACTATAATAGCCGATTTTTAAGGAATTATTTGACAGTTTCTTACCTTTTTTACCCCCCTTAGGGGTGGAGTTTTAGAAAATCCCTTCTTAGTGCGCCTCTACAACCTAAGAAGTATTCCCCCCCCCCAATTTTCGTGTTTGTAGGTTCAGTAGTTTGTGCTGCGCGTTGATGTTCTCCCCAGTCAGGACTTTCATTTATGTATATAGATTACTTCCTTTGCTGCCACTGATTTACGAAAACGTTTCCAAGTGTAACCAAGTGTTCAGAGTACGACCATTTCGAAAACGTTTTTACAGTGTATCAAACAGTTTTCTAAACCCGGAATATATGTTTTTCGAATGCTATCCATTTTCGAGCACACATTTCCCAACAACAAACATGTTTTGAACAAATATGTTTTTCAGACAAATTATTTAAATTCACAGCGTTAACATTACCATTAAAATAAATATTTTGTTCTTATTCATGCATGTATATATATTCAATTACACTGCTGAAAATGTTTTATAGGGAATTAACAGCATCCTAAATACAGATATTACTATTTGAGAAAACTAAGTAATACTGAATAAAAACTACTCGAAATCGTTTCCGAAAATCAGTGGAAGCAAAATAAACTTCGTTTTTATAAATGCTTCTGTAAATTTCGAAAGTATGTTGCTTTTTGAGAATTCTAAAGATAAAGGACGCTTTTTTAATCATGGATAGCTCGTAAGAGGTATCCGTATATTTTCGTTGGTGTCAGTATTATATTTTCGTAAATTTAAAAACATTTGTATTTTTGTACACTGTGTGTATAATGCACGATTTTACATTTTCATGCGAAAAATATTTTTCGTGAAAAGCAAATCTGTCAATTATTTCTCGAGATATTTATTTTTGAAAATGCGAGGCACGCAAATCTTTACTAACCCACGTATACTGTGTTAGAGTAAAGAAAAAGAAACACGTCCGCAATATTGGTGATAAGAGGTTTCAACACAAATGAATTTTATTCTTTCTTTTGCCGACGATCCATTTCTGACGCCGATCAACCAACGGCGTGGAAGAAAGAAAAATGTGAAAATGTAAACTAATATTTTTTTCAAACAAAGGCACCATCAGAATCACGAAGATACCATTTATTCGTGGGTGTCCTTTTATAATTCTTAATGTACATCTTGGACCGCGGGATCTTGATTTAAAACAGATTAATAGAAGAGAAAACGATAATTTCCAATCTTTTCTGTTTCACATTCCCGACAATCAAAGTTCGTTTATTAGCGTTCGATGAGAATATCTTGGATAAATATCAAGAAATAAAATATATGAGTCTCAAGTACATTGGGACTGTTCGTCGTCTTTCGTGAACTAAATTTGCTGACATCTACGCGCGGCGTGTTTCTCTAACCATCGCCACACAAGACACGCACACACAAACGAACATCTTTCTTTTTTAATATGAATTGCAAACAATTGACATACGTTTGTAAAGCAAATAGCTGCAAATCTATATATATATATAAGCCCTTTCTTGGTATGTTTGTTCCTTATAAAAATCTACAGTTTTTATCCGATTTGAACGAAACTTGATGTACATACATTTTAGAACACGAGTAAAATTACTGTCAACTTTAAAAATTTCTCTGACCATTCTTCACCATTTTTTTCAAACATATCCCATAGTTTATCATTACAGAAATCTATTTCAGAATTTGACAGAAATCTATTTTACCATAAAAAGAAAATATGAATGGACATTATTTTATTAACCAATAAAAATTCAGATTGTCTCACTATAATTTGATTTCGTAAATTGACGTCGTTTTGGGCAGATAATGTGATTTTTTTCGCAGATTACAAAAATTACAATAAGTTTAAACGATATCGTACATTTATTTAAATGTGCTTAGAGATAAAAAAAGTCCTTCCGGCCTGTACCGGGAGGAAAAAGTAGCTTTCCTATATCTTCGTTTTAAAATTTTAGCTAATGTTACACGAAAACAGCAAGCTAAAATGCAAAGAAACGTTTACAAAAGATTCGTTAATACTGAATTTGAATAAGAAATTCGCCAAATTATTGAGCAATAGCCAAATTGGCTTCATTTATGAAGACTTATTTTGATCGCCAAATTTGGCGATATTTCGCCAAATGTCGCCCAATTTTGTCGCCAATGTCGCCAATTTTGGCGTTAACGGATATGAATATATAGTTTTATGCGTATGATTGGGAAAATTATTACAACAATGAAAGAAAATAATTTGCGAGTAATCGCGTTAATGTGCTGTTTTGTTTCAAAATGTCAGCCAACCTAGAATTTCAAACTGCTCTATCTCAGCCATTTTTTAAGATAGAGGTAAACCAAAAAATGCTCTGGAATCCTTGTATCAAGGCCTAACACGTAATTAAAAAGTAAATTTGAATTTTTAAATTTTTTGTATATTTATTTTAGATTTTAAGTTATTTTACATCTTTAAATGGCCGCCATCTTGAAACAAGATGGCGGACCAAGCTGGCCAACGAACTCGGTCGAGACATTAGTGACCTTAATACACACAATTAGTTTCATCAAAATCGATTCATAATTACGGGCGTTATCGTATGACATAGGTCAGATATATATATATATATATATATATATATATATATATATATATATATGGATATATCTATATATATAAATCAACATTTGGACGGAGGGTGGTTTTGGGGTCTGGGGGTCATGATCGGTGAAAATATATCGAAATTTTCCGGAACTGCTTTCCTCCGAACGGCTGCAATAGGTAGCTTTATACTTTTTTGTATTGAAAGCTACCTAATAAATAACTTAGTCCCCAATTTTACAAAGATAAATTGTTTCTACTGGTTTGTTAATATTAAAGTAAATGTTCCATGAAATAAAAACATTTTTGCGTATTCAAGCTTCATAATCCAATTTATTCTACACTAGCAAAAGCCATGCTTTGTTTGGATTCGCGGAGCATTATTTCATAAGATAAATATTTTTGCATCGTTATTAAGCAAAAGCGTTATTTTATGTTTTGGGGCATTTTAATTTCCGAAATGTAAATTCAGCCAAATAACTAGGACATCTGGTCTGGTGGCCCGTGATTTTCTTCATAAATAATATCTGCAACATAGCCTAAAGACCCGTTTACTAAACCTTTTTCGAGACCTTTTTAGACCCTATTGATTTCAGAAATTAACAACGGTAACTTACTGTTTTTGTATGTAAAAAAAAAATTCATTTTGTTTCTGTTTACAAAGTTAATGATATGTCCTAATTTTTTAACGTCGTTGGTTAAATTCTGTTGGTAAGCGGGGAGGTGAGTGTTGCGTTGTAGTTTAAATATCGCGTTAATGCTCTGATCGAAACTCCCTCTTTTCCCTCCTGCCTCCAAAATTAGAACTATTTAATTTGTAGTCCGACTCAAACGAAACCTTTTCTCAGGTCCCGAGATATCAGATAAACTTTGGTATAATTTTTTCAGTCCTTGGTTACCATTATTTCTGAACATTAATGACCAGGAAGGGGTATTTTCTCGGGTTCTATGGGCCCAATTTCAATGAGAATTAATTCATTCAACTTAACACGAAGTAATTAAGGTATAGATGACTAATTAAGATACATATTTAGCGCCACCTGTCGGTAGAAAATAGAACTAGAGCGTGCGCAGCACGTCTGCCATACGGTGTCATAGGCAGCAGGGACACGTGCCGGAGTTTCGATCGGAAAGAGTTTTACTTAGAGCTGAGTGCACCCCTAGCGAGGGAAGTGAAACTAAACAATTTTGCATTTAAAATTTGTCCGATTCAGACAAAGGGCCCAATTTCAACGACAATTGATTCTTTCAACTTAACATGAACTAATTAAGTTATAGATAATTAATTAAGATATAGATTTGGCACCCCTGGCGGTGGAAAGCGGAACTAAAATATTTTCTGCGCGTGCACAGAACGCCTTCTATACGTTTTCATAAGCAGCGGAGACACATGCCGGAGTTTCGTTCGGAAAGAGGTTTGTTTAGAACAGAGTGCAACCCCTGGAGTTGGACAATGTAACTAAAAGATTTTGCATTTAATCTTGGTCCGATTCCAACGCAATATTTTCTGACATTCTTCGGATTTCTCCCAGGAACTAAATAAACTTCAGTATCATTTTTTCAGCCCTTGGTTACCACCATTTATTCCAGGGGGTGATTTATTTTCTCGTGTTCTGTGGGTCTGATTTCAACGGGAAACAGTTCATTCAACTTAACATGAACTAATTAAGATATAGCAAATTATTTAAGATATAGATTTGGTACTCCCTGCGGTGAAAAGTGGAACTAACAGATTTTTCGCGCATGCACGGCCTTCTACACGGTCCCGTAAGCCACAGGAACGAGTGTCAGAGTTTCGTTCGGAAATAGGTTTATTTAAAACAGAATGGTGGTAGAAACTGCAAGTAAAAGATTTTGCAGTACGTGCCTAGCACGTCTGCTATACAAGGTATCGTAGGCAGTGGAGACACGTGTGGGATAATTTGTTTAGAACAAAATGCATCCCCTGACGGTCGAACTAAAAGATTTTCCTGCGCGTGCACCAAACATGACTTTTTATTGAAACTGCAAATGAAAGTTACCGATTTGATAATCCCAGAAAACGAAAAAGTTTCATTTTCACTCATCCTCGAGTATTAAGAAAAGTATTGGATTATTTAAATCGAAACTCACAGTTTTCTTCTGATTCCGAAAATGCAAATTTTGTGAAAATGAGACGGTAACTTTTTTTAAAAATTTTGACCAAAAACTGACCCGTTTTGAATCAAATGATCCAGACATTTGAGGAGGTGGTATTAAATTTACTTCCGCTTCGGGTAAATATCTCTATTTAATTTCCTAAAGATAAAGAGTTACCAGGAGAATGGTTTCATGAAACGATTTTTAGAGTGATTTCGTACTATTTTTTTTTCACGTGACCGGGCAACGCCGGGCGGATTTGCTAGTACATTAATAATATAAGGATCATTTCTGTGGATTTTGGTTCTATATTATATACAGGGTGCTTCAGCACCAGTGCGACAAGCTTTAAGGAGTGATATAGGATACTGCAATGACTATTTTGTGTGTGGGAAAGCTGGATCGCTACCCACTTACTCAGTAATAAAGAAAGGGTGTCTCGCTCTAAGTTGAACCCAGATTTTTGTTCTGAAATTTAAGAATAAGCAGTTCCGTCAGAAAACCGTAACATAGTTGAAAATTCCCCTTCAGCGATTACCTTGAGTAAGCAGAAATGTACTCGAATTATTTTGTGCAGTCCTGTATATTATTATCTATAAAATGTACACACACCAAGTAATAAGCAAAACATTAGTTATGGTTAAAAATGTATACACAAGGGAAAACGCACATCCAGCAAATATTGCTCATATATTGTGCTGTCCTCTAAAAAAACCCATTTTTTGAATTTATCTTTATATAAAGTCTAATAAGGAATACAAAAAAAATCAACATAGCTATATTTTCGCGGCTTGTTCTGACTAAGATTTTAATGCTGAGCATTTTTCATTCGATCAATATGTTACAAAATGACAGCCAAATAAGCAAGAAATTGAATAAAACCCACTTTTTCCCCAAAAAAACCCATGTTACCTAAAAAAAACCACATGGGAAAATACTTGGAAATAAAATTATTTGACAGCAAAATATTTTTTTTTTCATAACTATTTATTTTTCAACCACAATTCTGCAAAAAAATATTAAATATTTCATTATTTTGTAAATTAAAGGAATTTCAAATGCAAAATGCAAAAAAAAATAATTATTTGTAAATTTGCTTCAGACTTTTCATATTTCTTTGCATACATCTTCAGTAAATTTAAGAAGAAAATTATTAAATAGCATTTGTAAAATCTCCGAGATTTTATTAATGGATAAGGAATAGTAATAGTCACATTTTGGTTTCTTTTGTTCTGAATAATATAGTGATTCGATTCAAACTTGAGTACTCTTAATTTTTGTCGGCATTAAGCAATTTATTCGACGGTCATCATTTACTTCTTCAGTAATAATAACATGAAACTTTAAATCATCTTATTTAATAATTACCTACTGGCCACATTGTAACTTCTCAGCTTCTTAGAATAGAATAAATAATTGTCTTCATTATCGGTATTATCACTTGCGGTGTTAAAAAATGCGGCTTCTTCTGTATTATGCATATCTGTATCTGATAAATCTGAGCTCCATAAAGATTTATTGTTTTCTTGACTGCCATCTTCACTAGTAGTAGTACTTTCATTCTCAATGCTTGTTTTTGAATGCAGCGAAGAGTGATTACAATGCTTTAAGTGCTTGGAAATTAGTGTGATTTTAACACTTCATCTATTTCTTTTTGTGTAATAACTGAAACACTCATCTTTATTCTTTCCTTACATCTTGTACGAGCTGTAGTTTGTGTTTTATTAAATTGATCAGTGTCAATCTAGAAAAAAATGTATCTAATTGATATTTTAAAATATTGAGTACTTAGGTAATAAAAGGAATGGATTGGTGCTGTTTCCAGAACGTCTGCCAACATTGCCACACAAAACCTTATTTTACTAATCACATTTCTTCAAAATTTTTGCATGTGCAGATTTTTAATGCTTTTACTTTTTTCTACCATTGATGCAGTAACCCTAGGGGCAGCAAGTATCAAGTCATACTATCATACCTGAACCTTTAGCCAATATTTGGCACCAAATAAATTTCCATTTCCTTTACTAAATACGTCTGCCAGCGGCCACCTTATGGCACTTTTCCCACAAGGAGAGAGTAAAATTTTCTTGCATTTTATCAAGGATTCTACTTTTGCTGGTTGCAATATGTTTATATCAACATATTTATTTGGGCTATTTAATTTTAGATTAATACTAGTAAAAATTTTAACAAAAGTTTACTGTTTAACACTTTTAAATAAAAAAGTGGCTACTAGTTTAAAGTTAGTGGCCAATTATAAAACTGCTACCACTGGCCACTAATGAAATTTTCCAATTTTGCCTTTTACCTAATATTATTAGTCCTTGTTGGTCTACCTAATATTATTAGTCCCAGGGTTGTATTGGTTTACACATGGAAAATAACAATTTTAACTTTCCTGGTCAAAATATGTTTTGATCATCAGTAATTAAAACTCATTTTGATTTGGAAAAAGAGATTAAAATTTATTTTATTAAAATAAATTTAACACAACGTGTGTTACTTATCAAGTAACGACTTTTTCTGTATTAAGACTAACTCAGATCAAACTTTGAAAATTATCTTTATTGCTGAAGAGTTTGCACAACACTTCACGAAGTGCATTATGAAATCCAAAAATTTCAAATGTCTTTTTAATAGAGTTTCAATTACTTTTGAGTGGTTGAAGCAAATTAACCACTTTTAAATGGTTAAAACCAGTTTTGACCACAATCCTGGTTAAAATGAGTTTTGGCTGATCAAAATTACAACCATGGCTTTACCTTCTCAGATGATAAAGCAAAGATAATGAAGTTCATCGATGACGCAGAAAGGGTGCACTCTTGTTCTTGAAAGAAAATGTGCTGATTAAATCCTTCCTGAATTGTATTACGATTTTCTTCTGTGGTATATTTTCAATTACATAAGAAAGGGGGAATGCATAAGATTTTAAGTTTTACCTTTTATGCGAAAGACAAAATGAAATTTGCAATTCACTTACTGTGTTTTCCACAAAACTGCACAAACTTACAGTTCATCTGTATGCTTAGAAGATAAATAGTACAAATTAGGAGCTATGCAACTATATTAGTTATTCCTACCTTAAGTAAAATATTTTGCATTAAAAAGTTAAAAGAGTGAATAAAATAAAATAAATAAAAGTTTGAAAACATCAAAATAATGTGTAAAATACAAGTGAAGGATATCTGTGTAAAAAAGATTGATGGGTCTTAATTTTGCAAACATGGATTTTTTTTATGACATACTAATAAAAAAAAATCCTTAGAAGTGCCTTCAATATGCATTAAATTTGCATACTTTAATAATGTTCCTTAAAAATAAATGTCTTTTTTTAAAAAAATATATATTTTTTTATTAAAAATATATATATATGATTTATTTATTGAAAATTTTTTTGGGTTTTTTTTAATTCCACCATCGGTTTTTTTTAGCTCCATTTTCAAAGGTCGCCAGCCGAGCCCTACATGACATAATCAGCTAAAAATGTAACATTTTATTCACATTTTAATGGTTTAACATAAAAACATTTCAAAATTGATGTACATCATTCTAACATAACGTATTATAACAAGCAAAAATATGTGAAAATAAAGCTCATGTTTTGCCAAAATTCTGCATTATTAGATTAAATTCTTTTAAAACTAAATAAACACTCCTTAGGCATTATCAAATGTTTTTACTGTTGCAAATAGTGTATAGAAACAGGGCAAAACCAAAAATTGACTTCAGCGAAATATTTGATAAAATACTGGGGTGGGTTTTTTTTTAGGAAACATTTCACACTGGGTTTTTTTTTTAGAGGACAGCACAATACCGTATTGTAGCCGAATTATATTGTGAGTCCTTCTAATTAAACGATAAATTGTTATGCACACCAAAAAGTATACATATTAAGAGCTCAAAGATGTATGGCAGAGGTGTACGCCGATGTCACGTCAATGAAGGTCGTAAGCCACGTAGCGGAAGCGGGATGAATTAATGGAGGTTAAACACACAGCTTGTGATCGGAATATGGAAATATTAGTATATATAGTGAACGTTTGTGGTAAATGTTGAAATAAATATGTGTAATAAAATTTCAGTATCCACCTATCAAAATACGTGGGTTTCTTCAAGTCGCCAAAGTTACCACACTTTATAAAATAATTTTCACCCCGCTTGTTGAAAGTAACGCTGAAATAGTTTATATCGTCTGCAATTAAATTATTTTACACTATAGTTGTTGAAAGTAGATTGTAATTTTTTTCCTGAATGGCAATGAGCTGCTTGTTGTCATGAGAATGAAATGTCGTTTGGTTTGATAAGTGGATTAAAGTTTTAGTTTTTAAATGTTGTTGTTTAATTGGAATAAATAAGTTAAGTACGACAGAATGAAATAATATTTAGGGAGGAACTTCTAACACCGTTTGATTATTTGTTACAAGCTTTTATCATGTAAAATCCGTCGTGGCGGACATTTCTAAGGGGGTCCCGTGGCACTATCTCCAATAGGAATGAAGTTACCCCCGGGGGGTAAGTTCTTGTAAGTTCCGGGGGGGAAAGGTTCAGTAAGACCTTTTTGGTGCTCCCCCCTCATGTAAACTCCATGTAAACCCCTTCATGTAACATATCAATAGATAGATCTCGTCAAGCACTATGGTCTGTTCCTACTCTACGCCTCCCACTCCCCCCCCCCCTCCCTTAAGAAGAATATTTCTCTGTTTCAACTCTTTTTAAATTTTAGTTTTTCCCATCTTTCTCAGCCCTTTTAAGCCCAACAAACGGTCTAGGCCTCTTCTAAAGGATCCAACGAAGTTAAAATCGTTGAGGCCGACATTTCTAAGAGGGTCCCGAGGCCCTATCTCCCATAGGACCGGAGTTACCTCCCCACGGAGGAAACATTCAAGGTGTTCAAACCCCGTCATGTAACATATCAAAAGTTTGATCTCATCAAGCACTTTTGTCTGGTTCTACTCTTCCCCCTCCTTCTCTCCCGTGTCCTGTCAGGAGCTCTTTTCTTATTTATTTTTTTTCAATTTCTGATATGTATTTTAGTTTTTCCCATTTTTCTCTGTTCCTATGGGCCGGGCAGCACCAAAATTTCACCAAAATTAGCTGTATACCACCTAAAGGTATTCCCCCCCCCGCTTCTTTTGACACCCTCGGTTTTCACGTAACTCTCGAGGGGGGGGGCTGTCAAAGGGGCGAAAGGTGGGATCACTTTTAAAGTCCCATCTCTCAATTGCAAGTGCGGATTCATTTTAAAGGTCTCGTAGAGCACTTGTATTTTGTATAACTCCCCCTCCCTTCCCCCACCGCTCTCCAAGATCCCGTCAATTAATGCTAACTCATCATTTGTTTAACAACTTCTCTTAGCTGTATCCATCATAAAGGCTGCTATCATAGAATTTTCATTATCTTTTTTTAGGTTATCTATTAAGTGTTAAAATGCCTTGAACCATTAAAAATAGTTTAAAGGGTGTCATTAAGCCAGCACATTTGTAAACAACAACTACCTAGCCACGTCTCAGCCTATTGGAGCCACATCTTTTTACTATTATATTTATTAAAAATACTTCTAGTCACCGAATCTTTTTAAAACTTGGTGTGTCCGTGCCTAATATATTCCGCCAGCCTCACAAAAAATCTTAGAGCGCTCACTAAATTCTAAAGTGGAGAAGCTTGCTTATGCTAACAAAGACTTTTTTTTTTACGAGTTAGACCTGGCTGAAAAAATCACAACGATAAAAGCCGTAGGTGGCCAATCTATATTCTGCCGTAAGGTAGAATTTTTCCCGCTTGTACTAAAACACTTGTTTCTTCTTGCATAAGAAAACTCGTTGTTAGCCCTGACTCCGTTCATGTAAAATTAAAAGAAGAATCAATGCAATAATTAAACAAAAAATTTCACTTCCGATAATTAAAAACATATGCAATCAACCGACTCATTATCCCATTTTATGTTGGAAATACTTCTAGTGGTCCCAATTAGCATATTTATATTATTATGTATAGGATTATTTTAATTTCTTTCAGGTGCTTGAAATTTCAAACGCTTTCTCTGAAATTAAATGTTTTGAATAAATTTACTTCGTTGTCATTTTAAAAATAATTATATTTTATCATTTCTATTTATTTTAGTTTACAGTTATTTCGGTCAAGAGTATTGCATTGAGCGACGTTTTAGTGTCATATAGTAATATTATTTAAAGTGTTTATATTAGTAAATATTTTTGAGGAACTTTGTTAATTAGAAAGTCACCTAAGACATGACTTTGTGGTAATTAGAGTAATCAGAAAACCAGCACACAATATTATGTTTATTTTCCAAAACACTTCAAAAAAGGAAATTAAAACGTGGTGAAGCATAAAAGTAAAAAACTAAATCATGAGAAAACGAAAACTATTTTAGCTCTCAAATATTTACTGCATTTTATTTCGCAGTGCCATCTCTCTACCAACAATATCGAAAAGTTTATCACGCTCCAAAGCCGCCCAAAGCCTAAATACTTATTTGTTAAACAATAGAGTTGATTATTGCTTTGAATCGCGAAAAAGTCTGTTATTTATGAAAAGAAACACCTGCCGCGATATCTTGCTGGCTTTTTTCTTGTGCTTTTCTATAATTAAGGTGCTATTAAAAAAATAGGGGGGGGGGGTCTAATGGAGGGATAAGTTTTTGCTTAAATAGAGTCATCGGCTTTTCTTCTTTGAAATCCACGTAAACGATGTCATAAGCAATCCCTAGTCTCCAATTAAAATAAAGCGCTCAAAACTTTTGCATTAACTTAATATAATTATTAAGTTCAAGTCAAATTAGAATTATAGAAGATTGAACAGAAAATTTTCTTGCGGTCTGCAAATTGCAATATATTTTTTTTAATTTGACTATTTTTTTGATGCTTTATTACAATTTTTTATCCAAATTTTCATTATATTGATGGAGATTTATTTCATATATCGAAAATCCCATTAGTTGAATTGCTGCCAATTTGTAAAATAGCGCACATAATAATACTTCTTTTCATTTAAAAAATTGTATTTGCCCTTGACTATTTAAAGCAGAAATAAAACTTTAAAATAATAATTAAATGATTTCGTGTTAAAAGTAGTAAATTTCAAAAGTTATGTAATAAAAAATATACTAGTGCGTGAATATTAAAGAAAAAAGAAATTATTAAATTATTACGCGTTCAAAGCATTAATTAGGTAAACTTACGTCATATTTAAAATGCTCAATTAACAATATTTCCAAATAGTTTCAATTTAAAAATATATTTATACGAGAGATTAATTTATTTCGACAAAATATTTTACCTATTATTGAAATTTTTTAAACAGTGTAAATAATAACAATTCACTTCAATTAAAAACTATATTTTTACGTTTAATAATTACGGATAATGGAGAAGTTTCCAATTTTCTACAGCATCGTTATAAAATTCCCGGATGCAGCGACATTGTTTACTTAACCATTTTACACAAGTTGATTTTCAAATGTTAATTGATCTTATTTAATCAATGACGAAAAGAGCCGTTAGCTGTTTTGACAGCAGTTGATTCAGCCTTAAAATCCCTCAGTCAAATGAAAATGAATGGAAACCCGATTACAGCAGATCGCCTCTGGTCGTTTAATTATAATTCAATCTTCCGTAATCATTTTAGAGTTGATCAAATAACAGTATTTTTAAAGTTTGCGGTGTCAGAACAGGGGTTGGTGAGGGTAGCTCGTAAACAAACTCGTAACGTAAACGTAGCTCTAGTAAAACAAAAATGAACAAAAGAAAGTAAGTAATTAATATTATTAAAAAGATATATTGATTGTTAAATGTTACTGTTAAAGTAATATTAAAGAATAATAAAGAAAGAAAATATAATAAAAAATAGAATTTTGAGTTGAATATTTTAAGATATTAAATTAATGTTAGATAATTGTTGTTATATTAATTTAAGAGGTCTACAAGTATAGCATAAAATAACTTCTCATATGTAGTATAAAGTATGATATTTGATTGTGGAAGTACACAAAACACGTTTATTTAAATGTTTTTAAAAATTTATCACTCCCGACATATACCCCCTGCAGTGGCATTTCGATTTTATATTTCAGATTGTTTAAAATTGTTGGACTTTTATTTTTTGTTTTCTTTTGTTTTATTTATATGTATATTTTATAAATACAAATTTAAATTTTTTATAGGCTTTTATATTTTTTATGTATACCACGTTCAAACTAGGTTCAAACTTTCTTGATTTTATAATTTTCTTCTACATAATAAAAGCCGAAACATGTAAAAGAAAATTAATATTTAATGTTTTAGACATGATGAAATAAAATAATGGCGATAATTATATAACAGTCCTGTGAGTTCTTAGTTTAATAAATTTGGCCTTATATGTGAGGAGAAGCGTAATGTTTAATACGGTTGCAGTGATATATTTCTTTTAAATGCTTAAAGTTGTAAACTAAAAACATAATATACAGTAAAATAAATTTTATTAGATTTTTGACATGTTTTGGCTCACTCTGAACCATTATCAAAAACAAATGCGAAGATTCTAAAATTGCACGGTGTTTGGATGTATATAATATTCTCATTTGTTTTTGTTAATGTCTCGGAGTGAGCCAAAACATGTAAAAAAACTAACAAGTGGGTAAGTGTGATCGACGATCACACAAAGGATTTCTTTTAATATTCCTTTCAAAACACTTTATCCTTTCTTTAATAAATCCAAATACTTTTCATTTAGCAAAAAAAAAAGTCGTATTTTTTATAAAGTAAAAATTTACCGGTCTATTTTTCTCGTTTTTTCGAATATCTGAACCGGCCCGATAGCGGGCAAAGCCCGCTATTATACTCTGTCATAATAATATATGTCATATCGACTAAATACGATATTAAAAAAAAAAACAGTTTATATAATAGATATTTAAACCAATTGCGTAATCCTCTGTAATCCAGGTCCTACATCCAAATTGCGTATTTTAGAAAGTGAGACTTTTTGTGACAGTTCTTTAAAAGTATCTACATTGACTTTAAACTATTAGGTAGCTTTCAATACAAAAAAGTCCTTCCGGCCTGTACCGGGAGGAAAAGGTAGCTTTCCTATATCTTCGTTTTAAAATTTTAGCTAATGTTACACGAAAACAGCAACTTAAAATGCAAATAAAACGTTTACAAAAGATTCGTTAATACTGAATTTGAAAAGAAATTCGCCAAATTATTGAGCAATAGCCAAATTGGCTTCATTTATGAAGACTTATTTTGGTCGCCAAATTTGGTGATATTTCGCCAAATGTCGCCAAGTTTGGCGCGAATTTGGCGCTAACGGATATGAATATATAGTTTTATTGGGAAAATTATTACAACAATGAAAATTTTTGTAATGTGCTGTCTTGTTTCAAAATGTCAGCCACCCTAGAATTTCAAACTGCTCTATCTCAGCCGTTTTTTAAGATAGAGGTAAAACAAAAAATGCTCTTGAATCCTCGTTTCAAGGCCTAACACTGAATTAAAAAATAAATTTCAATTTTTAACTTTTTTGTATATTTATTTTAGTTTTAAATTTTTAATTGGCCGCCATCTTGAAACAAAATGGCGGACCAAGCTGACCAACGAACTCGGTCGAGACATTGGTGAGCTTAATACACACAATTAGTTTCATCAAAATTGATTTATAAATACGAGCGTTATCGTATGACATAGGTCAGATATCTATATATATATATGGAGATATATATATATATATATATATATATATATATAAATCAACATTTGAACGGAGGGTGGTTTTGGGGTCTGGGGGTCATGATCGGTGAAAATATATCGAAATTTTCCGGAACTGCTTTCCTCCGAACGGCTGCAATAGGTAGCTTTATACTTTTTTGTATTGAAAGCTACCTAAAAGTATAAAGCTACCTATTGCAGCCGTTCGGAGGAAAGCAGTTCTGGAAAATTTCGATACATTTTCACCGATCACGACCCCCAGACCCCAAAACCACCCTCCGTTCAAATGTTGATTTATATATATATATATATCTGACCTATGTCATACGATAACGCTCGTATTTATAAATCAATTTTGATGAAACTAATTGTGTGTATTAAGCTCACCAATGTCTCGACCGAGTTCGTTAGCCAGCTTGGTCCGCCATTTTGTTTCAAGATGGCGGCCATTTAAAAATTTAAAATTAAAATAAATATACAAAAAAGTTAAAAATTCAAATTTATTTTTTAATTCAGTGTTAGGCCTTGAAACGAGGATTCCAGAGCATTTTTTGTTTTACCTCTATCTTAAAAAACGGCTGAGATAGAGCATTTTGAAATTCTAGGATGGCTGACATTTTGAAACAAGACAGCACATTACAAAAATTTTCATTGTTGTAATATTTTTCCCAATCAAGCGCATAAAACTATATATTCATATCCGTTAGTGCCAAATTCTCGCCAAACTTGGCGACATTTGGCGAAATATCGCCAAATTTGGCGACCAAAATAAGTTTTCATAAATGAAGCCAATTTGGCTATTGCTCAATAATTTGGCGAATTTCTTATTCAAATTCAGTATTAACGAATCTTTTGTAAACGTTTTATTTGCACTTTAAGTTGCTGTTTTCGTGTAACATTAGCTAAAATTTTAAAACTAAGATATAGGAAAGCTACCTTTTCTTCCCGTTACAGGCCGGAAGGACTTTATTGTTTCTAGAAAACGCCATGTTTGGAGCTAATCTTGCCCACAGATTACGGAAGATTGGTTATTTTATATTGTACCTGTGACGTCGTTCACGTAACATTAAAAGAAAAATAAATGCATTAATTAAGGAAAACGTTTCACCCCCGATAATTAAAAACATATGTAACTCTATTTATAACAAACTCCGTTTTTTCGAATATCTGAACAGTCCCGATACCAGGCGAAGCCCGCTATTATACTCTGTCATAATAATATATAAGATGGAACCCGTCAAAACTTGACGGAAAAAAATACTATAACAATATCAGTAAAATAAGCTTCTTTATTATTTAAGAAGAGTGCTTATGAAACAGTCTTTGAAATATTTTATTTTAAAAGTTTTTTCCCTAGTGAAATACAGTACTATTTCCGATGCAAACTCCAAATAAACAATCCGTAAACAACTGTTTAATGCAAATCAGTTTGACATTACCGCCATATTCCCCACGGCAAGAAATAAAATTTCATGGACCTATGAAGTATCATACAAATGATATATTTCTACGTTCATCTCATATTCAGTAAATAAAAGAACATAGTAAATGAAGCACACATCCCCCCCATGTGATAATGCAACCAAATGAGCTCCTATGAGCATGTGCATTGCATCTGCTCAAAAGCCCCGTCGAAATTCGAAGTTAAAAGAAGGTTTTAAAATGTTTAAATTAAATTTTTTTAAATGTACTCTTTAATCATTGTTCATTTCACATCCACATTTTCTAAAACGCATCCATTGTTTTAAGCTAATCATTTTTTATGTAAAGATGAAGAATTTTTTTAGAATAATAAATCAATCTTCAGATGAGGGAAATTTTTAATGTTAAGTGCAATTCATTTCTATGGTTTCTTTGGTCCCTTTGCATAATCAGGATGATTAACATTTTTCCATCACAGTTGGGGATCTTTTCCGTCTTGTACAGTTATATACCCAATGGATCTTTAAGAAAATACAATTCCTAGTATATTCTGATGCAACATATACATCAGCGGATTCAACATATCAATTTTATCTTAATGATTCTCCGAACTACCTATTTTTACAAAAAATATTTTATTTTTTCGACATATAGATAGGCATTGTACATGTTTCGAAAGTATTCAAAACATCTCTAAAATCACATAAAACCAGTCATATGTTAAAAGTTTCACAAAAGTAAAATACTTTCACCTGTATTTTAACATATGAATGGTTTTATGTGAGTTTACTAGAAATGTTTTTAAGACTTTCGAAACATGTACAATGCCTATCTATTTGTTGAAAAAATAAAATAATGTCTGTGAAAATAAGTAGTTCGGAGAATTATTAAGTTAGAAAATGACATTATGAAAGATCATAGATTAAATACTATCAATTTTATGTTAAACATTAAACTGAAAAAAAATTTTTTGGACCGATTTTAGTTTAGCGCCAAACTGCTCTACCTTATGGATAATCTGATCTTATAATTTATCAGGGTTTATTATTATTATTATTATTATTCATTTTTTATGATGGTTAGAGAAATCTATTTTCCATTGTGGCAACTTTCCCAGGGGCTATTTTACATTATTGAAGCAAACTGGTGGTCATTGTTAAGATAGAATTTAAAAACATTGTATGCTTGAAAATTATTTAAAAATTCGTTAAATTAAGTGCCAGTTTTCAAATAAATTTCAGTCGAAATCTATTTTTTTTTCTAATTGATGATGTAAGAATTGAAATTGTAAAATGTAGTAAAAAATAGAAATTTGTAGTATTTAGTAGTGATGTAAACGCGATGAAAGCTAAAGTGATAGCGCCGTTTGTTGTCACAACTGTTACACATTTCTAAAAATTGCCACTGTGTTTTCTTCGGCGTCCAAACGTAGACTAACTTTTTTTGATATCGAAAGAGAAATTCACAGTGAAAAAAATATGACTTTGCCGCTAATAAGAATTGTTAAATGGACTCATAATAAACCTACTAAAATAATTCCTATAAAATATTAGGCTTACAGTTTATTCTAGCTAAAAATACAATCATTATTTCAAGTTTTTTTTATAAAATAACACTATTTTTAATAATTTTAATTTCCTGAAATCTTTTACTTTTGTGAATTTTTTTATTAAAAAATGAAATCTTCTAACCTATATTTTAAAAAAAAGTAATTGGTAACATGTAATCAAGGTATGCAATCAAGATGAAGCAATCAATAAAAGCTCCAATTCTAATCTTTATAATTAAGAATGGAAAAATCAGTTAAAATTACGTCATGTTGACACAATCATATAAATTTTTCTCTTTTTATCAATGTTAAAATGCATTTCAAGCTAAGCATAACATCATTTTCACCGGCGCAAACTTTTCACACGTACTTTATAACGTTACTTTTATGCTTAAACATCATGTATATAAATAAAAATATATTTTGTATTTAATTGTAGTGAAAAGAAGGCATCAACAAAGTTATAATGCTTAATGATAAAATAAACTCAATGGATAATATTCCCGTGACGTCATAATAAATATGAATTTTTATTCGCTTATAAATATGAAGTGCATACGATAAATATTTTTAAAGAAATTTAACTTGCAAATTAAAAAAACTGACCTAAAAGCCACGTGCCTTTAATATTTATTATTTCTCTTTTATCCTCGCAACCACAGAGTTCCTCGTTATTCTGTGCCTCGCAACAGTGGGCGTTAACGGATTGCCGACTTTATGACGTCACGCGCAGAAGTAAAATTTTAATTTTAAATTACCGCTAATTAAAAATTTTTTTTGAACAAACGAATTTACGATAACAAATCTGCATACAAATATCTTTCATTTAAAAAAAGAATGGTGTAATTTGATGCAGTAGTTCTCACGGATTGTAGAAAGAAAACGTTTAGCGTTTTAAATATATAGATGTCATGTGGACTAAATGCGATATTAAAAAAAAAATAATTTCAAAATTAAACATGTTGTACACCTTCAAAATGTTAAAATATGCGAATATTTCCATAATCGGGTTCTCATTATGATTCCTCAAACTCATATTCCTCAAACTGATATATTTACTATTTTCTATTACTCATATTGATACTCGCTTTGTCTGATTCTCAAACATTTGAAAAATTCGTTAAACTTCCAGTATGACGTCAGATTAATTTTCTTTTTAATTCTCTAATGACGTGATATTAAGCTGCTTTCTGTATTTACACATACTTATACTCCTTGTATTATTAAGAAATGTTTGAAAATTTCAGTTTTATTACCAATATGATATCATATTAATCTTTTTTTCAATTGATGAAACTTTTAATTTCATTTTCATTTTTCACGTGGAAATCTTTCAATAGAAAATGAATTATTGTAAAAAGAATTTTATTGTGGATTTTTAATTGTTGGCAACTGCTATAAAGAAAAATGATTAAATTTAATAGGAAAAGGCTGTTAGAATTTTGGTTTTTTATTTCTATTTATTAAAATAATACGATTTTTTCAAATTTTAATATTTTGAGCTTCATAGTAGCTATTTAGCTATAAGTACACATATTTCCATGCCTGTAAGTTATATAGTTTCTGAGAACGGCTCTGTGACGGACAGACAACGGAGCGGGAGTAATAGGGTTTCGTGAGATGAACGAAACCCCAATAAAAGTTATTATACTATATATTATGTTATTAGTTTACACCTTTTAACATTTAAAATAAATATATTATTACAAGGTGTTTTGATTTATTATATTTTTACGGTTTCAGTGATTTCGAAGAAGTGATCCTTTTCATACAATATAATATCATGAGAGACGGTAGTTTGTCGAGTGTCGCAGCAAAAAACCGAAAACCGATATTTTAAACATATCATTTACAAGTCATATTAAAAATACAGGTCATTATAATTAATAGTTTAAATAATAATCTTAATCAAATTTTAGAATCAATTAAAATCGAATTACTTACACTGAAAAAATCCTTATTTTCACTATATTAATCGTGATATTATTCCTTAAATTATATTATTTTAAGATGATGGAGTTTGTGCAATATAAACTAATTAGCATTTGAATAGGATAAAGCTTTTTACAAATATGAATCGGGGAGGTGTTTATAACAGAAGTCGCATGAAAAATTTTAATTTACATAATACTGAGAAAAATAATATTAAATCTATCTATTTATATATGTGTGTGTAAATAGATGTGTGTGTCCGTATGCATCACTTTGCAGCCACAACTACCAAGCGCAGACCACTGGTTTTTGTGTGTGGTAGTAACCTCGAGTCTCCCACAGTGCACTATGGTAGTTGCATGTCGGTAGTTGCGGGGGATGGAATATAGGGTGGTTGAAAGTGGTGGACCTAGAGCATTTTCATATTTCGACCAAAGTGTTCTAAAACAGGTTTGGAACTTCTTCAACGGGAATTGGTTCATTCAACTTAACATGAACTAATTAAGATGCCGAGTTGGGATCTCGTTCCCTTGCTCAGTAGTAAAGCCTCAGAGCGCTATTCTGAGGGCCCAGGTTCGATTCCCGGTTTAGGACATTCTTCACTCTGTAAGCTTTACGCTCAATTTAGTAATGAAATTATCCATTTGTTTGTTACTCATTAGTTCCGGGTGAATTTCACTCCTGAAAAATTAATTGAAATTTACATGTAATTAAGATATAGATAACTAAGTAATATGCTTTCGTGCCTCCTAGCGGTGAAAATTGAAACTAAACGATATTGTAGAGCGTGCGTAACACACCTGCTATGCAATGCCGTAGGCAGCGGGGACGAGTGCCGGGGTTTAGTTCGGAAAGGGGTTTGTTTAGAACAGAATGCGCGCCGAAAAAGACTATTTTCATCGAAACCACAAAAGAAAAATACCGATTTCCGGGCAACGCCGGACGGATCAGCTAGTTGAAAAATAAAAAGTCAATTCATTATTTTAATATGAAACAGACAAAATGTTTTTTATTAATTCTAATAAATAATACTGGAAATATTTTGAGAATCTGTTAAGGATTTTTTTAAAGCTTCCATTATCGTCATTTAATTTTATTCCTCTGTAAAGATTTGTTACTGATTCTTTTAAAAAGTGTAATACTATTATTTGTGAAAATCAATTGGATAAAACAACAAGTGAAATATTTCAAGATATAGCCATAAAATTCTTGTTTAAGTGTTTTCCGTGGTATTTCATTAAATATTCATAGCAAAATATAAATTACCTCAAAAGACTATTTTTAAATTTAACATCTTAATAAGTGAAGAATTCTTTTATACGATATTAAATTTGCAATTTCAATATATTAAATTTAAGAGCCTATTTAAACATTTTAAGTGGATTTCTGCTTATTTTAAATAAATATGCATATCAATGAGCTTATATAGAGTTGCATAAATAAATTCCAGAGGGATAGTTTCAATGGGAAATATTTTAGTGAGTTTTCAATTGAGCCAAACACAATGCAATGCATTATAAAGATATTTTATATTTTAGATATAAATGTATTTCATAAAATATGATATTTTATTATGTTATTTTACTATTATTCATGTTTAAGTTTACGCTTTAAAAAAAAGAAACCGTTGAGTGACACGATGCGAAAGGATAACCACTTCAAATTTGGACCTGAACAACGGAACTCATTTAACATGCTAAAAGAAATTCTTTCAGAAGAACCAGTATTACAACTTTTTAAGTCGGGCGCAGAACTGGAATTGCATTCAGATGCGAGCAGTCACCGATTTGGCGCGGTGTTGTTGGCTGAGGACGGACAACTCCATCCGATCCAATATATTGAGTAAAAAGACATCTCCGCAACAAGAAACTAGTCGTTGGGGGCCACCGTAATACTTACCCATCATGGATATGCATAATGTAAAATATTAAAATAAAAATGTGTAAACTACTTATAAAATGCATTGCAATGCAAATAAAATCGTGGCTTGATGACGTCATAAACTTTAAAGGCTCGATTACTGAATTGCTTGAAAGAGGTTTTTCCTTATAACTCCAAAAATAATAATCCTATTAACTAGCAGTTTATTGTATCTGATTAAGCGTCAAATTTCCAATTAAAATATAACTTTGAAGTGAAATTTGGATGAAATACAGGGTCATGAAAAATCGAAGAGTGTAGAAAATAGGATTCCAAATATCTCGGCAACTAATTTTGTGATCGACTTCATGCTTTATGCAAAATTTATGTTTTTTCATTGTCTTTTATATTCATTTCTTAAAATAAACAATTTCGAAAATTTTTATTTACCTTTTATCAGAACGAATATTTCGAGAGTCCGAAAAAAATAGTTCCCGTTAATCGAGGTTATTGAAATTAAATAGGCTTCTTCCCATTATTACATACTAAGTACATACCAAATTTCAAGTCTCTATCTCAATTTTTTCGGGAGATAGAGCGTTTACAGACACACAGACACACAGACACACAGACATACAGCACATAGACACATAGACGGACGGCAAATTTTTTTTTCAAAAAATAAGTTTTTCGGAATCTCCAGTGTCTGAAACGTGTAAATCCGTCAAAAAAATTTTCAAAACGATTACAAGACCCTATACTACGTATGATGGGTAAGTAAAATACTGTAGTTATGAGCTCGAGATGTTAGAAGTGGAGTTAAAGAAATTTAGAAGTGATCTTATGGGGGCACATGTTCAAGATAGTAAGAGATTGCTCAGCATTTCAAAAGACTCTCGATAAGAAGGACTTAGCACTGAAAGTGGCGAGGTGAGTCCTGTTCACAGAAGTGTTTGAGCATAAGCCGGTTAACAGAATAAAATACGTAGATGCCTTAAGTAAGAACGTAATGATGTGAACCAGGTCGCAACAATATATTACGTCAAGGTTAATAGCTGTACAATGTAAAGATGATTTTGTACAAGATATAAAGAAATTGGAGATAAAATATTGAAGGTGTAGAATGTGTTATCCGAAATCGGGTATTGTACAAATTCAATAACGCAAAAGAATTACTAGCAGTTCCAGAAGGGATACAACAAGCAATTTTAAGAGAGGTGCATAACCGAGGACATTTTGCAGGAACAAAAACTGAAAAAATAATCAAACAAAACTTTTATGTTCCGAGATTAACCCAACAAGTAGAAGCAGTAATTACCAACTGTGTAAAGTGTATACTATATGATAAAAATGGGGGAAAGCTGAAAGATTTTTAAACCCACACTGTTAAAAAATTTCGTTTATTGACAGGTTGTCTTCCATGAATTTTTATCAGAAAGTTTCCGTTTTGTTAGAAAAATGAAATATATCCTGTATATCTGTTGCTAACCAGCTAGAAAAAGTTTGCAAAAAAAGTGAACTAAATCCGAGCGTATTTGGCCCCTCAACTTATGCATAAAAACTGCAAACTCAATTGTGCACAAAAAGTGCATAAACTGTATCCCTAAATTGTACACTCTTTAGACTTTTAAGATTACACAGTTTCAAATACGGAATTATTAATGTAAAAATCTATCATCCAATGGGATTGCAGTATTTTTTATCGCTACACATGCGCTTCAACTCCTTCGTGTCTGTATCGCGCCATCTATGGACAACAAAGACGGAACATTTCTCAAAAAACGGAAACATTCCGGCAACTCTGCTGCCAGTCCTTTTTCCGTAAATTGACGGATTTTTTTTTTTACAGTATACTGTTAAAATTAATCTGAAATTCACGGGTATTTTTTTCCTGAATTTCACAGAAAACGTCCCTTTTCATGAAAAAGGGCATTTTCAGTTAAAAGCAGAAAATTTCCTCATATTTCCTGGAAACAACGGAGATTTTCCGTTATCTGCTGCATGTTTATTTTCAATGTTTCAAAAACTGACATGTTGCTGCACAGAAAAACTAAAAATTCAATAAATTAAAATTTCAAGTTTATTTAAAACAACAACAAAAAAATAGTGCTTTCGAATTTAAAAAAGCAAAAATTATATTTGCAACTCATTTTTTAAAGTTATAAAAAAGTATTCGCACTTATAATATATTCTAAACAAACAGATTAATATGTATATAAAATATCTAAATTAGGTGAAAAAAAAATCGATTCTATTTAAAAAAGCAGCAAACAAAAATAATGCTTTCGAATTAAACTCATTCCTTTAAAATTATTCGCAATTTATTTTTTAAAGTTATAAAAAACACTCACACTGAAAATATATTCTAAACGAACACATTTAAAAAACACATAATAGTTGATTAAAAATCCATTTCGCAAAAAAGCAAAAAAAAAATTATCGAATTTAATTCAAAATATAATATTTATATTTTACATCTAACAATCAAATTAAGAATATATATAATCCCTGTTTTTATCCTCTATTAATACTATAGTTTTCAAACATTATCTCATTACGAAATATCCCCGCAATTAACTTCAAAATTACCAGTTTTCTAAACCCCAAATTGTTTAAGTCCCAAGCTGCGATTTGAAGACATCATCGTTTCCTACTCTTACTGTAGCAAGGACCCGCTGGTCTTGCGGTAAAGCACTCGGCTCAGGCCACTAACGTCCCCAGTTCAATCCTCAGGTCTGGCAGAAAATGTTCTTGCATTATATTAAATACTCCCGTAATAATAAATAGATGGAAGCACAAATAGAGATGACATTTTTTAAAACCGAGTTTATTTATAACGGAAACTTACCGATTCTTCAAACGGAGTTTTCCCTTCCTTTATCTTTCAAAACGGAAAATGTACTAACGGAACGGAAAAAGTTCGGCAACTTTGCTGCCAGTAGTTTTACCGTAAATGGATGGATTTATTTTTAAAAGTGCAATTCCAAAGAAGGGATAGATTTTCGTACAAACTAATACTTGTAATCACATTTGTTTTCCTTCATTCCATGAATCTTGTGGAAATATGCATTTCTATTTATTTATCGTAAGCGTTTAAAAATTTAGCTTTACATCAGTATTTAAAAAATATGTTTCCTAAGCCTAAATAAGTATAATCTTAGTTTTAAAAATTTTTGAAAGATAAATGAAACTTCATGCTTCATAAATGAAAATCCATTCATAACAAAACTTTTTCATGTTAAAACCGTACATCAAAAAGCTAAAATTTATTTAGTTAATTAATTAGTTTTAACAATAATTAAATTGTAATTTGATACATTAAAAGTTAAATTTCCGATAAGAAGATTATTGGAGTTTCAATTTGATCTAAAAATGTGGCAACAGAAAAGAAATTGAAGCAAATTCATATAAAAAGTAACAAATATAATGTTAAAAGTGAATTGAAATATTTCATATAACTGTGAACGTTTAAATATATTATAAAAAATATGCTTTAAATGAATATTATCTACGTTTCACAATGTCATTTTCGACAGTAAAAAACATTTTTGTTCTTATTGGCATTCATGCTCTTTGTATTGTTAAAAAAATATTTGAAAATGCATGATTTTTTTTAAATAGGACGCAACTTTTCTCCTCAGTGAAATCTTTTTTTAATAAAATAAATTTTATTATTTTTTGCCCTTCTTTTTCTTATTTATTTTCTTCATGAATTATGACATCATGTTTGAGAGAAAATTCTCTTCTATATATAATGGATACCCATTCTCAATAATGAGTATCAGTAAAATATATTTCAAATTTTCGTTTTAAATATGACGTTATAGTTACCTGCTTTCTGTATTTACTCATATTGACGATCCTAGTATTATTAACAATTATTGTAACATGTTAATTTTATTTTCATTAAGACGTCACATTCATGCTCCTTGTATTATTAAAAATATTAAAAAATGTGCGTTTTATTTCCACTATGACGCCATATTCGTATTATTTTTAATTTATAAAAAAAAATATTTCATTTTATTTTTTCACGTAGATTTATTGAAGTATAATTGCTGTCGTAAATTTTATATTCCGGGTTTTGGGTTTTTGACAAAGATCAAATAAAAAGGCTACATTTATTTGGAAAAATGTCTCTGATTCTCTAGGAAAATAATGAAATTTTGACATATTCAGAAACATATTTGAATAAAGTAAATACGAGCAAAATATAGTATATGTTACTTTCTGTGTTATAATTCACCTACATGCAAAGATACAAAGGATTTTAATCATCCGTTTGGACGCTGACTTCAGACAAATATTTTCGCACTTTCAAGTTTATAATATTATTAGGATATACAGGGTGCCCAAAAATGTGGTTACACTCTTTATTTCTCTAAGTATAAGACATAGATCAATAATGCAAATTAGTAAACAAATCATAGGAAGGTAGCGAATCCAAACAGTACACTTTCAACACCATGGGGGTTCTTACCTACGAAATTCAAAATTTATTTTTTATATGCCCCCTATAAAAAAATATCCAATTGCGAAAATTATCGACGTTGCATTCTTATTCATATCCAAAAAGTTTGGTTTGAATATCTGCAAAAGTAATGGAGTTATGGAATTTCAAAAATCGTGACTTAGCGCACTTTTCCACAATAATGTAAATTAGTAAACAAATCATAGGAAGGTAGCGAATCCAAACAGTACACTTTCAACACCATGGGGTTCTTACCTACGAAATTCAAAATTTATTTTTTATATGCCCCCTATATAAAAATATCCAATTGCAAAAATTATCGACATTGCATCCTTATTCATATCCAAAAAGTTTGGTTTGAATATCTGCAAAAGTAATGGAGTTATGGAATTTCAAAAATCGTAACTTAGCGCACTTTTGCACAATACTGAAACTGCAAAATCTTGGCGAAATTAAGGACAGTATTATAAATCTATGATTGTAACATGTAGCTTAATTATATTATTTTTTCTAATTAAAATTTTCAAATTCAAATAGAATATTTTTGAATACATTAATACAATTTTTAACCATTGATGCATGAATTTTAAAAATAATTTGTAAGTATTGAAATGTAGAACACTGGTAATAATAGAATTGAAAGTCGTAAATTTCGGTTTATAATTGCCGAAACATCAGTTGAAGCTCACTGTGGAGACGCGAAAAGTGTTTGGTTTCTGTCTTACTGTCTGTCTGTCAGTTCCGCGTTAACTTCCGTAAAAACCGTTCTATTAGGTTGATTCTTGGTGAGTATATTGATGAGGTACCCGGTATTAGCTGTATAGTTTTTAGTTACATTTGGTTCATTCGTTCGAAAAATATAGAACATTACTTTTTAGGTCATAATGCTTTCCTATGAGAATGCAGACGATTTCCAAATTTCATTTTTAACTCAAATGGAAATCGTATATTTTAATAATGGATTTCAACGTAAAATTATTAATGCTAAATTTTCGATATGGAGGTTTTAAATATATCCAATAGCTTTGAAAATTTGCTGATACATTCATTAGAATTTAGAAATTAATTGTTTAAATTATTGGAAAATTTTTTGCATCTGTTCGGAAAATATAAAATATTATTTTCATATTTTTTACAATTTTTAAAATGCATTTCTTTTTACTTTATTCTTTTTACTTTGCTCTTTAATTTATTAGTTGCTTAGCAACCATATTTCAAAGAATATCAAAAAATAAATTAACTGGCACTATTTTGCTGCAATATTTAACTATCAAAATAAGTTATTTTTGTATTCTATTGACAAAAATGAAGACTTTCGTTTAATACAAGTTTATTTTTTTATGTAAAACGTTACACGAATAAGAATTTCAGAATATCATTGCATAAATAATGTTTAATTTAACGCTTCTATTTTCTGAAACATTCGAAGTATTTTATATGCCTACTAGGGGGCCTACCCCCTGCGAGCTACGCTCGCCAACCCCCGCTCAGACTTTGAGGCCTCTAAAAACATGACAGCGTGTTTTATTTTTAAAATATTGGTAAATCTGTAATTGGGTTGCCATGCTTTTAACGTTTTAATGGGGCATTTTTTGATTACCATTTTTTGATTACACAGCTGTTGCGGCAACTGACGACTGTTTTCGGGACTGATAAGTAAAATCAATTACAACTTGAAAACCAGCTTGTATAAAATGGTTAGGTTTAAATTGTGGCTACCTCTCGGACTTTCATAACAACGATCTGTATTCTATTCTTCCTTTGCGTTTAAGGATGAGAAAAATTCCATCTGCTTGTGAATAACATTAAGAACCACGGTATTGAAAAGTACTATGTTATACACATTTTCATTAACAGGTTTTAATTTTCTCTCTATTTTAGTGCACCATCATGCATATTTTCATGTTATTTTAAATACGTAAATTATTTATTTTAATTAATATGTATATACGAATTTTCTAATAATTATGTATCATACAAAATTAATTAAATATTTTGTGCATGCATGCCTGCATTTATTCGGCATCAATTGATGACATATTTAAACAAATTTGCTATCCGCGATAATTTTACACCATGTTATGTCACTTGAATATTGTCCATAAGAAAATCGGGTACTTTTCAAGTATAGGATCCTTTGCTTTTAGGTTTGGCGTAATTCGAGCTTCAAAAAGGGATAGATTCGTTAATATATATAGACCAGAGGGCCCGTGCAAAGATTTCGCACTGAAATCTAATATTTTTGAGGTACTTCTCTATTAACCCGTCGACCGCTTTTCATAACAAAAAACTACCGCCAAACTGTAAGATTAAACGCCAAAAATGCAGTCCCATTTACTTGACGTCAGAATCATTATGCGTGTTTGTTACATCATCTAGTGGTTTTACATTCGACATTTGCGTGTATTTTTCATTATATTTTACTGATTTAGTAGTTATTTTATTAATTAAAATAACAATTGTGTCCTTAAATTCTTATATTTTATTTATTTATTTATTTTTTGATATTCCAATGGCAACGTTCTCCCGTTTATTTGGCGATAGTTTTTTGTTATGAAAAGTGGTCGACGGGATAATAGAGAAGTATCATTTTTTATCAATATATAATATTTATTAGATGCAGGTTTAAACTTCTAAAGAAAAAGCAAGGATAAAAATATCTGCTAACAACATTTAGTTGTTAGTCAAGCCAGAATATCATCCAATTTATTCCATCAAAGTTAGACTAAAAACTGATCCAAGATTGCTAAAGGTACGCGCCAGAAAAAAAAATTAACAATCGTATTTTGACTGCATTAGAGGATGACGTCAGTCGCTTCGGGAAAACCATGGGACTTAGAAATATAAATCTAAACATTTCAATTTCAATTTCACTTTTTAATCATAAGTATAAAATAAACCCGTGCGGTGTTTTTTATAATAATTGCTGTGAGCATCATATAATGTTGTATTTTATTTTTTTGGCAACAATAATTTCAGGAAAACCTTTCATTTCTTTCATGAAAACAATGCCGATTTAATTTTTTAATTTCAGCAAATTTTAATCAAAAACATGTTTTAACGATTTGTTAAGTGGGCTATGTCAGAAGCCGGTTCTAAAACCTTTCATATGGTATCTCATTCGTTGTTCTGCGTTTCATATTTTCTGAGTAAAAGGGATGTTGACAAGAGAAATAATATATAAGGATTTGTTGCCAAAAGTTATGAAAACAAACCCAGTGAACTTTTGGTGCTTTTCTATTATAGGGGTCTTTGACGCTTTTTTAAAAAGCTTGTCGGAAAAAAACCAAGCAGGATAGAAAACCAAGCAGGATATTTTATTCTCCTTCCGTTCAGTTGGGCAATTATTATTTTATATATTCGTTTCAAATATCCGAATTAGTGATTTTATAAATTCGTTTAATTAAATTTTACAAAAAATAACAAAATGATATCAATAAATATTAATTACTATTAATTACTTTTCCCCCTTTCTTTTGCGTTTACATAAATGACGTCATTTGGACCAATTTATTCAAAATATTTTCAGTTTATAAATTAAATTAAATGCTGACAGACGATTGAATCCTGACGATAGAAATGTGATTTTTTTTTTCAAATTTTCCTGAAAAACATAATTTAATCACAATCTTGTCTTCATTATCGATTGAAATAAAAGATAAATTCAATTTCAATTTGAAAATGACGAATAAAAAGAAATCAATAATCCCTATCGGGATCCTTTTCAATTTTTTCTCTTTTTTGTTACAAAAAAAAAAAAAAAGAAACTGAGTAATTAGTTGCCATCATTACAGAAATATCATTAAAATTAGAAAAAAATTAATATCTCGAAAACTAATTCCAATTTCAAAATTCTATTACCAGTTTTGACATCCGCGGATTTTTATGGACAATTGGTATTAATTTCACCATCAAGCGTTTAATATTTTATTAAAAATAGCCCTAAAACATAATCAGTCGTTTAATCAGTCGTTTCATAAAATCGTTTCATAAATTCGTTTCATAAAATCGTTTCATTAGGATTTTATATATATAGGGTAGATAAATATGTATGTAATATAAAAAAATTAAATTGTGGATTGTAAGATAATAAATAATATGAAAAGTGAGATTAAAAAACAACGACATTTAGAAATGACGTTTAGTTTCCTGATCTGCAGATTTACTAAGATATTAAATTATTGAATTGGCTTTGATAATGAAGTACAGAATTTATTAAACTAAGTATTTCTTTACAAATACATGAAATTATAAAACAAGTTGCAACAATTTAATAGGGCAAAATATGAGAAAAGTTATGTGAAGAATTAAACACTGTTATTCACAATAAAATTATCGATTAAACAGACATTATTCGCCATACTCGGGTGCAGCAATTTGTTTACAGGTTCGATTTTGCGAAAAAAAATACGCAATGTTATTTAAATTCAGAGTTTTAAAGTGTATGCGGTCAGTACCAACAAAAAGCTACGAGCTTCGCAAATTATTGAGTGAAACTGTTTCTAGTTAATGGTGCTTAATGCTTTGGAAGGGATAAACTATTCTAGTGCATAAATCTTATATATTTTGTGGACCTTTAACATACACCAAAACACGAATTCGTCTTCATAAATAAAGATCTAGTGGCGTTTAAATCTGGTGACAGAGATGACCGTTGTTTGGGTCCGTGCTGACTAATCCAGCAATTTCCGAACTGTGTATAAAATTACTGGCTACTTGAGTGTTATGGGGTGGAGCGCAATTGCTTGGTTGATTGGTTATTGCTTTAAATAATTGCAGTCTTTTAATGGCATTGTATTTTGCATTAAATCTTTTACGGCAACATTTAGAATAATATCGTGGTACTTATTGCCTTTCAGTGTTCTTAGATAAAACACAGCGCCATGTAATGTGTTGCTCCATATTTCACAAGAGACAGATAAGGAAAATTGCTGTTGGTGATGTACTTCAAAAATGAACAATGGATTCTTACTGGTCCAATAACGATCATTACGGCAGTTGATAGATCGGTCTTCCGTGAACAAACATTCGTCTATCCGCAGAATATACCATGAATTACCGTGGATTAACAGTATGTTGCATGAGAAGCCATTTGCAGAAAGTCATAGAACGTGCGTAATCGGAAGTGTTAAGTGCTTGTACACAATATGTATGCACCTATTTTCCAAATTGTAAAGTGTGGAACATTTACAGCTGAACTTGCTTCTCGGAAACACGCATGCGTATTCGTAACAAAATAGGCTGAAATATCAATTACTTTATTGTCACTATACTGTCAATTGCGGCCGCTCCTGAACGAGGCTGTAACGATATCGTACTTTTCAAACGTATAATTAACCTATGTATAAACATCCAATTAGACTTCGGTGAATTGGGAAATCGACGTCCAAACTGTGTCGTTTGAGAATTGTTTCTGTTGCACTCATCGTATACCATAGCCATTTCAAAATGTTCTTCATGGCTTATACGTAAACGGATAATTACTTTAAAGATTTATGAAACAGCAGTAGAATGCAACATTATACATTTGTTGCAGACGATAATCAAGTGAATACGAATTCAGTAATCAAAATGTTTAGTAGTATCCAACTTCTGGAATAATTTGAAAATCCTTTACCCGCTGTCATCACAGACGATTTTTAAACTTTTCCAGGAGCTTTGTACGTAATATATTTCAGACAATTTTTCCTGTTGATATTACTATAGGCTTTGGTAGCAAGAGTTTTTAAACATTATAAAAAATTATTTTATTTTATGAAATTTATAATTTTTTATGTTTTTCATGAATTATTTTCTTTAAAATTAGAGTATCCATGATTATTTTTAAAAATGTGTTCGTATAGGACAAAAATAAATAAAGTGGTAAAAGCGATACAGTAAGAAAATAATAGTCGGATATACCAATCCCAAAACTTTCTTTTATCTCAAACAGGTTACACAATCACAAATAACGAATAAGCACAAATTTATATCAAGGCCTAACAGAATCTAAAGTTTTATTAAATTCCGTGCATTAGTTCTTGAGATATGACTATTGCTAAAACCGTGTAAATATTGAAAAATATAGCAAAACAGCGCAATCTGTTGAGAGATTTACACCAAAACGTAATAAACATTTATTTATGTTAATGTAACAGAATTTGAAGTGTGATCAAATTCTGTTCATTACTTCTTGAGTTCTTGAGATATGGGTATTATGAAAATCACGAAAAAACTCGCAAAGTGGCACCACTTCTAGGGCTATTTACGCCAATACGGAATTAACATTCGTTTATGTTGCGGTCTAACAGAATTTGAAGTTTGATCAAATTCTGTGCATTAGTTCTTGAGATATAGCTATCGTGAAAATCATGAAAAATGTGGCAGAGAAGTGCTACCTGCTGGGCTATTTACACCAAAACGTGGTCAGCGCCTATTTATGTCAAGGTCTAGCAGAATCTGAAGTTTGAAAAAATTTTGTGCATTAGTCCTTGAGATGCGGCTATCGTGAATATAATGTAAAATGTTGCATAACAGCGTCACCTGTTGGACGATTTACACTAAAAACTTATCAGCACCATTTTATAACAAGGTCTAACTGAATCTAAAGCTTTATTAAATTCCATGCATTAGTTCTTGAGACTGAGCGCCCAGAAATTCTTTGTCACATGCATACAGACACATAGAGAAACAGCCAGACAGACAGACATTTTCTAAAAACAGTCAAATCGTGTTCAGGGCCTTCTAAAACGTATAAATCCGTCGAAAACCGAAAGTCGAAATTTTTCATGAATCCAATACTTCCTTCTTGTAAAGATAGAAGAAAGTAAAAATATGAAAAGTCAAGAGCATTTTTGGTTTCTCAATTTGTTGGTTTCGTTTTTTAAAGGAAGGAAAAACTGCTATTGGGACTATGGACTGCCGCCCGATGTGTGTAAACAGTAGCAGTTCAGTAAAAGTTAAGATAAAAAATAAAGTAAAAATTGCCACAATTTTGTCATTGGGGAAACTGTTTCCCCTGTCGTTATATCTGAATCTGAAGTATATTGGATCGCGCTAAATCGGGGTTCTACTGTATTATAAAAATCTTCTTCCAATATTTAGAATATCGTTTGGCACTTAACGCTAATATCTGTTGTGTCTAAGTTATTTATGAATCTGTTGTATTCTAAAAGAACGTTCATTTTTCAATTATTTATTTTTATTGGGGCGAGTGCGTGTGCGTGTATCATAAGCGAGGTCAAGTAATATTTTTGTAATTGGGTATTTGTTACATAGGGGGCCGTATAATATATAAATTTTGAATTTCGTAGGAAAGCCCCCCCCCCCCTGTCGTGGAGATTAAAGGATCGCTTTGGATTTTCTACCTTCCTATGAACATTTTTCTAATTTACATTAGTTATCTATCTCTTATACTTACAGAAATAAACAGTTTAACAACCTTTCTTGGGCACCATGTATATATACATTAGTTTACAAAGCATTAGAAGCATTTATATATATATATGTTACGGTCAATAAGATTAATCCAGTCATTATTAATAATAACCAGTTATTATTAATAATGACCGGTTATTATTAATAATGTTCGGATTAATCATATTGACCGTAACATATATGTATTGTTCGGATTAATCATATTGATCGTAACATATATGTATATGCAGTGAAGCATTAAAAATTCTCTTTTAATTTGTTTTAATTAAGCCATAGTACATATTTTTGAAATAAACTAATGTATTTTAATATAATTGTTTCCGATAAAACAGTTTTTAACCGAAAAAAAAAAAAAAAAAGAAATTCGTATCGAACTATACAATAGGAATTTGAAAATAATGCCTTTATAAATGCTGTTAAAATTTAAACAATGTTATTTAACTTTATAAATGATCTAATCTTAAACTCTTTCTCAAATTCTTAGTTTCTCATTAATAATAATAAAACCGTAAATAAAAAATTAATATGCAATAAAACTTAGACTTTAAAAAATGTACATTCAAAAGAAATGAGTCATTTTACGATTTCACAACATTATAAATCCCATACAGAATTACTTATATTGGAAGCGTTTGAATGGAGATTTATAGCTTGAAATGCAGTTTTTCGGGATGTAATTGATGGCGCTCCAGTCGACTAGCTGAACAAGGGCTAGGCGGAAAAGTCCGCTTTCCCACACCGTTTGTGATCTAGCTGAAGGAAACTTTGAAAGTGTTGATGCAGTTCGATAAGTGGATATTTTTCCCCGGCGAAGCACCGTTCAGGAACTGGGAATTTTAATCACCCATTAAAGTCTGTCATTTATACATTTTGTAGAAACTTACTGTTCTGACAAGAGATAATGTTCTTATGAAATGTCAAGAATTAAATCAACAGGTAATATTTTTTTTATTTTTTTCTGTTAATTGCCTCTTTTTTTTTTCTTGTAAATATTTTATTAAAAAGATTTCACGTAAAATAATTTTTTGTATATTTTATATGCTCATTTCCAAGCAAAACAAGATAAAATATTTCAATAATAATTGTTTTAGAGATAAATGAAAAAATAAATGTTTGATAAAAAAGATTCTAACAAAAATATTTTTTACTTTAAAAAAAATAATAAATAAAATAATTCCCGATTTCAATTCCGAACTCAATTGATATTCCATTAAAAATATTACATGTAAACTTAGTTTTTATATGTTTTATAAACTCACTTTCAAGCGAAGCAGAATAAAATATTTCAATAGTAATTTTTTTACAAGTAAATAAATAAATAAATGTTTGATAAAAAAGATTCTAAAAAAATCTTTTTTTTAATTAAAAAATATAATTCCTAATTTCAATTACAAACTCAATAGATATTTTATGAAATAATATTTTATGTAAGTATTGTGACACCAAGTAGAAGTATTTTATGATGATGCACGGATCGCAGCACCAGATTTCCAGACACATTTATCAAGTTTACGGAAATTTTTCGATAGATGTCATCAACATGGATTGAGAATAAATAACGATTTTTTATATGTTTTATACATTCATTTTCATGCGAAACAGGATAAAATATTTCTATAGCAAATGATTTACAAATAAATAAATAAATGAATGTGTAATAATAATTTAAAAAAAAATATTGTAAAAAAATATTTTTTCTCGGTTTCAAAAATTTAATTCCTAATTTCTATTCCGAACTAAATGAATATTCTATTAAACAAGATTTCACGTAAACTTTTTTTTTTATATATACGTGTTACACGCTCATTTTTAAGCGAAACGGGATAAATATTTCAATAATAACTGTTTTACAAATAAATAAATAAATAAATGTTTGATAAAAAAAATCTAAAAATCTATATATATATATATATATATATATATTAAAAAAAAATCCCAACTTAATTCCTGAAGTAAATTAATATTCTATTAAAGAAGTTTTCATGTAAACCTATTTTTCTTATACCTTTTTTATACTTATTATTCTTAAACGAAACAGGATAAAATATTTGAATAATAAGTGTTTTAAAAATAAATAAATAAATGTTTGATAAAAATATATTTTTTTAAATCTTTTTTTTTCTCGATTTTAAAAATTTAATTCCCAATTTCATTTCCGAACTCAACTGATATTCTATTAAACAAGATTTCATGTAAACCTTTTTTTTATGTTTTATATGCTCATTTTCAAGCGAAACAGGATAAAATAGTACATTAGTAATCGGTTTACAAATAAATAAATAAGAAAGTAAGTGTTTAATTAAAAAAATCGATTTTAAAAATTGAATTTCCATTTTCATTTCCGACACAACTGATATTCTATTAAACAAGATTTCAAAGAAACTTTTTTTTTTTCTTATGTTTTATATTTTCATTTCCAAGTTAATTAGGATAGCATATTTCAATTATAATTGTTTTGAAAATAAATAAATAAATAAATAAATGTTTAATAATAAAAAAAAATATAAATACAATAAAAAATATTTATTTTTTTATTTTATAAAGTTTGTTCCCAATTTCAACTCCACATAATAATATATATATATATATATATATATATATATTTACATTTTGTTTAATTAAAACAATATTGTTATAGCGATTGTTTTTCTCGGCGAAATATCGCATCAGAGACTGGGAATTTTAGAAATCTACTAAAATCTTTTATTTATACATTTTCTAGAACCATGTTCTGACAAGAAATAATGTTCATATAAAATGATAAGAATTAAATCAACAGGTTTATTATTTTAAAAATTCTCTTTGTTTTAATTTCATATTGTTTTTTCCGTTAATGTTCTACTAAAAACATTTTGTATACATTTAATTTTATGTTATATATAGTATGTTCATTTATTTGTTAAGGAGGGTACTATAGTTTCGTAAAAAGTTATATAAGAAAATAATGTTTAAAATAAAAATAGTTGAAAAAATTACTTTTTAAATTCATCACAACTATTTATTAGTTAAGTCAGCTATATGGACATACATATTTTATCGGAAGAATGCAGGTCCACTGATGATAGTAGGCAAATATGCATTTTACCTTATTTTTAAAAAATTGAAAAGGGCAATCTGTATATATATATGTGTGTGTGTGTGTATGATAATGTGTTTTACACCTCTGTTAAATTGCGTAACAGATAAAATAATGAATGATTGATAAATAAAGCTTCGTAGAATTATTTATTTTCATTTTAGTCAATCAATGCATGTATTTCCTCTTTGAATTTAAACACAACTATTTATTAGTTAATTAAATTATGTGGACATCATATTGCTTCATCAAAATAATGTGGATACGAGAATGATAATAAAATGCAAATATGCATTTTACATCATTTATTTTTTATTGAAAGGGTAATATGTCGCCTTATATATATATAAAAAAAATCTTTAAAAATAGTATTTTACCAAATTAGTAAATTTGGATCGGCTTTAAAATTTTATGAAAACATCTTTAAAGTCAAATTCCTATTACTTGGTAATGACGGTTATTTCAATTTCGAGACACTGGAATACGAGCTACAGCTATAAAATTAAAAGCCTAATAATATAAATGATATAATTATTTTAAATTATTTTAATTATATTAAAGAAGGAATTCTAAAAAATCATTTAATTTCATATTATATTTATGTAAATCATGTATAACACAATATACACATGTGTGCATGTACCATTATTTTTATATGTGCTTTGTATGCTCATTCAAATTGGAAAACAGAATATTATATTTTCAAAAAAAGTTATTAAAATGATTTGAGAACGTTTAATAAAGATAGATTCATATTTTATGCTATTACTTTTTAAATTCAATCGTAACTATTTATTTGTTAAATCTTGTGCAAGTCTGAATACATGTTTTAAATATATTATAAAGGACAAACGTGTCCGTGCGTAACGCTGACGTCATTTTGCGAATGGCAACAGTTGACGATGGAATTTCGGTTTTGCGATTTTTGCTACTGCAATTTTATAAATTTCTAAACATTGCACATTTTCAATTTTTAAACCTTTATATAGGGAAAAAAAATCTACTTTCAAATGCATTTTGTTTGAAAACTGATATTGAAAACTTAATTGACTGATATATTATGATTTTTAAAATAAAAAATTTGGTATTTTTAATTTTTTCGTGCTCAATGTTTACCATTGGTAATTTATTTCCGCTTGGCGATCGCATATTATCGATAGTTAAAGAATTGAAATGTTATTATTATTTAGAAAATAATACAGAAACCTCGAAAAGTAAAATAAAAAACTGATACTGATTTTACATAAAAAACAAAATAATAATAGGAATAATAATAATAATAAACGCTTTGATGAGCGATAATTTTACAAACTGAAATTATTTAATTTAAATGTGAAAGAAAGTTTTGTAATACTTAAAAAGAAATAAAAAATGTAAAAATTGTGACTCAAGCAATATTTGGCTATTTATCGTTTGCGTTAGGATAATCGCGATAAAAAATGAATTAGTGATGAAGTTTCGCTTGCTGTTTTAAATGAAAATTCCAAGGTTTATTTTATTGACGCGCCTGGAGGCATTTGCAAAACATTTTTACTTAGCGCAGTTTTTAAAAAGGTTAGATTATATAATATGGTTGTGTTAGCTGTTGCATCTTCTGGGATCGCAGCTTTATTTTTAGATAAAGGTAAAATAGCACATTCAAGATTCAACATACAGCTGAATTTTAACGAAACATATACTATCTACGTGTACCGTACACGTAAGTAATCTGACCTTGCTGAATTAATAAGAGAAACGAAGTTAATAGTCTGGGAAGAAGAACCCATGATGAGTAAATTAGTATTTGAATATGTAGGCCGTACGCTTAAAGACATAAAAAAACAATGATTCGCCATTTGGTAGAATAGTAGTTGTATCTGCTGGCGAATTTTGACACATTTACCCTGTAGTGAAGCATGGGAAAAGAGCTGGTATTGTTTTGGACACTTTGAAATTTTATAATGTTTGGAGAAATGTTAATATTAGGCATCTCATAATTAACATGCGAGTGAATCAAATTCCCAATATGAACTTTCCTGATTATTTAATTCAAGATGGCGAGGTCAAAATGTCGATTTTACTGGATTCCTCATTCAACCAAATAGCTTAAATAGTCTAATTGAATATGTATATCCAATGAGGGAAATACAGACTGTTAATTTGTCAAAAAGATGCATTTTAACCCCTTAGAACGAAAAAGTTGAAAAAATTAACAAAAAGTTGATAATTGAACAATTTCCTGAACAACAGAGAATTTATTATAGCGATGAATCCGTTGTAAATGAAAATCAATTAATATCATATCCATTTGAATATTTGAGCAATTTAAAACGAAGTGGTATTCCGCCACATGTTTTACGACTTACAATCGGAGTTCCAATTACGCAGTTAAGAAACCTCAATCCCTCTTTGGGTATGAAAGAGATTGGTTGAAATCACTCAATCGAATCTGAAATTATAACAGGAACTCATATAGGCAATCGAGTTTACATTCCAAGAATAACTTTGATGCCTTCAGATTCTGAATACCCTTTTAATTTTAACAGACGACAATTCCCCATTAAGCCATCTTTTGCGATTACAATAAATAAAGCTCAAGGGCAAACACTTGAACATTTTTACATCTATTTGTCAAAACCATTGTTTACACGCGGGCAATTACACGTTGCATTATCCAAAGTAACATGCCAAGAAAACATTAAAATTTGTTGTATAACAAATTATTTTAATCAAAATAATGTTGTGCACATTAAAGTGTTGAACTAAATGCATAAATAAATAAAGCATTACTATGTGATATGGAGCTTGATGTAGTTAATGGGAAATCACAAAATATACATATTAGACAAGGTAAAATTATGTCAAGTATTACGAATGAAATGTAGACTAAAGAGAAAATATTTCATTATATTCACTGAAAAGTCTTCAAAAGACTTAAATACGCATACGATAAAAATGGTGAAATCAAAACATATTTTCATTTCATATATTTGATTCAAATCTATTAGAATAAAATTACTTTATTCAATTTTGATACTAATCTTAAGTAATCGGGTCCATGTAACGGGATGGATGTCACACATAGAATATGTTGTCAATAATATGCTTTAATGTGAATAATAATCAATATTATAAACCAAACACATGTCTGAGTATTGCAGATGTCATTTTGATGGTAGTAACGAATTGACTAATAAATTTCGTTTTTACTGCATCTTTTTAAACTTCTAAACATCGCACAATTTCAATTTTTACACCGTCGAATAGGGAAAAATGCAATTTCTTTGAAAACAGTTTTTGAATTTACTGATTTTTTATGGTTTTTGAAATAATTTCCAAACCATATAATTGTAATAATTGTGATAATTTCCAAGCATGAATTATTTTTAAATCTATCTGTATCACGTCAGCCCGATTGCGAAAGATCAATTCGTTTGCATTTAAAACAATAAAAATAGTTCCACATTTATTCCCGGCTAATATTACAGGACGAAATTAAAACTTCATCAAAATAAAAATAAAAATAATAGTAATATAAATAAAATTCAAATTTAACAGACATGTTCTCAAACTACGCGTTTAAATAGTTCAAATTTTCAGAATAATAATTAAAAAAAAAAAACTGCAGTAATCAGCGAAATCTTGTGCGATTTCTTTAGCCATTAACTCCTGGCATGCGGCTAATACAAAAGTATCGCATTATTAAATTTCAAAATTTTATTTGAATATATTATTGATAGCTTTCTTATAAAAATTATTTTTGGCGTTGTTGAAGAGTCAGTTTAAAACATATATAGTCAATATTAAAAATCTATTAGAATTAGAAAAAAGGTTTTCGCCTATGTTCTGTAACCCGGGAAGCCCGGGTTAGATTTTCTAGTTTATATAAAAGAAATGCAAATCTCTAATTATAGTAACACACAAATATAAATTTGCATCTTTCTCGAAAATTTGAAAATGGGAATATATAGCGTTATAAAAAATATATATTATTACGTATTATATATTTTTTAAATTTTTTTAAAAGCAACATATCATGTATACTTATTTTTTATAAGTTTTATATGTTTACTTCCATGCGAAACCGAAATACAAAGTTTAATAAAAAGTGATTTACAAATGAATTATTAAATAAGTAAATGATTGATAAAAAAGATTCATAGGTATTGTTTTTGTAATTTAAATATAATTATGTACTTATTTAGTTTCTGAATTTATTCATAACAATTTGTTAGTTAATTAAATTAGTGGACCTGCAACTGGTTTTCAAAATAATGCAGATCCGTGTATAATAGTCCTATGCAAATATGCTCTTTACGGCATTTTTGTATAACTGACAAAGATAATGTGCAGTCTAATAAAATGAAATATATACGAGGGCAGTTTGATAAGTCCGTGACTTTGAAATGAAAAAACCAATATACATACCAAAATGCATTTTATTTTTCGACATAATCTCCTTTCATAATGATACACTTTTTTCAACGATGTTCTAACTTTTTTAATCCTTCCAAAAAATAAGATGTCTCAAATTCCTCAAAATAGGCATTTGTGGCATTAACGATCTCAGAATTTGAAGAAAATCTCTTTCCACCAAGCATTTTTTAAAATTTGGATAAAGAAAAAAGTCACTGGGGGCCAAGCTAGGAGAGTAGGGTGGATGATGGAGCAATTCGTATCGTAATTTAACCAATTTAGAGGCTGCGATTACAGACGAGTGCGCTGGCGCATTGTCGTGATGAAAAAAGCACTTTTTTCATTGACAAATGGGGCCGCTTTTCTTCCAATTTTGCATTAAAACGGTCTAATAAATCAGCATAATACCATCCGGCGATCGTTTTTTTCTTTTTCCAGATAGTCAATGAGGATTACGCCCTTTGAGTCCCAGAAAACTGTGGCCATAATCTTTTCGACCGATGGGACTGTTTTTGCCTTTTTAGGAGCACGTTCTTTAGAAGAAGTCCACTATTTAGACTTTTCTTTCATTTCTGGTGTGTAGTAATATGTCTATGTTTCGTCAACTGTAACATAACACCGCAAAAATTCGTTGAATTGCGCTTGAACGTGTCCAAACATTACTATAAAATGGTTACACGAGTCCGCTTTTGATCCACCCATCTTGCTGATTAGTTTTTCATGACCAAATGTTCATGCAAGATATGGAATACACATTCATTTGAAATGTTTACCTTCTTAGCTATCTCACGCACTTTTACACGGAGGACTTTTAACACGATAGCATGGATTTTGTTGACCATTTCTTCAGTCGTGATCTGAATTGGACGTCCAGACGTTCTGCATCTGTTGTGCTCGTACGGCCACAACGAAATTCCGTAAACCACTTGCGAACAATAACATGTGATGGAGCATGGTCCCCATAATATTTTTTCAACTTTTCTTCAGTTTCGGTAATTGTTTTTCCGCGCAAAAAATAGTGTTTTATCAAAACACGAAATTCTTTTTTCTCCATAATCAAAACAAACACGCCAATACTTTGCTTTTTAATCCATAAAAACAGTTATTTAAAATATGGTGTACAAATTGCGCGAATGTTGCCGCAGGTAATAATAAATTGAAAACATAATAATTCGAGTGCGATCAGACCGCTACCTTTTTTAAAGTCACGGATATATCAAACGGCCCTCGTATCTATACTATAAAGGACAAACGTGTCCGTGCGTAACGCTGACGTCATTTTGGGAATGGCAACACTGGGCGATAAAATTTCGATTTTGTGATTTTTTCTACTGATTTTTTTTTTAATTTCTAAACATCGCACATTTTTAATTTTTATACCGTTATATAGAAAGAAAAATCTACTTTCAAATTCAATTTGTTTGAAAAATGTATCTTAATTGACTGATTTATTATGGTTTTTTAAAATTAAAAAATTCGTACATATTTCTCATTTTTTCGGGCTTAATGGTTGCCATTGGTAATATTTTTCCTCTCTCGGCGACCGCATATTATAATTGGTTAAAGAATTGAAATGATTAGAAAATAATACAGACACCTCGAAAAGTAAAGGAAAAAAAATCTGTTACTGATTTATATAAAATACAAAGAATAAAATAAAAGAATAATAATAATAAACGTTTTGATAAGCCAAAATTTTATAAATTGAAATTATTTAATTTAAACATGTAAGTAATGTTTGTGATACTTAAAAAAATCAAAGTAAAAATTGTGACTTAAACAATATTTGGCTATTTATCGTCTGCGCCAGGATAATCACAATCAAAAATCAATTTATGATGAAGCTTTGTTTGCTATTTAAAATGAAAATTCCATGGTTCAGTTTACTGACGCGACAGGAGGCACTGGCAAAACATTTTTACTTAATGCAGTTTTAACCTTGCTGAATTAATAAGAGTAATGAGAATTAATAAGAGAAATTAATAAAACTAGGTAAAATTCTGTCAAGTATTACGAAAAAAAAGTAGTCTAAACAGAAAATATTTAATTATATTCACTGAAAAGACTTAGAATGTCTTAAATATGCATGCGATAGATATGGTGAAATGAAAACTTATTTTGATTTCATATATTTGATTCAAACATATAGAATAAAATTCTTTTATTACATTTTGATGCTAATTTTACGTAATCTGGTTCATATCAAGGGATGATGTCACACATAAATGATGTTGTTAAGAATATGGTTTAATATTAATAATAATCTGTATTATAAACCAAACATATCTCTGATTACAGCTGAAGTCAATTTGATGGTAGCTACGATTTGACTAATAAATTTCGCTTTTACTGCATTTTCACAACTTCTAAACATCGATGAATTTAAATTTTTACACCGTCGAATAGGGAAAAAATGCAATTTCTTTAAAAAATGTATTTGCGTTTACTGATTTTTTATGGTTTTTAAAATAATTTCCAAGAATAAGTTGTTTTTAAACCTATATTTCACACGTGCAGCCCGATTGCAAAAGATTAATGCATTTGCTTTTAAAACAATATATATAGTTCCGCATTTATTCCCGGCTAATATTACAGAACGAAATTAAAACTTCATCAAAACATAAATATATATAATAATATAACATAAATAAAATGCAAATTTAACAGACATGTTCTTGAACTACGCGCTTAAACAGTTTAAATGTTCAGAATAAAAAACCTGCAGTAAGCACGAAATCTTGGACAATTTCTTTGGCTATTAACTCCTTTCACGCGGCTAATAAAAAAGTATCGCTTTATTAAATTTCATTCAAATATATTTTCCCTAAAAAATTTATCTGGACATATTAGTGATAATTTTCTTATATAAATTCTTTTGGCGTTGTTAATGAATCAGTTTAAAATATATATATTAAATATAAAAATCTATTATAATTAGAAAGAAAATGTTTTTCGTATATTTTTCGCGACCCGAGAAGCCCGGGTTCGATTCCCTAGTATATATATATATATATAAAATTTATTTTACAGATATTAAAAATCATAGATCTAGAAAATATTGCTGACTATTTTCTTATCATTTTCAATGTATCTTTAACTAGCTGTTACCCGTGGCTTTGTTCACGTAACATTAAAAAAAGAATAAATTCATTAATTAAGCAAAATATTTCACTCCCGATAGTTAAAAACATAATAATTAACCAAATCTTTATCACATTTTATAGGAGTAAATACGGTTTTGCGTTTTTATAGATGCCGTGACATTAACTTAGTCTTAAAAAAGTATAATTTTATAACAATTAATATAAACAAACGAAAATGAAACTGCAACCAATGAATAAAAGAGGGCCAAGTAAAGTTTTGTAAATCAACGAATCGTGTAAAAACAAATGTCATTTTTACTCGATAAACCATTTTACTTTTAAGGCCTTTGGGAAATGTTTTAACAGCCATCCTTCAAAAATAATTAATTGAAAACAGTATATGCTTTTTCTTTAAATTCATTTCTTGTGATTAGGAAGCAATAATTGCCAACCTAAATGTAAAGAGCTTTTAAATCTTCCTCCTTGGTTGAATCTAAAGCTTAAAAAATTCTACAATGTAATTATTTCTAAATTACAATATGTTGACAGACGATATTTGTTCTGCAGAATAAATTGTTCAGGAAGCATAAATATGTGGAAATATTTCTCGGAAAATTTACTTTAATCAAGATTTTATCTCACATCTATTCAATTGGAAAAATAAATTCTTTTCCAAATTTTAATGCGAAAATGGCGCTAAAACATATATTAATACGCCTTATTTCTCTTATTTTATCCCCATAAATGCAGTAATTTAGTTGTCGTTTTTAGATAATAAATAGTATCTCTGAAACCAATTGAAATTTTTAAATTCTGAGAGTTTATATGGCATCCTCAGATTATTGATAACTGTTATTAAGTAAACCGCGCTGCGTTTAATATTCTAGGAAGAGGAGTTACGAAATAAAACCATGTAGTCAGATTTTAATATAATAGTTGTTCATTTCTCTTTCGCTGATAATCTTAATGTCATTTTTGGCAGAAAACTAACATTTGTATGTAACTGGTATTCATGCTAAATAATCAGTATAGATTAAAACAAGTTTCAATTTTTCATTTTAAATATGGCGAGAAATTCAACTACTTTCTATACTTATTGATCCTTGTATTATTAATATAAGAAAATTGATTCACACTCCTTGTATTATTAAAATACTAGCTGTTACACGTGACTTCGTTCACGTAACATTGAAAGAAGAATAAATGTATTAATTAAGCAAAATACTTCATTCCTGATAATTAACAACGCAAATAATTAACTAACTCTTTATCACATTTTATAGGGGACAATACGGTACTTCTTTGTTATAGGGGACTTGACATAACTCAGTTTAAAAAAAGTTAAATTTAAAAGTTAAACGTGAATTAACCTATATTATTCACAACTAAAAAGAAATGGCGCATCTAGTATTTGTCGAGAATTAAATAAAAAAACATGCACTCGCGACATCATAACTCACTTTTATATTTTAACAGGCTACTATAAAGGTACTATAATTTGTGACTTGTGCTATACCCGGAGTATACACACGTCAGGACACATTGCCGTTATCATTATCTTTTTATATGCATGAAGGTTTCGCTATGGTACTCCATTGTGAAATTTGGTAATATTTGAAATTCAATATTTGAAAAACGACATAATCATTAGATTTGATTTTAAATCAAGAAAAATACAATTTTTTTACCTTTCTAACGCAGTTTGTCTAACAATTTTCTGACAAATACTTTTCGTGCTATCAATTTTTTCAGTAACTTCAAATGTTTCATTTTCCGAGATTAATCTGTGGCAACGATTAGCGAAAAAGCCAGTCGTCAGCGACGCGTAGCTTTTTATTAAAGAAGGATGTTTGAAAATGCCTGTTTTATTTCAAATATGATGTTACTTTTTTCCTATCAAAAACTCTTTTTAATAATATAATTTTTATTGATTTTCTTTTCCTGGTAACCATGGCGTGAATTTTGGCAGAGACTCTCAACTGTATGCAACTGTTATTCAAGCTTATTAATCAATATCGATAAAAAACATTTCAGTTTTTCATTTTAAATATGACGTCATTATTCATCTCCTTTCAATAGTTACTAATATTCATGCTCCTTGTTTTATTACAAATATGTGGAAATGTGTGTTTTGTTTCAATTTTGACGTCATACTTTTCAAAGCGAAATCGTTCATTAATAATATAATTTTTGTTCATTTTCTCCTTCCAATTATGATGCAATTTGCGACAGAAAGACTCTTCGCAACGCAACTGATATTCATACTTCTTGTATATTAACAAATATTCCATTCCATTTTCGTTTAAAATATCACGTCATATTAAACTTCTTTTGAAATATTTCTAGTTTTCATTTTGCACACGTGGAAGTCGTTCAATTGAAAATGAATCGCTGTGGATAAATTATTATTTCAGGTTTTGATTTTTTTGGCAACGAGAAAAAAAGATGGTAAAATTTTATGGAAAAATGTTTATTGATTCTGTATCAAAATAATAAAATTTGGAATTATTAAGAAAACTAGGGGGCTCTGCCCCCTACGAGATACGCTCGCCAACCCCCGTTCTAACACCGCATGATTTAAAAACACTCTGATTTGATCAATTCTAAAACGATTACGGAAGATTGTATTATAATTAAACGACCAGTGGCGATCTGATGTAACCAGGTTTCCATTCATTTACCTTTGACTGAAGGATTTTAAGGTCGAATCAACTGCTGTCGAAACATCTAACAACTGTTTTCCAGATTGATTAAATAAGATCTATTAAACATTTAAAAATTAACTTGTGTAAAATGGTTAAGTAAACAATGTCGCTGCATCGTATAATTTTAAAACGATAATATAGAAACTTGGTAAATAAATAAATAAAATAAAATAAAAATAAATACAAGAAATTCGGAAAAAACCCCACTCAGCAAAGTGTCAACTATCAGTAAGTTTAAACAATAAAATTTACAATATATTAATGAAAACAGAAAAAATAATCTTGAATATTTATTTACATTATTTTTCTTAATTATCCCTCTCGGATAGTGAATAAATGTGGCACAGATGTCATATACGCACCACGTTTGCGCGATTTTTTCCCCCGCCTATGTGGTGAAAACACAATTGGTGTTTATTTACTTTTATTTTTTATTTTAATTCTATAAATATTTTTTATTATGTATATCAATATTTATTTATAACAAACTATCATTTATTTATTTTTATTTCCTTTTTTAAAATAATAGAAGCTATTTCATTTATTACGTTATTTTATTTTGATATGGAAATAAAAAACTGCATGCTAATCGTAACTAATATTCAAAAAGTTTTCGCCAAATTGGTGGGTGAAAAAATCCCGCCAACGTGTATCGTATATGACATCTGTGCCATAAATATTTGTGACGTCAGTTGAAACTGACCTACTGTATGTAACTGTCCATCGCATCATGGCACTGCCGTTTAAGGATGCAATTGTTATTTTAATTAATGAAATAATTAATAAATCAGTAAAACAATGAAAAATATAGGTAAAAGATTTGTCGAAATAAATTAATTTATCGTGTAAATATATTTTTTAATTGAAACTTGTTTCGAAATATTGTTATTTGAGCATTTTAAATATATGACGTAAGTTTCCCTACTTAATGCTTTGAAAACGTGTTATAATTTAATTATTTATCTTTTTAATATTCACGCGCAAGTATATTTTTTATTACGTAATTTTCTACATTTACTGGTCTTAACATGGGATCATTTAATTATTATTTTAAAGCTTCATTTCTGTTTTTAATAGTCACGTGTAAATACCTTTCTTAATTGAAAGGGAATATTATTATGTGCGCTGTTTTACAAATTGGCAACAATTCAAATAATGGATTTTATGAAATTTAAAATAAATCTTCTTAAAAATAATGAAAACTATCGCTAAACTGTAACACCAAATAAACAAATAGAAGAATTTTGACATTGGAAAGGAAATATTATTATTTACGTTGTTTTAAAATTTGCAATAATAGGTAAAAGATTTGTCGAAATAAATTGATCTCTCATGAATGTATAATTATTAATTGAAATTGTTTGGAAATATTGTTATTTGATCATTTTAAATGTGACGTAAATTTCAATAGTTACTCGTACTTCTCTTTATAATATTCACGCGCAAGTATATTTTTATTACGTAATTTTCTACATTTAATGCTTTTAACACGTGATCATTTAGTTATTATTTTAAAATTTTATTTCTGTTTTTAATAGTCACGTGTAAATACATTTCTTAATTGAAAGGGAATAATATTTTGTGCGCTATTTTACAAATTGGCAACAATTCAAATAATGGATTTTATGAAATATGAAGTAAATCTTCTTCAAAATAATGAAAATTTTGAATAAAAAATTGAAATATAACCTCAAAAAATGAGTCAAATTGAAAAAATAATTGCAGTCTGCACACCGCAACTTTGTCAACTATATCCTTACAAATTATGGTTAAATTCCTGTGCATAGTTTTCGTTTCTATAAAACTTTTATAAGAAAATTATTATGACCAACTTTAATATTAAATATCTCTTAAAATAATTCTTTGATTTAAAAACTGTCTACTTCAGCGTGTTTATCAAACCTTTTTTTTATAAAACCACCAATTTTTAAATTTTTATTTGCAATAGTTTTCTGGCTATTAGTCCAGAAAGACTTCAAGGCACAAAATCTTTATTGACAGTCGATACTGCGGCTGCTGCTGCGGTGGTTACTTTTTTTTAAAATAGAGAGATATTTGAATAAAACACAACCCAGATTATGTTCATTTCCGGGTTACTATTCATCTATATGAAAAAATACTGAGCCATTAAATCATTTGTTTTGACGTTTACTTCAGCCAAACATTCACACACTTTTTCACATTTATAATATTATTAGAATAGGATTTTACTTCTTAAAATTACTGGAAAATTATACATTTAAATAGTCTCTCTATATTAAAACAAGCGGGTAAGTGTGATCGAAGATAGCTCAAAGGGTTTCGTTTAATATTCCTTTCAAAACACGGTACTAATCGGTTAGCCGGGCGCCAGTGATATATGTGCATATATAAATACATATGTATATACATATATATGTATATATATACATACATATATGTATATATATGTGTATATATATATATGTATATGTAGATATGTGTACCCAACTAACACAGAACTTGCGGGCCACTGATGGCTACGTTAGCCTTGGCCCAAACTAGTAGATGAGGGGCCGCAATCGTTTGCCGTAACGGCAACTTAAAAAAACTGTCACGCCGGCCACAATGTGGCCGCAACAGAATTGGCCATAACTACATTAAGATGCCCATAATTGTGCCACAAGTGGTTAATCATAATTGACGGTTAGCCTAAAACTGGCCACAGTTATACTTTAAGTGGCAATTATTAATGAAAACTAACCACAGTTTGGCCATTAACGATCATCGTGAATAAAATCTAGCCAGAAGATCGCCACAGCCATGCCACCTGCGTTTGTTAAGAATAAAAGCTACCCCAAAGCTGGCCATAAATGTTAATTTATTGGTCATCATAAATGTAAACTAGCCTTAAGCCAGCCATCCACATACCATCAATGCTATTCATTAATGAATGCATGCCGAAAACTAGCCACTTTGTTGCCATGAATGGGCATCATTAATGTATGTAAGCCGAAAGCTAGCCACTTCGTTGCCATCATTAATGAATGCAAGCCGAAAGCTAGCCACTTTGTTGCCATCAATGGTAATCATTAATGAATGCATGCCGAAAGCTAGCCACTTTGTTGCCATGAATGGGCATCATTAATGTATGCAAGCCGAAAGCTAGCCACTTCGTTGCCATCATTAATGAATGCAAGCCGAAATCTAGCCACTTTGTTGCCATCAATGGTAATCATTAATGAATCCATGCCGAAAGCTAGCCACTTTGTCGCCATCAATGGGCATCATTAATGAATGATAGCCCAAAGCTAGCCATATTCATGCCACTATTAGATATCATGAATGGAAGCTGGCCAGAATTATACTTTTTATGGTCCTCAAAAAAGTAAAGTTGAGCAAATCTCCATTTTTACTCCTTTGGCAGGGACAATTTTTCTTCTTTTTTTAAGTTATTTTAAACTTTAGAATCTAAATTTACTGGTCCATAATTTTTGTCTGAAAACTCTAAATATTTTATTCAAAATTTGAAAAAAAAAAAAAATAATTAATCTATTGGAATATTTTTCTTAACAAGAGCTCATAACACCAACCTGACTTTTATGCATACATGTTTCACTTTATTATAATATTTTTCAGTTAAAAACTGCAATGGCACCCCATATTAAAAAGGTCAAAATACAATAAAATCGAAAGTGCTTCAGATCTTGTATAGAATACTTTCAATCTGGAAGCAATAATAATAATTTTTTTTTTTTTAAAGTGTCCCAATGGAGGCAAAAATAGGCTGTATCCACTCATCTCATTAGATCGAAATAAAAGGCCATATGGTTATGATTTATTAGCACTTTCCAACCTAGTTGAAAAGTGCTTATGACTTCGGTTTGTCTGGCCGTCTGGCTGTCTGCCGTCTGTCCGTGCTCTAACTCCCATAAATATGCTCGGATTGCTCTGCAATTTTTATATGTTATTGTCGTTATCTATAGCATGTTCCCTATTTCAACGGAAGTGTTTAGCACTTATAGTTTTTTTACAGGGACACTCAAAAGAATTCCGTTACATTGCGGTCTATGGGGAAAAATCATTTGCGGTTTATTTAAATAATGTTTCACTATTTTAAACGCATTGTAATTTATATATATTACTAAGGTGCATTAGAAGAAGCTTAATATGGAACAGGGTGTGCATAGCACTTATAGTTACTTTACAGGGATAGTAAAAATAATTCCGTTACATTACGTCTATGGAGAAAAATCGTCTGCGGTTTATTTAAATAATGTTTCACTATTTTAAACGCATTGAAATTTATATAGATCACTAAGGTGCATTACAAGAGACTTACTACGGAATATTGTGTGTATAGCAGTCATCGTTCATTTACAGGGACACGCAAAAGAATTCTCTACTGTCTGTTAACAATAATTCCTGGAAGTGCGTTTTAAGTTATTGAACGCGATTTTAATTTTAACTTGCTTTTTTGTCTATTACGTGGTGTGTATAAATTCTGTAGATCCTATACAGGGCAGCACAAAAGTTCGCGAACACATTTCTGTTTATTGACAAACTCCAGACGGAGAATTTTAAACTGTGCTACGCGTTTCCTAACTGAACTAAAATTATCATCCTATGTAGTATATATACAAATCTATAGATCCTATACAGGGCTGAATAAAAGTATTCGGATATTTTTCCAAATATTGTATATGTTGGAAATTCCTGAAATTATGTTTTTAAATATGTTATGCGTTTTCTAAATTGTTTACTTAGGTGTTAGCTTTTAGCTTATTAAACGGTATGATTTGTAAAATTATTTTGGAAGTGTTGGAAAGTGCTATATAATCTATGCTTGACGCATGATTTTTCGTTCTTGTTTTTTAATGTTATTCTGAAAAAGTTGCAAAAGCCATAATTGTAATTAATAAAAAAAAGTTGTAAAATAAGGTGTAACACAAGGTGTAAAATATATATTGAGCGTTAAATTACCAATGATGGTGAGAATACGAAAAAAAAACTAATTTTCTTCAATTTTTAATTAAATTATAAGTTTAAACATTCTATTCAAAGGAGTAAATTTTTAAGTAGTTTCAATTTATGTTTCTTCAAGCTAATTCACCAGGTGGATTGTCCAGCCAGAATTTCCATTGAAAATTGTTATCTAATGATTATATTCAACATCCCTTTTTCGAAGAAAATAAAAAATGTATAATGTTAAATGAGATACCATATGAAAGGATTTTCAAGCAACTTCTGACATAGTACACTCACATTTCTTTAAAACATGTATTTTGGTTAAAATTGCAAGTAATAAATTAAATAGGCATTGTTTTCAGAAATGAAATGAAAGTTTTTCTTCAAATTAATGTTGCCACAAAAATTAAATTCCACAACAATGATTATAAAAAAAATGTTCAATAAAGATAAAGTGGACATGGTTGCTGCATGGGTTTATTTTATATTTATGATAAAAAAGCAAAATTTAAATTCAAACGCTCAATTTATTTTTTTTTATCCTTTTTTTTTTTTTTTTTTTTTTTTTTCAAAACATTATGTCACTCTCTAATGTAGTTAAAATACAATTTATATATATATATATAGCTCTTGATATTTTCAGTCAGTTTTTACTGTAAAGTATGAAAGAATAAATTGGATTATATTCTGGCTTTATTTTTTTTAGAAGTTTAAACATGCATCTAAAAAATATTAGATATTGCTAAAAAATATTAGGCTGCAGTGTGAAATCTTCACACAGGCCCACTAGTATATATTATTTCTGTTATCAACATCCCCTTTTCTCAGAAAATATGAAATGCACAACAATGAACGAGATGCCATAAGAAAGGATTTTGAACCAGCTTCTGACATAGTGCACTCACATCTCGATAAAACATATTTTTCGATTAAAAATTGCTGTAAATTAAAAATTAAATCTGCATTGTTTTCATAAAAGAAATGAAAGGCTTTCCTCAAATTAGTGTGGCCACAAAAATAAAATACCACATTATATAATGCTTAAAATGATTATAAAAAATAAATACTACAAAAAAGATAAAGTGGGACATAGTTGCTGCACGGGTTTATTTTATATTTATGACTAAAAAGCAAAATTGAAATACTCAATTTATTTTTCTTTGTCCCATGTTTTTTCCGAAACATATGTCATCCTCTAAAGCAGTTAATTAACTATAGATATATATATTTTTTTTTGTCTTTGCTATGCTCGATCAGTTTTTACTGTAACTGTGATGGAATAAACGAGATGATATTCTGGCTTGACTAATGTTGTTTGAAGATAGTTTCAGTCCTTAATTTTCCTTTACAAGTTTAAACCTGCATCTAAAGAGTATTAGATATTGCTAAAAAGTATTAGACTGCAGTGTGAAATCTTCGCATGGGTCCACTGGTGCTTTTATAATACAATTTCTTACCTGGATGTTTCTTCCAATTATCCAGCTTGAAAATAAAACAAAAACGCAGGAACTCTATTTTATAAAATTGGTAAAATGTGACATTACTGATCATTGAAATTTAAGAATTTTTTTTAATGATGTAACTATATATATATGTAAATTAGGTCCGTTCAAAAAATGTCATTTCACTATCTTCATCTCTTTGGCATATAATATCAGAAAAATGTAGCAGTATTCCTATAAAGTAATGTTTTAGTCTGTTAAGGACTCTTCCCCCCCTTTATACACATCATAGAACAAAATTTCAATGTATATATATTTACAAAATATTACTATTTGACAGAAAGCCAATTGTCACTATTTTCCTTTTTATGCAATCTTAAAATTTTTCTTATTAAATAAGTTTAATATTTTTTCAAAATAGTAGTGGCAGTTGATCTTCTAGAACACGGCAGGTTCACCATTCATACACTAAATCTTTTGTTTGTTTTTTTTAAATGGACTAAACATTACTCATAAATAATAATATATCATTGTTTTTACTTTTTAAAGATTAGCAAGTAATGAGTACTGAATATATATATTTTTTTTTAATATATTACCAATAAAGAAATCTTTAAAATATTTTTCCTTCCAGCAGGAGGTATGTGACTTTTTGACTAACAAAATTTCAAACTGATTCATACAATATTATGTACATTAAAATTTTAATCTCAACTTCTAATGAGATTATGATGAAATTTTTATTAAAATTTTCAAAAGTTTTTATACAGCAAATTATTTTTAATACCTGATCTCCAAGCAATGCTAATTTATAATCAACCAACAAAAACAGTTTATCAGGCTGTCAGTTTTTAAAATATAGCCTACATAAAACACTTTTATTCAATTATATCTTAACCTGTAAAAAGAAGGGGGAATGTTCTCAGAATGAGAAAGAAGGGGAAAATATATAGTAGAAACCTGTAAAGTTGACCACCCTTGTAAGTTGACCACCTGTCTATGTTGACCTCTGTTGTCAGGAACCAAATTTATCCTATACAAAACTATAAGACAAACCCTTTGTAACCTGACCACCTGTCTATCTTGTATCTTGACCACTGACATTATTCAAATTTGACTAGAACTATTATAAAATGCCCATCAAAACCCTTTATAACTTGACCATCCAAAAAGCTAACAAATCATGAATAAAAAAAAGTAACTCTCCAGGATATTTCCTTTTTTTTTCTTTTTAACTAGAATTTCTAAAAGGGCGAAATAGGATTAACCTGGGAAATGCTTTTAGTAGTGATAGGTGTAGGTAAATAATTCAAGGCTTATCTATTCTTACATTGTTGCTCTTATGGATTTGGCTTTTCAACCCTTCCCCTCCATTCTTTGATTCCAGATTTCTTTCTTCTATTTCCCATTCTCTTATGATTCCTTCCCTTCTTTCAATAACCCCAGGTGCTAGTTGGTAAGCAGAAATATTTCCATCAGTTGCAATAGTTTGTGGCAATTGTAACAATACAGTTAAGGAAATTATTTGTTATAATGATGAGTTACACTAGAACTGTGTTGTAGTATAGAAAGATTATTATTTTCATCCAGTAAACTTGGTGTAGAGTTAGTTACAAGACATTTATATTTTGTAATTTCTTTTTAACAAGGAAGATTTTGTTAATCTAAAATGGCTCCAAAAAGAAAATTAGTTGAACTTTCAAATGAGAAAACTATGAAATATTAAATTTAATTAGAAAAGGAGAAAGCCAGAGAAAATTAGCTGATAGATATGGAATTTCCAAAACTATAGTGTCTAACATATCAAAGAATGGGGAAGAAATAACTAAATTGTGCTTAGAGAACTGTACTTGTGATAGAAAAATAAAATTGAGAAAAACATCAAATGAAGAAATTAATCTGGCAGTTTGGAAGTTTTTAAAGCTATGCCGTTCCAAAAATATTCCAGTTTCAGGATCTATGCTCCAAGCTAAAGCCTAAGATATTGCAAATGAATTGGGAATTTCTGAATTAAATGCAAGTAATGGATGGCTAGAATCCTTCAGATCAAAAAACAACATAAATTTCCGTAGTCTTTGTGGTGAATCTGCTTCAGTAGATTGTAATACTGTAGAAAACTGGAAAGCAAAATTAACTGAAATTGTGATCCGCCTGAAAACCAATTCAATGCAAATGAAACAGGACTGTTTTACCATCAATTGCCAAGAAAATCTCTTGTATCAAAAAATGAAAAAGGTTTTGGAGGCAACATGCCGAAAGAAAGACTAACTGGTTTTTATTTAAATAAATAGTAGTATACAAATTGATTTTAAAATTTATATAAAACTATTAATTCATTCTTGTAGTTAATCTTTTCTTTTATAAGGTGTTAGAAATATGCATGGTAATACAATATTACTTTAAAGCTCTGTCAATAAATAAAACTTTTGTGGAAAAAATGTTATGGTAATTACGTAAAAAAAAGTAAATTTATCATCACCCTTTATAACTTGACCACTCCTCTAAGTTGACCACTGAAGTGTGGCACCGCAAGTGGTCAACTTACACAGGTTTTACTGTACATCCTTTTTAACAACATCACTTGCATAAATAAATATATATATTTAAAAACACTAGAACTGAATGCTTTTTTTTTCATATAAATTTTATTTTTCACAACAAATGTAAAACAAACCAACCAAAAACAATTTATTTATGTATTTACAAGATGCTCAAAATTTATCAGAAATATTTTACAAGAAAATTTAATCCTGTTACAATTAAATTTCTGATGTTTCTTAATTTAAGTTGATAAACAAGAGCTGAAAATCTACAGTCATCTTCACAGAGAACTTTTTTCTTTCCAGATTTTTATTCTTCTTCTTCTGAAAAACAAAAAATAAATTTTACAAAACAAAATTAAAATGCCTTACTTTAAAAACACCACTTATTAATTAGCCATTTATAAATATAATCGGAACAGAAATTATAATTTAAAAAAACTATTTACAAAATGCTTTGTAGTTCAAGTTATTTGTACAAAATGAAACTATTTTATTGCAGTATACCTATATTTGCTTTTAACAAAAACTCATGAAAGGACAGCGTTGTCAAATGACGCCTAATTCCTTTTTTTTTTTTTTTTTTTTTTTTTTTCTAGGTGCGAAACTGCATTTCATGGTGGCAATTTTATGTTATATCATATTCTCTCATTTCTTTTTGCAACCATGTTAACAATAATATTGTTTCTATTTTTATGTGTTAAGAGCAGGGGGGGGGGGGGGGGCTGTATATATTAAATACTTTATCTCTGTGTTAATCACTAAAACAAAATAAAAACAGGCTTTCTATAAATTCTTTTGAATAACTTCAAATATATAAATTCATATTCTTTACATATGATGTATGGGTGCTCTTTCTGTTCATTTCATAAAAGTCGAATTGCTCACTTTGTGAATGTTTCTAGAATTTGTATTGCTAGAAACCAGCAGTTCTTTATTTTCTTTACTTTATTTTTTCACATAACATTTCCTTCAAAATGGCTTTGTAAAGTAGGAAAATACATTGTGTACCTTATTTTTTCACATAACATTTCCTTCAAAATGGCTTTGTAAAGTAGGAAAATACATTGTGCACCTCCAAGCTATAAATCTGATATTATCACTCATAAAACAATAGCATTTCAATTCTCACCGTAATTTAGTTCAAAATAAGGAAAAGCAATTTTTCAACTTTTCCCCGTCAAAGTTAAAAAAGTAAAATTTAATTCAAAGTTTCTGGTTCGAATCATATTAAAATTAGGTGGGATATAATATATCCCACCACGCCTCAAAGGGTTAAAAGACAATAAAGAAAAAATGAAGTTACTTTGACACAGGGTTGGGTTTCTTCCGGAAGAAACTGGAAGAAATGGAAGAAACCAACAAAAAACAAAACAGATGTTCAAAATTAAAATATATTAACTATATAAAAGAATTAAATTCAAAACCTAATTATATGAAATTTAAATTGGAAATTTTAATTAATATTAAAAATATTATTTATGGAAAAATAAGTTATTTTTTAATAACAAACTTCAGGTTCAGCAGGTATTTACAGGTTATGTTTTTTACAACTTTAGATGTAGGGGATGTTTTTTTATTGTTTATATAATTTCTGTAAAAAAAAAAACCCTACCAATTCCTTATTTATCATATAAAAATGCAATATTTTTACTATTGTACAAAACTTAAAACAAACAAATTTGTAATTATGTATACTAGCATGCTGATTTAAAAGATAAATGTTCTAAAAATAAACTCTACAGGGATAAGAATTTTTTTCATCGTTTGCATTCATCCATTCTAAGTTGAGAAATTGATTGCAGCATCTTAAAGCTAAATTACTTCTGTTTTGTTATACAATGTTGCACTGTAGTAAGGAAAATGGAGATTTTAATGAAATCCTTCAATACAGTAATTACTGTATATTAGTTTCCTTAATAAAATGGGCGTAAATTCAAAGCACTGTCTTTTATTTAAAAAGTTTCATTCTACAATAGGTAAATGATCCACATACTATTTACTACTGGTTACAGAAGTTTAAATTATATATATATAAAAAAAATGTGCCTCTTTTGAATTGAATTACATTTAATTGATTTTGTGTATTTTGGATAAATTTATTTGGTACATTTCCGTTATACCAACACCATTGTCGTCACCAAGTGCAATAATTGGCACAAAATGAAATTCATGTGAAAGGATTCAATTGGAAAAAAAAATGTTGGCACAAAATTGAGCATTTAAAAATATAACATTTGAAAATTACAGACTTTCACGAACTATTTTATTAAATCGACACGAATATAGACTTAAAATAAAAGAACAAATAAATATTATATGATAAATTAATAAAATTAACTCAATTTAAACTACAGGCATAGCATTGTAAATGTCTCTTAGTATTGCAGTAAGCATTTCACTTTTTGAATGAAGACGTTCATACTTTTTTTTGTATCCAAAGTCCTGAAACAATTTTATTGCAGCGTCCTCATCATCTGGTAAATGCCTAATGGTAAAATCCACATTAGTGTCAACAATAAATATAAGTTACTACTTAATATTAAATATTTTCTATTTGAAAAATAGCAAATTAAGATGTTTTGCGAGGTTACAGAGTAAATTAAGTAATAATAATAATTAAAAAGTGTCATGTTCAATAAATAGCAAATCACAATGTTTGGCACGGTTTGCAATAAAAATATTTACACGTTCAGGGTTGAAATAAATAGCACATTAGCATACATTTTGGCATGGTGTTAGAAAAGTCCCATTTATTTTATTCAGGTACACAATGATTGGAAAGCTTTAGACAGGTGTGTGATCTTGGCTAAAAAACTGGTGTAATTATCAATTTATCATACATAATTAAATTTTTATAAGTCTAATTAAATTTATGTAAGGTTATCTATTAGAAAATACATTTATTTTTATTGTATTTTACAAAGTTGTAACTTATATGGTAAATTCTTAAAGAAAAACAGTTTCTTCCATTTGTTCCACTTGGAAGAAACCTATTTCTTCAGGCCGGTTTTTTCCACTTTGGAAGAAACTTGCCAACCCTGCTTTGAGACATCATAGACAATCTCTGACAAACAGATTTTTCCATTTTAATTTTGTTTTTTTAACAGTTAAAACTGTTTTGGCCAATAATTCAAAAATTTTTAGTAGCATTTGGGGACTCCTGAAAATCGGGGACCCTGGGCCCGTGGCCCGAATGCCCTGCCCATGACAGATATATAAATTTCTCTATTTTTGGCCGCAATCGATTGACAAATTGATCGATAGATGATTTTTGTGATATTTTCCCGCTAAATTTTGGTGAAATTCGCGAAAGCAAATTCTTGCGACCACAATAATCAGGGCACATTTCCAGCTATATAAAAACGGGCAGGGTGCATTTACAACTATAAAAAAATGGGCAGGGTGCTGCGCCCTCTCGAAAACGTCTAGGGGAAACACTAATTACTCCAATACAAATATTGCCACAGTTATTTTATTCTAAAAACTTGATATTTGAGTAATTTTAATTAATTTTCAGCAGTGAAATTAACTCGAAATTATTGAATAACAAACATGTGAATTTTTACATTGCTAACTAAGCGTAACCAAGCTTCCAGGCTCGTACATTTTTCACACTGTCAGTTTTACGCTTAGTTAGCAATGAAAAAGAAATCACCATTTTTATTACTTGATATTTGATTTAAAGGAAAATTTAAAAACATGGATTTGAGCCTTCAGCTCCTCTCCAGAATCTTACATTTGCAAAATATTTTGGGCAAAACATAAGAATGTTTTAAAAATACCTTGAATTTAAATATCATTTTTTAAAGTTTTTTAAGAAAAAAGGGTCAAAGAAAGTATTAAAGAAGGTCCCTTTCTCCAAAGAATCTGCTTTATTTTTAATTTGTTAAAAATTATACATATAATCAAAATCCAAATTAATTTATATGACAACATATTAAAAAAAAATCCTTAATTTAGAGGTCAGAAGATTAAATAATTTTATCACCTTCTCCCTTCCTCTTCTACATACATAGCATAAATAAAAAAAAATTATTTAGCATAAATCTGTGTAATCTTAAGTATTGTCAAAGTTCATGAAAGTCAAAAACCCTGTTAACAAAAATTATTTGACACATTTCTGCAAAACTTCAAAAAATACTCAATCTTTTTCTATTAAATTTTACATTTCAAAAATTTAAATTAATTTAATTTTTATTAAATGTAAGTCCAGATTAGATGCACTATATTTCCAGAGGTGTCACAATAATCACAAAACTGAATCATCACTCTTGAAACAAATATTAAAACATTTAAAGCAAACATTTTCTAAGCACATGAGCTGAAGCATCAAAATTTTGAGTAACTTGGAGGACCCATTGTACAAGATGTTTACATTTTATGAAACTCTGCTAAACTGTTTTAACAAACTGTAAAATAACAATTTTGAATAAAATAATTTTAATAAAAATGAACAAATCCTATGCAATATGTAATAGACGAAGATTTTTTTATGATAACTTTTTGAATACAGTTTTGTTAAAATATTACAATTTAACTAAATTTTAATATGAAAAAGTTTACAAAATGATTTTTTGGCCATTTAAAAGATATTGCCAAATTTATCAGCCAATCGTAGTAAAAAATCTTAAAATTAGTCAATGGATTGTTGGGGGAAAAAAAAAAAATTCGGTTAATGTACGTGAAGCGTACATACACAAGTTACTGACCGCGGCTTGAATGAATTTCGTGCATTCTACAGATTGCTGTACAGTGAGTTTCATGCGTCCAGTGATGCTTTTTTTCGGTTAATGTATGCGAAGCGTACATACACAAGTTACTGACCGTGGCTTGAATGAATTTCGTGCATTCTACAGATTGCTGTACAGTGAGTTTCATGCGTCCAGTGATGTTTTTTTTCGGTTAATGTACGCGAAGCGTACATACACAAGTTACTGACCGCGGCAGGAATGAATTTCGTGCATTCTACAGATTGCTGTACAGCGAGTTTCATGCGTCCAGTGATGTTTTTTTTCGGTTAATGTATGCCAAGCGTACATACACAAGTTACTGACCGCGGCTTGAATGAATTTCGTGCATTCTAGAGAATGCTGTACAGTGAGTTTCATGCGTCCAGTGATGCTTTTTTTCGGTTAATGTATGCGAAGCGTACATACACAAGTTACTGACCGTGGCTTGAATGAATTTCGTGCATTCTACAGATTGCTGTACAGCGAGTTTCATGCGTCCAGTGATTTTTTTTTCAGTTAATGTAGGCGAAGCGTACATATACATACACAAGTTACTGACTGCGGCAGGAATGAATTTCGTGCATTCTACAGATTGCTGTACAGCGAGTTTCATGCGTCCAGTGATGTTTTTTTTCCGGTTAATGTACGCCAAGCGTACATACACAAGTTACTGACCGCGGCTTGAATGAATTTCGTGCATTCTAGAGAATGCTGTACAGCGAGTTTCATGCGTCCAGTGATGTTTTTTTTTGGTTAATGTACGCGAAGCATACATACACAAGTTACTGACCGCGGCTTGAATGAATTTCGTGCATTCTAGAGAATGCTGTACAGCGAGTTTCATGCGTCCAGTGATGTTTTTTTTTGGTTAATGTACGCGAAGCATACATACACAAGTTACTGACCGCGGCTTGAATGAATTTCGTGCATTCTACAGATTGCTGTACAGCGAGTTTCATGCGTCCAGTGATTTTTTTTTTCAGTTAATGTAGGCGAAGCGTACATATACATACACAAGTTACTGACTGCGGCAGGAATGAATTTCGTGCATTCTACAGATTGCTGTACAGCGAGTTTCATGCGTCCAGTGATGTTTTTTTTTCGGTTAATGTACGCCAAGCGTACATACACAAGTTACTGACCGCGGCTTGAATGAATTTCGTGCATTCTAGAGAATGCTGTACAGCGAGTTTCATGCGTACAGTGATGTTTTTTTCGGTTAATGTACGCGAAGCGTACATACACAAGTTACTGACCGCGGCTTGAATGAATTTCGTGCATTCTACAGATTGCTGTACGGCGAGTTTCATGCGTCCAGTGATGTTTTTTTCGGTTAATGTACGCGAAGCGTACATACACAAGTTACTGACTGCGGCTTGAATGAATTTCGTGCATTCTAGAGATTGCTGTACGGCGAGTTTCATGCGTCCAGTGATGTTTTTTTTCGGTTAATGTACGCGAAGCGTACATACACAAGTTACTGACCTCGGCTTGAATGAATTTCGTGCATTCTAGAGAATGCTGTACAGCGAGTTTCATGCATCCAGTGATGTTTTCTTTCGGTTAATGTATGCGAAGCATAGTCAACCGCGTCTTGCATGTATTAGAAAAATGAAGAATATCGAAATTTTCCTCAATTATAACGTGTGTGGTGTGATGCAGAGAATTGACTATTTACAGAGTTTTTATGAGAATTTCTTTCATGAAGTAAACGTTGATTTTATTCCGTTTTGTGACAATTTTCAAGTTTAAGCCTTATTTTACTAGAAATTTTTTAATTGTTAAAGGTAATAAATTATTAAACTTGATAAATATTTCAAAAAAATTCATAGAAAAAAAAAAGATAAAATTTGTAAAAATGGATACATGTGGAAGAAAAAAGCTATATATATGTAAAAATAGAAAAAATTTGATAAAAGTATGTAAAAATGGAAATATCCGGAGGAAAAAAATAGCCGAAAATTTGTAAAAATGAAGTATCTGGAGGAAAAAATAGCTAAAAATTTGTAAATTGAAAAAGCTAGAGGGAATAGATAACTAAAAAATTTTTTAAATGGAGAAATCTGGAGGGAAAATAGTTAAAAATTCATAAAAAAAGGAAAAATCCGGTGGAAAAAATAGTTTAAAATGGAAAAATTGGAGGAAAACATAGCAAAAAAATTGGAAATTCGGAAAATATGGTGGCAAAAATAGCTAAAAATGTGGGAAAATATGGTGGCAAAAATAGCTAAAAATGTGTGAAAATTGTAAAATCTGGAGGAAAAGTAGCTAACAATTTGTAAAAATGGAAATATGATGAGGAAAGAATAGTTAAAAATTTATACAAATGAAAAATACAGAAGAAAGAAAATTAAAAATATGGAAAAATATGGAGGAAAAAATGGCTAAAAATTTGTAAAAATGGTAAAATCCGGAAAAAAAAATAGCTAAAAATTTGTAAAAATAGAAAATCCAAATGAAAAAAATAGATATTTTTTTTTAAAAAAATTGAGAAATTTGGAGAAAAAATTGGTAAAATTTTTTTTTAATTGAAAAATCCGGAGAAAAAAGCAGCTAAAATTTTTTTTTAATTGAAAAATCCGGAGGAAAAAGTAGCTAAAATTTTTTTTAATTAAAAAATCCAGAGGAAAAAGTAGCTAAAAATTGTTTAAATTGGAAAATTCGGAGGAAAAAGTAGCTAAAAATTTTTAAAAATTGAAAAATTCGGTAGAAAAAGTAGCTAAAAATTTTTAAAAGCGGAAAAATCCAGAGGAAAAAGTCGCTAAAAATTTTTAAAAACGGAAAAATCCGGAGGAAAAAATAGCTAAAAATTTCAAAAAGTGCAAAAAAAACAAAGGAAAAACATAGCTAAAAATTTATAAAAATGAAAAAAAAAGTAAAAACATAGCTAAATATTTATAAAAATGAAAAAAAAAAAGTAAAAACATAGCTAAATATTTATAAAAATGAAAACAAAAAAATAAAATAAAAACGTAGCTAAAATTTGTAAAAATGTAGAGGAAAAAATAGCTAAAAATTTGTAAAAATGGAAAAATCCAGAGAAAAATTATCTAAAAATTTGTAAAAATGAAAAATAGATGAAAAATAGCTAAAAACTTGTAAAAACGAAAAATCCAAATGAAAAAAGTAGGTTAAAATTGAAAAATCCGGAGGAAAAAATAGGATAGAACTTTTTTTTATGGAAAAATCCGGAGGAAAAAATTTGTAAGAATAAAAATATCCGGAGGAATAAATAGTTCAAAATTTGTAAAAATTGAAAAATTCGGATAGAAAAATTGCTAAAAATGAAACAATACGAAGTGAAAAATAGCTAAATAGTTTTTTAAACAGAAACATCCGGCGGGAAAAATAGCTAAAAATTTGTAAAAATGGAAAAAATCGGAACGAAAAAATCGATAAAAGTTTATAAAAATTGAAATATCTGAAGGAAAATATCGGTAAAAGTTTGTAAAAATTGAAATATCTGAAGGAAAATATCGGTAAAAGTTTGTAAAAATTGAAATATCTGAAGGAAAATATTGGTAAAAGTATGTAAAAATCGAAAAATGTGGCAGTAAAATTTACTAAAACTTTGTAAATATTCTTAAAACGAAATAAAATCAATGCTACGTTCACGGTGTACTTTGTGAAAGAATTTGCTTGACGATGTGTGTAAGTAATAAGTCGTCTGCCGAAAAGCTCGTGTTCTGATTGGGTAGAATTCGGAGGTTGCCGATTTCTCGGTTGGCATGCGTCGTTCCTTGGCGTGCGTAAAAAAAATCGCCAAATCGGGACCCTCGCTTATTCAAGGATTCTGCCGAAAAATATTTTAACAGCTTTTTTTTTTCTATAACTTTTAAGAGTAAAAAATAAGTACATTCTAGCTGTAAAAAAAGGTTAAAAAGTGTAAATTTTACACTTAAAGTGCAAAGGTTGGAAAGCTTTGTAAAGAGCTTTAACGTTTACCAACTGTATGCAGCTAAAATACAAGAGTACACTTCTATTTTATGAATGTGTGAAATTAAATTTACTAATGTAAATTGATCAATACAGACAAAATTTGGAGCCTATTTAGGGGACCATCCCAAAATTCTTCCTAATAAAGCAGGTCCCTTCACAATATACCTTTTAATAAACAGGATCTCTTCCCATTTTTTTTTAAATAACACAGGCACCTTAAAAAAATTGAGTTTTAAAAAGGAAGAAGTCTTTAAAGACAAATTTGTTTTTGCATGTGGGGTAGCAATACTTTTAAAATCTGGAATTTTCTGAATTGCCTATTTTATAAACAATCCATAAAAACATACTCTTCATTGTTAATTTTTATTTTATTTTGTTATGTTTCAAAATGTGTAATTTGTAAACAAATTGAAAGGAAAACTTTAACAGAAGGACTTAAAGAAGTTATCAATAAACATTTGGTTCAAATTTGAGTAACTAAATTTCATATTCATTACAAAATGTTATCTTTCACAAAAAAAAAAAAAAAAAAAAAAGAATAAATTTCACACAAACAACTTTTACTTTTTTCAAAATGGGCCCTAAGATAAAAGGCCTGCGTTACAAACTGAGTAAATTGACAACTTACCTTTGCTTGAATGCCAAACGAGTTTATGCTGCACATTCATCTTTTCTACACCATCTATCTCTGCTGCCATCTCTGAACTGCGCCACCACAGTCTCCTGAAAAATATGAAAATAAATTGTAATAGGTTGCAATATTAAGCATTTATCATATTCAACTAGAAAATTAAAAAGAAAAAGTACAACTGATTAATGTATATAACTGATGTCAGAGAATCATTTTCTTCTTCTTTTAAATCAAAACTTATTTCAACATGCACACACACATAATTTGCATTAAATAAAATGGCATCTTATCTAAATATTGCTATGGGGAGGAAAAGAAAAAAAAAATTACTGAATCAGCCACACCAGCAGAAGTGCTGTGCACTTAGACTGTTTTAAATTTTTACACGCATATGCACTATAGCGCTTTTTACTGAAATTATGGTACTGAAAAAGAAAAACACTGCAGAACATAATATAAAAGATGGAGATAAATTATAGTTCCAGGAAAGTAATTAAGGAAGATAATTGATACAATGTTTGGTACTTTTCGGTTAGCTGGACACCAGTAATATATATACATGTATGTACTTGTACACATCATTGGCACCTGGCTAACCGAAAAGTACCCAATGTTTTATTTAACATAAAATTAAAAGTGTAATATCAGACAGGCTCTCTCCTCTTAATATTTTGGATGGGTGTAAAAAAAAAAAAAAAAAAAAAAAAATGTAACAGTATAGTATAACAGTGTGCAACTATTTTGGATTCCAAGAAAGAAATTGCATGCTTTGAGAGTATGTTGTCACAAACACAGAAAGAAAATTTCAGACTCGGGGGAGATGAGGTTAAAAAAAAAATACTTACAAAGGCTTAAAACAAGTTTTAACAAGAACGAAAAATCATGCGTCAAGCATAGATTATGTAACACTTTCCAACGCTTCCAAAATAATTTTACGAATCATACTCTTTTATAAGCTAAAAGATAACATCTAAGTAATCCGAATCCTTTATTCAGCCCTGTATAGGATCTATAGATTTGTATATATACTACATAGGATGCTAAATTTTAGTTCAGTTAGGAAACACGTAGCACAGTTTAAAATTCTCCGTCTGGAGTTAAATAATACGGAAATGTGTTCCCGAACTTTTGTACTTCCCTGTATAGGATCTACAGAATTTATACACACCACGTAATATACAAAAAGCGATTTAAAATTAAAATCGCATTCAGTAACTTAAAACGCACTTCCAGGAATTATTGTTAACATACAGTAGAGAATTCTTTTGTGTGTCCCTGTAAATGAACGATAACTGCTATACACACAATATTCTGTAGTAAGTCTCTTATAATGAACCTTATATAAATTTCAATGCGTTTAAAATAGTGAAACATTATTTAAATAAACCGCAGACGATTTTTCTCCATAGACGTAATGTAACGGAATTCTTTTGACTGTCCCTGTAAAGTAAGTATAAGTGCTATGCACACCCTATTCCATATTAAGCTTCTTCTAATGCACCTTAGTGATATATATAAATTTCAATGCGTTTAAAGTATTGAAACATTATTTAAATAAACCGCAAATGATTTTTCCCCATAGACCGCAATGTAACGGAATTCTTTTGAGTGTCCCTGTAAAAAAACTATAAGTGCTACACACTTCCGTTGAAATAGGGAACATGCTATAGATAACGATTATAACATATAAAATTTGCAGGGCAATCCGAGCATATTTACGGGAGTTAGAGCACGGACAGACGGCAGACGGCAGACGGCCAGACGGCCAGACGGCAGACGGCCAGACGGCCAGACGGCCAGACGGAAGACGGCCAGACAAACCGAAGTCATAAACACTTTTCAACTAGGTTGGAAAGTGTTAAAAAGGAAGACGTCCTTAAAGACAAATTTGTTTTTGCATGAGGGGTAAGGGACGATGCAATACTTTGAAACAAAAAAAGGTACAATTCGGTTAGCCGGGCGCCAGTGATATATATCAACATATATAAATACATAATGTACATACCTATATATGTATATACATACATATATGTATATAAATACATGTATGTATATATATGTATATGCAGACATATGTGTATATACATAGATATGTGTATATATAATACATGTATATATATCACTGGCGCCCGGCTAACCGAAATGTACCCAAACAAATTATGTGCTTTCATTAGGAAAAAAAAAACCATTAAAAATTAATCTGGTTTGTTATTAAAAAAATATTTACAACATGAAAATATATTAAAAGCAACTGTTTATAAAAAGTTTGGGTCCTTTTCTGTTATACCAACACCATTGTCGCTAAGCGTAATAATCTGCACAAAAGAAAATTCACATGAAACGAATCATTTGAAAACAAAAATAACATTGTTGGCACGAATTTAAGCACTTAAAAATAAAACGTTTGAAAATTGCAATACAAAATATGCACTTAAAATAAAAGAACAAATAAATATTACATAAGGTAATAAAATAAAACTCTATTTAAACTACAGGCTTGAAATTGTAAATGTCTCTTAGGATTGCTGTAAACAATTCATTTTTTGAATGAAGATGTTTATGAGTTTTTTTGATAAAAACTTTTTTTTTTATGTATCTAAAGTCCTAAAACAATTTTATTGCCGCTTCTACATCATCAAGTAACAGCTTAATGGTAAAATTCATTTCAGTGTCAATAATAAATGCAAGTTATAATTTAATAAATATTTTCTATTTGAAAAGTAGCAAGTTAAGATGTTTTATGAGGTTACAATTAAATAATAATAATAATAAAAGAATCACGTTCAATAAATAGTCCAATCAGAATGTTTGGTACAGTTTGCAATAAAAAATTCTTTACACGGTTAGGGTAGAAATAAATGGCAGATTAGCATGTGTTGGTATAACAGAAAAGTACCAAGTTGTGTTCCTATTACACTCTGATAAGTGGAATTTAAAAATTAAATCAGATTACTTAGCTTTTCGGCTAAACCAAAACATTTTGGGCACTATTGCCATGACTAATTAAAAATCACATTAATGAATTAAAAAGAAATTACCTACTTTATTAAAATCTTAAAAATAAAGTGAAATTTTGCAAATGGTCATTAATTAGTACATAAAATTCGAAGTTTTCTATTACTATCAAAACAAAAATATGCCAGTATCATCAGAAAATACAGAATATATATTAGTTAATTAAAACCAGATCTTAACATATGAAGTATAATTTCACTGAAAGACACTGGAGCTGTAAAATATTACTTTCCGCTTCCTGACTGGTTTAAGATTGTCAGCAATAAAGCAAATTATAAAACAGGCAACGGAGAATTATGAAAAAAATAAAAGCTGAATTTTTATTGGTTAATTTTTTTTATAAACCAAAAACTTCCGAGATTGTTCATTACGGACACATTTTACTCTGATATATATATATATATAATTACAATCAACTTATTAATAGCATATTCAGGGCAGATGTAAGATCAGTAAAGAACTTTTTTTTTTATTCACTTCTGTAGAATTAAGTCGCATAATAAGCAAAGCAATTCAGTTAATTTTACACAATTGCTGATGCTTTTTCTCAACTTTCTTTATCTTGAACTTAAATCTGTCCCTGAGAATGATGAAAACTAATTTTTAACTAACTCTTGGAATAATATAGAAAAATAATCTTACCTTATTTGTAAATCTAAATATCCAAAAACCAGTGAATGACGAGACAGACATAGACGACGCCACGATGCAGGCAAGGGAAATGTAAACAATGCTGCGATGACGCTGCCAAAAAGACATAAAAATCCCTACGAGACCGCAGAAAAAAAGCTATATTTCAATAGATTTATTTTTTCAAGGTTTTTTTTTTTATCTTCAAAATTTCTCATACAACATTAAATAATTTTAAAAGTGGAAATTTTTCAATGCTGATTATTACAAAGCGGAAAACATTTAAAAATATATTTACAAAAATCCCCACTGGGAAAAAAAATGTGTCGGAAAAGGGGAAATCTTAGTTTATCTTTCCCTGCATTCCTCCCGGTCCCGGCTTGCCGTGTGAAAGGAGTGGGAGGGGGGGGGGGTATCGGTATTTGCTATTATTGCTTATTTAAGATAGTTAAGATTTTTTTTTCTTTTAAATCTAAATTTTGAGTGTTTCAAAAAATGAAAATAACTTATTTTTTGGAACTGATTTATAGATAATATACAGATAATATAAAATCACCGCCCCCCCCCCTCCAAGAAAAAAAAGAAATATTTTTTTTTGTTTTTTTTTGTTTTTTTGTTTAACAGTAACTGCTTTTTGGTAAAGTGGCATTTATTTCTTTTGACAAATATTTTTTCATTGAAATTGAAATTGAAATAAATTCCCATTTATCATTAATTTTTTTAATATGTTTATATAATATGTATGTCTAAAGATTGCAATATTCATTTTCATTCTAGGTGCTCACCAAAAATATTCATTTAAAGATATTAATGCATACTTTAAAAGCAGAAACATTAACAGTTTTTATGATTTTTTTTTTTCCATAAAAACTCTTTAAATTAAAGAAGGGTACTTTTCGTGTATTTTTTATTGCATAAAATATTTAAATGCAGCATATTTTATAGTTTCACATAAATCCAGGTTTAAAATAACGAAAATCCTCTTATAAAATGTGAAGTAAAGATACTTTTTATTTCTTATAATAAAAATGTCTAGAAGATTATACTGGGCCACTGACTTTTAAACAATGATAGATTTGTATATCTTGGCCGCAAACGTACTTTCATTCGCTATTGGACACTGAAATTGCATTAAGTTTCCCCGCCATTTGCCCGTTAACGATTTGGCGATAGACATCCGGTGTGCGGGCGCTTCAGTTAAAATACATTAATGGCTGGATACAAATTGCCGCAAACTTTTTTGGCCACAACGTTTACAACAGGTGGCCAAAAATCTCGTGTTTGTTGGGTATATATGTGTGTGTATATATATATACATGTATATATATCACTGGCGCCCGGCTAACCGAAAAGTACCCAAAAAACTTTATCCTTTCTTTAATAAATTCAAACAAATTTCATTTGGAAAAAAAAAAAAAAAAAAAAAAGGTCATGTTTTTTATAAAGTAAAAATTTACCTATTTGTCTAATTTATCTAATTTGTCTATTTTGCCCTAAATTGTCTATTTTTTTCTTTTTTTCGAATATCTAAACCATTCCGATAGCGGTCTAAGCCCGCTATTATATTCTCTCACTGTAATATCTGTCATGCGGACTAAATGCGATATTTAAAAAAAATAATTTCAAAATTAAACATTTTGTACACTTTCATAATGGTAAAATATGCGAATATTTCCATAATCGGATTTTTATCAAGATTCAATATGTTTATCAAACTCATATATTTACTATTCTCTATTACTCATATTGATACACGCTTTGTATTATTCTGAAACATTTGAAAAATCCGTTAAACTTCCGATATGACGTCAGATTTTCTTTTTAATTCTCTAATGACGTGATATTAAACTGTTTTGTGCACATACACATACTCATACTCCTTGTATTATTGAGAAATCTTAGACATTTTCCGTTTTATTACGACTATGACGTCAATCAATTTTATTTCATATTTATCTTTTTTTTTTCAATTGGTGAAACTTTTTATTTCATTTTTCACGTGGAAATCGTCTGATAGAAAATTAATTATTGTAGAAAGAATTTCATTGTGGATTTTTAATTTTTGGCATCGACTATAACGAAAAATGTTTCAATTTAATAAGAAAAGGCTGTTAGAATTTTGGTTTTTGATCTCTATTTATTAAAATAATACGAATTTTTCAAATTTTAATATTTTCAGCTCTTTATAGCTGGTATTCAGTTATATATACGCAAAGTTTCAACTCTGTAAGTTACATAGTTTTCGAGAATGGCTCTGTGACAGACAGACAACGAAGCGGGAGCAATAGGGTTTCGTGAGATGAACGAAACCCTAAAAAAGTAACCACCGCCGCCGCTGTCAATGAAGTTAATGTCTTGAGGTTTCTCTGGGCTAATGTTCAGAAAACTCTTGCATATAAAAATATGAAAAGTGGTAGTTTATAGAGAAAAATTCAATAAACACGCTGAGGTAACGGTTTTTAAATGATAGAAATAGTTTAAGAGAAATTTAACATTAAAGTAGGTCAAAATAGTTCTTTTTAAAAAAGTTTTATAGGAACAAAAACAATGCATAGAAATTTAACCATAATTTAAGAGGATATAGTTGACAAAGTTGCGCTGTGCAGACTGCCATAAATACCATAGTAACCTTAATTTAAGAGGATAAGCTTTTGTGTGTATAGTGCAATTATGTTTTTTTTTTAATTTGAGTAATTTTTTAAATTCCTACTATTAGCTCATACTCTCTCTATATATATGTCTTGTTGGAATTTTCAAACGTTAATAAAATATTTTGTATTCATCCATTCAAGTTCAAATAATTTTTTTTAAAACTTGTACTAGATGACAATTGATGTTAATACAGTTTTTTCAAATATTAATTAATTCATTAAATTTAATTAATGAATTTTAATTTTTATATGGAAGAAAAAAATTTCTCCCATTGTTTTCATAAAGGAAAGGAAAGATTTATCTCAAATGAGTGATGCCAACAAAAAATATAATACCGCAACGATGATTAAAAAATAATGTTCAAAAAAGATAGGGGGGGGGGACATTCATGCTGCACGGGTTTATTTTATACATTTATGATTAAAAAGTAGGAATTGACTTACATTTTTTTTTATATTACTTGTTGATGCTTTACTTCAATTATTTTTTCAAATTTTCATTATTTTGATGGAGATTTATTTCATATTTCAAAAAGTCCTTTATTTGAATTGTTGCCAATTGGTAATATAGCGTACATAATAATATTATCTTTCAATTAAAAAATGTATTTACACGTGCTTATTAAAAACAGAAATAAAACTTTAAAATAATTATTAAATGATCACGTGTTATCAGCAGTAAATATAGAAAATTACATAATAAAAAATGTATTTGCGTGTGAATATTAAAAAGAGAAATAAGTTAATTATTACGCGTTCAAAGTAGTAAATGGGAAAAATTACATCATATTTAAAATACTCAAATAACAATATTTCCAAACACTTTCAATTAAAAAAATATATTTACACGAGAAATTAGTTTGTTTCAACACAATATTGTACTTTTCCGTTATACAAACACCGTGCCAAAATATATGCTACTGCGCCAATTATTTCAAGCCTGACAGTGAAAATGATTTTTATTGTAATCAGTATCAAACATTATGATTTGTTATTTATGGAACGTGAATCACTTGTTTATTGTTATTAATTAACTGTAACATCGGAAAACATTTTAATATTCTATTTTTGTAATCAAAAACATTTTCTTATTAAGTTATAACTTACTTTTACTACTGACAGTCAGATGGATTTTGCCATTTTGCAATTACCAGATAATGAGAAGGCTGCGATAAAGTTGTTTCAGGAATTTGGAATTCTGTATAAAAAAGGATTTGTTAAAAAATCATAAAATGATTTATGTATGAGTTTTTGATTTCATGTACATGTAGCAATGGACATTACCGCCGGACATCATCCGCAATGGACATTACTATCATGCCGATAAAGCATAGGAATACGAAAGAAAACATGGTTTGAAGAATAGCGGTTGTCTTTTCTTTATGCGTTGAGATTTATATATTTATGGTGCATCGATGTCTTCATTCAAAAAATGAAATGTTTACTGGAATGCTAAAAGACATTTGTAATTTCATGCCAAACGAGTTTTGTTTTATTACTTTATTGTATAATAATTATTTGATCTTTTATTTTAAGTATATATTTGTGTTTATTTACTAAAATAGTGCGCAAAAATCTGAAAATTTCAAACGCTATATTTTTTAAACGTTCACTTTCGTATCAACATTTTCTGTATTTTAAACATTTCGATTCACGTGAATTTTATTTTGCGCCAACTATTATACGTGGCAAAAATGGTTTTTTTATAACGGAAAAGTACCCAAACTCTTTCACCTATTATTGCAAATTTTAAAACAGCGTAAATAATAATATTTCTCTTCAATTAAAAACAATATTTTTACGTTTAATAATTACGTTTAAATTAACGAAATAAGTAATAATTGTTAAAATATCATTAAAAATGCAGATAAACGTTCAATTAAAAATCACTCGATGACATCACTAGCACGTGTAACACAACTGATGTCAATTGAATGCGAATCCACGGTCATGCACTTTTGCGTTAAATCCTCTATTTTGACAACAGTTCTTTTCTTTTATAGAAAGTAGTTAAAGGGAAAATGAACAGGTACCAGGTTTCTATAGCATCGGTTTAAAATTTACCGATGCAGCGACATTGTTTACTTAACAATTTTACACAAGTTTATTTTTCAAATGTTTAATTGATCTTATTTAATCAATTACGAAAACAGGTGTTAGCTGTTTCGACAGCAGTTGATTTGGCCTCCGAATTCCCCAGGTAAAGGAAAATGAATGGAAACCCGATTACAGCAGATCGCCGCTTGTCGTTTAATTATATGTCGATCTTCTGTAATCGTTTTAAAGTTTCTCAAATCAGAGCCTTTTTTAAGTTTGCGATGTCCGAACGAGGGTTGGCGAGCGTAGTTCGTAAGAAGCAGGCCCCCTAGTAAAAAAAAAATAATATATAGTATGTGCATTTGTGTCTTTCCATTAGAAAATATGTATTAGATTAATATTTTATAGATTTAAATAACTAATGCAGCCTGTCATATTGATATAGATACAATATTTAGAGAAAATTTAATAAAATGACACATAAATTGGTCGTAGAAAAATTTAAACAAGTGGGTAAGTGTGATCGAAGATCGCACAAAGAGTTTCGTTTAATATTTCTTTCAAAACATTTTATCCTTTCTTTAATAAATCCAAATAAATTACATTTTCAATATATATATATATATATATATATATACACATATATAAAATAAAAATTCCCGGTGTATTTTTTCGTTTTTTCGAAAAGCTGAATCTGCTCGATCGCGGGCTAAGCCCTCTATTATACTCTGTCGTAATAATATCTGTCATGTGGACTAAATGCGATGTTAAAAAACAACCAATTTCAAAATTAAACATGTTGTATAGCGAACTTCAAAATGTTAAAACATGCCAATATTTCCATAATCAGGTTTTTATCATGAATCAATACGTTCCTTAAAATCATATGACGTTATAATCACTTGGTGACGTCATATGTACTTGCTTTCTCTATTACTCATATTGATATTCCCTTTGAATCATTCTCAAACATTTGAAAAAGTCCGTTAAACATCCAATATGACATTATATTAATTTTCTTTTTTAATTCTCTAATGACGTCATGTTAACCTGCTTTCTGTACTTACACATACTCATACTCCTTGTACTATTGAGATCTACTTGCTTTCTCTATTCCTCATATTGATACTCTCTTTGTATTATTCTCAAACATTTGAAAAAGTCCGTTAAACTTTCAATATGACGTCAGATTAAGTTTCTTTTTAATTCTCTAATGAGATCATATTAACCTGCTTTCTTTACTTACACATACTCATACTCCTTGTGTTATTGAGAAATGTTTGAAAATTTCCGTTTTATTACCAATATGACGTCATATTAATATTTTTTTCAATTTGTGAAACTTTTATTTCATTTTCATTTTTCACGTGGAAATCTTTCAATAGAAAATTAATTATTGTAGAAAGAATTTTATTGTGGATTTTTAATTGTTGGCAACAGCTATAACGAAAAATATTTAAATATAATAGGAAAAGGCTGTTAGATTTTTGGTTTTTTATCTCTATATATTAAAATAATACGACTTTTTTCCAAAATTGTATGATTTTCTTTGTGCCAGTAGGTATTCTGCTGTAATTACACAAAGTTTCAAGTCTGTATCTTATACAGTTTCTGAGAACCTACTCTGTGACAGACATACAAAGAAGAGAGACGAGTAGGATTTCGTCAGATGAACGAAACCCTAAAAATCAAATATTTCTTCGGCAAGAATTTGACATTATAATAAAACAATCTATCTTACATCAGTATCGTCTAGAAAATGTATGATCGGCATCCCATGAGATGAGTATTATGATTTTGGTTTATTTTAATGGGCTTTCTATAGAAAAAATATTTGTAGACTTAAAAAAAAAATGCAAAACTCCGATGAAGTGCATGTATGTACAACATTTACTGCATGTACGTACATACATTTCATGCATTGCATGTATCATGTGCAGTTTAATATATTCTGATTCAGTAATTTATTTTCATGATTGTGTGCCTCATAATATAGTGTTCAACCGATTAGCCGTTGTTTAAAAGCAGTCGGTCACTTGAACTGTATTTAATAGTTGCACACATAGTAACAGTCTAAAACCGTAGAACAGTATGATTTTATTATAAAATGATATTAGTAGTTTCCATTTATAGTATTTTAATTTAAATAAAATTTGAAAGGTTAATTATTTGTTGTGATAATAACAACACTGCCATTATTTTGCATTTTTTACCAAAAACACTAAATTAAATCAACGTTTTAGTATAAAGTTTCAACCTATTTAATATCTTTAAAAAGCTGGATTCAATTAATTCAACGAAAGGATTATTTTTTACCACTCAAATATTTACATTGTTTATTGACGACTTCGATTATTGCGAACGTAAAAAGGCCTGTCTTTTGGAAGTCCGCATTAAAGGGTGTTCATTGTATATTGTCAAATTATTCTAATTATTTTCATAATAATTTTAAGCATTCCGATATTATTCTTTTAACGTACACAAAATTTACACACTGTGAAAAACGATTGTTAAAGTAGGTCAATTATTTTCCCTCTTTAAAACAATTTCGTAAGTATTAAAAAATAAAACGTTTTTAAGCTGTTATAAATTAGGCTGAAAAAAAATCCCTATATCACTGTAAATGAAAATTCCATATGCTTAGTATATTTATTCTTCTCACAATTTCCGGTATATTGAAATTTTTCCTCATGATAAAAAAATATTATATAAATATTGATTAATATACAGAGTTATCTTTTTAATGATACTCATGAAAGTACCAAAACATTAGCTACAATTTATATTTTATTTCGCAAGAAATATATTATTTATTGAAAATGGTAAAAAAAGATACCATATGCGTTTAAGAAATCAGAATTATTTTTTAAAACACTGATTAGATGAATGCTGATGAATAAAAATAGTTGTTTTTAGGAAAGACCAAATATATACAGGGTGATTATAATTAAAGTTTAAGTTTCAAAACGCTCTAAAAAACGAACCACTGATTAGAATGACGTCTAAATTGAACGGCGTATTATTGAAGAAGGGGGAAAGAACATGAACAAAAAAAATAGTTCCAAATTTTAGTGACAGATGGCGCTGTTAGAGTCAGAAGATGTAAATTAAAATACCTGGCATGCGCATGGCCATTTCTGGTGTTATAAAAGCGTTGGGTAAACGGCGTTTCCTCATTTCACGTCTCAGACGTTCTCCATGAGTGTCTCAATGAAGGACCGCGCTATGCTTGTAAAGCTTTATTACAAGAACGGTGACTCTGCACCAGTAGCTCTGGAGAAGTTCAGGACCGTCAAGGGTAGGAAAAAAAGGCATTGGGGCGATGACTGTCATGGGTCTGGTGAAAATGATGAAAAACTTCAAAAATACAGGTTCATTTGATGTGAGGTCTGTGGAATAGATTTTTGTATTGTAGTAGTTGTAATAACATGGAATCCAGCAATTGTTAGATTTCTGATAAACAGAAACATGAAGGGTGGTGAAAACGGTGGAAGTACAAAAAGTTGCGTTGTGGCTAAAACAAGAACACACCATTCGGATCCTGGAGATGTTAAAACTTACAGCATTAAAGCACAGGCAAATCCATGGAAATTATTTTATTGCAAAAGACATGACGATGAAAAACGATGGGGTGGCCTCCGTAGCTTAACTTAATAGTTAGATGCTTCTAGCTTGGAAGTCAGAGATGATCTGCCGTTTTTCAATAAGTTACAATTCCAACATAAAAATGCTGAATCAAGCCAATAGCGCGGAGTTATTCACAACCATTTGGAAGAGCGCAATGCTAATTTCGAACAGTAGACATACCAAGGGATTCAATTGGCAGGATATCCAAAATAAGTAAAATGGTACGGCAACCCAGCCACCATCTGAAAAATGCATGGGAAATGCGGTTTTGATAGGAGTGAACTGTATGTACAATTATTACTAGGACTTCCCTCAAAGGGATTAGTCTGAGTGATATTGCTGAGAACATAAAGTTAACAATTACGATATAAAGAAGATATCAACAAGAATCTAAGTGAATACACAGCATATGATAGACAAGAGATAGATAAAGATACAACATATGAAAAATAGCAAATTAAATGATATAATTACAAAATATCATATATAAATTCATATACTGTTATGTTTTCATATGCATTTTTTTATAACATTTGGCAAATAATCTCATTTTCTTAAGCGGGAATTGCTCAAAACTTTAAAAAAATACCGCCGGATCTTTTAAAACGATATTTTTAAAGTCACATAATCAGATTTGCAGCCAATAGCGTATTTTAGTAAGCGTAGTTTAACGCAAATTTAATTTAATTTTTGCAACATTTTCTTTGTGACAAATATCTAAATAAAATATTAAAAAATAAAATATTAAATATTGAAATATTAAATCAAATATTTAATATTTGAATTAAAAAAATTTCCTTTGTTTATTTGTATAACTATTCATAGAAACTCGTATACTTCAAACCACATTGATAACATGCTTTGCTACAAACGTGTCTACCAGTCTAACTACTCGTATGTCTTAGCTGTGTCTCTCTCCGAACTCATCTGTCTACTGTCTCTCTACTCTTCTGTATACCCGTCTCAGTATCCGTCTGTCTTTCTACCCGACTCTTTAATCGTGTCTCTACCTGTCTCTACCTTCCCGTTACACTACTCGTCTATCAACACGTCTGTCTGTCTATATACCCCTCTCTCTACCCGTTTGTCAAGTCGTCTCTGTACTCGTCTCTCTATCCACCACGCTACCCGTCTCCCTACCCATCTCACTACCCCTCTGTCAACCCTTTTTTGTACCTGCCTCGCTACCCGTCTGTCTATTTGTTTCGCTACCCGTTAGCTTATCTCTGTCGCTATCCGTCTGTCTACCCGTTTGTTTACACGTCTATCTATCTCTCGCCAACTCTTCCCAATATTTAAACAATTTAGTAAACGGGAGCCGTTTATCTGTTATTAAATGCAAACAGGAGTAATTTATCTAAAGAGTGTAATCAGATGCAATTTTTTTAAATACATACATAAACCAGCATAATAATTCACCAGTTTTATTTTCATAGTAGTTTATGTCATTTGACAGTAAATCTCAACTTCTTCAACCCGAACTGCGTCAAGCTTTTTAAAAAAGCCCCAAGGTCCGTATAACTGGGAAGGGGAATTGTCCTCAGGGCTATTAGATACATGTTATTAAGTTAAGTGAAAGTTTCGTAATCGGGTTCGCAGCCAATTTCTTATGTCAGAAAGGGTGGCTTCACGCCATTTTAAATTCATTTCTGTAACTTTATTTTTCTTTTTTTGGTGGGTGGTTGGGGGGGGGGGGGAGGGTTCCTAATATATACACTTAAATTCAAACTTTTGCCCCCATGTTAATATTAGTGTTGTTTGTATTATCAATTTATACTTTGTTGATCGAGCTTCATTCGAAAGAAATGTAAAAGACTTCTACAGTTTTTTTTCTAGGAGAAAGTTCCGTAATCGGGCCCTAAGCTAATCGGGGAATTTAATATCATTATTGTTTCTAACTCTTATAGAGTTAAAATAATATTGTTGCTAGCATTACTCTTGTTTGTGACCAACCTCTTCTGTGTATCTGAATAGGGAAAAGTTCCGTATCATGTACTGGTTTGTGCCAAAGGCAGTTGTAGAATCTTACAAATTTTTCTAGAGAGCGGAAAAACATGTTTTTTAAAATATTTACAAATATACGTTTATTAAACCATGTTTTTGAGCCATTTTAAAAAATTAAGTACGGTGCTAAAATAAAATTTTATTGCCATTTTCGATATTTTAATAAGAAATGAAAATACATAACAAACAAATTTAACAAAACTAAGCCATTTTTGGGTACTTCTCTATTATCCCGTCGACCACTTTTCATAACAAAAAACTATCGCCAAACTAAGATTAAACGCCAAAAATACAGTCCCATTTACTTGATGCCAGAAGCATTATACGTATTTGTTATGCCATCAAGTGGTTTTTAATTCGACATTTGCGTGTATTTTTCATTATGTTTTACTGATTTATTAGTTATTTCATTCATTAAAGTAACAATTGTGTCCTTAAATTCTTATATTTTATTTATTTTGATATTTTAATTGCAACGTTCTCCCGTTTATTTAGCGTTACAGTTTGGCGATAGTTTTTTGTTATGAAAAGTGGTCGACGGGATAATAGAAAAGTACCCATTTTTTGTGATAAATAATTGTTATTGCCAGGGGGGCAAATTGTAAACAATTAATAAGCGAACTAAAAAAATTACCAGAAAAAACTTGTGGGAATCTCAAGAAAGAAATATCTAATATAAATAGCATTTAAAATCTTAAAATGGAGAAGTGGTCCGTATAAAAATGCAAAACATTATACACCTGATATAAGAATTTTTTAATTTTTTTATATTTCCGAAAGCACAGATAAAAGGGTAAAAATCCCGGCACAGATGCCATATACTCACCACGTTGGCGCGATTTTTCCCCCGCCCTTTTTGCGAAAACTGTTTGTTGTGTTTGTTTACTTTTATTTTTTATTTTAATTCTATAGATTATTTTTATATGTATATCAATATTAATTTAGGCACAGATGTCATATACGCACCAGATTGGCGCGATTTTTCTCCCGCCAATTTGGAGAAAACTTCGTTTTTGAATATTAGTTACAAATACCATACAATAATAGCATGTAATTTTTTATTTCAATATAAAAATAAAATAACGTAATAAATGAAATAGCTCCTATTATTCAAAAATGGAAAATAAAAATAAATAAATGATAGTTTGATATAAATAAATATTGATATATATAATAAAACAATTTATAGAATTAAAATAAAAAATAAAAGTTAATAAACAACAATTGAAACAAAATAACCAGGTTACCATGTGAGGCATAAAATTGCCATTTTGTTGCAATCGCGCCAATGTGGGGCGTATATGACATCCGCGCCTTTATTTATATCAAACTATTATTTATTTATTTTTATTTCCTTTTTTAAAATAATAGAAGCTGTTTCATTTATTACGTTATTTTATTTTTATATTGAAATAAAAAATCACGTGTACTATTTGTCACACTATTTGTAACTAATATTCAAAAACAAAGTTTTCCCCAAGCTGGTGGAGGGAAAAATCGCGCCAACGTGGTGCGTATATGACATCTGTGCCTTGTTTCATTTCACATAGAGGTACTGCTCTATTATCCCGTCGACCACTTTTCATAACAAAAAACTATCGCCAAACTGTTAGATTAAACGCCAAAAATGCAGTCCCATTTACTTGATATCACAAGCATTATACGTGTTTGTTACGTCATCAAGTGATTTTTAACGCGACATTTGCGTGTATTTTTCATTATGTTTTACTGATTTATTAGTTATTTCATTCATTAAAATAACAATTGTGTCCTTAAATTCTTATATTTTATTTATTTATGTATTTTGATATTTCAATGACAACGTTCTCCCGTTTATTTGGCGATAGTTTTTTGTTATGAAAAGTGGTCGACGGGATAATAGAGAAGTACCCACATATGTATTGGTACTTTTATGTTAACTTGGCGCAGTTGATAAATCGCCAAATATTTTTCTCATAACATCTTCATATTGCATTCATTTCATTTAAATATAAATCTTTCACTGATTTCATTTGAAATACATACATTAAAAATACACGTCTTTCACTCATTTAATTTAAAATACACGCCTTTCACTAATTCCATTTAAAATACTAAAAAGGAAAAGAAAATTAGAAATAATGCCACAAATCGAAACCTTTTATTTAAACATCAAAGAATTGTTCCTAACATACACACGCGAAATAAAAAAGCTGCTAATGGTGTGATTTACGCCAAATCTCTAATACTAATACTACTCTTACTAATCTCTAACACTTTTCAAACAGAAAAAATTCCAGATTAACTTTCCATTTTTATTAAATTGAAATATATTTTATTGTGCTGAATATTACTGCTTGCATATTTTTTTGCTCCATGTATTCCATTAACTTTTCAATTCTGATTGTCTACGAAAATCTCCCGCCGGTGAAAATGACGTACGCACAAAATTTAGTGACGTATGTACTTTAATTGGGCTTTTTTATCTATTTTTTTAATATAACTTCCAAACGGTTTGACACTTATTCTTGGTAATAAATAGACGACGTTGTCACCTTTATAGGTACCTGCTGTAAAAATTTGAACGAAATCCGTTAAATATTTTTTGAGTTATGCTTAACGAAAGGTTTTAATATCCATCGTAGCTATATATGGGGCAAAGTAATACTGCGCTGTGTATGAGTCTTCGTTGCACTCAGACAATTAAGTCCGAAAACAGCAGATGGAAATTTAGATAGATATGCATTTGTTATATTCTGAACAAAGGGTAAAGGATAGTTGAAATATCTGCTTCCAGATGTAAAAACCACAAAGAGAAGATTGGAAGCATATAAACTGAATAATAGAGTAAGATTCTTTAACGGTTATGAAATTAACATTATGATGAAAGGAAAGCTTTTCGAATAAAGTATTTAATGCGCATACGGAGAATTAATTTAGAAAATAATTTAGCCCATGATATTTTAATATTTAAGAAGGGAAAAAATTAAATTTGGAATAAAATAATCCTAAGAATATATGAGCAACGCCATACAGTCTGGTAGAGAAAGGAAAAGATGTGATTCGGTGGTAGTTGAAGAAGTGGCCACAGCAGTTCAGGAGGAGTCGAGCGGTGGTGTGCAACCATGCAGTGCACGGAGAATTGACCGAACATTGGATAGTCCTGTGAGCACGGTGCACAACATTCTACGAAACATCCTGCAATGCTATCCGTACAAAATTTGCCATATGCAGCAGTTGTTTCCTTCTGACCTGCCAGCAAGAGAGGGTTTTGCTTTGGAATTTCTTGCTTGCATGGAAGTGGACAATGATTGGCCGTGGAAAATTCTGTGGACACACGAAGCCCATTTCCATCTGACGGGATATGTCAATACACAGAATTACCGAATATGGGCAACAGAAAATCCACTCGCAACGAACCCAGTACCACTTCATCCTGCAAAGGTCACTGTGTGGTGCGGATTTACGGCATCATTTATCGTAGGGCCATATTTTTTCGAGGAGACGGGTGTGCTTTCGGTCCTGTTACCGTTACCGTCAATGGTCAGCGCTAGGAGTCTCTTTTGCGTAATGACGTCATTCCAGCTCTGAAACAGCGTGGATTTCTGGATAGTATCATTTTTTTGCAAGATGGCGCTCCTCCACACATTGCAAATCGAGTGAAGCAGTTGTTGAGGCGGCATTTCGGAAATGCTAGAATTATCAGTCGTCATTTCCCTACAGCCTGGCTGGCCCGATCACCTGATCTTAATCCGTGTGATTTCTGGCTGTGGAGCTATCTGAAAGATGTTGTGTTCAGTACTCCGATTGCCAACGTAGTTGAATTGAAGATACGCATTGCACAACACATTCTGTACTTGATCCCGGTGTCACTTCGATCGGTTGCGGAACATGCTGTTTCCCGATTTAATCTTGTTGCCCACAACGGTGAACAGCATATTGAATTGCGCCAGTCTCGCGAAACTTAAACAAGTGGGTAAGTGTGATCGAAGATCGCTCATAGGGTTTCGTTTAATATTCTTTTCAAAACACTTTATCCTTTCTTTAATAAATTCAAATAAATTTCATTTAGCAACTAAAAAAAAAAAAAGTCATGTTTTTTATAAAGTAAAAACTTACCGGTCTATTTTTCCGTTTTTTCGAATATCTAAACCAGCTCGATAGCGAGTGAAGTCCGCTAATATATTCTGTCATAATATTATCCGTCAAAAAATAATTTCAAAATTAAACAAATTGTACACCTTCAAAATGTTAAAATATGCCAATATTTCCATCATGACGAATATTTCCATCATGAGGATTTTTATCATGATTCAGTATGTTCCTAAAACTCATATAATTACTATTCTCTATTACTCCTATTGATACTCGCTTTGTGTTATTCTCAAACATTTGAAAGATTCGTTAAACTTCCAATAGGACGTCAGATTTTCTTTTTAATTCTCTAATGACGTGATATTAATCTGCTTTGTGTACATACGCATACTCATACTACTTGTATTATTGAGAAATCTTAGAAATTTTCCGTTTTATTACCACTATGACGTCAATCATTTTTATTTCATATTTATCTTTTTTCAATTGGTGAAACTTTTTATTTCATTTTCATTTCTCACGTGGAAATCGTCTGATAGAAAATTAATTATTGTGGAAAGAATTTCATCGTGGATTTTTTATTTTTGGCATCGGCTACAACGAAAAATGTTTCAATTTAATCGGAAAAGGCTGTTGGAATTTGGGTTTTTATCTCTATTTAATAAAATAATACGAATTATTCAAATTTTAATATTTCGAGTTCTTCATAGTAGGTTTTCGTCTATATACGCAAAGTTTGAACTCTGTAAGTTATATAGTTTTTGAGAATGGCTCTGTGACGGACAGACAACGGAGCGGGAGTAATAGGGTTTCGTGAGATGAACGAAACCCTAAAAACGATTGGATGGATGCTTTTTATGTGGTTTTTGGCCTCAGGACAATTAAAAACCGATTTTTCCCATCCGATGTGATAACGATCTTGCCGTGGTGGATGGGCTTATGTAAATAATAGTATCACACCTGTACAGTCATGCACACTGAACAGTACAGTTGGTTTATCGTGTAACTTACGCCTTAGCCGTTGTTTTACGATTTGCCATTTGTAGTCGCTAAAAACTAATTCTGACGCTAAAATTTGGAACTATTTTTTCTTTTTTTGGTTGATGTTCTTTTCTCCTTCTTCAATAATACGCCGTTCAGTTTTGACGTCATTCTAATCAGTAGTTCGTTTTTTAGAGCGTTTTGAAACTTATACTTTAATTATAATCACCCTGTATTACCCTTTCAACATCAAACAATCGATATTTCCCATCCGAATTTCTGCTTTATTTCATTGTAATACAATGAAACATTTATGCTTATTGCTGTCACTGTTAGTGCTGATATGTTTATTAAGATAATACTCAAAGATGAAATGCCACACAAACCGACCTTTCATTCATCATTTCAGAATTAATTATTTATTACGAGATTTACTGTCATTGAAAATTCCCTCGATGTATTCAGATGTAATAGTTTTGCGTTATTGATTACGTAGAGACACGGTTATTGGAAAAGTATTCAAATCTGTTTATCTGTTTTTACTTTCTTCTATCTTTACAAGAAGAAAGTATTGGATTCGTGAAATTCTTCGACTTCCGGTTTTCGACGTATTTATACGTTTTAGAAGGTCCTGAACACGATTTGACTGTTTTTAGAAAATGTCTGTCTGTGATTCTGTGACTCTGTCTGTCTGTGAGTCTGAGACGCTGTCTGTCTGTCTGTATGCGACAAAAAAATTGTAGGCGCTCTATCTCAAGAACTAATGCACGAATTTAATAAAACTTTATACTCAGTTAGTCCCTGATATACATTGGTGCTGATTAGTTTTTGGTAAATATCTCCAAATAGGAGGCACTGCTATGCTGCATTTTTCGCGATTTCCGCAATAGCTCTATCTCAAGAGGTAATGCACTTATTTTCATCAAAATTCAAATTCACTTAGACCTTGACATAAATAGACGTTGATCATATTTTGGTGTAGATATCCCAACAGGTGGCGCTGCTATACCACTTTTTTCATGGTTTTTACGATAGCTATACTTCAAGAACTAATGCACGGAATTTCATCAAATTTCAGATTCTGTTAGACCTTGACATAAATAGATCATGCTTACGTTTTGGTGTAAATATCACAGCAGGTGGTGCTTCCATGCTACCTTTTTTCATTATTATCACGATAACTATATCTCAAGAACTAATGCACGGATTTTCATCAAACTTCAGATTCAGTTAGACGTTGACATAAGATGTTGTTGATTATGTTCTGGTCTAAATCTACCGTCAGGTGGCGCTGCTATGCTACATTTTGCAGCATTTACACGATTTTAGAAATTGTCATATCTCAAGAACGGAATTTAATAAAACTTTAGAATCAGTTAGACCTTGATATAAATTGGTGCTGATTCTTTTTTACGTATGCGAAGCCTGTGTGAGATAGAAAAACCTTTGGGAGTGGTACTTACGACTAGTTTTTTTATTAAATCAATGGTCTCATACTAGTCTGAAATATCTAAATTCTAGATAGTTATTTTAGAGTTAGTACTTTTGTCATTCTACGGAAATAATATTCTCTTTTCCGCATAACCTTATATATATGGATATATATATATACTTGATTTATAGATAAGTATATTTACACATTAACAAAATGAATGTAAGTGCACATATACCGCAAGCGTGCAGCTTGTATACAGAGTGTCCATTAAAGTCTTATCCAACCCATTAAGAGCCTACATCAGTCAGTCGAAAAAGCGCTCAAGCTAATGTTAAGTCTTTGGGAAGGTTCTATCGCGATTTCTCGCTCGCATTTTAGCATTTTTAAAATATTTTTTTACATAGGATAGCTGAGGTCGTCTCTAACGGTGTTAGTTTTTACTTTTTCGATTTTGGTTCCAGTTATTTTATATAAGGGTACTTTCATTTTCAGAACCGATTCCATCCGGTTCCTAAATTGAAAATGCCCGCTTATAGAAAAACTGCAACAAATATCGAAAAAGTAAAAACTAACAACGTTGGAGACTGAACTCAGCTATCCTATGCAGAAAAGGCATTTAAAAATATTAAAATGCGAGCGATAAATCGCGCTAGAACCTCTCCATATACTTAACATTAGTTTGAGCGTTTATTCCCGAGACTAGTGTAGGATCTTAACTATGGGAACACTATAAATGTGGTGTCTGTGTACAGGAAGCTGACTATGCGCTATTCAGTGACAGTGCAAACTGGAAACAAATAGCAGAGTACGCGTTTCTATCTCGAAAGTTGTGAGATACGACAAAAATGTCAAGTACAAAGGTTATAAAGCATCATCTATTTCGTATGAAATGATGCCTTGCAGGCAGAGCTGGGCAGTATCGAAAAGACACGTATTTGAAATACATTTTAAAAATACATTTGTATTTTATATTTTGTTTTTTAAACAGATAAAACCAAAGTATTTTGGTAAAGTATTTTGAAATTATTTTTCTATGTATTTTGTATTTTCAAAATACTCAAAATATATTTTTCTATTTTTCAAACTGTTCGTACCAGACTTGAAGCTGATTTAACCCACAACTTGTGTTTAAACTGCAAAATACTGATTCACAACAGGAAAATACATGCTTGTATGTTTTGTCTAATCTTTGAATTTGTTTCTGGAAGTTAATACAGTGAAACTTCCATTTAACGAAGTCTCATCGTTACACTTAAAACTTCGTTATGAAGAAAATTCGTTAGCTAGAAATTAATATAAACTCATGAAATTTTCCTTCAGATATGACAAACAGGTATTGGATTCAGAAGCATTTGATTCAGTTTCAATTATGAAGCCGTCTTTTACAAAACAGTTGTCTACGGTCAATGAAATCACGTCACATTCCTAAACTTTGGCTCAAGCTTTCATCAGCTCTGATGCACAGGTTCTCAAACTAATGTTTTCACTTCAATGTCTTTTTTCTGCCTTTTTCAATAATGTACTCCAAGATTGGCTGAAATTTAGAAGTTGTATTGGCAGGAACGCAAATAACTTTGATGTTCTTCGATTTGAATTTTGAAGCATATTCTTGTGAATGTATAAAGCAATTGTCTATCAACAATGGATGGTCAGCATGGTTACTATCTGACTCTAATTGATATTTTTTGCTGCAATGCATCTGACGCCATTGCGTCACTGCATCTTCTATATAAATGAATGTAAAATACTGGATTTTTACTCAGAGATGGAATATCGGTGTGAGAGAGTAATTATAAAAGTGTTTTTCTTAATGTGGAAAAAAATTGTTTTATTTAGCACTAAGCAGAATGGAAATTATTTAAATGTGTTCATTTTCTTACAATCCGCTGAAATAAATTAGCATATCCATCGCAACAGCAATCTCTTAGTTTGAATTCTGTACACTTACAAAAGAGGAATAAATTTCGTTACATAGAATATATTTTTCGTAATATGGAGATTAATTTACATGCTAATGGTGTTCAAAGTCAAAGTTCTGCAGAAAATTTTGTTAGGTAGAAAACTTCGTTAAATGGAAGTTCTACTGTATAAGCATTTTATTTTGTATGATAAGGATTTTTATCTTCTGCCGAAACATTTTTGCTGAATGCTTTTAGTAAATGCTTTTACAATTCTTAATGTTGTTATGTGAGTTATAAAATATTGTCGTGTGATATACAAATAGGATTGTCCAGAGTTTTACCGAGTATTGCATTTTTAAAGTATGTTAGGAGAGTAATACGGTTAGTTATTGCCTAAGACTCGTGGAAAGATGGATAATACATACTTGAGAACTCCTAATGAAAGGAAATTAAATAATTTTATGATTCATACCGCTACGTGATAGATATAAATATAAGTATACTCGAAATATTTCGAAATAATATTTTTTGTGATAAATGGTGTAAGACCGAAACACTATTTTCAGGTCGATACCGACAGAGGCTGTTCAGCACTCTTTTCGGACCAGACCAGGCTTGGGCTTTACTTTTTCCTGCAGAATCGGGCCGGGCTGGGTCGGATTTCATTTTTTCCGGACCGAGCCAGACCTTTATATTCTTCCTAGAGGTCTAGAAGGAAAGAAATTTTCAGACCCGGTCTCGACACAGATCATATAAAATTCCTTGACCCGGCCTGGCCCTTGCAAAAATCAGTAAATTTTGGGCCGGTCCAACAATTTTTGCAAAAAATGTATATTTTTTAAATCGCCATTATTCTACAATTAAAATTTAAAATTTATAATTTTTGAAGAATAGTACATATATTTATAGGCAATAAAATTGCAGTACACGAAACCCTGTGAAAATAAACCTGTCTATGACGGAATCTTGTCTTAAACGGAAAAATATGTTCAATCATGCAAAATAAATGTAATAGTACGTGTGAAAAGAATATAATATATTTACAATAGGTGATGTACCAGTTAAGGTGGGAACTTGTCTATAACGTTTTTTTTCCGCTCCTACGCGATTCCGTATTAAAAGATTTTCTGTATAGCTTTTTTTCACATTTGTAAGCCTCCAAACCATGTAATATGGATTAATGATATTAATGACAACTCAAACATTTGCGTACAAATAGAGATTCATAAAAAATTAATGTAGTTTACATGGGCAAAGGCAGAAACAAGTCTAGGGAGGGCAGTATTTTGGAACGGCTGTACCTGTACTTCGCAGCTCTGGGCACTTTTTTACAAATGAAGAATATAAATATGAAAAATAGCTAAAATAAATATATTTTTTAGAATACCTCGTACAAGAGAATTTTTAACCTCATCAGCGTTATCTTTTGTAGAAATTGACTTGGGCCAATTAGCCAAGCTCGGCCCAAACTTTTAGCATTTATATGGGCCAATAATTTATTTGTACCAGCCGGGCCTGGCTCGGACCGAATTTTTAGCTATTATACGGGGTCGTGCCAAAGAATGTTTTGTACGGAAACGGTCAGGCTTGGGTCGAGCTTTAAATTTTTATACCGGGTCGGACCTCAAAACTTTTTCTACAGGTCAGGCTGAGACAGGGCCTGGAAATTTCGGTCCGTGCCTCTCTCTCTCTCTCTCTCTCTTTTTCTTTCTTTTTTTTTTTGTTTACGGACCTGTCCATACAGTAGATAAAAATTTATTACATTTATTTATACCCTTTTTTTTATTTATACCATTTTTTTATATAAACCATTATTTTTATTTATACCATGATATTGTAATTAAAACATTTTTGCGTAGTGCAAAACAATGCAGAATAATTAAATCTAAAATTAATGTATTTTGTATTTTGAACGTATTTTGAAAATACATGTATTTTGTATTTTTAAATTTTAGAATTTGAAAAGTATTTTGTATTTTGTATCGAAAATGGTTTTTCGATGTATTTTGCCCACCACTGCTTGAAGGTAAAAATAACGCTATTAAAAACCTTGAAATGTATTTTTATGTATAATCATCAGCTTAAATACGCAACTAAATGCGTCCACAAGTTTAAAATTATAAGACAGACGCACATTTACTAATAAAACTAACATATCTAAACAAGGTACAGTTTATTTTGATTACGCAGAAAGAATTATTAATGGTAAATGTGTCATCTTCCTGTGTTCCGAAGATGGACACATTTCGCATGCTGAACTTGATTTTCTTATTATAATAAATGCTGCATTTCTTACATATGTCCGCTTTATTAATAAATGTGCATCTGACTTACAATGCCACACTCCTGTATGCAATTTTTGTCGCATAATCTGGTGATAAGATATATAAAAATTGCATTTCAGGGCTTCGAATAAAGTTATACTTACATGCAAGGCATCCTTTCATAAAAAACTGAAGATGTTCTGCAACTTTGTAATTGAATGCATTTTCCTACATTTCGTATCGTTTACGAGTTAGGAACTCTTTTGCACCGCTATGTGGCGCTGTAAGCAGTTTCACTGCGTAGCGCATACCCACTTTACTATACGTATAGTTGCGGCAAACATATCCCGGCGTCTGAGGCGATGATGGTTTGAAAGACACTTTGCTCATTTTAGCATTAGTAGGATTGCAATATCGGAGGGATGTAGCTCTGACTTTGGAGTGTAGATATTAATTTCCAGATTTAACTGGAACATATATACAGGTTCATCGACAAATATGTCCCTGAATTCGAATTAAAATAACCAAGGCCTTAATAAAGGTAAACCATTTATTTTTACACTGTCAGATTGGAAAAATCTGTTAGTTTTTTTTCCTTAGAAAACTTCAATATGAGCTCCTCCTGTTGCTCGGTAAACATCTAATCAGTAATGATCTCATTCCAGGTGCTCTCATATGTCAGGGGTTACAGTCGCTATTGATGCATAAATTCTCTCCCTTAACTGTTGCAGATTCTGCATTTTTTCAGAAACCAATGTTTTTGAGATGTTTTGACCATGATTTCTGTGAACTGACTGATGAGTGAAATGGCATCCCGTCACGAAGTAGCGTCGGTGCATGCGCGTAGTCACGTCAACGTCAACACAATCACCACCACGAAAACTCCTTCAGATGTTCTACAATTCCACGTTGGTTTCGTATCTATTGATTCCACATTTCTCGTGCAATTTATTTTTTAAATAAGGGACAACTTTTTCGATGACCCTGTACATCAGAGAAATTTTTCGTTTTCTTATAAAACTTTAAATATACTACTAAATTGTTTATTTACAGTGTAACATAAGTGCGTGTTATTTTAATTGTGATAATATACGACATTTTTGAGGGGATTAGGAATATATAGTTAAATATTTTGAAGAATATAGTATATATATATTTTTTTCTTTTTGTAATTTACAGTGCTTATAAGTATTTTAAACATATTTATTTTATATTCGGAAATGCATTTTTAAAATTACCACAAATCTCTTATGGCATAAAATAGCAGTTTTTAATTAGGTTTAAATTTTCTGTGTGGCAATACTTTTTTTCTATATGAATCATTGTTCCGCATCATATCATTATTTACATAATCACATTTCATGTTTTGAATTACGAGAGAAGTACTAAAAATATCTTAAAAACGTTTCTTTTTAACATATTGAAAATCAACTGAAATAAAAATTAACGTTTTTTTTATTATTGTATTTACAAGGATGATAACTACGAGAATATTTTACTCTAAATTAACAAATAATCATTTATTTTTAATTATATATTTGCGTAGAAAACATTTTTTTTACTGATTAATTTTAATATCTTACAAAATCTGTTTTAGAAAATGTTCATTTTACAAAAAATGGTTAAAATAGTTCTTTTTTTGTTCTCAATGTTAATAAACTGATATTAATTACAAAAGCAATATTTTGTATTCTTTATTTCGAAGGTAACAGATTTTATTTTTAATTATTTTTTATTTTTTTACAGTAAACAAACAAGGCGGTGTTTTTAAATTTTAAAATATTAAATTGGAAAAATTACAAACTAATTTTACCTCATAATATATGGAGTTAAATAAATGTTTAATGGTAAATTTTAAGATTTTTTTTTTAGAATTTAGCACGCTTTAAAATAAGCTTATGTTTATTGTAAAAGCAATTACGTTTCCAGGTAATTGATTTATGCCAAATTAAGTTATAAATTAACGTATCAAATTAACTTACATCTACCCTATATATATAAAATCCTAATGAAACGAATTTGTGAAACGATTTTATGAAACGAATTTATGAAACGATTTTATGAAACGACTGATTGTGTTTCAGAGCTATTTTTAATAAAATATTAAACGCTTGATGGTGAAATTAATACCAATTGTCCATAAAAATCCGCGGATGTCGAAACTGGTAGTAGAATTTTGAAATTCGAATTAGTTTTCGAGATATTATTTTTTTTCTAATTTTACTGACATTTCTGTAATGATGGCAACTAATGACTCAGTTTTTTTGTGACAAAAAAGGGAAAAAAAATTCAAAAGGATCCCGATAGGGAATATTGATTTCTTTTTATTCGTCATTTTCAAATTGAATTTGAATTTATCTTTTATTTCAATCAATAATGAAGACAAGATTGTGTTAAATTATGCTTTACAGGAAAATTTGAAAAAAAAAAATCACATTTCTATCGTCAGGATTCAATCGTCTGTCAGCAGTTAATTTAATTTATAAACTGAAAATATTTTGACTAAATTCGTCCAAATGACGTCATTTATGTAAATACGTCATTTATGTTTATACAATTTATTTAATATAAAGAAGCCATTTATCTATTTTTATGTACAAAAAGAGGTAAATTGAAAGACAATTATAAATAAATTGTATATATACATATAAATACATGTACAAACAAGCATAAAAGTTCGGTGCTTTTCCAGTATATGACGAAACAGAGAAAATAGCCTTGGCGGAAAAGGAAATTTGGCAACATACTTTCTGTCAACCTATTCACTTTGTCATTTCGTATACAGAAGCATTTTTTCAATATTTATACAATTTGTTTAGCGTAAAATGTCATTTATCCTATTTTATATATAATCAGAAGTAATTTGTATAGAAAAAACAATAATAATATACGTATAATTAAAATACGCATATAAACAAAAAAATCGTCGAATTTGTTTCCATGGCTGTTTATGTCATTTGGCACCAAATCTCACTTTCTAATGCTCGAATTGCGTCAAGCTTTTTAAAAAAGCGTCAAGACCCCTATAATAGAAAAGCACCAAAAGTTCATTGGGTTTGTTTTCATAACTTTTGGCAACAAATATATGTATATTAACGAATCTATCCGTTTTTGAAACTCGAATTACGCCAAACCTTAAAAGCAAAGGATCCTATACTGGAAAAGTACCCGATTTTCTTATGGACAATATTCAAGTGACATAACATGGTGTAAAATTATCGCGGATAGCAAATTTGTTTAAATATCTCATCAATTGATGCCGAATAAATGCAGGCATGCATGCAAAACATATTTAATTAATTTTGTATGATAAATAATTATTAGAAAATTCGTATATACATATTAATTAAAATAAATAATTTACATATGTAAAATAACATGAAAATATGCATGATGGTGCACTAAAATAGAGAGAAATTAAAACGTGTTACTGAAAATGTCTATAACATAGTACTTTTCAATACCGTGGTTCTTAATGTTATTCACAAGCAGATGGAATTTTTCTCATCCTTAAACGCAAAGGAAGAATAGAATACAGATCGTTGTTATAAAAGTTTGAGAGGTAGCCACAATTTAAACCCAACCATTTTATACAAGCTGGTTTTCAAGGTGTAATTGATTTTACATATCAATCCCGAAAACAGTCGTCAGTTGTCGCAACAGCTGTGTATGAAGCCATGATAACAACAACAAAAAAAAATACCCGATTAAAACGTTAAAAGCATGGCAACCCAATTACAGATTTACCAATATTTTAAAAACAAAGCACGCTGTCATGTTTTTAGAGGCCTCTAAGTCTGAGCGGGGGTTGGCGAGCGTAGCTCGCAGGGGGTAGGCCCCCTAGTTTATCTATAAAATAAAATCTGCATTATAGATGAAAATAATCTAATTAAATTCTCAGAAATATCACCCGATTTTCAGATTCAGTATAAATTCCAAAATTATAATACCACTTTTAAAAAAAATTTCTATCGAAATAGAATGGGAAAAACCCGTTCTTACTCATTTCTTAAATAAGTACAAGCAACTTCAAAGTTTGGGGAACATTGTAGAAGTTCGTTTTTTCCAACCCTATAGTCTAGAAATTTTGCAATTTCGTTTCCAGGTAACGCATTTGTGCCAAATTAAGTTATAATTCAACTTTTCTAAGTAACTTATAATTATCTATAAAACAAAAATATGATTTATAGAGTGCTGCTGATTGTTTTCTTGTATTTGAGCTTAAAATAATGTTGAAAATTTAAATTTACACCATGGTTCATGAAATACAAATTACTTTAACAGCTGATCAGTTCTTTGGAATCAAAATAGTTTTAATTTATATACGTAGATGGAAGGAAATTATATGGTAAATGTATTTATTTAAGAATGGTTAAAAAACTGTTTTCATTCGTTTTATTTTGAGAATATATATATTTTTTTTTGTTATTAGTTTAATTTTTACCTGTAGTAGTTTCGTTAGTATTTGTTTTAGTTTTTACGTATTTCATCCACATGCATGGTAAATATTTGAAGTGACATTTTCCGAAACATTCAAATTCGCCAAAAATTTTATTCTATATTTAACAATGATGAAACAACTTACAAAAATGAAAAAAATTTGATTGACGATCTAAAATATTCTATGTACGGAAGTTAAAGAAGGAATTATGTATAGCAGATCACCCCACAGAACCCTAGGACGTCTCAAGGTTACTCATTTGTGTCCTGTGTCAAATCCTTGACAGAAAACGTTTTGCCTGAAGAGATAAGTATTCATTGTATTATTATACTAGTTATGCATCATAGATAATAATATACGTTAAGCTAAATCAATTTTGTTTAGACAATTAATCATTTTTCAACTTAAATAATAGTTAACATGTTGGAAATTGCACGTCAAACGTGACAAATGAGACGCGTTCGTACTATAGCTAGTTATATAAATATTCAGATCTTGAGGATTTTTATTTCTGTAAAATGAATTATATCGTCTGCAGATTGATTTCTGTCATAAAACAAGTATCTAGGTCGCTTGACGGTTAAACCTCGGAAGCTCCTATAACAAGAAAGCACCGATTTATTTTTGATTCGATTTTCATAACATTTGAAATTTCTCGACAAAATTCTGCAAAGATAATATATCTTAAATTTCAAACCATTCGATTGCGTAGTTTTTGCGTTGTTATATGCGGACGGACGGACAGACAGACGGACGGACGGACGGACCAGACGACGACAATAGGTGCTACTTATTTATATAATTACGAACGCACCTAAAAAAATATTTCAATTATATTTTTTTTCAGATTTAGTACAGCACCATTTCGTCTCGTGGACGTATACTTCTTTCTGTCTAGGATAAAAACCCTGTACTGATGAGGTAGTCATAGGGGTTTTTTGCGTGCCAAAGCGCGTGGTCAGCACTGCTTTCATTAGCTTCCCTCTCAAGTAAAAAGCGGTTAACAGTAGCAACTGTTGCCAAACACCGCACCGGGAACAACTGTTTTTTTCATTTGTCGTTCGCTGACTCAAAGGCTCGAAAGAAGAAATATGTGCAATTCAGAAGAAACGGATGGTTTCGTGCATAGAGTGCTTGTATTACACTCTATTGAGTTTACTGCAGCGTTGTTGATGTTTTTATAGGTGACTCAGTAGACTACTAATGACTTGGTATAGGTTAGGTTTTCCGCAACATTAGACATCACTTTTATAACTATAATTTTCGCCATTCTGAAATTAATGGAGTTAGATAGGCCATAAATAGGCACCCTTTATATCGATACAGTGAAGTGGGTGTAATTGCATACTATTTTATTTCAGGGAAAGTGCGATGGAAGTGAAAAAAGCATTGCAGAGAGGCGTAAAAGTATGTTATGTGTGGGACAATTTCATTAAAAAGAATCTACTAGTCAGAGCGGCCGCCGATTGACTGCATTAGAAAAAGTTTTATAATTTACTTGAATTTTATACCGTCGTAAGTTTTAAAAACGACCCGACTAAGGCGGACGTACGTGGGACACTGTGCCAGGGCTACAAATGTACTTCTGTTTGTTAATATTATAAAGAAAAAACGTTTTTTTTTTTGTAGTAGATAACGTCTGAAACTATGGAACCGATTTAAAAAATAATGGTGGCAAATTCTTTGTGACAATCTTTGTTTCAACATAGGCTGTATTTTAAGGTGTAACCACTATGCCATAAGGAGTGCAAGATAAATATATGATCTAAATTTAAGATATTTCTAAAGTTTTGGGGTAGAAACTTGAAATTTGTCGTTATATTTAATTTTAAGGTGTAAATGCTTCCTTAGAACAATTTCTAAAATATTCAAAATTTAAAAGGGTGAAATGAATCGAAAACGTTCTAAATTGCGTATTCTTTGGAAATGTTTGGAATAGGAATTTGAAATTTGACATGGTAGTTACATTTTAGACGTAAATGCTCGCTCAGAACAGTTTGTCAAAAAATTAGAAATTTAAAAACTTGATATGAACGCTCTAAAATCACGATTACTTTGTAATTAGCGAAACGATTTTGAAAACTCTTTTGATGTGACAATGATTATTTTGATGATAATCTCTGAATAGAAATGGGCTACATTTTATCTCTCTCCAACTGCACGTAAAAAGATGCAAGAGCAACAAAGACCTAAAAATCAGATTACTTTGAATCTGTTGGGGCTAGAGACATGAAATTTGACATAGTGGTTACTTTTAAGTCCTAAGTGCTTACTAAAACGATTTGTGAATATTCGAGAATGAGAAGGATGCGCCATGATTCTAAAAGCACTCTAAATTATGAGTACTTTGAAACTATTAGGGCTAGAAATGTGAAATTCAACATGGTAGATACTTTTAAGATGTGAATGTTCGCTCAGAAGAGTTCCTAAAAAACTCGAAATTTAAAAGAGTGAAATGAGCGAAAAACGTTCTAAAATCACCTTTACATTGGAACTACTGAACACATTTCCAAAATTCTCTAGGGGTAATAATATTGACATTATTGTACTTAAAAATAGGCTACGTTTACTCTTTCAACGGCATGTTGAATTTAAGCATGTGTATCAATTTTAAAGTTTCTAGATCCCTTTTAATTCTCGAATATTTCCATAAAAGCCTTTTACTCTTAAAAGTAACTACCATGTCAAATTTCCTGTTTCTAGTACCAACAAAATCAAAGAAATCGGATTTTTAGAACGTTTGTCGCTCCTGAAGTATTCTAATGGCAGTTATACGGAAATAAAATGAAGCCCATTTTTAAGCAGAATTTGTCAACGTTATTATCATAAAAAAAATTTATATTGATTCACTAGTTCCAAAGTAATCGTGATTTTAGAATATTTTTAGCACATTTCAACCTTTAAAGTTTAATTTTTTTAGAAAATGTTCTAAGCAAGCAGTTATGTCTTAAAAGTAACTACAATGCCATATTTCGAATTTCTATACCAAACAATCCGTAATTTAGAACATTCTTAGAATGTTTTTTGTTCATTTCAAAATTTTAAATTTCTAATTTTTACAGAAAATGCTCTTTGGGATCATTTGCATCTTAAAAGTAAGCACCATGCTAAATTTAAATTCTTTGTCCCAAAACTATCAAATACATAATATTTTTGGAACGTTTTTAGCTCCAGCTCTTCTAGGGTATAGTGGTACCGACATAAAATATAGAATACGTTGAAGCAGAGACTCTCACCATCATTTGCCACCATTATCTTTAAAATCGGTTCGGTAGTTCCAAAGATCCAACCCGTCCTACAAACAATCAAACAAAAAAAAAAAACAAAAAAAAAAAAACAATAAGTAAACAAATGTTTTTTATTTATAATATTAACAAACCGAATTATATATATAGGCATAGTATAATTATATATATAAAATTATAAATTTAAAAGTAAAATTTTCCACTCTTCTCTTTCTAATTTTAAATATTATTTTCAAAACCTTTTATACCCCTTGTAAGTTTGTTTCGCGGTATGAGATTTATTGCGTTCAATGATTAAATCGGAATAACTTTTGTAGTATAAATTTCTGATTTAACGCATTTTGCGGTTAGTGGCATCCAGGTCTTGACTAAGCTTTTTTTCAGCCCACAGGCCTATTCATCAATCAAAAGGTAATCATCCAATAAAATTATATTATCCTCCCAGTTCGACACCTTCGCCCACTGCTGGAAAATATTGCGAGATCTTAACAAAACCCCCGTACTCCTGCGAAAAAATGAGTTTTTATAGATTTGAACTTGCTATAATAAACTCATAATGTGATTTAAAGATATATGTTTCTAGGTCCTCCTGTGGAGGTTCGGGAAAAGAGGTTCAGCTAGCGCAAACAAACCAGTGAGTGCGTAGTTCGCCAGGTGTACGCTGCCTTAGGAAGCGTGGATGGAAATAAGAGGATCATTCTTTCGAGGCTAACGAAAAAGAAAGGCTACCGCGGTGCTTTACGCGTATCTTGTTTTACAGACCGCGGGAGTCACGTGATGCTCGAATCCACCAATGCAGGCGTACGAAAAGAGCATCACGTCACTCTAGTGGTCTGTAAAAAAAGATACGCGTAAAGCACCGCGGTAGCCTTTCTTTTTCGTTAGCCTTGTCATTTTTTAAGGGATTATTTTTATTCGATGTTTGTTTGGAAGGATATTTTTTTAAGTTTGAGGTGTTTCCAATTCGAGATTTTTTTATATTTGAGGTTTGTTAGAAAAAAGCGGCCTAGGTAGTAAACAAAGCTTGCTAGTATTAGTATTATTTTGTGCTGTCCTGTAAAATATCTATACATATTATACACCTTCTTTAAGCAAAACAACATGCAGCAGGTGACTGTAATAACACACTAAAATTACATTACCGTATGTTCTACAAACCACGCATTTAACATATATTCGTGTTATTTTGTGTGGCCCTGAAAAATAACTATAAATTCTATATAAACTCTATTCAAGAATACGCATGCTGAGGTAACTGTAACAACATAAAATTACACTTCCGCAAGCGTACTAGAAACCTAGCATTTTTCATATTTCCGTTTCAGACATTCGTATTCTTTTGTGCGGCCCTCAAAAATAACTATAAATGATAAATACACCTTCTTCCAGAAAACAAAAACATTCTGTAGTTGCCTGTAACAACATTCCAAAATTACCGTCAAAGTTGTAAAATCCCTGTATTTAATAGATGTGCATTTCATATATTTGTGTTCTTTTATACAGCCCTGTAAGGTAACAAAAAATGCTGTATATATGCTCTTCAAGAAGAAACATGATGTACATGACTGTAGCAACATGTTAAAATTCCATTACCATTAAGGGTTACATATAAATATGAAAATAAATATATATTGTTATATATAAACTAGGGGGCCTACCCCCTGCGAGCTACGCTCGCCAACCCCCGCTCAGACTTCGAAGCCTCTAAAAACATGACAGCGTGCTTTGTGTTAAAAATATTGGTAAATCTGTAATTGGGTTGCCATGCTTTTAACGTTTTAATGGGGCATTTTTTTATTACCATGGCCTCATACACAGCTGTTGCGACAACTGACGACTGTTTTCGGGATTGATAAGTAAAATCAATTACAACTTGAAAACCAGCTTGTATAAAATGGTTAGGTTTAAATTGTGGCTACCTCTCGGACTTTTATAACAACGATCTGTATTCTATTCTTTCTTTGCGTTTAAGGATGAGAAAAATTCCATCTGCTTGTGAATAACATTAAGAACCACGGTATTGAAAAGTACTGTTATAGACATTTTCAGTAACAGGTTTTAATTTTCTCTCTATTTTAGTGCGCCATCATGCATATTTTCATGTTATTTTAAATATGTAAATTATTTATTTTAATTAATATGTATATACGAATTTCTAATAATTATTTATCATACAAAATTAATTAAACATTTTGTGCATGCATGCCTGCATTTATTCGGCATCAATTGATGACATATTTAAACAAATCTGCTATCCGCGATAATTTTACACCTTGTTATGTCACTTGAATATTGTCCATAAGAAAATCGGGTACTTTTCCAGTATAGGATCCTTTGCTTTTAGGTTTGGCGTAATTCGAGCTTCGAAAAGGGATAGATTCGTTAATATACATAGATTTGTTGCCAAAAGTTATGAAAACAAACCCAATGAATTTTTGGTGCTTTTCTATTATAGGGGTCTTGATGCTTTTTTTAAAAAAGCTTGGCGCAATTCGGGCATCAGAAAGTGAGATTTGGTGCCAAATGACATTAACAGCCATGGAAACAAATTCGACGATTTTGTTGTTTATATGCGTATTTTAATTATTCGTATATTATTATTGTTTTTTCTATACAAATTACTTCTGATTATATATAAAATAGGATAAATGACACTTTACGCTAAACAAATTGTATAAATATTTCTTTGCTCCTTTCTTTTACGTTTACATAAATGACGTCATTTGGACGAATTTATTCAAAACATTTTCAGTTTATAAATTAAATTAAATGCTGATAGATGATTGAATCCTGACAACGATAGAAATGTGATTTTTTTTTTCAAATTTTCCTGAAAAACATAATTTAATCACAATCTTGTCTTCATTATCGATTGAAATAAAAGATAAATTCAATTTCAATTTGAAAATGACGAATAAAAAGAAATCAATAATCCCTGTCGGGATCCTTTTCAATTTTTTTCCCTTTTTTGTCACAAAAAAACTGAGTAATTAGTTGCCATCATTACAGAAATGTCATTAAAATTAGAAAAAAATTAATATCTCGAAAACTAATTCCAATTTCAAAATTCTATTACCAGTTTTGACATCCGCGGATTTTTATGGACAATTGGTACTAATTTCACCATCAAGCGTTTAATATTTTATTAAAAATAGCCCTGGAACATAATCAGTTGTTTACTCAGTCGTTTCATAAAATCGTTTCATAAATTCGTTTCATAAATTCGTTTCATAAAATCGTTTCACAAATTCGTTTCATTAGGATTTTATAGGGTAGATATGAATGTAAATACCGGGTGTCCTAAAAAGGACTGACTCATTTTAAAATTCAATAACTTACAAACGGTGACAGATATTTAAAAAATTCTTACAGCAGAGTGATGTACGATGTCAGGAGTTTTTTTACAGCGATTCTCGGTTTGAATTATCATCAATAGATGGCGCTGCGAGCAGTAGGCACTCAGTCAAGGCCAAAACTGAAATAAGGAGGTTACATGTATGGAGTGGGTCTCATTGACCAATACAATTTCTTTTTAGAGATCGATTCTAAACTGAGACGGTATGATTTCAATATTGTAGGAGTCAGAGCAACAATCGAAAAAAGTATTTTTTCCACGGAAACGACTTCTTCAAAATTGAAATGTATAACGACAATGTTCAAAATATCAAATTTTTAAAAACTTATTACATTCCAAGAAGGATAAGGTTTTTTAAAAATGAGTGTGTTCTTTTTCAATCTAAGACTTTCCAACATACTTGAAAAGTGTTTATAAACTCGGTTTATATGTCCGTCTCTCCGTGCTCTAACTTGTGTAAATATATTCGAATTGCCATGTATGTATCTGATATACTATATTGAGACTTACCATGGCATGTTCTGCATTGAAAATGAAGTTTGTAGCAATTATGCCGTTTTATTATGGCCTATGAGATAAATCATTTGCAGTGTATTTTAATGATGTTACAATATTTCAAACTTATTGAAAATAATATATAACACTGAAGTGCGCTGTAGAACTTTTAATTCGTTTACAAGGCCTCCCAAAATAATTTCATTACGTGATGGTACATGGAAAAATCGTTTACGGTGTATATTAATGATGTTACACCGTTGCAAACATAATGAAATTGTTTTACATTTATTAAGTGCACTAAAACATGCTTTCTGTAGAACATGGAATGTAAAGCATTTATCAATCATTTACAAGGCTACGCAAAAAAATTCGCTTACATAATGACCTATGGGGAAAAACTGTTTGAAGCTTATTTTAGTTATATTACAGTATTTCTAATATAATGAAACTCATATACATTACTGACGTCTACTGAAAAAGATACTTGTTGTATAATATGATGTACATAACATTTATCGCTCATTTACAGGGACACGTGAAAGATTTTGGTTTCAGTACTGTATCCGGAACACTGTCTGTAAGCGATAATTACTGGAAATGCGCTTTTTGTTATGGTAAGCGGCTTTTAAAAACATTTTTGAGTACTACGTGATGTGAATAAAGCTATAGATCATATACAGGGCATATAGAAATTCTACGCAACAGAATTTGTAATGATTACCGAGTATGAGCATGAATTGCAGAAAAGAGTTTTTTTATTCGAATTATGTTATGCATATTAATGATATCATGTACAGGGCCACGCAAAGAACTAAATATATGGTCGCCGAAGGATGATAATTTCTGTAAATTGTTATTTCAGCAATTTTAACCGTGTTTTTGCCTGAATTAAATTTTAGTTTTATATTTGGCATGTAAAAAATTTGTAGGTAATATACAGGACTGTACAAAATAATTATAATATGTTTCCGCCTATTACTAGAAACTTCTGAAGGTGAATTTTCAACTGCATTATGTATTTTCTCGTATTAAACTAAACTTTAGAATACTATGTAGAATATGTACAGTTTTATAGGCTATATACAGGGCCTTGCAAAAAAAGTGGATTACTTTCCAACGAATGCCTCAATCCAAGGAGTAAAGGGTAAAGACCAGAAATTAGATGCGTTCAATCACATTACGATATTCTCAAAATGCCCACCATTCGACACAATCATTTTTCTTAAAGGAAGAACACAATTACCACATACGTCCGGAAAGTTCTTTCTGAAATAGCTTCACATTCAGGACTAATGATTTGTTGCAGTTCAGTAATAGTGGTGGGATTATGTCTGTGCACTGCATCCTTTAGGTGGCCCCATAGGAAGAAATCGCATGGATTGAGATTGGCGAACACGGTGGCCAATCCACACCTGTATCGGTTGCATTTTGATAATGCAATACAATGATGGGTTATCAAAATATTCATCGAGGAAAGTGAAAACATCAGCATAGTCCGATGAGGTTTCGCACCGTCTTGCATGAATCAATCTGTTTGTAAATTACCTAAGGTATTCAATATGGCCCCTAGTTGTTGCAGTATTTCGATGTACCGACATGAATTTACAGATTCCTCAAACAAAAAGGGCTCGATAATGCCACTGCTGGATAAGGCTGCCCACACAGTAATATTTTCAGTAGACTGATTGTGGCACGCAAACACGAGGGTTCTCAATATCCCATATCCACAAATTTTGTTTATTAACGAAGATATCCAGATGGAAATACGCTTCGTCCGAAAAAAAATTCGGTTTGCGTCTATACCCCCTTCATCTATCAACTGTAGCATTTCATTTTCAAAAATTAGTTTTTTTTCTTTCATAATGATAGGAAGCGGTTCCTGTGTTTGTATTTTGTAAGGATACATTTCCAAACACTGTCGCAATATTTTGTGCTTTGCGGTTTTACTCAACGAGCATGAAGCTGCAATTTTACTCACCAATATTTTCAAATCTTGATTAATAACATTTTTAATAACATCCGCGTTATATGCAGTCACGGCCGATTTATGTCGTCCAACATTGTCTACCAAATCGTCGGCAACACTACCGGTTTTTACAAATTTCTCATACAATTGTTTAATTGTATTCTGATGCGGAGCATTCCTTACGTTAAATTTCTCTTGGTAACTCTTCTTCTAGTCGCTATTATGCTTTGATTCAAGCAGTACTACTCCAGTATTATAAATATTATTTCTTCCAAAGTATAAACCATTTCCGAGATTCTGTTAAACTAGATTCAACATGCATAAAAATCTACTGACAAACTTCCTGAAAATATCGAAAATTTCTTAGAATTTAACAAATTTTATGAAATTTTTAACAACAACAAAAAGAGAAAAAATACTGAATCTCTTCTCCTAGTTTTAAGATGCGATGCACAAAATATACTTTAAATCAGACAATAAAAAGTAAGTTAATCCAGGAAAATAAAGCTTCATAAATATAAAATCGTCTGCTCACTCGCATACTGCTTATTAAATTAAGGCCCAATTCTGAATCATGTCGTTATATCGAAGAATTAGTTATTTCCATGGCAACAACACATTTCATCCAAAATATAACGACTGAGTTCAGAATCAGGCCCTAAAAATAAAAAGATTGTATTGGTGAATGAGACCCACTCCATACATGTAAACTCCTGATTTCAGTTTTGGTCTCGATTGAGTGCCTATTGCTTGCAGCGCCATCTGTTGATGATAATTCAAACTAAAACTGGGAATCGCAGTATAAAAACTCCTGACATCGTACATCACTCTGCTGTAAGAATTTTTTAAATATCTGTCACCGTTTGTAAGTTATTGAATTTTAAAATCAGTCAGTCCTTTTTAGGACACCCGGTATATGCATATGAATAATGACATTTATATTAGAAAAAGTTATGAATGTATTGTTTATAATTTTTACTTACCCATCATACGTAGTATAGGATAAATCTTGCAATCGTTTTAAAAATAGAAAAAAAAATTTTGACGGGTTTACACGTTTCAGACACTGAAGATTCCGAAAACCATATTTTTAGATGAAAAATATTGCCGTCCGTTTGTCTGTGTGAGTGACTATAAACGCTCTATCTCCCGAACAAATTGAGATAGAGACTTGCAATTTGGTATGTACTTAGTATGTAATAATGGGAAGAAGCTTATTGAATTTCAGTAACCTCGATTATTCGGAACTATTTTTTTCTTACGCTTGAAATTTTCGCTCTGACTAAAGGTATATAAATATTTTCGAATTTGTTTATTTTAAGGAGTGAATATAAAAGACAATAAAAAAACAAACATTTTGAATAAAGAATAAAGTCGATCGAATAATGAGTCGCCGAGATATTTGTAATTATATTTACCACACTCTTCGATTTTTCGTGACCCTGAATTTCATTCAAATTGCAATTCAAAGATATATTTTAATTGGACATGAGACGCTTTTTCAGATAGTATTAACATTTTTGGAGTTATGAGGATGTTTCTTTTACGCAATTCAGTGATAGAGCATTTAAAGTTTATGACGTCATCCAGCTATTCGAATTGCAATGCATTTTATAAACAGTTTACAGATGTTTTGTTGAAGGGGCGAGGCCAACGAGGTAAGCGCGTAACATCAGAATATTAAATTCTTCAAATTAAAATTAACTCTGGTCTTCAACATGCAGAAAGAAAAGGAATTGCTTACCTTTTCTAAGGTCTATCCAATTTATGAAATATCCACTGGTTTATATATTTCAACTATTTGAGAATTTATTATAAACACGTCTTGAATAATCCTGTTTTGCACCACCGCTGAAATAAGACTTGTAAAAAAAAAATTATATTAATGCACAATTCACATTGAATAAATAAGTTCACGTTTGGATTGATTTTAAAAATTATATTTTACATTACTTAAAATTTTAAAAGGTTTACATTTAGATTAATTTTAACATCAGGAAACATTTTTTCCTGTGACTTTACAGAATGAAGGATAGTAATACACTGACTCATTTTCACAAAGTTTGGAAAGTTACGAGTAAAGTTGCATCATTTCTTTGAAACAAATTGACGTTGAATAATTGTCCTTTTAAATGTTTTAGTTCTGTAATAAGTTTATAATGGCATAATCACAAATAACAAATTATAAACATATTTCACATTATTAGAAGAGAACGATTATAACGAGGTAATAAATCTCTATTGCTTGATAAACTTGAAACTTAAGAGTCATAAATTAGGTCACTTGTTTTAAGAGATGAGAGAAAAATTATCGTTGGGTTTTTATCTGCGTGCTTCATCATTTTCTTTATTTATTTATTTTACTTTGAGTGGAAAATATTAAGTGATTGAAATGAATGGATTAGTTTTTTACAATTTCCCCCTTAATCCGTTCATGGGGATTAACTAATATTTTCATTGAATTTCTGTGTTCGATGAATCGAGGCTTGGGTAAAGGTTTGGTAAGTGCATCAGCTATCATTTTTTCTGTTGGAAGATATCTTAACTCAATTATGCCTTCTTCGCTATATTGTTTAATGGCATTAAGTTTGACGTCGATGTGCTTTGATCTTTTCGTGAATTTTTCTGATTCAACCATTTTTATGGTACTTTGATTGTCTTCATATAAAGTGATTGGTTTTTGCTGTGGAAAGCCTAGATCGTCAAGTAACTTCAATAACCAAATTATTTCTTGGCTAGCATGTGCTGCGGACACATATTCAGCCTCTGCTGAAGATAAGGCAATGCAACTTTGCCTTTTCGTCGTCCACTGAATTGGGTTGTTGCCCAACATATATAATATTCCCGATGTTGATCTGCGGGTTTTGGTATCACCTGCCCAATCGGCATCAGCGAATACCTTTAATATTGGTTCTTCATTAGTGTTAATTATTAATTTTAGTTCTTTAGTATGATATAGATATCTTATTATTCTTTTTACGGCTTGCCAGTCTTTTTCGCGAGGATTCTCATTTCGTCTGCTTAAAATGTTTACTGCTGCTGAAATGTCAGGTCTAGTTATTGTTGTTATATAAAGCAATGAACCAAGTGCCTGGCGATATTTAATATTATTTGGCATTAAATTATCATCATCATTTAATTTGTTATATCCTGGTTCCATTGGAGTTTTGCACGGTTTGGAGTTTTCAAGATTGAACTTTTTCGTTTGAAAATCCATCTACTTCCTATGATTCTTTTATTAAGAGGAGGATCGACTAGATCCCATGTATTATTTTTCATTAACGATTGTATTTCGTTTTCAGTGGCTTTAAGCCAGTTTTTCTTTTCTAGTGGATTGTTTATTTTGATAAGCTGTTTCCAGTTTTCAGGTTCTGTTGTATCGCAATCATTTGCTAAAGCAATAAAATTGTCGGAAGTATATCTTTGAGGTGGTACTCCTCTGTTTTGTCTTTCAGATCTACGAGGTTGATGTGTTTCTGATTGTTTGGGCGCGTCAGGTGTACAGGGTGTGTCACCTATTTCTATTTCAATGTATTTTTTATCTTCAATTAATTGTTCGTGATCATTAATTTTCTCGTTTAAATTGTTCAGTTTTTCTTCCAGAAATTTTACAGATCTGGAGATTATTATTTCACCATTTTTAGTGAAAACGCGGTATCCCTTTGTATTATTATCATAGCCCATGAAGATACCCTCTTCTGCTGTGTCATCTAGTTTAGATCTTTTGTGTTTGTTTATGTAAGTGTATACTTTACAGCCAAATACACGTAAATAATAGAGATTTGGTTTTCTTTTGAACCAAATTTCATATGGCGTTTTATTTGTCAATTTAGTGGGGAGCCTATTTTGGAGGTGATTAGCAGTATTTATCGCTTCACCCCAGAACCTATGAGGTAAATTTGCTTCGGATAATAGGCTTCGTGTCATTTCAATTAAACTTCTGTTTTTTCTCTCAGCAATGCCATTCTGGCTGGGACAAAATGGAACTGTGTATTCATGTTTTATACCATGTTCCCTTAGAAAGGCTTCTGTATTATTTCCTATATATTCCCCACCGTTATCCGATCTAATCGCCGTCGGATATTTTCCTTGTCTGGTTTTGACCATTTGTACATAGTCTTTTATTTTTTCATAAACTTCATCTTTACTTTTTAATAAGTAAATAACTGTGAATCTAGAACTGTCATCTATGAATGTAAGGAAGTAATTTTTTCCTCCTATTGTGGGTGTTTTAAAGGGCCCACATAAATCAGTATGTACTAAATCTAATACTTTTGTTGTTTTATTTTCGATAGATTTAGAGTACGGTGCATTTGTTGACTTTGTTTTTATACAGGTTTCACAGTTTGTTTTATGATTACAGTTATTTATTTTTATCCCACTGGCCAAGTCATTTTTGACTAATTCTTTTATACTTTCATTATTTCTGTGGCCAAGGCGTTTATGCCAAATTTCGAGGCAATCTTTATTTCTGCAATCATGTGCAATGTTTATTTTATTTTGAGAACTTTCTTCTAGTGTTTCAACTTGATATAAGTTATGTTTCTTTAATGCTTCTAAGTATATTTTTCCATTGCACGATAGTATGCATTTTTCATTTTCGAAAAATACTTTGTAGCCATGTTCTGTGGCTTTACTTACGGAAATTAAATTTGATTCCAATTGTGGAACAAATAACACATTTTTAAGTGTAATTCTATTTATACATCCATCAGATGTTTTTGTCATTATTTGTGTTTCGCCGGTTCCGTAAGAATTTAATGTATTCCCATTAGCAATTGTTACTGTAGTTTTTTCAGTATCGTTGAATTTTGTAAATATATCCCTATCGTTCGCAATATGCGACGACGCTCCTGAGTCAATTAACCAGGTTTTATTAGCGGGATTTACAATTATGAATGCTGCATCTTTATGTTCACTTTTATTTATTTGTACCTGTTCATCTGTTTTTGATTCATTCATTTTATTTTTACTATCACCTTTTGTATTTTCAAAACACAACGATGTGTACTTTTTGTATTTGTATTGTGTTTTAGGTGTAGTGGTCTGTGTGTTTCTGTTCTTGAGATGCCAGCATTGTTTGTAAGTGTGATTTGATTGTTTACAGTAGGTACAATATTTGTTTTGCCCTTTATAATCTTGAGTGTATTTCTTTTGTGTTTTAAACACCTTTTGTGAGTTTTCAACTTGCTCACTATTTTCTACCCGTTTATTAAATTCATCAGTAAGTTTGCTCTTGATGAATTCGGGAGTTAATTCAATTTCATTTCGGGCTTCGAGAGCTGTTATTAGAGTATTATAACTCGCAGGTAACGAGCACAATAGAAGTGCAGATAAATGCGAGTCGGTTATGTTCTCTCCTATTGCGGAGAGCTTATCTTTTATTTCCAGTATATTAGTAATGTGTTTGTGCATGTTCCCATTTTCGGGAAGTTTTGCACTATACAATTTTCGTAACAAATACAATTTACTGGACAAATTGGCTCTCTCGTGAATGTTTTTTAAACTATCCCATGTCTGTTTTGCTGTTTCTAAATGTTTTACATGAACTATTTGCGTATCGTCTATACTCAGGTTTATTAAAGCGCGAGCTTTTGCATCCTTTTTTCTCCAATCTTCGTTAATTGGTGTAGGGGGTTCCTGAGTTACGAGTTCGTACAAATCTTCCTTAATTAACAACATATTAATTTTAAACTTCCATATAGAATAATTATTATTGTTTAATTTATCTACTATTTGCATTTCCTTTATTGTCGCCATCTCGGAGAACTTGTTTATACAGTTTTTATAGTTTTATTAGTTTAAATAGTTTATTAAATTCAATTATGTTTTCTTGAATTTTTAATCTAGTATAAGAGCTGAGTATTATTTTTATTAATTAGAGTCAATTATTAATCCTTAAGAATAAATTCTGAGTTCATATATTCATCAGGCTCATGATCACTGTTGAAGGGGCGAGGCCAACGAGGTAAGCGCGTAACATCAGAATATTAAATTCTTCAAATTAAAATTAACTCTGGTCTTCAACATGCAGAAAGAAAAGGAATTGCTTACCTTTTCTAAGGTCTATCCAATTTATGAAATATCCACTGGTTTATATATTTCAACTATTTGAGAATTTATTATAAACACGTCTTGAATAATCCTGTTTTGCACCACCGCTGAAATAAGACTTGTAAAAAAAAAATTATATTAATGCACAATTCACATTGAATAAATAAGTTCACGTTTGGATTGATTTTAAAAATTATATTTTACATTACTTAAAATTTTAAAAGGTTTACATTTAGATTAATTTTAACATCAGGAAACATTTTTTCCTGTGACTTTACAGAATGAAGGATAGTAATACACTGACTCATTTTCACAAAGTTTGGAAAGTTACGAGTAAAGTTGCATCATTTCTTTGAAACAAATTGACGTTGAATAATTGTCCTTTTAAATGTTTTAGTTCTGTAATAAGTTTATAATGGCATAATCACAAATAACAAATTATAAACATATTTCACATTATTAGAAGAGAACGATTATAACGAGGTAATAAATCTCTATTGCTTGATAAACTTGAAACTTAAGAGTCATAAATTAGGTCACTTGTTTTAAGAGATGAGAGAAAAATTATCGTTGGGTTTTTATCTGCGTGCTTCATCATTTTCTTTCTTTATTTATTTTACTTTGAGTGGAAAATATTAAGTGATTGAAATGAATGGATTAGTTTTTTACATGTTTTATTTTTCATATTTTATATTATGCATATCCATGATGGGTAAGTATTACGGGTGCCCCCAACGACTAGTTTTCTTTGAAATCGTATTCAAGAATCTTCCATTTGCGAATAATAATTTAGAAGTAATCTGGTGAACTAAACAGTAACAAGTAATATAAAAACTTTTTTTAAGTCAATTCCTACTTAGGTCAAATAGAAATTTTTTTCCAGCGATCTACACGCTTCGCCACTGACGGTATTTAATCCTAAATTTATATCCTGCTAAATATCTTACATAAGAGAAATTTTTGAAATGTATTAAAAATTAAATAAAAAATAAATAGCTAAAATACCAAAAATTAATAGCTCGAAAAGTATTTCTCACAAAATTGTTAGACAAACTGCGTTAGAAAGTTAAAAAAATTGTATTTTTCTTGATATAAATTTAAAATCTAATGATTATGTCGTTTTTCAAATATTGAATTTCAAAAATTACCAAACTTCACAATAAAGTGCCATAGCAATGTTACAGTTAACGATAATACAGTTTTTTTTTCAAATATTAATTAATTAATTAAATTTTATTATTAAATTTTAGTTTTATACTTCATTTCTGTTCAAAAGTATAGACTCACTCCACATTTATAGTCTCCTTCGCCCGCGAGGCGCCTGATCTTCGCCCGTGAACAGCCCCATTATATTTTTACGTGTGAAGGTGAGACTATAAATATGGAGTGAGTCTATACTTTTGAACAGAAATGAAATATAAAATTAAAATGAATTAATTAAATTTAATGAATGAATTAATATTTGAAAAAACTGTACCAACATCAATTGTCATCCAGTACAAGTTTTAAAAAAAATTTTGAACTTGATAGGATGAATAGAAAATATTTTATTAACGATTGAAAATTTGAACAAGATATATAAATATAGAGAGAGTGTGAGCTAATATAAGGAATTGAAATGAATTTTTTTTAAACTAATATAAAAATATCAGCACAACAGTTTGAGAGAACATCATTGAAAAAATAATAATTTACTAGATGAAACCCGTCAAGACTTGACAGAAAAAAATTACTATAACAATATCAGTAAAACAAGTCTTTCAAATATTTTATTTTAAAAGTTTTTTTCCCCCAGTGAAATACAGTACTATTTCCGATGCAAACACCAAACAAACAATCCGTAAACAACTGTGTAATGCAAATCAGTTTGACATTACCGCCATATTTCCCACGGCAAGAAAGAAAATTTCATGAACCTATGAAGTATCATACAAATAGTATATCCCTACTTTCATCTGATATTCTGTAAATAAAAAAAAAACTTGAAAATTGTTTTTTTTTTGACAGATTTTAGTTTAGCGCCAAAATGCTCTATCTTATGGATAATCTGATCTTATGATTTATCAGGGTTTTTTTTTTTTTCACTTTTCATGATGGTTAGGGAAATCTATTTTCAATTTTGGCAACTTTCCCAAGGGCTATTTTACATTATTAAAGCAAACTAATGTTCATTGTTGAGATAGAATTGAAAAATATTTTAATGCTTGAAAATTATTTAAAAAGTCGTTAAATTCAGCGGCAGTTTTCAAATAAATTTCAATCGAAAGCTAATTTTTTTCCCTAATTATACATTTCTAAAAATTGCCACTGTGTTGGCTGGCGTCCAAAAGTAGACTACCATTTTTTGACTTCGAAAGAGAAATTTATAGTGAAAGAAGTAGGACTTTGCCGCTAATAAGAAACTGTTAAATGAACTTATAACAAACCTACCAAAATAATTCCCATAAAATATTACCCTTACATTGTTTTTTCTAGCTAAAAATACAATCATTATTTCAAGTTTTTTTTTTTTTTTACCATAACACTATTTTTAATAATTTTAATTTTCCTGAAAACCTTTACTTTTGTGAATTTTTTTATTAAAAAATGAAATCTTGTAACCTATAATTTAAAAAAAGTAATTGGTAACATGCAATAAAGGTATGCAATCAAGGTAAAGCAACCAATAAAGGCTCCAATTCTAATCTTTAAAATAAAAATTGAAAAATCAGTTAAAATTACGCCATGTTCACACAATCGTATAAATTTTTCTTTTCATTTTTTTCAATGTTAAAATGCGTTTCAAGCTAAGCATAACGTCATTTTCACCGTCGCAAACTTTTCATACTTTGTATACGTTACTTTTATGCTTAAACACCATGTATACAAATAAAAATATATTTTGTATTTAATTGTAATGGAAAAATGACATCAACAAAGTTATAATGCACAGTGATAAAATAAATCCAATGGACAATATTCCCGTGACGTCACAATAAATATGAATTTTTATTCGCTTATAAAACACGCAGATAAATATTTTTACCGAAATTTAACTTGCCAATTAAAAAATTTGCCCTGAAAGCCACGTGCTTTTAATATTTATCATTTCTGTTTTATTCTCGCAATCACGGAGTTTCTCGTTATTCTGTGCCTCGCAACAGTGGGCGTTATCCGATATCCGACTTTATGACGTCATACGCAGATGTAAAAATTTAATTTAAAATTACGACTCATTAATTAAATTTCCGAACAAACGAATGTACGATAACAAATCTGTGTCCAAATATCTTTCATTTAAAAAAAGAATGATGTAATTTGATGCAGTAGTTTGTTCTCACGGATTGTCGAAAGAAAAAGCTTAGCGTTTTAAATATATAGATAAAAAAAATTATAAGTGTAACAGCGGTCTGAAAGATTGGTTAGACTATTTAAACAACTTATTTAGCTTATTTAAAGCAAGAATACTTACCATTCAAAATTACTTAAAACATTTGAATTATATCTTAACCTTAATATAACGATATTCACTTCAAAAACGACTCTCACCCGAAATTAGCGTAATTTTTAATACTGAAAATCTCTATCTCTATAGTTAATGACAAAACTTCGAGATAATAAGTTAAGATAATTTGAATTTTTAAATTCATATTGTGGTATCAAAATTAGTTGTTTGCATTGGGAACTTTAATTTTTGTTAGCTTTAAGCTTAATTTTATACAGATTTTCAAGAAGACGTAATTTTCAAACGAATGGATACTTTCGGTATTCTTTGGGATAATTTGGCGATTAAAATATATAAAGTGTTCTATTTTTCCCTCTAACTGCACTTCTTGAAGTCAATTTATTCCAAGAAAAATATCAATGAATAAAAATTGTAAATACATGAAAACTGTGCTAGTTAAAAAGGTATAAATAGCATCTGTTATGTAAATGTTTATGTTTAAAATTTATTTTTATTTATCAGCCAGCATATTCACTTTTAAGAAAATTAAAATAAAACAAGTTTAGATCCATAAAGATGTGAAAAAAGATTCTCGGAGCAAATTATATTGATTTTTATACTTATTTTAAACGCATGCGAGATCCTCCTAAGAGAAAAAGTGAAATATCTAGAATAAACCACATAACTTTTTTCTTTGTCTTTGGAAGAGCATTTGGCAATTGAATCCATTTTTTTCTTCAGTACTGACTTTCTTTCATTGTATGGGAATTGATGATTCCAAAAAGTATACAAGTTCAAGATTTAAGATTTTTAAGGAATCAATAAAAACTATACTACACAAAATAGCTAGAAAATTAAAGAACTTTTCTGTGCTGACTATATTTCTTAAATCTTTAAATATGTTTTTTCCGCTATCAATTATTTTTTTTATAATAATAATAAAAAAATATTTATGTTGTTTTTGCAGTCAATGGGATTTAGTGGTCTATAAATGATATATAAAAAATACATTAATAATGTTTTTATTAGGTATTTGACACAAATAGACATAAATCATTTAAGACGGAATTTTAACAGTTAAGTACGCTCACAAATTCACACAGCAAAACTTCGGCGTATTTTGTAAATCACATATATTATGTCAAAAATAGCACAGACCTTCAAGCTGAAACACAAAAGCAGTACTAGACTCTACCACACATTTCATTATAATAAACCTCGAACTTCACTGATACAGATTATTAAAGTTTCGTGATAAATGCTTTCCAGAAAAACGTGATTCCTACACTCTCAGAAAAAACTGTAAATTTATGAGCGTTTGCCATTCAATTTTCACGGGCAACAGCCTTATTGGATGCAAAACGGTCTGATCCACTAAATAAGCGGCCTTATCCCTTAGATACTTAGAAAATTAAGGGCAATCCACTTATTCTTACAGTTCTAGCCCATCTGTTAGTAGAATATGGAACGACCCTATACATTTTCCTCCGCTAGGGTGTAACCCTTCATTTTAATCGCGTTTCGAAAAATTTCACTTTACCGCGACCGTAACATATCTTTTAATCCACCAAAAAAGCGATTCTGTGATGATTATCTAACGTGCTACGTGCTACGAAGCAGTAAGTAAAGTGTTATTGTGTTACTTCGCCCTGTAAAATGACGGGCTGCACAAAATGATGGGCATGGATTTTTTTTTACGGCCTATGACTGGAATCTCTGCTGCCGGCATCTGCCCGTAATTTTACAGGGATATTTTTAACAGTGTACGGTTCTCTTTCGTGATTCTCGTTCCAGAATAGGTGACTACATGATGAAGGCATCATACAATGAGAGTTCGTTCAGTTGCTAAAAGTTTCAGGTTAAACTGCGCCAGATGTCGTGCAGCTGTTTTAAAATATTGGCCATAATAGAGTGAAATGTTGAATGTTTGAATGATGAAAGTTTTTTCTCTATTTAAAAAAAACTATTTAGTGTAATTGGCTGTCAAAAACAAAGTAAAAATAGATAATAAAACCCAGAAATTCTCAGCTAAATTACACTAATTCCATCACAACAGTTTTCGATATAGTGCGTATTTGCCCAAAAATAAAATTTTCAAAAAAGTCATCGCTTCTGCTGTAATACTCCAGTATAAAATACACGCATGATCGCTGCAACCAACTAAACTACAACCATGTTCCTTTCTTATTCCAAGTAAAATGGTAAAATGTGCAGTATATTATTCCATGTAAATTTTCAGCTCTTTGGTATTATTATCGGTACAAATACGCCGAGTGTACTGTAAATTAACAGATTGATTTTTCTATTTTTTGCAGAATATCGCTTTTCAATTTACTGTAAAGTAGCAAAAGACTTAATTAGACTTATTAACAGTATATTAGCCATTGTTTAATAGAAACATAGTTGATAGTACACCTGAGCAAGAACAATCGGAAAACAGCTCATTACTGATAAAACTACTGAAAAATTTTGAAAATCCGGACATTATTTTTAAGAAATAATTCAGTGTTTGGTATTCTTGTAATTATATAATTTAAGCTTAACTTAATTGTTTCCGTGGTGTTTATTGAAATAATATACAAAATCCTTTTGGAATCATAAAAACTGAAATAATATCAGCTTTATTTTTAACACTTTCCAACCTAGTTGAAAAGTGTTTATGTCTGTCCCTCTGTCCGACCTTTCGTGCTATAACTCTCGTAAATCACTCGGAATGCCGCGAAATTTTTGTGTGTTACAGACGTTTACTATATCAGGATCCCTATTGAAAAAGAAAGTATGTAGCACTTACAGTTTGTTTACAGGAACAGTCAAAAGTATTCCGTTACATTACAGTCAATGGGAAAAAAATCGTTTCAAGTGACTTTTGATATTTTTTATGCCATTCGAAACATCATGAAATTGGTATACAATTATGAAGCGCAATTAAACATGTTTTTTGTAAAATATGGGCTGCAACGCATTTATTATTTATTTACAGGGTTACACAAAAGAAATCAATTACACAATGTTCTACGATTGAAATCGTTTGCAGTGTTAATGATGTTTCACGATTTCAAGCATAATGAAATTTATATACATTACTGGGGTGTACTATAAATTGCTCACTGAAAAGTATGGTGTGCATTGCATTAATAGTTCATTTACAGAAGCACACAAAAGATTTCGATTACAGTCTTAATGAGATATGTATGTGTGATAAGTGCGTTTTGAACTTTGGTTTGCATTTTCTATTTCAACTAAACTTTTGTTCAGTACGTGGTGTGTGTAAATCCTTCTTATCGTATACAGGGCTACGCAAAAGAATCTGTGAGTATTACTGACTATGGAATTGAATTTCTTAATGGTGTTTTTAATTGTGTTACGCATTTCCCTGCTGAACTATATTTAGTACTAATGGAGGTATGTGGGATATAAAAAATTCATATACAGGGCTATGCATAGAACAAGATACATTGTTGTTTATAGTTGGTGATTGAGTTTTTAATTGCCTTATGCATTTTTTACTTGAATTAAATTCTATCTTAATATATGGTGTGTACAAAAGTCTTTAGATAATATGCAGGGCTGTACCAAAAATTTCTAGTGCATATCCATCGATTGGCGAATACTTCTAAATGTGTATTTTATAACTGAACTAAATTTTATTATTCTATGTAGTATATACCCAAATTTATAGATAATATGCAGGGTTGCACAAAATAATTCGACTATTTTTTTGACTTTGGAAGGTAATTGCTAAAACTGGATTTTTAAATGTGCTATGTTCTTCCTGAACTGTTTACTACATTATCTTCTTTCACCTCATTTAACGGTGAAGATTCGTTACAGTTTTCTGGATGTGTTGCGAAGGGTTTCATAATCTATGCTTGACGCATGATTTTTCATTCTTGTTTAATATTGTAATTGTGAACAGATAATTCATGAATTGATTCAGTAAGCACGGCGACTGTGTTTCCATTCATTGTGTATTCACTTCAACGATACGAATGCAAAATGGAATTTTGCCTTTTTGAGTATCTACGGAAAAGTAAGAAATTATCTTAAAAATCTAATTTTACTATATTTATGAACATATTAAGACATTAAACAGAAGGACACTAGAATAATTAATAGATTTTATTTTAATTCTGGATTGAAAAAAAACTGCAAGAATTAGCACACACTTTGGGATATGAATTTGAAATCATTGGTGTAGCCACAGGCATCATTAAAGTGTTAACACATTTTACGCACTGTTTCATCACCATTCTAGGTATATAATCGTGTGATTTTGCAGTGATGTTTATATTTGTTATGTCATTTCCTCCTTATATTTTTAGCACATCCCAAAATAGTTGAAAAGTGTTTATGGCTTCGGTTGGTCTGGCCCTCTACCCGTCCGTCCGTACTCTTACTCTCGTAAATGTACTCGGATTGCTCGGTAATTTAAATATGTTATTGACATTTACTATAGAACGATCCCTGTTGAAATTGAAGCGTGTAGCAATTATAGTTCATTTACTGGGACAACAAAAAATATTCCGTTACATTACGGTCTATGGGAAAATATCGTTTCAAATGAATGTCAATGATGCTACGCCATTTCACACATACTGAAATTGATATGCATTTAGGACGTGCACTAAAACATGCATGTGTAATATGGGTTGCAAAGCATTTATTATTCAGTTACAGGGCCACGCAAAAGAATTCCTTTAACTAATGTTCTACGGAGAAAAACTGTTTGCAACGTATTTTAATTATGCTATAGTATTCGAAATATAATGAAATTGATATACATTACTGAGGTTTACTGCAAGATACGTGATGTACAACATGATGTGCATAGCATTTGTAGTTCAGTTACAGGGGTTGACAAAAGATTTAGGATACAGTACTCTATCCGAAGTGCTCTCTATTAGCAGTAATTGCTGGAAGTGCGTTTTCAGTTATGTTACGCGTTTTAAGTTTAAATAAATTTTTGTATACTACGTGGTATCTATAAATGCTGTAGATCATATGCAGGGCTTCACAAAAGAAGTTGTAAACATTATTGTGGATGAGCGTGAATTGCTTAAAGGTTTTTTTTATTTGAGTTATGCATTTTCAAACTGAACTATATTTAGTTTACTAAGATACATTTGTAGAATATAAATAAATCATATATCAGACTACACAAAGAACTGGATAAATAATCGCTTATAGATGATAATTTCTAAAAGTGGGAATTCAGCAGTTTTAGGTGTTTTTATGCCTGAAGTAAATTTTAGCTTAATATTTGGCGTGTATAAAAGTTTGTAGGTATTATACAGGGCTGTACAAAAGAATTCAAGTATGTTTTGCCTATTGATGGAAATTGTTGACGGTGCGTTTACATCCTGTTATGCATCTTCTTATTAATTTAAATATTAACATACTATGTAAAATTTATATAAATCTATAGATCAAACACAGGACAACACAAAATAATTGAAGTACTTTTCTGGCTATAGACGGTAATTGCTGAATCCTTTTTTTCTAATGTGTTATGAGTTTTATAAAACGATCACTTAGGTATCTTATTTACCTTATTAAACAGGGAAGTATTGTTAAAGTTTGAATGAAAGTGAAAATGAAAGTGAAAATGTTGGAAAATGTGTCATAATGTATGCGTGACGCATAATTTTTCTTTCTTGTTAATTTTCTATTCGATTCAAGTCAGGCTAATAAAAATTGATAGTTGCATTTAATGCACATTAGTACATCAGGTGTCAAACTGATTTTAAAATAGTTTTAAAAACAATTTTACGTCGTATTCAAATTATTAATAAAAAAAAAACTTTATAATAAGTGATTCCCTTTTTTTAATCAGACGCCCAACTATCGAAAGAGAGCTATCAAGAAATACTAGATGAGTTTTTTAAATATTGGAATTTCAGGACCCTGAAAAATCCATTGATAGAATATCCATGTCCGGAGTCTTCTTTGAGAAACGGAAGCAATTAAAAAGCTGAGTTTGAATTTTAAGGTCGATATGTTACTAAAATTCTTAATAATATTCTCTTCATGAAAAAGAAATAACATATGTTGGATAAAAAAGGAAATATAACTTACAAAACTCGTTATGTTGCCAATTATTTTAATAATATACATTTAATTGTTAAGTATATGAAATTATTTCGTATTTTGAACATTTGAATGTAAAAGATAAAATATATATTGATGCAGTATAAATAAAAACGTGTTTTGTGTTTGTATTTTTTTCACGTAACAAAAAAGAATATATGGAGCTTGTAATCAAAATACAAATTATACCCCATTTCCCCTATGATCTGTGTAATATATAATTATGCTACAGAATGTCTTAATTCATTGCTTATAAATTTCATCAGCTATAAATCACGAACACATCCTTTATCAATTTGAAGCGTTCCAGTAGTAATATAATTATACTTTAATATGCAGAACCGAATTAACGTAGTGACTCGCTAAAGGCAAAATGACCGGACATCACGCGAGAATGTATTCCATGCAGTCTCAGTATCGCCTTTTATGCAAGAGAATTAAAGTGACTGATTATTAAATGATTTTCTCTTATGCAAAGAGTGTTATGATATGAGTTACTTGAAGATAAGAGAGGATTTACATAAATTATATAGCGTCATAGATGTTATTAGTAATAGTATATCTTAAAAGTAGCTTAAATAGATTTAAATACTTGAATCAATTAGAGCTAACGACATTGGACGTGTTCAGATTATTTTTCATGCACAATGATTTGTAATCATTTAAATCTTAAACATTTGTTGATTCATTTTATTTTCGTTTGTTTCATCACGAAGATCTGAATATCAGTCAAGACATCATGAATAATTACAAATAGACAGCAGAAGTGACTTTTGCGTTTATAACAAATTTAATGCCTTTATGCGACTACATAAAACTAAATGCGTTATGATTTACGTCCATATAAATATTTAAGATATCTTTGTCATTATAACGCTTTAGGAATTACACTTAATTAACATGATTATGTATTACCAGAAGGACCCGTGCGAAGATTTCGCACTGCAATCTTTGAGATTATTTCCTGGTCAGTTTTATCACTAATTTTTAATTAACGGATTTTTTAAAAAATCAAACAACGCGTTTTAACGAAATGTGGGTGTACTATATCGTTACCTCATTCATTGTTGTATGTTTTGTATGTGCATAGAAAAAAGGATGGTGACAACATAAATAATATACAGGGTGTCCATAATTAAACGACCCTACTTTAAAGTTGTCTACATATAAAACTATTGGTCAGAAAGTTGTGAAATTTTGTGAAGGACATAATAAAGGAATGGGAATTTGTTTAGGTGAAAAAAAAATTGTTCACATTTAGCATATATTTACGATAGTTTACATATTTTATTGCAACAAAATATGTTCCACATGACGGCTATCATTTTTAGCTACCGTCTGGAATCGTAAAATAGCATGTTCCACAGTTGACCTCAGTGTTTTCTGGGAAATGCTAAAAACATGTCGCGAAAAAGTTTTATTCAACATGTTTTGTTGTAATAAATTTGTAACCTATCATAAATGTATGCTAAATGTGTAATTCATTAAAAAAACGCCCTCTGGCGGCGAAATTTGGAACTAAAATTTTTTTCGCTTAAACAAATTCCCATTTCTTCATTATGTCCTTCACAAAATTTCACAACTTTCTGACCAATACTTTCGTCTGTAGACAACTTTAAAGTAGGGTCGTTTATGATGATTGCTTGCGTATAAGAAAATGGGAATAGATTGCCAGAAATTTTTTTTCTAAATTTTCTTCTCTCGCCAAGGTCATTTCTCTAGGTTGCTCAGACCTCTGTACTGAAAAAAAAAGTATTATAAAAAAATTGAAACACTGAATCAGACATTTAGGGAATTCATATGAAAGAATTTCCTCAGATTTTGCAAAACTGCTCCAGAAATGTCTTAAATACATAAATCAATATTTGGTACACCACTTTTTTGCAAGTCTATGGGAAACATGGGATGTTCAAACTTTGTGGACCAGCAGCCATTTAAGTGACATCAGACTTCGCTGGCGTATTAACAACTTAATGAAATATTAAAAAATAAATACTTACAATTTTTGTGAATCCTAATGAATTGTATAGCTAAATGGAAGATAATCCTTAAATTACGTGATCTATTGGTGCTCCGATACAGTATGCATATACACAGCCATGATTAAACAAAGAAAAAAAATAAACAATAGGTGACGCACGCGTAAAAATTAAATCAAAACCCGAATTAAAACTCGATATTTTTTTCAAAAAGTACGCGTAAGAAATAAATTAATAATCGTATTTTAATTGCATTATACGATGACGTCATCTGATTGTGCAGTATTTTATTTTTGTGGCAATACTTGTTTGAGAAAACCTTTCATTGCATTTATGAAAACAATGTCGATTTAATTTTTAATTAACAGAAATTTTCAATCAAAAAACATATTTTAAAGAAATGTATGTGTACTATGTCAGCAGCCTGTTCAATATCCTTTCATATGGCATCTCATTCATCGTTCTGCGTTTTGTAATTTTTTAGAAAAAGGGATGTTGACAACAGAAATAATATATACGATTAAGAAAATGTTACTAGCAAATTAAATTAAATGAAAATATATTTTTAGTATTGGAGGGAAAAAAAGCAATAAATTAATGCGTATAAATGAGATTTTATAAATAGTATTTAGTTACAAATGAATATTTTGTAGAGGGAAGTTTTTTTCTGTAATATTATAGATACTCTGTTGTAACTATCACTATAATCATAGCTAGTTATTTCTGAATTTCATCATTTATAATCACGAACACATCATTTATAAATTTGAATCACTGCAGTAGCAATGTAATTATTTTAATACGCTGAACTGAATATTATTTTAATACGCTTATTTTAATACGTTGAACTGAATTATCACGGAAACACGCCAACGGCAATGCAACTGGACACCACGCTGAATGCCTTTCGAGCAGTCTCAGTGCACGAGAATTAAAGTAACAGATAAATTAAATGATGTTCTCGAATGCAAAGTGTGCTATGAAACGTGTTACTTCAAGAGAAGAGATGAAAGTAACTGCTATGGTGTCATAGACTTTGTTTGTAATAGTTTAGCTTAAAGTAAGTTAAATATTTATAAACATCTCAATCAATTAAAGCTAAATATATTGATCGAGTTCAGATTTTTTTTAACCACAATGAATTTTAATTAGTTAAATAGTAAATATTTGTTGTTCCACTTTATTTATGGGGTTTAACAAGCATGATTTAATGATGAATCATGACATTACGAAATATAAATGGACAGCAGAAGTTATAATTTCGTCCAGTGGTTGGAGTATCATAGTTGAGATTTTTTCCAACAGAGTGAAAATATACCGGGACCAGGACTCGAACCTGGGTACTTTGGTTTGCCGTACCAACGCTCTCCCTACTGAGCTATCCCGACGATATCCTGGACTGGCATATCTCACTCTTATTTGTTGGACAAGGCTGCGAACTGCAGCGCTAATTTCATTCATCTGAGCTATAACTATAGCATATAAGATAGCATATGAGCTATAAATATTATAGCTCATATGCTATAGTTATAGCTCATATGAATGAAATTAGCGCTGCAGTTCGCAGCCTTGTATAGCTCATATGCTATAGTTATAGCTCAGATGAATGAAATTAGCGCTGCAGTTCGCAGCCTTGTCCAACAAATAAGAGTGAGATATGCCAGTCCAGGATATCGTCGGGATAGCTCAGTAGGGAGAGCGTTGATACGGCAAACCAAAGTACCCAGGTTCGAGTCCTGGTCTCGGTATATTTTCACTCTGTTGGAAAAAATCTCAACTATGATACTCCAACCACTGGATATAATTTACCTGGTTGTATATACTTTCCTCTATTCAATATGTTATAATTTCGTTTATAACAAAAATTTAATGCCTTTATATAGTGGCATACAACTAAATACGTTAAGATTTACGTTAGTATAAACGTTTAAGACGGCTTTGTCATTAATACATTTTAGAAATTTCAATTAAGTAACATGGTTTATAGCATTTAAAATTATCCGTTTAAGCGAAATACAAAATTTTACTTCTAAACTGTAAGTAGTTGGAATAGTAAAGCATTCTCTTTCATGAATAGTAATAAAGGAATAGTAAAGATATTAAGGAATAGTAAAGCATACTCTTTAAGATTTTAAAATATATTCAAGAAATATGAGTACTAATTTAGCTTAAAAGTAACTTAAATGTATATTTTAAACATTTTGCCTTAAAGCTAGATTTACGAAAACTGTAAATGGAGACTGGAAATTGAATTAAAAATTGAAAATTTTTTTAACTCTGCGATAGGTCATACTTAATGTCCAAAATATAAAGATCCGTGACATGGGAATTAGTAAAACAGATTAAGATTTTAAAATAGATATATTCAATAAACATAAGCGATGTGGTAAAATATATTATGCTTATATATGTAGACTAGCAAGCTTCGCCCGCTACGCTGGTCGGTTTCTCCAAACAAATTTTGAATCAAACTAAATATCCCGATGAATTGCATTCATCCAACAATGTACGCTTTTGGTCAGACAGCTACAGGAAAATGTGAAAAGAGATCGCATATCAAATTTTTGCCTTGGACTACTAAGTATTTGTCTGGCTTTAATTATGATCCTCATATTGATTATTTTAGGAATAAGGCTGTTGATCTCGGATCTCTGTTACCCTGAACCTCGTGCCGTGCCTTGAAGTGGCTGGATGAGACTCCCTGGATATGTTGCAGTGGCTGTAGTAAAGAAGATCTCATCAAAAAGTCACCTGCAAAAAATGCAGCCAAGTCTCGTAACTCATTTACCGTAAAAAGTACTGAGATTGTATAAAGCCAAGTTTAACTATCTTATTAACTCTGAAATTTTCATTCACAAATCACTCCTAGTCCCTACATCTTTAGTTAATTATTATTTTGTGACTTGGCAATTACGCAGCACACGGAAGTTATTACACTTACTATGTTATGGGATGGGATGGGATAATTTAATTAAGGCAAATTATATACGCACAGGGAAGTTATTACACTTTAATATGTTATAGTATTATTTGATTAAGATTAACTATATACATCACATTCTCGTGCTACGTAATTGCCAAGTCACAAAATAATAATTAACTAAAGATGTAGAGTAGGAGTGATTTGTGAATGAAAATTTCAGAGTTAATAAGATAGTTAAACTTGGCTTTATACGATTGGCTGATATAGACCTTTATACGACCTTTATAATTTTTACGGTAAATGAGTTACGAGACTTGGCTGCATTTTTTACAGGTGACTTTTTTCTTATTTTGCATCCTAAATACTACCTTTATTCCGAATTCCAAGTTTCTAGCGCAACAAAATCGGATTATTTGAAAGATTTCGATTTTTTTCGATTTTTTCAATTTTGCTTTCGATTTTTTTGGTGTTTTTAATGTTTTCTTTTTCTGGATACTAAACACTAACTTCACACCGAATCTTAAGTTTCTAAGACTACAAGATCGTATTATTTTCAATTTTCAATTTTGATGGAATTTGTTGAATTTTCGAATGTTTTTTTTTCGAATTTTCCGGATTTTATAATTTTTCCTTTCTTTGTATCCTAAACACTACCTTTTTTCCAAATGTCAAGTTTCTAGGGCTACGGGATCTACCTAATCTTTTTGATGACGCGTGAACGAGTGAGTGAGTGAGTGACAAAAAATCGAATGTTTGAGTTAATATATCGTCTGAACTAGAAAAGACAGAAAGTTGTAATTTTAAATTTTGGTCCTGTGTGCCAAATACTCTAGAAAAACGAAGTTTCAAATTTTTGGGATACTCCAGCGCGGAGATATGGGGGGGTCAAAAGTACCCTGAGTTGCTTCCAGAAAAGTATGCTTACGGCTGTCCTCTCTCGACTTGGCGGAGGCACTGCCGTGCCTCCAGATATAGTAATGGATGCATTTTTATAAATTATAACTTGTAATTTTAGAAATATTGATGAGTTGGCGCTAAAGGCATCACCAAATTATAGAAAATGTGCAATATCGAAACCGTACAGACCCTCGAAACTTTACTTCAGCAAGCATATTTTATTTTAAAATCACAATTACATAAATATCCGTAAGAATAATAGGTACATTTATATTGCTGGGCGCCAGTAAAAACTCACCAAATCTTGTTTCAATTGGCATAATTTGAATTGGAACATTTTGCGTGACATTTTATTGGTATTCATCATCATCATATGTATATTATTTCTCCTGTCAACATCCCTTTCTCTAAGAAAATACGAAACGCAGAACTACGAATGAGATAGCATATGAAAGGATTTTGAACAGGCTTCTGACATAGCACACTTAATATTTCGTTAAAACATGTTTTTGATTAAAATTTGCTGAAAATTAAAAATTAAATCGGCATTGTTTTCATAAAAGAAATGAAAGTTTTTCCGCAAATTATTGTTGCCACAAAAATAAAATATCACACTATATGATACTCAGAAATTATTATAAAAAACACCGCACAGGTTTATTTTATATTTATGATTAAAAAGTGAAATTCAAATTGAAATATTTAGATTTATATTTCTATGTCCCATGTTTTTCCCGAGGCGGACGACGTCATCGTCTAATGCAGTCAAAATACGATTGTTAATTTTTTTTTTCTCTAGCGTGCCTTTTGCAATCTTGGATCAGTTTTTCCTCTAACTTTGATGGAATAAATTAGATAATATTGTGGCTTGACTAAAAACTAAATGTTGTTTGCAGATATTTTTATCCTTACTTTTTCTTTAGAAGTTTAAACCTGCATCTAATAAGTATTACATATTGATAACAAATGGTACTTTTTTATTATCCGGTCGACCACTTTTCATAACAAAAAACTATCGCCAAATAAACGGGAGAACGTTGCCATTCGAATATCAAAATAAATAAATAAATAAAATATAAGAATTTAACGACACAATTGTTATTTTAATTAATAAAATAACTAATAAATCAGTAAAACTTAATGAAAAAAACCCGCAAATGTCGAATTAAAAACCACTTGATGACGTAACAAACACATATAATGCTTCTGACATCAAGTAAATGGGACTTCATTTTTTGCTTTTAATCTTACAGTTTGGCGATAGTTTTTTGTTGTGAAAAGTGGTCGACGGGATAATAGAGAAGTACCTGAAAAATATTAGATTTTAGTGCGAAATCCTCGCATGGGCCCTCTGGTTATGATTATATTTTAGTTATCTTAAATAAGTTTTTTAAGATATTACATCGCAATGTTAAAATAATGGCTAGTTGTTATTAGCTAACGTTAAAAGATTAGCAAAAAACAACAAAAAAAAAGGATTGGCGAGATAAAAGAAAATTTGGAGATCACTGGCACACAGCTAACATAAAAATACCGAATAATATTAAATTCCAAATTCTCGAAGCAAACAAAAAAGTTAAAACAAAGAGCCCGAAAACTGGCATTATTGAGATTTCCTCTAATCAAAATATCAGGTGATTTATTTCTTATCCAGTATCTTATAAATCGCAAAGTATTGTTTGATATTTAACAATGACGAATGTATTTTAGAAAATATCACTTGGCGATCAATGCAATAAATTTTAAGGTTTTGTCGCCAAAGGCAACGCCAAATTCGAAAATGTGCAATATCTCACGAATTGTTGGAGAATATTTTTATTTGGTACCATTCGATTCAGCATGCAAAAATACATTGAAATATGTTATCATTTGACAAATAAATATAAAACCCGATTTTTAAGAAATTTTGTTATTGTTTGTTCCCATTTTAACCACTTTAGGGAAGGAATTTTAGGAAAACTTTTTTATAGCTCCTCTACATCCTAAGAAGTGTTTTCCCCGCAATTTTCGTGTTTGTAGATGCAGTAGTTTGGACTGTGCGTTGATGATCTCCCAAGTCAGGACTTTCTTTTACATAATATAAAATTTTATATACAGATAAAATTAACCATTATTATTACCTAGCAGGATTTGCTCGCTATGCTGGTCGGTTTCTCCAAAAAAAAAAAAAAAAAAAAAACTTGAATCAAACGAAATATATCGGTGAATTTGATTGTGTGTTTTAAAGAAACATGAACATTTATCTTCATGTCCTTCCGCATTGGTGTAAAACGATACGAAAGCTATTACGCTGTTATATTTTCTAATGTGTTACACGAAATTTAGACTGTTAAAGACCAACTCCTTTATTTAATCATTTACATATTGATTTTCTAAAGAACGATATAACGATATGCAATATACTAAAACTATCCCTGGAAAATTAACAATGCAAGTTCCATAGAAATCCATTCAGCAGAATCTTTAAAAAAGTCTAATGTTTCATAATTGGGTTCAACTAATTATAGAGATTACCCCCACACCCCTAATTATTTAACTAAGCAACATAGAACGATATGTTATGCACTAAAACTTCCCCTCAAAATTTAGCTAACTAACAGTGCAAGTTCCAGCAAAATCCATTCAGCAGAATTCAAGGTATAAGCGGCAGGATCGAAATTCCCTTTGCATTATATATACACAGTAGACAGATAAATGTATCTTTCATAATAATCTTCACCTGTGGATAGAACTCTCAGGGATTTTGTAGAAAGTATATGCTGGTATACGCCGTCAACCTTCTGGAATTTTTAAGACGAAATTCTGCACACCGTCTGTAGCTATAATATATACTCTCTAGTATATATCATCTGTCTATAGAGTACAATCACTGGTTTTTTTTACGACTACACCACTGACAACTTTCTCCAATAGCTCCATAACTAAACAATGTAGAAAATCAATTCCTGAAATATATAATCACATTGCGAAACTCCCATCAAAATCCGTTCCGTAGAGCTTTAAAAAAGGTAATCTTTCATAATCGGGTTCACCTAATTTTATCTATAATTTCCTTCCGTGGCTCTATAAATAAGCAATGTAGAACAATGAGCTTTGTTTTAAAACCTTTCTAAAACAAATTACCTAACTAACAGTGAAATCATATAAAAATCTGTTCGGTAGAACCTAAGTCTTAACCAATCGGAACGGAATAAGAATTTGCGTTTTATAAATATTATAGATGATTATGCTATGATTTTTGTAATCGGATTCGTTGTCATGCTTTCGCTTCAGAAAACACAACGCAGACGAAAACTTTGCTCCAGAGAAGTACCAACCATCCCCACAAAATTGCCTAACTAACAGTGTAAATCCCACCAAAGTCCGTACAGCAGAACTCAAATTATAAACGGTCGGAATGAAATACGAATTTGCATTTTAAATACATAGTAGATATATCTTTCATAATTGCATTCACCTTTCCCATTAGCTCTATCACTAAGCAACATAGAGTGATATGTTATAGGATCATTAATCATACCTGAAAAATCACTTCCACTAAAATTTGTTCAGTAGAATTTTTTTAAAGTAATCTTTAATAATCGGCTTCACATAATTTTAGAGCTTTCCTCTTTAGCTCTATAACAAAGCAACGTAGAATAGCTATACGCTAAAACCTTTCAAAAAACATTACCTGATTAAAATGTGAATATGCGGTTTATACTCATAGTAGATGATGATATGATTTTCTGTAACAGGATTCATCATGAAGATTTCGCTTCAAACATAAAAGATTCTTTCAACACTGTGGCTAATACGCCAATTGGCAAGGCATCCGATTGCGGAAAATTAGCCCGAAATCGTATGAATAACTACCCATAGAAAAAGAGAAACATGACTGAAGACTGAAAACAAATAAAGAAATAATACATAATACTAATCAGACCTTCTCGACACTTTATTTGGTACTTCTCCATTATCTCGTCGACCACTTTTCATAAAAAAAACTATCGCCAAACTATAAGATTTAACGCCAAAAATGCAGTCCCATTCACTTGACGTCAGAAGTATTAAACGTGTTTGTTATGTTATGAAGCGGTTTTTAATTCGACATTTACCTGTATTTTTCAGATATTTTAGTTATTTCGTTAATTAAAATAAAAATTGCGTCCTTAAACGGCTGTGCCATGACATTAAAAGAGAAAATGCATTGTAAAAATGTTACGTTTCATAGTTAATTGCAATAGATCAATTTCAACTGACGTCAGAAACATTTATACACCAGCCGAGAAGGATAATTAAGAAAAATAATGTAAATAAATAAATATCCAAGATTTTTTTTCTATTTTCATTAATATATTGTAATTTTTTGTGTTAAAACTTACTGGACACTTTGGTGAGTGGGGCTTTTCCGAATTTATTTTATTTTATTTGTTTATTCTGATGTTCCAGTGGCAACATTCTTCCATTTGTTTATTTGGAGTTCATGTTTGGCGATGATATATATATTTTTTTTAATGAAAAGTGGTCGACGGTATAATTGAGATGTACCCTTTATTTTAGCAATCACATTTTATTTTAAATCGTGGCGTTTGTCGAAGTAATAATAATACACAATTACATAAATATCCGTAAGAATAATATTCAATTCCCAATTGAGCAGTTAATGTTTCTATCTGCAAAAATAAATAAAAAGATTTAAAATGAATTTCTTCCATTGCTATAGTAACGGACGTATTTTAAGAAATTATCACTTGTATTGTTAGAATTGTTAAATTTTGACGTCAAAGACGTCACTAAATTAGAAAAATGTGAAATATCTCATGAACTATTTGACTTATGAGTATTTAATTGATACCTTTCGATTCAGCATGCAAAAATACATTAAAATATGTTATCATTTGTCACATAACTATAATACTCGATTTTAAAGGAATTTTTTTAAAGTTTGTTCCCTTTTTTACCACCCTTAGGGGTGGTGTTTTTGAAAATCCCGTCCTAGTGCGCCTCTACATACTAAGAAGTATTTTTCCTGCAAGTTTCGTCTTTGTAGGTTCAGTAGTTTCGGCTGTGCGTTGATCATCTAGCCAAAAAGGACTTTCTTTTATATATATAGATTGTTAGAAAAAGTTTAGATGATGGTAACTGAAATATTTATTTTAAACATTTTGCTTTAATTGTAAATTTGATAAAACTTTGATAAAACTTTACATTTTTTGACATACAAAAATCAGTGTTTTTACTTACCCATCATACGTAGTATATAGGGTAAGTCTTGTAATCGTTTTGAAAATCGAAAAAAAAAAATGACGGATTTACATGTTTCAGATACTGGAGAAAAAAAAATTGCCGTCCGTCTGTTTGTGTGTCTGTGCGTGTGTCTGTAAACGCTCTATCTCCCGAACAAATTAAGATAGAGACTTTAAATTTGGTATGTGCTTAGTATGTAATAGTGAGATGAAGCTTACTGAATTTCAGTAACCTCGAATATCTAGAACTATTTTTTTCGGACTCTCGAACTATTCGGTCTGATAAAAGGTACATAAAAATTTTCGAAATTGTTTATTTTAAGGAGTGAACATAAAAGACAATAAAACACCAAAAAATTTGCATAAAGAATGAAGTCGATCGGATAATGAGTTGCCGAGATATTTGTAATCCTATTTTCCACACTCTTCGATTTTTGATGATCCTTTATTTCATTCAAATTTCAATTCAAAGATATATTTTAATTGGAAATGAGACGCTTAATCCCACGCACTAAACCGTTAGTTAATAGGATTATCAATTAAGGAGTTATAAGGATGGTACTTTTACGCAATTCAGTAATAGAGCCTTTAAAGTTTGTTACGTCATAAAGCCACGATTTCATTTCAAGTGCAATGCATTTTATTATTTAGTTTACACATTTAGTTGCAATTATTTAGTTTACACATTTTTTATTTTAATATTTTATATTATGCATATCCATGATGGGTAAGTCTTACGGTGGACTAGTTTAATTTACGAAATGTCAAAAAAGCGAGAAATACTAAATGTGGATTAAAATAATTGAATGCATTTAAAAGTTTGAACAAGAAATATGAGTGACATGAAAAACTGCACGAAGCGAATTGCCAAATGCAAGTCAATATAAATACTTTATTTACGTGGGATTCATTCAGTAATATTAAAATAAATAATCAACGTTAAAAATAACACAAATAAAATACATATAAAGTAGAAAATAGCTGTTTCGGAGCCCCTAAAGCTCCATCATCAGTGCCAAAGTTAAAAAGATTAAAAACACATTTAAAAGTGTAGGCCCATATTTTCAAAACAGGAGAAAATTCTTCATTTGAGTTGTTGAGATATTTTCATAAAATTAGAGTTCTTTCAACATATATGAATGCTTTATTCACAAAAAAGAGAACATAGGCAAAAACCAATGTATAACTGGAGTCACCAAATTTTATAACGGGGCCTTTTTTAAAACTCTCATAAATTTAAAATTTATAACATTTTAAGTTTTATATATTTTTGAAACACGAAGATGTTGAAAATGTAATACGTTTTATAAATGAAAAATCGACGTACCTCATGAACGATATTCTCCAAATTAGAAGACGGCCTTTTCAAGGGTGTTTGAATAGTTAAATTTAAAATCCTCTTTTTTTTTAAATTTCAAGGTTTGCTTACACACGACAATGTCTGACCATTTCTGTTGTTTTAAATACAAAGCAGAAAGTGTTAAAGAAAAACAAATCTTCCATCCTAATGGGATATTACTTTTGATATCAGATGTTGCCCACAGTTATCTTTAAAGTTATCCTTCTGCGGAAAGGCAACCCTTCTTCTGAAGACAGCACAATTTTAACAGAAAACGTGGAAGTCTATTAAAATATATTTTAGATTTCCATTTTTTTAACACTTTCCAACCTACTTGAAAAGTGTTTTTAACACTTTCCAACCTAGTTGAAAAGTGTTTATGACTTCGGTTTGTCTGGCCGTTTGGCCGTCTGCCGTCTGACCGTGCTCTAATGCTCGGATGTCCTGCAATTTTTATATGTTATTGTCGTTATCTATAGCATTTTCCCTATTTCAACTGAAGTGTGTAGCACTTATAGTTTTCTTACAGGGACACTCAAAAGAATTCCGTTACATTACAGTCTGTGGGGAAAAATCATTTGCGGTTTATTTTAATGATGTTACACAATTTCAAACACATTGTAATTGATATATATCACTAAGGTGCATTACAAGAAGCTTCGTATGTAATATGGTGTGCATAGCACTTATAGTTACTTTACAGGGACAGTCAAAAGAATTCCGTTACATTACGTCTATGGAGAAAAATCGTTTGCGGTTTAATTAAATAATGTTTCATTATTTTAAAGGCATTGAAATTTATATATATCACTAAGGTGCATTACAAGGGGCTTACTAAAGAATATTGTGTGTATAGCAGTCATCGTTCATTTACAGGGACACACAAAAGAATTCTCTACTGTCTGTTAGCAATAATTCCTGGAAGTACGTTTTAAGTTGCTGAACGCGATTTTAAATTGAACTCACTTTTTGTCTATTACTTGGTGTGTATAAATTCTGTAGATCATATGCAGAGCAGCACAAAAGTTCGCGAACACATTTCCGTTTATTAACAGAAACTCTAGAATGAGAATTTTATCTGTGCTACGCGTTTCCAAACTAAACTGAAATTTAGCATCCTATGTAGTATATATACAAATCTATAGATCGTATACAGCGCTGAATAAAAGTGTTCGGATATTTTTCCAAATATTGTATATGTTGGAAATTACTGAAATTACGTTTTTGAATATGTTATGCGTTTTCCAAATTGTTTACTTAGATGTTATCTGCCAGCTTATTAAACGGTAATGATTTGTAAAATTATTTTGGAAGTGTTGGAAAGTGTTACATAATCTATGCTTGAAGCATGATTTTTCGTTCTTGTTTCCTAAGTAAAATTTTTTTTAATATATTTATGTATATATATATATATATATATATATATATTGCGATAATTCGGTAAGGTAAAGCTCCATTTCGATGACTACTTAAGATCATTATATTAAATAAAGCTTAGGCAGTCGTCGACATTAAACCTATTGGCCTTGGTCAAAAAACACTGGCAATTTCCCGAATAATGAAGAACAAATCTTCATAACAGAAGAAATTTAATTGGTTTCTTATAATGTGATACAGTTGATAAGCATTCACCACAATTCCTTAATATAATTGGACATTTTCACCACTAAAACTTTAGCAGTTAATCAGGGTATGATTTCAAACGAAGTACATTTACAAAACTATGATCTATAATATTCGAAAACTCCAGCGAATCTCTTCGTTACAGCAACTTAGTTTTTTAAGACAACAAATGCCACGAAAAATCTCGGCTCCGTTCTCATGTTCGGTGTTAAATAGCAAGGTGTGGCAAGTTATTTACGTCAATGGGGATACGTGGGACCGCCACTCTTGGCGTCGAATCAGGGAAGAACTGTATTTTAAGGTTGGAGGGCGAATGTGTTGACGTGGTCCTTCCGGAAAAGTGCACGAATAGATTTTGGAATAAAATAAGAAAAAGAAAATGGTATAAAACAGATAACTTTAATAGAGTAAATATCGGCATTTTAAGATTTTGAAATAAAAAGGGCTTGAAGAAAAATGATTACAGAAATTTTTTTAGAAAGATATTGAAAGGGAATAAAAGATTAAAGTACGCATTTTAAATAGAAAGGAATTTAAGTAAACGAAATGAATGGAATATTGTTTAAGATAGGAATTAATTTAAAAAACTAGCATTGTAAAATAAATTTAGAAGGGAATTTTTTATGGAAGAAATTCAATGAAGTGCGAAAATTCTATTTTTGGAATATGTATATATCTGTTTTAATGTTTATATGATGGTAGCGCTTTATGCAATATTGTGATTTGTACTTACTTTATTAATTTTTATGCACAATATTTTTGACAAAAGTTGTTTTTATACATTAACGAATTTTTAATACATTAAAGTTAATAAACATTAATACCAATTTTCTTTCAAAAAATAAAACAGAAAACAGAAAATAATGTTTTATGTTTTCAAAGGCATACGTAAAAAGCTAAATTTTTCTTTATAAAAAATTTCTTTATAAAACTTACGCGTTTATTTTTGCTTCACTTAAACGTTTATCTATACTATTATATAAAGAGGAAACGGTGACTGACTGACTGACTGGGTGACTCATCAACGCCCAGCCGAAACTACTAAAGTCAGGGTCACGTAATTTGGACTGTAGATTGCTGTTATGGCCTAGGCAAGCAATAAGAAGGGATTTTTGAAAATTCCCACTCGAAGGGAGTTAAAGGGGGGTTCGAATGTTTTAGGTCATTTTGCCATATCTCAGCAGCAGTTGTAGGTAGAAGCTTGAAATTCCAGAAAACAAATCTACTAAAAAAATGATTAAACACCTGTTTCAGCGATTTTAGAAATTCCCCCCAGAAATGGGTTAAAGGGGGGTGGTCGAATGCTTTAAGTCATTTCGCCATATCTCAGCAGCAGTTATAGGTAGGAGTGCGAAAATCATGAAAACAAAGCTACTAAAAAATGATCAAACACCTGTTTCAGCGATTTTAGAAATTCCCCCCAGAAGGGGGTTAAAGGGGGGGTGGTTCGAATGTTTTAGGTCATGTTGCCATATCTCAGCAGTAGTTATATGTAGGAGCTTGAAATTCCAGAAAACAAATCTACTAAAAAATGATTAAACACCTGTTTCAGCGATTTTAGAAATTCCCCCAGAAGGGGGTTAAAGGGGGGGTTCGAATGTTTTAGGTCATTTTGCCATATCTCAGCAGCAGTTATATGTAGGAGCTTGAAATTCCGAAAACAAATCTACTAAAAAAATGATTAGACACCTGTGTCAGCGATTTTAGAAATTCCCCCTAGAAGGGGGTTAAAGGGGGGGGGGGTTCGAATGTTTTAGGTCATTTTGCCATATCTCAGCAGCAGTTATAGGTAGGAGCTTGAAATTCCAGAAAACAAATCTACTAAAAAATGATTAAAAACCTGTTTCAGCGATTTTAGAAATTACCCCCACAAGGGGGTTAAAGGGGGGTGGTCGTATGTTTTAAATCATTTCGCCATATCTCAGCAGCAGTTATAAGTAGGAGCGCGAAAATCAGGAAAACAAAGCTACTAATATGATTAAACACTTATTTCAGCGATTTTAGAAATTCCCCCCAGAAAGGGGTTAAAGGGGGTGGTCGAATGTTTTAGGTCATTTCGCCATATCTCAGCAGCAGTTATAGGTAAGAGCTTGAAATTCCAGAAAACAAATCTACTACTAAAAAAATGATTAAACACCTGTGTCAGCGATTTTAGAAATTCCCCCCAGAAGGGGGTTAAAGGGGGGGGTTCGAATGTTTTAAGTCATTTTGCCATATCTCCGCAGCAGTTATAGGTAGGAGCTTGAAATTCCAGAAAACAAATCTACTAAAAAAAATGATTCGACACCTGTTTCAGCGATTTTAGAAATTCCCCTCCCCCCGAAGGGGTTAAAGGAGGGGATCGAATGTTTAAGGTCATTTTGCCATATCTCCGCAGCAGTTATAGGTAGGAGCTTGAAATTCCAGAAAACAAATCTACTAAAAAAAATGATTAAACATCTGTTTCAGCGATTTTAGAAATCCTCCTCCCCCCGAAGGGGTTAAAGGGGGGGATCGAATGTTTTAGGTCATTTCGCCATATCTCAGCAGCAGTTATAGGTAGGAGCACTAAAATCAGGAAAACAAACCTACTAAAAACATGATTAAACATGTATTTCAGCGATTTTAGAAATTTCCGTCTCGGAGGTTGTAAAACGGTGGTGGTCAAATATTTTAGGTCATTTCGCCATATCTCAGCAGCAGTTATAGGTAGGAGCGCGAAAATCAGGAAACAAATCTACTAAAAAATGAATAAAACATGTATTTCAGAAATTTTGGAAATTCCCCCCAGAAGGTGGTTAAATGGGGGGGGGTCGAAATTGTTAGGTCACTTCGCCATATCTCAGCTTTTATGTAGGAGGGCGAAATTAATTAAAACAAATCTGCTAAACAAATGATTAAACACGTATTTCAGTGAATTTAGAACCCCCCCCCCCTGAAGGTGGTTAAAGGGGGGGTTCAAAAGTTTTAGGTCATTTCGCCATATCTCAGCAACAGTTTTTGGTAGGAGCGCGAAATTCAGAAAAACAAATGTACTAAAAAAATTACATTGCCTACCCGTGGAAAGCCGGAACGGGCCGCTAGTATTTTATAAAAACGAATGTTGTGAACTGCCAGTCATGTTTGATTGTGTACACTCCTTTTGTTTCAATAATTCAATATTTTCCTGATTAAATATTGAAAATCGATACTGAATATCCTTAAAATAGAAATATTTCATATGAAAGTAAAGAAAAAAAATTAACATAAAGAATGCTTGAAATCTCTTTTTTTCACGCGTAGTTAGAATTTTCTACAGTAATTCTCAAAATATAATTTAACAGCGTGGCAGGAAAATGTAAGAACGTTTTATATCTCAATATTTCATTTATTTATGTTACGTTTTTCTTAATATTTTAAACATATTCCAATATCAAAACTTTTCTTCGAAAATGTACGATAAAAAAATCAACAAAAGGTTTTAATGCAGTTTCTGGAAGTGAAAAATGTCAAGCGATATTGCGAAATACGTAGAAATTTTTGTTTCTCACACATATAATAAACAGGAATTTATATTCATAAAACTTACAATAAACGCAATTTTCATTAATAAAATATTAAATAAGCAATCATGTTTGTTCTTCTTACTGTATATAATTTACATCTAAATAATATTTTGCTGTAACATTGTATTAAATGTAGACTGCATATTGCATGGAAAAGAATTTCTCTTATTAATGTAGGTTTTAATTTTTACAAAATATCGCTTCACTGAGCTAATTACTTGAAACTCTAATAAAAAAGATCATAAATCAAGAAATTCACATATAAAACAGTTCATTAAAACTTGTTATTTTAATTCTAGCCTCGGTGTACGTAGTCACTCGAAAATACTTTTCTTTTGTCTCGTATAAACTTTCTTTTAAATAGTACATTTTCACTTATACATTATTAAATATTTTACGTCATAATATGGGTAAAAGTATGTGATGCTGAATGTAGTCATATATGTAAGATGGAAAGCGTAAAAACTACCCTGTCATGGAATTTGTTAGCGATTGTAATTACAGATGTAACAAGAACGAAAAATCATGCGTCAAGCATATATTATGTAACACTTTCCAACTCTTCCGAAATAATTTTGAAAATCTCCACCGTAAGGTGTAAGATGATATCTATAAACAATCTTGGAAACGCATAACATATTTAAAAATCCAATTTCAGGAATTAGCAACAATAATCGAAAAAAAAACATATGATATCTTTTGTGCAGCCCTGTATAGGATCTATAGATTTGTGTATATACTAAATATAATGCTAAATTTTAGTTCAGTTAGGAAACGCGTAGCAGAGTTTAAAATTTCCCTTCTGTAATTTCCGACAATAAACGGACATGTACTCCAGAACTTTTGCGCTACCCTGTATACAATCTATACAATTTATAAACACCAAGTAATAGGCAAAAAATGAGTTAAATTTAAAAACACGTTCATATCAACTGAAAAAGCATTCCAGCAATTATTATTAATAAGCAGTACTTTAACCGAGTTATTTTGTGTGTTCCTGTAAATGAACGATGAAAGCTATACACACAATATTCTATAGTAACCCTCTTGAAATCCATATTAGTGATATATATCAATTTCAATATGTTTGAAATTGTGTAACATCCTTAAAATAAACCGCAATTAATTTTCCCCCATAGACCGCAATGTAACGAAATTCTTTTGAGTGTCCCTGTAAAAAAAGTATAAGTGCTAAACACTTCATTTTCAAGCCACATTAAGCCTCAATAACATACATCAATTGCATGGCAATTCGAGTATATTTACGCGAGTTAGAGCATCGACAGACAGACGGACAGACAGATGGCAGAAAGACAGACAGACAGCAGACAGACAGACAGGCAGACAAACCGAATTCATAAACACTTTTCAACTATGCTGGAAAGTGTTAAAAATGGTGCCTGTCTTCACTTAGGTAAGTGAGTAAACGCCAAACAGTGAGATTATTCGCAGTAGCTGTTGTGGTGAAATGCGGAATTTAGCTAGTATAGATAAGGTAAAGCCAGGAGAGATGGCGGGTCGGAGAGATTGCGCACATGGAGGTTCGGGAGGAAGGAGTAGAGTGAGCGCGCAGCGACTCCAGGTAGTTGTACAACAGCAGTAGTGGAGTGTCTACTTGAAAGTGCACATTGATTGTTTTGAGCGTCTAAGATAAAGCATTGCTATTTTTTTTTTGTTTTCCCAAAGTAATTGCTTGAATTTTCATAGTTATTTATCAGAATTTCTATACAATGTCAGTAGTACAAAATATTTTAAACTTAAACGATTTCTCATAAGCTACTAATTTAGACTATCAATGTGAACATCAGCGGTTCATTTCAGTAGCGGCCATGTTTAAATAAAAGGCCGCGCAATCTCTCCTACCGAAATTGGAGAGTTTGCGCATCTGCTACTTAAGAGAGATGGCGCACTGTTCCCATTAGATTATATGCTAGGAGAGATTACGCAGCTTATAGGTAAATGTGCATAAAAAAATGAAAAATGAAAATAGACTAATTTTAAGTTAAATGTGTTTTCAAGTAACTTAATGTTATTTTGTAATCTTATCTGGACTTGATTTTTCTGATTCCTTAATTTTTTCCCCCTTTAATAAAGTTTTTTAAATCGTTTTTAAAATTATTTCCTTTTTCTGATTCTTTAATCATTAGGTTGAAATATTTACTCCTAATACAATAATATTTGTTCACAAAAACCTTACAACAATGTCATTTAAGTGTAATTATTATTGTTAACAATTTAATTGTAGTTATTATTAGTAACAATCTCTCCTACCCATGTGCGCAATCACAGTAACCCTGTAAGAAAAGATTGCGAAAAATAACTTTCTTGGTTTTATTACAACTGTTCTATTAAATTACAACATAACAATAAAATAACAATGGAAATGCATAAAAAGCAAATCAAGTAAAAATTATTCATGGATATGCAAAATGTATACATTTTAACGTCTGAATGTGAAAAATATTAAAAACACCAATTAAAATAATTTAAGACAGACATGAGTACACATAAAATAAAAATTTATAAAAAATATATATACTTAAAAACAGTTAAAAATACAAAATAGTAGACGTTTCGCCAAGCGACACGCAAGGCATCATCAGTACAAAAACAATCTATTGCATAACAAACCACAGAACAAGGAAAAAGAAAAGGTTTGAAATCAAGGAAAGTTGAAGTTATTTTAAAAACAGATAATATTCATTAGGGACAGAACGAGCTTCATTCAGCGTCTGCGATCGCAATTGAGTGAACCAACTCTCAAGGAGTAATCGACCATGGTAGCTGTTACAACCTGATTTCAAAATACTGGCGTTCGCAATTAGCGGGATGTGATTCGTTTGAAGTGAATGCTGGACAATTTTTGAATTCAAATTACTATTTTTTAAAGCACTAGTATGTTCTTTTAGGCGAATTTCCAATGATCTACCTGTTCTACTGATTTTAATGTCGATGAGATTGTTGAATTAGTTAGTTTTTGTTTGACCTCAAACTGTTTTATATTTAATAATTGTTTTTATAGTCAAATTTCTGGTACCGCTATGGGGTCCCCCCTCTCTGTTGTAATTGCTGAACTTGTAATGCAGAATATTGAAAATAAGATTAATTCTGAACTTGGTTCACGTATTCTTTTTTGGAGACGTTATGTTGATGACATTTTTTTGATAGTGAAAGAAGCTGATTTAAATAATATTCTCACGATTTCTAACTCTATTGGTGACCCTATTAAGTTTACTGTTGAAATTGAAAATAATGCTGAATTACCATTTCTCGACATTCTAGTCCGCAGACACATTGCTGATACCTCTCAATCTACCACCACTACTGTTTACAGAAAACCTACATCTACTGGTCAATATACTAATTTCAATTCAATTTGCCCTTTCAGACATAAAATAGCCGTTATTAAGACTTTAGCCTTCAGGGCCATTAGATATTGCAGTTCCAGTAATGATTTTGAAATTGAGAAGTGTAAAATTTATCGCGATTTGGTTAATAATAGCTATCCTATAGGTCTTGTTAAAAAAATCTTTAAAAATACTTTAAATTTTGTGAATTCTACTCCCCCCCCTTTTCAACGTAGTAAACCAAACTCTTTTATCTGTATCCCTTATTATAAGAACATTTCTGAAAAAATTTCTGGCATTCTAAAATTATTCAATATTGGGGTTTCTTTTAAACCAATTAATAAAGTGAGTTCCTTTTTCACTAAGCATAAATTTCAATATGATAAGTCTAAATTACCCGGTGTTGTTTATATTATTCCCTGTAAAGATTGCAATAGTGTCTACATTGGTGAAACAGGTAGATCATTGGAAATTCGCCTAAAAGAACATACTAGTGCTTTAAAAAATAGTAATTTGAATTCAAAAATTGTCCAGCATTCACTTCAAACGAATCACATCCCGCTAATTGCGAACGCCAGTATTTTGAAATCAGGTTGTAACAGCTACCATGGTCGATTACTCCTTGAGAGTTGGTTCACTCAATTGCGATCGCAGACGTTGAATGAAGCTCGTTCTGTCCCTAATGAATATTATCTGTTTTTAAAATAACTTCAACTTTCCTTCATTTCAAACCTTTTCTTTTTCCTTGTTCTGTGGTTTGTTATGCAATAGATTGTTTTTGTACTGATGATGCCTTGCGTGTCGCTTGGCGAAACGTCTACTATTTTGTATTTTTAACTGTTTTTAAGTATATATTTTTTTATAAATTTTTATTTTATGTGTACTCATGTCTGTCTTAAATTATTTTAATTGGTGTTTTTAATATTCATGGATAGTTTAGCAAAAAATTAATATTTAAATTTTTTATTGTTATTCTTTTGAATTGTGCGCAGACTCTCCTAGCTTTACCGTATGGGAAAAATTCAAGTAGAAAGTTGTATAACGTTGTAGATTCAATAAGATCCTGTTTGCATGAATAGCTTAAATCGGAAACGAAATCTGCGGGTGCCAGTTGGTATCGGTGCGATTTTCGTCATTGCTCCAACAGGAACGAACGATTTGTGGCAAATTGTGACCATATCGGACATAGACAATGAAGTTCTATTTCTCCTGTCTTAATGACTTTGTTTGATTCATAGAATGTTTTCTCCTACTAATATTCTCTATAACGAAATAAACTCTGTAATATCGACGAGAATAGTAAATTTTAATTATGAATTGCCGATTTCGTTTTTCATGCACATTTGGTGTCATTTACTTTTAATCGACAACTTTAAAAAACTTGGTACTTTTCCATTACCCTATCGGCTACTTTCAATAAAAAAAAAAAAACTATCGACAAACTATTGAATTTAACGCTAAAAATGATCGTGGCACTACATTCACTTTACGTCAGATGAGGTTGCTCACACCCCTCGAGCTGTGGTAAAGCAAGAGCCGTTGTGGTAGCTCGACATATGACCTAGCGACCGTCTCCCCCTATGGGGTTTCGCGAACGAAGTCATCGGGGGTTCCATGGCGGTTCATCAAGGTTTCTACTCTGCGGAAGTTTTCTCCGAGACGTGGGGTTACTGCCGTGAGGACCTATGTCATCAAACCTTGGTAAAATGACCTGGAGGTCCGCAGTGGGGAGCGGCCTCAGGCCGATCGCAGCGCCGGGCGAGACAAAGCCCTGGTGCGTTATAAGCCCTTCAGAGGCTTGGGTGCGATGGTCGTTTACGCGCATCGGCGACCCCCGTGGGCTCCTGACGGCGCAGGATAGTTTTACGTCAGATGAGTTACATGTGTTTGGTATGTCATCGAGTGATTTTTAATTCGACGTTTATGTGTATTTTTTTATGTTTCACTGATTGATTAAGTATTTCGATAATTAAAAAATAATTATGTTATTAAACAGTGACGTCATGATATTGAAAGAGAAAATTTTGAATCATTGAAAAGATGTTGCGATGCATAGTTAAGTACGATAAATATATCAGCTTTTAATTTTATCAGAGAGTCTAAATTTCTTTTCAAAATTAGGTGTTAGTATTCGATATTTTAAAATTTGGAACAATTTATTTATAATTGTTTATATTCTAAATAAAATTTTAACTATATCTTTAAATAGTAGACGTTCTTATTAATTCATTGGCACCAGTGATATTTTTATAAGATGATTTGTGGCAGTGGTAATATGGGATGTTCTTTTTTTTTTACTTTCTTCTAGTGCTCGCGAATATACGTTTATATGCGTTTATATGTTTACGTAGTTAAGCCTTTTTTCCATATTATACCTATCAAAAATCGTTACCGGTTACAATACGTTTTAAACGAATTATACGTATATTCGCGAGCACTGCTTTCTTCAATCTTTGCAAGAAGAAACTATTGGACTAAGAAAATTTTTCGACGGATTTATACGTTTTAGAAGATCCTGAACACGATTTGACTGCTTTTAGAAAATGTCTGTCTGTCTGTGTTTCTGTATGTGACAAATTTTGTGGGTACTCTATTTCAAGAACTAGTGCGCGGAATTTAATAAAACTTTAGATTCAGTAAGGCATTGATATAAATTGTAGTTTTGATGTCAATAGCCTAACACGTTGTTCAGCCATGCTGTATTTTTCACAATTTCCGCAATAGCTCTATCGCAAGAACAAATGCACGGTTTTCATCAAACTTCAGAATCAGTTAGACTTTGACATCAGTTGTTGCTGATTAGGTTTTGGTGTAAATTGATCAACCTGTGGCGCTTCTATGCTGCATTTTTCAGGATTTACACGAATTTAGCTATAGTTGTATTTAAAGACCTAAATGAACGGAATTTCACAAAATTAATATTATGTTAGACCTTGACATAAGTTGATACTGATTAGGGTTTCGTGTAAATTATACAGCAGATGGCGCTGGTATGCTGCACTTGTTTTTTATTCTAACATGTATAATTAAAAAAATACTCTTAATGAAGTATTAACATGCATGAAATGGAAGAAAATTTTGGGATTGACACATCTGGCTAGTTTACGATTGTACATCCTAGTTTAGCTTCAATCAACATTATAAAATCTTATGCGCAGTATCATGCGCAGTGTCATGAGGTTATGTACATTCTTATGTTAAATCTATTTTTCAATAAATAAATAAATAAATAAAAATCATAGAATTAATTCATCAAAGGGGGGGGGGGTATATTTTATTATCTCTAATTTTGAAACAAATATTTCAACGTAATCTTGGTTCCAACACTTGGTAGAGTAATCAGAATGAGAAAAAACTGAATAACTGAAATATTATTGGCCAGCATGTAATGGTCAACTAAATTATGAATAAATTAAATATTATTATCAATTATTTTTCGTGAACGGATACAACAACATCCCTCTGCTAACAAGATTTTAACTTACACATATGTAGTTAATACATATTAAAATTTATAAAGAGTACATTTAAATTATATATGTAACTAAAAATTTAAGTTTCTGGAGTTATGAAAAAAAAAATTGCTGATACTTTAAAGAAATAATACTTAAACCCACATTTATATCGAAGCATTATGTGTCAGTGTGAGGACTGCGCATGCCTTTTCTTGCTCTAGTAGCGCCCCCTTCTGGAGAAACAGATAGACCTCGGCAGAACTTGGAATGTCAGCAGCAAAGAACGTTGTCTGATGTATGAGAAACCTGAAGATATTATGAAAATGGCCGTGAATGTTATCGGTCATAAATATGAGTAATCGTTTATGTTAATTTCATGTAGTGTGATGTGCCTGTCCTTGTCAACTTTATGTCAACAATTAAAATTGTGTTCGTCATTAGAACGGCCTGTATTCAATTAGAACACTCCCACATTCAACAGAGTCGTTACAATCATTATCAAAAAATTTCTTCTTACTAGGAGTAAGTATTGTGTGCCGTAATAAGAATTATATAACAAAAGAGTGCTTGTATTTTTTTTTTTAAGTAAGTATTTAATTTTTAAAACAATTTGGTTTACTCAAGTTTAGCTCTGTATTTTTCTTAAAATTCTTCACAGTTTTGACTTACAGTCCGTTTTCAATAAAGTGGAAATTGTGTTTTATTTATCTATATTCTCCAAAGTAATGTTGTGAAGATCTTCACACAAGAGCAGTTTATGTTGTAAAAATTTGTTTCCGTCTATACCGTATAAACCTTTTTAAATGACGTTATTTAAAGTTTTAAAAAGTAACAAATTTTAAAATATGATTACAGCAGTATATTTTGATATTTAAGATGATCCTTTTTTTTATGAAATAAAGAACATTCAGAACACAAATACTTGCTTAGAGTACAAGAAATGTTTAATGTAGTGGAAGATAGATTTGCTTTTTCTACATTTTTCAAAGTAATATTGCAACGATCTTAATACAGATACAAGACCAGGTCATGTTGTAAAAACTTATTTTCGTCTATATCATATAGACATTCTTAAATGACATTATATAAAGTTTTACAAAGTAACATAAATTTTAAAATATGTTTACAGCAGTATATCTTGATATTTAAGATGATGCTTTTTTCTATGAAATAGGGAACATACTGAACACAAATACTTGCTTAGAGTACAAGAAATGTTTAATGTAGTGGAAGATAGGTTTGCTTTTTCTACATTTTCCAAAGTAATATTGCAAAGATCTTAATACAGATACAAGGCCAGGTCATGTTGTAAAAACTTGTTTTCGTCTATACCATATAGACATTCTTAAATGACATTATATAAAGTTTTACAAAGTAACATAAATTTTAAAATATGTTTACAGCAGTATAGTTTGATATTTAAGATGATGCTTTTTTTCTATGGAATAGGGAACATTCTGAACACAAATACTTGCTTAGAGTACAAGAAATGTTTAATGTAGTGGAAGATAGGTTTGCTTTTTCTACATTTTCCAAAGTAATATTGCAAAGATCTTAATACAGATACAAGGCCAGGTCATGTTGTAAAAACTTGTTTTCGTCTATACCATATAGACATTCTTAAATGACATTATATAAAGTTTTACAAAGTAACATAAATTTTAAAATATGTTTACAGCAGTATAGTTTGATATTTAAGATGATCCTTTTTTCTATGGAATAGGGAACATTCTGAACACAAATACTTGCTTAGAGTACAAGAAATGTTTAATGTAGTGGAAGATAGGTTTGCTTTTTCTACATTTTCCAAAGTAATATTGCAAAGATCTTAATACAGATACAAGGCCAGGTCATGTTGTAAAAACTTGTTTTCGTCTATACCATATAGACATTCGTAAATGACATTATATAAAGTTTTACAAAGTAACATAAATTTTAAAAAATGTTTACAGCAGTAATTTTGATATTTAAGATGATCCTTTTTTCTATGAAATAGGGAACATTCTGAACACAAGTTCTTGCTTAGAGAACTGGAGAATATTTATTTCATACAAGAAATCCTAAAATGTTCATGTGAAATCCATTTCTCTTATGTGTAAAATCTTAGCAAGTCATTACAATTTTGCCAACTTTGTTTCGGCTTCTAATTTCGAAGTCAAAAGAACATGATCATGCCTTATTTGTACCACTCTCGTTAAATTAATGTGGAATGCTACACAGATTCTTCTTAGATTAACGACAAAAGTTTCGAAATAATGTAGGAAGCATTTCAAATTAAAGAAAAAAAATGTTTCTTAAGATTTTACTAATATATTCTTATTTAGAAAAGTGTTACAATTTATTATCTTCTGCTGTTTAAACAAGAACTGCTGCTATGCAATAATTTGTTCTTTGTGGATTTACGATCTAACTTTCTTTTTGCCATTTAAAATGTGAGTATTAGTAAAAAAGAATACTTTCACTTATAAATACAACAGGTCTCAAAATATATCTATACTAATAAAATAAAGTTTCGCTCTGTGTGTGTGCATGTGTGTCTGTTGGCGATGGCTAGGAAATTTTAGATTTAAGTAGTCCAAACCCTCTCTTGGTGCACTTGACCCTCAGAATTTTAATATTTTGATAATTAGACTAGATATTAATTAGTTTCTCATTAACCATCGCTTCTAAAATGACATCTTTTAAATCAAAATGGCGAAAGAAACGAATCGTTTGCAAGCGGAAATGAACTAATTCGAAATTATTTTACTAATTAGCGAATTTTAAGAAAACTAATTGAGATATCAATTTGAAATTTTCTGAGCATATGTAAAAAAATATTCTGCATATCACTATGTGATTTTTGAAAAATTCGGTCGGTAATTCTTTTTAATTTATGCAAAAAACTGCCAAAAACCTGCCGGCGCCAGTGAAAACAATCGGACAAAGTTTCAGACAAGGATCTACTTTCATTAAAAACTGAACTACAAAGATATCTGTTTCTCTGCCCGATCCCTCCATTTAGTTTGCTAAAATGAAAGGAAATAATTGCCCATTTTTACTAATGAACAAAAATTTAGGTAACTAATTAAGACATAGATTTGAAATTGGGGTCGGGAAGGGGTGTCATCTGCCGGATATTTTAGCGTTGCGTCTTCGTTAGGTTCTAATTTTTAAAAAAAATGTAATTCTTTTTATTATGATCGCGTTAATGTAGGTGACGGTGGTTCTCTTGAACAAATTATTCATTATATTTGCGGGTATGGGGAGGGAGGGTGTTTACGCCTTTCTCTGAGATTGTATTTATCTCGGGCCCGAGCAACGCCGGGCGGGTTAGCTAGTAATATAATATTATTTATTCGGGTAGTAGAAACACTCAAAGTGGGACAAATATTTCGAGCAATATTTATGAGAGAAACAAATTTTAACGCAAACTGGCGTGTGTTTCTTACGAATATTTCTGTAAAATTTAAGAGCGTATCATAAGAGGGAAAAATCAAAACAAATTGAACCACAAGATTTTACACATCCTCGAATAGGCGGTGTAGTACAAAAAACCGGATCTCGTCTCTGTTAAAAGTATTGTGTTGATCCTCTTTTTTAAATAAAATATCATACAAATAGACTTACGTGCATTTTTTACATACGTTTTGATGTAACAAAAATGTCCATCAAATAACAAATTATCAGCTGTGGTTCTGCTATAAGAGTAGCTAGCGAAATGCTCGTTGACCATAATTTCAAAGGGTTCTGCGTCAATTCGTCGCGACCAATATATCGCGGAACAATTCATCGCAGCGTCAGTTCTTCGCGGCGACAACTCATCGCAGCGTCAATTCGTCGCGGCGTTAATTCGCCGTGATGTCATTTCGTCGCGACGACAGTTCGTCGCAACGAAAATATATTTGCAGGCTATGATAATAAAAGCAAAGATAATTTTGTAAAATTATTTAATGATAATTAGTTTTTTAGATATAGAGAATTATAACTAACAATTTACAGCATTAAATAATTTTACTAAATTATCTTTACTTTTTTTATCACAGCCTTCAAAAACATTTTCCTTGCGACAAATTGACGTCGCGACAAATTGACACGACGACGAATTGACGCACGAAGAATTGACGCTGCGATGAATTGTGCGCGATGAATTGTGCGCGATGAATTGTGCACGACGAATTGACGCGACACCATTTCAAAGAGACCAGTGTCAGCTAATTATCGGTATACGATCGAAATGATTTTGTCCGCGCATTAACCTATTTCTCCATACTTTATGAATACTGCCATATTTAAATTTTAAGCGAAATTGTAAGATTTGATAGAAAGTAATTAATCAACATTTTAATTTTTATACCATGTGTAAGGGTATATATTACGTAAGAGTCCGCATTCGAGTCACAACTAAAACACGTCCATTCTTTCTGCGGCCCTGTCTATACATATTTATAAAGTTCAAATCCGTAACTGTGTGAAAAAAAGGTTAAATTTGTTTGTATCGAAATTGTTAAATAAGTAACGTGATAAAAGGTCCTCAAATTTCCGGAGTTTGCTTCATACAGTTTCCACAATTTTTGATTTAAATTACTAAAAACTTGATATTGCTTTATAAACAAAATACATAAATTTACAAAATTATAAATGTTTGTCAACCTAGGACGAAGTCACATGGACAAAGCAAAATATTCCATAGTCGTGGGCTAAGATTGTAAATTTAATTTAATAGATTTTCTAATTTTAGTTCGTATTTATGTCTGAAGATCATAAAAAAGGACTTTTCATGTCTCAAGCATGAAGGGCGAACGACGTTTAGTTTGTGATAAGGATAACTTTGATGAACTGACATTGTAGGATATATACATGGGGCGTCATGAACATAAGTTCCGTTTACGAATTATCGTTCGGCTGTTCTTAAAGTGCAAGAATGCGCATAAAAGCCGAATACTTGGCATTAGCAAATGAAAAACAACAGTATTACAGAAGACATCAATGCAGACGCTTGGTAGTAGGGTACGGTAATGTCCATGGAAATCAAAACGCACGCGGCGTACAAACAGTGCTCAGTCATACGATGTGCAAAATGCATCTGCAGCTGAAAATCAACACAAAATTTAAGAAATGTATAGTGAATAAATCACGAATGACTCAATTGTAAAAATATGCCAGTTTATCGACGACAATCACTCCTTCTCTGTTGACCATTCTTGTAACAATCTCTGGTGATCCTGCTGTGTACGTTAAGATCGTTTTTGCAACTGGCAGTTTTTGTTTATCGCCAGAAATTTCAGGTTGAAGATAGGGTAAGATAATTTCTTACTACTCTGATTTCTTCAAAAAAGCATCGTTCTTCGATATGATAATATATGTATCTCGTTAGCATTAATGTCTCAACACGTGTGAAAATTATTCTGAAGCATAGCCTAACGTTTGTACTTCAGTATACAATAAAGTGTTTTATTCCATTGCCTTTCGGACTTTGTAATTGCCCAATAGAGCATACTTCCGGACGTTCCGTCCATCTGAAAGATTTACAGGAAGTGACTTCATACTTACTATCTAACCGTTGCTCCCAGAGGCTCATGCACTTTTTTAGGATTCTAAATTTGCAGTGTACTCTGCTGTAACTTTTTCTTCTATGTTTTTGTTGGCAGAGTATACGAGTAAAAGAGATCATCTCACTTGGAAATTTTTACTTTTGTAATAACAAGCAGGTTGCGGCAAATTTTCAAATAGCAATTTCATTATTTATACGAAGGTGCGTTCTTTTACGTATACCCTTTCTTAAAATCATCCTCATATATTAGAATACATAATTGCATGGACTCATTAATAGTTTGAAGAAAATGTTTTAATTTTTTTTCTGTTTGAATGTTACGCATTACATTTGAAATTACATCACGTCTGTGAAAATGCAATTAAATAATTATTTCACTACTAAGACTAAGGTTTAAGATTATTATTTTAGGGAAGTGATGTGATAAACCACGATGACGATTTCAGATTTAAATTTAGCTGGTGAGGGAGAAAATAAAATATAATTTAAAGTGCATTCTATACTTACAATATAATAATTAGTTACAAGAAAAGGTCACCAACTCGTTAATAGAAATTATAAAACTTAAGAGAAAGAGTAGGGCTGATGGAAGCATGTAATACGCAATCATTTTTCGTTGTTGCCTAAACTGACTTTAAGTAGATTGGTTTTACCCCGGAATGATTCCCGACTTTATTTTATAACTCATTATTCCTAAAAAATAGAGAAAACAATTAAAAATAAAGATGATTTATTTTATTAACTCTATCAAACACTAATAAAATATCAAATGTTAAAAACGTTTAAGAAACTCTAATATGCATTTATTTTCAAAAACGGTTTTTATTTTTAATTGTTAGCAAAATACTTTGTTTATTATTGTTTATCTTTATTCTAGCTTATAAAAGTAAATATTGCAATGTAATATGATAATTATACAGGGTGAATACAAATGAATATCCAAACTTTGACGAGTTTTATTAACAAAAGTCCTTACACCACCTTTTCTTATCTCCTAACACAGCTTCCGTTGGCTCTGTAAAACGCGTCTTTGTAACCTAGGGCAAATTATTTTGATATTTGTACTGCACGCACTGGCTTAGGAGACAGATTTTTATGCTGTTTTGAATTGTCAACTATACCCGGTCACTGGAGAAGTCCATTTTTAATTCGTCGGTAGTTTTCTTCAATCACCTCTAATAGATCTAAACGGGTTACAAACTTCTATTGAAATACGTCTACGTGGAGTTGTGCATTGATACATGTTGGATGGAATAAACTGTTAATTTTTAAATCCGGTCTTCTCAATGTATCGGAGAAACACCTTTTGGAACTGATTGCCACTACTCAGCTCAATTACGACTGCAAATACAATAAATATTTCAACTGTGGCTTACACTAAGAGTGATTATCTTCGCAATTTAGTTAAAATTGTGTGATACAGTCAGCGCTTGTCATGGAATAACTTTCCTTAACTTTGGCGGTTTCAACACCTGTCGTCTCATCCAATGCATTTTAAACCGAATTCAGGGCCTGAGATATTGTCATATATCTAATTTAACATCATTTTACACACACACGTATATATATATATATATATATATATATATATGGATTCCTTATCGGTTATATTATATTTTCGTACATTAAGTAACATCTGTCTTTTTTTTTTCATTGTCACGAACATTTTTATTTAATATTAAATTGTATTACAAAAAGTTTGTTTTTTATAGACTTTTAGTAGAGTTTCGTATTCTATTTCATTCATTTTCTTTAATTTAGACAATAACAAAATTAGAAATTCTAAAAACTGCAGTGCAGTTAGTTCAGTAATTGTTTGCATAACTATGTAAAATCAAATAGTAAATAACATTAAATTTGAGACGAAGAATAAATCACTAAAATTAAATATTTTCAAGCTTACAAACTGTTAATTTTCAAGACGCCATTTTAAATAAGAAAGTGTATGTAAAAACGAAATAAAATTGAAATTACAGGAATTTTAAAGTATTAAAAGTATGTTACATCCGCACAACTAAAATATAATAATAAGCTCAGTTAATTCTTCAGAACATGGATGGCGATTTAAAGATAATGGAGTGCGACAGAAAAGTTTTATTTTAGAGTTAGTGTAAGTAAGGCCAGAGTTATGCTGAAAAGTTTGTAAGAATGTGAAATGAAGGATTTTTAGTAATTGTTCTCGCACCCGGCTATGTGATATTTTCTGGATTTTGAAATTTGTGTGTTCTGACAAATAAAAATTCTTAAAGGTGTTTCGGGCTTTAATTTTTATACTGAAGGGATTACTGTCGGTCAAAAATTTTCGTTTTTGAAATTTTAGATTTTAAATTTACTGAGTTAAAATTTCAGTCGAAATAATAATAAAAAAATATTATATATTATATTTAATATAATTTTTAACGACTTATTTCTGAGGATTTAAGTAAAATGTTACAGAGGGATGACGTGTTTCCATTTTTTAAATTGTATACTCATATTATTAATATTATTATTGATATTAACTATTAAACAAGGGGAAAAAAAAGGAAAAACCATATAGTCGGGTGAAACTGGATACCTTAATTTTTACTCGATTAGAGAAGGGTTTGAAAATGCAATATTGTAATACTTTGTAAAAAGGAAGAATTTGCGGCCGTTACGGAATCTCCATAATGTCATTTCTATAATTCCGGCATTGGAAAATTTACTTTTTCATTTTGCTTAAATGTGTTCTAGTTTTCAAAAGTTTTAAATATTAATATTTTTAAAGTTATTGAAACTTCTTATAAAATTGTGTGTAGAATACTTAATGTGGATTTATTTACTACAACAAATCCTTTACATTTGAAACTTTATAATTTACTCTTCGAACTTCCTTCTCTTTGGGTAAGATCGGATGTTCTACGTGAGATAATCAATTATTGAAGTGCCGGTAAACCACGTTAAATGAAAACTGAAAGGGCAAGACTGATTATAATATTTCTAATGCTGATAAAGTAGGGAGCGTTTTTCTAGTTCTCAAATTGAAAAGACAATATTTTTCTTTTTGTCATAAGATATTAAATAATTCTTCTGTTCATTGAAATATTGAAATACTTTTCCTTTTAAATGAGAAAGTCTAAACTCTTTCATCTTCTGTAAGATTAACATATCCATTCCGTCATACGACACTGGCAGGTTAAGATCGAATTTTGACTTTTTCATTATATCATTCAATTATAAAACAATTGGCTGTGATAATCAAACTAATATTTATAACGATATTATTGTACAGGGATAAGTTACATTACATATTCTGTTGGAAATTCAACCTCAAGAAGCAACACTACTAATAAGATACTAGTGGACCAGTCTAATATTTTTCGAAATCTAATATATAAAAATTAAAATTTTTCTGTTTGTAAACTGTACAAATCCATAGTTTGGCAGTAAGAATTTTGAAATGCTACGTACAGGTGTATTAAAACACGACCAAAACAACTAAAGTAATCCGGAATGAAAATAAATTATAGTTAATTTTTAATTAATAAAGAAACAACAATCTAATAGACATTTCCTATCAAATTTGAACATTTTTCGTTATATCAGTTTCCAACAATTAAAAATCTACAATAAAATTCCACAGCAATTAATTTTCTATTGAAAGATTTCAACGTGAAAACTTAAAATGTAATTAAAAGTTTCAACAATTACAAAGAAGATGAATATGACGTCATATTGGAAGTATAATGAGCATTTTCAAACATATCTTAATAATACAAGAAATATGAGAATGAGTAAGTACAGAAAGTAGACTAATATGATGTCATTAGAGAATTAAAAAGAAAATGAACATGAAGTCAAATTGGAAGTTTAAATGACTTTCAAATATTTTATAATCATACAAAGATGGTATCAATATGATTAAGTACAGAAAACAGGTGAATATGACGTCATCAGGTGAATATAATGTCATTTGAGCTTGAGGAACGTATTGAATCATGATAAGAATCCGATTATCGAAATATTAGCATACTTAACATTTTGAGTTTTTCTGAATTCGTTTTCGCTATTTTTAAATGTATGTCACTTGTATAATATGTATATGTTTGCGTGTATAGAATTTCCACAAACTTTTAGGTCCCAATAGATCATTCTAAGTGAAGAATTTAAATAAAGAATTCAGATTTTTTTTTTAATTACATGTCAGGTCATGTATAAGATGAATGCACCATTTCACACAAGATTACTTTTCAGGCCCTCAATCAGACAATCAATTTTTTAAGAGGCAATGATTTACTAATGGATGGAGTCACTGTTGGATTGTCTGGAAATTTCCGACAAACATTGCCGGTCATTGTAAAAGGAACATTGGCGGATAAAATTAACGGATGTCTTACATCGACACATCTATGAAGACATGTTCGCAGTTTGAGACTCACTAAAATTATGAGAGTTCGTCTCAATATAGGGAATTGATTATACCACTTCATCCAGTAACTAGTCTTTTCAAAATCAGAGAATCATTTTGTAACACAGTTGTGTAAGTTGTTGAACTCAAGGTGACAGTATTTCAAAATATCCTACCTTTTATAGACCATAAATTGCTTTGCGAACGTGCGATTCTTGCACTAAAAAATGATAGTGTAAACAACATCAACTTCAAGATTCAAGAAGAGCTATCTGGATAAGCTGTATTGTAGAAATAAATAGACGCCGTTGTTGAAAAAAATGAGCTTTCAAATAATTGTTTTTCAGTTCGTTCCATCATGTACAATTCAAAGAGAGTTTCACATTTTTCCTTTTTAGTTTTTATTCATCAATGATGAATGGAAGCAAGAGGATTTATAGCTGAATTCTGATTATTTTATTGTATAAATATATATTTTTTTAGGTTGGTGTTTTCATTAGGTTCATTTTATAGCATTTGAACTGTTTCTTTTATTACGTTTTTTATACAACATGTTTTATTTTGAATTTGATTTTTCTAAACAAACATTCTTTAAATCCCGAACCCCCTTCAGCTAGTATCTAATATTTGTTAGACGCATGTTGAAACTTATAATGAAAAAATAAGGATAAAAATTATCTGCAAACAACATGAGTCACGACAGAATATCATCTCAATGATTCCATCAAACTTACAGTAAAAACTGATCGTAAATAGCAAAAGGCATGCGCAAGAAAAAATTTAAAATCCTATTTAAACTGCATTGGAAGATGACGACGTCATCCGCTTCTTCAAAAACATGAAACAAAGAAAAATAAATTGAATGCACTTAAAATCCAATTTAATCCAATATAAGAAAGCGCACCTTTTATTCTACACTTGAAATAGCACTGCTTCCATCGATCGATAGCATCTTTTTCTTATAAAAATTTCATTTTTCCTTTTTAGCCATAAATATGATGTTCTGAAATAAATGGGGTTGACATTACTTTAGCACGCACACTGTATATAAATATATTTTAATTGATTTTTTAGAATTTAATTACATTATATATTTTATTCTAATTTTTATTACTTTACATTTCAAAAACTTTTTTTTAAATATTTACATCAAAACACAGACAGTTTCCAGAAGAAAATTAAAAAATCTGTTAAAGTGATTAAACTAGTATTTACAGTTTCCCGTATAAAAAAAGAAAAAGAAATAGAAGATTTTTTTCTTAATACGGAAGAAATGCTTAATGTTACTTATTTTTACTATGTAAAATAAACGCCATTTAAGATGTAGTTTTGCTTCAGGAATTGCATTTAAAAAGAAAGAAAATATTCCACCCGTCAAAAACTTTTACCTGAAATATTTCCTGTACGTGTATAGACTATTTTCACATGCTTTCAGTGGAAACGAAATTCTGTGTTACATACAAACATCTTAAGAATAAAAAGTGTCATATAAAAAAAATCTTTGTACTTTATTTCGAGAAAAAAAAGACATACAGATATTTATTTTACGTTAAAATTATTTTTAATGTTTTTAGCATTGGTACTTTCAATGTGTTTGTAACCTATTACTAAAATATCATTTTAACCCTTAACTGCTGTGACAGAAATTGCCCCAAGAACTACTGTGAGCGGTCTCTGAGACTGCTAGGTCAAAACATGAATAAATGTATCAACTAAAAGGTAAAAATATTGTTTGTAACCTAACTGTGAGCGGTCTCTGTGACTGTTCTGTCAAAACATGAATAAATGTATCAACTAAAAGGTAAAAATATTGTTTGTAACCTACTACTAATATAATTTTAACCCTTAACTGCTGTGACATAAATTGCCCCAATAACTACTGTAAGCGGTTTCTGAGACTTCTAGGTCAAAACATGAATAAATGTATCAACTAAAAAGTAAAAACATTGTTTGTAACCTATTACTAAAATATCATTTTAACCCTTAACTGCTGTGACAGAAATTGCCCCAATAACTACTGTGAGCGGTCTCTGAGACTGCTAGCTCAAAACATGAATAAATGTATCACCTAAAAAGTAAAAACATTGTTTGTAACCTATTACTAAAATATCATTTTAACCCTTAACTGCTGTGAAAGAAATTGCCCCAATAACTACTGTGAGCGGTCTCTGAGACTGCTAGCTCAAAACATGAATAAATGTATCACCTAAAAAGTAAAAACATTGTTTGTAACCTATTACTAAAATATCATTTTAACCCTTAACTGCTGTGAAAGAAATTGCCCCAATAACTACTGTGAGCAGTCTCTGAGACTGCTAGCTCAAAACATGAATAAATGTATCACCTAAAAAGTAAAAACATTGTTTGTAACCTATTACTAAAATATCATTTTAACCCTTAACTGCTGTGAAAGAAATTGCCCCAATAACTACTGTGAGCGGTCTCTGAGACTGCTAGCTCAAAAAATGAATAAATGTGTCACCTAAAAAGTAAAAACATTGTTTGTAATCTATTACTAAAATATCATTTTAACCCTTAACTGCTGTGAAAGAAATTGCCCCAATAACTACTGTGAGCGGTCTCTGAGACTGCTAGCTCAAAACATGAATAAATGAATCAACTAAAAGGTAAAAATTTTGTTTGTTAACCAATACTTATCTACTTGAATGTTTTATAATTCGTTTTTCGAAACTAGATGCTGATGTTTAGGTACGTTCGTAATTATATAAATACGTGGCACCTATAATCGTCGTTTGGTCCGTCCGTCTGTCTGTCCGTCTGTCCGCATATAACAGAGCGAAAATTACCCAACCGAATGGTTTCAAATTTAATATATATAACTGTTACAGAATTGTGTCGAATCATTCAAATTTTATGAAAATCGAATCAAAACATAAAAAGATATTAATAAAAGTTTTATTCATTCTATTAAATCTTATCATACGTAATCTATATAACAAAAGCGGATGTCATGTGACTGAGGAAAACAAATACGGGTTAACCACATCTTTTTACATGTGCCAAGCGCCCATTTTTATTCAAAATTATTTTTTCGAATAAAGTTGCATAAAAGTTACATTTTTAGAAAGATCGTTCAAAAACTTGTTTAGTTGCGAGATGAGTTACATTAGAAAATGTATAGATTCTAAGATAACTTCAGTGAAAATTAGTTTAATAGCCGAATATCTTAATCCATTAAAGTAAATAAACAAAATATTCATTCATCGTGAGTCATAGAAATATTAACCATGGAGGTAATTATTCGCAAAGCAAGATCTCCAGGGTGAATTTACAGAGCTGTCTGGTGTCGAAAAAAAACAGCATCTGTAAACTTGGCATTCGTAATAAGAAAAAAAAGGCATCCTCATTTCGTTCATAGCAGACGATATAATTTATTTCACTGAAATAACGATGATTTTTTACATTGTAAAACTAGTTATAGCACGAAACGAACGCACCTCATTTGTCACGTTTAGCGTACAATTTCCAACTTGTTCATAATTGAAGACGGGTAATCTTTTATATGGAAATAGTAAGAGAAAGCAAATCGCTGTAGGACATCGATGAAAATAAATTTCGGAATTTTATACTCATGCAATGATTGTTGCATACAAATATAATTTCTCAGAGAAAAATGTATTAATGTTTAGATAAAAGTAGAGTTAAATATTTGCACAAAAAATACCGTATATAAATAAGAACAGTGCAGAAAATAAAGTTTTCATACAGATTTATTCAATTGTTTTATGTAAAGTTAAATGCATAAAATTGTATAAACCATCATTGAACATGAATACATAAAAACAATATATTTATTTCTACACAGCCCAAAATGCCAATTTGTAGTCAATGCACAGCATTCTCGAACATTAAAGGCAGACGGGATCTTCACCATTTATACATTGATACACTGCTTTCTGCTTTTTTTTTTTTTTTTACTCGGAAAACATTTCCTACATGTTTTCTTTTTTTCCATTTTGTCATCTTGATTAGAATAGATATTTCTTTCATATACATTTTTTCGAACATTCTTGTTATTACTGGTTTGAGATCTTTACGTAAATATATTATGCCCAAACGATTTGGTTTTTTTGCAGCCCATATAAAATTACTTTTTACATAAAAATACTCTGAATTACTTGAAATACGTACTTCCTCATCCTTTGATAATTCCCAACTGAAATCGTGATCAAGAAAATCGTTTACAGAATTTTAAGTATCGTAATACTCTATATCAGACGACTTTTTTAACTCACAGGCTGTCAAAGAATGGCAAGGAAGGTCTCCTTAAAGCGCATACTCAGAAAATCATGAAAAAAATTCTAATGAAGCTACTCATGTATGTAATAAAGGAAGTGAAATTTAGCTGCGGAATTCCAGTAGAAAATCTGCAAAAAAATAAATACTTTCGATTATTTGGCGCAAATAGACGCGATTTGGCAAGCAACATTTTTTTCCTCGCGAAACGCAAACGATTTTAATACATTTTGAAATTACTTGTAAAAATGATTATTCGAATAATGAATGACTTAATGAATTTAAACTTAAACCATAAAATAGTTTTTTTTTGTATTTTTTTTGTATAATTTTTGTATTTTCAACAATGCTTTTTTAAAATTTCCAAATATGTCTATGAGATTTCTGTAAAAAGCGTAAAATGTCATTAGCTTAAAAAAATATATTAATGGGTTAATTCTAGGGTTCAGGATACCATACCCTCTTGTTCAGAATCGTTTGCATTTTGCGTTCAACATTTTCAACTCTCTATATATTTGCAGTAATATTAGTAATTTAAAATATTCTTTAAATCAGATTAAATAAATCATTCACGTTTTTTTTCTCTATTAATTACCGATTGGATGAAAATTTCCTATTGTTTTATATCCCATTCTACGATTTTTTCTAATTTAAACGGTTTCACAGGATACATAAGTAATTTTTTAATGTATTTTAAAAAGAAAAGTCTGATGACAATCGCATTCGTTATACATTTCAATATCGAATAAGTCGTTGTTTCTATAGCAACAATACTTTTTCCTTAAATTGACGATGTTCAAATTCGGGCTTATTTTTGAGCTTGAAACAATTTCAATCAATTAGAATGTTACAATTGAATCCATTTGGACACTACACTGTTAACTAGTATTATAAAAACACAAATTGTACAAATTGTGCTTATTAGTTGCTAAAATCAGTGTAAAAATTGTTTTAAACTCATAAAAGAGCTAAAATCATACATGTTTCGGCTTTAAACTTAAAGCCATCATCGGGGAAGAGGAACAACACAAACGACTACTGATCTTTTAATTTTCGACACGAGAAAATTGAAATCAACAGTATGTAAAAATTTAAATAAAATAAGTGGGCGCTCTCTGTTGCCAAAGAGCAAAAAACAAAACAATGAATTAACAAGGGGTTAAAAATGTATCCCATAAACTAGGTATGTTGAAAAAAAGTTATCATTACAAATACAATCTTTTCTAATTTTAATTTCCAATGATTCCCTAATGGCGGCTTTAAAGGGGTTATTGAACCTATGGATAATTCTTGCTTTATCAAATTAATTACAGTATCATTATTTTTAGCGTAAAACCGGGAGAGTGCAGTGGATAACTTTCCAGATTTTATGTCGTTTTTATGCTCTTTTAACCTTTCCAAAAATTTTCTTTTAGTCATTCCAATGTAAAAAATTATACTATTATTATTTAAGCTAATGGGGACTTCATAAACACCTGCGAATTGATCAGGGGGGATAGGATCTAATTTACATGAAACTAAGTCAACCAATTTTCTGGGAGGGACAGCAATAATATGGATATTGTATTTACGGAGGGCCCTTTTAATCCTTTCAAATATAATAGGTATATATTGGATATATTGGATCTATTTATAATCTAATTAAGAAATATCCAATCTGTTCAAATACAATCCATACCGGACCTATTAGAACTATTTCCAGGTTAAAGAAAGACAAGCAAACTATTTTCCTTAAGACGGATAAATCTAATAAAATGGATATTCTAAATAAAACAGACTACATTAATAAAATGAATGATTGCATTGACACAATGGACTGCACAGAACTAAAGAAAGACCCGAATCCCTTGATTTTCCGGAAGACACAAGAACTTATTAGCAGAGGAGCCTGGCCAGAATACATGAAAAAACTTATTAAAATTAACAATACAGGAGTTACCCCTCGTTTGATTGGTAGACTCAAAGACCATAAACCAAATCTCCCTATGAGACCTATTGTTTCTAGGTGTTCTGGCCCAACATATTTTATTGAAAAAGCTTTCATTATATTGGTAAAATTAATTTTACCAAGTTCAAGCAAAACCGTACAGTCAACAGAAGATTTTATCCATAAAATAGAAAATATTCAGATTTCTAAAGGAACTATTCTAGCTAGTTTAGATATTGTGTCTCTTTACCCATCTATTGATACAAATGAAGTTGTACAAAATATTAATTTGGAAATTGATAAACAAAATAATTTAAGTGATAGCTTAAAAACATCTCTAAAGTCAGTACTTAACCTTATCATTAATAACAACGTTTTCATGTTTAATAAGAAATTTTACAGACAAAATAAAGGAGCACCTATGGGATCTCCTATTTCCGGTCTGTTGGCTGAATTTAAACTTAGATGGCTGAATTTAAATTTATTTTTAAAAGTTTGAATTTAACACCAGAAGTTTGGCTAAGATACGTGGACGATATCTTTATCACATGGAATCATGGAAAGCAAGAACTCCTATCTTTCCTCTCAAAAATAAATGAAATAGATGAAAATATTAAGTTTACGTTGGAAATTGAAGAAAATTCATCACTACCGTACCTGGATATTCAATTAATTAAAGATGACAACAACCTAAAACGTAAAGTCTATCGTAAACCGATGAGAAGTAACACAATAATCCCATTTAATGCCTCTACAACTTTCACTTATAAGATTGCTGCCTTCAATTCATTCATCAAGCGTGCTTTTCTGGTTTGTTAAAGTGAATTTATCCAAGATGAACTTAATTTTATCAGAGATATCGCCATTGACCATGGTTTCCCCGCTCATCACGTACAGAAAATTATAGAAAAATTCAATGGCCATTTAATTCAGCATCCTGTCCCTAGCAATAATAAACCAAACTATCGTAAATTCCAATATATACCTATTATATTTGAAAGGATTAAAAGGGCCCTCCGTAAATACAATATCTATCTTATTGCTGTCCCTCCCAGAAAATTGGTTGACTTAGTTTCATGTAAATTAGATCCTATCCCCCCTGATCAATTCGCAGGTGTTTATGAAATCCCCATTAGCTTAAATAATAATAGTATAAATTTTTACATTGGAATGACTAAAAGAAATTTTTTGGAAAGGTTAAAAGAGCATAAAAACGACATAAAATTTGGAAAGTTATCCACTGCACTCTCCCGGTTTTACGCTAAAAATAATGATACTGTAATTAATTTCGATAAAGCAAGAATTATCCATAGGTTCAATAACCCATTTAAAGCCGCCATTAGGGAATCATTGGAAATTAAAATTAGAAAAGATTGTATTTGTAATGATAACTTTTCTTTCAACATACCTAGTTTATGGGATACATTTTTAACCCCTTGTTAATTCATTGTTTTGTTTTTCGCTCTTTGGCAACAGAGAGCGCCCACTTATTTTATTTAAATTTTTCCATACTGTTGATTTCAATTTTCTCGTGTCGAAAATTAAAAGATCAGTAGTCGTTTGTGTTGTTCCTCTTCCCCGATGATGGCTTTAAGTTTAAAGCCGAAACATGTAGGATTTTAGCTCTTTTATGAGTTTAAAACAATTTTTACACTGATTTTAGCAACTAATAAGCACAATTTGTGCAATTTGTGTTTTTATAATTAAAATGTTGTTTTAAATCGGAAATTGCGATTTTTAAATTTCATTATACATCCATATAAATGTGTTCACAAAATTGTACTTATTAAAATTTATTCATTATGTAAGTTAAAATTACATAAACAAGTTTTTTCTTAAAGAATATTTGTCATAAAAACGTATTTAAAGAAAAAAATATTCTGTCGTCAAGCGATGATAAATCGCCGAATCAACAAAATTTTCATAATTTTTTTACGGACGTTATATCGAGGTTCCGTATAAAATTTGTTTATACACGTATATACCCTCGTAAGAAGAATATTCCGTAATTTTTTTAAAAGTTTTCTGAGTATGCGCTTATGGATACCTTCCTTGTGAGAGCTAATGTGCAAGCAGGTTCTATATGTACGTACGTATGAATGTTACGTAACCGGATAACTCTTGATAGAAATATCCGATTTGCTTCAAATTTTGTATATAGTTTCATTCTGATAAGGCGCTTCCCTGATTAATTTTGTGAGTTCATTAGTTAAGTATAAAAGAGGGAACGAGGTGCTAATCGTTACTTTTAAACACACCATTTAGAATTCACTGTTCTTTATATTGGAGAATTCCTTTTATAAAACGTAACAATATCATTCTCTGTGTGATCTTATGATTATATGAAAGATATATATTTGTTTAAATAAAAAACATAATTCCATTATTTCATTCTTGTTAAAGGGGGAATGAGGGGCTAATCGTTACTTTTAAACACACCATTTAAAATTCATAGTTCTTTATATTGGAGAATTCCTTTTATAAGACGTAACAATATCATTCTCTGTCTGATCTTATGATTATATGAAAGACATATATTTGTTTAAATAAAAAACATAATTCCATTATTTCATTCTTGTTAAAGGGGGAACGAGGGGCTAATCGTTACTTTTAAACACACCATTTAAAATTCATAGTTCTTTATATTGGAGAAATCCTTTTATAAAACGTAACAATATCATTCTCTGTGTGATCTTATGATTATATGAAAGACATATATTTGTTTAAATAAAGAACATAATTCCATTATTTCATTCTTGTTAAAGGGGGAACGAGGGGTTAATCGTTACTTTTAAACACACCATTTAAAATTCATAGTTCTTTATATTGGAGAATTCCTTTTATAAAACGTAACAATATCATTCTCTGTGTGATCTTATGATTATATGAAAGATATATGTTTAAATAAAAAACATAATTCCATTATTTCATTCTTCTTAAAGGGGGAACGAGGGGCTAATCGTTACTTTTAAACACACCATTTAAAATTCATAGTTCTTTATATTGGAGAATTCCTTTTATAAGACGTAACAATATCATTCTCTGTGTGATGTTATGATTATATGAAAGACATATATTTCTTTAAATAAAAAACATAATTCCATTATTTCATTCTTGTTAAAGGGGGAACGAGGGGCTAATCGTTACTTTTAAACACACCATTTAAAATTCATAGTTCCTTATATTGGAGAATTCCTTTTATAAGACGTAACAATATCATTCTCTGTGTGATCTTATGATTATATGAAAGACATATATTTGTTTAAATAAAAAACATAATTCCATTATTTCATTCTTGTTAAAGGGGGAACGAGGGGCTAATCGTTACTTTTAAACACACCGTTTAAAATTCATAGTTCTTTATATTGGAGAATTCCTTTTATAAGACGTAACAATATCATTCTCTGTGTGATCTTATGATTATATGAAAGACATATATTTGTTTAAATAAAAAACATAATTCCATTATTTCATTCTTGTTAAAGAGGGAACGAGGGGCTAATCGTTACTTTTAAACACACCATTTAAAATTCATAGTTCTTTATATTGGAGAATTCCTTTTATAAGACGTAACAATATCATTCTCTGTGATCTTATGATTATATGAAAGACATATATTTGTTTAAATAAAAAACATAATTCCATTATTTCATTCTTGTTAAAGGGGGAACGAGGGGCTAATCGTTACTTTTAAACACACCATTTAAAAGTCATAGTTCTTTATATTGGAGAATTCCTATTATAAAACGTAACAATATCATTCACTGTGTGATTCTTATGATTATATGAAAGATATATATTTGTTTAAATAAAAAACATAATTCCATTATTTCATTCTTGTTAAAGGGGGAACGAGATGCTAATCGTTACTTTTAAACACACCATTTAGAATTCACTGTTCTTTATATTGGAGAATTCCTTTTATAAAACGTAACAATATCATTCTCTGTGTGATCTTATGATTATATGAAAGATATATATTTGTTTAAATAAAAAACATAATTCCATTATTTCATTCTTGTTAAAGGGGGAACGAGGTGCTAATCGTTACTTTTAAACACACCATTTAAAATTCATAGTTCTTTATATTGGAGAATTCCTTTTATAAGACGTAACAATATCGTTCTTTGTGTGATCTTATGATTATATGAAAGATATATATTTGTTTAAATAAAAAACATAATTCCATTATTTCATTCTTGTTAAAGGAGGAACGAGGGGCTAATCGTTACTTTTAAACACACCATTTAAAATTCATAGTTCTTTATATTGGATAATTCCTTTGATAAGACGTAACAATATCATTCTCTGTGTGATCTTATGATTATATGAAAGACATATATTTGTTTAAATAAAAAACATAATTCCATTATTTCATTCTTGTTAAAGGGGGAACGAGGGGCTAATCGTTACTTTTAAACACACCATTTAAAATTCATAGTTCTTTATATTGGAGAATTCTTTTTGTAAAACGTAACAATATCATTCTCTGTGTGATCTTATGATTATATGAAAGAAAAAACATAATTCCATTATTTCATTCTTGTTATCGGTAACATAAATCATATTATGTTTTTCTTATAAAACAGAAAACATAATTGTGTTATCGCTGTATGAATGACAGAATCATTTATACATGAATTCATCTATACATTAAACAAAACGAATGTATTACATTCCATTAGTACATGAAGACATGTGTAGAGATATGAATAATGATAACTAACATTATACTTATTCAAAGAATGAAATTACATAATCCGCTATTATAATAATAAATCATCATATTGTGCTTGAAGCAATTTTAATTAAAATTACTTTCAACAACTTTATTTAAAACATTTCCGCCGTTGTTAACGTTTACTTCAAATAAAGTCTTTAAATTCTCTTGTTTGGACACAAATGAATTATCTGAATAGAATTTCAAAATATATTTATTTGATATAAATCATTAATTGGAGTAGACTAATTATATATTTTATTGAAATTCATAAAATTTTAAAGGTGCATCTTAATAAATGAAGCCTTCTGGTTATTTAAAAATGAAACATTAAAGTGTTTTATACACTGTACAAACAAAAACAAATGTTTCTTAATCCAGGGTAATATAATAGAACCACAAAGGAAAGTATACAATAATCTCTTTCGAGTTACTTTCAATTACAAAAAGGGTTCTTTTTCTTTAGAACTGAAAATTAGTATCTGAAAAACGAATATATTTTTTAGATTTGAAGAATAATTTATAAAAACTAGTCGGATGTGTCAATCCCAAAACTTTCTTCTATCTCACACAGGTTTCGCATAACACTAAAAACGAATCAGCACCAATTTATATCAAGGTCTAACTGAATCTAAAGTTTTATTAAATTCTGTGCGTTAGTTCTTCAGACATGACTATCGCTAAAATCGTGTACATCCTGGAAAATGAAGCATAACAGCGCCATTTCTTGTGAGATTTACACCAAACCCTAATCAACAATTACTTTTTTCAACGTCTAACTGAATCTGAAGTTTAATGAAAATCCGTGCATTACTTCTTGAGATATGGTTATCGTGAAAACCATGCTAAAGTAGCATAGCAGCGCCACCTTTTGGGCCATTTACACCAAAACGTATTCAGCGTCTATTTATATCGTTTGATGAAATTCTGTGCATTAGTTCTTGAGATATAGCTATCGTAAACATCATGTAAACAAGTGTGGTAAGTGTGATCAAAGATCGCTCTAAGGGTTTCGTTTAATATTCCTTTCAAAACACTTTATCCCTTCTGTAATAAATCCAAATAAATTTCATTTAGCAATAAAAAAAAATGCATGTTTTTTATAAAGTAAAAATTTACCGGTCTATTTTTCTCGTTTTTTCGAATATCTAAACCAGCTCGACAGCGGGCGAAGCCCGCTATTATATTCTGTCATAATAATATCTGTCATGTGGACTAAATGCGATATTAAAAAAAAAATCAAAATTAACATGTTTTACACCTTTAAAATGTTAAAATATGCGAATATTTCCGTAATCGGATTTTTATCGTGATTCAATACGTTTCTCAAACTCATATATTTACTACATTAAAGACGTGAGTATAAAAAATCACAAATTTACTGAATGGTGTATATGTATACAAACGTTTTGTATACACCATTCAGTAAATTTGTGATGTTTTACACTCACGTCTTTAAGGTAGAAATGTTTCATGGTGTAATCGTCCAGCATTTATATCATATATTTACTATTCTCTATTATTCATACTATTTACACTCGCTTTGTATTATTCTGAAACATTTGAAAAATCTGTTAAACTTCCGATATGACGTCAGATTTTCTTTTTAATTCTCTAATGACGTGATATTAATCTGCTTTGTGTACATTACTCATACACATACTCCTTGTATTATTGAGAAATCTTACAGTTTTATAACCACTATGACGTCAATCAATTTTATTTCATATTAATCTTTTTTTTCAACTGGTGGAACTTTTTATTTAATTTTTCACGTGGAAATCGTCTGACAGAAAATTAATTATTGTAGAAATACTTTCATCTTTGATTTTTAATTTTTGGCATCGGCTATAACGAAAAATGTTTAAATTTAAAAGGAAAAGGCTGTTAGAATTTTGGTTTTTTATCTCTATTTATTAAAATAATACGAATTTTTCAAATTTTAATATTTTCAGCTCTTCACAGCTGATATTCTGGTTTATACACAAAGTTTAAACTCTGTACATATTTTTCGAGAATGGCTCTGTGACGGACAGATAACGGAGTGGGAGTAATAGGGTTTCGTGAGATGAACGAAACCCTAAAAATGGTATAGCAGAGCCATCGGTTGGGATATGTACACCAAAACATAATCAGCGTCTATTTATGTCAAGGTCTAAGTCTAAGTGAATCTGAAGTTTGATGAAAATAAGTGCATTAGTTCTTGAGAAAGAGCTATTGCGGAACTCGCGAAAAATGCAGCGTAGCAGCGCCATCTGTAGGGCAATTTACACCAAAAACTAATCAGCATCAGTCTATATCAGGAACTAACTGAATATAAATTTTTATCAAATTCCGTGCATTAGTTCTTGAGATAGAGCGCCCACAAACTTTTTGTCACAGACTCACAGACAGACATTTTCTAAAAACAGTCTAATTGTGTTCAGGACCTTCTAAAACGTATAAATCCATCGAAAACTGAAAGTCGAAACTTTTTATGAATCCAATACTTTTTTCTTGTAAAGACAGAAGAAAATAAATAATGATTATTTTGGTGCCACTGATTTTCGGAAACGTTTCCGAATACTATTTATAGTGTATTTATCAATTTTTTCAACGCGAAACACGTTTTTTTTTTCGCTATCAATTTTAAAGTAAACATTTTAATGTTTAACAGACTTGTTTCACAGACAAATATGATAAATGAACAGCATTAACATTAGCATTACTCTTGCATGTATACATTCAGTTACGCATTTGAAAATGTTTGATTAAAAATTGATAGCATCCAAAAAACGGATATTCCGGTTCGAGAAAACTAATTAATACACTAGAAAAGCTACTGGGTAACGTTTCGAAAATCATTGGCGGGAACACAATCATTATTTTATAAATTCTTCTTGAAATCTCGAAAACATATTGATTTCTGTGGTTTCTAAAGATACAGAACGCGCTTCAAAATTGTGGGTAACTCGTATGAGGTTATTGTATATTTTCGTTCGTAGATTTTTTAGGTTCGTACGCCTATATTCGCGTGAAGAAATACACCCATATTACTTACTTAAAGTCATAAATATCTCGCAAGTAGGCGCTGAAGTAAGTGTTGCGTCATCACATTTGTAAAGTTAATGACAAAATCTATATATTTAAAACACAAGGCTGCTTTTTTCAGTCATCAACCTTAAGATTTCTACGGAACCATTTTTACTAATCATTTTTCATTAAATGAAAGCTGTTCATTTGCAGACATGCCTTTCATTAGATATTTTTTTAAATATTCCATTTTATATTTTAAATATATTTAATGAAAATTCTTCAATTTGTTGTCAATTATATTACTTCCTTTGTTTCAGAGAAAAGTCTAATAACGAGGTTTATCCTTATCTATTATCCTTATTTATTATATACTTATTTATGCCATTCTCTCATTACAATATGTTCTTTAATCTTTTCTTTTTTGGCAGACATCAAAATAGGTAAATTTTTCACTGATGTATCACTGTTAAATCAAGATACAGTCATTAATGTTTTTTTCAATTAAGCTAAAATCATTGCACACGTATCAAACTAAAAACCTTTTGTATAATCAGAGAATCTCTAGACATATTAACAAGAGGCAACAGTGCATGCAATGTTTTACAGGGTGATTCAGAAGTAAGTATACAACCTCCAGATGCTGTAAAACAGGCACAGTTTAGGCACGTTTTCCATCTGCAAACCGTAAGGTAGGTGTACGGATAAGGTTTTTTTCCCGCTGTTGTGCGAAAAGTGACATAGACGATAGCCAGCGTGTCACGGGAATATCAGTAGAAATGGCTGCGTCTGCAGTGGAGAAAGCATTTTGTGTTCTTGAAATGAGCAAAACCGAATCTGTCACCATTGTGAAATGGCATTTTCGAACACGATTTGAAAAAGAACCTCTAACAAGAAAATCCATTTTCGATTGGTTTAAAACTTCACATGACACACATCAAACCGGTAATCCATTCCTGTCCACTTTGCACAAACAGCCCGTAGTTTAAAATTTCTTAAACCAATCATAAATGTATTTTCTAGTTAGGGGTTCTTTTCCAAATCATGTTCGAAAATGCTGTTGCACAATGGTGAAAGCTTCCGTTTTGCTCCATTCAAGAACACAAAAAGCCTTCTCCACTGCAGACGCAGCCATTCCTACTGTTTTTTGCGTCACACGCTAGCTATCACATGTCCCTTCGTACAGCAACGGGAAAAGAACTTTATGAGTACACTAACCTTACGGCTTGTATTTGGGGAACGTGCCTTAAACTATTCCTGTTTTACAGCATCTGGAAGCTGTATACTTACTTATGAATCATCCTCTATTATCATATCATATACAGCATATATGATTTAATTTACTTGGTATCACCGGTGTTTTGGGTTTCTATCGACCCTCCTCACTTTTTAGGTTTCGTCCATCTCACGAAACCCTATTACTCCCGCTTCGTTGTCTCTCCGTCACAGAGCCGGTTCTCAGAAACTATTTAACTTACATATTTGAAATTTTGCGTACTTATAGCTGAATATCTACTATGAAGCTCAAAATCATAAAATTTGAAAATATCGTATTATTTTAATATAGAGATAAAATAATATAGAGATAATAATAGAGATAAAAAACCAAAAATGTAACAACCTTTCCCTATTAAATTTAAACATTTTTCGTTATAGCAGTGGCCAACAATTCAAAATTCACAATAAAATTCTTTCTACAGCAATTAATTTTCTATTGAAAGATTTCCACGATAAAATTAAAATGAAATAAAAAGTTTCACCCATTGAAAAAAAGATTAATATGACGTCATATTGGTAATAAAACGGAAATTGTCAAACATTTCTCTATAATACAAGGAGTATGAGTATGTGTAAATACAGAAAGCAGCTTAATATGACGTCATTAGAGAATTAAAAAGAAAATTAATCTGACGTCATATTGGAAGTTTAGCGGATTTTTCTCAAATGTTTCATAATAATACAAAGAGAGTATCAATATGAGTAATAGAGATAGCAAGTAGATATGACGTCAACAAGTGATTATAACATCATATGAGTTTGAGGACTTATTGAATCATGATAAAAACCCGATTATGGAAATATGGGCTAATTTTAACATTTTGAAGTTCTCTATGCAACATGTTTAATTTTGATGCCTGTTTTTCCTTCTCTCCCTTCGATTTATTGGTATGTATTTGACCTTTCTACTTGTCCAGTGCTCTTCTTTTTAGAGCTACAGTTCTCATTTTAACTCCACTGATGATGGCTAGTATTTAGCTGAAAGCGCTCAGAATAAATTTGACATCTGTGTTTTTAAATTGATTTAATGTTTTAAAACTTTGTTATTGTATTTGCACCTACATTATTAAAAATTGAATTACAAAATCGAAGTATTTTAACTTATTAAGGTGAATAGGACGTTCAATATATAGAATTTTCTATATCTATATTATAAAGCACAAATGTGTTCGTGCGTAACGCTGACGTCATTTTGCGAATGGCAACACTAAAAGATGAAATTTCGTTTTTGCGATTGTTACTGCTGCAATTTTTTTAATTTCTAAACATAGCACATTTTCAATTTTTACATCGTTATATAGGAGAAAAAATCTACTTTTAAATGCAATTTGTTTAAAAACTGTATTGCAATTTACTCATTTATTATCGTATTTAAATTAAATTTCAAGCATTTTTTTTTAAATCTATCTCTATCGCTTGCAGACGATTACAAAATATTAATCGGTTTGCACTTGAGACAATATAAAATGTTCAGCATTAGTTTCCAGCTAATATTCAATAACGAAATTAAAACTTCATTAAAGAATAAATAAAATACAGATTTAACAGACACGTAATTAAAATAGGCGCTTAAAACTGCTGAAATTATCAGAATAAATAAACTTCTGTAGATAACGAAATCTTCGGCTATTAACTTATGGCTGGAGACCAATACGAAATTACCGGTTTTATTAAATTTTAAAATTTTATTTGAATATATAATTGACATATTTCTTTTAAAAATGCTCTTTGGTGTTGTTAGCGGACAATCTAAAAAAAATATTATTAAAAGTAAAAAATATATTAAGAGTTTTCAATAACAAAAAAAAATGGTTTTCACATATATTCTTTATCCCGGGAAGCCCGGGTTGGACGCCCTAGTGTATTTAATGTTTGGTGTTTCCATTACATTATTTCCTATAAATTAAATTGAAATATTCCTAAATAACAATCTTCGTATATTTTATATTTATTCTTTATTGGTATTTTATATTTTTCTCATTCAGTGAAAATATTTCAATATTTTAAATGAGCTTTCATAAGGAATTTGAAATATTTAAATTAAATCATTCCATTTCCGAATATCTAATTTAATTATCTACTTCTTAAAGTGACACAATTTACTGAAATGGAATTAATATCAGGAATAAGACTCAAAAGATTTATTACTATTTTTATATGCGAAAATGTATTTTATCAATTCATAAATAAATTTACCTGTTTTGAAAAGTATGAAAGAGAAATACAATTTTATGCAGTTTATGTTTTTAATGAACTGCATTTCCATTTTTTAGTTTTTTTTTACATTCTGCATGAAATAATAAACTGTTTACTGCCGGTAATAAACTGAGAAAAAAAGTACATAATATATTAAGATAAAGCAGTGTTAATAATGCACATGTTGTGAAATCATGCTTGTTTTATGTTTTTTAAAATTTATTTTTCATTATTTGAGTTTTTCCTCAAAGGATTCTACAACAATGTATGTTATCTCTTTATTTTCTTAAATCTTGCTTGTGAAAACAGTTATTTTTTTTAATATAAAAATTTTATCTATGGAAATATTTGCTTGTTTTTGAGTAAACATTTTCTATAGTATACAGTGGAACTCCAGTTATACGTTACCTGAGTTGTACGTTTCCCTCAGTTATACGTTTAAACTCAGCGGTCCCGGCCATTTGTCATTAAAAATTAGCCGAGTTATACGTTTTTGAGTTATACATTTTCCTCAGTTATACGTTACGTTTTTGAGTGCCCGTGCGAAATTTTGTCTCACTTATACGTTTTGCTGAAGATGATTTTTTCAGAACTTTCTCTACGCCTTGCCTTTCATCGCTGCTAACCACCGCTCTAGGGTTTCTGGGCCCAAAACTAGCTACGTGCGAAACAGAACATAGGAGAGGGGGGAAAGGAAGTATTACTCTGCTGAAAAAACACAATCGAAGATTAGTGATGACGTATTTCAATAAGATTCAGTAAACTACTGAAATGACTTTTGGTAAATGATTTACATGCCAAAGTGATTCCAATAATTTATTTTAAGTACGCTATGTGTGTAAAAAAGTATATTTAATAAAGGTTTTGTGATAAAATAACTTCATGTGTACTTTTCTTATGCACGTTTTATGTTTTACTCTGTTCCATTTCTGCGGTATATGTCACGGATGCAGTAATACTTACAAAACGTCCGTTTTCGATATAAAAGGTAACAATTGCCTCAACGAAACTAAATTTTCACGATATAATTATAAAAGATTCTGGTAGACCATTAATTGAGTTATACGTTTTACTGAGTTATACGTTTAATTGTCCGGTCCCTGGGAAAACGTATAACTGGAGTTCCACTGTATTTCTAACATTTGTCTAATGCTATTATTGTACTGTTTAAAGATATACAATTATTGTACAGACAAACATACATTAAATACAATAATCCAACATGGAGTCAAAAATTAGTCAGAACCAGGAATTGAACCTGGGTCCACAGCGTTCCGGGCTGTTGCTCTAACCACTGAGCTACTCCGGCCGATTCCTGAGTCTGCAATTTCTCACTAATAAACCATGTTGGTGAGATTGATGGTTTATTAGTGAGAAATTGCAGATTCAGAAATCGGCCGCAGTGGCTCAGTGGTTAGAGCAACAGCCCGGAACGCTATGGACCCAGGTTCGATTCATGGCTCTGGCTAATTTTTCACTCCATGTTGGATTATTGTATTTAATGTATGTTTTTCTGTATAATAATTGTATATCTTTAAATGCTGAATGCAGGCGTTATTTAAGTGTGTTCTAACATATTGTACTGTTTATAAGTTAAATGGGAATACTATCCTTACGAAAAAGAAATTAATATAGAATATTTTCTGAAAACCTTTTAAAAGACATCGCCCAACTTCATTACAAAATAATGTTATATTTAGAAGCAATGATGCAAGTTTTTCTTTTGTTATTTGTTTGTTTATTTATGTAAAATTATATCTCCCATAAGAATTGAAGCTTTACCTTCATTAATGTTTATTTAACATTACAGCAATGCATTTTCGAGTTTTTTTATTGTCAACTTCGATGAATTTCGATACTTTTAATTCAGTCTCTAAAATACATTTTGAAGAAGAGTGTGACTTAATTTTGTCTATTTATTGTCTATTTGACATTTAGCAATTTATTGTTTATTGTGTTAAAACATCGTATTCCGTAGTAAATAAAAGCCTCACCTCAATTTACGTATACGAGATCTTAAAAGAGAATTTAATTATATGTGGTAGGAAACAAAGTGTTAATTTTGCTTAAACCTTTGATTGCGGTTCAGAACTGGGGACTAATTGCTGAAACGTCTGTGAAGGCTTACTGTTGAGACCCGAAAGTTTTTTGGTTTCCGTCTGTTTGTCTGTTCGTCTGCTTGTCTGTCTGTTCCGCGATAACTGCCGTACAAATGATCCGATTAGGTTAATTTTTGGTAGGTATGTTGGCGAGGTACCCAGAATTAGCTGTATAGTTTTTAGTTACATTTGGTTCATTCGTTCGAAAAATATAGAAAATTTTAGTTTAAGTCATAATGGTTTTCAATGGGAAGTCAGACGATTTTTTAATTTTAACATTCCGCGAAAAGAAAATCACGCATTGGGATAATTGTAAATGCTAAATTATGGATATTAAATTTACGAAATGGATATCTTAATTTAATTTGATAGCTTTGAAAATTTTCCAATACATTTATTAGTATTTCTAAATTAATTTTATAAATTATTGGAAAATTTTACACATTAATTTGAAAGATATGAAAATTTTAATTTCTCATTTTTTACAAAAATTTCCAATGCATTTTCTTTCTCTCTTTCATTAAATGTTTGCTAAGCAACTACATTTCAAAGAATATCAACAAATGAAAATTCAAGTGAGTTATTTTGACGCGAAATGTTATTAACAAAATAGCTAATTTTCAGGTGACTAAATTTTTTAATATGCTTTTTCTAATGAAATAGATGAGAATTTATGTTAACTACTAAAGAAAGATGACCAAATCGGCTTTCCAAACGAAAAATATAAAAACTTTGAATGTGAAAATGGAATATAAGTCTCATAAGAGAAATTTACATTTGTATAAGCATATTTAATACACGGAATTTTATTCAATTTCAGCAACATATGATATTTAGTGGTTGAAAAATAAGTATTCTTTTAAGGATAGGATAAAACCTCCTGTATAAAGAGATGGTTAATATAATGAAATTAAAATAGTAAATGCACTCAGACATATACTCGATTAATGAAAGCGCACAATTACTGGAAATTGATAATATAAAATTAAAGTGACAACGGGGGGTTCAGAGGGGCGGAGCTCCCTCGAATATATGTAAACTTATTCTGAAAAAATACAGTAATAAGTAGTTTATCTTATCATTTATCCGACATAAAATTGTGTTTAATGTGATACTTCTAAAATTTTTGGACCTTTCAATAAAACTTATATTTTTATATGTGTATAAATAACGTTAAAAAATTTAATTTTAGGTTATCAAATATTATGCAGATTATATTAACAATTAGTGAGATTAATGAACAATGATTTGTAGAGCTGACTTTGAGGCCTCTGATCTGTAGATTTACTAGTTTTATACTAATTGCCGAAACGTCAGTTAAGGCTTACGGTTGAGACCCGAATGTTTTTTGGTTTCCGTCTGTTTGTCTGTTTGTCTGCTTGTCTGTCTGTTCCGCGATAACTGCCGTACAAATGATCCGATTAGGTTAATTTTTGGTAGGTATGTTGGTGAGGTAGCCAGAATTAGATGTATAGTTTTTAGTTACATTTAGTTCATTCGATCGAAAAATATAGAAAATTTCTTTTTAGGTCATAATGCTTTCCTATGGGACTGCAGACGATTTTCAAATTTCATTTTTAACTGAAATAGAAATCGCATATTTGAATAATGGATTTCAACGTAAAATTATGGATGTTGGTTTTCGATATGGAGGTTTTAAATATATCCAATAATTTTGAAAAATTGCCGATACATTTATTAGAATTGAGATATTAATTGTTTAAATGATTGGAAATTTTTTTGCATCTGTTCCGGAAATATAAAACTTTTTTTTTTCATGCTTTTTACAAATTTTAAAATGCATTTCTTTTTACTTTGCTCTTTAATTTATCAGTTGCCTAGCAACGATATTTCAAAGAAGATAAAAATAATAAAAGTAACTCGTACTATTTTGTTCCAATAATTTATTAGCAAAATAAATTATTTTTGTATTCTATTGACATAAATGAAGAATTTATTTTAATACAAGTTTTTTTTTTAATCTAAAAAGTTGCATGAATAAGAAGTTCATAAGAATTTCAGAATATCATTGCATAAACCGTGTTTAATTTAACGTTTCTAATTTCTGAAACCTCCGAAGAATTGTATATGCCTATAAATATGTATGCAATAGAAAAAAATTAAATTGCTGATTGTAAGATGCTAAATAATATAAAAAGTGAGATAAAAAAACAGTGACTTGAGCTGACGTTGAGGCTCCTGATCTGCAGATTTACTAGTTAAGCTATTCTTATCTAATTGCCAAAACGTCAGTGAAGGCTCACTATGGCGACACGAAAAGTTTTTGGTTTCCGTCTGTTTGTCTGTCTGTTCCGCGATAACTGCCGTACAAATGATCCGATTAGGTTAATTTTTGGTAGGTATGTTGGTGAGGTAGCCAGAATTAGCTGTATAGTTTTTAGTTACATTTAGTTCATTCGATCGAAAAATATAGAAAATTTCTTTTTAGGTCATAATGCTTTCCTATGGGACTGCAGACGATTTTCAAATTTCATTTTTAACCGAAATAGAAATCGCATATTTGAATAATGGATTTCAACGTAAAATTATGGATGTTGGTTTTCGATATGGAGGTTTTAAATATATCCAATAATTTTGAAAAATTGCCGATACATTTATTAGAATTGAGATATTAATTGTTTAAATGATTGGAAATTTTTTTGCATCTGTTCCGGAAATATAAAACTTTTTTTTTTCATGTTTTTTACAAATTTTAAAATGCATTTCTTTTTACTTTGCTCTTTAATTTATCAGTTGCCTAGCAACGATATTTCAAAGAAGATAAAAATAATAAAAGTAACTCGTACTATTTTGTTCCAATAATTTATTAGCAAAATAAATTATTTTTGTATTCTATTGACATAAATGAAGAATTTATTTTAATACAAGTTTTTTTTTTAATCTAAAAAGTTGCATGAATAAGAAGTTCATAAGAATTTCAGAATATCATTGCATAAACCGTGTTTAATTTAACGTTTCTAATTTCTGAAACCTCCGAAGAATTGTATATGCCTATAAATATGTATGCAATAGAAAAAAATTAAATTGCGGATTGTAAGATGCTAAATAATATAAAAAGTGAGATTAAAAAAACAGTGACTTGAGCTGACGTTGAAGCTCCTGATCTGCAGATTTACTAGTTAAGCTATTCTTATCTAATTGCCAAAACGTCAGTGAAGGCTCACTATGGCGACACGAAAAGTTTTTGGTTTCCGTCTGTTTGTCTGTCTGTTCCGCGATAACCGCCGTAAAAAGCGCCCGATTCGGTTCATTTTTGGTGGGTACGTTGGCGAGGTACCCGGATTTAGCTGTATAGTTTTTAGTTACATTTGGTTCATTCGCTCGAAAAATATAGAACATTTCGTTTTACGTCATAATGCTTTCCTATGGGAACGCAGACGATTTTCAAATTTCATTTTTAACTGAAATGAAAATCTCACATTTGAATAATGGATTTAAACGTAAATTAAGGATACTAAATTTTCGACATGGAGGTCTTAATAATATGCAATAGCCTTGAAAATTTGCCGATACATCTATTAGAATTTAAAAATTAATTGTTTAAATTATTGGAAATTTTTTTTTTGCAACTGTTCGGGAAATATAAATTATTTTATTTTCCTATTTTTTGCAAATTTTAAAATGGATTTCTTTGTCTTTCCTCTTTTTTTTATTAGTTGCTTAGCAACCCTATTTCAAAGAATATCAAAATAAGAAATGCATTTTTTTTTTATCTAAAAATATAACAAGAATAAGAAGTTTATAAGAATTTCAGAATATCATTCCATAAATCGTATTTAATTTAACGCTTCTAATTTCTGAAACCTCCGAAGTATTTTATATGCCTATAAATATGTATTTAACAAAAAAAAATAAATTGCGAATTTTAAGATGCTAAATAATATGAAAAGTGAGATAAGAAAACAATGACTTTTAGAACTGACGTCGAGGCTCCTGATCTGCAGATTTACTAGTTTTGAACTTGTTGAAATAAGGAAAGACACATTTGTGAAAATCTCGCTTATTTGCCGAAACGTCAGTGAAGGCTCATTGTGGAGAAGCGAAAAGTTTTTGGTTTCCGTCTGTTTGTCTGTCTGTTCCGCGATACCTGCCGTAAAAATCGTCCTATGAAGTTGATTTTTGGTGGGTATGTTGGTGAGGTACCCGGAATCAGCTGTATAGTTTTTAGTTACATTTCGTTCATTCGTTCGAAAAATATAGAACATTTCTTTTTACGTCACAATGCTTTCCTATGGAAATGCAGACGATTTTCAAATTTAATTTTAAACTGAAATGAAAATCGCATATTTGAAGAATGGATTTCAACGTAAAATTACGAATACTAAATTTTAGATATGGAGGTCTTAAATATATGCAATAGCTTTGAAAATTTGCCGATACATCTATTAGATTTTAGAAATTAATTGTTTAAATTATTGGAAAAAATTTTGCAACTGTTAGGGAAATATAAAATATTTCATTTTCCTCTGTTTTACAAATTTTAAAATGCATTTCTTTTTCATTCCTCTTTATTTTATTAGTTGCTTAGCAACCCTATTTCAAAGAATATCAAAATAAGAAATGCATTTTTTATCTGAAAAATTACAAGAATAAGAAGTTCATAAGAATTTCAGAATATCATTGTATAAATTGTGTGTAATTTAACGCTTCTAATTTCTGAACCTTCCGAAGTATTTTACATGCCTATAAATATGTATGTAACATTTAAAAAAATTAAATTGCGAATTCTAAGATATTAAATAATATGAAAAGTGAGATTAAAAAACAATGTTCTTTCATAGATGACATTGAGACTCCTGATCTGCAGATTTACTAGTCGATAATACTGCTTACTTTGCTAAAAGAACAGCAACAATTGAGAAATAGACCACATTTAATAGCCATTCACAAAAATTTGGAAAGGACTTCGTTTGGACATTAGAAATTACGATCCGATGACTCCTCAAAAAGTATAGTTGTAGTACCAAGTTCTTGAAGTAAAACCCTATTTTACCTGCACTATAATTAAATATTTTGTTTGCGAAAAATACTTCCAAAAAGAAACAACTGAGTATGATAGCGACAATTCATTACTGCAATAATACTGACTTTTTAATTATCCACCTGTTTCTGAAAGAAATGTATCGTACGTACATATTATACGGTAAAGAAATTATTTTTAGAAATGTGTAAGATAATCAATAAGCATTTTACATTTAATTATCCACCTGTTTCTAAAAGGAAATGTATTGTACGTACATATTATACGGTAAAGAAATTATTTTTAAAAATGTGTAAGATAATCAATAAGCATTTTACATTTAATTATCCGCCTGTTTCTAAAAGGAAATGTATTGTACGTACATATTATACGGTAAAGAAATTATTTTTAGAAATGTGTAAGATAATCAATAAGCATTTTACATTTAATTATCCACCTGTTTATAAAAGGAAATGTATTGTACGTACATATTATACGGTAAAGAAATTATTTTTAGAAATGTGTAAGATAATCAATAAGCATTTTACATTTAATTATCCATCTGTTTCTAAAAGAAAATGTATTGTACGTAGATATTATATGGTAAAGAAATTATTTTTAGAAATATGTAAGATAATCAATAAGCATTTTACATTTAATTATCCACCTGTTTCTAAAAGGAAATGTATTGTACGTACATATTATACGGTAACAAAATTATTATTAGAAATGTGTAAGATAATCAATAAGCATTTTACATTTAATTATCCACCTGTTTCTAAAAGGAAATGTATTGTACGTACATATTATACGGTAAAGAAATTATTTTTAGAAATGTGTAAGATAATCAATAAGCATTTTATATTTAACTATCCACCTGTTTCTAAAAGGAAATGTATTGTACGTACATATTATACGGTAAAGAAATTATTTTTAGAAATGTGTAAGATAATCAATAAGCATTTTATATTTAATTATCCACCTGTTTCTAAAAGGAAATGTATTGTACGTACATATTATACGGTAAAGAAATTATATTTAGAAATGTGTAAGATAATCAATAAGCATTTTATATTTAACTATCCACGTGTTTCTGAAAAGAAATGTATTGTACGTACACTGTAAAAAAATTGCAGTAAAATTACGGGCAGAGGCCGGCAGCAGAGATTCCAATCATACCCCGTAAAAAAAAAATCCATGCCCATCATTTTGTGCAGCCCGTAATTTTACGGGGTAAAGTAATATAGCATTATAATGCACAGGACATAATGCACTTTAAAACACAATAACAATTTGCTTACTGTTCCGTAGCACGTAGCACGTTAGATAATCATCACAGAATCACTTTTTTGCGGGTTAAAATTTTCGAAACACGAGTAAAATGAAGGGTTACACCCTAGCGGAGGACAATGTATGGGGTCGTACCGTATTTTTGCTAACATATGGGCTAGAACTGTAAGTATATGGGGATTGTTCTTAATTTTCTAAGTATCTAAGGGATAAGGCCGCTTATGGAGTGGATAAGACCGTTTTTCATCAAATAAGGCTGTTGCCCGTGAAAATTGAAGAGCAAACGCTCATAAATTTACCGTTTTTTTTTTGAGAGTGTACATATTATACGGTAAAGAAATTATTTTTAGATATGTGTAAGATAACCAATAAGCATTTTATATTTAACTATCCACCTGTTTCTAAAAGGAAATGTATTGTACGTACATATTATACGGTAAAGAAATTAATTTTTGAAATATGTAAGATAATCAATCAGCATTTTATGTAACTGTAAATATTAGAAATAATGAATATTCTTCCTTGATGAAAAATACATGAAATAATTTAAAATTCGATTGACATTTGATAAATAGCTCTAAATTATACGCAGTTGGACTTATACTTCGTGTTTTGTTTTTTTAAAACAATTTTGGGCACACTTTAAGCTCTTTTTTATAGTTTTTAATCCACGACGCATTTCAGGACAATCTAAGAAATGTTTTATTCATATAACTCTTTAGCGTGACGACAAACTTTAATCTAAAAAAAAGTATTTTTCAATTTATAAAAGTAGAATGTTTATATAAAGAAAATTGAATGACTTTCACAAAATAAACATTATATTGAATTTTACTGTTATTGTTTGAAAGACTGATGTTGTTTTCGACTGATGTAAAAAGTACATCAGTCTACAATATTTTTTTTAATTATAAAAATTTTAGAAGTATAATTATTTGAGAATAACATTTTTAAATCAGTACGCGATTTCATTATTGCTTTAAAATTCTCGGTATTATTTAAAATATTTTTTTTTCCATTTAGACTTATTTTCCTCTCCATCATTACGAAATAAATCCTTCTATATTAAAAAAAAGTAGTCTGGAAATGAGCCAACAACGATTTAGAAATGAACCAATCGAATTCTGCGTAGATATTCCGGGTTATTCTCATTGCTTTTTTACTAGGGACTTTTTGAAGAGCTATTACTTTTTTTCTAGCCATCCTACGGATTCGAAAATAATACCACCAGACGCGAAATATAACAAGCTTTCAGAAATTAAAAAATTATCACGGTCGGACAATAAAAACGCAAAAAAATTCTTAAAAAACAAGTAACAAATTTTTTATTCAAAAAATCATTTTTTTATATTGTTGCCAATTTCTAAATAAGCGCAAAGGGTTATGTTTTATCTCAAATGAAAAATATATTTGCGCGAGACTTTTAAAAACAATAATGAAAGTTTAAAATAATAATTAAATGATCACGTATTGAAAGCAGGAAATAAAGATAATTACGTCATAAAAATTGTGTTTACACATGAATATTAAAACTAAAAAAGATGAATTAAATGAAAAAGCATTATAACCAGTTAAATGAAAAAACATTATAACCAGTTAAATGAAAAAGCATTATAACCTGTAAAGTATAAATAAATAAATAAATAAATAAATAAATATTACAACAATTAAAATTCCATACCCTATTAAATTTATTTTGTAAAAAATTCATTTTATTAATATTCCAATTACAACCAAATTTATTAAAATATTCCCTTTCTTAAAAATACTCCATTACTATCCACATTTAAAACAAATTTTATCCTAATCTACTTAAATTCCATCTTTATTTCCGTCAAATAAGATGTAAAAATCACATTTCATAAGTATATTTCTTCTTAAAAATTTTTTTTCTTAAATTATTTGTCATATTAAATATTTCCTATTTATTCCCGTATTTATATCTCTTTTATTTCTTTTTATCTGTATAAATTCACAAAATCCCTTTCCTAATAGTCTAAAAATCATTCTTTTAAATTGTTTAGTTATGTAGAAACTTATATTCTCAATACGCAATAGCCGAAATTATTATATTAGTTTTCCCGCGCTTTTATTTTTCTACGACATTCTAGAAAATTCTTTTCCTGCAAGAAGAATCAGAGAGGCGCATCCCTTCAATATTAATTCATAGCTAAAATATAGTGCGAGACTAAATTGAGCATGGTTAAAATAGGTCACGTGTTACGAAATTGTTCATTCGCGTTCCTAGCTTAATACTGACAGAGGCAGAGAGCAAGATTTTTCCGTCGATTTGAGTGTCTAATAAAAATTATGTTGACGTTGCAGTGATAAATCAGATACCTTGTAGAGTTCTAGTGTTAAAATTATCGCAAGGTAGAGAAAGCACTCCCCCAGAAATTAAGATAAAGGTGTTTAAATAAATAGATTAGTGTGCAACAGTGTTATTTTTTTTCGTCTATCTACACTTATTCGGCTACTACTATTAAAACTTCATGACATGACTATATTAAATTATGGAATATGCTTGCCATATTTCTTTCATCGACCGTTGGATGGATCCAAAATATGGCAGAACATAAAGCACATTTGTTTCATTTTCACAAGTATATATATTTATGTAATAAACTAATTTGTTTGGGTATAATTCCAAAGTTGGAACTCTAAGTTGCAATTCAGAATTCATGTAATAGACATTTTAATAAATTAATTTACTTATTTGGTATTAAATTGTGTATAAGTAATGTGTATTTATTTAATATGAAATATTATATTATAAAATTAATATTTACATCATCTTCTTTAATAAAAAGGTATGCGTTGCTGACGACTGGGATTTTCGCTAATCGTTGCCACAGATTAATCTCGGAAAATGAAGCATTTGAAGTTAATGAAAAAATTAATAGCTCGAAAAGTATTTGTCACAAAATTGTTAGAAAAACTTTATTAGAAAGGTAAACATTTGTATTTTTCTTGATATAAATTTCAAATCTAATGATTATTCCGTTTTTCAAATATTGAATTTCGAAAATTAACAAATTTCACAATAGAGTACCATAGCGAAAGCTTCACGCGTAAAAAGATCATGATAACGGCAGCCTATATATTGACTATAGCACGAGTCAAAAATTATAGTAATCCTTATTATTCTGTTAAAATATAAAAGTGAATTATGATGTCACGAGTGCATGATTTTTATTTAATTCTCGACAAATAGCATATTTTAGTCCACCTCAGTGAGGCATATCAATTTCATTATATTTGAAGTATTGTAACCTCATTAAAATCCAACGGAAATGATTTTTCAGTATCGTTTTCAGACTTGCGAAATTCCAAGTAAAGGTTCGTATCGTTTTAAAACACAGGGTCAATTTCAAGGTCAATATTTCGTTTGATTAAAGGTTCGTTAAGAGAAATTGGCCAGCGTAGTGGGCGTAGCTTGCTAGTATAATGCATATTTTCCTACCACATATCACTTTCTACCAACTACTATAAATAATGTTATTTTCTCCCTATCATTATCGCACTACTATATTCTACATTTTTGTAAGTGTAATTTTAATTTTTTCTACCCTGCTTAAAGATTGAAGAAATTAAAGCATTTTTTGATATTTTCTAATTTTAACAATAAGGACATATTTGTCCATAGCAAACAAAAAACGCTATACTGCCTTTGGCAAAAAAAAAACTTTCGACACTACTGGAAAATAACTTTTATCATTTTCATTTAAAATGAAACAACGTTTTACAACTTTGGAATATATCTTAAATTATAATTATTTCATAGATTATTTTTTAGAAAGATTTAGCAACTTCAAAATTTGAATCAAGACTTTTCTATAATAAATTGAAGTACAGTCTCTCCCAAAATTGAGTATACACAAACTGATCGTTTCTAAATTTGTGTGTAAAAAAATTTATTTATAGGAAAATATTTTAAAATATTATAGATAATAGTGTGTCTAGTTCTCTAACAAGATATCAAGAAAAAAATGCAAAAGATTGATATGGTTTGTATGAAAAAAAAATTCAAAGACAGTAGAAAGCAAAAACAAGAGTCACAAAATTGAGTGTACACTTTTATTAAATGTTATATAACAATGCATTAGTACTTTGTAGCATATCCATTTGCTCAAATAACTGCTGGTAATCGTGTAGGCATTGATTCTACTAGAACTTTTGTGGTTTCCACTGAAATATTTGCCCGCTCTTCTTTCAAAACACTTTTCTCAGAACAAGTGCTCCTTAATTGTAATGTGATGCTTTTGAACCGCTTTCCCCAATTGAGACAACAAATTTTCTATTACATTTACATCCAGGGGCTATGATGGGATATGCAGTTGCTGACGACAGTTATACAGAAGTCACAACTTCTCAATTTTAGCCGTATGCGTGGGATCGTTGTCCTACTTGAAGATGAAGTTCGATACCAAACCTAGCTTATTGGAGCTAGCTTTAAGATGATTCTTAAGAATGTTTAGATATAACATATTGTCCATAATACCATCGATAAACACAAGTTCTCCAATCCCTTCACCAGCCATATGCAACCGCAGACAAGGACAAATCCACCTACATGTTTGACTGCCGGTATTGAATTCTTAGGATCCAGCTTATACCGAGGTTGCCAACAAACTTTGCCACGCCCATCGGATCCAAAAAGTTTAAATTTACTTCCATCACTAAATATCACTCATTTCCAAAAATCTTGGGACTTAAGAGATGTGATTTTTAGCAAATAAAAGTCTCTCTTTCGATTAACTTCACTGATGAGTGGCTTTCGTCTAGGTGCACGACCATTTTATAGCCTGCTTGTCGGAGAGTCCTGCGCACAGTTTCTGCAGAAACAGTTCTTTGTATGACTGAACGTACAGATGCAACAAGTTTCGGGGCACTGTTCATTGGATTTTTCTTTACACTACGAATATATATTTTTCTTTTTGCGGTATCATTGAGGATTTGTTTGCGTCCTCTTCTAGGTGTATTCACTACTGTTCCGGTATTGTGGTATTTCTTAATGATTTTGTAAATACACCCATGACTTCGGTCAATCAAATAAGCCATTTTGCGGAGAGACTTGACTCCAGTTGAACATTTAATAACCAAATTCCGCTCTTCTATTAAAGTCTCCTTGCAACTGTTCATTTCGGATAAATTTGGAACGACATTTATTACAATACAAAACTTAATGGGAGTTATAATCAACAATACTCCATACAAATATAAATGCAAAGCATTTTAATTAAGAAATGGTTACTACGAATTAATTTATTCTAGTGTATACGCAATTATGTGACACTCATTTCAGCCTTAGATTATATGTGTAATTTTTTATGCTGATTTCAGTTGAGTATTGTAGATACTACACAACCTTTTCTTTAGGATCTATATGCAGTACCATCTAAAAAACTTCCAATTCGTTCATACAAAATTTCATCTTTTTAGAAGTAAAATTCCAAGCGAACATCTATCTACTGTATACTTAATTTTGGAAGTGACTGTATATTGTACTTTTATGCTATTGTTGATATCTCAATTTTATAGACCGCTCTGTTTCACGAAATCCTGAGATTAAAAGATAAAAAATTCAACATACTTTAAAACACATTTTAGGAAAATACTACAAAAAGGATGAATACTAAACTTTTGAATCATTGAACGATACATCGGACAATATTTTACCAGTTCGAGAAGGTTTTGTTGACATTAAAAAGATTATTATTTTCTAAATATGTAAATAAAAAAGACTAAAACTAATTTGTAGAATTTGCAGATAAAATGTTGTTTTTTTCTTCGTTCCTATTTGAGTAAATCAGTCGAAAATTCGAAAACTGAATAGAAAAGAACACCATTTTATAATAAGTATAAAATGAATAGATTACTTGACAACCGTTCTTCAAACTGGTATTTTTAGAGTTGACAATGAATTGTGCAGAATTTCGAAATTTATTTATTAAATGTAGGATATCCTACGTACTTTAAAATGAAACAAAATCTAGCAGGCTGAGATAAACATTGACCTACTAAAGTTAGGAACTAGTTCTGTAATATTTTAAGGTAATATTTTATAACTTTTAATAAAAGCTAACAGTAAACAAATTATATTTGTGTTATAGGTTCGTACACGTCAGGAGATTGAGAAAATTTGAATACCAGATACTTTGTAAAGTAATGGTCCCATATTCAAACACACATTTTTTTTCCAATAAGGCAAATATTACTATAAACTAATTTATTATATAAATCAAAAATATATTTATGAATACATTTGCACCTTAGCCTGTACATGTTACATGAATAATTCAAAATTAATTCAGTCAAAATTAAACAAGAACGAAAAATCATGCATCAAGCATAGATTATGAAACACTTTCCAACATAGCCAGAAAACTGTAACGAAACTTCAACGTTAAATAAGGTGAAAGAAGATATGTAACTAAACAGTTTAGAAAACATATAACACATTGAAACATACAGTTTTCGAAATTACCTTCCAGTGTCAAAAAAGTAGTCGAATTATTTTGTGCAGCTCTGTATACGATCAATAAATGTAAATATATAGTATGATAAAATTTAGTTCAGTTAGAATATTCACATTTAGCAATTTTCGCAAATCGATGGAAATGCACTCGAAATCTTTTGTAGAGCCCTATATATTATCTGAAGACTTTCGTACACACCACCTATTAAGCTAAAAGGCAAGTTAAAACTCACTCGCAGCAATTACCAAACGTAAACGACAATATATCTTTTTTTGCGTAGTTCTGTATATGAATTTATTTATATTCCACAAACTTCTATTAGTCTGCTAAATATAGTTCAGCAGGAAAATGCGTAAACACATTTAAATACTACCCTTAAGTAATTCACTCCCATTGTCTGTAATACTTATGAATTCTCTTGTGTAGCCCTGTATATGATCAACCGAGCTTATAAATACACACGTACTATGGAAAAAAAATTGTTAAACTTAAAAACACAAACCAAAGTTGAAAACGCACTCATCACACATAGAGTGTAAATATCGCGCATGTACTGTAAACAATGTCTTTTGTGTGTCCATGTAAATAAATGCAATGCACACAAAAGAGCAATTTATAGTGCACCTCAGTATTGCATGTAATTTTCATTATGTTTGAAATAGTGAAATATCAATAAATTACACTGCAGACGTTTTTTCCCCATAGAACGATGTGTAACATAATGTTTTTGTTTGACCCTGTAAATGAATAATAAACGCTTACAAACAGCATGTTTTAGTGCGCTTCATAATTATATAACAATTTCATTATGTTTTAAATGACGTAGCGTCATCAAAGTGCACTTGCAACGATTATTCCCCATTGACTGTAATGTAACGGAAAATTTTGACTGTCCCTGAAAAAAAAACTATAATTGCTACACACTTAAGTTGAAATAGGGAACATGCTATATATAACCACAATAACATTTAAAAATTTCAGGGCAATCCGAGCATATTTACGAGAGTTAGAGCACGGCCAGACGGCAGACAAACCGAAGTCATAAACACTTTTCAACTAGGTTGGAAAGTGTTAAAAATGTGTTTAATACACTAAATGGCCAATGATGACCGTTCACTTGCGTATTTAGACGGTTTGTTAAATATCTGGAAAAATACATAAGGAATTATCCTGATTCAGGCGTGCCAACAGCATAGTCGACGTCATATATTTCGGCGAAGATTTTTTCCCAAAACACCATAGGGGACCATCATTAAGTTGAAGAAAAATGAATATCTTTTGGATAACCCTGTAAAAACTAATATCGCAAAAGCGTTGAAGCGGCAGCACATGCTTAGGAGGCTTCTTTTAATAAACTATGTTCATTTTTATGAGGATAGCACGTATACTTTTGGGGAAATTAAGGTTTTTATAAAAACAATCCCAAATTTCACCAAGTATTTTGCTTATAATTTTCAGAGTTCTTAATATAAAAGAATGTTCTTTCCAGGAACGATGACAAATAACATTATATACAATACCTTGTAATCAGAATTAAAAAATAAAAAATATTGGATGAAAAATGAGCAGTTTCACTAAATATTGTTTCATTGCGCTTGCGCGAATGCAATCAAAATATACTGTGCATAATATATTAGCTAAATGTATAGGACAACTTTTGTGAAACTTTCAAAAACATAGCTTGAAAATTCTGATAGTGATAGTCGATAGAATAAGCTTGAAAATCGCTGTTCCCAAAAGGAAGCAAAAATATCAGGGGAGGTATCCAAATATACAATGAGAGAAATTTCATTCCTATTATGTCAACTTTCATAAGCTAGTATATTTGATACAACCCCTCATCTTTTTGCTTCCTTTTGGGAACAGCGAATTTCGAGCTTATTCTAAATACGATTTCTATCAGAATTTTCAAGCTATGTTTTTGAGACTTTCACAAAAGTTGGTCTATACATTCAGCTAATATATTATACACAGTATTTTGATTGAAATCGCGCATGCGCAGTGAAACAATATTTAGTGAGCCTGCTCAATTTTCATCCAATATTTATTATTTTTTAATTCTGATTACATGCTATTGTATATAATGATGTGTGTCATCGTTCCTGAAAAGAACATTCTTTTATATTAAAAACTCTGAAAATTATAAGCAAAATACTTGGTGAAATTTGGGATTGTTTTTATAAAAACCTTAATTTCTCCACGAGTATACGTGCTATCCTCATAAAAATGAACACAGTTTATTAAAAGAAGCCTCCTAAGCATGTGCTTACGTTTCAACGCGTTTGCGATATTAGTTTTTACAATGTTATCCAAAAGATATTTGTTTTTCTTCAATTTGTTTACGGCCCCTTATGGTGTTCCGGGAAAAAAATCTTCGCAGAAATATATGACGTCTATCATGCTGTTGACACTCCTGAAGTTTCAGGATAATTCCTCATGTGTCTTTCCAGATATTTAGCAAAACGTCTAAACTCGCAAGTGACCGGTCATCATTGGTCATATAGTGTACAATAAAATAAAATACCAAATAAAACAGAAAATGTTCTAAAATCTAGTACTTTCAATTACACCCTTACTCGTCCTCAGGGTTTAAAATTGAAATACGAAATCAGAGAAACTCTTTCTTTTTTAATCAAATTCCGCTGGAATGTTCCAAATTGAAACGTAGGGTATGTGGTTGGTAGGTTGGTGAAGACTGTATGTCTAACTTAGTAATATAATTTAGTAACATGAAAATTTGGATTAATTTACAGTGTTTAGTAATTATATAAGTTAGTATTGATTTACAGTATTATAAATTTTCGAGAATTCAGAAATATATCGGCAATATAGTGAGTATGAGTGTACTTGAAAGTACTAGGTTTTAGACAATTTCATGTTTTATTTTGTATTTTATTTTATTTTATTAAACGCATGTTAGTAATTTTGACTGAATTAATTTTTAATTATTCATGTAACGTGGCAAAAATTACATTATAAAATATCTGGTATTCAAATACACTGAAGCGTACGAACGCTCAATTATAAAAAATGAAAAAAATTATAGAAGTGTGTAGATTTACTTATGGGATGTACCATGTTTATATGTGTTTATATTTTTTCAATTATTTAAAAATATATAAAACAATTTTTTCCTACATTATAATTAAAATTAAAATCCATTCTAACACTTTAACAAACATTTAAACATATGAAGGTTTAACTATTTAAAATATTTAATGCATTTTAAATGTGTAAAATCAATATAATTTGTTCCCTGACTACAGCTACTATAGATATAGTAGAAATACATTAAGCATATCATCATTAACTCATATATCGGTAAAATAATTTGAAACACTAGTTGCGAATAATAATAAAAAAAAAATATTCTATATAAAAAACAAAGAAAAGTTAGATTATGAAGTACTAAATATCCTGGATCATTGCCAAAGTAAAAAACTTCTTAATCATTTTATGTCTGTAATGGATTATAATTTTAACGGAAATAAACAAGTGAACAAAATTATTTTGAATTATTTAAAAATCTTTCACATAATTTGATATTAAAATAATACTTTTCCAAAATTGTGAATTATTCATCTTAAATATGTAGTAAACAAGTGGGTAAGTGTGATCGAAGATCGCTCAAAGGGTTTCGTTTAATATTCCTTTCAAAACACTTTTTCCTTTCTTTAATAAATCCAAATAAATTTCATTTAGCAACAAAAAAAAAAGTCATGTTTTTTATAAAGTTAAAATTTACCGGTCTATTTTTTTCCTTTTTTCGAATATCTAAACCAGCCCGATAGCGGGCGAAGCCCGCTATTATATTCTGTCATAATGATATCTGTCATGCGGAGTAAATGCGATATTTAAAAAAATAATTTCAAAATTAAACATGTTGAACACCTTCAAAATGTTAAAATATGCGAATATTTCCATAATCGGATTTTCACCACGATTCAATATGTTTCTCAAATTCATATATTTAGTATTCTCTATTATTTATATTGATACTCGCTTTGTATTATTCTCAAACATTTGAAAAATTAGTTAAACTTCCAATAGGACGTCAGATTTTCTTTTTAATTCTCTAATGACGTGATATTAATCTGCTTTGTGTACATACACGTACTCATACTCCTTGTATTATTGCGAAATCTTAGAAATTTTCCGTTTTATTACCACTATGACGTCAATAAATTTTATTTCATATTTATCTTTTTTTCAATTGGTGAAACTTTTTATTTCATTTTAATTTTTCATGTGGAAAACGTTCTACAGAAAATTAATTATTGTAGAAAGAATTTCATTGTGGATTTTTAATTTTTGGCAACTGCTATACGAAAACATGTTTAAATTTAATAAGAAAAGGCTGTTAGAATTTTGGTTTTTGTATCTTTATTTCCTAAAATAATAGAAATTTTTCAAATTTTAATATTTTGAGCTTCATAGCTGGTATTCAGTTATATATACGCAAAGTTTCAACTCTGTAAGTTACATGGTTTCTGAGAATGGCTCTGTGACGGACAGACAACGGAGCGGTAGTCATAAGGTTTCGTGAGATGAACGAAGCCCTAAAAAGGGCATGTTTGTAAATTTCCATGGTATAATTGACTATAATAAAATACTTTTTTGGTTGTTTAAATTATATTTATGCTTCATAATTACAGTTTTATGGTTGTTCTAATAAATACCTTTTTTTGTCCGTCTAATAACATTTTATTCCGGCCCCGCAGTGGCTGAGAGGTTCTGCTCTCAAAGCTAGCAAACGAGAGATGCTGGGTTCAAACCCCTGTCGCGCTCGTCGATCTAACCGTTCGGAGTTTTCTTCGAACTTTGCCGTAAATACGGGTTAGGATCCCTTAGAACCCCCCCCCCCCCCCACGGAGGGCACTCCCCCTAGGAGTGCTCGTCCCTCGAAAAGATAATCGGCCGTCATAAATCAACCAACATTTTATTCCTTTGGAAATTTAGATATACAATATATCGTCAAAAAATCACCGGACGCTGTCGATTTTAGCCGTTTAGTCGATTATCTAGTTCTAGAGAAATACTTGATGCATTCTTATGAAACTTCGAGAATATGAAGGACATGTTCGACCTTATATATTTCAGAGGGTAATTAGGGATCATGAGGGGATCATGGCAGTAATTAGGGAACAAACAACAAATAAAATAAAATAAATAATATTTGCGGTTACCCTGTAAAATGAAATGATCAAAATGATCTGCAGCTGTAACACAGACCTATGTGGACCTTGTAAAACATTTTTGTTCAATTGCGCATATACTGGGTGACAAGAAGAAACAAACGCCCCAATTTGAAAATTCAATAATTCATTAGCTATAATAAATATGAAGATGAAATAAATGACATTTTCATCTGGTATCTCTTAAATTTTATATGCTGTAATTTAAACAAGTGGGTAAGTGTGATCGAAGATCGCATAAATGGTTTCGTTTAATATTCCTTTCAAAACACTTTATCCTTTCTTTAACAAATCCAAATAAATTTCATTAAAAAAAAAATTATGTTTTTTATAAAGTAAAAATTTACCGATCTATTTTTTTCGTTTTTTCGAATACCTGAACCGACTCGATAGCGGGCGATGCTAGCTATTATACTCTGTCATAATAATATCTATCATGTGGACTAAATGCGATATTAAAAAAAAAACAATTTCAAAATTAAACATGTTGTATAGAGACCTTCAAAATGTTAAAATATGCCAGTATTTCCATAATTGGGTTTTTATCATGATTCAATACATTCCTAAAGCTTATATACAAGCTTATATACTAAACTTTTGGGCAAAATTTTAAGGGGTGATAGTACACATCAAGACAAACAATATTAAATAGGAAGCTACGGGTCCCAAACGTCTTCCGAAGGAAATAGGCGCCATTAAAGTTTAGGGTCCAAAATTTCAAATGATTATAAAAAACGAAAAAATTGGTCGATTCGTTTGCGGTTTTTGCTAAAACTATTCCTTATGTCAGTATTTTCTTGAAAATAAATTTTAAAGATAAAGTTCAAAAAATGCCGATAGAGGTGCTTTAGACTTTGGAGTAACGAAAAACTATTTTTTACTACGAAAACTATTTTCTGTATCTCATTAAATGCTTTCAAAAGCTTAGACTTAAACTTAAATTTTGAGCTCAAAATTTGAATCGTTGGGAGTGATTAAGTAGCGCAAACTGAACTGCGATCAGGAGTTGAAATTTGAAACACCTCCCTCCCCCCCCCCACCACTCCTGAACACAGTTCAGTTATACCCGATCTTGGTGTCGTAGACCAGGCAGAAACAATCTGAGTTGTAATTTTCCAACTGGACGTCCGGGCCAGGATTCGAACCTGGGATCTCTTGAAGCTGCCACGCTCTATTAACAGTGCTATCCCGGTTGAATCTGGAGGGCATAATTCATCCAGTTCATGCCGGGATAGCTCAGTTGGTAGAGCATGGCAGTTTCAGCCAAGAGATCACAGGTTCGAATGCTAGTCCGGACATTTTTCGTGCAATTGGAAAATTACAACTCATATGATTTCATTACCAATTTGAAAAATTGTGTTAAAATTAATACAGGCAGAAACTACTACCCCTTACACGTAAAATAAACGATAGAGTAACGACAAAATCAAATAGAAAATTTATTCATAACAGACATGAGCAGTTTCTCCGCGCAAAATAAAAAGAAACAATTTGATGCATGCATGTAGTGCGCAATATGAATGAAGGTTGACACGTAGAAATGGTACACGCATGATATATTCGTGAGGAATCACAAAAACTGCTCGAAAGACGGCCCACCAGCAACGATGCAGGCCTCACGCCTCCGGCGGAGGGAGTTGCGAACATTAGTGAATATCCTGGGCATCTCCCGGATATCGCCTACTACGACGGCAATCCTCATAACCAGGTCCTCGTCGGAGTCGACGGTAAAAAAATAGTTGTTCATTACTCCAAAGTCTAAATCGCCCTCTATCTGCATTTTTGAACTTTATCATTAAAATTTATTTTTAAAATAAATTTATTATTTAATTTTGTCATTCCTCTATCGTTTATTTTACGTGTAGGGGGTAGTAGTTTCTGCCTGGTCTACGACACCAAGATCGGGAATAACTCAACTGTGTTCAGGGGGGGGGGGGTTCAAATTTCAACTACTGAACATAGTTCAGTTTGCGCTACTTAACCACTCCCAACGATTCAGATTTTGGGCTCAAAATTTAAGTTTAAGTCTAAGCTTTTGAAAGCATTTAATCAGATACAAAAAAATAACGGTAAAAAATAGTTGATCGTTACTCCAAAGTCTAAAGCGTCCTCTATCGACATTTTTTAAACTTTTTCTTTAAAATTTATTTTGAAGAAAATACTGACTTAAAGAATAGTTTTAGCGAAAACCGCAAGCGAATCGACTAATTTTTCCGTTTTTTATAATTATTTGAAATTTTGGACCCTAAACTTTAATGGCGCCTATCTAATTTGGAAGACGTTTGGGACCCTTAGTTTCCTATTTAATATTGTTTGTCTTGATGTGTACTATCACCCCTTAAAATTTTGAACAAGAGTTTAGATTCAACCTGTATTTACTATTCTCTATTACTCATATTGATACCCTCTTTGTATTATTCTCAAACATTTGAAAAATCCGTTATGACGTCAGATTAATTTTTTTTTAATTCTCTAATGACGTCATATTAAGCTGTTTTCTGTATTTACACATACTCATACTCCTTGTATTGTTGAGCAATGTTTGAAAATTTCCGATTCATTACCAATATGATGTCATATTATTCTTTTTTTTTTCATCTGGTTAAACTTTTTATTTCATTTTCATTTTTCATGTGGAAATCTTTCAATAGAAAATTAATTACTGTAGAAAGAATTTTATTGTGGGTTTTTAATTGTTGGCAACTGTTATAACGAAAAATGTGTAAATATAATAGGAAAAGGCTATTAGATTTTTGGTTTTTTTATCTCTATATATTAAAATAATACGATTTTTTTTTCAAATTTTATGATTTTGTGCTTCATATCAGGTATTCAGCAATAAGTACACAAAGTTTAAACTCTGTAAGTTAAATAGTTTCTGAGAACCGGCTTTGTGACGGACAGACAACGAAATGGGAGTAATAGGGTTTCGTGAGATGAAAGAAACCCTAAAATACACAGTCACAAAAGATAATTAAATAATAACTTTTACAATGATATTAACTTCAAAATTATTTTTATTTCTCAACGTAGTCTCCACCAATATTTATGCACTTATATCACCGTTTTATTAGTGCCCCAACACCAGCTACATAACATTCTTTGGGTTGCTGTCTCAACCACATTAAGACTTCAAGTTGAACCTTTCTATCATCTGTGAACATCATATTGCTTCCAAGATGGGTTTTTAGTAAACTAAACAAATGAAAATCGCTTGGGGCTAAGTCGAATCTGTATGGTTGGATGTTGAAGAAGTTGCCAATCAAACTTTTGAATTGCCTCCTGTGTTCAACTTGAAGTCTTAATGTGACTGAGACAGCAATCCAAAGAATGTTATGCAGCTGGTGTTGGGGAACTGATAAAACGGTGATATAAATGCATAAATATTTGTGGAGAATATGTTGAGAAAGAAAAATAGTTTTAAAGTGAATATCATTTAATTTATTATTTAATTATCTTTTCTGACTTTCTTAACGACTTTCCCTCGTACATTAGAAACAATATATTACCAATTAGAATATAAATAATTCAAATATTTAATAAAATAGGAGCATTTGCAACATATAATTTTGAACTGCACACGCGTGAAAGAAAACAAAATTGTTTTTGCATAGTTAATAGTCCTTCATATAGAAAGGCCATACAATAGGTCGGATATCGTGAAAATTCACAAAGACATGTACAATATATTGAGCTGAAATCACTTAATAGAAAATGATGACAGTTTGTGAAAAATGTCTTATGATCCGCGACTTTTAGAAAGTAATTGAAATTCAGCTAACTATAATACCGATATTTTTCTGAATTCTCAAAATATTCTACTGTCTTTTTAACTGAGTTGCCTTATATAGTTGTTTAGTAAATTACAGAAAAACAATTTCATCATCTCTCTCGCATGCGCAGTTAAAATTTATTTCATGTAAATCCTCATATCTTATCAAATATTATATATATTTATATTCTGATTATACAGAATGGCCAAGATAAAAGAGACCCGGTTACAAAAGTACAAATACTTACTAATTTTTATTTAAAAGTAGTAAATACAGAATATTGTGAATAACAACACCTCCTGTGAACTATTGAATGTTCAGTATGTTGCTATTCATAACATTCTGTATTTGCTACTTTTAAATAAAAATTCTGTATACCTGGCATCTTTTATCTAGGCCACTCTGTAGTATACTACTTCTACTGTACTTTTTCAAGTTTTTTGAAGTCGATGTTACATTTGGCTTACATCTTTGCTTGCTATAAGCAAAAAACTTGAAGAAATGTTCTTTAATTTTTAAACTCTTTTATATTTCTATACATATACGAGCTATTATTAGACAAATAAACATAAACATGTCATAGGATTCACATAGTCCTATAGCTACAGATCATTTAAAAAAATAAAATGTCAGAGAAAACGGGTAATAATTTAATTATTTCTGTTTTTAATATTCACGTTCAAGTATCTTTTTTATTACGTGATTTTCTACATTTACTGCTTTTATCACGTGATCATTTAATTATTATTTTTAAAGTTTTCTTTCTGTTTTTAATAGTCACGTGTAAATACATTTCTTAATTGAATGGGAATATTATTATATGCGCTATTTTACAAATTGGCAACAGTTCAAATAATGGATTTTATGAAATATGAAATAAATCTTCATAAAAATAATGAAAATTTTGAATAAAAAATTGAAATATAACCTCAAACAGTTACTCAAATTAAAAAAAATAATCACAGTCTGCACACCGCAAACTTATCAACTATATCCTTACAAATTATGGTTAAATTCCAGTGCATAGTTTTCGTTCCTATAAAACTTTTTCCAAAAAACTGTTTTGACCAACTTTGATTTTAAATATCTCTTAAAATAATTCTTCGATTTAAAAACTGTTTGCTTCAGAGTATTTATCGAACATTTCCTTATAAAACTACCCATTTTTAAATTTTTATATGTAATAGTTTTCTGGATATTAGTCCAGAAAGACTTCAAGGCACAAAATCTTCATTGACAGCGGCTGCTGCTGCGGCGGCGGTGGTTTCTCTTTTTTTTTAATATAGAGAGATACATATACGAGCTAATATTACGCAAATAAGCATAAACATTTCATAGGATTCACATAGTCATGTGCTATAGCTACAGATCATTTTAAGCATGTTATTGTGCTTGCTGATCGCATATATATATTTTGTATTTAATTTGTAGTTGGTCTCCTTTTTGCCCTCCTGATCAATCCTTTGCTGACAAATATGAGGTCAAAAGTGTTCTTTGTAGTTACAGAAGATTTCATCAAGTATTTCTCTATATATTTGACTACACGTCTAAAATCTAAAGTGTCCGGTAACTTCTGACCATGTAGTGTATATTTGATTCGCAACTTGTCTACATGTGTCATATTTCCTCCAATATAGCTGGTACTTTAATTGTATTTCCTAAAAAATTTCGAACTGAATGAAAAATGTCCATGCCAGGATTCAAACCAGCCAGGAGCCTTTTTTTGGACTTACGGTAGCAATGCTCTGCCAACTGATCTCTCTTGGACGAATCTGATGAGCAAAATTCACCCAGTTAACCTTATTGATAATGGCATCTCGTCTGTTATCTCAAACAACTGAAAATAATAAATCACTAGTAATGGAACTCCATTAACCGCTGGATACGTAATTACATTTGATTAATTTTAACACAATTACTCTAATAGGTAAATAAATCAATTTATTTACCTATTACCATAACTGTGTTAAATATATTCATATACAAACAGTTAACTCTCGTAAAGGACCAATCTCATTACTATCGTAGATGTTCACATTAGGTGGAATTTATTATAATTTGCCTGCCAAAGTAACTAACTACATGCATAAGATGTCCAATTTGATGTTTACATTTGAAAGATGCTTACTGTATTCTTAACTGCACATAGCAATTAAGATAAATGAAACAACTGCAGGATGCATGCATCATCTGAAACAGAACTGAGTAATAAATAAACAGATATTGCTTTCAATAACAGATGCAATAGCATTCTTTATCGATCAATTGAGATTCAGCGTTGCGTGGGGAACGTTCATTTATTTATTAATTTAAGCTCTCTTTAATTAATAGAAGAAATTAGTCCAAGAAAACAATTAATACATTTTAAGAGTGTATAGATCATTTAGTTATACTTTGCCATCCTCGAATACAGAGAGAGGAAATTTATAAATGAACTTTTAAACAAAAAAAAGGTCTTGTCATTGTGAGGAGCACATTCAATTATTGCGTGCCATTGGCACAATTACATCCATAAAAGGAATGATCTGGCCATTATTTAAAATTCTCATTAATTGGAATTCCATATTGTTAGTGTTGGGGACAGCAAGAGAACAGTATCGTTGCCATGGAAACAAAAGTGTTCTTTGACAACAACTGTAAATCGAAATGTACAATGACAGCGTTCTTAATTGGACGGTTACTGACAAAATGCACTTAAAACTTATCCAGTTAGTGAAACTGTGTAAAATTAAATAACTGCAGCAGCACACAACTTGGATATATTACAGAAGCTTACAGAAATAATAATAAACTATTTCATCGTTTTACTTAACATTCATTAAGTACTGTGCATTTAAACACCAATTTAACAAGCAATTTCCAAATGCATTAAAATGGCTTACATTTGGCGGGAAAAAGTACTGCTCGCCAAATCGCCTAGAGTGTTCGTCTCCTCGCGCTAAATGCAATATTTTATTTTTTTACACATTTTCTACTGGGATTCCGGAGCTATGAAGCGAATTTTATAATTTTCCGCTTATACATTCAGAGTACAGAAATCATTCAGTCATTCCTGACCGTAACGAAAGCAATGGGAGTGGAAATATAGTAGTTATTGTTTGGAGAGACTTTGTTATCGTCAGCAATATCTGCATTATAGAGCAAAAACCTGTCTGTGAATAACGTTGACGTCATATTGACAGTCGCAATACCTATCCAATAAAGACCAAGAAATTCTTATTTCAATTTGTTGTATATATTAAAATTTAAAAATAATTATGTTGTTTATATATTAACATTATTCTTCCTAATTGTATTTGCTTTTTATTTTGCAATGTATATTTTACCTTGTATTGTACCTAACGTATTGCCATATTGTTAATATTGAATTGTGATATTTTATAATTAAATTCTTGAATAAACAGACCGATATTGAAACGTCTGGCGGGATGTTAGTACTGCCGAACGCAAGCTTGGCTCTTCGCTAAATTTATTGTCTCGAATATTTGTCGTAAGTTAATAGCGTTCCTTTACATGTGGTTTATACTGTTGAGAATTTTACATTTCAGACCATATACGATCTCCAAAAAATTGTCTGAGTGAATTGTGTCAGGTCGTTGTTGCTCCAAAAAGATCAATTAGCAGACAATTGGCAACTTAAGATAAAGGTTCTGCAGTTGGAAATATTTCAACTTAGGAAATATTCAATAATAAAATTATAGTAACAGGGCAAAAAACGTTTTTTACAGTAAATAGCATTATATTTGGGTTTTATGTTATGAATGTAAATATTTCATCTCATGTACTAACAACAAGCACCAGATATTTATTCTAGTTATGTTGCTATTTAATACACTTGCTCTTTAATACAGTTTAGCATATTAAAACGTGCTGTGATTATAGATCGATCATACAAAACATTAAATTGAATTTTCGTTCGAATACAAATTTCTAAAAAAAAAAAATAATAATAATATTTTACAGTTTTTACTTTTTATGTGAATATAAATCCTCTCCCTTCTACGTTTATGTTTAAAATAAATAAATAATAGCTGATTAACTCTAAAATATGTCATAAGATTAGATGCATAAATAATGCATAAACGAGCAGAGACGACCGAGCTATGCTCGGTCAAAATTAGCTTTGAGTTCAAATATCATGACCCACGACCAAAATGACCCACTAATAAAATTTTCTCGAACATGTGACCAAGCCCAATTGTCTTCTCGTGCCCGAAACCCGTAGGATATAAAATTTAGTCAAAATAGTCCCATGATTTTCCCGTGCCTAAAAACCGCAGGATACAAAATTTAGTTCAAATTGTCTGATCGCCGTTTTTAAGATGACAATAACTTGACCCATAATGACCCATGACCAAAATGACCCACTAATCGAAATTTCTCGAACATGTGACCTAGCCCAATAGTGTTCTCGTCCCCGAAAACTGTAGGATACTAAATTTATTTCAAATCCTCTGAGCCGTTTTTAAGATAAAATAGCTTGACTCATAATGACCCATAACCAAAATGACCCACTAAACGAATTTTCTCGAACATGTGACCTAACCCAATGATTTTCTCGTTCCCGAAAACCATGAGGATGCAAAATTTAGTCTAAATAGTCTGAGCCGTTTTTAGATAAAATTAGCTTGACACGCGTTGACCCAAAAATGACGCAATAATTGAATTTTCTCGAACATGTGATAGCCCAATAGTCTTCTCGTGTCCGAAACTCGTAGGATACAAAATTTAATCAAAATCGTTTGAACCGTTTTTTTAGATATAATTAGCTTGACCCTGACCCATGGTGACCCAAAATGACCCACATCGAATTTTCTCGAACTTGTGACCTAGCCCAATAGTATGCAAAAATTTCGTCAAAATCATTAGAGACGTTTTTAAGAAAAAATTTCCATATATATATATATAACCACACACACAGAAAATTTGCTCGTATTAGAATATATGGTATAACAAGAGATATATTTAAAGATCAGCTAAATCCTTTTTATTTATACATACATGCGTGAGAAAATAACATTTTAAGACAGAATAGTCAAGATCGTGCGAGTTCGAATTTATTAGATTATATGCCTTTCTGAAAAGTAATCCAGTCCTAAAAGAGACTTTAATACTTTGAAATAGAAAATATAACAAAGTTAGTTCCGAAATGATGGTTGAACACACATAAAATATTTTACCTTGCTTTAAGAAAATATATTTTCTTTCGTTTTGAAAATTTCCAGCCATCGGTGTTAAAACGATCAAAAAAGAATTTAATGTTAAGAACAATACAATACTTTCAATAAAACGAAACAAATAGATTGTTAAAATATATTTTTTTATTCTACATTTTTGTGTAATGCTTCATAAATCAACAATTAAAGAAAATTTTATGAGGGAGCTTAATTTATTTTAGTGCAATGTAATAAACATTTTATTTAGTTTCATCATTTTATGTTACATTAGTTAAAAGTATGAGGTAAATTAATATTACTGCATCCGAAAACAAAGATGAGAACATTTACTGCTTCTGACGAAACGTACTTCAGTCTGAAACAATAACGAAAAATCATGCGTCAAGCATAGATTATGAAACACTTTCCAACATATTGAGAATACTGTAGTAAAACTTCACATTTTAATAAGATGAAAGATGATGCCTAAGTAAGCAATTTGGAAAACGCACAACATTTGAAAACCGAATTTCAGTAATTACTATCAAGAATCGGGGAAAGATTCGAGTTTTTTTGCGCAGCCCGGTATATGATCTATTGAATTGGTAGTACATAGTGTGCTAAAATTTAGTTCAGTTAGGAAACGCACAGCATAGATGAAAATTGCCTTTTAACAATTTCTGTTAATAAACGGAATGTACTCGAGTCCTTCTGTGCTGCGTTAAAAGAGTTAAATTTAAAAACTCGTACCACAACTGAAGACGCACTTCCAGCAATTATTGGTCACAGACTGTAGAACGTTTTTCGCTCCTGCACCCCCTGGGGATAGTGGCACCGACATAAAACGTAGCCTATGTTAGAGCAGGGATTGTCATCATCAATTTACCGCCATCACTTTTGAAATCGGTTCGTTAGTTCCAGAGATTATCTCCTACAAACAAACAAACAAAAAAAAAACGTTACTTCTTTATAATATTAGTATATAAAACGTATTAATCATCCCTTCAAGATGCCATATTTTTCTAAAAGTGATGCCACAGTCTGTTTCCGAATAAAAGGAGACCTTGAAGCGAGACTAGGAAGCGCAGGTTTGCCGGAACAATTCAGCGACACCAGAATGAAAATGAAATCGCCTTTTTGGTAAAACATCCAAATAATATATCTACAGACTCAAAAATCGATACACAGGGATAAAATAAATCGCAATTTCAAAATTTTCCATTCATAACTTTCGGAAATATTAGTTATTTTTAAATTTTCGAGCGATTTAATCTTGCAAAGCACCCTTTTTTAATAAAAGTTTGAACCGCGACAGGTGATTGCGATAATGAATCTACATAAAAATAGGGTACTAAGAGATTTTTTGGGGGACTCAAATTAACAGTTCAAATTAAGCTACGATTATAAAATTAACACAGTTCGGATCCTGTCTTGTATGTTTCCACATTACAAGTTTGTAAAAAACTAAGATTATCCGACACTTATAACTCAAGATAATAATTATTTTGCATTAATTTGATTTGCGGAAAAATATTTTATTTTAACACTAGCTGACCCGGTCGGCGTTGCCCGGTCCCGAGATAATTACAATCTCAGAGAAAGGCGTTAACCCCCTCCTTCCCGATACCCGCAAATGTAATGAATAATTTGTTCAATAGAACCACCGTCACCTACATTAACGCGATCATTAAAAAAAGAATTACATTTTTCTGATAATTAGAACATAACGAAGACGCTACGCTAAAATAACCGGCAGATGACACCCCTTCCCGACCTCAATTTCAAATCTATATCTTAATTAGTTACCTAAATTTTTGTTCATTAGTAAAAATTGGCAATTATTTCTTTTCATTTTCGCAAACTAAATGGAGGGATCGGCCCGAGAAACAGATCTCATTGTAGTTCAGTTTTTAATGAAAGCAGATCCCTGTCTGAACATTTCAAGGATCGTTTTCACTGGCGCCGGCAGATTTTTGGCAGTTTTTTGAATATATTAAAAAAAATTACAGACCGAATTTTTCAAAAATCACATAGTGAGATGCAGAATATTTTTTTACATATGCTCAGAAATTTTCAATTTGATATCTCAATTAGTTTTCTTAAAATTCGCTAATTAGTAAAATAATTTCGAATTCATTCATTTCCGTTTGCAAATCCAATGCACCTCTTCGTTTCTTTCGCCATTTTGATTCAAAAGATGTCATTTTAGAAGCGATGGTTAATGAGAATCTAATTAATATCTAGGCTTATTATCAAAATATTAAAATTCTGAGACTCAGGTATACTGGGAGAGGGTTTGGACTACCTAAATCTAAATTTACAGATTTCTAGGTGCGCTAAAAGCCATCGCAGACAGACACACACACACACACAGAGCGAAACTTTCTTTTATTAGTATGGATTTTTTTATTAATGAGCAGACAAGATGTATCTTATCTATATCTATACTATTATATAAAGAGGAAACGGTGACTGACTGACTGACTGACTGGGTGACTCATCAACGCCCAGCCAAAACTACTAAAGTCAGGGTCACGCAATTTGGACTGTAGATTGCTGTTATGGCTTAGGCAAGCAATAAGAAGGGATTTTTGAAAATTCCCCCCCCCTCGAAGGGGGTTAAAGGGAGGTTCGAATGTTTTAGGTCATTTCGCCATATCTCAGCAGCAGTTATAGGTAGGAGCTTGAAATTCCAGAAAACAAATCTACTAAAAAAATGATTAAACACCTATTTCAGCGATTTTAGAAATTCCCCCCAGAAGGGGGTTAAAGGGGGGTGGTCGAATGTTTTAGGTCATTTCGCCATATCTCAGCAGCAGTTACAGGTAGGAGTTTGAAATTCCAAAAAACAAATCTACTAAAAAATGATTAAACACCTATTTCAGCGATTTTAGAAATTCCACCCAGAAGGGGGTTAAAGGGGGTTAGTCGAATGTTTTAGGTCATTTTGCCATATCTCAGCAGCAGTTATAGGTAGGAGCTTGAAATTCCAGAAAACAAATCTACTAAAAAATGATTAAACACCTATATCAGCGATTTTAGAAATTCCACTCAGAAGGGGGTTAAAGGGGGATGGTCGAATGTTTTAGGTCATTTCGCCATATCTCAGCAGCAGTTATAGGTAGAAGCACGAAAATCAGGAAAACAAATCTACTAAAAAAATGATTAAACACATATTTCAGCAATTTTGGAAATTCCCCCCAGAAGGTGGTTAAATGGGGGGGGGGTCGAATTTTTTAGGTTATTTCGCCATATCTCAGCTTTTATGTAGGAGGGCCAAATTAATTAAAACAAATCTACTAAAAAATTGGTTAAACACGTATTTCGGCGATTTTGGAAACTCCTCCCAGAAGGTGGCTAAAGGGGTATTCAAAAGTTTCAAGTCATTTCGCCATATCTCAGCAGCGGATTTAGGTAGGAGCGGGAAATTAAGGAAAACACATCTACTAAAAAATGGATAAACACGCATTTCAGTGAGTTTAGAAATCCCCCCCCCCCGAAGGGTTTTAAAGGGGGTGGTTTCGAAAATTTTAGGACATTTCGCCATATCTCAGCAGCTGTTTTATTTATGTGCGCGAAATTCAGGAAAACAAATCTACTAAACAAATGATTAAACACGTATTTCAGTGAATTTAGAAATCCCCCCCTAGAAGGTGGTTAAAGGGGGATTCGAAAGTTTTAGGTCATTTCGCCATATCTCAGCAACAGTTTTAGGTTGGAGCGCGAAATTCAGGAAAACGAATGTAATAAAAAAATTACATTGTCTACCCGTGCAAAGCCGGGACGGGCCGCTAGACTTTTTAATAAAGAAAGATACAAAACAAGTAATAAAAAGTTGGAGTGGTGTTATTAGATGCTGTATAAAATTATTAAAATCTTTGATGTTTAATCGGAATGTTGTGCATCATTACTTAAAACAGGAAAAACATTAAAATTTTCTAAAAATCGAAAAAATGCACAAATAAGTTGTTTTATCAAAATCCTGTTTTTTGACAATGCGTATTGATTAAAGAAATGTTTGCTTCGAGGTTTTCTTGAACAAATTATTCGTTATATTTGCGGGTATGGGGTGGAGAGGAACGCCTTTTTACTGAATAATGCATTTATTGTACTTCACCGAGCGCTCCCTGGCGGCGGGTTTTTCATTAATTGAGAACTCTTATTAATAAAAATAATTGCATTGATCTGATTTAGACAAAGCAAATTCAATTTAAGAAATTTAACATTTTTAGCTTCACTTGTAGAGTTTTATAAATGTTATACAAATAATACCGGACATTTCAAATAACGATTTTCGTAAAAATTAAATTAAAAAAAATTCTGCTTATCCGACAATGCAGTTTTTGAAAAATTCGGCCGGTAATTTTTTTTAATTTTTGCAAAAAGGACCAACAATCTGCCGACACCTCTAAAAAAAATCCTAGAAAGTTTCAGACAGGGATCATTTAAAACTGAACTACAAAGAGGTATGTTTATCTGGCCGATCCCCCCATTTAGTTTGCAAAAATGAAAAGAATTAATTGCCAATTTTTACTAATGAACAAAAATTAAGATATATCTGACTGATATTTTAGCGTAGCGTCTTCGTTATGTTCTATTTATCACAAAAATACAATTATTTTTCTAATGATCGCATCAATGTAGTAGAAGATGGTTCTCTTGAACAAATTATTCATTATATTTGCGAGTATGTAGGAGGGAGGGGGCTAACGCCTTACTCTGATTTACACAAAACAATTTCCATTAAGAAATTTTAAAATTTTGGCTTCTAACATAGTGTTTTATAAATGTTATATAGAGAGAATACTGGAAATTTCAAATACCGATTTTCGTAAAAATTAAATTTAAGTTCCTAATAAAAGTACACAACCCGTATTCACTTGATGCATATGAAGAATCAAAGTAAGTGATTTCTTGTTGATCACTTGACCAAGTGCCTGGTGCACAATCTGCAAGGTTTTTCCTCTACTGTGCATTCTTAACTCTGGTTCTATGAACTGGATCTCAACGGGGTTTCGATTATTCGACTTGGTTTTCGATCGCGTTACAGATTTTATTTCCACCTTATACCGCCTTGGGGAGCATTATTTTCTCGATTTCTATGGGACCGATTTCAACGGGAATCGGTTCATTCAACTCCCTTGATACAACGGGTAGCTGTGTCGGATATTCGTATAGAACAAAATTGCGCCCCCGGCGATGGGACGTGAAACTAAAAGATTTTGTAACGCGTGCACAGCATGCCTACTATACAGTGTCGGAGGCAGCGGGGACACATGTCAGAGTTTCATTCGGAAGGTGGTTTTTTTTAAACACAGTGCGCCCCTGGCTGTCAAATGTGTAACTAAAAGATTTTGTGGCGCATGCGCAGCACGCCTACTATACCTTACCGCAGACAGCGAGTACACGTGTCAGAGGCTTGTTTAGATCAGAATGCGCCCCCTGTCGGCGGAAGGTGGAAATAAAGGACTTTCCGTAGCGTGCGCAGCACTTTTATATAAATAATTTCATACAAAATAGGGTTGAAGATATAAAATAATACAAACTTTATGTTTGTTTAATTTCATCACGGGATCGGGCAACGCGGAGCACGTCATCTAGTATTAAATAAAAATTTTATCAATGACTGCTTTAAAATGACGTAAAAGAAACATTTAAAAGATTTTGAAATGTTTGGACTCAAACCTGAGATCTTCAGCGTATTGTGATGTGTTTTAATATCTAAACAAATGGTTGCTACGATTTATTTCCTATTTCATTTTTATACTACAGAGCGTTAAGAAATTATAAGACCACTAACGAGTTGGTGCCCTTCTGAAAAAGAAGACACAATAAGCAAATTTTTAGCGTGTATATTTAAAATGGATCGTAGAACGTTTTCTGTTATAATTGCTACATTAAAATTTAAGTTACATTTTATTTAAATAATCTATTTTTTTAAACGTAAATAAGATGACTGTTAAGAAATTATAAAACCACCTGAGGAAATTAGCATATTATACGTCACATCAGAATCATTATAAAACGTACGCGTTTGTATATCGTGAAAGTATTCCCGAGAAGCAAAGGTGCAGGTTTAGATAGTGCTATTTACGATGTATTTGAAGATGCCGCGGGGTAAAGAGTTTATCTTCGACCGAAGTAAGAAAAATTTGATTTTATAAGGGTGCTGGTAAATATGAACGAAAATTGGTGAACGGTTCATATGAACGGTAAATATGAACGGTTAATGAAGCGTTCTAAAACTGCCATTCACAATGAAATAATTACAAAAAGGATTAAAATAAAATTAAACGATCTGGAAGAAAAAGGATTTCAACGGTTATCGTTTTTTTTCGGTTATCAACTCAAAAAGGTCTTTCAACTCGGAAAATTTCGAACCGTTTCAGCAAAAGAACCTCACACTTAACAGTTTGGAAGAGTCTGAAATCAAATAGTAATGCAAAATGTATGAAACTGTCGAAAAAAACAAGGATAATGAAACATCAAAAAGAAGAAAGACTGAAATGGGCTAAAAATGTCATCTCATGGGACAAGAAATTAAAACAAGTGATATTTTCAGATGAAAAAAAAATAATCTTGACGGTTTGGATGGTTATAAACACTATTGGCATGATTTGAGGAAGGAACCGAAACAATGCTTCAGTCGACAAATGGGAGGAGGATCAGTAATTGTTTGGCGAGCTTTTAGTCATGATGGATTATGCGATTTAACCCGAATTTCGGGACGTAGGAACTTTGCGCAATATCAGGCTATGTTACATGATCATTTGATACCGTTTGGACCTTCTTTAGGTGGTGCTAATTGGATGTTTTAGCAGGACAATGCTTCTTGCCATGTGTCTAAATCCGGCCAGCAATGGTTTAAAAAAGAAAAAAATCATGTTTTGTCATGGCCAAGTCGAAGTTCAGACTCAAACCCTATAGAAAATCTTTGGGGCGTATTAAGTGGCAAAGTTTACGCTAATAATAAACAGTTTTTATCTGCCAATGGACTAGAAGTAGGCATTGTAAAAGAATGGCATAATATTTCTAAATATATACCTAATCACCTGGTCACTTCTATGAAAAACAGAGTGTTTGAGGTTATAAAGAAAAATGAAGGGCGAATATCGTATTTATTTTTGTTTTTAGACAAGTGATCTTATAATTTGTTAACAATGTATTTTTCAATCATTGCTTATATTTTTGTAAACATACTTATTTATTGGATTATTCAAAATTATTGCAATCTAATTTTAATAAATATGTTGTATTTTGATATCTCATGTGTTTAAACTATAATTAGAACCTTTATTTACTTCATAATTTTTAAAATTCAAAGTGTTCTTATAATATCTTAACGAACTGTATAACTTTCTCATTAGTTATATGATTTAGTCAAGTGTTTTAATTATTTAAATGCAGCAGTAACATATTCTACGAATTATGTAAAATAGAGAATGTAACATGGCAACCATTTTCTTAGAGTCAGTTCTTTCTCTTTTTAAACAAAGCTTTATGACTGATGTCACTAGAAATTGATGTCATTTTTATCCAATGGTTTTAGATTTAGTTTTTATAAATAAAAATATAAGCTTTTACAATATCCATTTAAAAATAATCAGGCAATCCATTGCGGACTACCCGTGTTAAAGATGTCCTATATACTGTTCGTTAATACAACAAAGATAAAAATTGTTTTGAATTTAAAACACTAATAGAGTTTTGAATATTTAGTATGTTTTTTTGATTGCCCTACAACGAAAAATATTTTTGATATTTTCGTAATTCGGTTAATCGCGAAACTTTTTACTGTTTAGAGTTACCTTTATTATTATGTTCATTTCAGTGTTTAAGAGCATTAAATTAGTGATTTAATTTCGTTCGGCAATTTAGTTATGAAATATTACACGGAAATAAACAAATGCTGAACTATATACATTATTTTAAGAGCAAACGTGTTAATCTTTTGTAATTGGGTAAGATGCAGATTTAAATATATTCATGCTTGAAAATTACTTTAAAATCCATAAAAAATCAGTAAATTGAGTTACACTATTCAAACAAATAGCATTGAAAGTACTTTTTGCTTTGTTTTCGATGGTGTAAAAAGTGACAATGTGCGATGTTTAGAAGTTAAAAAAAATGCAGTAACAGGAAAATTTATTTACTCGCCCGTTGCCAGCGTCAAACATGGAAATGGTTTTCTTAATAATATAGGCAGATGGCATATGAAAAAAAAATTCGCGAAATGCTACGCCATTTGGATGATTCATTCTTCGTTGTCAACAATATCGTATATTTTCCTGTTACACGTGCCAGAAAAAACAAAAATTCTATTTTATAAAGCTAAGGATTTTTAATATGGTTGTCTCAAAGTTACGTCTGTTACTTCTGATTGTTTTTAACAATTTATCGGCTGGAAAGCGCAAAGCTCCGTCAATGGGATTGCTGTATTATTGCATTTTAATTTATTTCACCCGGACCCCATACTTAACACCTGCAAAGTCGGGTGGTTCTGCTATTGAACGATAAATGCTTTACATACCATGTTCTATAGGAAACATATTTTTCGTACACCTCAATAGCGTACCGAAATTTCATTTTGTTTCAAAAGGTGCAACATCACTAGAATACGCTGGAAATAATTTTCACTCGTAGGTCATTATGTAACCGAATTATTTTGTGTGAACCTGTAACTGAATGGCAAGTGCTGTGCACGCCATAGTCTACAGTAAATGTCTTGTAGTGCACTTCAATAAATATAAATTTAAATGTGTTTGAAATAGTGTAACATAACTGATATTCACTACAGACGATTTTCTCCATAGACCGAAATGTAACGGAATAATTTTCAGTGCTCCTGTAAATGAACTTTAAATGCTATACACTTCATTGTCAATATCGAACATGCTATGGTATTTATATGCCAATCCCAGTATATTTACACGAATTACAGAACAGATACATGGGCAGATTTACAGATAGACGGATAAACGGGAAGATCAATCGAATTCATTCAACTATGTTGGAATTGTTACAAAGGAAAATTTTTATTCAGCTACACAGCCTAAAATAGATGTGTTGTGTAATGTTTATTGAGGAAGCTCGAAAAACATAATTAGCTGCACCTCTTTCACTATGTTTACACATTAATTATTCAATGCAATATACCAATTAATTATTCAATGCAATTGTTTTGAATTTTTTTTGTTAAATTAAATATCGGAAATTAGGCTGTTCATTAATCAGACTAATAATTTTTAGTAAAAATTTATGAAGAAAATGGGAACACGATTTACAAATTATTTTGGATATTTTACAATATACTTCTTCATTGTTTGATATAATTCATGTCTTTATTTTAAAGTAAAAAGATGAAATATTGGGAAAATATTTTATACTTTAGTTTTCAACATTATACGTTTTCTCGCTTTATCAAATACTCGTATTTATTTCGCAGCAAAGAAGTAAATATTGATTTCTTTTACACAGAACCGCAATTTTCAACGGCAGGTAAAAAACATCCTAACAAATGTTATGTCAATATTACATCTTATGTATTGTATTTTGAACATATATCATTTATAAAAGGCGTATAATGTTTTTACATTTATAAAATATGTTTAAAAATAATAGGTTATATACGTTTAATGTTTGCATTGTTTTAATATTTCTCCGATATAAAACATTTTTTATTTAAAAAGTCGAAGAAACATTACAGTTTTATATTACTTTTAATTTATAAAGATTTTATTTGAAATGAATATATTGTTTTGCGTTATACGGGTTTTAGCAGTATTTAAATTAATTTTTACTAGTAGCAGATTTTTGTAAGAGAACCTTAATTTGTGCACTGATAACTTATAATGGGTGGATGCGTAGCTTAAAAAATATATGCTGTCTATTGAAAATTTTTCTTACTCCGTTAGCTTTTGATCGTCTGTAGTAATATAAAAATAATATCTATGGCTAGTAATGTGCACATAGCTATTCTACAAAGCTGCTGACGTGCCTTCCATACGGTAAATTTAAAAGTTTACTTGTCAACTTCAAAAAGTATACGAAAACCGGGGAAAATGTCAATAACAAAGTTGCAGAGCACCATCTATTTAGAACGAAATGGCACCTTGCGCATATGAATGACTTAGAATGATAAGCTTTCATTGTCCATTTGTTTCTTTGCGATTTTCAACACTTTTGTCTCAAAAGACGCATCTGAATGTACACTGTTAAAAATAACACTGTAAAATTACGGGCAGAGGCCGGCAGCAGAGATTCCAGTCATACCCCGTATAAAAAATCCATGCCCATCATTTTGTGCAGCCCGTAATTTACTTCCCTTAAAATAGGATATAATGCACTTTAAAACACAATAACACTTTACTTACTGTTCCGTAGCATGTAGCACGTTAGATAATCATAACAGAATCAAACTTTTGGTGGATTAAAAAATATGTTACGGTCGCGGTTAACTAACATTATTTTTCGAAACACGAGTGAAATGAAGGGTTACACCCTAGCGGAGGAAAATGTATGGGGTCGTACCGTATTTTTGCTAACAGGTGAGCTAGAACTGTAAGAATATGTGGATTGCCCTTAATTTTCTAAGTATCTAAGGGATAAAGCCGATTATTTAGTGGATCAGACCGTTTTTCATCCAATAAGGCTGTTGCCCGTGAAAATTGAAGGGCAAACGATCGTAAATTTACAATTTTTTCTGAGAGTGTAGATAATATCACTATTAAAAAATCGTAAACAACTATTCATTGACGACTACACAGTGAGCACTGGTCCTAAATGTGTCCACTGAAAACTACCTGTTTCATTTTGATGCATCCCTAACTATAATAAAGAAGGAAGTTTGTATGTGTGGGTCTGGATTATGTTCTGAAGAGACCACTGGACGCGAAGCTTGGCGGATAAAAAGTTCATCAGCTAATTGCAACTTCTGTATAGTAAATTTTGTCTTCTTTTCAATAAAACTTATTCTGGATTCGAACAGCGAATTGTAAATTTTTCGCAATTTGTTTTATGCGATTTTTAGAATTTTTTCATAAACGTCATTTATGTATTAGATTTCAGAAATTGGCAACGATAACTTATTTTATTTGTATGTCAAAACAAGAAAAAAAAACGCAATTTTCTTTGTGTTTCAACCGCGCCAGTTTGTTTCTTTTTCAAAAGTAACGATATTTCTTAAATCAATTGTCGTTGCTTTAATTTTAACGGGGGGGGGGGGGGGGGTAGTGTCCAGTCGTAATTTAATATCGCGTTAATGCTTTCATCAAAACTCACTCCTTCCCCTCTGCCTCGCAAATCAGAACTATTTTTATATTGGTCCAATTCAGACGAAACGTTTTCTAAAATTCTTCTCATGTTCACCAGGTACTAAATAAACTTCGATACCATTTTTTTCATCCTTTGGTTACCACTATTTCTGAACCCCTTTGGGGATTTATTTTTTTCTGGTTATATGGGCCTCATTTCAACAAGGATTGGTTCATTCAACTTAACGTTAACTAATTAAGATATAGATAAGTAAGTAAGATATAGATTTTGCGCCACCTGGCGGTAGAAATTAAAACTAAAACATATAGCAGCGCTTTAGCAGCACGCCTGTTATACGGTGCCGGTGTTTGTTCGGAAAGTGGTTTTTTTAGAACAGAATGCGCCCTCTGGTAATGGAAACTGGAACTAAAATATTTTGTAGCGCGTGCGCAGTACGTTTTCTATACGGTGCCGTAGGCTGCGGGGACACTTGTGGAAAATTTGTTTAGAACTGAATGCACCTATGACTATTTATATCAAAACCGTAAAGTAAAGTTTTCGATTTGATAATCCCAGACAACAAAATAGTCTCATTTTTACTCATTCTCGAGTATTAATAAAACTACATTGGAAGTATCGATTCGAAACTCACACTATGTACGTAGTTTATTTCTCGGATTCCAAAAATGCGAATTTTATGAAAATCGGACGATAACTTTTCTTAATTTTGGCGAAAAGCTGACCCGCTTTGAATCAAATGATCCAGACATTTGAGGGAGCTGTATTGAATATACTACCGCTTCGGGGTCCGTCTCTCTATGTAATTTTCGAAAAGACGAAAGGGTTACCAGAGGGACGGTCTCGTACAGCTAATTTTAGAGAGATTTCGTGTTTCGTATTATTTTTTTACTTGACCGGGTGAAGCCGGGCGGATCAGCTAGTAATATATATAGATAGTATTTAACATAACTTAATGCATTAAAAATTTGTTAAATTTGTGAAATTGTACAGGTTGTTTTAAAAAAAAGTATATGCAATTTACATAATGATAACGTTATAGATTAGAAAGAACCAGATCATCTTTTTTGAGCGCATGCACTAATATTGGAATACGACTTTTCAATGTCGGTGCCTTAAAATGCGATGGATATTTGAATTTGAAAGTTCTAATTGCCAACCGCATAGACAAATGATCCGTAAACCTCGTCCGAGTTACCCACGATTCTGAAAAGCGTTCTTTATCCTAGAATCCCCAGATACTAATATATTTTCGAAATTTAAAGGAGAATTTATCAAAACCAATAATTTTTTTGGTGCCACTGATATTCGGGAAGGATTCCGAGTAGTTACTTTTTGCAGTATATTAATATTTTTTCTCAAACCGGATTTTCGGTTTTTAGGAGGGTTTACATTCTTAATTAAACATTTTTAGCTGCATAACTGAATTTATTATGCACGCAAAAGTAACAAAATAATAATAGTTTTAATGTTAATGCTGTTTATTTATCATGTTTATTTGTGAAAGCCGTTTTTTTTAACTTTAAAATGTTCATTTGAGAATTCAAAGCATCCGAAACTTGTATATTACAGCTTGAGAAAACGGATTAATACATAATAAATAAAAAGAGAAAACTGCCCAGTTAAACTGAGGGCATTCAGCTCACAGGCTATTCACACTAATTGTATATTAAACTTCTATTTCAAAGAATTTGAAATAAGCACTCGAAAAATAAAGAAATTGACAATATATTTACGGGGGTAACATCCCCCGTTCCCCCCTTATCATTAACTAATGAACCCCACAAACTAATCAGGAAAGCGCCTTATCACAATTAACCTATATACAAAATTTGAAGAAAATCGGATAATTCTGCATGAAAAACTCATTCATCTAATTTAAGGGGGAGTTACTCCCCTTTCCCCCTTTATACTTAACCAATGAACCCCCAAAACTAATCAGAAAAGCGTCTTATCACACTGAACCTATATACAAAATTTGAAGAAAATCGGATAATTCTGCATGTAAAACCCATTTATCTAAATTAAGGGGGGGTTAGCCCCCCTTTCCCCCTCTGTACTTAACCAATGAACCCCCAAGACTAATCTGGGAAGCGCCTTAATCACAATGTATACCTATATACAAAATTTGAAGAAAATTCGATAATTCTGCATGAAAAACCCATTTATCTAAATTAAGGGGGGTTTGCCCGCTTTCCCTCTTTATACTTAACTAAAGTACCCCTAAAACTAATCAGGGAAGTGCCTTATCACAAGGAACCTATAACCAAATTTTAAAGCAAAACTGTTAGTTCTATCAAGCATTATCGCGTTACGTACATACATACGTACATACAGAACCGGCGAGCACATAAGCTCTCAGGCTTTGATAGCCTGTGAGCTAAAAACAATTCGGAAACGTTGTCGAAACACAGTGGCAGAAAATGAAAATATTTATTTATAAATGATTATTTAAATCTTGATAATATATTATTTTCTGGAATTACTAAAGATAAAGAACACTTTTTGGAATCGTGGGTAACTCGGAATATGTTATTTTCTACTTTTGTTTGTTGTTATATTATACTTTCCTAGATCAAGAAACATTTAAACATTTGTCTTTTTTAGGGTTTCGTTCATCTCACGGAACCCTATTCGTTCCGCTACGTTGTCAGTCCGTCACAGAGCCGGTTCTCAAAAACTATATAACTTACAGACATGAAATTTTGTATAGTTATAGCTGAATACCTACAATGAAGCTCAAAATAATAAAATTTTGAAAAAAAAAATCAAATCGTATTATTTTAATATAGAGAGATTAAAACCCAAAAAGCTAACAGCCTTTTCCTATTAAATTTAAACATTTTTCATTATGACAGTTGTCAACAATTAAAAATCCGCAATAAAATTCTTTCTACAATAATTAATTTTCTACTGAAATAATTCCATGTGAAAAATATAAATGAAATAAAAAAGTTTGACCAATTGAAAAAAAGATTAATATGACGTCATATAGGTAATAAAACGGAAATTTTCAAACATTTATCAATAATACAAGGAGTATGAGTATGTGTAAGTACAGAAAGCAGTTTAATGTGACGTCATTAGAGAATTAAAAAGAAAATTAATCTGACGTCATATTGGAAGTTTAACGGACAGTTTCAAATGTTTGAGAATAATACAAAGAGAGTATCAATATGCGTAATAGAGAAAACAAGTAGATATGACGTCAGCAAGTGATTATAACGTCATATGAGTTTGAGGAACGTATTGAATCATGATAAAAACCCGATTATGGAAATATTGGCATATTTTAACAGTTTGAAGGTCTCGATACAACATGTTTAATTTTGAAATTGGATTTTTTTTTTAATATCGCGTTTAGTCCACATGACAGATATTATTATAACAGAGTATAACAGCGGGATTATTTTCAAGAATGGAAAGCGTGGAAAATTTTTATTTGTAAGAAAAAGTAATTATCAGCATTACAATGTTTAAATTTTTAGTAAACGGAATTTTTCCAAATTCGTATTAAATTCATTATACACAACACTATTCTGACGAATTTTTTGTTGGAATAATAACAAATAATGAAGATTAATTCTTAAATTATACCGCATCCTCTTAAACAGAATAAGTAACCAAAAAAATATAATACATATGATAAAATGACATGTCACTTTTATTTCCCTTTATCCATGTTAGATAAAAAGAAATTGATTGTAACCTGAGGATTTTCTCTCTTCTTTTTCCCCTCTGAGAAATGCGTTTAATCGTATTTTATTTTTATAGGCATTGACATAAGGGGTATTTGCCAGAATAATTCTATTTGAACTGAATAATAAGCTCATGTGTTTATAAGTTAATGTGATGTCATGACAAAAAAATGCCTTTATTGTTTATGTTATAAAATATATCTAAACAGTGTTATTATAAATTAAAACAACATAAATGTCCAAAAAGCATATGCAAAAGCATTTCATAAAATATTTTACTGAAGGTGTTTATGAAATTGTACGTTTACGTTTTTTGGACATTTATGTTGTTTTAATTTGTAGTTATAGTAGTTGAATATAGATTCAAAGAGTATGTTATATCATAGCTCAAGTTTTTAATTAATAAGTGTTATTATATTTTTTATGATCAATCATTTCAGTCATGTCATTTTTTAACACATTCCAACATAGTGTTTATGACTTCGATGTGTTTGTCTGTCTATCCGTGCTCTAATTCTCGTAAATATACTCGCATTCCCCTGCACTTTTTTTTGTACGTCGTTACCGTTTATCCAATATCACTTTTGAAAATGAAGTGTGTACTTTTATAGTTATTTTACAAAGGCAGTCGAAAGTATTCCGTTACATTACCGTCAATGGGAAAAAAACATTTCAAGTGCATTTTAATGATGCTACACCATTTCAAACATAATGAAATTGATATGTATTTATGAAGTGCACGAAAGCATGCATTCTGTAGAATATGAGGTGCAAAGAATTTATTATTCTATTGCAGGCCCCCGCAAAACTCTTCCGTTACATAATGTTCTTTTGGGAAAAAACAATTCGCAGAGTAACTGCATGTAACACTATTTTTGCGTAGTAGAGTTTGCATGTAACACTAGAGTTTGCATTTAACACTATTTAAAATATAATTACATTATATTATTGAGGTTTACTACAAGACACTTGCTGTCGAATATGATGTGCACAGCATTCATCTTTCATTTACAGGGACACACAAAAGATTTCGGGTACAGTAATGCATATGAAGTACTGTCTATTAGCGATAATTGTCGGAAATACGTTTTTAGTTGCGGTATGCGTTTTTAAGGTATCCTCATACTTTTAAACGACATTTTCAATAAAAATATCTATTTTTCATTTTTGCAATAATATTAAGATCCGATCTTTTATCTATCGAATTCTGCTTTAATTGTGTCTGTATCAGAATTAGAACCCGAGTTACAGCCGTTTAAAGTTACATCTGTCACAGCTTGCTGAAGAATTTTACAACCGGAAATATCGTTCTGCGAACCGGAAGTAAGCTGAAATGTATGCTTACATTCTTCTTTTTCTAGATTTAGCATTTAATTTATATTATATGTCCAAGGAAATACATGGAGTATATAATGAAACATTTAAAGAATAATAATTATTTTTATAGCAAGAAACGCGTTTAAAAGTTATTTTTAGCTTTTTTCTCAAAATGAAGTTTTTTAGATTTTTACTGTACGCAAAAAATTCTGGTTTTCAAATGTGTTATGCATTTTCTAAATGTCTGCATCTTATTTATCCTATTAACCCCTTGAAGGACGCCAGTATATTATATATACCACTCAATTTTAATCCCAAAATGCCACAATGTCACCAGGATTTTATTATCAAATTTTGCATTTATAAGGTACATGAAGGAAAGCTTTTACTTATTTTAAAATAAATTCGTTTGTGAATCTTGGTGTCAATCAATCATTTCAATATTTTAGCCCCAAGAGTACTTTACCCCTGAAGGGGTTAAACAGTGAAGGTTTGTAAATGTATTCTGGAAGTGTTGGAAAGTGTTTCATAATCCGTATTTGATACATGCTTTTTCTTCCTTGTTAACTGATACATGTACTTTTTACATGCAGTAAAATAAAGACAAAGATTTTTTTTTTCATTTTTAATTTAAATAACATTGAATTTAGAATTTGTATCAAGGGTTTGCATCTTTAGAATCTTATAAACATCAGTATATTGATTTTTTTTTTATGTGTTACATAATTAAAATTTAAAAAGTAGTTTCCCCATGGAGTATTAGAATATTTAAAATTTATTCCAGGAGCATATTCAGTACAGGCGAAATATCTGTAAGTGAATCAATGTATATGCGTCATAACATGTAGACAATATATTTGTTTCAAATAACAAATGTAATATATTTTTAATTTAATATAAGCTTACTGAATGAAATGTTGAACAATACACACTAATTTTGAATATAATATTTGTGTTTCATTAAGAAAAAAAATATTTCAAATGAAATGTTGTTCTTTTTGTATACTTACATTCATATTCAATACCAGAGCTATTGAAACTTATATTTCATTATTGTTCATTTTTCAGGTTTTGCAAAAGACTTTGATTATCCCTGCCATTTATTTAAAAGAAAGTAAAATAATGTTGAATAGGATTTTCAAATATCTATATATTTAAAACGCTAAGCTTTTTCTTTCGACAATTCGTGAGAACAAACTACTGCATCAAATTACATCATTATTTTTTTTAATGAAAGATATTTGGACACAGATTTGTTATCGTGCATTCGTTTGTTCCAAAATTTAATTAATTAGCCATAATTTTCAATTAATCTTTTACTTCTGCTAATGACGTCATAATCTGATAACGCCCACTCTTGCGAAGCATAGACTTTATTCTCTAACTCTGTGGTTGCGACGATAAAAAATAAATATTAAAAGCACGCGGCTTTTAGGCAGAATTTTTTAATTTGCAAGTTAAATTTCGGTAAAAATATTTATCCGCGTGTTTTATAAGCTAATAAAAATTCATTTTTATTGTAACGTCACGGGAATATTGTCCATTGGGTTTATTTTATCATTATAACTTTGTTGATGCCATGTTTTCATTACAAATAAATACAAAGTATATTTTTATTTGTACGCATGGTGTTTAAGCATTAAAGTAACGTATTAAAGTACGTGTGAAAATTTACGCCGGTGAAAATGACGTTATGCTTATCTTGAAATGCATTTTAACATTGATAAAACTAAAGAGAAAAATGTATATGATTGTGTCAACATGACGTAATTTTAACTGATTTTTCCATTCATAGTTGTAAAGATTAGAATTGGAGCCGTCATTGATTTCTTCATCTTGATTGCATACCTCGATTACATGTTACCAATTACTTTTTTTTTAAATTATAGGTTAGAAAATTTCCTTTTTTAATTAAAAAAAATCACAAAAGTAAAGGATTTCAGGAAATTTAAAATAATTAAAAATAGTGTTATGATAGAAAAAATCTTGAAATAATAATTGTATATTTAGGTAGAATAAGCAATGTAAGACTGATATTTCATAGGAATTATTTTGGTAGGTTTATTATAAGTTCATTTAATAGTTCCTTATTAGCGCAAAGTCCTTTTTTCGATCACTGTGAATTTCTCTTTAGATGACAAAAATGGTTTTCTTTATTTGGACGCCAGCCAAAATACAGTGACAATTTTCAGAAATGTACAAAGGTTGTGACAACAAACGGCGCTATCGCTTTAGCTTTCATCGTGCTTACATCATTTCTAAATACTACAAATTTCTATGTTTTACTACATTTTACTACATTTTACAATTTCAATTCTTACATCATCAATTAGAAAAAAAAATTAGCTTTCAATTGAAATTTATTTGAAAACTGCCGCTTAATTTAGCGACTTTTTAAATAATTTTCAAGCATGAAAAGTTTTTCAATTCTATCTTATCAATGACCACCAGTTTGCTTCAATAATGTAAAATAGCCCCTGGGAAAGTTGCCACAGTTGAAAAGAGATTTCCCTAACCATAAATAAAAAGTAAATAATAATAGTAATAATAATAAAAACAGTGATAAATAATAAGACCAGATTATCCATAAGATAGAGCATTTTGGCGCTGAACAAAAATCTGTCAAAAAAAAAAAAAAAAAAAAAAAAAAAACTATTTTCAGTTTATGTTGAAGATAAAATTTATATGTTGAATCCGTTGATGTATATGTTCCATCAAATATCAGAATATGCTAGGAATTGTATTTTTTTATTTATTTACATTTGCCAACTGTATAAGAGGGAAAATATCCCGACTGTGATGGAAAAGGGATAATCATCCTGATTATGTCAAGGAACCGAAGAAACCATACAAATAAATTACACTTGAAAACATTAAAAATCTCCTTCATCTGCAAATTGATTTATTATTGTAAAATAAATTCTCCATCTTTACATACAAATTGATTAGCTTAAAACAATGGATGCGTTATAGAAGATATGAATTTGAAACGAACAATGATTAAAAAGTACATCTTAAAACTTTTAATTTAAACATTTTAAAACCTTTTTTTACGTCGAATTTCGACGTTGCTTTTGGGCAGATGCAATGCACATACGCATAGGAGCTCATTCGGTTGCATTATCATAGGTGGGGGAGGACGAGATGTGTGTTTTATTTACTATGTTCTTTTACTTATGTGAGATGAACGTTGGAATATACTATTTGTATGATACTTCATAGATATATGAAATTTTCTTTCATGCCGTGGGGAATAGGGCGGTAATGTCAAACTGATTTGCATTACACAGTTGTTTACCGATTGTTTGTTTGGAGTTTGCTTTGCATCGGAAATAGTGCTGTATTTCACTGAGGAAAAAACTTTTAAATAAAATATTTGAAAGACTGTTTCATACGCACCCCCTTCTTAAATAATAATGAAGCTTATTTTACTGATATTGTTACAGTATTTTCTTCCGTCAAGTTTTGACGGGTTCCATCTAGTTTTAGTTTAAATTATTAGTACCGATAAATTTTATTTTAATGCTTTTCATCATATATCTTTCATACAGATGAATTTAGTTATAAAAATTACGTTCGCAAGTGTGTTTTCGATAACAATAACATTTTATTAATTTTAGAATTTAATCATAAATTAATGCATTAATTGAAGGCATTATACCTGTAGCCCGCCACAGGTGATAAATCGCCAAATATTTCCTGTAATTCGTACAATTGTAATACAAGTTAAAAGAACAATGGATTTAATTATACGCCAATAAACGCCTGCAAAAATATGCCAAAAAGCTGTAAAACTACAAAAAGAAAACCTTTTAAAAGCTAAAATGTAGAAAATAATTTATAAATAAAAAATTAAGGGTGTAAAAAAATACGATTTTGTTAATTAATAGTCTCATATTTACTAATTTGCGATTATACGTTAAGAAATCTATTTAGAAATCCCAAACATATAGTTTATAAGATGTTTATTTTTTATTCGTCCCTCTTGCCCTACCGTAAAAAAGAAACCTATAACAAAATATACATTTTTTAATAAATGCTCTTGCTTGTGCTTTCTACGAAGCTTAATAAAAGTACTGTATTTTTCATAACCGTGTTCGATACTCAAGCCAAAGTAATGTATTGTAACTATTTTTTTAAAGAAAACACCATTCCTTGCAGTAAAAATATTAAGCATTGTTTTCAAGATGAACACTGAATGCTTATAAAAGAGGTATTTTTTAATTACTAGGGGCTCTGCTCCCAACGAATTATGCTCGCCAACTCCCGTTCTGACATTGCAAACTTTAAAAATACTCTGATTCGATCCACTCTAAAACGATTACGGAAGACTGAATTATCATTAAACGATCAGAGGCGATCTGCTATAATCGGAATTCCATTCATTTCACTTTGACAGAGAAATTTCAACGCCGAATCAACTACTGTCGAAACAGCTGCAAAAACTTGTTTTCATGATTGATTAAATAAGATCAATTAAGCATTTGAAAATCAACTTGTGTAAAATGCTTAAGTAAACAATGTAGCTGCATCTGGGAATTTTATAACGGTGCTATAAAAGATTGGGTACATCTCCATTATCCCGTCAGCCAAAATATATAATTTAACGCCGGAAATGCATGACTTACGCGTCGCTATAAATTGACATCAGATGCGTTACACGTGTTCGTTATGTCATCGATTGATTTTTAATTCAACGTTTATATGTATGTTTAATGATATTTAAACAATTTATTAGTCTTTTCGTTAATTTAAATGTAATTATTAAACGTAAAAATACCGTTTTTAATTGAAGGGGAAAATAATCATTTACGCTTCTTTAAAATTTGAAATATTAAGTAAAAGATTTTTTAGAAATAAATTGATCTCTCGTGTAAATATATTTTTTTAATTGGAACTGTTTGGAAATTTTGTTATTTGAGCATTTTAAGTATGACGGAAGTTTCCCCACTTAATGCTTTGAAACACAGAGTTCAGAGTTTGAACGCGCAACAATTTAATTATTTCTCTTTTTAATATTCACACGCAAGTATATTTTTTACTATGTCATTTTGTATATTTACTGCTTTTAACACGTGATCATTTAATTATTATTTTAAAGTTTTATTTCTGTTTTTAATAGCCACGTGTGCATGCATTTTTTTTAATTGAAAGGGAATATTATTGTGTACGCTATTTTACGAATTGGCAACAATTCAAATAATTGTCTTTTTGAAATCTATACTAATAAAATAAAGTTTCGCTCCGTGTGTGTGTGTCTGTCTGTTTATATGTCTGTGTGACTGTTGGCGATAGCTAGGAAAATCTAGCCAACCTAGAAGCTTGAAAATTTAGATTTAGGTAGTCCAAAACCTGTCCTGGTGCACCTGAGAATCAGAATTTTATTATTTTGTAATTAGCCTAGATATTAATTAGAATTTCACTAAACATCGCATCGAAAATGCCATCTTTTTTGTCAAAATGGCTAACGAAAAGCACTCCGGTTCTCGATTTGCAAGCGAAAATGAACGAATTCTAAATTCATTTACTAATTAGCGAATCTTAAAAAAACTAATTAAGATATCGATTTCAAAATTTATGAGCATATGTAAAAGAATTTTCTGCATCTGTGAATGCAATTTTTGAAAAATTCGGCCAAAATTTTTTCTCAACTTTTGCAAAAATCTGACGGCGCTAGTAAAAAAAAAATCCGGAGGCCTTCAGACAGGGATCAGCCTTCATTAAAAACTGAACTACAAAGATATCTGTTTCTCTTGCCGATCCCTTCATTTAGTTTGCGAAAATGAAAGGAAATAATTGCCAATTTTTACTAACTAACAAAAATTAAGATAACTAATTAAGATATAGATTTGAATTTGAGGATGGAGAGACGTGCCATCTGGCGGCTATTTTAGTGTAGCGTATTCGTTATGTTCTAATTACAAGAAAAATATAATTATTTTTTTAATGATGGCGTTAATGTCGGGGAAGGTGGTTTTCTTGAACAAATTATTCTTTATATTTGGGGTATGGGGAGGAAGGGGGTTAACGCCTTGCTCTGATTTACACAAAACAAATTCCATTGAAGAAATTTAATATTTTTAGCTGCTCCCGTAGCGTTTTATAAATGTTTATAAAAAATAACGGAAATTACAAATGACAGTTTTCGTAAAAATTATATTTATGTTCCTAATAAAAGTACGCAACCCGTATTTTCTAGATCGTATACTAATAATCAAAGTAAATGATTTGTTGTTGAATACAACGCGTACCCATGTCGGATGCTCGCATCGAACAAATAGCAATCTCTGACGGTGGAAAGTGGAATTAAAGGATTTTCCAGCGCGTTGACAGCACGCCTGCTGTACGGTGCCGGAGGCAGCTTAGATACGTGTCAGAGTTTCGTTAGAAAGGTGGTTTGTTTGTAACAGAGTGCGCCCATGACGGTGGAAGATGGAACTAAAAGATTTTGTAGTGTGTGCGCTGCAAGCATACTATAAGGTTCCGTAGGTGGCCGGAACACGTATCAGAGTTTCGTTTGAAAGGTGGTTTGTTAGTAACAGAGTGCGCCCCATGACGGTGGAAGATGGAACTAAAAGATTTTGTAGTGTGTGCGCTGCAAGCGTACTATAGGGTTCCGTAGGTGGCCGGAACACGTGTCATAGGTTCGTTTATATCAGAATGCATAGCCTGAAAGTGAAGGCTGAAGTGAAAATAAATGATTTACCTCGCATGCGCAGCACTCTTAAATAAATAATTTCATAATAAATCTGGTTAAAGATATAAAATCATACAAACTGTAGGTTTGTTTAATTTTATTACGGGCCTGGGCAACGTCGGGCGGGTCAGCAAGTGGGAAATAAATCTCCATCAACTTAATCGAGATTTGAATAAAAAACTGGAATAATGCCTCAAAAAATTAGTAAAAAAAATTTCCACTTTGCACATCGCAAGCTCATTAACTATATTATTTTAAATTATGGTTAAATTGCTATACATAGTTTTCGTTCCTATAGAACTTTTTAAGAGAACTATTTCGACAGAATGTCATATTGAATATTTCTTAAAATATTTCGTCGATTTCAAATCTGTCTGTTTCAGCGTGTGTATCGGACATTTCTCAATAAAACTACCATTTTTCATATTTTTATATGAAATAGTGTTCTGAATATCAGCCCAGAAAGACACCATGGCACAAAAGCTTCATTGGCAGCGGCGATTTTTTTTTTTTATTATTTTTTTTTTAAATATAGAGAGATTTTTACTTGTACACACAGAAAAAAAATTGCTGTAAAATTACGGGCAGTGGCCGGCAGCAGAGATTACAGTCATACCCCGTAAAAAAAAAAAAAAAAAAAAAAAAAAAAAAAAAAAAATCCATGCCCATCATTTTGTGCAGCCCGTAATTTTACGGGGCAAAGTAATACAGCATTATAATGCACAGGATATAATGCACTTTACAACACAATAACACTTTACTTACTGGTCCGTAGCTTGTAGCACGTTAGATAATCATCACAGAATCCCTGTTTTGGCGGGTTAAAATTTCCGAAACACGAGTAAAATGAAGGGTTACACCCTAGCGGAGGACAATGTATGGGGTATTTTTGCTAACATATGGGCTAGAACTGTAAGAATATGTGGATTGCTCTTAATTTTCTAAGTATCTAAGGGATAAGGTCGCTTATTTAGTGTATCAGACCGTTTTTCATCAAATAAGGCTGTTGCCCGTGAAAATTGAAGGGCAGACGCTCATAAATTTACAGTTTTTTCTGAGAGTGTACTAGGAAGCTCTGTCCCCTACGAGCTACGCTCGTTAACCTCTGTTCTGACACCACAAACGAATTTGATCAACTCTAAAACGATTATTTAAGATTGAATTATAATTAAACGACCAGTGGCGAACTGCTCTAATCGGGTTTCCATTCATTTTCCTTTGACTAACGGATTTTAAGGCCGAATAAACTTCAGTAGAAAGAGATAACAACTGTTTTCGTGATTGATTAAATAAGATCAATTAAACATTTGAAAATCAACTTGTGTAAAATGGTTAAGTAGACAATCTCACTGCATCGGGAATTTTATAACGATGCCATAGATAATTGGGTACATCTCCATTATCCCGTCGACTACTTTCTATAAAAGAACAGAACTGTCGCCAAAATATAGGATTTAATGCAAAAAGTGAATGACCGAGGCGTGACATCAGATGTGTTACACGTGATAGTTATGTTATACAGTGATTTTTTTTTCAAAGTTTATCTATTTTTTACTTCCTTCTACCTTTACAAGAAGAAAGTATTGAATTTAGGAAAATTTTCGACTTCCGGTTTTCGACGGATTTGTACTTTTTAGAAGGTCCTGAACATGATTTGACTGTTTTAAGAAAATGTCTGTCTGTCTGTATGTGTGTGACAAAAATTTTTTGGGCGCTCTATCTCAAGAACTAATGTTCGAAATTTAATAAAACTTTATATTCAATTAGTCCCTGATATAAGTTGGTGCTGATTAGTTTTTGGTGAAATTCGCGCGACAGGTGGCGCTGCTATGCTGAATTTTTCGCGATTTCCGCAATAGCTCTATCTCAAGGATTAATGCACTTATTTTCATCAAACTTCAGATTCCGTTAGAACTTGACATAAATAGACGCTGATTATGTTTTGGTGATGATATCCCAACAGGTGGTGCTGCTATACCGCTTTTTTCAAGATTTTTACGATAGCTATATCTCAATAACTAATGCACGGAATTTCATCAAACTTCAAATTCTGTTAGATTTTGACATAAATAGATGCTGCTTACGTTTTGGTGTATAAAGCCCAACAAGTGGCACTGCTAGGCTACTTTTTCATTATTATCACGATAACTATATCTCAAGAACTAATGCACGGATTTTCATAAAAATTCAGATTCAGTTAGATGTTGACATAAGTTGTTGTTGATTAGGTTTTGGTCTAAATCTCCCAACAAGTGGCGCGGCTATGCTGTATTTTGGAGGATTTACATGATTTTAGCAATAGTCATATATCAAGAACTAATGCACGGAATTCAATAAAACTTTAGATTCGGTTAGACCTTGATATAAATTGGGGCTGATTCTTTATAGTGTATGCGAAACCTGTGTGAGATAGAAGAAAGTTTTTGAATTGTCACATCCGACTAGTTTAATGATATTTTAACAATTTATTAGTTAATGCATTAATTCTAACGTAATTATTAAACATAATATAGTTTTCAATTGAAGGGAAATATTATTCATTTTATTATTACTCTTTTAAAATTTGCAATAATAGGTTAAAGATTTTGTCAAAATAAATTAATGCCTCGTGTAAATATATTTTTAAATTGAAACTGTGTGGAAAAATTGTGTTTGGAAACTGTTTGGAAATCTTCATCAAAATAATGAAAATTTTGAATACAAAATTGAAATATAACCTGAAAAAATGTTTCAAATGAAAAAAATAATGGAAGTCTGCACACCCCAAGCTTGTCACCTATATCTTTTTTAATTGTGGTTAAATTCCTATGCATAGTTTTCATTCCTATAAACCTTTTTTTAAGAAAACTATTTTGACGTACTTTAATGGTAAATATCTCTTAAAATATTTCTTCGATTTAAAAACTGCCTTTTTCAGCGTGTTTATGGAACATTTTTCTATAAAATTACCAATTTCCATACTTTTATATGCAATAGTTTTCTGAATGTTAGCCCAGAAAAACCTCAATGCACAAAAAATGCATTGACAGCGGCTGCGGCCACTTTTTTTTATATATATAAAGATATATTTATTTTCATCTTTATCTCGATAATTTTCTTTCTTCGGTTCTAACTGGCTAATGCAATTCTTATCTTTCAGCTCTATTCTTACTCCTAAAACCGATTTTAAACACATCGGTCTCATTTAAGAAGAAATTTAAAATTATGTATTTCCTCTTTTGGCTTTATGTTCCTTATACATTATTCAGTATTGTTCTTTTACACATAAGCTCGGCTACATAATAAACAGCGTTTTAAAATGTTTTGTGAATATAAAAATGAAATAAAGTTTTGTGTAGTAAGATGTCAGAGTTTTTCATTTCATTTTTCAGAATGTTTCTTGATAGTTTTCCCTTTGATTTTCATTTTAACAATATTAAGAACACTATATTAACCAGTCGGATGTGTCAATCCCAAAACTTTCTTCTATCTCACACAGGTTTCGCATATACTAAAAATGAATCAGCACCAATTTATATCAATATCTAACTGAAGCTCAAGTTTTATTAAATTCCGTGCATTATTTCTTGAGATATGAATATCGCTAAAATCGTGTAAATCATTCAAAATGCTGCATAGCAGCGCCACCTGCTGGGTGATTTTTACCAAAAACTAATCAGCACCAATTTATATCAGAGACTAACTGAATCTAAAGTTTTATTAAATTCCGAGCATTAGTTCTTGAGATAGAGCTATTGCGGAAATCGCGAACAATGCTGCATAGCAGCGCCACCTGCCGGTCGATTTTTACCCAAAACTAATCAGCACCAATTTATATCAGGGACTAACTGAATCTAAAGTTTTATTAAATTCCTAATATTAGTTCTTGAGATAGAGCTATTGCGGATATCGCGAAAAATGCTGCTTAGCAGCGCCACCTGCCGGACGATTTTTACCAAAATCTAATCAGCACCAATCTATATCAGGGACTAACTGAATCTAAAGTTTTATTAAATTCCGAGCATCAGTTCTTGAGATAGAGCTATTGCGGAAATCGTGAAAAATGCTGCATAGCAGGGCCACCTGCCGGGCGATTTTTACCAAAAACTAATCAGCACCAATTTATATTAGGGACTAACTGAATTTAAAGTTTTATTAAATTCCGAGCATTAGTTCTTGAGATAGAGCGCCCACAAAATTTTTGTCACATACATACAGACAGACAGACAGACAGACAGACAGAGTCACAGACAGACATTTTCTAAAAATAGTCAAATCGTGTTCAGGAACTTCTAAAACGTATAAATCCGTCGAAAACCGGAAGTCGAAAATTTTCATGAACCCAATACTTTCTTCTTGTAAAGATAGAAGAAAGTAAAAAAAGGGAAAGTTTCAACTTGACAAACACTTCGATGTATTGCACGCAACTTTGACGTACTGTATACGTCAAAGTCGGCAACAAGTAAAAGTCGTAAAAGATATGTTCTAGTAATGCCTATTATCTAGTACTTTTTATGAAAATTAACAGGTTCTATAATAAATGAGAGACATATGTTTCGATGTACAAAATATGCGTAAAGGCGACAATTATTAAAATAGGGGTAAGTAGTGTAAAACCAGGTACCTAACAGTTTTCGTCTGTAGACAAAAATCTAGAAGGATAGAAAAATCGAAACACCTCACAAAAATTTTTGGGGACATCCGTGCTAGTGAAAAAACACACCTGTTACCACAGGAAAATCCTTCTCTACTTGGGACAGGCCGTTTTCTAAGACCATCTGAAACTTATCCGAATTTTGGTGGTAGGGTAAAAGCATGTACTAACCAGAAATATATTTTTTACATTTCCAGTAACAAAGACCTTTAGTATAATAGATTGTGAATCAAACTGTAATATTTATTATATATATATACAATTTTTAAGTTTTGTAAGTTTTTCTTTTCAGATTTTCAAACAATTGTTAATGTCGTCATGTAATGGCTTTCTCAGCTTTTACTTCACGTATCCGCTGTACTTCTCATGTGCCTTCTCTTTGCAGACTGAACAATGTATCTATCCTTCACCACCTGCTGAATGAAGAAACAATTCATTGCAGAATTCAATGTAAGTCCCCGGGTACTCGGTTATACCCCAACAGACGACCAAAAATCAACATGGTCATTTTCCTGGATAACTGAACATACACATTTTTACTTGGCATCAAAATATTGTGTGAAAGCTATAGAAAACATTGGTTTACCAATCTAATTCGATCCGTCAGGCTGGATTTAGTTGAAAAGCAGAAAAGACGGCGAAAAATTAAAACTTTTGAGATGAATTTATTTACAATAGCACTGCACGGACACAGAGATTAAATCACTTGAAAAGCCTATGACACACTGCTAGGCACACTACAAGTTAGGCGACGCTAAGGGATGTAGTTAAACCGTGGCTGTCCATAGGGCAGCACTCATGAGCGTGAACGAGGATACCCGGTTTGACACGCCTAACCGGTTTTTCCCTGCTCTCCCTATAAACTTTTCCCCATTATTGTAAGTATTGCAAAAAATTAGTTTATACTGAAAGATAATCATTTTAAACTGTTCAACAAACCATGCATTTTTTATAAGAAATGTATCATATACAGGCCCGTATTTTGGCTATGTGACGGCCCTGTGCCATCAGTCACTTTACGCCCTCCCCACCCCCCACACACACGCACTAGAGGTGAGTTGGCGCTCTCTTTTCGGAGCTCGAGCCCAACGGTTTTAAATCCGAACCCGAAACATTTTGTGTCATCAGAGACAGAGCCCGCCCGAACCCAAAACCGAAAGTATGCAATAGAATAAGAAAACATTTAAAAGTTCTTTTTAAAAATGACATCTCATTTTTGAACATTTTAAAAATAACTGTTATTTTAAGAACATAACTTTTTTGGGGGGAAATTTGCATTGGATCTTTTCAAAAGAAAAGTTTGGTATGAAATAAAATGTTCTTCCTTAAAAATATTCTCATTTTTTTCTTCCCCCAAAAGCAAATTTGATGGGCAAATATAGCGATCTGCGTTTTACGAATAAATGCACAATATTTGCAGAAGTTACTATTAATATTCTGAAGAATCGAACAATGCTTTCCTATTACCTATAAAAGGTATACATCTTCATTTATAATAGATTTCTTTCTCAAAACAATGTTACGTGATTCTTGTGTCACTAAAAATCAAGTTAAATTAAAAACGCTGTAATTGACATCGTTATCTGAATAATCCGATGCTTTTATAGGAAAAGAGGAAAAGGAAGCACTGCTCGATTGCTTTTATTCCGAATAACAATGTATGTTAATTATATCAACTTATGAATGAAAGTGACTTCTAAAATAGAGCAGAACCGCAGCATAGAGTTCATGATAAAAAAAAAAAAAAAGATATAATAATCACTAATGTTCTTTTCATATGTAGAGCGATAATGGTTTGACGACAATAGAAGGTTAAAAATTTTAAAACATTAAGTTCATATGGTTGACTATAAACAAAACAAAATGTTCATTTCACGTTACATCTCTAAAATAATAAAATAAATAAACGTTCCAATTAAAGCATTTACTACTGTCACAAACAAATAACAAACATCACATTATTCCCGCTCTTCCTATTGACGTCAATATGTCGACGAAATCGATGTCAGACATAGATAAATCTGCAAATATGACAAATTTTCTTTTAAACAGCATAGGCGCTATAAAAGAAAAACAAGATTTCTGTTCCCCGCATTAAAATAACTTGAACTGCAATAAGTAATTTTTTCAGAAAAAATAAATATATATATTTTTTTGAACAAACGACAACGAGAACAAATAAAATTTCCAGTTTCAGAAAGAATGAGGCCGAGCCCCTTTTATTTTATTTTGCAATAAATAGAAAGAAATATCTACTTGGATGGGTGGGGGGGGGAAGGGAATTTCAGATTATGCTGATATCTTACTAGTACAGGTTAGGTCAGTTGCGCAATTTTGAAAAAAAAAGTGTTTTTTTATTTGCTTTACTGTTTTCTTTATTTTATAAAATGATCAACATTAGCTGTTTTACATATGATTTTGCAACTGCTATCGGCTTCTTAATTCAGCTTAAGTGAAAATTTCAAGCCAGGGACAAATTAAGGCATACGAAAAGGTCACAGGCACGTAGTAGCACCATCTTTCATTGGCCTTTTTAATAGGATAATTTTCCTCTTAAATAAAACAATTACTATTTGGAAATAGTGATGAATGTGTGCCTCTGACCTCAAAAGTGCTTAGTCAGGCTTTGTTACGAGCTACTGTGTCTGGACTTAGGTGCATCTTACAATTTGAAATCGTGCCTGGAATCAGAAGGCTGGCTTGGGAATTTGAGCAGGCGCACATAAAGTAAACTCGGTAGTAGTATTTCGCAGTCATTGAAACTTTTAAGTTAAAGTGATCGTAGTTCCTAAAGGGTCTGCACCGAGAGCTACCCATACAGAAGGGGTGCACCAAAAACAATACTTCCGTACTATCTCAATTCGAGGCTGCTGATATACAGAGAATTTCATAAAAAAGAAACAATGTAAAAGTTAATCTGTTTTTAGCACTAGCAATATTTTGCCGTCCTAAAAAAAAAAAAAAAAAAAAAAAATCCGTCTTTAAAATTATGCCTCCCCCCCCACATTGTGCCGCCCATGTGATATGGCACATGTTACACATGCCTGAATACGGCCCTGATCATATACATAATAATTATTCGTATTCTACGTGTAACAACGTACAAAAATTCATTTACACACACCTTTTAGACTGCATTTACGTTAAATATAAAAATTATTCTAAAATAAAAATTTTATTAGAATAATAATGTTAACTTTTCTTTTTCTATGCTTATATTTCTACAGTATTAGAGCTTAGAATTGTCTCTTGTTATAAATACATAAATATATTTTATTAAAAAATATATATCCATGTAGTTTAAAAAATGTGCATGTCAAGTCTGATTGAATTTGCTCTAAATTATATTTTATTGTCACTGTCTAAGCCTTTTTTAATTAAGGTAAAGCCAGGAGAGATGGCGCGGTCGGAGAGATTGCGCACATAGAGGTTCGGGGGGAAGGAGTAGAATGAGCGCGAGCGACTCCACGTAGTTGTACAACATCAGTAGTGGAGTGTCTACTTGAAAGTGCACGTTGATATTTTTGAGCATCTAAGATAAAGCATTGCTATTTTGTTTTGTTTTCCCAAAGTAAGTGCTTAAATTTTCATAGCTATTCATCAGAATTTCGATAGAATGTCAGTAGTACAAAATATTTTAAACTTAAACGATTTCCCATAAGCTACTAATCTAGACTAACAATGTGAACATGAACGGTTCGTTTTAATAGCGGCCATGTTTAAATAAAAGGCCACGCAATCACTCCTACCGAAATTGGAGAGTTTGCGCATCTGCTACTTAGGAGAGATGGCGCATTGCTCCCATTAGTTTCCATGTTAGGAGAGATTACGCAGCTTATTGGTAAATTTGCATAAAAAAATTAAAAATGAAAATGGACTAATTTTAAGTTAAACGTGTTTTCAAGTAAATTAATGTTATTTTGTAATCTTATCTGGACGTGCCTTTTCTGCTACTTTAACTTTTTCCCCTTTAATTAAAAATTTTTAATCGTTTTTAAAATTGTTTCCTTTTTCTGATTCTTTAATCATTATGTTCAAATATTCACTCCTTATACAATAATATTTGTTCACAAAAACCTTACAAAAATGTCATTTAAGTGTAATTATTATTGTTAACAATTTAATTGTAGTTATTATTAGTAACAATCTCTCCTACCCATGTGCGCAATCACACCAACCCTGTAAGGAGAGATTGCGCAAAATAACTTTCTTGGTTTTATTACAACTGTTCTATTAAATTACAACATAACAACAAAATAGCAATGGAAATGCATAAAAAACAAATGAAGTAAAAAATATTCATGGATAGTTTAGCAAAAAAATAATATTTAGATTTTTTATTGTTATTCTTTTGAATTGTGCGCAGACTCTCCTAGCTTTTCCTTATCATAACCAGCCTGTAATTTATAGCTTTGTTTATACAGTAGGGTTCTTTATTCCTTCAGTTTTGCACTTCATATGACTTCAGACTAAATCTCTGCTCAAACTGTTCAGCACGATGTATATATTCTGTAAAAGAACCATAAAAATAGAAACTATAAAATGCCATATTTTCCCTTTATTTTTGCTAGTTAATACATTCTAATTATATATAAATAAGAATTTTAACTTAATAATGAGATGATGTATAAAAACACGAAATACACATTTCTAAACTAATATAAACTTATTATAATAATACAATTTCTAACAGAATTATAAAACATTTCATCATATGGTGCATAGCATTTGATTCGTATTTGAATGTAAACATTTTATCTCATATTGATAATAATTTACACCTGCTATTTATTACATATAATTGTGAAAAAAACATTTTACGCATGAAAACATCGCCCGTATACCTACGATTATTAGAAGATCAAATAAGAAATCAAATTGAATTTTCGGGAGCGTAAATACAAAGTTAAAAAAATACTTTACAGTGTTACATTTTTCTTAAATATGCCTTAACTTATTCTTCCTTTTACCTTTATCTATTATAAGAAAAAAATTGAATATCTTTAAAATATTTTATGGGATGGATATTAGATGCTGAAATATAACAAAATACGACATTGTAAAACCAGCTAAATCATTTTTATTTTCACATAAATGCTCTAGATGATAATATCGAATTTAACGGGATGTATAATGTATTTTTTATTTCAACGAAACAAAATATTTATATATATGTTTTATTATATATATATATATATATATATATATATATATTCTATTCTATTTTATTTTATGATTAAATTTATGCTTAAGGTTTGATACATGAGAAAAGAAAATATATTATAAAAGTACTTTTTCATTAATAAATTGTAAAGATATTTTCTTTAGTTGCATCTTTTGATGTTACGTTATTTAGAAAAATAGTTGAATAGACGAAATGTCAATTAAGTAATTACTGACTTCTGATGACGACAATTAATGTAAACACAAATTATTTCTTGCAATTTTGTTACTTAAAACATGTATTTTATTAATACATATGCTGAGAATGGGAGTGGCTTTATCGTATATAGATATTTTTCATATTTATTAAGAAAAAAAATGGAGTATCCTCAGGTAGGTCATTCTATGAAATATTTTAGTATTTTTGTTATCATATTTTTTTAAACGATCTTAGTTAAAATAGATTATTTCTACATTCTAAATGTAGTACATTCTAATACACGTAAAATTAGTACATTCTAAATGTACGAAAACATTTCGTAATATTTTCATACTACTATTCTCGTTAACATTATATTTCACTTAATTAAATATATGTGTCAATAAAAAAATATATATTAACAGTTATCACTAAAAACATAGTTAGTTATTTTCTTAAAAAACACATATAGATATAGTTCGACATTTCAAAATGTATAACATATACCCAGTTTTCTTGTACCGATTTCTTTTAACATTTTTTCATTGTGATCTTTCTTATCTTTCTTTCACGTTTCCCGTATCTCCATTTCTCCGAAAAAACACTTATATTACATTCTAAGCATATAGACACAATCACACTACGCTGATTCTCTTGAAAAGCACTTTCGCCCCTATCTTTGAGGCTTCTTCAGTTCAAATGATGTTCAATTTCAATTACATTATTCTTGGCACGAGATTCATAAAGCTTTTCCCTATTTCTCTTCGTTTTTCCCTCAATTTCTACCTCTCCTTCAACATTTTCCGCCAACGGTTGTGTATGGTTGCATGAGTCATATCTTTAGATACATTTTCCCATGCCAAGAAAATTTCAATTGATCCTCTCATTAATGTGTTGAGGAGATTGTCATAGCTAGCGATTTTTTTTGTTTTATCTATTTTATTCTATTTTATCCTTATCTGTTCTGAGAGGGAGAAATTTAGAAAAAAATGAAGAGATATAGGGAAAAGCTTTATGAATCTCGTGCCCAGAATAATGTATTTTAAATTGAACACCATTAGAACTAAAGAAGCCTTAGAGATAGAGGCGAAAATGCTTTACAAGAGAGTCAGCGTTGTGTGATTGTGTCTATATGCTTAGAATGAACTATATATAAGTGTTTTCGTGAAATGGAAAATCGGGAAATGTGAAATGAAAGATAGCAAAGATCAGAATGGAGAAATCTTAAAAGAAATCTTTACAAGAAAACTGGGTATGTGTTATACCTTTTTAAACGTCGAACTATATCTATATGTGTTTTTAGAGAAAATAACTAACTATGTTTTAATGATAACTGTTAATGTATATATTTTAATGACAATACAAATAATTTAATTAAGAGAAATGTAATGTTATTTAACGATAATAGTAATATGAAAACATACATATATGCTACTCTGCTCTCCAAAATAAATACTAATGCCTGAAGATTGGTAAAACGAAAACTAAAATTTAAATATAATACGGGCATTATACAAACATAATGTTCTGTTTTTTGGACTGTAAAATAATACATAAGTTTTATTAACATAATAATATTAATAAAAACTAAACTCTGAGACACTACAATACATTAAAGATCATTCCCTTCAGTGCCCAAACCTGTTTACTAGACCATGGGCCAGGAGGTGCTATAGAGATTATCGCCCAGTCATGTGGCCAGCCTAGCGCGTAACCCCTAGATTTTAGTTCCCAGGTAAGTTTAGAACACATTTTATCGACCCTGGAGGGATGAAAGTTCTGATTGAATCTTGTCAAGTTCGGAGTCGAAGTCTGTACCTGTAGTGGGTTAGAGCGTCGGTCTAACCAGTAAACTACCAGTCTTTTATTAAGTATTAATACAATATATTTTGAAAAACTATGTTATCTATATATTTAAAACGCTAAGCGTTTTCTTTCGAAATTCCGTAAGAATAAACTACTGCATCAAATTACATCATTCTTTTTTTAAATAAAAGATATTTGAACACAGATTTGTTATCGTGCATTCATTTGTTCGAAAATTTAATTAGCCGTAAATTTCAATTAAACTTTTACTTCTACTAATCACGTCATAAAGTCGGCAATCGGATTAACGCCAACTGTTGCGAGGCACAGAGTTTATTCTCTAAACTCTGTGGTTGCGAGGACAAAAGAGAAATAATAAATATTAAAAGCACGTGGCTTTTAGGCCAAATTTTTTAATTTGAAAGTTAAATTTCGGTAAAAATATTTATCCGTGTGTTTATAAGCGAATAAAAATTCATATTTATTGTGACGTCATTGGAATATAGTTCATTGGGTTTATTTTATCATTATGCATCATAACTTTATTGATGCCATTTTTTTCATTACAATTAAATACAAAATATTTTTTTTATTTGTTTGCATGGTGTTTAAGCATAAAATTAACGTATACAAAGTGCGTGTGAAAATTTTGCGCCGGTGAAAATGACGTTACGCTTAGCTTGAAATGCATTTTAATATTGATAAAACTAAAAAGAAAAATTAATATGATTGTGTCAACATGACGTAATTTTAATTGATTTTTCAATTTTTAATTTTAAAGATTAGAACTGGAGCTGTTATTGGTTGCTTCATCTTGATTGCATACCTTGATTACATGTTACCAATTACATTTTTTTAAAATTATAAGTTAGAAGATTTCATTTTTTAATAAAAAAAAATTCACAAAAGTAAAAGATTTCAGGAAAATTAAAATTATTAAAAATAGTGTTATGTTAAAAAAAAAAAAAAAAAACTTGAAATAATGATTGTATTTTTAGATATAATAAACAATGTAAGGCTAATATTTTATAGGAATTAGTTTGGTAGGTTTGTTATAAGTTCATTTAACAGTTTCTTATTAGCGTATAATCTTAGTAATTCCTATTTCTTGCAATGTGAATTTCTCTTTCGATGTCAAAAAATGGTAGTGTACTTTTGGACGCTAGCCAAAACACAGTGGCAATTTTCAGAAATGTATAACGGTTGTTAAAACAAACGGTGCTATCGCTTTAGCTTTAATCGCGCTTACATCACTTCTAAATACTACAAATTTCAATTTTTTACTACATTTTACAATTTCAATTCTTACAACGTCAATTAGAAAAAAAAATTGCTTTTAATTGAAATTTATTTGAAAACTGCCTCTTAATTTAACGACTGTTTAAATAATTTTCAAGCATGAAATATTTTTCAATTCTATATCAACAGTGACCATCAGTTTGCTTTAATAATGTTAAATATAACCTGGGAAAGTTGCCACAATTGAAAATAGATTTCCCTAACCATCGTGAAAAGTGAAAAAAAATAAAAAAAAAACCTGATAAATCATAAGATCAGATTATCCATAAGATAGAGCATTTTGGCGCTAAACTAAAATCTGTCCAAAAAAAAAAAATTCTGTTTATGATTAACGTAAAATTGATATGTTGAATTCGTTGATGTATATGATCAGAATATGCTACGAACTGTATTTTATTATTTTTTTCAAGATCCATTGGATATTTAACGGTATCAGAGGGAAAAGATCCCCGACTGTGATGGGAAAGGAATAATCATTCTAATTATGTAAATGAACCGAAGAAACCATACAAATTAATTACACCTGAAAACATTTTAACATAAATTACACTTGAAAATCTCCCTCATCTGCGGATTGACTCATTATTGTTAAAAAGAATTCTTCATCTGTACATAAAAATTTATTAGCTTAAAACAATGGATGCGTTTTAGAAGATATGAATTTGAAACGAACAATTATTAAAGAGGACATTTTAGAACTTTTAATTTAAACATTTTAAAACTTTTTTTAACGTCGAATCACGACGGTGCGTTTGAGCAGATGCAATGCATATGCGCATAGAAGTTCATTCGGCTGTATTATCCGGGGGGGGGTGACGTGTTCTTTATTTTCTGTGTTCTTTTATTTATTGAATATGAGATGAAAGTAGGGATATACTCTTTGTATGATACATCATAGGTCCATGAAATTTTTTTCTTGCCGTGGGGAATATGGCGATAATGTCAAACTGATTTCCATTACACAATTGTTTACGGTTTGTTTGTTTGGAGTTTGCATGGGAAATAGTACTGTATTTCACCGGGGGAAAAACACTTTTGAAATTAAATCTTTGAAAGACTGTTCCAAACGTCTTTATTACATCTTGTGCACTTTATTACATCTTATGTAATAAAGAAGATTATTTTACTAATATTGTTACAGTAAGTTTTACCGTCAAGTTTTGACGGGTTCCATCTAGTAAATATTTAGAATAGGTAGATTAAACTTTGTGCTGTTATATTAAAATAAATGATCAACGTAAAATAGCGCAAATAATAATATATATAATGACAAACAGCTCTTTCGGAGCCCCTAAAGCTACATCATCAATGCCAAATTTAAAAGTACAGTTTTTAATCTTTTAAATTTGGCACTGATGGGGGTGCTTTAGTTGCTCCGAAACAGCTGTTTGCCATTATATATATTTTTATTTGTGCTATTTTACGTTTATCATTTATTTTAATATGTTATAAATATTTTGTAAGCGCGTGATCAGTTTTACAAAATACATTATAGTGTATTTGTAAAATATATACTTAAAAGTACATTATAATGTTCTGGTACACTCTTCAAAATAGATACTTGTCTTTATTTCTTAACTAGAATAAATTTAATTTTGAGTTTTTCTAAATAACATTTTATTTCTGTATTTACATTTTTATATAGACATAAATTGTTTTACTCTTATTACAGATTATTTATTCAATGGTCTATATTGAATATTTTTGTCTATTTTTTGTTGTTCTTGTTACAGGGAATATCTGAAAATACACTGTTCATTAAAAATCTGCACAATTTTTTGTAAACATTTTTTAAAATAATGTACGAAAATCAAATATGTTTTATATTTTTAGTTACTTCTGCAGTCGCTAAAATATCATTTTTAGAAGTGTATGTTTAATTTAAAGAAACAAGAAAATGAAAAATTATGCAGAAAATCTTTATAACTAAGTTTTCAACAATAAAGATTTCTTCGCTTTATAAGATTTTTATGTTATTTCATATCAAAGGAGTAAATAATAATAATAAAAAAAAAAACATTACTCAGATTTAAAATTTTACTTTGGCAGATGGAAACAATATAATGAATATGATGTTTAAGTTACATTTTATATGCTATGGCTTATATATATTTATTTATTTATATACGTATCTATCTTTCTTAAAATATTCTTGATAGTTTCATGTTTCTAAAATAAGTTAGATGAAAAGAATATGTGTTTTTCTTTGATATAATTTGCACATTTTCTATAAATGCACCAATATAAAACATTTTCGATTAAAAAAGTTGCTGAAACATTATATATATATATATATACAGTACGCCCACTAAAGTCCCTTGCCACCCTCTTAACTTCGGAACGGCTGCTGCTATATTCATAAAAGTGGTGTCTAGGTATAGTAAAGTAGCCATGAGCTACTGAATGAAACCGCCTATGGCGCCACCTGGTGGAAGACTGCGGAGTTAGCATTCCTATCTCAAAAACGGAAATAGATAGAGAAAAAAAAGTGATTTACAAATTTGTCAAGCATCATCGATTTTGTACGAAAAGACACCTTGTAGACATTAATGCGAAGAATAGAACGGTTGAAACGCGCATTTGTTTCTTCGTGATTTCCTACACTGTGACGTGACAAAACGATCTCAGAAAGAAAAAAACAACTAGTTATAACAATATACCTTTATTTGAGATGTTCAAACTTCTCACCGACAGCTCCAATGCACATTTGGATCCTTGTGTGAATTTCACGTTGCACAAGTTGGAGCATAGAGGGTGACACGTTGGCACAAGTGTTCGTAATGCGTCGTTTTGATTGGAAATCAGAAGCGATACCACTGTGTCACATTGCGGCGTCGTGTTTTGTCCAGAACGTAATCATTTCTCCTTCCGTTCAAGTTACGTGACGTTACACTGTAGGAAATCACGAAAAAACACATGCGCGTTTTAACCGTTCTATTTTTCGCATTAGTGTCCACAAGGTGTCTTTTCGTACTAAATCGATGATGCTCTACAACTTTGTAAATCACTTTTTTTTCCCTATCTCTTTCCGTTTTCGAGATAGGAATGCTAACTTCGCAGTTTTCCACCAGGTGGCGCAGTAGGCGGTTTCATTCAATAGCGCATGGCAGCTTTACTATACCTAGACACCACTTTTATGAATATAGCAGGCGTTCCGAAGTTAAGTAGGTGGCAAGGGACTTTAGTGGGGATACTGTATGATGCACCACGCTTGATAGAAACCTGGAGCGAACTGCGCATGCGCGAAAATGGCTAGTCCATGTCGAAAATGGGGAAGTCCGTAAGCTGTAAGTACGCTGCCTAAGATAAAGAGTGGTGATTTTAGCTTCTTTTGCCGGGGCTATTCTCCCTACAGTGTGAATGGAATCGGCTTGGCTTTATGCCAACTGGGGTTCTTAGAAGCGTGGTTGAACAGTACTAGTATATAACCCCGTCAAAAATGACAGATTGTTGATCTGCGTTTCATTTTGATAAGGCTTCATACAAACAAACAGCATGAAGATTTTATTATTGAAAGGTTTGTATTGTATATAAAAGTACATTTTTAAAATCACAAATGATTTTTACAAATAATATATATATATATATTACTCAGTATTAAATTTCTGAAAAAGTTCAATGATTGGAAAAACATTCAAATTAAATATTAACAAATAATCCATGTGCGAAAGTTTTTGTAAAAAAGTGTTAAAGATTTAGTAAAATAAAAAAAAAAATAATTTTATTTTTATTACAATTTGAATATGCAATTCTAAAATACAATTTTTAGGTGCGTTAGTAATTATATAAATACGTAGCACCTATTGTCGTCGTCTGGTCCGTCTGTCTGTCCGTCCGTCCGTCTGTCCCATATAACAACGCAAAAACTACCCAAACGAATGGTTTGAAATTTAAGATATATTATCTTCGCAGGATGTTGTCGAGACATTTCAAATTTTATGAAAACCGAATCAAAACTTTAGAAGATATTAATAAAAATATTTATTAAGAAATTTGAATTTTTTAAAAAAAATCTGTGCTTTCTGGTTATAGAAGCTTTCGAGGTTTGATGGTGAAGCTACCGAGATACTTATTTTTTTACAGAAATGAATCTTTAGACGATATAATTCATTTCACAGAATTAATAATAATCAAGATCTGAATATTTATATGTTTAGCTATAGTACGAACGCACCTCATTTGAGGTACAATTTCCAACTTGTTTAATTTTTTGTTTCCAAAATTAAAAGGGACTTTTCTTTAATGTATTACTAATTAATAAGCGATAAAACAATAACAGTATTTTTAAATCAGAGAGTCAGTACAAAGTCTTACACTATAGCTTTGATTAAATACGAAAATGCATTTATCAACACCAATGATATGGGGATATTATTTTGTTAAGCATAGTCCAGATTTGGCCATATTTCTGTAGGAGGAATGCTTTCAGTGAAGCATTTTGAATAGAAAGTGTACCAAATTATTGTTCTCGTAAAAGAAAATGCCTGAAAACCTTGCATAGTCATCCCGCTCAGGCTGCTCCTGTTTCAAAATCCCGAACGTTGTCCAAGTTTCACATTTTGTGTTCAGCATGCTAACAACTGTGCTTAGTGGGCCCTAGCATGAGAGAAGAACCAAACTGGCTGCATAATGAAAATGGCCCTCTTTTGAATATCTACAGACGCTATTTTTAGGATTTCGTTCATCTCACGAAACCCTAGTACTTCCGCTTTCTTTTCTGTCCGTCACAGAGCGGGTTCTCAGAAACTATGTAACTTACAGTCATGAAATTTTGTGTACTTATAGCTAAATACTTATTATGAAGCTCAAAATCATAAAATTTGAAACAAGTCGTATCATTTTAATATAGAGAGATCAAAAATCTAACAGCCTTTCCTATTAAATTTATACATTTTTCGTTATACAAGTTGACAACAATTAAAAATTCACAATAATATTCTTCTACAATAATTAATTTTCTATTGAAAGATTTCCACGTGAAAAAGGAAAATGAAATAAAAAGTTTCACCCATTGAAAAAAAGTTTAATAGGACGTCATTTTGGTAATCAAACGGAAATTTTCAAACATTTCTCAATAATACAGGGAGTATGAGTATGTGTAAATACAGAAAGTAGCTTAATAGAACGACATTGGAGAATTAAAAAGCAAATTAATCTGACGTCATATTGGAAGTTTAACGGATTTTTCTCAAATGTTTGAGAATAATACAAAGAGAGTATCAATATGAGTAATAGAGATAGCAAGTAGATATGACGTCAGCAAGTGATTATAACGTCATATGAGTTTGAGGAACGTATTGAATCATGATAAAAACCCGATTATGGAATTATTGGCATATTTCAACATTTTGAAGGTCTCTATGCAACATGTTTAATTTTGAAATTGATTTTCTTTTAATATTGCATTTAGTCCACATGACAGATATTATTATGACAGAGTATAATAGCGTGCTTCGCCCGCCATCTGGCTGGTTCAGATATTCGAAAAAACGAGAAAAATAGACCGGTAAATTTTTACTTTATAAAAAACATGATTTTTTAAATTTTTTTTGGAAAATGAAATTTATTTAGGTTTATTAAAGAAAGTTTAAAGTGTTTTGAAAGGAATGTTAAACGAAACCCTTTGTGCGATCTTCGATCACACTTACCCACTTGTTTTCTGTTCCGACCGCAGGACCATCTCTTGAAAGCTATACAAAATAAATTTTGTAATTCTAATTAAAGATGCAAAAACGCAGGATTTTAAAAATTTGAAAATAAAAAATGAAATTTGAAAGAAATGCTGATATTTTCGGATCTCTTGAAATTTAAATAAGAAGAAATCGTTTTGCTCGTGCTTTTTTTTTATTTCAACATCAGTACACTTTTATTTTCACTATCTGAATATATTATATTATTAATGATTTTAATTTTATATGACAGAGAATTTTTATACGTACATAACCTTCACCAGACAAAATCACAAAATGCTATTAATTAACAATATTACAGAATAAGCAACTACGCTAATTGTTCCCAGTGCTGTAGATGTGCCATTCTAGCGAAATCTATGACGTAAAAATGCTGTAATTCTCAAACAAAGAAAGAGCGTTGTACGCGTCTGTTTTTTGTATTTATGCACCCAACGTGTCATTTCGTACTAAATCGATACTGCTCAGCAATATTTTTTGTGTCATTTGCCCCCCCCCCCATGTTAACTACTAACATTGTTACAAGAAGAGGTTCCAAACATTATCATCGAAAAGCATTCTTTGTCGTACTTCATTACTATAAACAAAAAAGCTATATGTAACTTCATTTGTCTTGTCAAGGTCAGTTCCCCGATATTTATCATAGGTCAGTATCTATGGTAACATTCCACGTATCTCTCTTTTTCCCCACTCTATATAAAATAGGATTCACAAAAGGCTAAAAACAAGAACGAAAAATCATGCGTCAAGCATATGTTATGTAACACTTTCCAACGCTTCCAAAATAATTTTACAAACCATACCGTTTAATAAGCTAAAATATAACATCTGAGAAATCCGAATATTTTTATTCAGCCCTGTATAAGATCTATAGATTTGTATATATACTACATAGGATGCTAAATTTTAGTTCAGTTAGGAAACGCGTAGCACAGTTTAAAATTCTCCTTCTGGAGTTAAATAATACGGAAACTTGTTCGCGAACTTTTGTGCTTCCCTGTATAGGATCTACAGAATTTATACACACCACGTAATAGACAAAAAGCGAGTTAAAATTAAAATCGCGTTCAGTAACTTAAAACGCACTTCCAGGAATTATTGTTAACATACAGTAGAGAATTCTTTTGTGTGTCCCTGTAAATGAACGATGACTTCTATACACACACTATTCTGTAGTAAGCCTCTTGTAATGCACCTTAGTGATATATATAAATTTCAACGCGTTTAAAATAGGGAAACATTATTTAAATAAACCGCAGACGATTTTTCTCTATAGACGTAATGTAACGGAATTCTTTTGACTGTCCCTGTAAAGTAACTATAAGTGCTATGCACACCCTATTCCATATTAAGCTTTTTCTAATGCACATTAGTGATATATATAAATTTCAATGCGTTTAAAATAGTGAAACATTATTTAAATAAACCGCAAATGATTTTCCCCAATAGACCACAATGTAACGGAATTCTTTTGAGTGTCCCTGTAAAAAAAACTATAAGTGCTACACACGTCCGTTGAAATAGGGAGCATGCTATAGATAACGACTATAACATATAAAAATTGCAGAGCAATCCGAGCATATTTACGGGAGTTAGAGCACGGACAGACGGCAGACAAACCAAAGTCATAAACACTTTTCAACTAGGTTGGAAAGTGTTAATAAGGTAGAATTTTTCAACGCTAAACATAATTTTAAGTGAGATCTTACTAATTTGAGTTAGAACTACATTTTTTTTTCATTACGCAAATAATAAAACAAATGTTTTTTTAAACTTTACAATAATGGTAAATCAGAAGCAATTGAAAATTTGCTTGAAATTCCAGCTTCCTTTTTTTCTCACTAAAATATTTCCTGCTTTTTCAAAATAAATTTGCACCATCTCAATTGTTATTTGAAATACAAATGAAATCACTTAATTTGATTTTATATTTATTATAAGGTATATGTACACTGTTAAAAATAATCTGAAATTCACGGGTATTTTTTTCCTGAATTTCACAGAAAAAGTCCCTTTTCACCACAAAAGGGCATTTTCCGTTTAAAAACAGAAAATTTCCTCATATTTCCTGAAAATAACGGAACAGAAGGAGAAGAAAGTGGCCAACGGAGATATTCCGTTATCTGCTGCATATTTATTTCCAATGTTTAAAAAACTGACATGTTGCAGCACAGAAGAACTAAAAATTCAATAAATTAAAAATTCGAGTTTATTTAAAAGAACAAAATAGTTCTTTCGAATTTAAAAAGCAACACTTTATTTTCCCATGCTTTAAAAATTATTAGCAATTTATTTTTTAAAGTTACAAAAAAATATTCACACTTAAAATATATTCGAAACAAATAGCTTAGTATATATATATATGCTTTTTTGCGTAAAATCTATTTTTTTTTCACTTAATTTAACTTATATATATATATATATATATATATATATAATAGTTAAATTAAGTGAAAAAAATCGATTTTACGCAAAAAAGCAACAAACAAAAATAATGCTTCCGAATAAAAAAAAATAAGAAATAACTTTCCCATTCCTTTGAAATTATTCGTAATTTGCTTTTTAAAGTTATAAAAGACACTCTCAATGAAAATATATTCTAACAGAACACATTTAAAAAATATATAATAGTTGAAAAAAAATCAATTTTCTCAAAAAAGCCAACATACTTTACCGAATTTAATTCAAAATACAATATTCATATTTTGCATCTAACAATCAAATTAAGAATTAATATAATTCAAGTTTCAATCCTCTATTAATACTAAATTTTTCAGTCATAACCTTATAACAAAATAATCTCCCACTTAATTTCAAAGTTACTAGGTTTCTGAACCCCAGATTGTTTAAGTTCCAAGCAGCGATTTGAAGAAATCCCCGTATCATCCTTTCAAACTCCTATTCTTGCAAGGGCCCACTGGTCTTGAGGTAAAACACTCGGTTCAAGGCGCTGTCATCCCTAGTTCCAACCCCAAGGGCAACCAGTATCAGGTATCTGTACCAGGGAGTATTTAATATTGAAATATCAAGTATTAAAGCTAAATACTCCTGTTATAGTCAACAGATGGCAGCACAAACAGTTTTTTTTTTTTTAACCGAGGTCATTCATAACAGAAAGTTTCCGTTTCTTTAATCTTTCAAAACGGAAAATCTACTAACGGAACGGAAAAAGTCCGGCAACTTAGCTGACAGTACTTTTCCCGTGAATTAACGGATTTATTTTTGACAGTGTATTTGTAGAATCTTTAGATTCAAGAATTAGCACAGTTGAGATTTAAAGTCAATAAATAAATAAAAAGAATATCTACGTACCTTGAGATATGTGTCATGCCCCGATTCCATAATTTCAATATCAGCCGATTAGTTTAATACTCTTCTTTGTAGACTTCAATATTTGTTAAATCAGAACTAGAATTTTAATTCTAGTATTGGAAGAATATTTTCTCAATAATAAAAATAATAGTAGCTTCTAAATCAAAAAGAATTGCTTGCTTTCAATAATAAATTGAAGCTAATCACTTGACAGGTTTATCTTTTTCACATATTTTAATAAGTAGACTGACTTCAAAATAAGAGTTGAGAATTTTACAACAATCAGAATTCAGAATAACAAAAAAACAGCAGCATTTTATGCTCAGAATAAAAACACACCGCAGAATCACAGAATCAATTTGTTACAACTATCCCGCAGAACGAGAAGAGCTGGATCGCACACTTTCACAAAAATCTAATAAAAATAAATGAAAGATAATTAATACAAATATAACAGAAAATTATGATAGAATTTTTAAAGCACAATAATAATAAAATTTTAGAAATTTGATAAAGTCAATAAAATGTTATTTTTTATAGTCAATTTATGACGTAACGATATCAGTTCAAAAAGTCTTTAAATAGCTTTTATTTCATAGTGCTGCCATCTAGCGTTAAGAATTATTACTTAAAAATCATACATCCTCCGCCCCCGGCAGGAGAGGGGACACCTTTGATATAGGACGCTTGATGTCACCGTCAACTGTCTTAATCAGGACAACCCGCACAAGATTATCTGTTCCAGGATAAGTCTTTAGAATCCGACCCAATTTCCATTTCATGGGCTGTAATCTTTCGTGAACTATCACCAAATCGCCTTCTCGAAGATTTGCACGTGGAGTAGTCCATTTTGGACGTTGTTGAAGATGTTGCAAATATTCGCTGGACCACCTGTCCCAAAATTGATTTTTTGCTTTCTCTATTAAACGCCAGCGAGCATTTAAAGATATTTTAGGATGATTTGAGGATTCTGGAATATCAAGAAGAGGTGCTCCAATTAGATAATGACCCGGCGTTAAGGCACGAGGATCAGAAGGATCTGATGACATCGGTGTTAATGGTCTGGAATTTATGCAGCTTTCTATCTGGCAAAGCAAAGTAGTGAGCTCTTCAAAATTGAGTACGCTTGGTTTACAAGCTCTTAGAAGATGAGTTTTGGTAAGTTTCACCGCTGCTTCCCATAGACCACCAAAGTGTGGTGCATATGGAAGTATGAAATTCCAATTAATTTTTTGGGTGGAGAGAAATTCTTGAAAGTCTTTTTCCCTCAAGTATTTAAAAAGCTGTTTTAATTGATTGGACAGATCAATGAAATTTTTTGCATTATCAGAGAAGACATCAGAGGGCAACCCTCTGCGTGCGATAAAGCGTTTGAATGCTGCTAGCAAGGCTTGTACAGATAAGTCAGATACCAGCTCAAGATGAACCGCTTTCGTGCACATGCAAACGAAAACTGCGATGTAAGATTTTAGCTTGATTTTTGTTCTTGGCATATTTGGTTTGGTCAAAAAAGGACCAGCAAAGTCTAAGCCTACCTTGAGAAATGAACGAATTGGAGTTATTCTTTCAACGGGAAGGTTTCCCATCATTTGTTGGCAGGCTTGTGCCTTAAGGTGTTTACAAAGTACACATTTATGGAGCTCTTGTCGGACTGTTGAACGACCATCTACAAACCAGTAGTTCTGGCGAATTGTAGAAAGCACTAACTGTGTACCTGCATGTAAATTTCTTTCGTGTATATCCTTTATTAACAATTTTGTAAAAAGACTGTTTTTTGGAAGAAGAATAGGGTACTTTCTGTCAAAACTGAATGTTTCATGTTGCGATAAACGACCACCCACTCTTAATATGTCAGCTGAATCTAAGAAGACATTCAACGATAGCAATTTCCTATTGCTTGGCAAGGATTTATTTTCTTTTAAAAATTTAATTTCTGCATGAAATTCATAATTTTGAATTAATCTCACTATAGAAATGATAGAACTAGATATTTCTTGTGCACTTAGATTTACGATCTTTCTTGTAGAATTCTGTCTTGAATTATGAATAAATCGCAAACACCATCCTGTTACGCGTACTAACTTATTAAAGCTTGAGAATTTTAGAATAAAGTCTGGTAAGACATTTATTTTTGTTATGTTACTGACAGAGTTAGCTTCTTGATCTAATTCAGCGACAGGAATGTATAAGGGGATTGGAATTGGCTCTTTTGCCGACAGCCATGGAGGCCCATGCCACCACATCTTATTGTTGAGGAGTTTTCGCGGTGGAATACCCCTGGAGGCTACATCTGCAGGATTTAGCGTTCCGGGAACATGGTTCCATTCGGCTGAAGGCAATAATGTTTGCACTTGAAGTACTCTATTTAATACAAACTGATTACCTTTTAAAGGAGGCGATTTTAGCCAGCAGAGCACAATTTGGGAGTCTGACCATAAAAATACAGTATTTATGCTCGTGGATAAAGTATCGACGATAGTTGAGCAAAGTTTTGCTAATAATAGAGCGGCGCAAAGTTCAATGCGTGGTAAAGTTTGTGGCTTTATGGGATTTACCTTTGTTTTTGCAGCAAGTAAATTGACGAATATTTCGTTAGGAGTGATAACTCGTAAGTAAGCGACAGCAGCGTAAGCTTTTCCGGAACCGTCACAAAAACCATGTAGCTGCATTTCGCAATCCTTTTTATGGCATGAATTGGTATACCGGGGAATTTCAATAGTTTCTAATAAATTAATTTCTGCCAAAAATTGATTCCAACTAATTAAAATTGAATTTGGGATTTCCTCATCCCATGAGATTTTTTCCTTCCAGAGGTTTTGTATCATGATTTTTAAACTAATCGTTATGGGGGAGAGAAAACCTAGAGGATCGAATATCGTGGATATCACGGAGAGAAGATCTCTTTTATTTTTGACATCTTTGAACTCATTAAATTTTATTTTGAGAATATCATTGGATGAATCCCAGAGTAAACCCAGAATTTTAACAGCTTCATCTTCTTTGATTTCAGTCTGTGAAGAAGCTTTAAGCTCATCTGGTAAATGAGCGAGTATTTCAGGATTGTTTGAGGACCATTTTCGTAAATTAAAGCCTCCGCCTTTCATAACATTAATAAGCTCCGTAATTAAAGATTGAGCATTTTCTTTGGAATCTGAACCCGACAACAAATCATCGACGTAGATATTGTCGCGAATAATTTTAGAAGCCCTTTCAAAAGTTTGTTCGTTATCTATTGCTAACTGATTTAAAGTTCTAATTGCCAAAAATGGCGCACAAGCAGTGACATAGGTTACTGTTAACAACCGATAGGTTTGAATGTTTTCTTTAGGATCGAACCGCCATAAAATACGTTGATAATCTACATGTTTTGGATTGATAAGAATTTGCCTGAACATTTTTTCGATGTCCGCACTAAAGCCTATTGGATGCATTCTGAATTTTAATAATAACTGAAAAATATCCGGTTGTAATTTCGGCCCTATCTCCAAATAATCATTTAACGAGCGACCTTCTGAACCAATTGCGGATGCATCGAATACTACCCGAAGTCGAGTTGTACAACTATCCTCTCTTATTACCACGTGGTGGGGGAGATAAAAATGATCTGGATTTGAAATTTCTGCGGCGGGAACGAGTTCCATGTGTCCCAAATCAATATACTCTTTCATGAATGACGAATATTGTTCCTTAAGTACGGAATTTCCTTGAAGTTTATTTTCTAAGGAATTGAAACGCTTTAAAGCTTGAGATTTAGAATTTCCGAGAACAGGTTTAGATTTAAATGGAAGATCCACGATATATCTTCCTGATTCCGTGGGTGATACTGTTTTTACATAAATATTTTCTACTAGTGAAACTGGATCATAACTAGGAATTGATTCGAGTTCCCAAAATTTTTGCAATTGAGAATTTATTTGCGTCGTAACATGACAACTAACAGAAGAATTATGATTAGAATGATTCGAATAAATTACTCCAGATAATATCCAACCCAGTTTCGTATTAACAGCACTCGGTGTTCCCTTAGGATCCAGAATGGACTCTCCGATTATTATGTTAGCAAACAAATCTGCACTTATGAGTACACTGTTAAAAATAATCTGAAATTCACGGGTATTTTTTTCCTGAATTTCACAGAAAAAGTCCCTTTTCACCACAAAAGGGCATTTTCCGTTAAAAACAGAAAGTTTCTTCATATTTCCTGAAAACAACGGAACAGAAGGAGAAGAAAGTGGCTAACGGAGATATTCCGTTATCTGCTGCATATTTATTTCCAATGTTTAAAAAACTGACATGTTGCAGCACAGAAGAACTAAAAATTCAATAAATTAAAAATTCGAGTTTATTTAAAAGAACAAAATAGTTCTTTCGAATTTAAAAAGCAACACTTTATTTTCCCATGCTTTAAAAATTATTAGCAATTTATTTTTTAAAGTTACCAAAAAATATTCACACTTAAAATATATTCGAAACAAATAGCTTAGTATATGCTTTTTTGCGTAAAATCTATTTTTTTTTCACTTAATTTAACTTATATATATATATATATATATATATATATATAATAGTTAAATTAAGTGAAAAAAAATCGATTTTACGCAAAAAAGCAACAAACAAAAATAATGCTTCCGAATAAAAAAAATAAGAAATAACTTTCCCATTCCTTTGAAATTATTCGTAATTTGCTTTTTAAAGTTATAAAAGACACTCTCAATGAAAATATATTCTAACAGAACACATTTAAAAAATATATAATAGTTGAAAAAAAATCAATTTTCTCAAAAAAGCCAACATACTTTATCGAATTTAATTCAAAATACAATATTCATATTTTGCATCTAACAATCAAATTAAGAATTAATATAATTCATGTTTCAATCCTCTATTAATACTAAATTTTTCAGTCATAATCTTATAACAAAATAATCTCCCACTTAATTTCAAAGTTACTAGGTTTCTGAACCCCAGATTGTTTAAGTTCCAAGCAGCGATTTGAAGAAATCCCTGTATCATCCTTTCAAACTCCTATTCTTGCAAGGGCCCGCTGGTCTTGAGGTAAAACACTCGGTTCAAGGTGCTGTCATCCCTAGTTCGAACCCCAAGGGCAACCAGTATCAGGTATCTATACCAGGGAGTATTTAATATTAAAATATCAAGTATTAAACTAAATACTCCTGTTATAGTCAACAGATGGCAGCACAAACAGTTTTTTTTTTTTAACCGAGGTCATTCATAACAGAAAGTTTCCGTTTCTTCAATCTTTCAAAACGGAAAATCTACTAACGGAACGGAAAAAGTCCGGCAACTTAGCTGACAGTACTTTTCCCGTGAATTAACGGATTTATTTTTGACAGTGTACATCAATGGAATCGGACACATGGAAATTGGGATCCGCCAGATTTAATCCTTCAATATGAGGCCAATACTTATTAGTAATCAGAAAGTTCGGTAAATTTGTTGTAATCTTATTAACAACTAAAGCATCTAACTGAAAAGTTTCGTTATTAAAATGCGGAGAAAATGTTAAAGAAAGTTCCTGAAGAGCTGTCTCTGCGACCAAATTGTTTATTCCTGATATTTTATGAATTGTAGATCTCAAGGGAAGGCCTAGCTTTCTACAACACGATTTTAAAATCAAACTCTTTTGAGAAGCGCTGTCAATCATAGCCCTACAAGGAATAAATTTTCCTGTTTTGGATTTCACATGTATAATGGCAATAGCCAGTAATGTTTGGGAATTTTCAGTCAAAGTTTGACTACTTAAACAATTAGATTCATCCACTTGTGCATTTGAATTACTTCCGCTATTTTGATTTGTAACCCGCTCTTGCGGTCTAAAAGAATTATGTGATGCAGAATTAGACTGTTCGTGATGCAGAATTGAATAATGTTTAGCCTTACAATATTTACAGGTAGTGCTAATCAGACAATTAGCAACAAAATGATTAGCTCTTAAACAGTTCGTACATAGATTTTTTGCTTTTACTAACTGCCATCGTTGATCAACAGTTAAATTTTGAATTTCTGGGCATTTGTAAAGTGCATGCCCTTCATTGCATTTTGGACATAAGGGCTTTAAAGATTTGTTCACATTGTCCATAACAACTGCATTTGAAAGAGATTTCTTTGGGCCTTGTTGAGATTTAAAATCAAATTTATAATTAGGTTTAGCTTCATACTTAATAAATTCAGCATTAAAACCTTGCAAACTGCGTGCATGTCTTTCCAAAAACGTCACTAACATATCATATGTGGGAAAAATATCCATATTTAATGATAACTCCCATTGCTTTCTTAACGAGTCATCGAATTTAGTTTGAACAATATAAACCAAAATTAAATCAACAAATTCGTTAAATTCAAATTTTAGAGATTTCAAATTTCTAATCACTTCATTGCAATTATCCAATAACTCTAGAATTGTTTTCTGCGTGGACGATTTTAATGGTTTAGCATTAATAAATTTTGACAATAGCGAATATGCTAAATTTCTACGGTTATCATATCTGTTAACTAGAGTTTCCCATGCTTGTTTATAATTCTCCCCTGAAATAGAAAATCCTGAAATTAATTTAGCAAGATAATTTTTGACACTCGCAATTAAATACGAAAATTTTAATTGATCGGAAAGCGCTTCATTTTTATGAATAGAAGTCAAAAATGTCTCTTTAAATGTAATCCAATGACTCATATCACCATAAAATATGGGCAATTGGAATTTAGGTAATTTTATTGAATTTTCCCTAATAGAACTATTCTCATCTGCATCACATCGGTTTTTTTTTACTTTCGTTCTTAGTTGCAATAAACTGATCAATTTTCACTATATCTTCTACAACTAAGTCTTTAGCAGAAGTAAATGAATCGTAAAGAGTTTCAATTGTTTCTTCAGCTATACCAAAATAAGATTTTTTCAAATCACTTTCTAAAATATTAAGTTCCGATTTTAATTTCTCCAATAACTGCAAATTATCTTTTTCAATCGCATCGGATACCTGATCCCTATATCTTTTTATTTATTTTACGGTAAAATTAAATTTGGATTCCGAACCGATTTCCGCTTTCGTTTTCGTCATTATTATAATTTTGAATAAGATGTAATTGATTAATCACCAGCCGAACTCCGAGCTTACGACGGACCAACAAATTTGTAGAATATTTAGATTCAAGAATTAGCACAGTTGAGATTTAAAGTCAATAAATAAATAAAAAGAATATCTACGTACCTTGAGATTTGTGTCATCCCCAGATTCCATAATTTCAATATCAGCCGATTAGTTTAATACTCTTCTTTGTAGACTTCAATATTTGTTAAATCAGAACTAGAATTTTAATTCTAGTATTGGAAGAATATTTTCTCAATAATAAAAATAATAGTAGCTTCTAAATCAAAAAGAATTGCTTGCTTTCAATAATAAATTGAAGCTAATCACTTGACAGGTTTATCTTTTTCACATATTTTAATAAGTAGACTGACTTCAAAATAAGAGTTGAGAATTTTACAACAATCAGAATTCAGAATAACAAAAAAACAGCAGCATTTTAGGCTCAGAATAAAAACACACCGCAGAATCACAGAATCAATTTGTTACAACTATCCCGCAGAACGAGAAGAGCTGGATCGCACACTTTCACAAAAATCTAATAATAATAAATGAAAGATAATTAATACAAATATAACAGAAAATTATGATAGAATTTTTAAAGCACCATAATAATAAAGTTTTAGAAATTTGATAAAGTCAATAAAATGTTCTTTTTTATAGTCAATTTATGACGTAACGATATCAGTTCAAAAAGTCTTTAAATAGCTTTTATTTTATAGTGCTGCCATCTAGCGTTAAGAATTATTACTTAAAAATCATACAGTATTTATTCGTAAGGGGTGTGCACCCTGAATTCACTGATGTTAGTTATCCTAAAATATTTTAAAAAAAGACAAATGTTCCTTAATCAGGGAAAATATAAAAAAAGAAAATATACAGTAACCTCTTCCGAGTTACGAGCGATTCCGAAAAGCGTTCTTTATCTTTATAAGGCTCAGGCACCATTATATTTTCGTGATTTAAAGAAGTATTCCGCTTTGTCAAGCGAGTAAATTAAAAAAATTGAGAAAAAACATCGTTCATCTATTATTTAACAAATTATGCACATTTCAAAATAGAAAAATCCTTAGAAAAGAAATGTTTTAAAATCAGCAGTAAAAATGATTTGCTTTTCATTTAGCCTAAGAAAATTAATCAGATGCTACGGTAAACATGTCTTTGATTGTGGTGGTAACTCAAACTCACAGCCGATATTTATAATCAGCTGAATTATGCTGAGTTGGAGGTACGCTGAGCTCAAACTCTTGTATGGGTAAATTGTCTTTCAATGGGGAAACCAAGCACTCGCGTCCTTTAATACAATAACAACGAATGTATTGGGTAGGCAGGAACTGTGTCCTTGAGAGGTCAAATAGCTATAACTACAGCTATAAGTGTTCAAATGTTAAGGGTGTGAGAATTTTAACCCATAGTCATCAACTTTGGATTACTTAATCGTAGTGGTCTCTATATAAATAAGGCAAAGTTTACTTTTAAAAATACTTGTAACAAAAAACCCGTAAATATTGGAAATTATGTTAATCGTTACTTAATGTTTATTCTCTACGTTAAAAACTGTATAACTATACGAATACATTATTGTATTGAAAACTGCAGCATATCATAAGAGATGTCCATAAGAGGTGGGCAGCGAAAAGTATAACTGCATAAGTAGATTATGCCATATTTTATTCACAATTAGTCTTTCTGCTTTTCGTGTATAAGAATTTGGGACATTCTGTATATATGTTTAAGAAATTTAGTGCGTCTGTATCCCCATAAATACTTGATTGTTGGCGAACATGGAATCAAAATTTCTAAAAAAAAAAAAAAAAACCAATCATTCTCCGGCAATTAGATAAAATATTTAATCAAATAATATACAGGGTGATTATAATTAAAGTTAAAGTTTCAAAACGCTCTAAAAAACGAACCACATATTAGAATGACGTCAAAATTGAACGGCGTATTATTGAATAAGGGGGCAAGAATATGAACCAAAAAAAAAAGTTCCAAATTTTAGTAACAGATGTTGCTGTAAGCGTCAGAAGATGTAAATTAAAATATCTGGCATGCGCACGGCCATTTCAGGTGTTATTGGGTAAACGGCGTTACTCATTTCGCGTCTCAGACGTTCGCCACGAGTGTCTCAATGAAGGACCGCGCTCTGCTTGTAACGCTTTATTACAAGAACGGTGATTCTGCACCAGTAGCTCTGCAGAAGTTCAGGACCCTTAAGGGTATGAAAAAAGGCGTTGGACCGATGACTGTCATGGGTCTGGTGAAAAGGATGAAAAAAATCGAAAATACAGGTTTGTTTGATGTGCAGTCTGGTAGAGGAAGGAAAACATGTGATTCGGCGGTAGTTGAAGCAGTGGCCACAGCAGTTAAGCAGGAGTTGAGCGATGGTGTGCAACCATGCAGTGCACGGAAAAATGCCCGAACATTGGACAGACCTGTGAGTCATTTGTAGTCTAAATTCTGACGCGTACAGCGCCATCTGTTGCTAAAATTTGGAACTATTTTTATTTTGTTTCATGTTCTTTCCAACCTTTTTCAATAATACGCCGTTCAATTTTGACGTCATTCTAATCAGTGGTTCGTTTTTTAGAGCGTTTTGAAACTTATACTTTAATTATAATCACCCTGTATTATACGATAAAATGACAAGTCAAATACTTTTTCTTTGATACGTAACAGATAAAAAATGAATCGATGGGTAACCTAAGGATTTTCTCTATTTTTCTCTGACAAAAGGATTGAATAGTATTTTATTTCTACAGCTATTGACATAACGGGTAAGAAGAATTCTATTTGAACTGAATAATAAGAATATGTGTTTGTAACTTCCTCTCATATCTTTAACAAAAAAATTGCTGAAGGTACTTTTATTTGTTGATGAAATAAGACCTCCGTTTCTTGTCAGCATTATTTACTATGATCAGACATATTGCAAATGATTAGGAATGTTGAAGTTTGGTAATTTTTTTACCCTTCGCGACACCGGCGCCGTGTAATTGATGGACAGGATACAGAGAATTCTTAATTTTCCATAAAATTTATTTTGAATACGAACAGCAAATATCACTTTATTCAATCATAGCATCTCTCCAATTAAATTAAACAAATATTTCTATTTGGGATTATTGGTTCTAAGAGATTTTTAAAAAAATGTACGGAATGCTCATCGCGAAGGTTAATTTTTTTTTAATTATTTATATGTAAATTATTTATTTAACTGATACTTTTACTTTTCACAAGGAGTAAATATGAATTAAATTCATAGAAAACAAAATGTTTAGATCTTTAGTTAAAGAGATGTATTAAATATTACAGTTTATGTTTTTAATTATAGATGTTTCGTTCCGAAACGTCTTTAAAATTGAAATATTGAAAATTTATTTATCTAGCGTATACTTAAGTGTAACAATGATTGGTACTTTTCCTGCATAGCAGCCCTTGGCATTTTTATTAAAGGTTGGCGCGGTTCAGACTCCTGAATATGCGAATTATTGCCAAATGATATAAAGATTTATAAAAATAAACATGTTGAACTTTTATGCTTATTTATAGCTGTAGCTATATATATATACCTATACTAGGGCATACAACCCGGGCTTCCCGGGATAGAGAATATATAGGTGGTGAAAGTCATTTTTTTTTAATTGAAAACTCTAATAGATTTTTTAATGTTTTTTTTTTAAAGATTGCCCTCTAACAACACCAAAGAGTATTTTTATATGAAATGTATCAATTATATATTCCAATACAAATTTGAAATTTATTAAAAGCGGTAATATCGTGGCTTTGTGCCAGAAGTTTGTGCCGAAGAAATCTCTGAAAATTTCTTTCTCTATAGCAGTTTTTTTCTTATTCTGATAATTTCAGCGCTTTAAGCGCTTATAATCGATTACATGTCAGTAGAGGAAAAATGACAGTCCGGCCCCAGGTGGGGGAGCTGAGGAGCCGGAGGAGGGAGAAGGGAGGGCTCCTCAGCTCCTCCAGTCGAAGTGCCCTCTACCACCAACGGTGCTCTTCCACCACCGAAGGTGCTTCTTCACCACCTAAGATAAGATGAGGGATTAATTAAGGATTAATGCTAATTAATTTTATTTGGGGAACTTAAATTTTTCGAAGCAATTTTTTTTCAACTATAGTAGGATGGGGTGGGAGATATTTTTTCTGTTTGTGAATCACATTTAAAAATATTATTTAAAAAATGGTCATTAATTAATTTTAATTGGACTTAGAAATTTTCGCGAGATTTTTTTTTTCAACGAGAGTATGCTGCAGTAGAAGTGCATGAATAATTAATTAAAAATATTAATTAAAAATGGTCATTAATTAATATTAATTGGAGAACTTAGAAAATTTTGCAATTTTTTTTAACTAGAGTAGGCTATTCGATATACATGTTAGAGTATATTTGAGGTGAATTTTAAAAGTCAATAATGGTTTAATTAAAAATGGTGATTAATTTTAATTGAAGAACTTAAGAAATTTTGGCGAGATTTTTTTTTCTTTACTAGAATATGCAGTTTGGATGGTCGATGTGAATGAAAAATGGTAATTAAAAATGGACATTAATTAATTTTAATTGGCGAACGTAAGAAATATTCGCGAGATTTTTTTTCTCAACGAGAGTACGCAGTTTTTGAATATGAGTGTATGCAGTAGAAGTGAATGAATAATCAATTAAACATATTAATTAAAAATGGTCATTAATTAATATTAATTGGAGAATTTAGAAAATTTTGCAATTTTTTTAACTAGAGTAGGCTATTCGATATACATGTTAGAGTATATTTGAGGTGAATTTTAAAAGTCAATAATGGTTTAATTAAAAATGGTGATTAATTTTAATTGAAGAACTTAAGAAATTTTGGCAAGATTTTTTTTTCTTTACTAGAATATGTAGTTTGGATGGTCGATGTGAATGAAAAATGGTAATTAAAAATGGACATTAATTAATTTTAATTGGCGAACTTAAACATTTTTAAGGCAAACAGACGGGTTTTAATGAATTCAATACATGTTACGGTAAAAAATACAGGGTCCCGTATGAATTATACTACACTAAATTTAATAGCTCCCCCTCCCCCTCCCTTTTTTTAACCCAGAGGGGCCCTTCGATAGCAGTTAGGCTAACAATACACACTTCAAAAAATATAGAGTGGTACAAAAAGAATACGAATAATTCAAATGTTAATATAAAATAGCAAGTAAACAAGAATGAAAAATCATGCGTAGCGGTATAGTTTATGAATCACTTTCCAACATTATCAAAATGTTATGTGAACAAAATATAATTTTACCATCTAGTGCATAGTTAACTAAAATACTGAACAGAGCTGTATAGAATAAATAAAGCATCTTTCACAATAATCCAATTATGTATAAGATCAAGGTATGCATAAAGTACAAATTTTCAACAGACAGATTGCTGAATCACAATGAGTCATATTAGCAGATAAGTGAAGATCTTGATTTTACATGACAGGATAAATCACTCACGATAAGAAATACGTGTATTGGAGGTGTTTAAAAATTAAACAGTTTCTGACACATTTTTTGTAAGTAAATGTATGAAATTAGCTATTTAAAACCGTAAATGTATACGAATTATTCCGTGTAGTTCTATATAATTATTAGTCTGTTAAGTTTTAAAAATGTTTTATTGTGTATTCATTGAAAAATAAGAACTAAGAAATAGTCATTAAGAGATACGCTTAAGAGTTTTGGGGCAAACGGACGGGTTTTAATGAATTCGATAGATGTTACGGTAAAAAAATACAGGGTCCCCTATAAGATATATGAATTAAATTTTAAATAACATAAAACTAAAATTAAATTACATTCGTTTATGCTTTTTGTATTGTAAAGTATAGAAAAAATTATACTAAATTGGGTTTATACTATTCTAACTTAAAAATTTCTTTTGAAGAATGAATAGGATAACTAATCTTTTGACTTTGTTTTTATAATATATATATATATTGTACTATTTAAGCTCGTGCATTTTTTAAAAAATTGTGTTTTTAATATTGAAAACACATATATAAAAAGTTAGCTTACCTAAACAGTTTAACCCTAATGTACTGGACTTCATTCAAATTCGACCGTTTACTATATTTGTCTTAAAAGTACTGAACGGTAACGTGTTCGCTTATCTCTTAAAACCACGGATATTGTGACGTCATTGATAAGGCATATGGTATAATACAGAATGAATAGGTAAGGCATAAAAATAAAATAATCATAAATCATAAATTTTGCATACTTTACACAAACACTTGAGGTATGAGAAATGATTGCTACTATTACCCGTATGAGAAAATGAATCATCAACGAATCTTATCTGTGTATGTCATATTTAACTATCAGTCTCGAACATGCGTGAATTTTGACTAGAATTAATCAATGAATGTGAAAAATGATTTATATTTAGATCTAATATTTATATCGTTTAACATTTTGAAATTCTATTAAAAATATATACATTAGTATGCTTGTGAAAGGTCTATTTTTAAGACGAAACATTGTGCGAAGGGTCCTGTTTTAAGGTTAAAAGTTTCGTGAAGGACCCTGTTTTAAAGTTTCGTGAAGGGGTCTGTTTGAAGGACCCTGTTTTTAAATGACTTAAGAACACACAATTTATTCATAATCATATTCACAACTACAACTTTGTATACAATATGAAAATACATGAATATATTTATACATTATGCCATAGTTTTTGAAATATTTTTTTCAAAATTAGATTCATACAATAAAGCGAGATTGATACCGTTAATGTATACGATTCCCTTCTTGTTACCCTATATAGCTTCAACTCGATTCGTTATATATGCTTTATTGAGTATTCAATGAAAAAAAATGACTAAGAAATAAAATTAAAAATAGTAATTAAGAGGTAGCCTTAAGAATTTTTGGGATTAGAGATTGGTTTTAATTAAATAGGTTAATGAATCTAATTCGATACACGTCTTACTAAAAATACAGAGTCCTACAATATATATGAATTATACTCCACTAAATTTAATAGCACCCTCCCCTATTTTCATAGAAATGGCTTTAATATAATTTAGGCTAACAATATACACTTCAAAAAATATATAGTTGATCACAAGAAGGATGGGAATTCGATATGTACTACTACTTAAGTAAAATATAATTTCTCTTATCGCATAAAATATATTAACAAGTCCTGTAAAAATATATTGACAAGACATGAACTTTTAATACATGATTTAAAACATAATGATTATAAAAATCATATATAAAGAAATATATATATAAATTTATCATTACCTAAAAATTTCAAGCATGATTTACTAGACTTCACCCAAATTCAACTGGATTCTTCACCACGTGGTTAGATGATATCACTGATTGCGATAACATTCTAGATAAGAATCACTTATAAGAACACATTTCAATTCATTTCTTCTAAAGCAAGTATACAAGTTGGTTCTAAGGTCTAGGTATGTAGATATATAGTAGGTTAGTAGTAATATATTTTTAAAGTAATTTTTATTATGTATTAAAAGAAATGGTTATTTTTTTCTTTACGTAGGGTAGACAAAATTAAAACATAAAATATTAAATTTAATCTTTAGTAATATAAAGACTTACACCTACAGAAACGCATACATTCTTTTAGTTATTTTCATGCAGACTTTAAGATATATCATATATGTTCTTTCTTTTACCATAACACATATGGATTTTTTTTAATGTATGTCACATGACTATCTAAAGCGAGATTGATTTAAAAAAAAGTAACTTGCAAAGCAAATTAAAAAAATATATATATTTCCAAAATTTTAATCCCGAGAAGGGACAGATATTAAAATTATTTTATTTAGTCAATGCTACAATAATGTTGCATTTTTATATTAAATCTTGTTCCGTCTATTTAATCTTAAAATCTTAAATTTAAATTTGAAACATTATATTAAAGCAACTTTAAAACATTTCATTTAGTTGAAATGAAATCTAAATAAATCTTCAACTTTTTTAATTATTTGAACTTCTCATGTTTCTTATCTGTTAGAATTTGCTACAATACAAATTTTGCATAATGCATGTAAAACTGAAAAAAAAGTTGAAGACTTATTTAGATTTCATTTCAACTAAATGAAATGTTTTAAAGTTGTATACCGGTATACCGGTCGTTCTACACACGCACCGGATGATCCCTTAATTTGCACATCGAATAGTATAAACCTCTAACTGAACGAACCTCCGGCTCGGGTCCCCGCTGGTTTGGACGGACAATTTTAAAAACATATGAATTGTACTTCTTCCAATGCTGAAGGCAGGAATTCCCGTTGGTGCTAGTACTGCAGCAGCATCATTATTGTGATTACTCATTAAACGAACTTTTTGACTGAGTAATTAAATCAGAAAGCTTTTTCCTGTATCAGCAACTCCTCTTACAATCAGATTTATGGGTGGAATAGACGGGTCTTTCTTTTGTGCTTCTACGTGCTTTATAATTAATTCAAATATTTTCCTTTGGTCAGCATTCATTTTTCTTGTTCAATTTATCTTCATTAATAACGATTTCTTGGTGAGTTTCAAAGTTATCAAAATCTGCGGCTATCATATCAACGTCTTTATTTGTTTCTTCAATATTTTCAAGCTGGTCGTGCAAATCACTTTCTTGTTACAACTTTTCAGCCAAGTTGATTGCAGCTTGTAGTCGTTGTTTTGTTTCGCGACATTTTTCCATCTCTGGAAATTTTTTCACATTGTGCTCAAAGGATTCACGGTAGAGTTTAAATTCTCCCAATAGGTCTTTTTCGTTTCACCAAGGCTTGAACAATATCAGAAATGAATTATAGCACAACTCAATTCCAGCGTCCGTTTTCGGGTTATGATTGGGCGTTTTCAAAACAACTGGTTGAACCAACTGAGGTTTTCTTTTAATTCGTAATATTCTACAGACTTTTGGTCTACAGTCGTTTGTATTAGTACCTAGTGGCCAATTCGTATAAACACTTGTTTTCTAATTTGTCATGTTGATTCGGGTAATAATCGTCAATCAAATTCCGACAGTAAATTTCAGTAGATCGTTCACCCTCTTTTGCCAATCAAATCAAATCATGGTGACTTTCAGTTTTATTCGTCGGTCTTTTTTCATGCTGGTATTTAAGTATTGCACAGCATCCCATGAATAGAAGCATTTATGGCCCAGAATTTTGTCTACGGCTTCGTAACTTCCAGGTTCTCGACTAATCAAGTTTTATCTCGCAAAAGCGCGTAATCTGGCACCGAGATTTTTGTTTCCGTCAATGGTATTCCAAATATCTTCCTTACGATTTTTTTCCGGTTGGTTATATAACGCGTAAAGTAATGATTTAACACCAAACTGGGTTTTCCAACAAACTGGGTGTCAATGTTGGCGGCTCACATAAAGAAAATTGCGGGATTATAATCATTGATCGAAGTTTGTTTTTCTGATCGTTTCAAACCACATAACTTTGTAACATGGTGTCCACCTTTTCGAGATAAAATGCAGTCTTTAACAGAATTTAAAGTTCAATGTTTCACCAAACCATACATGAAAATTATGTGTAATAATATGCAGCCTGATTATGGCACATTATTCATGACCTTTTAGATGATAATAATGATAGATTTTCTAATATTCCGTAATCGAGTCTACAGCCAATGTTTCAATGTTAGCAAGAAACAAAAAAAAAATAGGTACTTTTTGGCTAGCCGGCAGCCAGTGATATATATATATATATATATATATATATGTGTGTGTGTGTGTGTGTGTGTGTGTGTACTTCATTGTCACCTGGTTAACCGAAAAGTACCATAGCAACAATATGGATGCAGTGTAAATGTGGATATGATTGAAGGTTTTTCACAAAATCGTAAATCGCAACAACCACATCAAACATTTATTGCCAATAAGAGCCCACTAAATCTACCCGCACAGGATTTTTCCCTATATTGTATAACAATTATTTGTTTTCTTATTTTAAGTATATATTTGCGTTTTAATTTTAATAAAATAGTGCTTAAAAGTCTGTAATTTTCAAATGTTATATTTTTTAAATGCTCACTTTCGTTTCAACAATTTTTTTTTAAAGTGTTTTGATTCACGGGAATTTCATTTTGCGCCAACTATTACGCTTGGTGACAATGGTTTTTGTATAACGGAAAAGTACCGAAAAAATTATTTACATCTATATAATAAAACCGTATGTCATGTGACTGTCCTCAACAGTTCCGGGATGCCGCTTCACTTTTTCATATGCCAGGCAGCCATTTTTATGCAAAATTATTTTTTCTAATAAAACTGCATAAAAGTTACATTTTTAGAAAGATCGTTCAAAATAAATTAATATTTGAGAGATGACTTACGTTCAATTATGTATACATTCTGCAATAACTTCAGTTTCAATTAGGTTCGCTGTTCAAATTCTCTATCCATGAAAGTAAACAAAAAAAAAAAAAAAAGATTCATTCGTTGTGAACGTTTAAAATATTAAACCATGAATTTTTGGACCGCTGCCTGGTGTAAAAAAAAATAATCAGCACCAGTGAGACAGTCAAAGTTTACCATAATTCTGTTCCATACAACTCAACTTCCTTCGGATATTTTCTTGATGTAAGTTGAACTCATGTAATAATATTTAATGGATCAAATTTCGAAACAAATTGTCAGCTTTTATTTTTCGTGTGTATTAATTAGAAACGATATTTTAATTTTGAAATCAAATGTTTTGATTTATGATAATATTTCTTAATTATCTATTTTCTATTTTAAAGAAAAATGTGAACGTCATGTATTTTAAATTGAAACAGCTGTCACGGACGCACCAGGGTTGGCGGAATTTTTGTTTTGCGCCATTTTGGCGAGAAAATCCCATTTTCAGGTACCTATTAGAGATTACTAAAACAGCATATACTTTTATTTTATTATGAAATAGTTTATTTTATATTAAAAACACACACACAATGATTAATTTATTATAAAGTGGGTTAAGCGGTTTTTGTCAAGAAAGATGAAATACATAATAACAAAAAATATAGGAAATGCTACCACGATCGCAAAAGTTCTTGATTTGTCTATTAGATTTTTCCGGTTTGGCGAAGGATTAAGGAAAAAAATAAATTATTAATAAAAATAATTTGTTACAATGCTTAACATACATTTAAGGGCGACCAAACTGGTCGCCAGTGGCGGCTAGTTCAATAAATAACAAATCACAATATTTGGCACGGTTTGCATGACAACACGGTTTGTAGACAACATCTGCTCGGTCAGGGTTGAAATAAATGGCGCATTAACAAACATTTTGGCATGGTGTTGGTATAACGGAAAAGTACCAAAATAAAAGATACCGCACAAGCTGTACATGAACGACTTAATAACGACGACATTGAAAATTGGGTACTTCTCTATTATCCCGTCGACCCCTTTTCATAACAAAAAACTATCGCCAACTCAAATATTAAACGCCAAAAATGCAGTCCCATGTACTTGATGCCAGAAGCATTATACGTGTTTGTTATGTCATCGAATGGTTTTTAATTCGACATTTGCGTGTATAATTAACTATGTTTTACTGACTTATTAGTTATTTCATTAATTAAAATAACAATTGTGTCCGTAAATTCTTATATTTTATTTATTTATTTATTTTGATATTCCAATGGTAACTTTCTCCCGTTTAATTGGCGTTACAGTTTGGTGATACTTTTTTGTTATGAAAAGTGGTCGACGGGATAATAGAGAAGTACCAAAAATTGTTTTCCGCATATTTTACGCGAATTAGATGAAATTATAAAACAATTCTTTTACACAAGCATATAAAATGCTTAGTGAGTTTGAACGCTAATAGCAGGAGCCTGTTAGGCGATACAATTTTCCAATATCTATATTTCCTCTTTGTCGATGAATAGTACATGAGTATTATTTCAAATTTAATGTGAAAACCACGATTCCTACCCGCGATTACTATCCTATAACGGATATTTACGCTAGTATAAAAATAAAAACAAATAAGAATGTTTGTCACGTGATTTATTTAATTTGAAAGAATTCTGTTACATACATTATAACCAAATACTTGAAAATGTGCGTTTATTTAGAGTATGATGTCGTGTTGTTCCATTTTTTAAAACGTAAAAAAATCTAATTCAGTTTTATTTTGATCGTGGAAATCTTTCAATTGAAAAATTATTGCTGTGGTCAAATTATTATTATGGTTTTTGAATTGTTGGCAACAATAAAGAAACATAGTTAAATTTTATAGGAAATACGTCCATTGATTATCAGTAAAAAATATGAAATTTTGAATTATTAAGAAAAATATTTGAATAACGTAAATAAAACTTAGCTCATGTTACTTCCTGGATTATAATTCATCTATATGCAACGGCATTTAATCCATTTTGATCCTGACGTCAGCCAAAGAATTTCACTATTTCAAATTTCAAATTTTATTAGAATTAGCATACAGTTAAAATTTTGTGGCAACACGTACAAAAAGTGGGAAAAACTCTAGTAAATTAACTCGTTCAATGGGATTTGCTGTGTTAAATTAACATTAAGATGTCACACTGGAAATAAATAAGTATTGCACTGCCGCGCAATACTTAATACTTAAAACCGTTAATATATGTGAATTCTTTCGTATAGCCCTGTATAGATGCTACTCACCATATATATATATACTAGCTGTTACCCGTGACTTCGTTCACGTATCTTTAAAAGAAGCATAAATGCATTAATTAAGCAAAATATTTCATTCCCGATAATTAGAATCGTAAATAATTAACTAACTCTTTATCACATTCCATAGGAGACAATACCATATTTTTATGTTATAGAGGCCTTGACATAACTAAATTTTTAAAAAGTGAAATTTTGTGACAAATAATCACGAAAAGGAAACTGCAATCAATGAAAAAAAAGCGGGCCAAATAAAATCGTGGAAATCGGCGAATTGTGTAAAAACATATGTCAAGTTTACCTGGTAAACTATTTTACTTTTAACGCCTTTGTGAAACGTTTTAATAGCATCCTTCAAAGATAATGGAAATAGTATATTCTTTTTCATTAAATTCGATTCTTGTGAACAGGGAGCAATAATTGTAGACATAACTGCAAGGAGCTTAAATTTGCCTCCTTGATTTAATCTATACCTGAAAAAAAATCTTTATTTCTAAATGAAAATATGTTGACAGACGATTTTTGTTCTCTAGAATAAATTGATTCATGAAGTTTGAATATGTGAAAATACGTTTTTATTTTTCAAAAATTTTACTGTAATCAAGATTTTCTTTTTCTTTCACCATCTATTCAAATTGAAAATAAATTCTTTTTTTCAGTTTTAATGAGAAAAGATATATTAATCTGTTTTATTTCTTCTTTTTTATCCACAAAAATGGAATAATTTAGTTGCCATTTTTAGAGAAACTTCGTTAAAATTTACAAAAATTAAAAAATAAAAAAAAAATAAAAAAAAAATATTGTAATTTAAATTATTTTTTTTTAATTCTGAGATTTTATGACATCCTCGGATCAATGATAACCGGTGTTAAGTAAATCGCGTTGCGTTCGACAACCTGAAAGGAGTAGTTGCGAAATGCAAACAGGCGGTCAGATTGTAATATAATATATTCGTATTTATTTTCTTTTCCTAATAATCGCGTTTTGGTTTTTTGCAAAAAACTCTCATCAGCATGTAACTGATATTCATGCTTAATAATCGGTATAGATAAAAAAAATATTTCAAATTTTTCGTTTTAAATATGGCGTGAAACTCCTCCACTTTCTAAACTTACCGATCCTTGTATTATTAATGTAAGGAATTGATTCACGCTCCTTGTAAAACACATTTGAAAATTCCCGTTTTATTTCAAATATGACGTCACTTTTTCCTCAGAGAAATCTCTTTTTAATGGCATAATTCTTGTTTTTCTTTTTCTGGCAATCAGGGCGTAAACTTTAGCGGAAAACTCACATTTGTATGGAACTGGTATTCAAGCTAATTATTAATCAGTAACGATAAAAAATATTCAGTTTTTCATCTTAAATAATACGTCCATTATCTATCTACTTTCATTATACATTGATATTCATGCTGTTTGTATTATTACGAACATTTGAAATTTACATGTTTTATTTATGACGTCATATTTGTCCAAACCGAGGAGGATCCTTTTCATAGTTCCATGGTCTAAGCGAAATCTATTTTTAATAATATAATTATTGTTCATTTTTCCTTCTAATTATAACGCAATTTTTGACAGAAAAAGATCTTTTTAATGTAACCGATATTCATACTTCATGTATAATAACAAATACTCTATATTTTTGTCTCAAACATCACGGAAATTCATCTTCTTTTGAATTCTTTTTAATTTTCATTTTTCACGTGAAAATCGTTCAATTGAAAATTAATTGTTGAGGAAAAATTATTTTTCTGTGTTTTTATTTATTGGCAACGATCAAAGAAAGCCCTAGCAACGATAAAGTAAAATGGTTAAATTTTATGGGAAAATGTCCATTTATTCTCTATGAAAATAATGAAATTTTTAATTATTAAAGAAAATATTTGAATAAAATAAATAAAACCTAGCCTATGTTCATTTGAGGGTTATAATCAACCTACATGCAAAGATACAGGATCATTAAAAGCTCCATTTTGACGCTGGCTTCAGCCTAACATTCGCAAACAATCAGATTTATAATATTATTAGGATATATATATATATGGAGATATATATTTATATATACTAAAATCTGTTAAGTTTTAAAATACTTCATTGAGTATTCAATAAAATATAAGAACTAAGAAATCGTCATTAAGAGGTATCCTTAAGAATTTTTAGGGAAGCAGATAGGTTTTAATTAAATATGTTAATGGATCTAATTCGATACAAGTCTTATTTAAATAGAGATTATAATGAAAATACAGGGTCCCCTATAATACATATTAATTATACTGCATTAATGAACTACCTCAGCTCCATTTTCACAGAAATACCTTTGATAAAATTTAGGCTATCAATACATACTTAAAAAATATATACAGAGTGACCAGAAAAAGGGTAGAAATAAATGAAGAATTTTAACGTAAATTATAAAATAGGATCTACAGTAAGTGACAATAAATAAATATGAAGGAAAAATCATGCGTCATGGTATACTTTCCAATGCTATGCGACTATTGTTAAGAATTTGAAATGCTACTGAAATAAGTGAATTAGATTTAATAATTCATACTGGAAATGTATTTAAAAAATTACAGCTTTTCTTTTTTTTTCACTTAGTTATAATTATAAGGCTTCTTTTACAATAAAGACCTTGACTTCTGTGGAGAGATTGAAAACTAGCATACTTATGAATCGGCCGATATATGTTGGGTTTGCTATACTAGAGGTCTCTAAACTTTGCATGTATGACTTCCATTATAACTTTATAAAGAATCCTTAACTTGCCATATTCAAACACACACACATAATATTTATAAGGATATGGAACAATATCGTGATTTCTTTAACTTCTCTAGGTATTCAAAATTCCATCGTCTAAACCGCACAAGTTTCGAACCCACAAACATATAATCAGACTTGTCATTTTATAGCCACCACAGGGCTAAGTGATCCCCCGCATATTTTATACTCACCACGCTAACTACTGGGCTGAGTGAGCCCCAGGTTATTTTATACCCACCACGCTAACTACTGGGCTGAGTGAGCCCCAGGTTATTTAGTCACGTGAATATGATTTCCAAGGTATATGTCCTTATTTGATTTAGACCATTGCCTATGGTAAGATAAAGCTGAGAAGTAAATTGATAAACTCTGTACATTTCCCTCGAAAACTCACTTGTATTTTATTAAATATCTGTAGAAATCAGCATAGTTTATTAAAATTATATACATTCTCATTAGTTTATGAATCTACTAACTTATAATATCTATATGGTAACTTGGATTATTAGTATTCCTACTTAAAAATTTCTTTTGTAGATTTAATATGATAAACACTAACATGGGACTGACTAAACTTTTACAATTTTCATTTCAACTTAGTTTTAGGAAATTTATCTACATAGCTTTAAATTTTACTGTTTAGTTAGTCTATTATTTCAAAGTATTATTTTTTAGTTCTAATATTTAAAACATATTCATACCGTTTTACATAGTAGGTATCAAATTAATTTAAAGTCATATTAAAAATATATATCCAGATACTATTCTTACCTAATACGCCAGCTAGCTAAACACCCAACCGTCTCAAACCAAGACTCTGAGAAAAGTGAATGCTTGTTCAGGACCTTATCAGCTAATATAATCACTGATAAGATTTGATCACGTGACATGTGACGTCACTGACTAAGTGATATCACGTGACCATGTGGTATCATTCAATACGTCACCAGAGATGTCAGAGATCACGTGACTATGTCATAAAATAACCAATTACTAATTGCAATTAACAAATTACCACTAATTGCTTTGTATAATATATATAGATAAATTAATACATGATTTATATATGTATTATTTTGTTATGCTATGTATTACTAAGTTGAAACTAAGTTGAAATGAAAATGGTAAAAATTTAGTCTGTCTCATGTTAGTGTTTATCATATTAAATCTACAAAAAAAAATTTTAAGTAGGAATACTAATAATCCAAGTTACCATATAGATATTATAAGTTAGTAGATTCATAAACTAATGAGAATGTATATAATTTTTATAAACTATGCTGAATTCTACAGATATTTAATAAAATACAAGTGAGTTTTCGAGGGAAATGTATGGAGTTTATCAATTTACTTCCCAGCTTTATCTTACCATAGGCAATGGTCTAAATCAAGTAAGGACATATACCTTGGAAATCATATTCATGTGACTAAATAAACTGGGGCTCACTCAGCCCAGTAGTTAGCGTGGTGGGTATAAAATAACCTGGGGCTCACTTAGCCCAGTAGTTAGCGTGGTGACTATAAAATAAGCGGGGATCACTTATTCCTGTGGTTAGCGTGGTAGCTGTAAAATAAGCGGGGGCTCGCTTAGCTATGTGGTTAGCATGGTGGCTATAAAATAAGTGGGGGCTCACTCGGCCTAGTAGTGAGCATGATGAGTATAAAAAAAGCGGGGGCTCACTTAGACTTGTGGTTTGCGTGGTGGCTATAAAATGACAAGTCTGATTATATGTTTCTGGGTTCGAAACTTGTGCGGTTTAGACGATGGGATTTTGAATACCTAGAGAAGTTAAATAAATCACAATATTGTTCCATATCCTTATAAATATTATGTGTGTGTGTTTGAATATGACAAGTTAAGAATTCTTTATAAAGTTATAATGGAAGTCATATATGCAAAGTATAGACACCTCTAGTATAGCAAACCCAACATATATCGGCCGATTCATAAGTATGCTAGTTTTCAATCTCTCCACAGAAGTCAAGGTATTTATTGTAAAAGCCTTATAATTATATCTAAGTGAAAAAAAAAGAAAAGCTGTAATTTTTTAAATACATTTCCAGTATGAATTATTAAATCTAATCCACTTATTTCAGTAGTATTTCAAATTCTTAACAATAGTCGCATAGCACTGAAAAGTATACCATGACGCATGATTTTTCCTTCATATTTATTTATTGTCACTTACTGTAGATCCTATTTTATAATTTACGTTAAAATTCTTCATTTATTTCTACCTTTTTCTGCGCACTCTCTATATATTTTTTTAAGTGTGTATTGATAGCCTAAATTTTATCAAAGGTATTTCTGTGAAAATGGAGCTGAGGTAGCGCATTAATGCAGTATAATTAATATGTATTATAGGGGACCCTGTATTTTCACTATAATCTCTATTTAAATAAGAATTGTATCGAATTAGATTCATTAACATATTTAATTAAAACCTATCTGTTTGCCTAAAAATTCTTAAGTGTACCTCTTAATGACTATTTCTTAGTTCTTATTTTTTATTGAATACTCAATGAAATATTTTAAAACTTAACAGATTTTAGTATATATAAATATACATCACCATATATATATACATATACGGTGAGTAGCATCTATACAGGGCTATACGAAAGAATTCACATATATTAACGGTTTTAAGTCTCAATCTCGCTTTAGATAGTCATGTGGCATACATTTAAAAAAAATCCATTTGTGTTATGGTAAAAGAAAGATCATATATGATATATCTTAAAGTCTGCATGAAAACAACTAAAAGGATATATGCGTTTCTGAAGGTGTAAGTCTTTATATTACTAAAGATTAAATTTAATATTTTATGTTTTAATTTTGTCTACCCTACGTAAAGAAAAAAAAACCATTTCTTGAAATACATTATAAAAAGTATTTAAAAATATATTACTACTAACCTACTATATATCTACATACCTAGACCTTAGAACCAACTCGTATACTTGCTTTAGAAGAAATGAATTGAAAAGTGTTCTTAGAAGTGAATCTTATCCAGAATGTTATCGCGATGAGTGATGTCATCAAACCACGTGGTGAATAATCCAGTTGAATCTGGATGAAGTCTAGTAAATCATGCTTGAAATTTTTAGGTAATGATAAATTTATATATATATTTCTATATATATATGTTTTGTATAATGAATATGTTTTAAATCATGTATTAATAGTTCATGTCTTGTCAATATATTTTTACAGGACTTGTTAATATATTTTATGCGATAAGAGAAATTATATTTTACTTAAGTTGTAGTACATATCGAAGTCCTATCTTTCTTGTGATCAACTATGTATTTTTTGAAGTGTATATTGTTAGCCTAAATTATATTGAAGCCATTTCTATGAAAATAGGGGAGGGTGCTATTAAATTTAGTGGAGTATAATTCATATATATTGTAGGACTCTGTATTTTTAGTAAGACGTGTATCGAATTAGATTCATTAACCTATTTAATTAAAACCAATCTCTTATCCCAAAACTTCTTAAGGCTACCTCTTAATTACTATATTTAATTTTATTTCTTAGTTATTATTTTTCATTGAATACTTAATAAAGCATATATAACGAATCGAGTTGAATCTATATAGGGTAACAAGAAGGAATTCGTATACATTAACGGTATCAATCTCGCTTTATTGTATGAATCTGACTTTGAAAAAATATTTCAAAACGTATGGCATAATGTATAAATATATTCATGTATTTAATATTGTATACAAAGTTGTAGTTATACATATGATTATGAATAAATTGTGCGTTCTTAAGTCATTTAAAAACAGGGTCCTTCAAACAGACCCCTTCACGAAACTTTAAAACAGGGCCCTTCACGAAACTTTTAACCTTAAAACAGAGTCCTTCACACAATGTTTCGTCTTAAAAAGAGACCTTTCACAAGCATACTAATGAATATATTTTTAATAGAATTTTAAAATGTTAAACGATATAAATATTAGATCTAAATATAAATCATTTTTTTTACATTCATTGATTAATTCTAGTCAAAATTCACGCATGTTCGAGCCTGATAGTTAAATATGACATACACAGATAAGATTCGTTGATGATTCATTTTCTCATATGGGTAATAGTAGCAATCATTTCTCATACCTCAAGTGTTTGTGTAAAGTATGCAAAATTTATGATTTATGATTATTTTATTTTTATGCCTTACCTATTCATTCTGTATTATATCTTATGCCTTATCAATGACGTCACAATATCCCGTGGTTTTAAGAGATAAGCGAACACGTTACCGTTCAGTACTTTTAAGACAAGCATAGTAGAAGGTCGAATTTGAATGAAGTCCAGTACATTAGGGTTAAACTGTTTAGGTAAGATAACTTTTTATATATGTATTTTCAATATTAAAAACAAAAAAAAATTGAAATAATGCACGAGCTTAAATAGTACAATATATATATATGTTATATAAAAAATTTATTTCCTTCGCATATCCTTCGCATTTATTCCGCATTAGTCCTTTAAATTAATCTAACTTCTGACATAGTCAGTATTTCCTTAATTCTTAATAATATTTATTCTTATTTAATGTCCTTTTAAAAGTATTAACCCGTATATTAATAATTATCTTATTCTAAATCTTAATATAAAATTTTAAGTTCATTCGTAACTTTTATCAGCTCCCCAATCTATAAAATTCCGAGAGACGCTTTTCTCATTTCGAATGTTTTTTAAAGCCATTTGTTTTTATTAGGGTCATAAATTTTTAAGATAGCTTTTGGCTATTAAGGCATCTTTTAATTTTTGAAAAGAATCTTGACAATCTGTATTCCATTCCCATAATGTATTTTTCCTGAGTAATCTATTAAGAGGGCCTCGAATGTCGGCATATTTATCTATAAACTTGTGATAAACATTGATAGATCCTAAGAATCTCTGAACTTCCTTTACATTTGAAGGATGTTTTAATTTTTTTTATTACTTCAATATTAGCGTTAGCAGGAGTTAATGTGCCATTCCGGATAGTATATCCTATAAAGTTAATTTTATTTTGAACAAAATTGCATTTAGATAATTTAAGTTTAAAGTTTCCAAGTCTACATAATTCAAATATTTTGTTTAAATGTTGCATGTGTTCTTCTACACCGAGGGATTGGCTGTGGTGGATCGGTTTCCTGGCAACCACGCTCCCTTGATTTAAGCAACATAGATTTCTTTCTTTGGGATGAACTGAAAACTGTGGATTCCGATATGGATCTGATTGCAAGACTTGTCTGTGCTGCTGCGGATATTCAACAAAATCCAGGTGTATTATAGCGAGTCCTCCAATCCATGGTCCGACGGAGTAATGCATGCAATGGTGGAAACTTTGAACATGTTTTGTGACATTTTAACATATCATCTACCACAGCACATGTAATCTCTTTGACCAATAAGTAATTCAGATTGTGTTGTGTCTCTTCGTTTCTTGTACCTGTCACACTACTTTCCCAGGACATTTTCAACCGTGGGTTGCTATGCAAATCTGGATCCTTGTAATGTCCCTTGCCTCCCTTTAAAGTTTGTCCCAATAATCCTGAGACACCCTGTATATATGCATATGCATATTTTTATTAGGTTTACATGTGGACTGGAAGGATCGAATTGATTGTTCGAGGACCATTATGTGGGGGTGTGGGAGATATGGTGGTTGAAAGTGGTCGACCTAGTTAATTTTCGTAAATTCGACTTAAGTTTTCTAAAAAATGAAAGAAGAAACAAAAAAAGAAATTTATTTTAATTCCACGTCTTCTATATTAAATATAGAACAAAACTGCACAGACGTACCTAAAAAAACAAACGAAAAAAACAATGAAGCGGGTTATCCTTAGTAAATTATATAAATATTGAAAAAATTGCATGTGTATATGAAACAGTGAAATTGTTGTCAGAAAATATACATGAAAGATTTCCTTCTCTCGCCAAAGCAATTTTCTCTATCAGACCGACACCGCTTATTAGAAAAAATGTCTTGCAATTTTATATGGCACCCTAGATTATTTAAAATTTAGCCAAGAGACAATATCCATGCACATGAAATTTTGATCAGTGAATCGAACTAAACGTGGCATAAAATGTGATGAATATATTTTATATTTTAAATAAAGCTTACCCAATGAATTGTGAAATAACAGGCATTGTACACTAATATAACATTATCGCTTTATAAAAAGATTATTCTATTAACTAGATGAATCCCGTCAACACTTGAAGGAAAAAAATGCTATAACAATATCAGTAAAATAAGCTTCTTTATTATTCAAGAAGGGGTGCGTATGAAAAAGTCTTTTAAATATTTTATTTTAAAAGTTTTTTTCCCCCAGTGAAATACAGTACCATTTCCGATGCAAACTCCAAACAAACAATCCGTAAACAACTGTTTAATGCAAATAAATTCGACATTACCGCCATATTCACCACTGCAAAAAGAAAATTTCATGGACCTACAAAGTATCACACAAATAGTATATTCCTACGTCCATATCATATTCAGTAATTAAAGCACACATCTCTCTCCTTGTTATAATGCAACCGAGTGAACTTATATGTGTATATGCATTGCATCTGTTCAAAGGCACCGTCGAAATTCGACGTTAAAAAAGTTTTAAAATGTTTAAATACTAAAATGTTTTAAAATGTCCTTTTTAATTATTGTTAAGTTTCAAATCCATATTTTCTAAAATGCATGCATTGTTTTAAGCTAATCAATTTTTATGTAAAGATGGAGAAATTTTTTACAATCATAATATACAATCTGCAGATGATGCAGATTTTTTATGTTTTCAACTATAATTTATTTGTATGGTTTTTCCGGTCCCTTTCAATAATCATGATTATCCCCTTTCCACAGTTGGGATCTTTTCCCTCTTATACAGTGATATACCATGCATCTTTAAAATAATAATAAAATACAATTCCAAGCATATTCTGATGCAACACATACATCAACACGAATTCAACATGATATCAATTTTATGTTGAACATAAATTGAAAATCGGTTTTTTGTTTGAAAGATTTCAGTTTAGCGCCACAATGCTATCTCTAGCTTAGGGTTAATCTAATTTTATGATTTATCAGAGGGTTTTTTTTTTAATTATTATTTTCTCCACTTTTTATGTTGTTAGGGAAATCAATTTCCAATTGTGGCAACTTTCCCAGATGCTATTTTATATTACTGAAGCAAACTGGCGGCCATTGTTGAGATAGATTTTAGAAATAATTCATGCTTGAAAATTATTTAAAATGTTGTTAAATTAAGCGGCAGTTTTCAAATAAAATTCATTCGAAAGTTAACATTTTTATAATTGATGATGTATAAATTGAAATTTTACGGTATTTGGTTCATTCCATGATAAATGAGCAAATCCGCTGTGGCTGACATGTCATAGATTTTAATGAAAATCAGCATATAAGTAGATCATATTTATTTATGAGTAAATGTAAAATGATAGATTTCAGAATTGTTTATTTAAGTATTAAAACATTAAAAGTGGATATAAGATCGAGGTTTTGTCTACATGCATGAAATTTCAACTTTCATTATTAGCCTTAGGAGAAAGACGTTATCAAAAATTATTCATAATTAAGAATGAATAATAAGTATCAGATTGGAGTAATTTAGTAATTGTCCTTTTATTCCATAATGAGAAAAATAAATAAATAATGAAAAATTTTGCAATATTTCTATTACTCGTTTGAACATGAAGGAAAGGTCTTAAAATTTTGAAATTATTTGACGTTATAGATGAAAGTACATATTTTAAATATAGAAGCTTTCATTCTTGCTTATTTACTCCTTATTGAGAAAAAAAAATAAATAATGAAAAATTTTGAGGAGAAAATTTAATATTTATATTACTTGTTTGAACATGAAGGAAACATCTTAAAATTTTAAAATTATTTGACGTTATAGATAAAAGTGTATATTCTAAATATAGAAACTTTCATTCTTGCCTTCAGTTTATTTTTCCTTAGCAATATTTTAAATTAGAGTAGAATAAACTATTGATTTGAACGGGGTAGTGGTTTAACAAACAGTTATATAGTAACCCTAACTCCTTATAGATGGCAGCACTACATTTTTTTTTGCAAGATATTAGAAAGACGCACAAATTTGAAGTGAAATAGCTCATAGAAAATAACAAATATTAACTCTTTGAACCCATTTCTGTTATGTTAGGATTCAAAAGGCAATCTTGAATTTTTTTAAGCATATCATGAGTTTATTGAACTTTATGCTTATGCAATATTGTTAGTGTCAGATTTTTCCTTCATTTGATTTTTTAAGTATACATAAGAGGAAAAAATATGATTTTGTATTTTTTTTTAAGTTTGTAAGGTTTTGAAGATGAAGAAAATAAATGGCAACTTCCAAATTTGAGAAATTTGGTTTTGATATGTAACACTACACCAGACATCAATTTCACATATGTTTTTTAATTCCTTTGACTTTTATAACGCTTTTAATTTTCTCAAAATTGACATATTTTCAATTTTTACAACCAATTTGAGGTTAACCATGGTGTTACGAAATTATTATTACTAAATAAATATGATAATAATTTTCCACAGGTTACAATATTATGAATTAAGTTATGTTAACCCATTCGGGACCATGGGTGTATATATGCACCCTCAAAAAGAGCATACAGAATTTGTTTTACGGACCAGTAAAAAATAAAAGTAATATTTGTTTTCTCTAATTAGAGCATTTTTGTGATAGTTTAAGTAAAGGTAGCTTTTTTTTTTTTTAAGTGGTGCCAACCGAATAAAATTTGTGCAAAAGCCGCCGGTCCCGAAGGGGTTAAATAGTTTTTAAGATATGGAACTTTAAACTTGCAACTTTGAATGATTCCTTACATGCTATTTAATGTCACAAGTTTTTTAAATGTCCAGAACTGCCAAAATATTTTATTTTTTGTCAAGATATTTTGAATAGCTCTATTTAACTAAGAATTGAATTTGTGTACCAAATTTTATTAAAATCGGTTACTATGTGGCCACGACTTTTTTTTTTGTTTTTTTTTTGCTCATTTTGCATGGAATGACCCATTTAGAAGTGATGTACTCGCGATAAAAACAAAACCGAAAGCGCCGTTTCTTGTCACAATCGTTATACATTCTACTCTTTATAATGAAGAATTTAAAAATCGCTTAAAATTACGTCAAGTTGACACAATCCTATAAATTGTTCTCTTTAGATTTATCAAAGTAAAAATACATTTCAAGATAAGCATAGCGTCATTTTCACAGGCGCAAACTTTTCACACGTACTTTATATACGTTGCTTTTATGCTTAATATACAAATAAAAATATATTTTGTATTTAATTGTACTGAAAAAATGGCATCTGCCGTATATATCCTGTCCAGATGGTCGCTCGTATTGCGACCTACGTAATACGTAAATAATACCTCGTACTCGCTTGTTTTTCAGCTTCAAAGTTTGAGAAACTTTAATCGTATTTTTAAACACATTAAATACATATGCCCTTCATTTTCATAATATTTATAAGAATTTTGACACTTCTGCGTTATCCGGTTCGACCACTTTCCATTAAGAAAATAACTATCGCCAAACTATAGGATTTTAACGCCAAAAATGTATTATCGTGGCGTCAAATTGGCTTTACGTCAAATGCGTTACACGTGCTTGTTATCTCATCAAGTGATGTTTAATTCGACGTTTAATGTATTTTTAATGATGTTTTACTTATTTATTAGTTAATGGGCTTTATTGGGAATTTGGTTTCGAGATTGTAAGAAATCACGTGTTGGTGGTATTTTACCATCGGAATTTGCAATGGTCTTTATTGGGAATCTGGGTTCAAGATTGCAGGAAATCACGTGTTGGTGGTATTTTACCATCGGAATTTCCAATTGAATGTATGCATGTGATTTTTATTTTTTATGAGTGCTGTTATATTGTTATATAAATTGTTCATTTAAACAGTTTATATTTTTATATAAACTGTATTTAAAATATATTTATCATTTATATTTAAGATGGAAGTAAATAGAAAGAATCAGACAATATGCGAAAAACGAAGCACGTAAACACAGCAGGGAGGTCACATGATGGTGGTTTATGACGTCGCGCAAATAAAGCCCATTGAATGTATGCATGCGATACATAGACAAACAAATATAAACACAGCAGGGAGGTCACATGATGGTGGTTTAAGACGTCACGCCAATAAAGCCCATTCATTAATTAAAATATAAATTACATCTTCGACAACATGATACTAAAAGCGAACAAGTGGATAAGTGTGATCGAAGATCGCTCAAAGGGTTTCGTTTAATATTCCTTTCAAAACACTTTATCCTTTCTTTAATAAATTCAAACAAATTTCATTTCGCAAAAAAAAAAAAAAAAAAAAAAAAAAAAAAAAAATCATGTTTTTTATAAAGTAAAAATTTACCGGTCTATTATTTTTCTTTTTTTCAAATATCTAAACCATTCCGATAGCGGTCTAAGCCCTCTATTATATTCTCTCACTGTAATATCTGTCATGCGGACTAAATGCGGTATTTTTAAAAAAATAATTTCAAAATTAAACATGTTGTACACCTTCAAAATGTTAAAATATGCGAATATTTCCATAATTGGATTTTTATCATGATTCAATATGTTTATCAATCTCATATATTTACTATTCTCTATTACTCACATTGATACACGCTTTGTATTATTCTGATACATTTGAAAAATACGTTAAACTTCCCGAGGCTAACGAAAAAGAAAGGCTACCGCGGTGCTTTACGCGTATCTTTTTTTACAGACCGCTAGAGTGACGTGATGCTCTTTTCGTACACCTTCATTGGTGCATTCGAGCATCACGTGACTCCCGCGGTCTGTAAAAAAAAGATATGCGTAAAGCACCGCGGTAGCCTTTCTTTTTCGTTAGCCTCTTAAACTTCCGATATGACGTCAGATTTTCTTTTTAATTCTCTAATGACGTGATATTAATCTGTTTTGTGCACATACACATACTCATACTTCTTGTATTATTGAGAAATCTTTCCGTTTTATGTTTTATTACCACTATGACGTCAATCAATTTTATTTCATATTAATCTTTTTTTCAATTGGTGAAACTTTTTATTTCATTTTTCACGTGGAAATCGTCTGATAGAAAAATAATTATTGTAGAAAGATTTTCATCGTTGATTTTTGATTTTTGGCATCGACTATAACGAAAAATGTTTAAATTTAATAGGAAAAGGCTGTTAGAATTTTGGTTTTTTATCTCTATTTATTAAAATAATACGAATTTTTCAAATTTTAATATTTTGAGCTCTTTACAGCTGATATTTTGATTTATACACAAAGTTTCAACTCTGTAAGTTACATAGTTTTCGAGAATGGCTCTGTGACAGACAGACAACACAGCGGGAACAATAGGGTTTCGTGAGATGAACGAAATGCTAAAAAGCATTGAAAAAATGTTGCGATGCGCAGTTACGTACAATAGATCAATTTTAACTGACGTCACAAACATTTATCCAGTAGTTGAGAGAGATAATTAAGAAAAATAATTTAATTAAATAAATTTCCAAGGTTATTTTTGTTTCTATTTTCACTAATATATTGTAAATTTTATTGTTTAAAGTTACTGATAAATGATACTTTAGTGAATTGGGCTTTTCTACAATTATTTCTTTTTTTCTGAGATTCTAATGACAACCTTTTTCCATTTGTTTATTAGGCGCTACAGTTTGGCGAATAATTTGGCGATATTTTTTTTATATGGAAAGTGGTCGATGGGATAATGGAGAAGTACCAGAATATCAACTAAATCCAAACTAAGAAAAAATATCCGACCAAATAATTGTATTTCGTTAAGAATTAAATTTTCTTATTTTTAATATTCGAAAGAAACAATAATCATGGATTTAATTAATTTTGCAATATGCGGTACACCCAAAAATTTTGATTAAATCGGCACAGATGTCGCAGACGCATCGTGGTTTCTTTTTGGCGTTAAAATGGCGATTTTTGCTTTGTATGGCAACTTGGTGTTAATAAAATTGAATACGTGCGTAAATAAAACAAAATAATTTAAAATTAATACAATTAATTGCGTGTGTTTAATAAAAATAATAGGTACTTCTCTATTATCATGTCGACCACTTTTCATAACAAAAAACTATCGCCAAAGTGTAAGATTTAACGCCACAAATGTAGTCCCATTGACTGGATGTCAGAAGCATTATACGTGTTTGTTATGTCATCAAGTGGTTTTTAATTTGATATTTGCGTGTATTTTTACTGATTTATTAGTTATTTCATTCATTAAAATAACAATTGTGTCCTTAAACTCTTATATTTTATTTATTTATTTATTTTGATATTCCATTGGCAACATTCTCCCGTTTTTTTGGCGTTACAGTTTGGCGATAGTTTTTTGTTATGAAAAGTGGTCGACGGGATAATAGAGAAGTACCAAATAATGTGTGAAAATTGGGTTTTCTCACCAAAATAACGCAAAAAATAAATCGCGCCAATCCCTGTGCGTCTGCGGCTTCTGTTCCATGTAAGGGTATATTTTATTTAATAAATAAAATTTATTAACGTTTAAAAACAAATTTATGAGTAATTTAATATATTTTAATCTTTTAGTTTAGTTTTAATGTTTCAGTAAATGTTAAAAGTAAATAAATTGGTGACATTCATATTTTTATAACATATTCGATCTTTGTTTACAATTCTACCTTGCCCAGATAGCTTGAAGTTACGGTCAGAGTCAAACTTCAATTTTGTGAAAAGTTGCAGCATCCTCTGGCGATTCACTTTATGACGTCATAGCACAAGTAAAATTTGAATTTAAAATTACGGCTAATTAATAAAAATTTCGAACAAACGAATGTATGATAACAAATATGTGTCCAATTATCTTCATAAAAAAAAGATGTAATTTGATGCAGCAGTTTGTTCTCACGGATTGCCGAAAGAAATTGCTTAGTGTTTTAAATATATAGATTGTCCTTAATATCGTGTACTTTAAATCTGAGTGAATACAAAAGTTATTGCTTTTTAAAGTTCATGCTTCATTTTTAAGATTTTTAATAAAATTGTGCTTTTGAATGCAATTGATTTAAAAGAAAGAACAAGAAAACGAATAGGCAACAATATTTTCAAACGTTCGACTTTGAAATCATGATATTGATAAGTATCATTTCAATATTTTTCATATCATTTATGTAGAAAAGAAAATACTCATTATTTTTCAGAATTATGAACTGATTTTTAGCTCGCAGGCTATTAGGTAGCCTCAGAGCTAATGTTCCCGCAAGTTCTGTATATATGTACGTATGTATGTACATATGTATGTACGTAACGCGATAACTCTTGTTAGAAAAATCCGATTTGCTTCAAATTTTGTATATTAGTTCATTCTGATAAGGCGCTTCTTTGATTAGTTGTGGGAGTTTATCGGTTAAGTATAAAGAGGGGAACGGGGGCTCATACCCCCTTAATTTTGATAATTGGGTTTTTCATGCAGAATTATCCGATTTGTTTCAAATTTTGTATATAGGTTCATTTTGATAAGGCGCTTTCCTGATTAGATTAGGTGGTTCATTAGTTAAGTATAAATGAGGGAAACGGGAGAGGGGGGCTAATCCCCCCTTTAATTTATCTAAATGAGTATTTCATGCAGAATTTTCCGATTTGCTTCAAATTTGGTATAGAGGTTTATTGTCGAATTCTTTATTTTACGATGGGCATTATTCATTGAAATAAGAGTATAATATCGAATGAGTGTGAATAGCCTGTGAGCCCAATGCCATCAGTTTAACTGGGCAGTTTTCTTTTTATTAATTTTACATATTTAATAAAAAAGAAAAGTTCCCAGTAAAACTGATGTCATTGATCTCACAGGTTTTTCACACTAATTATATATTATACACTTATTTCAAAGAATAATGCGCCTTAAAAAAATAAAGAAATCGACAATAAACCTGTATTTCAATTTGAAGCAAATCGGATAATTTTGCAGGAAATACCCATTCAATCAAATTAAGCGGGAAGATTAGCCCCACGTTCCTCCCTTTATACATTATAAACAATTAACCCCTAAAACTAATCAGGGAAGAGCCTTATCAGAATGAACTTATATATACAAAATATGAAACAAATCGGATAGTTCTATAAAGAGTTATCACGTTACGTACATACAGAACCTGCGAGGACATTAGCTCTCAGGTTTTGATGGCCTGTGAGCTAAAAACTGCTGCTCGGTGTGGTAAATGTATATACGGTGGAAACTGACAGAAATATTAAGATTATGTGTACGCTTCTAAATAACTAGTAAGATTGAGACCTGATGTTAAAATACTACTACCAATACACATTCATTGCTTTTGCACAAACAAAAATACACGTCATAGATGGGAGAGGAAGACCTTTTCTAAATTTTGTACTTTACGGGACTGCTAATTCAAGTTCACAAGTGTTGATCTAAAATTATTACCACTCCCCCCATAAAATAACAATTTAATTAACAATAACCTAAATTCATGCAATAACAAATTTAAGGGCTTTAAATAAGTGAATGATCTACAAATCATATTTTTTAAGTGTTTAATTAATTATGAAAATTATTTACTATCTTGACCACACTGTCTTGAAGGCATTTTGCAAACTCAGTTGAAAAACAAATATCCATTTTATGAGTAAATAAGCATCAGTGCTGCCATTTGTTTTGTTTTGTATGAAAGCAAATACATTCAGCTTTATAGAAATAAAGTAAGCCAAAGGGCCCGTGCGAGGATTTCGCACTGAAATCTAATATTTTTTAGGTATACTTCTCTATTATCCCGTCGATCACTTTTCATAACAAAACACTATCGCCAAACTGTAAGATTAAACGCCAAAAATGCAGTCCCATTTACTTGATGTCAGAAGCATTATACGTGTTTCTTATGTCATCGAGTGGTTTTTAATTCGACATTTGCCTGTATGTTTCATTATGTTTTACAGATTTATTAGTTATTTCATTCATTAAAATAAGAATTATGTCCTTAAATTCTTATATTTTATTTTTTTCTTTATTTTGATATTCCAATGGCAACGTTCTCCCGTTTATTTGGCGATAGTTTTTTGTTATGAAAAGTGGTCGACGGGATAACAGAGAAGTGCCATTTTTTATCAACATGTAATATATTTTAGATGCAGGTTTAAACTTCTAAAGAAAAAGTAAGGATAAAAATATCTGCAAACAACATTTAGTTTTTAGTCAAGCCAGAATATCATCTAATTCATTCCATCAAAGTTAGAGTATAAACTGATCCAAAACTGCAAAAGACACGCTAGAGAAAAAAAAAATTAACAATCGTATTTTGACTGCATTAGAGGATGACGTCATCTGCTTCGGGAAAAACATGGGACATAGAAATATAAATCTAAACATTTCAATTTCAATTTCGCTTTTTAATCATAAATATAAAATAAACCCGTGCGGTGTTTTTATTATAATTACTGAGCATCATATAATGTGGTATTTGACTTTTGTGGCAACAATAATTTGAAGAAAACCTTTCATTTCTTTTAAGAAAACAATGCCGATTTAATTTTCAATTTTCAGCAAATTTTAATCAAAAACATGTTTTAACGAAACGTTAAGTGTGCTATTTCAGAAGCTTATTCAAAATCCTTTCATATGTTATCTCATTCGTCGTTCTGAATTTCGTATTTTCTGCGAAAAAGTCATGTTGACAGGAGAAATAATGTATATGATATGTAAAAAAAAAAATCCAACAATTTAGTTTTAATAAGGAACAGAATAGATGTCCCGATTTGCATGTTTCGTGATGTGGTTCAAACTGGAGGGTACCCTAAATATATTGGTATATAAACAATTGTTTAATAAACAAATTAATACAACTGGACTGATTAATGGGTTGCTTGATAAACAAATTAATACATTTAGCATAGGTAAATATGCAAACATATAACTCAGTGCAATTTTTGAAAGCTAAATAAAACTCATTGAAAGCTAACTATTCGGAAACTAACTTATGTTTATAAATATCGAAGAAAACATAAATGCATGGAGACACTTTTAATTACTTACAATTGAAAAGCATATTCTTCAGCTACTTCTCAACATAATCGCCGTCTAAATTAAAATATATTTCGTAACGATACACCAACTTGTCAATTCCATCGTCATAGAATTTTTTCGTCTGGCACTTCGACCATGTACGAAGTGTTGTATTGCGAGTCAGATTTTCAGGTGTGGGACAGTGGTGCATCATGTTTAAAAATCGCCGCAATAATGTTCAAGACGATTCACGAAGCGACCGGCCGAGCATCATTAATGCTCACCTATGGGAGAAAATCAATGACAAGTTTCGTGTACACTCTAACAAAAATACAAGAGATTTTCCGTAAAATTTTACGGAGAAGTTTCATTTTTCCAAAATTTCAGTATAATTTCCGTAAATGACATTAGTTCCGTTAAAGAGACTTCACATCCGTAAATATACAGAAAGTTTTCCGTAAATTTGATGGATTTTTTCCGCATTTCTTTCAAAACAGTACAATGTCCGTATTTCTTGCAAAACAGTGCAATTTCCGTAAATGACGTTTAAAGGTTGAGTACAGAAATCGCCTTTTTTGAAATGCGAATTAAGATTCTTGTACTTACTAGAGTTCTTCTAGGAAACAGGCCTGGCCCGACTCGACCCGCTGGCCCATTCTAACCGAGGCCATGTCAATGTATTGTGAAAAGAATAGTAATATTTATATTTTTTAATGAAATATTTAGAAACTTATTTTATTTTTATAAATTACAAAAAAAAATATATATTTTTTTTTTAAATCTACTTATTTTTTTCTTGATAGTACTTCAAATTTATGATTTTTTTTTCACTATTTTTTTTTTAATTTATCTTTTTTAATGTGAGGCAATATTGTGTTATTTAAAGGTTTCATAACATAATATCTCATAACACAATTATAGATATGCAAATTGGTATTAAACTAAACTGTTTTGCCTTACGAATTTATGAATTACGCTAAAATTTATTATTTTATAAATTATAATTTTACAAAGTTTACAATTTTTTCCTTAAATTCATAAAATTAGTTGTTTTTTCTTTACTTTTATAAAAATCAAGTTTTTAATTTTAGAACGCTTTTAGTTTATTTCGTTAGTTCATATTTTTATAAATTAAACTAACTTAATTTAAATTAAATCAGCTAGTCCATATTTAAACTTACCCATCCTTACCATTAAGTCATTAATTTAAAATTTCTCTCTCTCTCTCTCTCTTTTTTTTTAATATTTTTAAAATGTAATGTTAAAAATATAATGTTTCACCGAACCGTACGCAAAAGCTCTCAGCATAGCTGAAATATAAAAATTTAATTTATTGTAAAATTGTTTATTTGCGTAAGTTTTTTTAAATAAGAGATTAAAAAACGTTATTTTAATAGCATGTAATAAACAAGTCTGTTTAAGATAATTGTTTTTTTATTGGAATTGATAAATAGATTATCAGGCAAATAATTTAAAAAAAATATATGTTCGAAAAAAGAAAATTTTGGTACCACTGTTGAATCCAGGGGGTGGCCCGGAAGGGACATTATCCCCCGGAAAATTGAAATGTCCCTTCCTCGGAAGATTTGAGATTTTATACTTTTAATGAATAAAAAGTGTAATCCCTCCCTCGGAGCCACAGAAATCCCTCCCGGAGAAAAATGTCTGAATTCAACACTAGTTAGTACTGTTGCAAAAACAAGCAATTATTGCTCTTAATACAATTTTTTTATGCATATAATACATAATAAATTAAAATTTATCTGTTATAAAGCACCAAATAATACAGCAAATTATTGAAAATTATGAAAAGAAAATATTAAAAACATTGGAAAAATCCATCTACAAATGAAACAAAGTTTTTGCATCATAAAAAGCGATTCAAATAAGTTACAGCATCTGAGCGAAAACCGCGACCGGTCATAGCGCCGTGGTCTGGGTCATCGGGTTAGTACACGGGGCATTGTGGGTTCGAATCCGCTGGAGGCAAGGGTTGGTTAAATTCTATGAACTCATTCAGAAATGAAAAAAAGATGCCGAAATGTATCTGTCCCTTATAAAGTTGTCCTCGCGAAGTAACTTTTTTTTTTGGTCCTATAAATTTTATTTTAACGACAGAAAAATTTCTAGAAAATACGGAAGATTGTTATAAAACGGAAAATTAAAAACGGATATTTCAGGATTCACGGAAAATTTCCTGGAATTTACGGATTTTTTTTCCGTTAAAATACGGAAATAGTACAGGCGTTTCGATTGCCAGTACAAATTCCGTTTTTTTTCAAGGAAAATTTTTTTACAGCGTACGAGCGATTTTTACTTGTTCCAACACATACAAACCTCGCTCGCAACACAGCCCTTCGACGATGACGAGGAACTGCATGCTGGCGTCCATGTATGGTTGAAGTGTCAGGTGGCAAAATTGCCGATGAAATTAACAAGCTGGTGTACCGTTATGATAAATGTTTTAATTTATACGGCGATTATGTTCAGAAGAATCTGAACAATGTGCCTTTCAAAGTTAAGTAATAAGTACCGTTTCCTTTCATTTATAAATATATTTTCCGAATAGCCCTTGTATCTCAATACATAAGAAAGTTTTTTAAACATTTAAAATAAAAAATAAATAAATACAGATATATTTCATATCAAATACATTATCTTGCAATTTGTTTTCATTTCATTTGGTATAAAAAATTTCTTAATAACAAAACCAATTTTATTTTCCATCCTCATACCGATACCGTTGTTTCTTATATTTTTCGGCTTGAAATCGGTAATGCAATTCTTATCTTTCGAATATTTTCCTATAACTCTTTAAGCGATGGATTTTAAACGCAGCCATCTCATTTTAGGAGAAGCTGAAAGCTATGTACTTCTTGTTTGAGTTTTATGTTCCTTATGCATTATTCAAGTTTGTTGTTTTACTCATAGTCTCAGCTATATTATGTATTGCATTTTAAAATTCTCTGTGAATATAAATATATAAAGTAAAATGTTAGGATTTTCCATTTCATTTTAAGCCGGTTTTATGATAGTTTTTCATATGATTTTGTTTTTGAGCATTTTAAGAACATGTAATTAGTCTCATTGTGACATATGTTATATTCCAGTTTTTATCACCATTAATTTATTCTGTAATGATTTAGATTTGTAATATATTTTAGATTTATGAAATATGCATAAATAATAATAGGATTTTTTAAAAATAATGTTTTACTGACATTACTTGTTTTTTATTGAAAGATAATAATTTGAACAGTCCAGCATTCATGCATTCCATTTAGGAAATGTAGCACAAGCATGATCATTATTCGTCTTTAAAAGTTAACAAATTGTAAAAACTGCATCATACTTTTAAGATTAGAACTATGTAAAATATAAAGCATATACTAAAAAATTAAATTTATGAGATTCGATTTTTCTTATTATATAAATGTAATACATGGCAGCACTTAAAATCTCATGTAATATACTATAGTATAAATGAAATAGAATGTTTGTTTATAGTAACATTAAATGTTATATTTGTATATGAAATGGCAGAATGAGGGCTACCTAAATAAATTCTGCCCTCCATGTCATTTTTTTTCCTTTTTAGAGTTTTAAATTTTTTTAAGTTTATCTTTATCGGTTTCGCTGTAGAAAGTTGTAAGTAGTTTGGAGTGTAATGTCAGTATATATTGATTTAAAATAGATATAGCTTATAAATTTCGATAATTCTATTCTCGTTATGACCGTTAAGCAAATGTAGATTTCGTTTTACTTTTTTTCAATTAATATCCGCATGGCCAACTTTGCATTCCTTTAAATTTAATTTTAGATTGAAACTTACAATTACCCCCAAATTGTGCCTGTCTCTTACCTGAAAAAACTATAATGTACAGAGGTACATTAATAATAATAATATTTTCAGTTCTGCGAAATAAGAAATTTTGTTGACATATGTAAAAGTGACAAAATTGATATACTGTAAGGATAACTGGCGTAGAATTCCAATGATTCAGTATTATTTGGAATTCATTTGAACTATCACATTTAACAGCTTCTTCATCTTCAGAAAAAAACATTTATGTTGGATTGTTGAACAAAATTGGATTATTCTTGGATACTTGTTCCAAGTATCCAGGACATTTCATGAACTAGTGTCACACCTGTATTTTCCTTTTCGAAAGTGTTTCAAGTGTGTTCTAAGCGCGTCCATTATGTATCCAGAGTCGTTAAAGTTTTCCTGTTTCACTTAAAATGTTAGTAAATACTTTAAAATGTTATTGTATAAATTAAAATTGACTTTAAAATTTGAAAATGAAAAAAAATATTTATTCAAACAATTATGATAATTAATATTGATAATGATTACTATAAAGATGACATCAATAAATGTATAGGGGAAAGTCGGGTAGCCGCGGACAGCGGGTAATCGCGGACGTTTCAATTTCTAAGAAATTCAAAGTATTGCGTAAATAAATAGTTATTGTAAATGAACGCCCTTTAGAATCAAAACAAATGCAGTTTAATTGCTACGTGGGCGCCGAGTAAGTTAGTCGTGAGTGAGTGTTTTGTTTTCGTCAATACATTTTCGGAAAAACGAGACAGAATGCATCCTATGCGAAGAAACATTTGAAGAAGAATGGATTCAGTGCCAAGAATTTAAAGAATGGGCCTATGAAGATAGTGTTTATATAGATGCATCGGATTTTTTATTTTAATTGTGATGTTTCTAAGGCCAAAAAACGGTTGGGACATCATTGATTACTAAAATAAGGCCAAACTATTTTCAGTATATTTCGTTAAATAATTTGATATTATTAGCAATGTTTAATTAAAATCATTATAGAAGTTCGTAATTTTATTTTAAGTATAAAATAAAGACAGAAATTTCATTCATTTGTTTTTTATTTGCAATTTATCCAAGTGTCCGAGGCTACCCGATCTTCCCCTACACTTATATGCACACATTTAGACGTAAACATAGATCGCAAAACTTTTAATGCGATCTATGTCGCCATTGTAAGTATTTCAAAAACAATTTGTAATAATTGGTCAGATATGGGGTATGAAGGTAAATTTACAGACAATACTACACATGCTAGTTGAATGTATTCAGGCTATTAATAAAACTAATGAATTATGGATATACTGCAATTACCACTGGACAATAATTAATTTTTTTAATTAATTTCTTAACAGGACTTTTTTTTTAATTCTTCAAGTCAAAACATTCACTTAAATTTTATATTTTAGTTTTGATTCATTGCAATTTGTAATCTTTAAAGTAAAAGAAAATTTTAATGCCACATCCAAAATATTACAATTGTTAGAAAAATATTGAAAATTCTGCTTTAATTCCACGACTTCGTATACATACGTATATATCCATCTAAAACAGTGTATTTTACTTAGACATTGTATATGTATACGGATGAATACATAGTTCATGAAACAGCAAATGATATTTTATATTTAAAAAAAAATTGTAATGAAACTTTTTATTTTTTTTAACATTCAACCAGACATGTTATTTCGAATTAAAAAAAAAAAAAAACTATTTAATTAAAAGTGTGTACTTCTTTGCGATTTGAAAGATTAATTATGTACATTTTAAATAAAGAAATAAAGTCGTTTGTCTTTTTAATATATGTTTCAAAGGTTACATGAATTATGCACTATGTTGAACCAAAGAAAAATTCAATCTTAAAGAATTTTGTTTTTTATACTTTATGATTTTGAAACTAATATCTGAAAAAATAACATTACTTTCTTCTATCTATAATAGACGAATGTATTGTAATCGAATTTGTTTTCGACTTTTGGTTTTCTACGGATTTAAACTTTTTAGGGGTCAGCGATTCCAAAAAACATGTTTTTACAAAATATCTGTCGGTCCGTCCGTCCGTCTGTCTGTCCTGATTGTAGCATCGAAAAGTGTATGAAGTTATGCATATAATTGAACCAAATTTTTTTGTATGTTTTAGGCTATGGCCAGCAGGTCCCACTTGAATTATGGGATATTCCACCGGAAAGGGCGCTGGGATAGTCATTTTAAGATTTCAAATTCAAAAAAATGTACAAAAAAATTAGAAATGCTATTTTTTTTTCTTCTGTGTTTTTCTTGGGAAATTTTAGGGTGGCTGACATTTTCAAGCAAGACAGAAGAATTCATCCAAAAATGGATTTAATTTGTGTGTTTTATTCAACATGGTTTCGGAAGATTTTCTTTCATTGTTGTAACCATTGTTCCAACTCTTATATGCTTAACACTATACATTTATATTCGCCAACGTCAAATTCTAACCAAGCTTCGCGACACTTGGCAAAATATCGTCAAATTTGTTGACAAAAATAGGTTGCCATAGATGAAGCCAACTTGGTTGTTGAGGACTAATTTGGCGATTTTCGCCTTTAAATTCAATATTGACGATAACTGGGAATGAATCTTCTGTAATCGGGTTCCACGCATTTTAGCTTCTTGTTTTCCAGTAAAATTAGCTAAAATCTTAAAACGGAGGAATAGGGAGGCTATCTGTTCCTGGCGGTACAGGCCAGAATGACTTTTCGTAGTTTAGTATACATCGGCTGATTGGATCTAGGTAACCCGACGAATCCCAAGCAGCGGAGTTCAACAAAATGACGAAAAATATTGATTTTATTGGCGGTGTGACAGCGAATTTTGAAGTATTAACATGATTGAAAAAGAAGAAAGTTTTGGGATTGGCACATCCTACTAGTTTCGTATTCGGCACCTTTACAGATAATATTTTTACGTACCTTTAATTGGTACGCCAAGAGCCTCCAGCAGTATTCTCTCCCCAGGTTGAGAACCACTCTTCAAGGGTACAGGAGTTGTGATTCATTCCGTTAAATTTCCTACATTTCAGTTCTTGTTGTTTTTCGATTCTCTTATTCATGCATCTATCTCACATGGAAATTCTCGAGAACACATTTTCTCATAAAATAGTGAGCTGGCCTATAGCAATCCTATTTGTAGATTCTAGTTGTTATGTGCCATATAATATCACTCATTGTTATTTGTAGTTAATAGATACATTCAGTTCCATTTTTTTTCTAGTTTCAAAACATTGTATGCCAACAAAAATCAAATTAAACTTATTTTATGTTAGATAATTTAAAATATCCTCATATCTTTCTGAGTAAGTTGAAGGGACATTTATTTTTAAGAATAAGTTGAATGATTGCATTTTAATGTAATTTTGATTTGTATTCGAATACAAAGTTTGGAACAACTATTCTTTTATATTTATATCACAGATTGAAACAAAAAAGATTTGGAACAAATAGTAGCATTACAAAGCCATTTCAGATCTATTAAAGAAATCAGACTCATAATTTCTTCTTGAAAGAGAGGCAATGCAATTTCAATTGCTAGTAATTGAAATCGTATTTTCTTTTAACTATTGTATCTAAACAAAGACCACATGTTTGCCACAAATTTAAAGTGAACTTTAAATCTTGGTTATTTCAAATTTATCTACCGATGTGATAATGTAGTAATCTTTATATATATATATATATATATATATATATATATATATATATATATATATATTAATTTTACTTATTTTTAATAATTTTAAAGTCTAGAAATTATTAATTGTGTGACAAATATTATATCTACCCTATATATAAAATGTACTAATGAAACAAATTTGTGCAATGATTTTATGAAACGAATTTGTGTAACGGTTTAATGAAACGATTAATATATAATTTCAATTATATGAATCGAATTTACGAAACGCTGAAATTCGCGGTTTGTAATATCATTTTGAATGAATGATTGAATTTCAATGAATATTAATGATTGAATGAATGAATGTCAATGAATGAATGATTGCAAATGAAAGAATTAATGCCATTGAATGAATAAATTTCAATGAACAAATGAATGTCAATGACTGAATGAAAGAATTAATAAATGTCAATAGATGAATGAATGGATGGAAGTCAATGAATGGATATCAATGAATGAAAAAATGAGTGAAAATGAATGAATGAATAAATGAACGAATATCAATTAATAAAAATGAATGAATGAAAATGAATGAATGAAAGAATGAATCAATAAATGAATGAAAGAATGTCAATGATTAAATATCAGTGGAGGGATATCAATGAATGAACGTCAATATATGAAGGAATGAATATGAGTGAATGGATGGATAAATGAATGTCATGATTGAAAGAATGAATTAAGGCATACGTGTCAATGAATGAATGAATGAATGACATATAGATATATAGGTAGACAGATAGAGATACAGGCAGACAAAGTTTCCGACAATTAGAGTGCGAAGGCTACTTGGTGCATAGCTCTCTTCTTAATACATAAAATTAATTCAAAAATAATTTTGAAGAGAAATCAGAAACAAAAATAGTTACTTTTTTTAATTTATGAGATATAACTAACAAGTCAAAATACAGTTATTGCAGTCGTTTATGTACATATATTCGGAGCAGATAACGCGATTATCTAATAATCTGACTATTATGAGTATGTCATATTAATGTCAGTTTACATTAGTTTATTAGTTTAAGAGTTTAAACTGTTTTCTTTTGTTATTTGAATCATGAAAACATTAAATAAGGCTTGTGTTAGATGAAATTTGCATTTACTATGTAGGATTTGAGGATGGATTAAATTTTGACAATTTTGAAAATGAACACAAAGTAAATTGGTTTTTATCTTATTTAAAATCTGGAAACACAAAGAACGTCTTTTGTTTTCGATTGCAAAAATTCTAAATTTAAATATAAGATTCTTCTCTCACAAAGTCATGAACAGAATTTACAATATCTGTTTTAGACGATTTCGCTGAATACTAATATAAAACATTAAAATAGTTACAGCACGTATTAGGTTTATACTAATATTTTGCGACATATTTATTCAACTTTTTATAGTTATTGCAAGAGAAAATTCTCTGAAAAAAGGAGTTTAAAATGCCAAAGAGATATGCATTTTAAAAAAAGTGGCCATGTTTCGTTTATCCATCTAAAGAAAAAAAAAGTTTAGCTTCAGACAAAAAGTAAGATATTCCATTTCTAAATTTTTCCAAACAAATATTAGAAAGACCTCACTTAATTAAATAGATTGCACGCACATCAGAAGAGATGAAATAAAAATCTAGTCGTTGGGGGTCACCGTAATACTTACCCATCATGGATATGCATAATGATAAAATATTAAAATAAAAATGTGTAAACTACATTGCAATTCCAATAAAATCGTGGCTTGATGTCGTCACAAACTTTAAAGGCTCGATTACTGAATTGCTTGAAAGAAACCTCCTTAGAACTCCAAAAATAATAATCATATTAACTAGCGGTTTATTGAATCTGATTAAGCGTCAAATTTCCAATTAAAATATATATTTGAAGTGAAATTTGGATGAAATACAGGGTCATGAAAAATCGAAGAGTGAGGAAATTGGATTCCAAATATCTCGGTAACTCATTATCCGATCGACTTCTTGCTTTATGCAAAATTTATGTTTTTTTATTGTCTTTTGTATTCATTTTTAAAATAAACAATTTCGAAAATTTTTATATACCTTTTATCAGAACGAATATTTCGAGAGTCCGAAAAAAATAGTTCCGGTTAATCGAGGTTATTGAAATTAAATAGGCTTCTTCCCATTATCACATACTATGTACATGGCAAATTGCAAGTCTCTATCTCAATTTTTTCCTGAGATAGAGCGTTTACAGACACACAGACACACAGACATAGACACACAGACACATAGACATAGACACACAGACACAGACACACAGACGGACGGCAATTTTTTTTTTTGTCTAAAACTATGTTTTTCGGAATCTCCAGTGTCTGAAACGTGTAAATCCGTCAAATTTTTTTTTCGATTTTCAAAACGATTACAAGACTTACCTTATACTGCGTATGATGGGTAAGTTAAAATGGATGTGAAATGGAATATTACGAAAAAAGGAGGAATATTTAGAGATTATTTATAATTTAAGGAGAGTGAAACACAATATTATGAAAATATAAAGAAGAATTATCTATATTTTTTTCTTTATAAAAACATCGATGAAACATATCCATTGTAGAATGCATATTCATTAAGATTTTAAGAAGGATATTCATTAAGATTATAATAAGGATATTTAATAATAAGGATATTCTAAAGATTAAGCTTTTTGTTATCTGATAATTTTTATAAATATTTAATTGCTAACTGAAACTTTCGATTTAAAATGTTATTGGATAAATTAAGCGTTCTTCTCAATTTTAAGTAATAATAGATATTAATTTTCTTTAAACTTATATTTGGATTTCTTTTATAGTATAACAAGAACGAAAAATTATGCGTCCAGCATAGATTATGAAACACTTTCCAACACATCCAGAAAACTGTAACGAAAATTCAATGTTAAATAAGGTGAAGAAGATATGTAAGTAATCAGTTTAGAAAACATTAACAACATTGAAAAATACACTTTTCGAAATTACCTTCCATTGCAAAAACGTAGTTGAATTATTTTTTGCAGCCCTGTATATGATCTGCAGATTTGGATATATAATGCATAGCATGATAAAATTTAGTTCTGTTTGAAAATTCACATTTAGCAATTTTCTTCAATCGATGGAAATGCACTGGAAATTTTTGTACAGCCCTGTACTTTTGTTCACAACACATATTAAGCTAAAATTTAATTCAGGTAAAAAACGCATAAGGCAACTTAAAACTCACTTCCAGCAATTACCAACCATGAACGACAATGTATTTTGTTATTTGCGTAGCACTGTATATGATTTTTTTTTTTAATATTACACAAACTTATATTAGTCTACTAAATATATTTCAGCAACAAAATGCATAATACAATTAAAAACTACTCTTAAGTAATTCACTTCCATAGTGCGTAATACTTATGAATTCCCTTGTGTAGCCCTGTATATGATGAACTGAATTTATACACATCACGCAGTATGAAAAAAATTAGTTAAACTGAAAAACGCAAACCAAACTTGAAAACGCACTTATCACACATAGACTGTGATTATCGCACGTACACTGTAACCGAATTTTTTTATGTGTCCCTGTAAATGAACGATAAACGCAATGCATATCATACTTTTAAGGGGTCATTTTATAGTGCACTCCAGTAATGCATATAATTTTCATTATGTTTGAAATAGTGAAAAATTATTAAATTACACTGCAAACGGTTTTTCCTCGTCGAACAATGTGTTACAGAATTCTTTTGTTTGACCCTGTAAATGAATAATAAATGTTTTGTACCCCATATTCTACAGAAATCCTGTTTTAAAGCGCTTCATAAATATATATCAATTTCATCATGTTTTAAATGGCGTAGCATCATCAATATGCACTTGAAACGATTATTTCCCATTGACTGAAATGATATTCAGTAGCTTCAGTATGACATTGCAGTTATTTATCGGTTATTAAGGGGGCTCAATACATTAACGTTTTTTGTAGTAAAACAACAATTACAAAAGAGGCAAGCACAAAAATGCATTGCAATAATGTCAGTTACACTAATCTTAGAACGTTCTTTTGCATCAGAACTACAAAAAAAATGTAATGACGAAGAATAAAATTTCTATTATTTTTACCCAAGATAAATATAATACATCGTATTCACTTTCAAGAAATTTCCTAGGAAAATTAATGAACAATTTTTGTGTACTATTATAATTTACTAGATGGAACCCGTCAAAATTTGACGTAAAAAAATTACTATAGCAATATCAGTAAAATAAGCTTCTTTATTATTTAAGAGGGGCAGAGTATGGTTTACCATTTATTACTTACCGTTTTCCGTTTATTTACATTTTTTATAGCTACATTTTTTAATAACGTGAATTAACATATATTTTTCACAACTAAAAAGAAATGGCGCATCTATTATTTGTCGAGAATTAAATAAAAATCATGAACTCGTGACATCATAATTCACTTTTATATTTTAGCAGAATAATAAGGCTACTATAGTTTGTGACTCGTGCCAGTATACAACGTCAGGACACATTGCCGTTATCTTTTTACGCGTGAAGGTTTCGCTATGGTACTCCATTATGAAATTTGGTAATTTTTGAAATTCAGTATTTGAAAAACGGCATAATCATTAGATTTGAAATTTATATCAAGAAAAGTACAATTTTTACCTTTATAACGCAATTTGTCTAACAATTTTCTGACAAATACTTTTCGAGCTATTATTTTTTCAGTAACTTCAAATGTTTTATTTACCGAGATTAATTTGTGGCAACGATTAGCGGAAACCCAGTCGTCAGCAACGCATAGCTTTTTATTAAAAAGGATAGTAAAGATAATATACCTAAGACTAGACACTAAATACTGGTTAATAGCTTCAGACCGTAACTTTCCTATAAATGTAGTGTAGTGTTTTGAATGACAACGTTCTGTCGATATTAACCTGTGAGCAGAAGCGACATATATCTTTCCTTTTACTTTAATTTTCTGATGTGCGTTCGTAGATGTAGAAATCTGCGGTTAGTGGTTTCGCTGCAGTTTTATGCAAATTACGTTACTCTGGTCAATCTGCAGTGTATAAAAGCAAGAGAGAAAGTTTGTATAGACGAATAGTGGGTCGAGACCTGCGTCTGTAGGATTGTGAAACGAGTTCTATTGCTTTTGGAGTAAAGTGTGTGAACTTCTTATTTTAAGCTTTCATTATAGAAACAAGATTTTATTAAAATATTCTTGGTGCCGAATGCAAATTTGGAATTAAAATTAGGTGTGCCCGGAGTGGGACCACTGTGCCGGAAAGGGTTAATACAATTTGCAAAAATATAAAACAAATATGACTAGTAGATAAAATATCTCAACAAAGAAGAACTAAAAATCTTCCCATCTGCCGCATAATCCTTTCGGATAGTTGATAAAATGTGTTTACAGTTCGATGCAAGTTAATACTTTAAGAATCAGTTTCCATTTCTTTGAAAATGTTTTTGTTGTTTGCTCAAAGGAACTAATAAAATAACATTTATATATATATATACAGAAATGGGGCGAGAAAGAGGGAGAAAAAGAAATATATATATATATATATATATAACGGTTAAAAAAAGTTAATAGCTTGTGAAGTAATCTGAAAATAATCTTTCCATTTTTATATAGCAGAATCATAGCAAAATTTAATGCAGAATAAATATGAGGATTTGTTAGTAATGACAATGTGTTACTATAAGTCATAAAAATGTTATTTTATCTAATAAATAAATGGTTAAAAATATTACTTATTTTCATATATTAAATTACACATTTGCACAATAGTTAAGAGATGTTTATTAAACTACAATATTTTCGTCTCCAGCTCCGAGACGCCAGCCGTTAGTAAGATGTGCTATTTTTAGTTTAACTGCGATAGTTCTTTTAGGAGGTATTCTCTTCCGTAATGAATTTCTCAATGAAGTATGTCGGTGCAAGCCAATTCATCATCGTTGATTATTTGAATGTCTTCTCTTAATAAAGCATAATTTAAATAAAAATAATTTGCTTAATTTTTGGATAATATGGAAATTAATTTGTATGATGTTTGATTAGCGATTAGGGCTATTGATATGGTTTATGTAGCTAATTTTATATCTCAGTTATGTTCTCAGTTATGCTAGACAAACCAAACTTATAAATATTTTAAACTATGTTGGAAAGCGTTAAATTTGGGGTATTTATTATTTAAAGAAATTTCAAGAATTTACTTAGTATATCGGCAATACTTTTAACACTCTATAACTTAAAACGCGGTTTGTATTTAATAAATTAAATATTGTTCTCTATGCTAGCTTTCAATAAGCCATAATAAATCTATTTTCGAACTGAAATACAGTCAATCTCGTTAAGTCGATATTTATCATGTAAATATCTAAATTTTCAATAGTTCGGGAAACAAAATAATTTGCCCGTTCATTTAGTATTTTAATAAAAAATCCTACTTTATTACCTTAATTCATTCCTCATAAACCTCAATATCTCGAAATATTTTTCTCAAAGAGGAAATTAAATTAAATAATTATGACAGATTGTAAAATGCTTTCTTAAAGTCATGTTCTTACATGACCAGTTCTTAGACCAATTTTATGACTTATTTCTTTCTTCGAAAATACCTATTCATTACAAAAATTTAAATCAGCAATTCTGGAAATGTATTTAAGAAAAAAAAAATATTTTTAACGATTTTATACTCACTGTCTTTTTTTATATCACTTAACATTCGGAATTTTCAAACTAGAAGATGATACAAAAGATCTTTTAAAAAATGTTTAGAACAAATTTAAACCTTGTTCCTTTGCAATACACAAAATGGCACACATATCTACCATGTATTAAGGTATTGTGTATAAATATCAATGTTATGTATCTCAATGAAACATATTAACACTCTACAATAGACACGCGACAACACTCGCAAGCTAAATTAAAACTATGAAGAATTCATTTCAAATTTTTCGTTTGCATTTCAATATTTTTAAATGATTTTTTTTTTTTTTTTTTTTTTTTTTTTTTTGCACAGGATAGCTGATGTCGATCGTGTCAAACCAGACACTTTTTAAATTTTTAAATTTCAGTTGAAGATTTTATTAGGAGGTCACTTTCTACTTCTGAACGCGTACGAAAGTAATAGTATCTTCATTAAAAAACATTAAAATCTGCATCCAAAATCGAGAAAGTAAAAAAAAAAAAGCTCTGTTAAAGATTTATCTCAGCTATCCTATGCAAAATTTAAAAAAAATCGTTTAGAAATATGAAATGTAAATTACAATATTGCAAAGAATGCTCCCATATGATTAAGATTAGCTTGCGAGTTTAGTCGTTTGACTAGCATGGGCTCATAAGAACCTTCACTAGTCACGTGGAGAAACGCTCCAGTTATTGTTAAACCTATGGGAGTTTCCTTTAAAATATCTCGCATGCATTTTAATATTTTTGAATGATTTTCTTTAAATAGGATAGCTGAGGTCGATCTCTAATACTATGCATTTGTTTTTAACACTTTCCAACCTAGTTGAAAAGTGTTTATGACTTCGGTTTGTCTGGCCGTATGGCGTCTGCCTACTATCCGTGCTCTAACTCCCGTAAATATGCTCGGATTGCCGTGCAATTATCATATGTTATTGTCGTTATCTATAGCATGTTCCCTATTTCAACGGAAGTGTGTAGCGCTTATAGGTTTTTTACAGGGACACTCAAAAGAATTCCGTTACATTACGGTCTATGGGGAAAAATCATTTGCGGTTTATTTTAATGATGTGACACAATTTCAAACACATTGTTACTGATATATATCACTAAGGTGCATCACAAGAAGCTTAATATGGAATACGGCGTGCATAGCACTTATAGTTACTTTACAGGGACAGTCAAAAGATTTCCGTTACATTACGTCTATGGAGAAAAATCGTTTGTGGTTTAATTAGATAGTGTTTCACTATTTTAAACGCATTGAAATTTATATATAGCACTAAGGTGCATTACAAGAGGCTTACTACAGAATAGTGTGTGTACGGCAGCCATCGTTCATTTACAGAGACACACAAAATAATTCTCTACTGTCTGTTAACAATAATTCCTGGAAGTGCGTTTTAAGTTGCTGAACGCGATTTTAATTTTAACTCACTTTTTATCTATGACTTGGTGTGCATAAATTCTGTAGATCCTATACAGGGCAGCACAAAAGTTCGCGAGCATATTTCCGTTTATTGACAGAAACTCCAGAAGGAGAATTTTAAACTGTGATACGCGTTTCCTAACTAAACTAAAATTTAGCATCCTATGTAGTATATATACAAATCTATAGATCCTATACAGGGTTGAATAAAAGTATTCGAATATTTTCGAATAGAAATTCCTTAAATTACGTTTTTAAATATGTTATGCGTTTTCCAAATTGTTTACTTAGATATTATCTTTCAGCTTATTAAACGGTAATGATTTGTAAAATTATTTTGGAAGCGATGGAAAGTGTTACATAATCTATGCTTGACGCATGATTTTTCGTTCGTGTTTTTTTTTTTTTTTTTGGTTACAGTTCTTTTACATGCTGGCACATTCTTTTTTGAACCGGTTCTAAAAATTATAGTATCCTCATATAAAAAAAAAAAATCCAACCAAAATCCTCACAGCAAGTAAAAGCCACTGATGAACCTAAAAAAGTTAAATTTATTAAATGGAATTAGTTTTGTTGAAATCCGGGCATTTGATATGTATATATTAAAAATGGTGTCAAATAACGATAACCCCGACGCTTGGGGGCCCGGTTCACTAAAAGCTATATTTATTAAAAAGTCGCCCCCCAACTACCCATCCCCGCGATTTAAAAAATTACAAACAGCCCTATACGCATCTCGTAACTTTACTTCCATTATCAGAAACCTCCCCCCCCCCCAAAAAAAAAAAACATTAAAGGAAAATTAATTATTAATTTCGGTTCTAATAATGCTATCTTAATGAAAACTAGATATGTAGATTCCTCGTTATAAAATATGCACAGATGTGTAATTTTCAAATCGATAAATGCAAAATTAAAAAAAAAATAATAATAGAGCTCGTATTATCCCAGTATTATAAATTGTTGTTTTATTTTTCTTTACAAAATTGACTTGTTCAAAGACAGGTGTCTGAACTTGAAATAAAAACAGATCTTTGTAAAATGAAAAATGGAAATTTTTTAATTGTTATCTTGAAAAAATTCTAGTTCGATTTTTTTTTTTCGAAATTTGATTTTTTGAAATCGAGACTTTTTTTCAACCCTGTATCCCGAATTTTTTGTGGATAGAGCCATTTTTTTCGATGTGTTTTCGAAAAATCGTAGTTAAAAGTCATTCTGGTAACTCAATTTTTTTCGTGTAAACTTCCCTCTCCCAACACTGAGCTCATTTTGCGGTTTTGACATTTCTTTAGCGCCATTTTCAGGAAAAGATGGCATTTTGGAAGCGATGGTTAATGAATATTAATTAATATTTTGGTTAATTTTCAAAATATTAAACTTCTGAGACACAGGTACACCAGTAGAGGTCTTGAACTGGCCTCAACGAAATTTTCAGACGTCTTGGAGCGCTAGCCATCGCAAACCCACAGAACACACGCATAGCACACACACACACACAGAGCGAAACTTTCTTTTATTTGCATAGATATAGTTCTAGATAATAATTAATAAAATATACAATATTTTAAAATATTTTAATCAATTATTTGCATTTTTATAAAAAAAAAATATCATTAAAGAAAATGAATTATTAATTTCGGTTCTAATAAAGCTATCATAACGAAAACTAGATATGTAGATTCCTCGCTATAAAATGTGCACAGATGCGTAATTTTCAAATCGATAAATGCAAAATTAAAAAAATAATAATAATACAGCTCGTATTATCCCAGGAGCTTTGTAAATAATAAAATTTCGCTGAAATTTTGAATAAGCTATAAACACATTTATGATGAAGTATATGAGACGTGTCGGTTAACCGGGTGTGTCGTGGAATCTAGTGTCGGATAATCGTGATTCTACTCTTTTATCTGAAATGCTTAGCTTGTGTAATTTTTAAAAATCATATAAATGCTGTATATTTTCAAAGGAAGTGTCATATGACAAATTGCAAAATATACAAATTTCATAATATCACGTTTGAATTTTATAACTTACTTCTGACAATTGCTTTAGATAATCAGACACAAAATAATTTAGAAATATTACTTTATTAAGTATATTTAGGTTTTGTTAAAATTTGCGATCTCATTAACCCTTTAGCGGGCGGTGGTCACAAAAAAGGACACCCAATTTCAATTCCAAAACTGACAAACGGCACCAATAATATTTAATTAAATTTTTACTTTTATAAACTACGGGAAAATAAGCACATTTTTATTTTCTATTAAATTATTTTGTAAATTCTGGTGTCAGTCGATAATTTCATCATTTTAAAAACAAACTTACTCCGTGCCGGAAAGGGTTAAAAATACTTAATTTCTTTCCTTTGTTTTAACATTTAAATATGCAAATTATGCTTATTAGAAAATTATTAATATCTGAAAAACTTAAAAGCAGATGAATTTCAAATTTGAGTTTTATTTATTCAGCAGTAAATGAATTTTATTTTGTTTTATAATTTAATATGCTGCGAATGTTTTAGAAAATAATTTACTTAGAAATTAGGTTTAAAATACATATTTTCAGAATATTGTAAATATGTAATTTCATTTTTTCATAAAATGTTTTTCCGACAAACCATTTTAATAAAAGAAAATACAAAACATCAATATCAGTAGATATCCTCAGATGTTTTTATTCAAAATCCAAGCTTATTCATTCACATAAGAAGGAGAAAAGCTGTAGGCGTATTAAATGTTAAACACGATTTTAATATATTCGGTATCTGGTGAATAATACATTTATCTCTAAATAAGCTGATTCTTCAAAATAAATTGCGTTTTATTTCACATCTCAAAATATGTTTTATTTCAGATAACACTTTGTTTTGTTATTGGAAAACTCTAAAGTTTAAAACGATGTAGCTTGATTACAGAGGCAAAACAATAAAAAAAAATATATATTTGCTTGAAGATTAACACAATCAAAAATAATTTTAAATGAACACAAATCATTAAATCGCCTCAAAAACTGTTTCTTTTAGGTTATTTAAAAGAGAGAGGTCCAACATGTTTAACATCGAGGGCCAAATTGAGCATTGTATACACCGCGTGCCACATTAAAAGAAAAGCAAACGTATTTTATTACCATCGCAGAGAATGAAATTCGTACATACAAAATACAACATTCTTTTAAAAAAAACATGTAAAATACCAAAGAGAATACTAAAAAAATTATAAAACGGATACCGGAAAATTTTTAAAAAAGTGTATGTATTTATTAAGTACATCCATTTTTTTTGGGGGTGTCGCGTCAATTCGTCGCGCACAATTCATCGCGGAACAATTCATCGCGCACAATTCATTGCAGCGTTAATTCGTCGCGGCGACAACTCATCGCAGTGTCAACTCGTCGTGGTGTCAATTCGTGGCGACGTTAATTCGTCGCAATGAAAATGGTTTTGAAAGCTATGATGATTAAAGTAAAGATAATTTAGTAAAATTATTTAATGATAATTAGTTTTTGTTATAATTCTCTTATATCTAAAAAACTAATTATCATTAAATAATTTTACTAAATTATCTTTGCTTTTATTATCATAGCCTTCAAATATATTTTCGTTGCGACGAACTGACGTCGCGACGAATTGAGACCACGACGAATTGACGCTGCGATGAATTGTGCGCGATGAATTGTTACACGATGAATTGTGCGCGACGAATTGACGCAGAACCATTTTTTTTACATTTAAATATTTAAATCACCAATCAAAATTATACAAAAATGTAAAGTGTATTAACCTGATCCTTGTAATTTCGCTTTAATTTTGTTATACCTCCTTTTAATAAAACCAATCATTACAGGAGCACTGTTATTTGCAAAATAAGCTTATTTTTTATAAAACATACTTTATTTAGTCAAAATTTTCATAGCTGTTTCAAAAATATCAGCTGTGGTGGATGCACCGAGAACAGGAATAATTTCCAGATGATCATCACTTATTTTAATGAACACATTATGTCTGCAAATGAAAACGTACAACTGAGTGGAATTTCGTGAATTGCAAAGTCATAAGCAGCAAATATGGAAATTATAGATTTGTTTGATTATCGATATTTCTGGATATATTATGAATATTTCAAGGAATGGCACTATATACGTATTTTATCTTATATTATTTTCAAATTCCTTTAACTGCTCTAGACATCATTTCGTCTACTTCGTAATGAATGATTTCGACTTGCGTGCAATTAAATGCAATTGTTCTTTTATAGCAGGTGCATTAAATTCAATATACTTCATGAATTTAAAGGAGAATCAGTTCCAAATCTAACAATTTATCTTTCTGAAGTTTTTCTAGAAATAGTGGTAGATATTTTGAATAAACAAATTGTCCGACTTGGCAACACTGTAGCAACGGTTGAAAGTGTGTTCGTACAAAGTGATTTCCAGCATCAAACACGAATTTAATCAAGCACAGCAAAAAATTCTCAATGTTTGGCGGACCACAGATAAGTTGTATGCGGTTCCAAACGTCGTCCGCGGACCACGTGATTGACAAGCCTAATTTGAAGTAATAAAATATTAAATAATTACGCATCTTCTGTTATGTAAATCAGCAATTAATAGTTATGCGCACATGACAGGATTCCAAAACTAAGTTGTAAAGCGTCTTTTCAAATGTTACCTACATTATCATTTGTAGTGTTTCATTTTTAGTAACGTCAGACACTCTAATTCGGACTTATATTTTATATATTTTCTAGATTGTCCAACAATAAGAAAAAAAAAAACTTTTTATATGAAAAATATGAATTATGTATATTGAAATAAATTTATGAAATTTATTAAAAGCGGTAAGGATTTTCCTAATAGTCGCATGCCAAGGTTTAATAGTCAAGGTATCACCAAAAATTTCAATATTTATATCAGTTTTTTTTAATTTTGATTATTTGAGTGTTTAAGTAGGTAGCTCCATGACATATATCTTAAATTTGTGTTTTATTTATTTATTTGTTTATTGATGGAGTAAATGGAATATTAAATGATGAATGGATGAGTGATTATGGAATATTAACCGGAGATAAATGCTGAACTATTTATATTGTTTATGTGCAAACGGATAAATTTTTGGTAATTTGGATACACGCGATAAAGACAGGGTTAAAAAATAATTTATGCTTGCAATTTAGTATGAAAACCATAAAAGTACAGTACATTGAGATGATGTTTTCAAACAAATTGCATTTGAGAGCATATTTGTTACCGTATTCGACATTGTAAAAATTGAAATTGTGCGATATTTAGGAGTTAGCAATTACAGTAAAAGGAAAATAAGGTCGTTGTCACCATCAATATGACATCAGTGTTACTGATGGATATGTTTTTCTTTATAATATTGATATAAAATGAGCTCGTGCCGCCAGTAGCCCACGGGGGTCGCCGGCTCGCGTTCCGATCATCGCTCCCAAGTCTTTAAACGACTTATGACGCACCAGAGGCTTTGTCTGGCCTCGGCGCTGCAATCGGCCTGGGGCCGCTCCCCACTGCGGACCCTCAAGCCAATTTACCAAGGTCGATGACATAGGTCGTCACGAAAGTAACCCCACATCTCGGGGGAAACTTCCGCAGGGACGGAACCTTGATGAACCGCCGAGGAACCCCCCACGACTTCGTTCGCGAAACCCCATAGGGGGAGACGGTCCCCAAGTCATATGTCGAGCTACCACGACGGCTGTTGCTTTACCACAGCTCGAGGGGTGTGAAAACCTACAAAGGTAGTCACGTTCCCTCTTGTAGTGGATCCTGAAAGGGAATAGATTAGTACAACAACATATAAACTTTTAAAAACTCCAAAGAACAACAACAACTTTGACTAGATTGCAAAGCATGCAAAACTTCAACAACTACATAAACTTTAACAACAACAATACTTCTACCACTGGGATTAGCCCCTTTTATCACATTTTAATGCCGGCTTATGAGACGAGTCTCAAGCCTGCGTACTTATTGCACCATTACCTCTACCTCTGCTTCCTGCACCGCGGGGACCCCGGGCGATCGGCAGTACGTTCAAGTGTGGGCGTTGTCTACGAAGAGCTCGGTGATTGCGGCCTGCTCTTTGGCGACCAAGGTTTCGATCTAGCGTACGCATGAGGAGTCGGTGAATAATCAACCGAACTCCCCTTCTGGCGTAGCCGTCCAGGCAGAGATCGCTTGGCGCACGCGTCCAAAAGTCGCGAGGAAAGTACTTTTCCCGCCAGACCCATCCAGACTTCCAGAGCACGCACCGAAAACGCAGGTGGCTTATGTTACCAACCTCAGCTCCACAAAAACATGTAGAGTCGTGGTTGAAGAAACGAGCCTGATGATCGCCAAAGGTGCCGTGTCCCGTGAAGACCTGATTAATGAAGAAATCGCCCTGCAGTCGGCGAGTGCCGACGCGTGGGAAAGATTCATATGTCTTGCGGCCGGTCTCAGATTGGTCCCATCTCTCTTGCCACTTGGACAAGGCGTGTCCAAAGAGGTGTTCACTATTGAAAAACAACACAAAAAGAATAATACAGAGAGCGAACAGTTCTTACTTTTAAAAACAACTATATTTAAATAGTAATGTCTGACTTATTTAAATATAGCAAATTACAACAAATTCTGCGATAATACTAGGCGAATATTACTATTTAAAAATTGTGATACTCCAAAGCAAGAACCGTACGCACCCAGTAAAAGTGTACATTCTCATAAAATGTGTTACATAATTATTGAAAGAAAATGCTTTAAATCAATTTAAAATTCGCACGCATTTCTAGCGGTTGATGCAATTAACGAGAGACTATTTTTAACACAATTTCTGATTGGATGAAAGAAATTTAAATAATTAAAAGCAATCTAATCGCAGAATTGATTTATTTCGAACCAAAGAGTTCTCTTATCTGTTCATGCAATAAATTACGTTTAATACCTCAGAATTTCTTACATCTCTTAATTCGAAATTATTCAACTGTCAAAGAAAGTACCTCGTTAAAATGACTAAGAGCTCTTTATCTCGCGAAAACGTTTCAACAGCATATGTTTTCTGTCTTCGAATGGTCCATTACACAAAGAAATCAGACCACATTGTGAAATATAACGGCTGTGAGACTATTTGCTGATATTCGCGAGTTTTTGTTTTCTTTGAGGTATAAAAATTTTATCTGGCTTTTATTTTGGATACGTTTCAAATGTATTAATATCGCTCGTTTGTTATTTTTCATTGTTAGAAGTATCCTTACGATAAAGTAATTAAGGAAATACTCTTTAGTACGCGGTTAGTAGAAAAAAACGATATTTAAATAAATAAAAACAAACAAATCACACTCACGATTTATTTAAAATTTAAAAATTATTTTACGGGTCGATGCAGTGAATTACATTTATTACCTCATGATTTTTTACTGCCGTATTTCGTAATATTCACCTGTCAGAAGTACCTCGTTAAAATGATAAAGAGCTCTTTTTCTCAGAAAAACTTTTCAACAACAAAAGTTTTATTTTTTTAAATGTTTCAATATATAAAGAAATTGTACCACATGTTGAAGTATAATGGCTGTAAGACTGTTTGTTGATAATGAGTTTATTTTGAAGGATAAAAAGTTTTATTCATGTATTTAGCTTTTGATGCAGTATAAATGTAATATACATTCAGAATTTCGATTAAGAGTAGGAGAGATATTTTCCAAGTTAGAAGAGATAATTTATAAATTGACGTATTGTGAAACACTCTTAATAAAATGGAGGAATGCTGCGACCAGAAAATGAAAGACAATTTCAAATAGAAAGTAGAAAGGAAAGGCAGTACATGAAACGATTTTAAAGAGAATAGAAAAATATCTTAACAGAGAAATAGGCAAGAGTGTTGGAAAAGTAATTAAATAAAAACTTGTTACAGTAAATGAGAATTTAGAGTATCAGTTAAAACAGATGAAGAATTTACCTACCGCTGAATATTTTAAATGTAGATTAATATCGGACCCAGAGTTATCAAACTGCCTTAATATGATAAAAAATGAGATGCAATTTTTTATCATAGTGAACGCTAACGGATAAGACTCTAAATCCAAGTCTTACCGTTTAGCAGACTCCTTAAGAGCCTACGCTAGTCACGCGAAGAAACGCTCAAGCAAATGTTAAATCTGTGGGAAGGTTCTTGGCAAATTTCTCGCTCGCATTTTAGTATTGTTAAATGACTTTTTTTGCATAGGATAGCTGAAGTCAATCTCTAACGTTGTTAGTTTTTACTTTTTTGATTTAGGTTACAGTTTTTTTATAAGCGGACATTTTCAATTTTGGAACTGGTTGAAACCGGTTCTGAAAGTGAAATTACCCTTATATAGGTAACTGGAACCAAAATCGAAAAAGTAAAAACTAACAACGTTAGGGATCGACCTCAACTATCCTATGCAAAAAATATCATTTAAAAATATTAAAATATTAAAATCTGACAAGAACCTTCCCATAGACTTAACATTAGCTTGTGCGTTTCTTCGCTTGACTGATGTAGGCTCTTATAGACTGACGCTGCCGTTGTCATTCAGTCACATTTTGAGGAACTGGGACATACATTTCGAGAGCTTTAAAAAGACGCTTTGAAGAAAAAAATCTCAAAGATTTCAGTTGTCTGTAGCTTATGTCCCACTTCCTAACATCGGGCGAAAGCCTGCAATAATTTGCCACAGATGTCGATCTACTCTTCCATTTAGATTACTCCGACTATCCAGCTGACTTTCCAGACTATGTAGATATCCAGTACTATGTCAACAGCGCTCGTGATTTAGAAATCCAGAGAGTACTCCTATTAAAGATTAGTAATATATACACGTCATATATACTACACACGTAATATATATTATACACGTAATATCCGACGTAATAAATGCTTTAAAATGTGAGGCAGCACACCAGGCTTCTCGTAGAGGATGTCACAGTGTCAAAGATGTCTATGCACAAGATTATGATTCTCGTAGCGACAAACTCCAGAAAATATCGAAGACATGATTAAAGGAAACCTTTAGCCTAAAAGGAGATGGAAACTTCAAAATAAAATTTTGTAACTGCGGTAACAAGAACCTTACAAAGAAGAACTATGAGTCAAAAGTTCCCCCTGATGATAATCGCGTTTGTGATCGAAAGAACTCGGGTGTAAATAAATATGTTTTAACTTCTTTTTCGTCACCTTTTAAGCATGTTTTAATGTGTATTTTATCGAAGAACTATCCAGAACGACAAGTGATAAAAATATGAAATTGAATGTACAGAAAGTAAACTAGAATGTGGCCATCTCGGAGGGTGAAGTCCCCAGAACTAAAAAAACCCATGTGAAAGTTTTTCAGATATATTATATGACTGGTGGCGATATTGGACTTTTTGTTATAGTTTGTATGAATAGAAGTCCGTGTCGTTTAATCATTAGCGCATAAGCCAATGTTACTCTCATTGCCGAAACGTCAGTGAAGGCTCACTGTTGAAACCCAAAAAGTTTTTGGTTTCTGTCTGTTCCGCGATAACTGCCGCAAAAGGGGTCCGATTAGGTTGATTTTTGATGGGTATGTTGGCGAGGTACCTTGAATTAGCTTCATAGTTTTGGGTTAAATTTGGCTTATTCGTTCGAAAAATATAGAACATTTTGTTTTAATTCATAATGCTTTTGAATGAAAAGTCCGACGATTTTTTAATTCTAACATTCACCAAAAAGAAAATCACGCATTGGGATGATTGTAAATGCTAAATTATGGATGCTAAATTTACGAAATGGATATCTTAATTTAATCCGATCGCTTTGAAAATTTGCCAATTTATTTATTAGAATTTCGAAATTATTTGTATAAATTATTGGGAAAGTTTACGTATTAATTTAAAAGATGTAAAACATTTTAATTTTTCATTTTTTACAAAAATTTCTAATGAATTTCGATTTTTTCTCTCTCTTTTATTAAATGGTTGAAAAGCAACTGTTTTTCAAAGTCTATTAACAAAATAAAATTAAAGTTAATCGCATTATTTTGACGTGAAATTTTATTAACAAAATAGCTAATTTTCGGGTTATTTAAGTTTTTAATGTGCTTTTTCTAATGAAAAATAAAGTTTAATTTAACTACTAAAGACAGATGACCAAATCAGTTTTCCAAACAAAAATTACAAAAACTTTGAATGTGTAAATTGAATTTATGTCTCATAAGCGGTATTTACATTTGTATAAGTATATTTAATACACTCAATTTTATTCAATTTCAACAACATATAATGTTTAGTGGTTGAAAAATAAGTATTCTTTTAAGGATAGGATAAAATCTCCTGTACAAAGAGAGTGTTAATTAATGAAATTACAATAGTAAATACACTCAGACATATTGATAATATAAAATTAAAGTGATAACGGCGGGTTTAGGGGGGTGGAACGCCCCCCCCCCTGAAGGAATGTTATCTTATTCTGAAAAATACAGTAATAAGTAGTTTATCCTATCACTTATCCGAGATAAAATTGTGTTTAATGTGATACTTCTATATAAAATTCTCAGAAATTTCAATAAATCCTATATTCTTATAAATGTATAAGTAACTCTTAAAAATCTAATTTTAGGATATTAAATATTACGCAGATTATATTAAAAATTAGTGAGATTAATGAACAATGATTTGTAGAGCTGACGTTGAGGACTCTGATCTGTCGATTTACATGTTAGGACAGATATGGCTCGAAATATGGATGGACCAGTTATCTGGAAACCGACCTGAGTTACACACTAAATTATAACGAGTGATAAAAATGAATTTCAGATCACATTTGGAAATGCTATTTACCATCATAGGGCATATGTTTGAATACGTTGCAGGCATCATTGACGCCTTCTTCTCAAACTGGATTTTCTGAAACAAAACTTTAAATGGGATTTCAAGAAGAAGAAACTGTACTGGAGATCAAAAGATGTGGCTTGGTTTAAAAACAATAAATCTAAAAATTAAATATGATCATGAAATAATTAATTGCAGGTACTGAAATCAGAATACTTCCAAGGAATGAGACTTCAATTTCTTGATGAAAACGATAGTTTCCGTTTTGGCCTCATTTAATATCCAAATTCTAATAATAGCATAAAAAAGTATTATAGATGTCGACAGGATTTCCTCTTCGACAATATTGAGAAAGAGCATTCCTTTGAGAGTCGATAATGCTATTGACAAAACGAAGTTTATCAAGATTAGTGAAGTGTTAGCAATCTGTGATCGAGCCACCTACATTAACAGAAAAAAAAACAATCTTCTGACGTTTTACTGAACAAACTACTCGAGAATGACAATGTAAAATGATAAACCTAGTCGTGCTGCAAATACATTAATTTCCGAATTAAAATACTTTTTCTTTCAAACCTCTGAAGTTGTTCAAATAACTCAATAACGCAGCACAGAATTGATGCAGGAAATCGTCCTTCCATCAAATAGCATGCGAGAAGACTATAATTTGCTAAATAGTAAGTGGCGGATAAAATGCTATAAGAAATGCAGCATATAGATGTCATTAAGTCATGGACTGGCGTTGAGTATCTTCTATCATATTTATACAGAAGAAAGATGGGTCAACAAGGTTCTGTGTCAAGGATGAATGGCTTAGCAAAAAAGGGGAGTTTCCTTTTTCCTACAACAACGAACACATTATATACTTTTTTTGGACAACAATGGTTCTCTATTTTGTGATCATGTAACTGTCCCAATTCAATTTGGTGTTAATCAACATATTGGTTTAAATACTCATTCTGATTCAGTTAAAGACAAAAATTGAAAAATGCCGGACAATAAAATCGCTGAGTGACACAGTTTATTTTCATTTCAAAAAATATATTCGGTTTCAGTTCCAAGTTTGTTCATCATTTACTATGAGAATCATGTTTCGAAGCATCATGCACATCTAGATTGAGGTTACACGTTTTCGTTCAGAGCATTTTAATCAGTTGTTTTCTTTCTGTACAGTCAATTACTCCAAATGTTCTGGCTTTTCCTTGTAAGTAAACAAATCCCATGTCAATAGCAGGTTTCTTGTTCAATTTGTTACTCTCCCAATTATATAGCATTGCCACATCCACAAAAATCTGTGTTTTTGTACACTCATCATTTGGAAGATCTTCAGTCAAAAAGCAAAGTAGGTGATTGCTACAATTCGTATTACTTTTTTTGTTTAGAGACAGTTTGTTTTAATATCTGTAGCACGGAATTCGACGTGTGTTATATTTGTCATGCAAAAAGAATGTATGCTGAGTGATTTTGTGACTAAATATTCACTGAAACATACGGTCAATTACGAATTTCAGTTTCCCGGAGTTCAAGGACTATTCATCAAGAATATCTGTAGATATTCGACAAAACGTCTAAAATCGAAATATCCGGACAATATCCTTATGAATGAACATGAATGTATTTTGCAAGTCATTAAACCTGCAATTAAACTGGTTCTCTTTCGGATCTTTCTAGAGACAAATTATATCTTTTTCTAGAAACATCACATACCCACGGCTTAATGTGTGAAAAACTTATTCTATTTCAAGTTTACAGCATTTTAAATTCACAATATTCAAGTACCTGTTTTTTCATTCTGTTCTTCTATGTGGCAATAAATATTTCCCCCAAAACATCACAACACCATATAAATGATCTTTCAATGGCAAGCAGAACGGGCAAGGATGGCCACAAAGCACTCGCGCACGGAAACTTCCTTCCTCAGAACTTTACATGAATTTTCTGCTAATCTGAGAACAGAAGGTGGTGCCTAATTTTGAAGGTTATTTTGCTATTCTTCTCAATTCTTTCACTGCTTAGCAACTACAGTCATAACATACAGATCTGTTAAAAGTTTGATAATCATACAACTTAACGTAATGTGACGGATTTTTACCCCATTTTCCTGAATTTTAAGGCCAATGCTTAATTGGAAGATACTAATAAATTTCTCAGATTCTTTATATTTTTTTGGCACTTTAATTTGCGACGTTTTCGTAGAATAGCTATGAAAAAATGTTTGGATTTTTTTTTTTTACGGCTACCCTATTTGTATACTTAGTAACTACATAGCAACCGATGGCGTTGCATTTGAACTACATGAGGTTTTTGATTGATTGGGTGGAGGGCAGGGATATTGTTTTAATATACATTTCAAGTTTCTGGCAAAAATAACTCCAAATTAATCGTAAGTTAAAACGCTTTTTGCTCATTTGATCTTTTTAAATTTCGAATGTTTTAGAAACCGCTTTTAGAGAGCATTTACATCTTAAAAGTAACCACCTTGCGAAATTTCAAGCTTTTAGCCCCAACAGTGTTAGAGAAATTGCAATTTTAGAGCGCTTTTTTTCCTGCTCCCTTTTGCATTTAATTTTTTTTAATTGTTCTTTTTCATCTTAAAAATAACAGTCATGTCAAATTCTAAATTTCTACTTTTATCAGTTCTAAATTAATCGTAATATAGAACGTTTTTAAAATGTTTTCCGCTCATTCCACACTTTTAAATTTCTAATTTTAAAGAAACCGTTTTTTGGAAATATTTATATCGTAAAATTAACTAACATGCACATTTTGAAGTCTCTAATCCTAGCAGCGCCACGAACACCGCCAAATTACAAAGTTTAGAATCTTTGTTTCATCCAAAATTTATGAAACCTTGTTTTTAATCGTTACTCGTCAAAGATAGATAAAACTTATAATGAACAAAAATAAACTTATGCTATATTGATTTAACTTCAACTTAAAAAATCTTTTACATTTCATCTCAATAAGTTACGTTTATTGCCTCAAACGTTCTTACAGATCTTTCTTTAAATAATTTTAACTGTCAAAAATAGTGTCTCTTTAAAATGATTAAGATCTGTTATTTTCAGAAAATATGTTTCCGTATCAAATGCTTGATAACTTGAAATGAATCATTACAAAAAGAAATAAAACCATTTTCAGAGAATGAACAACTGTAAGAGTCTGTGGATGCTTTTAAAATATCTTTGGACATTAAACACTTTAATCTATGTTATACACTTGTATATATTACACTTGTATTTTCATAAATAATGTTTACAATTTCTATTTATGAAAAAAAAAAATTTACTAGGCTGACAATATAGATTTAATAAAAACTTCTGACAAGTAAAGAAAACGGAATGCTCTGTTTAATTGAGGGTGTCGGGGTAAGAAAGTGCTAAGCCACATTTTTGGCGAAATAAATCTAACACTGTCATCTGTTGCTTAATATTGTAAATTATAATATACAACATATAGTTTGTTTCTAATGTCACTTGGTGGCAGCATATGTCCCAAGTTTCGTTTTTGCCCCAGATGTTTATGCCCCTAATGAATATAGCTAATTTACAAAGAACGTAATAGTAAATTAATGCCATATTGGTATTCAGAATATCTCAAATGTTACTAAGACATTGGCGAGAAAACTTTATGTTAAAAATTTGATTTGAGTATTTGATCGAATTTTCAAATTGAAATATATCAGAAGTTCAAAAAAGTAGCTTAGCACTCTCTTGGCCCCACCCCTTCAATTAACTAAATAAGAGTACAAATTAAAATAATGAAATCGAGCAAATGGTAGAATTTCCAAATATGATATATAAATTCACATACACCGTACAAAACAAATCAGGGAATCAAACAAACAAATAGACAAAACCATACATAGTCCAGACAAATTAGCCCATTTTTGAGCAGTTTGCCATAAAAAATGCTAAGGAGATAAAAATTGGTCCAGTTGTTCATTGATGGCTACTGATGACTATGTAAAAAGTCCTCATGGATAGGAGGTGAGCGGGGGGAGGGGGGGGCTAAATAAAGTATTTTTTTTAGTTTTTTACAAATATTTCAGAAACTGTTGGTTTTCATGAAAAAATTACTCAGACATAAATTAAAGAACATAAAATTCTCTACAAATGACAGGTATATACAGTGGAACCTCGATTATCCGTCAGACAGAAGACCGGAGCTTTGACGGATATTCCCCCAAAAAATCACATAAATTTCAAATTAATTTATTTAATGTCGCCATAATAAATTCTAAAGGGATAAAAATTGGTCCAGTTGTTCATTGATGGCTACTGATGACTATGTAAAAAGTCCTCATGGATAGGAGGTGAGCGGGGGGAGGGGTGGGGGCTAAATAAAGTATTTTTTTTAGTTTTTTACAAATATCTCAGAAACTGTTGGTTTTCATGAAAAAATTACTCAGACATAAATTAAAGAACATAAAATTCTCTACAAATGACAGGTATATACAGTGGAACGTCGACTATCCGTTAGTCACGAAAAAGGAGCCTTGATGGATTTACCGAAAAAAAATCTCTTTAATTTCAAATTTATTTAGTTAATGTATATTCAAATTTATTAAATATTGTCGCAAAAAAAAGAAGAATTGACACATTTTTTTCTTTTTTCTTTTCTTTGGAGGGAGGGGGGGTGTCTGGTAGTGAGTGTGAAAGGGTGGATGACTGCCCCCCGATTCATGATTATTATGAATCATCTAAACATGAAACAGGAATCAGTTCATTATTATCTTGAAGGATTTTCCGAAAAAAAACTTTCTTTTCAAATTTATTTACTTAACCTTCATACGAGGTCCCGACAGCAACTTTCCGAGAATACATGCAAAGTTGGGCAGGTGCTGTCAGAGACCAGTCTATTCAAATTTATTAAATATTGTCGCAAAAAAAAAAGAAGAATTGACACAATTTTTCTTTTTTTTTTGGAGGGGGGGGTTGTCTGGTGGTGAGTGTGAAAGGGTGGATGACTGCCCCCCGATTCATGATTATTATGAATAACTATAAATACTTATACACTTCATAATAATACACTTATTATAAAGAGCTATAAATACAGATCAACAGGATGAGGAAGACATTGAGATTATGGATTCAGTCATGCTGAGAACGCCTTTTAATGAGCCGTCCACCTCAGCTGATGATGATGTGTAAAGAAAAAAAGAATATTTTGACTTAGTAAGTATTTGCCTAATGATAAATTAGTACTTTCATTGTTCCCTATTATGTTTTGTCGCATTTATAAAGTTTCACGTGAAATTTTATGATATTTAATTTATGTGAATTTGACGGACTTTCCGCAAAAAAATCACTTTAATTTCAAATTTATTTACTTAATGTCGCCATAATAAATGCTACAGAGATAAAAATTGATACAGTTGTTCATTGATGGCTACTGATGACTATGTAAAAAGTCCTGATGGATCGGAGGTGAGCGAGGGTAGGGGGGGGGGAAATAAAGAACTTTTTCAGTTTTTTACAAATATCTCAGAAATTATGTAGTAATTTTTTCATGAAAACCAACAGTTTCTGAGATATTTGTAAAAAACTAAAAAAGTACTTTATTTTGCCCCCTCCCTCCCCTCGCTCACCTCTTATCCATCAGGACTTTTTACATAGTCATCAGTAGCCATCAATGAACAACTGTACCAATTTTTATCCCTTTAGAATTTATTATGGCGACATTAAATAAATTAATTTGAAATGAAAGTGATTTTTTGGGGGGAAATCCGTCAAAGCTCCGGTCTTCTGACTGACGGATAATCGAGGTTCCACTATATATACCTGTCATTTGTAGAGAATTTTATGTTCTTTAATTTATGTCTGAGTAATTTTTTCATGAAAACCAACAGTTTCTGAAATATTTGTAAAAAACTGAAAAAAATACTTTATTTACCCCCCCCTCCTCCCCCCGCTCACCTCCTATCCATGAGGACTTTTTACATAGTCATCAGTAGCCATCAATGAACAACTGGACCAATTTTTATCCCTTTAGTATTTATTATGGAGACATTAAATAAATTAATTTGAAATTTATGTGATTTTTTGGGGGGAAATCCGTCAAAGCTCCGGTCTTCTGACTGACGGATAATCGAGGTTCCACTGTATATACCTGTCATTTGTAGAGAATTTTATGTTCTTTAATTTATGTCTGAGTAATTTTTTCATGAAAACCAACAGTTTCTGAAATATTTGTAAAAAACTAAAAAAATACTTTATTTAGCCCCCCCTCCCCCCGCTCACCTCCTATCCATGAGGAGTTTTTACATAGTCATCAGTAGCCGTCAATGAACAACTGGACCAATTTTTATCTCCTTAGCAATTTTTATGGCAAAAAAACCTAATTTGACTGGACTAACAAGACAGCCATGCATGGGTGTAAAATTGGAAGTACGCATACATTAAAGGTAAGACAAAAAATAAAACGCCAAAACATTCTATAAAGGAATTTTAACTATTTGAAATGATATCGCGACATGAATAGATGCTCTAATTTATATATATGAAAAGATTTACGTATTTTTTTTATTAAATATTATTTACATTAAATGACCATATTTGTTGTACACAGAATTTTAAATACCTCGTTGATTCCTCTCAGTAATATTTAATATAAGTTTAAATCATAAAGTTTCAACTCCTGAATTACCTGCAAAAGTGTGTGTGTTTGCACTGTAAAATAAACGGAGAAAATTGCAGGTAAATGTAACTTAAAACTATTATTTTTTTTACCTGTTTACAGCATAAGAGTCTATATTCATACAAATTACTACAGGAAAAAATGCTGCCTTCCAAATTACCGTTTGCTGACACAGGCATTTTAAAAAGGAGAGATTTTCTTAAACTACAAAAATATAATATAACTACGAACGAAAATGCACACTAACTTATCCTGAGTTACCTACGATTCCAAAAAGAGTTCTTCATCTTTAGGGACATCACAAACCAATACGTTTTCGAGATTTAAGAAAACCTTTATTAAAACAAAGTTCTTTTGGTACCATTGATATTATGAAACGTTTCCGATTAGTTTTTATAGTATATTAATCAGTTTTCTCAACCAGGAATATAGGTTTTTCAGATGCTGTACATTCTCAAGTAAACATTTTCATTATTGAGATGATACCTAGTGAAAAATGATAGAGATGTAAGTAAAACAAAGTCAAAAACTCCCGAACTTAAATTCTCTAAAGCGTACTAGTTTTGGCAGCATTTACTGTACCGTCCTTAGTGCTAAGAAAGCTGGAAATTTTCTTATATATCTAAGAAAAGATGCGGATTCAACCGAAAGGTTTAATGACCAATAGGAAGACTGGAGATAACTGGTTTCAGCCAATGGTAAATTGCGGATTGCACCAAAAGGTTTAATGACGAATAGGAAAACAAGAGATAACGGGTTACAGCCAATAGCAAATAGCGTGGGGAAAAAAACGAAGAAATTTCAAAAGGCCAAAATAAATTAAGAAAAAGAGGTTTTTATGAAATGTTTCCAACAATCTGATAATGGAGGAATAGCAAATTCACAAATAACAATATTTTTTTATATTTTGTAAATATGGAATGCTTCAAGAAAGTTAAGTTCATGTATAGAGTACGTTTAGATATTTTTTATCCGAACTGAAATCAAAAGTATGGTTCATCTCCCAGAATTGTTTTGAAATTGAGAATTTATTGGTTTCTTGTTTTTCAACATATTGTTTATGTTCATTAATACGATATTTTAAAGCACATTTTGTTTGTCCTATGTAGGAAAGACCGCATTGGCAGTTGATATGAAACTATGCTATAGAGAATTTAAATTCTGGTATTTTTAACGTTGTTTTATTTACATCCCAAACATCTTCATGTTCAACAAACATGGTTTACAGACATACATGATAAATTTTCAGCATTAACATTAGCACAAAAATTATTGTTATTTTGTTGTGTATAAATTCAACTACGCAGCTGAACATGTTTAATTCAGAATATATAGCATCCTGAAAACCTATATTCTGGTTTAAGAAAACGAATTAATACATTATAAAATCTACTCGGAAAAGTTTCAGAAATTCCATGACAAAAAAAAAGAAACATTTGTTTCAAAAATATAATGGTTATATTATACTAGCAGAGCCATATACCAGCTGCGCTGGTCGGTTTCTGCAAAAGAACCTTGAATCAAACGAAATATATCGGTGAATTTAACCTTGTATTTTAAAGTAATCTGTACCTTTACCTGGAATATCCCAAAATAACATAAAAACAGATACTTATTTCACTAAGTTATGTTTTTTTAATACGGTTTATTATTACGTTTACAATTTATTACCTACCGTTTTCCATTGATTTATATGCTACATTATTATCTACCCTATATATATAAAATCCTAATGAAACGAATTTGTGAAACGATTTTATGAAACGAATTTATGAAACGATTTTATGAAACGACTGATTAAACGACTGATTATGTTTCAGGGCTATTTTTAATAAAATATTAAACGCTTGATGGTGAAATTAATACCAATTGTCCATAAAAATCCGCGGATGTCAAAACTGGTAATAGAATTTTGAAATTGGAATTAGTTTTCGAGATATTAATTTTTTTCTAATTTTAATGACATTTCTGTAATGATGGCAACTAATTACTCAGTTTTTTGTGACAAAAAAGGGAAAAAAATTGAAAAGGATCCCGATAGGGATTATTGATTTCTTTTTATTCATCATTTTCAAATTGAAATTGAATTTATCTTTTATTTCAATCGATAATGAAGACAAGATTGAGATTAAATTATGTTTTTAAGGAAAATTTGAAAAAAAAAATCACATTTCTATCGTCAGGATTCAATTGTCTGTCAGCATTTAATTTAATTTATAAACTGGAAATATTTTGAATAAATTCGTCCAAATGACGTCATTTATGTAAACGCAAAAGAAGGGGGGAAAAGAAATTAATAGTAATTATTATTTTTTGATATCATTTTGTTATTTTATTGTAAAATTTAATTAAACGAATTTATAAAATCAATAATTCGGATATTTGAAACGAATATATAAAATAATAATTGCCCAACTGAACGGAAGGAGAATAAAATATCCTGCTTTGTTTTTTCCGCCAAACTTTTTTAAAAAGCTTCAAGATCCCTATGATAGAAAAGCACCAAAAGTTCATTGGGTTTGTTTTAATAACTTTTGGCAACAAATCTGTGTATATTAACGAATCTATCCCTTTTTGAAGCTCGAATTACGCCAAACCTAAAAGCAAAGGATCCTATACTGGAAAAGTACCCGATTTTCTTATGGACAATATTCAAGTGACATAGCATTATGTAAAATTATCGCGGATAGCAAATTTGTTTAAATATCTCATCAATTGATGCCGAATAAATGCAGGCATGCATGCACAAAATATTCAATTAATTTTGTAAAATAAATAATTATTAGAAAATTCGTATATACATATTAATTAAAATAAATAATTTACATATTTAAAATAACATGAAAATATGCATGATGGTGCACTAAAATAGAGAGAAAATTAAAACATGTTACTGAAAATGTCTATAACATAGTACTTTTCAATACCGTGGTTTTTAATGTTATTCACAAGCAGATGGAATTTTTGTCATCCTTAAACGCAAAGGAAGAATCGAATACAGATCGTTGTTATAAAAGTCCGAGAGGTAGCCACAATTTAAACCTAACCATTTTATACAAGCTGGTTTTCAAGTTGTAATTGATTTTACTTATCAATCCCGGAAACAGTCGTCAGTTGTCGCAACAGCCGTGTATGAGGCCATGATGATCAAAAAATGCCCCATTAAAACGTTAAAAGCATGGCAACCCAATTACAGATTTACCAATATTTTTAAAATAAAGCACGATGTCATGTTTTTAGAGGCCTTGAAGTCTGAGCGGGGGGTTGGCGAGCGTAGCTCGCAGGGGGTAGGCCCCCTAGTATTTATATATTTTTTTATAGCTACATTTTTTAATAACGTGGATTAACCTATATTATAAACAACTAAAAAGAAAGGGCGCATCTAGTATTTGTCGAGAATTAAATAAAAATCATGCACTCGCGACATCATAATTCACTTATATATTTTAACAGAATAATACGGTTACTATAATTTGTGACTAGTGCTGACACATTAGTGTTATTATTATTATTTTACCCGTGAAGTTTTCGCTGTGGTACTCCATTGTGAAATTTGGTAATTTTTGAAATTCAATATTTGAAAAATGGCATAATCAGTGGATTTGAAATTTATATCAAGAAAAGTACAATTTTTTACATTTCTAACGCAATTTGTCTAACAATTTTCTGACAAATACTTTTCGAGCAATTAATTTTTTCAGTAATTTCAAATGTTTCATTTTCCGAGATTAATCTGTGGCAACGATTAGCGAAAATCCCAGTCGTCAGCAACGCATACCTTTTTATGAAAGAGGATGTTCGTATGTTAACCTGTTAACTGCCGTAATATTTTGAACTCATTACTTCCACCAGTAAAATTTTAGTAGAATTTTTTTTTTATTAAAACGCCCTATTCATGCAAAATTACTGAATATGAATGAGGAAAAAAATGTCTATTTTTTTTACTGGTGGAATTGTGCCTCGTTGGTAATCAGACATATCAGTTGAACAAAAGTTTGTTCCCCGGTTAACAGGTTAAGAAACATTTGTCTTGTTTTGTAGTTTGTTTTCTAGCTATAAAAATAGAAAATTAAACAGTCATTAAAATGTGTAATAGATTTGAATATTTATAAAGTGTGATTTAACTCTCTAATGAAAATGCTGATCATTATTATTTTTTATGTAATTCTACATTCATTCAATATACAGTTCAATATTCAGGTTTTGCAAAAACTTTGTAGTTAACAATGTACTTTCTGATTTTTAGAAGTACAAATTCAATATACAGGGTGATTATAAAACAACTATCCCGATATATGAGCCCCTAACTGTCGTACCGTTCACAGAAACTGAATGAAATTCAGGCCTAAAGTATTTTGAGGTATGCGCTCAAGAATCATGTGAAAAACAACTGCTAAATTTTAACGGTTACGGTTACAGTGACATAATTTCGAAAATTTCAAATGACAACACCTATTTTTTTTATTGGAATGTGATCTTCATAGTGAAAAACCATAAAAAGCGTTGGAACGGTACCTGTAGCTCGAAAATCGCCGGCGCTAGACAGACTAAGAAGAATAGTGAAAACAACCAATAAAGGACAGAGAAGCAACAGAAAGTAAAACATTTTATTGTTCAGTGCTATCAACCATCTGCCGCATGTAAAGTGTCGTCGTGTGTGAAATGGAAACTGTATGAAACACAATAAAATATTTTGTTTTCTGTTGTTTTTCTGTCCTTATTGATTGTTTTAACTATCTCACTAATCTCCTATTTTCCAATTAGAGTAACATAGTATTTTATAATTGGATTTAAATTCATGAAAACAATTATAAAACTTCATTAATAACAGAAAATCTCTTAAAAAAAAATATATATATATATATACTAAATTACAATATTTTTATTCAAACTCAATACAAAAATACCTGGCGCATCATTAAATCTCGTATAGAATTTTATAAATGTATAGAAAATGTTATAGAAATTATATTAATCTATCCTTTTTCACATTCTTTTATTTAACTTAATTTAGTTTTTAACGCTTTCCAGCATAGTTGTATGTGAATGAATTCGGTTTGTCTGTCTGTCTGTCTGTCCGTGCTCTAACTTGCATGAATATATTCGGAATGTCATGCTAATAACATATTTTATTGAGGTTTACTACGGCATGTGAGGTATTGAAAATGAAGTGTACAGTTTTTTTACAGGGACACTCAAAAGAATTCCGTTACATTACGGTCTATGGAGAAAAATCATTTTCGGTTTATTGTAATAATGTTACACAATTTAAAACATATTGGAATGTATATATATCACTAAGGCGCATTACAAGAGGCTTAATATAGAATATTGTGTGTATAGCATTCATCGTTCATTTACAGGGACACACAAAAGAATTCGGTGCTGTATGTTAAAAATAATTGCTGGAAGTGCTTTTTCAGCTGCTGAACTCGCTATTAAATTTAACTCATTTTTTGTCTATTACTAGGTGTGTATATATTATATAGATCATATACAGGGAAGTACAAAAGTTCTCGAGTACATTTCCGTTTATTTTCGGAAATTCCAGAAGGGAAATTTTAAACTGTGCTACGCGTTTCTTAATTGAACTAAAATTTAACATTCTATGTAGTATATACACAAATTTATAGATCATATACAGGGCTGTTCTAAAGAATTGGGATATTTTCCCGAATATTGTTGGTAATTACTGAAATTGGGTTTTTAAATATGTTATACGTTTGCCAAATTTTCTACTTAGATATCATCTTTCATATTATTAAACGGTAAAAATTTGTAAAAGTATTTTGGAAGTGTTGGAAAGTGTTGCATAATCTATGCTTGACGCATGCTTTTTCGTTCTTGCTACAAGTAAAGGTGGAATATTTTCATCAATTTTTAACTCACTTCCTGATAGGAAAATAGTGATGACATTGTAAACGTAAGGAATATTTGGGGATTTATTACCTTTTTGGGGCCAACAGAAAATGGTTTAATATGAAGTTTATAGTTTGTAATTAAGTTCTAAAAATGTGAATATGTTGTATTGTCATCGGAAACACACCTTTTTACTTAATGTTTGTAATTCCAATCAGGAAATGAGTTAAAAATCGATTAAAATATTCCACCTTTAGATACAAGAATTGCATTAACCCCTTCGGCCCTGACGTCCTACTAATAGGACATATCTTTTATTGAGTATTATTTTGTCTTAAACATTATTTTTATTAATTCCAGCCCCCAATAGCGATAGTATGAATCTCTACATTTCCTATTATGACTTCACTTATGTTTAGCATTTAGTAATAATAATAATATTCATAATTATTAGCAATCCCCTGGCATTTCTTTTAATTAAAACATACGTTTCACTCTTTAAATTAAAATTTGGGAATCCTTTTCCGAATTGGTAATTTGTGATAAAAGATAAAAAATATTACTAAATTTTTATGCTTGTTTAATTTAGTTGTAATACGACATTTTCCAAACGTCTTCAAAAATTCTTCCTTAGACTATTGTTATATGAAAAACACGCAAAATAACTACATTTGTGAGGTTTTGGTAAAGAACGCATTCGTTAACTTTCATTAAAACCTAACTTGTGTGATTCCGATAGCTATGTTTAATTTTGTTAGCATAACAGTAATTTTTTTCCCAAAATTGTAAAAAAAATCAGGTCCGAAGGGGTTAAGTTATATAAAAGAATGTAAAAAACGATACATTTATATTATTGTCGCACGAATTTCTAAGTATATTGAATCTTGTAATACTTTTTTCTAAAACATGTAATGGATGTAGTATGTTAAAAGTTATTTTGACATACAATAATTAATCTTATAATTCATTTAATATACTAGTATTTAAATATCAGATAATTGCAATTTATGAGTTATTCAATTATTAACAATTTACTCTTATGGCTCTTTAATTTTTAAATTACGTTTTATTATTTCAAAATAGTGTTGATTTAATGTATTATAATACACAATCTATAAGAAAAGAATTGCAATATTAGGATATAAGGAAAAAATAAACATGAAATTACAATAATTGCCAGTAAACCTGGTAAATAATATTAATGTTTGAACTAAACAATATCTATTGTAAAAAAATTTGTGTAAACCCATATTTTAAAACACAAGTACCTATTTAACCCTGTTTACTGTTGTAATTGTGGTTGTTGCCAAAACAATAATGAATTTGTTTTGGCAGCGTTTCCTTATTCTACTAGCTGAAAATTGATGTAAGTTGTACAATGTGCTGTTTAACTTATAGGAAATTGATGGTACTGTCTCACACATATCGGTTTAAATATTTTTTTCTGGCTCAATGCCCAAATTTTAAAATGGATTATAACAAATTTCGGTTTTTTGTAGTGGATATAAAGTTTGTTAGATTTTGATTAGATTTAAGATTGTCATTCTCTTAAATTTAAGTTACTAGCTTTCAATTATAGAATGTATAGAAAAATTAAATGCATGTTCAAAAAGTAAAATTAAAATATTTTAACTTATGAACTGCTTTCTATTAACATTTCACGGTATATCTCACTCAATAGAGGTTTAGATTTTAGAAGGTATTATGTCCTACATCTGAGACCCCTATTTCAGAAATGAAAACTTTGACAATTTTTATATAGTGCCAATACTTTTAGTGAATAATAATTTAGAATTAGAATGCATACAGAAAAAAATTATAACGATACTACATATTGATTGTAAGATTTTACACCAGGTGATCAAAAAGTCACAAAAAAAAAAAAAAAAAATCAATAACTTGAAAAGTATATACAGTAGCATTTCTCGGTTTACACATAAATACGCATAAATATACAGGTCCGTTTGATTGCAACAATATATTTTTATAACAACTGCAATTCTCACTGACAGTCAGGGCCTGACCACAGCAGGGACATGCAGTGCAGCTGCTACCGGGCGTCATTTGAGACGTCCCCAAAAGATGTACGCAGAATTTTTGTTAAAAGGGAACTAAATAGTAAAAATGGACCAGAGTTGATTAAAATTCTCATCTTCTTTTCGAAGGTTCTTTCAAAGATTGGTTAAACGGGGGAGGTGCTCTCCTCACTCCCTCTGCTTCCGAATCCAACACGCATTCCCTCAGAAGGCACTAACTGCAACATCGCTCTTTCACATGTCGGGTCTTCAGTCAAACGTGTCTTAACTCAACAGTTTGGTGACAGAGTTATCTCCCGTCATTTCCCGTTTCCGTGGCCACCAAGGTCTCCTGATCTGACACCAGTGGATTTTTGGCTGTGGGGATATCTGAAATCCAAAGTGTATCAATTTCGTCCTCAAACTGCATCTGATTTGAAAGATGCCATCAAAACTGCGATTCAAGAGATTCCTATTGCTATGATACGTGCTGTAGTGCTATCCACCATCAGCAGCATGCAAAGTGTCATCGTGTGTGAAGGAGGTCATGTGGAAATTTTGTGAAACACAATAAAATGCTTTATTTTATGCTGCTTCTCTGTCCTTATTGGTTGTCCTCACTTTTAGCCTATCTACCGCCGATGAGTTTCATGCTACAGTTGCCGTTTCAACGCTATTTAGGGTTTTTCACAATGGAGATCACATTCCAATACAAAAAACTGGGTGTTGCTATTTGATTTTTTCGAAATTATCTCACTGTAACCGTAACTGTTTGAGTGACACTGTTGTTTTCCATATCATTCTTGAGCACATACCTCAAACTAACTTTTGCCAAAATTTCATTCAGTTTCTGTGAATGGTATGATAGTTAGGGGCCCAAATGTCGGGATAGTGTTTTTATAATCACCCTGTACATTACAATAATCCTTATTTTACAGTTTTCTATGTATGTCATGAAGATTTCTTTGTAAAGAAAAATATACATGCTACACGGCGAATAAAACAAAAAAATGGAAAAATGAAGGCTGAAAGTTTAGGTGCATATTATACTTCCGATTGAGTTATACGCCGGATAATACGCTATATTATATTACATATTTGTCTCGAGAAAAAATTTAATTTGAATTAGAAGGTTTGTTGTACTCAGTTAAACTAAAAATATAAAAAACTTTGCGAACATAATTTAATAACCATATCCATTTGCATCTTGAAGAAGTCGCCGTTTGAGTGTACGAAACATGTCATCTTTATATTAAAAGGTATTTTGAGCCTTTTTGTGTAATGTTTGTATCACTTTACGCATTAATTAAATCTTTAGTTGAACGTGAACAAGTGATTGTAATATACAGGGTATCCCAAATGTCTTCGTAAAACTCAAAAATTTATTTTAAAAAAATAATAGGCCTACAGCAAAAATAATTACAACAGTACATAGAGTAACTTAAAAAGTTTTTTTCTACTACCTTAGTATACTTGTACATGAGATCCTTTCGTTGCACGAAGAATATCAAGTCGATATTTCAATTGCATCCACGTGCGTTTCATCATGCTAACATCAACAGTATTTACAACTGTTTGATGAAATACGAACAAAAGTGAATAGTCTCATGGAATTGAAATAAAAGATCCAAACAGCAGTAGCTACTGTTGATGTTAGCATGAAAAACGTTCGTGGATTGAATTGGAATATCGTCTTGATATTCTTCGTGCTACGAAAGGATCTCTTGTTGAAGTTTACTAAGGCAGTAGAAAAAAATCTTTTTAAGTTACTCTATGCACTGTTGTAATTATTTTTGCTGTAGGCCTATTATTTTTTTTTTTTTGTAATAAATTTTTGAAGTTGTACGGAGACTTTTGGGACACCCTGTATTATTTGTAAAATACTCAGTTTCGTAATTAAATTATCCAAAATTTGCAATTTGAAATAATTTATTGTTTTATGTTTCTATTTTCGCAAAAGGCATAAGGACACATCAATAACCAAAACAAATACACTTTAGATAGCATTTTATCTCTAATTTTAGCTTTCCGCTCATGCACTTCATTGCATTCATGTGTCTTATCCCAAAATAAACATGAGTGTTTCTTTGCGCTAAATAGTTCTGCCACCATAACTATTTCATTTTCACTTTTACTGAACTTTTCTTTCGGTTTGTCTTAGAGACTAACTCTGCAAAACTCGTTTTGAGTAATTTTAATATTTCCTCTCTTGCCACCTATTGTTTCAGGAATTCCATCAGTGCTACTATATTTGATTTTATTGACAATGCACCACTAGCACTATCAATACTTGGTCTATTCGAAACATTATATCGTTGCCATGCTTTCATTACATCTTCTGACAAGCTAGTTTCTATCATTGAATACAGCCATGCGGAATTACTGTCTAAACTTAAATCCATTGATTCTAAAGATCGTAAATATGTCTTAAATTTTGTGAACATATCCCGTAAGGCATGGTGACGTCACAGTGACGTCAGTGTGAAGTCACACTGTGACTTTGTGACCGTCGTCGTGACGTCAAGTAAAGTCGATGTGAAGTCACTGTGACATAAATGTGAGGTCGTTATGGCCGTTTTCAAGGCTTTCTGTGACCTCACAATGTGACTACTTTGTGAAGTCACCGTGCGACTTCAATGTGAAAAATGTGACGAATCTGCATCGGATAGGGTGACCAGATTTTACCCGAATCCTATCCGGATTGTTCGGATCGACATTTTTTTATGCTGCAAGTTTGTGACGTTTGTGACGACACTGCACCGTGTCGGGTGACCAGATTTTACCCGAATCCAATCCAGAAAGTTCGGATCGATCTTTTTGGATTTGATTGGCTGCAGAATAGATTTGTATTAGTGGTCGGGTGATCTGATTTTCGTGAACCCGATCTGACCCGAGTCGGGTATAATGTTTTTACTGTAAGTCTTGTTCGGAATAGAATCTTGCATACGCGGATGAGTCATGCACGAATCCGGTTACATACTTCTTGAACATGGTTGAATGTCGACTTGAACATGAATGATGGTTGACTGAAATTATATTTCGATTCAACACATATTATTACCCTAACTCAACAACAACAACAAAAACAAAAAAATCTGTAGGCCCACAACCCGACCGAAACTGATAAATGATTTCGCATAGATTCGGATAACAAGATTTTACTAAATCCGGATACGATCGACGATAAGGATTGGATCGGCAATAATTTTTTTTAATGCAATTCGTATTCAAATTAAAACTTTGCATCTGATTGGGAAACCGGCTAATGTAGCCGTTAAGCAAGAAAATTATAAATGTAAAAAACGCATACTAAATTAAAAATAATAGATTAATCTATTAAAAATGATAAAAAAAAAAACTAAATATATCAATAATATGAAATTCTATTGTGCAAATAACAACTTTTTAAATTAACTTCTACTTCCATTTGTTTTATTTAACCACAAAAAATATTGACAATAATTGTCTGAGTGCAACGAAGACTCATACACAGCGCAGTATTACTTTGCCCCATATATAGCTACGATGGATATTAAAACCTTTCGTCAAGCATAACTCAAAAAATATTTAACGGATTTCATTCAAATTTTTACAGCAGGTACCTATAAAGGTGACAACGTCGTCTATTTATTACCAAGAATAAGTGTCAAACCGTTTGGAAGTTATATTAAAAAAATAGATAAAAAAGCACAATTAAAGTACATACGTCACTAAATTTTGTGCGTACGTCATTTTCACCGGCGGGAGATTTTCGTAGACAATCGGAATTGAAAAGTTCATGGAATACATGGAGCAAAAAAATATGCAAGCACTAATATTCAGCACAATAAAATATATTTCAATTTAATAAAAATGGAAAGTTAATCTGGAATTTTTTCTGTTTGAAAAGTATTAGAGATTAGTAAGAGTAGTATTAGTATTAGAGATTTGGCGTAAATCACACCATTAGCAGCTTTTTTATTTCGCGTGTGTATGTTAGGAACAATTCTTTGATGTTTAAATAAAGGGTTTCGATTTGTGGCATTATTTCTTATTTTCTTTTCCTTTTTAGTATTTTAAATGGAATTAGTGAAAGGCGTGTATTTTAAATTAAATGAGTGAAAGACGTGTATTTTTAATGTATGTATTTCAAATGAAATCAGTGAAAGATTTATATTTAAATGAAATGAATGCAATATGAAGATGTTATGAAAAAAATATTTGGCGATTTATCAACTGCGCCAAGTTAACATAAAAGTACCAATACATATGTGGGTACTTCTCTATTATCCCGTCGACCACTTTTCATAACAAAAAACTACGTATCGCCAAATAAACGGGAGAACGTTGTCATTGAAATATCAAAATACATAAATAAATAAAATATAAGAATTTAAGAACACAATTGTTATTTTAATGAATGAAATAACTAATAAATCAGTAAAACATAATGAAAAATACACGCAAATGTCGCGTTAAAAACCACTTGATGACGTAACAAACACGTATAATGCTTCTGATATCAAGTAAATGGGACTGCATTTTTGGCGTTTAATCTAACAGTTTGGCGATAGTTTTTTGTTATGAAAAGTGGTCGACGGGATAATAGAGCAGTACCTCTATGTGAAATGAAACAAGGCACAGATGTCATATACGCACCACGTTGGCGCGATTTTCCCCTCCACCAGCTTGGGGAAAACTTTGTTTTTGAATATTAGTTACAAATAGTGTGACAAATAGTACACGTGATTTTTTATTTCAATATAAAAATAAAATAACGTAATAAATGAAACAGCTTCTATTATTTTAAAAAAGGAAATAAAAATAAATAAATAATAGTTTGATATAAATAAAGGCGCGGATGTCATATACGCACCACATTGGCGCGATTGCAACAAAATGGCAATTTTATGCCTCCCATGGTAACCCGGTTATTTTATTTCAATTGTTGTTTATTAACTTTTATTTTTTAATTCTATAAATTGTTTTTATTATATATATATCAATATTTATTTATATCAAACTATCATTTATTTATTTTTATTTCCCATTTTTAATAATAGGAGCTATTTCATTTATTACGTTATTTTATTTTTATATTGAAATAAAAAATTACATGCTATTATTGTATGGTATTTGTAACTAATATTCAAAAACAAAGTTTTCGCCAAATTGGCGGGGGAAAAATCGCGCCAATCTGGTGCGTATATGCCATCTGTGCCTAAATTAATATTGATATACATATAAAAATAATCTATAGAATTAAAATAAAAAATAAAAGTAAACAAACACAACAAACAGTGTTCGCCAAAGGGGCGGGGGAAAAATCGCGCCAACGTGGTGAGTATATGGCATCTGTGCCGGGATTTTTACCCTTTTATCTGTGCTTTCGGAAATATAAAAAAATTAAAAAATTCTTATATCAGGTGTATAATGTTTTGCATTTTTATACGGACCACTTCTCCACTTTAAGATTTTAAATGCTATTTATATCAGATATTTCTTTCTTGAGATTCCCACAAGTTTTTTCCGGTAATTTTTTTAGTTCGCTTATTAATTGTTTACAATTTGGCCCCCTGGCAATAACAATTATTTATCACAAAAAATGGGTACTTCTCTATTATCCCGTCGACCACTTTTCATAACAAAAAACTATCGCCAAACTGTAACGCTAAATAAACGGGAGAACGTTGCCATTGAAATATCAAAATAAATAAAATATAAGAATTTAAGGACACAATTGTTACTTTAATGAATGAAATAACTAATAAATCAGTAAAACATAATGAAAAATACACGCAAATGTCGAATTAAAAACCACTTGATGGCATAACAAATACTTATAATGCTTCTGGCATCAAGTAAATGGGACTGTATTTTTGGCGTTTAATCTTAGTTTGGCGATAGTTTTTTGTTATGAAAAGTGGTCGACGGGATAATAGAGAAGTACCCAAAAATGGCTTAGTTTTGTTAAATTTGTTTGTTATGTATTTTCATTTCTTATTAAAATATCGAAAATGGCAATAAAATTTTATTTTAGCACCGTACTTAATTTTTTAAAATGGCTCAAAAACATGGTTTAATAAACGTATATTTGTAAATATTTCAAAAAACATGTTTTTCCGCTCTCTAGAAAAATTTGTAAGATTCTACAACTGCCTTTGGCACCAACCAGTACATGATACGGAACTTTTCCCTATTCAGATACACAGAAGAGGTTGGTCACAAACAAGAGTAATGCTAGCAACAATATTGTTTTAACTCTATAAGAGTTAGAAACAATAATGATATTAAATTCCCCGATTAGCTTAGGGCCCGATTACGGAACTTTCTCCTAGAAAAAAAAAACTGTAGAAGTCTTTTACATTTGTTTCGAATGAAGCTCGATCAACAAAGTATTAATTGATAATACAAAGAACACTAATATTAACATGGGGGCAAAAGTTTGAATATAAGTGTATATATTTGGAAACCTCCCCCCCTCCCCAACAACCCACCAAAAAAAGAAAAAGAAAGTTACAGAAATGAATTTAAAATGGCGTGGAGCCACCCTTTCTGACATAAGAAATTGGCTGCGAACCCGATTACGAAACTTTCACTTAACTTAATAACATGTATCTAATAGCCCTGAGGACAATTCCCCTTCCCAGTTATACGGACCTTGGGGCTTTTTTAAAAAGCTTGACGCAGTTCGGGTTGAAGAAGTTGAGATTTAGTGTCAAATGACATAAACTACTATGAAAATAAAACTGGTGAATTATTATGCTGGTTTATGTATGTATTTAAAAAAATTGCATCTGATTACACTCTTTAGATAAATTACTCCTGTTTGCATTTAATAACAGATAAACGGCTTCCGTTTACTAAATTGTTTAAATATTGCGAAGAGTTGGCGAGAGATAGATAGACGCGTAAACAAACGGGTAGACAGACGGGTAGAGAGACGCTAAGCGACAGAGATAAGCTAACGGGTAGCGAAACGAATAGACAGACGGGTAGCGAGGCAGGTGTAAAAAAGGGTTGACAGAGGAGTAGTGAGATGGGTAGGGAGACGGGTAGCGTGGTGGATAGAGAGACGAGTACAGAGACGACTTGCCAGACGGGTAGAGAGAGGGGTATATAGACAGACAGACGTGTTGATAGACGAGTAGTGTAACGGGAAGCGAGACAGGTAGAGACACAATTAAAGAGTCGGGTGGAAAGACAGACGGATACTGAGACGGGTATACAGAAGAGTAGAGAGACAGTAGACAGATGAGTTCGGAGAGAGACACAGCTAAGACATACGAGTAGTTAGACTGGTAGACACGTTTGTAGCAAAGCATGTTATCAATGTGGTTTGAAGTATACGAGTTTCTATAAATAGTTATACAAATAAACAAAGGAAATTTTTTTAATTCAAATATTAAATATTTGATTTAATATTTCAATATTTAATATTTTATTTAGATATTTTTCACAAAGAAAATGTTGCAAAAATTAAATTAAATTTGCGTTAAACTACGCTTGCTAAAATACGCTATTGGCAGCAAATCTGATTATGTGACTTTAAAAATATCGTTTTAAAAGATTTTTTTTAAGTTTTGAGCAATTCCCGCTTAAGAAAATGAGATTATTTGCCAAATGTTATAAAAAAATGCATATGAAAACATAACAGTATATGAATTTATATATGATATTTTGTAATTATATCATTTAATTTGCTATTTTTCATATGTTGTATCTTTATCTATCTCTTGTCTATCATATGCTGTATATTCACTTAGATTCTTGTTGATAACTTCTTTATATCGTAATTGTTAACTTTATGTTCTCAGCAATATCACTCAGACTAATCCCTTTGAGGGAAGTCCTAGTTAAAACTATGCTATTTTGCTGTTATGTTATTGAAGTCTTGTGAATGTGTATACTTTGCGATATTTCCCCTCTCTCAGTATCACGAAACTTTCTGACACATTTATGAACAAATTTTTAAACGTATGGCACTTGCATGCCTCATTATTAAACCGATATGGAATGAATAGCGTTTTCCATTTTTAGATAAATGAAATACTTAAGATCAATTTCGATCACGTTTTCCCCGTTTCTCACGCTGCACGTCGGAAATTCGGTTCAAAACACCGACTTTGATAGTGTTTTCTGAAACATCTTCTTCCGTTACCAAAAAATGGAAAACGCCATTCGATTAAATATATTCTGAATAAGAACACCTGCCAATTTCTTGTATTTCCGAATAAAAATGAATTCCGAAATATGTCAGAAATTAGCTATTTTGGATTTGAGAACAACTTTAATGAAATATAAATATGGATTTTAAAATAAGCATTGTGAAATATCTGTGTTAGGAATCCATTTAAATAATATATCTATCTATTGTGAGATATTATTAAATAATAAACATTGTACCAAGCAGTAAAACATTTTTCGAAGCAAATGAAATTTAAAATTTAAGATCATAAACGCAAAAAATATTATATATATTTTTTTACAAATATATAGTTTTTGATAGAATACTAAATGCAGAACTCAAATATAAATTTTTACGGTAAAAAAATTCGGTAACACAACTGGAAAAATTACCTAAACTGAATAATTATTTTATTATTTTATCAATATTGATTATTTTTATGCACGTAATGTTGACATATCTTGAAATCATGCTATAAATCATGCATGGGACCTCTATTTTAAATACTATATGTGTTTTAATTACGTTTACTCTATTTGACTGGTATTACTTTATCTATAAATGATAACTATAAAAATTAAGAAAAATGTTTTGTTAATTTAAAAAAAAAAAAAAAAAAAAAACTTAATCTATTTAAAAAATATGTATATATTTATGAAACTGCTATCTTTTTTAAATAATAAGTTTTGCAATAGATTATTTTTTGGAAACACCGATCATTTTTTGTTGATAACGTACTGCACCGCAGCCACTCTATTTAGCATCGGATGTGAAGAAGTTGTACAATTTTCTAAGAATTTACGATTCATCGATAGTAATATATGATGACGCCAATGGCTTGATGTTTGATTCCGGGGCAAGAACCACAGTAACATTTTCTGTGATTCTGATACCATAATACATAGTATACCGTACAATCGGATTTGAGATCTACTGTATGAGTTTTAGAATGCAGTTTAGTGAACATTACTGATATTTTGAATTGTTTTAACAATACAGATAATTTATATGATACAATTAAAAAATAATAAATCTAATATTAATATCAAATAGTTAACATTTAATTAATATTTAAATTCTTACTAGTATACATAACAACAAAAAAATTTCAAGGTTTGCTGTTGGTGTTCTTTAGATTGAAAAAATAACATTTTTACATACCTTTTTTTTAGCAAACATAATTCTTTATGGCATCATGGAAGTAATCCGAGGAATACAAGTGTTTTTCAAGTAAATTAAGTACAAAAACATTACAATAGCATTGACGAATACATATCATAACCGCCAACGCAATTGTAAGCCTTTTCGGACTTATATTTTAATCCGAATTCTTAAATCCGATAAAACGACAGTTTTTTCTAGAGAATATCTCTTGCATGTTCCGTTCCAACAATTAAATGTCGTGTTTTACTGTTTAGTGGTCTGCAGTAGCACTAAAAAAAAAAAAAAAAAAAAAAAAAAAAAACATGAAACGAAACGGGAATTATCCTTGCAACTCTTTGACTTAATAAATAAACCCTTCGAATGAAACCAACCGCTTTTTGAAATAGCTTCACCGCAGACGATAAATCGGACAAGTTCATTTTACAAATATTGAGCAGCTGGTCAATTTTCTTAGCAATCATAAAAGAAAAAAAAAATCAACTTCCTGTTAACAGATGTGCAATTCACTGAAATAATTCCCTTTCTTTTATTTTATTTTATGTTAGGTTTACTAAATGTAATTTTTAAATTAAATAATGCCAAGAGAATTGATTGTATTTTTTTAAATAAGGCTTGAATAGCTAAAAGAATTATATGGAAATTTCTGGAGATAAAATGAAATAGTTTTATACTTCTAAGGGGAGCAAATTACTTATTTTATACGTTTATGATATTCATAATCTGCTTCATCCATAAAGGTACATAACAATTTAAATAAAGCACTTGCATACAAAAAAAAAAACTTTAATTTTCTCAGTATATCCCATTATCTGTATTTACATTTTGACCACATTGTAACTTCACATTTTAATGGCACTTCGCAATGAACAAGCACCTCCCTCCACTATGTTATTTTTCAGCCTTTATCAATAGTAGAAGTAATTCATAATTGATACAATTGTTTGAAGTTGTTTTAACACAAATTATTAATTTTTCATAGAAAATAAAACTTTTTTAAATTAAAAAATAAATTATAAAATTAAAAACGTTTTCTAGTTTTCATATCTAATTACCTTTGTATGATAATCTGCAATTGCATATTTACAAAAAATTATATACATACATGCAGATCATTTTTTTAGCTAGATAAAGGAATAAGTGACTATAAATTAATTTACAAGGGGCAACAAAAATTACTAAGGTCAATGGCTCTCAAATGTATCAAATGAAGAATGATGGCACTAAGTAAAATGTTTCTTCTCATTTTCAAATATTTTTAAAATTCACATTTTTGTCACAGTGTAAGTTCACTATATGGTAGTATATTTTAGTAACAGGTATAACGTAACATGCGTGACTTTCAATGACGTCACTGTGACGTCACAAAAATTTAAAAATTGACCAGAAAAGTATTTTTAACTATAAATAACATGTTTTGAAATAGTCCTGTATGATTTTTAGAGTTTTTAAAGAAGTTCACACTTACGTCACAATGTGACCTCTCTGAATGGTGGCATTTTGGTCACAGATGTGCCGTGACAATTGTGACTTGCAGTAACGTCACAGTGACGTCACTGTGATCATGCATGCTATGCGGGATCCCATAAAAGAAATTTAACTTCCCCCATGGTAGAAATCAAAGTGTTAATTTTGCTTAAACCTTTGATTGCGGTTCAGAACTGGGGACTAATTTTTACTAATTTCGAACTTGTTGAAATAAGGAAAGGCACATTTGTGAAAATCTCGCTTATTTGCCGAAACGTCAGTGAAGGCTCACTGTGGAGATGCGAAAAGTTTTTGGTTTCCGTCTGTCTGTCTGTTCCGCGATAACTGCCGTAAAAATCGTCCGATTAAGTTGATTTTTGGTGGGTATGTTGGTGAGGTACCCGGAATGACCTTTTTAGTTTTAAGTTACATTTGGTTCATTCGTTCGAAAAATATAGAACATTTCTTTTTAGGTCATAATGCTTTCCTATGGGATTGCAGACAATTTTCAAATTTCATTTTTAACTGAAATAAAAATCGCATATTTGAATAATGGATTTCAACGTAAAATTACGGATGCTAAATTTTTGATATGGAGGTCTTAAATCTATGCAATAGTTTTGAAAATTTGGGTATACATCTATTAGAATTTAGAAATTAATTGTTTAAACTATTGGAAAAATTTTTTGCAACTGTTCGGGAAATATAAAACATTTTCCTATTTTTTACAAATTTGAAAATGCATTTATTTTCCTTTCCTCTTTATTTTATTAGTTGCTTAGCAACCCTATTTCAAAGAATATTAAAATGAGAAATGCATTTTTTTATCTAAAAAATTACAAGAATAAGAAGTTCATAAGAATTTCAGAATATAATTGCATAAATCGTGTTTAATTTAACGTTTTTAATTTCTGAAATCTCCGAAGTATATTATATGCCTATAAATATGTATGTAACATTAAAAAAAATTAAATTGCGAATTGTAAGATGTTAAATAATATGAAAAGTGAGATTAAAAAACAATGACTTTCAGAGCTGATGTGGAGGCTCCTGATCTGCAGATTTACTAGTTTATACTATTAATTGGGGTAAATTACTACAAATTTTAAAGATTAATTATTTGCCTTGTTTAATTACAGTCTTCTATCTTAAGGCGAGTACTTTTGTTTAAAAATAGTGGTAACCAGGACGTGCATTTAATTATTAGAGGTTAAATTTTAAATTATTCATACTGTGTGATTTAAAATAGACTGACTCATTTTAAAATTCAATAACTTGTAAAAGGTGTCAGATATTAAGTAAATTCTTGCAAGAGGGTTATGTAAAATGATAGGTTAGAAATTAGTACCATGATTCTTGAGTTTAAATAGAATTACCAGAAATAGATGGCGCTGCGAGCAACAGACGAATGGAGACGATTGCGAAAGGAGGAGGTTAAATATATGGAGTAGGTTTCGTTCACCAATACAATCTTATTCTTAGAGCTCTATTCTGAACCCACTCCATATATTTAATCTCATTCCTTCACATCAGTGCTGGGCAAAGCCATTAAATAATAAGCCCAGTCAGATAAATGGGAAACTTTTCGCAAGTTGAAAATAGCGCCATCTAGCGGTTGGGAGTGCTGCAACGAGCGGATGGTAGATTTGTCGTGAAGGAATGGCAACACAATGACGGGGTAAGTTAAGTTCTATGTTTTGATTTTCGATTTTGCATATTCAAATTTTTTATTTTTATTTTACTGTTTCTTTATTTAACATTGGTTAAATAATTCATATATAAATCAATTTTTTCTCAAGTAAGATTAAATTAATTAAATGTTTTTATTTCGGTTTGTAAATAGTTTGTATACGGAAGAAATGGCGATATGGAATTGGTTTTTCCCTTAGAATTCAAAACTTCTTTAAACAACTTTTATAATTACTAATTAATAAAACAAATATGAAATAAATTAAACTGGTTAAATGTTATAAATATTTCATAAAATGATTTCAAAATAAAACTGCGGAGCTGATGTAATCTGTCTCTGATATGCAGATTTATAAATGTAATTAATATTTATAAATATATTATTCACACAGTTGTTATATCAGAGCTCGACCTTTGAAGGCTGAAAATAAAGTAATAGTTTTCTAACGATTCGGTACTTAAAAATTACGCTGTTTCCAATAAATAGCTAATTCCAATATGTATGTGTAAAATATCATGATGTTCGCTATTTTCATATACTTGATATTTATTTTCAAAATACTGTGTATGATATTTTCAGTCAAATAAGTGTAAATGAATTTTTCAACTGTTATTAATTGTGCCCTTTTTTAGAGCTAGAAATATATTTTCCTAGTTTGAAGTTGATAATTTAAATGTAAAACCAATAATTATGCGAGATATTATTTACATGAAATAGCCACTGAAAGATAAATTGTTTAATTTAGATATACATTATTTAAATTTTCATTTGAAATAATCTTTTCTTGGTTTGATTTATTTTAGTTTAAACTGCAATATCTGAAAATATTTATAATCGTCAATACATTGTTTATTTTGAAAATATCGGATATTTTTGTGTTTATATATATATATATATGGTAGATGTGCCAGTAATGGACCGCCTTCCAGTAATGGGCCACCTTCAACATTTTTGGTTTGTAAAAAAATAATCAATGAAAATTCAGCCTTTTTTATTTCATTAATATGCTTTCTTTAAATTCTAGTTTTAAATAGAATCATATCATTTTGTGGGGTGTCCATTACTGGAATTTAGGCTGTTTCGATTTATACAAGTTGTAAATTTCCAACTGGACGAAAAATGTCCGGGCCAGGTCATTTTTTTTTTATATTTGTGTTAAAAAATATTCCAGTGTTTTGATTTATTTCTGTTATTTACAATTAAATTTCGATTCACTTTGGGAAATGTGACTATGAGCATGGTTAAATATTGTGGGTAGATTAATATAATATTAAAAAATGTGGAATATAACAATTATAACTATTAATTAAAAAATAATTTTTAAAGAAATTTCGGTACTTTTCGGTTAGCCGGGCGCCAGTGATATATATACATGTATATATATACACACAAACACATATATATACATATATATATACATACACATATATACATATATGTATGTATATATATATGTGTGTGTATATACATATGTATTTATATATGTACATATATCACTGGCGCGCGGCTAACCAAAAAGTACCGAAATTCCTTAAAGGTGTCCATTACTGGCACATCTACCCTACATATATATATTTGGTATAGATGCTGCAGTGGTCTGCAAAATATACGCGAGAAAAAATCTTTCCAACTTTGGCGATACTCGCTAAGATCCAAAATCTGGTCCTAGAGAAGTGAGATTAAGATACGATTTTGTATATTCAATTTTTTTATTTTACTGTTTATTTAACCTTGGTGGCTAAGATGCTTTACACTCACGCAGAAAAAAAAAATTAATCGGTTAAAAAAAGGAAAAAAAGTCGCCAAATTTAGGGGATTTTTTCCTTTAATGGCAACCTAGCCATTGTATTAAAATTAAGTTATTCGTTTGGCGCGGTCTTGAAAATCGCGCCAACCAAAAAGTCGCCAAACTTATGTTTATATGTTTGCGTGAGTGTAAAGCATCTGTTCCACATTGGTTAAATAACCCATATTATGTAAATGAATTTGTTTTTGAAGTTCTGTGTCTATATATTGTGAACAGCTATTATTACTAATTATTAATATGCAAATATTTATTTTATCAATATTAACAGTTTATCATTAAGGCGATTTACATAAAAAATACTTTTCTCTGCTCAACTATGTTAAAATTCCTGGGCACAGATGTTATATACAAACCATGTTGGCGCAATTGCAACAAAATGGCAATTTTATGCCTCACATGGTAAACCGATTATTTTGTTTAATTATTTTTATTTTTATTCTATAAATTATTTTTACTATGTTTATCAATAGAAAAGTATCACAGTAACATATTTATTTACATCAAACTACCATTTATTTATTTTTATTATATTTTATTTTTATATTGAAATAAAAAATCACGTGCTATTATTGCATACTATTTGTAACTAATATTCCAAAACAAAGTTTTCGCCAAATTGGCGAGAAAAAAAAATTCAACATGGTGCGTCTGTGCCAATTCCTGACATGCTCATACTTTTCTCTCGTTTTTTAAACATTTAAAGTATGAAACAGATCCCTATTTCTGTATTATTTTTATGCTGATATGATTAAAATTTGGGTACTTTCATGTTATCACGGGTTCCAAAGATGAATCGCCAAGCGACCAAGATTTATCGCCAAATTATAAAGCATGTATGGCATTATAATAATATATGATATATATATAACATTTCTTGACGTATATGGCCAAGTTATAGTCATATATAATGCATATATGACGTATATATATGACATGTGTATATGATGTATATGGCATATATAGGAGTGTTTGGAATATATATATATATACTATATATATGCGTATCTAGGATGCTTATATAAGCTTTGCGATGATGTGGGCGAAATCATAACTGCAACCTTGGCAGGCATTTTTTTAAGCTTTCGGAACATTTTCCTAATGGTTATTGTAATTTGTTAAATTATATATATATATTTTTTTTGACATGGTGTCAATGTTGAATTCCCCCCCCCCCCTCCCAATCATCAGATAACCATTTTATAGCACTCAACTGCTTTCTCGGACATGCCAGTTAATTCGGCCTTTACAGCATTATTTTTTTTTTCAGAGATTATATTACAAAAGGAAGTTTATGTTATCTTTCTGAATTTAATTATATGTTATTCTAAATTTTTCTCAATTCATAAAATAAAAATTTGTGTTTTGTCAAATTACATATATATATATATATATATATATATATATATATATATATATATATATATATTTTAACCTGCGAAATGTTTTCTTCGTTACTAGATTTTATTAAATTTGTTAAGTACAGGTCGTATATGACATGTGTATACGATGTACATATGGCATGTATAAGTAACAACACATGCATTATTAAGGGGCTGCTTCACTGAAACTCCCGATCATGAAATCTAATGTTAGTCTACGGGGGAAATTTAGAAGCGTGATTACTCATTACCTAATATAATTATTAAAACAAGATTTTCACCATCAGAAAGTAGGCGTCAGATGCCAACAGTTTACGTTTTAAAAATTCTCTCTTTTTAAATCGTTAGTATTCCTAAGAAGATGATAAAATTTCATCAAGTAAATCTCCCCTATTCAACCTGTAAATATCCACAAATTGTATGCTCATAATTTATATTAATTCAAATTTGAATTCTTATGTCTCCCTTAGATGTCAGCGATGGATAAAGCTTATTGGAATTCAGGAAAAGAGTAAGTCGGAAATCGGTTTGTATAATAATTACAGACTTTGTGGTGATCGTTCTATATCATCATGGTAATGAACTTTACTGACACCAGAAGCACACACTCTGCAAACAGCTATCTTAATCTAATATCTCAAGATGTAAATATTTTGCATCTGTGAGCTGTATTTTATTATTTCAATTAAATATAAAGTATCACAAAATAATATAATTTTGAAACATTCATTTTTATTTATTGTTTGTCTTTAAATGTTTAATAAATGTGTTTGTTCTATTAAATGATCATCTTTATTGTCTATCAACCACATAACATTGTTATCCTTTTGCAGTTAATTACTTTGATTAAATGTTAAGTAATAGGAGAAGTCAGTAATAAGAAATAAGGGGAAATCCCTAGCTTACTTCTAATTTAGAAGTAATGTTCTTTAATCGCAAATCTTTAAGTAAAAAATTCAATATCATGAAAAGCAACTTCATTTGAGAATTCACTTCTGCTCTTGTAGTGATATTACTTTATTTTTTAATGCATGATATTTTTACCGATGGTATAAATGTACCTTACTAAATAACTATACTTTATTATTTAAAAGTTTTTTTTAATATATTGTCTTGAAAAAAAAAAATATATCGTAATATCTAAAGATCTGATAAGAATTCTTTGAAATAGTCAAGCAATGTGGTGATTTTTTTCTTATGTATTATATTTATTCTAGAACAATTTTAATTTATGTAATGTTGTGTATATCTAAACTATGGTAAGCTGATTAAAAATAAGATCTATCATTGATGTAAATCAATGTTGAAATTTTATTCTTGAAAAATTTAAACGACCTTCACGTTATTTAGATTAAGTAAGCCAAAATTTTTGCTCTACTATGCTTGATAAATTAATACTACTGTTGTTTATTCTATAATATCTTTCAACTTTTATCTATGTTTGTTTCACAACGTTTGAAAGCACAAAATACAGATAATAAAGGCTGGAAGTCTACATATGTTTATAAATGATCAATCAAAAAAAAAAAAATTATATGTTTTCTATTGAACAGAAACTTGAAAATTCTTTTAATAATATAAATAGATAAGATTTTTTTTCTTTTTCTGCTGATTGTAAATTTATTAAAACATATTAAAGTACCTGAAAATACCATGTTCACTATAATATTCTACACAAAGACACATATTAATGCTTCTACTTAATAGTAATAATTAAGTAAAGTACTAAATAAAAATAAAAGAATACAAATAACTGCTATTTTTATGTTAGCTGGGTACCAATGATTACATCTCTATATAATTGACATCCGGCTAACATAAAAAATACCAAATATATTTAGAAAATTCTTTCCTCCAAATGAATAATAATACTAAAAAGTACAAAATGATTGAAAAATTTTTCAGGTGTACAAAATACTTTACATCTAGATATGAGCTGACAAAAAAAATAAATTTTATTTGTATTATTTGAGTTATAACAATAGAAAAGATACAAAACAATCTGAAATAAAAAGTACTTTTTAATGTATATTTGTAAAGTAAAATTGGGGAAATTGTTTTTGAAGTTAAAGATTATCTGATTTCTAAACAATTGTATACAGTATTTTTCTTTTCTAAATATTGTCTTAGTTTACTTTTAAATGATCTGTATGTTACTAAATTACTTCTGCCAACTCAAAATATAACATTGTTCCAGAATTTGTCTTCATTAAGACAGCTTGATTTATAATAATAATATATTTATATATATATATATATATATACATTAGTACACATTATTTTAGTAAGATTTTTACAAGAATACCTGAAGTATGAAGACAGATTATTTTTAAAACCTCGTACAAATCTAAGTTCCTTAATTAAAAAATCCTTAATTAAAAAATCTGATTTTAATTTTTGAAAAGTATTTTTTTTCTCCCTTTTTTTCACACTTTGATCTAAAACAACCCTTGAACATCCTTGAAAAGTGCTTGAATTTTATTTGATATATTTGTATTTTGAGAAACAACTAACTTATATAACATAAAAAATATGTAGAATTTTACCTTTTTAAAAACACTCCATACAAAATGAAATGCATTAAATTTAATATTATTATTATTTTTGGTTATGGGTACTGTGAAGGTCAGTGTTAAAACAAAAATTCTCCTCCAAAAGGGGAGGGGGGGGGGTGAACATTGCACTTCTACAACAAATATAAACATAAAATCGTTCTCAAGTGTATGAACCATGAACTTTGTCGTTTTATCTGTGTTTTTAGAGACAACTTACTTATGATATAACTTTAAACATAAAAAATTATATTTATAAGCATAAAACCACAAATCCTCCACTGTGTGTATCCCAAGCCTTCTGCTGAATTCATCACTGCTAAAACGAGAGAATAGTTAGTATTAAACAATGTTTTTGAATTATGTCTATTCAGTTCCATGTTGATAATTTTTCCAATTCATTTCAATTAAGAAAACCATTTAAAGATAAAGCTAAATTGTTTTCACCAGATTTGTTTTACATTTATATAACAATTTACATTTTTCACAAAAAAAAAAAAAAAAAAAAAAAATGTGCTTTTAAGGGTGCGGGAACATTTTAGCAGGCGAAATGGTTTGTTTTGGACAATTTTGCTTTTGTTTTTATCTTGACTGAATGTATTAAGGATACGTATACACGCAGATTACAAATAAACAAGAAGTATGTTATGTATATTATGAACATAAAAAAGTGTACTTGTAACAAATAAATAAAATTTAAAGATGAAAATACGTTAAATTGGACCATTGTAATACAAAACATACCAAAGTAATCTATTTTATAATCTTAACATACTTGAATTATTCTTATTACCCATTTATCTGTAATTCTGATTGTGTGAATAGGCATGCACAAAAGATTCTTAATAATATTGAAGTTAGATAAAAGGAAACAAAAATAGTGTCCAAGAGGTGAGTATTTTCATCTGTCATTGTTCTTACTCCTTATAAGGAAAAAGTCTTTATGATACGGGATTTTTTTCTGATTAAAAAAAATATATATATTTCCATAAAGAAAAGAACTATTTTACAGAGGTATTTTTACCTTTTTCAAGATTCCCGAATGAATAATTCAGAAATGTTTCTTTTTTAAAAAGGAATGTTTTATGTCTATTCTTTCAAAACTTTTTTGTGTGAATTGAAAGTTATACAGATTTATAGGAATTGATTCTATTATTAAAGATGAGTTTACTTATTGATTTGGGAAGCTTTTGTTTATACATAAGGAGAGATTTCATTAATCTACAGGAATTTATTCTGTGTTTAAAGATAAGTTTCTGAATCAAAAAGGAAAAGTTTCTTGACAGAAAGAAACAACTTTCTATTTTTCCAGATTTTATTCCTTGTAGGTTCGGAAAAGTTTTCTTATCGATAAGGGTAACTATAATTCCATTTCCAACGGGAAACTTTTTCATTTTTTTTTAAGTGCACAATCTTTGTTATTGTACCTGTGTTTTGAATTACAGCTTACTTATAATGCCTTATGATAACAATTTTAACATAATATAAAAATAAAAGCATAAAATTGCAAATCATCTGGTGTATGTGTTCCCTGCCCCAACCGCTGAATTCATCTCTGATATAGTATATAATTCACATACTAGAGGCAATGATTCGATTAAATTTAACATATGCCACAGAGAAATCTATACAAATGTTGATAGTTAATTATCTGCTAATTAGTCATTAAATACATATATTGGGTTATTCAGAAAGTTCCTTCTGCTTAAGAATTTGTACCAGAAAATTCTACCCGTCAATTATTAGACATTAGCTATCTGATTTAATGTCTAATAATAGAATTTTCCGGTACGAACCAACTTTCCGAGCAACCCAATAGTTACATTAAAAGTTTGAAGTCTTATTATTTTTTAAAGTAGAATCTTAGCTGCAGTTTACTAAATTATTAAAATCATAAGTTTTCTTTTTCTTTTCTAAAGTTTCTGTGGATATTTGAACCAAAAAGTACAAGAATTTTTTTTTACAAAATTTCATGATGATCTGTTTTTACATAAAATATTTATTTAATGAAAATTCGTAGTTTTTTAAGAGAGAAGGGTCAATTATATTGATTTCTTTAAATAAGCTTTTTACTAACAAGGGAACCTCTTTTGGTGCAGCTCGCACCTAGCATTGAGACAGGGTGGCATTTTAAAGCCCTATATTACGAAGTTTGAGAATTGTTGAAAATTTTGTGTTAAAATCATTTTTTTATTTTACAGCAGCATAACTTTCAGAAAATACAATTTTCGAGACCATTTATTGGACTATTAACAGAGAATTTTTTTAAATACTTTAAAATACAAATTAGTTAATAGTAAGAATAAAATATTGAAAGAAGTTTAAAAAACTCTTTAAAAACCTACGAATTTCATTTTGAAAAATTTCAACATTATAATTGCATTTTTGGTGGCGTGACATTGACTGTAGGCTTTTTTCAGACAACCCTGGACGAATGTCATACTTTTCTGCTGTGTCAGTAGTGGTTTGGATTCATAGCACCCTATTTGGCGATTTGACTCGCTTTTGGCATGAAATTATCAATTAAAAATCCAATAAAGAAAAAATAATATAGTATAAAAAAAATTAAAATATGACTTTAACAGAGAAATTTTGTCAGTTCTCTAACTTTTATGTATAGGGCTACGAAATGTACGCTGTATGGATGCATTACCATAGTATGATGCACCATACATGAGTACCATGTATGGTGCGAGCTGCACCAAAAGTGGTTCCTTTGTAAATATAATTTTTAGCAACTAGAACTAGATCAATGTATTAAAAACAAGAACAAAAAATTATGTGTGATTATGAAACACTTTCCAACACAGCCAGAAAATTGTAATGAAACTTCACCGTTAAATAAGGTGAAGGGAAATATGTAAGTAAACATTACAGAAAACATATAACATATTGAAAAATACAGTTGTCAAAATTACATTCCAGTGTCAAAAAAGTAGTCGAATTATTTTGTGCAGCCCTGTATATGATCAATAGATGGTGATATATAGCATGATAAAATTTAGTTCAGTTAGAATATTCACATTTAGCAATTTTCACTAACCAATGAAAATGCACTCAAAATCTTTTGCACAGCCCTGCATATTATCTGAAGCTTTTGTACACACCGATAATTAAGCTAAAAAGCAACTTAAAATTCACTCGCAGCAATTACCAACCCTAAACGACAATGTATATTTTTCTTTGTGTAGCTCTGTATATGAATTTATTTATATACTACAAACTTTTATTAGTCTACTAAACATAGTTCAGCAGGAAAATGGTTAACACAATTAAAAACTACCCTTAAGTAATTCACTCCCATAATCTGTAATACTTACGGATTCCCTTGTGTAGCCGTGTATATGAACAACCGAGTTTATAAACACACGTACTATGAAAAAATTTAGTTAAACTTAAAACGCAAACCAAAGTTGAAACCCACATATCACACATTGACTCTAAATAACACACCTGTACTGTAACTGATATCTTTGTGTCTCCCTGTAAATAAATGCAATTCACACCACTTTGATGAGAGAAATTAATAAGTGCACCTCAGTAATGCATATAATTTTCATTATGTTTGAAATAGTGAAATATCACTATATTAACCTACAAACGATTTTCCCCCATAGAACAATGTGTAACAGAATTCTTTTGTTTGACCCTGTAAATGAATAATTAATGTTTTGCATACCATAGTCTACAAAACGCCTGTTTTGATGTGCTTCATAATTATATATCAATTTCATCATGTTTTAAATGACGTAGCATCATCAAAATGCACTTGAAATGATTATTTCCCATTGACTGTAATGTAACATAATATTTTTGACTGTCCCTGTAAAAAAACTATAAGTTGAAATAGGGAACATGCTATAGCAAACGACAAAAATTTCAGGGCAATTCGAGTATATTTATGAGAGTTAGAGCATGGACAGACAAACCGAAGTCATAAACCCTTTTCAACTTGGTTGGACAGTGTTAAAAAATGATACGCTGAATACAAAATTGTGAGATGTTATGGGCAATTTAACATGCACTTCCTTTAAATGCTTGCTAATTACTGGGGCCTTTTACATTAAAGCTAAAACTATTATGAAAATAAAAATAAAATTGGAATTTTAAATATTTCTTTGTATATTTTTTTAACAAAAAACTAATAATTTATCAAAAATATTTCATGATGTTAAATTTTATTTATTCTTTTCGTTTTATATTTTATTTATTTTATGAAAAAATTTCTGATAAATTGTAAAATTTTTAATTGCATAGTTCTTAAAAATCCAATAAAATATAAAAATGTTCAGTTTTTTTTTTCTATTCTAGTTATCCTGTATGCATAAAATCTTTAAATAATCTTCATTCTTATTGAGTAAATATTTCAATTACTAGATTTTAAATTATTATTAAATTGCTAAAAAATCTCAAACATTTAACATCATGAAATATTGTTATAAAATATTCTTGTTAAACTATCAGTTTTTTGTTAAAATGTGTACAAAAAAAAATATTTAAAATTCCAATTTTCTTTTTATTTTCATTATAATTTTAGCTTTAATGTAAAATATCCCAATAATTAGCAAGCTTTTAAAGGAAGTGCAAAAACAAAAAATCGATACAAACGATAAAAATCGTATAAAATATCGATATAAATAAATCGTATCGTTTCTCTGCGACGCACTTGTGTTTTGTCCTCCTTCCGCAGCAGAGGAATGGCGCTAGTGTCCCCGCTAACAAATTTAACACTATCTGACTGGGCTTATTATTTAATGGCTTTGGTGCTGGGTGATTTCAGTTTTTGTTTCGATTGAGCGCCTATTGCTCTCAGTGCCATCTATCGCTGTTATTTGAAACTAAAACTACTGATCGCAGTAAAAAAAATTCCTGACTCCATGATTTCTGCAAGAATTTCTTTAATATCTATCACCGTTTGGAAAATGTTGAATTTAATATCAGTCAATCCATTTTAGTACACACAGTATATGCATCACTGCGCATTAGCAGTGTAGGTTGTCATTCCAGTATATGTTATTCTTAACACGTACACCTATTAAAAAAATCAATTTTAACTTACATAATTTTATAAATATTCTTCTAATTTATTATTAATTTTATTCATTTCATTAATTTTTTAATTAATTAATTATCAGTTGTTTTTTTCTAATATTTATTTATTTTTTTCTTTTACAGTTTATGAAGCGTATAAATGATGTGACTTCTAACCTTGATATAACCTGTGTTTAGGGCAGGTCGGCTCGTCACTGACCTCTCCGTCCCAGCCAGTGGACTCATGAAAGTTAAACTCTACATTTGGATAGGTAAGAATTTCATTCAAACGGACTTTTGCATTTACAATATATACACAAGGTGTCCAAAAAAAGGTCGTTACACGGTTTCTTTCTCAAAGTATAACAGACACATAAATAATGTAAATTTAAAGTAGTCGTTGGGGGCCACCGTAATACTTACCCATCATTGATATGCATTATGTAAAATATTAAAATAAAAATGTGTAAACTACTTATAAAATGCATTGCAATTCGAATAAAATCATGGCTTGATGACGACATAAACTTTAAATGCTCTATTACAGAATTGCTTGAAAGAAACCTCCTTAGAACTCCAAAAATAATAATCATATTAACTAGCGGTTTATTGAATCTGATTAAGCGTCAAATTTCCAATTAAAATATATCTTTGAAGTGAAATTTGGATGAAATACAGGGTCATGAAAAATCGAAGAGTGTGGTAAATAGAATTCCAAATATCTCGGTAACTCATTATCCGATCGACTTCATGCTTTATGCAAAATTTGTTTTTTTTTATTGTCTTTTGTATTCATTTCTTAAAATAAACAATTTCGAAAATTTGTATATACCTTTTATCAGAACGAATATTTCGAGGGTCCGAAAAAAATAGTTCCGGTTAATCGAGGTTATTGAAATGAAATAGGCTTCTTTCCATTATTACATACTAAGAACATACAAAATTGCAGGTCTCTATCTCAATTTTTTCGGGAGCTAGAGCGTTTACAGACACACAGACACACAGATGAACGGCAATTTTTTTTTTCTAAAAATATGTTTTTCGGAATCTCCAGTGTCTGAAACGTGTAAATCCGTCAAAAAAAAATTTCGATTTTCAAAACGATTACAAGACTTACCCTATACTACGCATGATGGGTAAGTAAAAACGGTCATACACTATTAAAAATTTGCAGCAAACTGTCCAGTCATTTGACCGTTTTTATAAAAAGCGGTTACATAACCGTAATTTAACTCTTTTCTTATCATATTATTGACCATATTTTGGCAGGAATAGAGTTAAATTACGTTTATGTAAAGTCCTGCTTCGTTGTCTGTCTGTCACAGAGCCAGTTCTCAGAAACTATATAGCTTACAGTTATGAAATCTTGTGTATTTATAGCTGAATGCCTACTATGAAGCTCAAAATCATAAAATTTGAAAATATCGTATTATTTTAATATATAGAGATAAAAAACCAAAATTCTAACAGCCCTTTCCTATTAAATTAAAACATTTTCGTTATAGCTGCTGCCAACAATTAAAAATCCACAATAAAATTATTTCTACAATATTTAATTTTCTCGTGATTTCCACGTGAAAAATGAAAATGAAATAAAAAGTTTCCCCAATTCATAAAAAGATTAATAGGACGTCATATTGGTAATAAAACGGAAATTTTCAAAAATTTCCCACTAATACAAAGAGTATGAGTACGTGTAAATACAGAAAGCAGCTTAATATGACGTCATTAGAGAATTAAAAAGAAAATTAATCTGGCGTCTAACATTTTGAAGGTCTCTATACAGCATGTTTAATTCTGAAATTGATTTCATTTTTTAATACGCATTTAGTCCACATGACAGATATTATTATGACAGAGTATAATAGCGGGAGTGCATAAAAACGAGAAAAATAGACCGGTAAATTTTTACTTTATAAAAAACATGATTTTTTTTGTTAATGAAAAATTTGTTTGAATTTATTAAAGAAAGGATAGAGTGTTTTGAAAGGAATATTAAACGAAACCCTTTGTGTGATCTTCGATCACACTTACCCACTCGTTTAGTTATTATCGTCTACCAATAAGGTCCATGGATTTAATTTTACGCTTTTTGCTATATCTTTGTTAATTTAAAATGAGTACTAAGATTTATTTAAAGTTTACCAAAAGAGAGTTAAAGTTTAAACATTTTAAACTTTAACAGGTACTTTTCCAGTAGAGGGGACTTGGCGAGATAGAGAAACTGTGCTTGGAAAATTTAAAGGAAAGGAAATTTATTCAAATTAATTAAAGGAATAAATTCAAATTAAATTAATTAAAGGAAATGTTTCAAGCATATTTTCTGGGAACCTATTGACGATTTCATATGCACAAGATATTTTTTCAATATTTATACAATTTATTTAATATAAACAAGACTTTAGTCTATTGTTACATCCAAACAGAAAAAAATATTGTACATAAAAAACAATGATAATAATACAGGGTGTCCCAAAAGTATCCGTGCAACTTCAAAAATTTATTTTAAAAAAAATAATAGGCCCACAGCAAAAATAATTACAACAGTACATAGAGTAACTTAAGAAGTTTTTTTTCTACTACCTTAGTATACTTGTACATGAGATCCTTTCGTTACACGAAGAATATCAAGTCGATATTCCAATTCCATCCACGTGCGTTTCAGCATCATATATCAACAGTAACATCATCTAAAATCTAACATCTAGACATCATCTAACATCAACAGTAGTTACAACTTTTTGATGAAATCGGAACAAAAGTGAATAGCCTCATGAAATTGAAACAAAAGATCCAAACAACAGTAGCTACTGTTGATGTTAGCATGAAAAACGTTCGTGGATTGAATTGGAATATCGTCTTGATATTCTTCGTGCTACGAAAGGATCTCTTGTGGAAGTTTACTAAGGCAGTAGAAAAAACTTTTTAAGTTACTCTATGCACTGTTGTAATTATTTTTGCTGTAGGCCTATTATTTTTTTTGTAATAAATTTTTGAAGTTGTACGGAGAATTTTAGGACACCCTGTATGTATAAATAAATTATTTATATATAGATATAAAAAGTATAAAGTTCATCAGGTTTGTTTTCATAATTGTTTATATCATTTGGCAACAAATCTCACTTTTTAAAGCCTAAATTGAACCAATCTTTTTTTAACAAGAATGAAAAATCGTGCGTCAATCATATATTATGTAACACTTTCCAACACTTTCAAAATAATTTTACAAATCTTTAGCGTTTAATAAAGCGAAATGCATAACGTATTTCAAAAAACAATATTTCTGGAATTACCAAAAATATTCGGAAAAATAACCGAATTATTTTGTGCAGCCCTGTATAGGATCTATAGATTTGTATATATAGAAAATGTATATATAGATTTGTATATACAATATAGAACAGTTTCAAATTCGCCTTCTGTTATTTCCCTCAATAAACGTAAATTTGCTAGAGAACTTTTGTGTTGCTTTGTACTATAAACACCAAATAATAGACAAAAAATGAGTTAAATTTTGAAACGCGCTTAGCAACTAAAAAAGCACTTCCAGCAATTATTGTTAACAGACAGTACCAAATTATTTTGTGTGTCCCTGTAAATGAACGATGAATGCTATTCACAATATTCTTTAGTACATCTCTTGTAAAGCACCTGAGTGATCTATATTTCAATATGTTTCAAATAGTGAAACATTATTAAAATATACCGCAAACGATTTTTCTCCATAGACCGTATTGTAACAGAATTGCTTTGAGTGACCCTGTAAAGAAACTGTAAGTGCTATGCACACCATATTTTATAGTAAGCCTCTTGTAGTGCACCTAAGTGATATAAATCAATTTCAATATGTTTGAAATCGTGTAACATCATTAAAATAAGCCACAAATGATTTTTACCCATAGACCATAATTTAAAGAAATTCTTTTGAGTGTCCCTGTAAAAAAAAACTGTAAGTGCTACACACTTCATTTTCAATACGGAACATGCCATAGCAAACCGCAATAACATATATCAATTGCACGAGAATCAGTATATATTTACGTGAGTCGGAGCACCGACAGACAGACAAACATACAGACGGAAAACAGACGACAAACCGAATTCATAAACACTTTTCAACTATGTTGGAAAGTGTTAAAAATGCCAAGACCCCTATACTGGAAAATTACCCTTTAGGAAAATAAATGTTTGAGCTTCCACGCCATAACTCATAAGTATCGATGCGTTTTCTTAATTTTAAATATTTTCAGACGTCGAATTTATACACAAATACTTTTATTAAATTGTTTTATGGCACTAAAATTTCAAGGTATATTAAAATTTAACGAATGATATACAAACACATTTATTAAAAATATGGTGATTTCTCCAACTTTGCTTCTCACGAGAATATTGGAATAACTAATTTACAAAGCATGACGCTTCTTACTGCATAACGTTTTCACTATTATTAAAGTACTTATTATAAAATTTGTATTTATGTTTCTTATTTTCGCGGCTGGAAATATTTCTAACATTTTATCATTCCAAAACACATTAAAATCAATATACACGTCTAGCCTCTGATTTTCTTTATTTTATATTAAATATTTTTACTATATTTTATTATAAGGCTGAGATTAATTGTAATTAGTAATTGAGAAATAATTCAACAGTATGAAAATAAAATGAAATGGTTGAATTAAATAGCAGAAGAGAAATATTGTGATTGTAAGAAATACCACTTTGCAGTTAAATGAAATGCTGTGCAATCAATTGTAACAAATGGGATTTTCATTAATCTTTAACAAAACGGTTTGAAAAAGTACGTAATTGAAATGATAATAATTACTGATTGTATTAATCGATATTTATTTTATTATTCCGCTGATTTTAATGTGATTCAATTATGTATGGTACCTTCCAATAATTGTACACTGCTTTAAACAAAAAGCTACTTTAAAATTAAAGGAAAATTAAAAAGGCGATAAAAATCATTAACAAAGAGCATGCATCATAATTAAAATATTAGTGTGTTTTTTGATAACGAATATAAAAATCTGAGAGAGATTTCTATATATCTACAAATCCATAAATAATTTTATGTATGCAATGGAAATGGCTTTTAGCTAAACTAAACTAAGAACTACTGTTACATAACAATTTTATAAGAATAAATAAATACTAAACATTTTTACTTTCTTCTATTTTTACAAGAAGAAAGTATTGGATTCTTGAAAATTTTCGACTTCCGGTTTTCGACGGACTTATGAAATACTTAATTATACGTTTTAGAAGGTCCTGAACACGATTTGATTGTTTTAGAAAATGTCTGTCTGTGAATCTGTGATTCTGTCTGTGACTCTGTCTGTGACTCTGTCTGTCTGTATGTGACAAACATTTTGTGGGCACTCTATCTCAAGAACTAATGTACGAAATTCAATAAAACTTTATATTCAGTTAGTCCCTGATATAAATTGGTGCTGATTAGTTTTTGGTAAAAATCGCCCAATAGGTGGCGCTGCTATGCTGCATTTTTTGCGATTTTTGGAATAGCTATATCTCAAGACCTAATGCACTAATTTTTATAAAACTTCAGATTCTGTTAGAACTTGACATAAATAGACGCTGATTACGTTTTGGTGTAAATATCCCAACAGGTGGCGCTGCTATACTACTATTTTCACGATTTTTACGATAGCTATATCTCAATAACTAATGCACGGAATTTCATTAAACTTCAGATTCTGTTAGACCTTGACACAAATAAATGTTGATTACGTTTTGGTGTAAATAGCCCAACAGGTGGCGCTTCTGTTCTACTTTTTTTATTATTATCGCGATAGCTATATCTCAAGAACTCATGCACGGATTTTCATCAAACTTCAGATTCAGTTAGACGTTGACATAAGTTGTTGATTAGACTTTGATCTAAATTTTCCAATAGGCGGCGCTGCTGTGCTGTATTTTGCAGGATTTACACGATTTTAGCAATAGTAATATCTCAAGAACGTAATTTAATAAAACTTTAGATTCAGTTAGATATTGATATAAATTGGTACTGATTATTTTTAGTGTAAGCGAAACCTCTGTGAGATAGAAAAAAGTTTTGGGACTGGTACATCCGACTAGTTTCTAATTTTCTTTTAATTACATTTTTTTACGTTTTAAAAAGTCATTATGATGTACAGGTCACCGGAAAAGTCGTTCCCTGATTATAAAATTTATTCATATCCGGTATATATAAGACTAGCTGTTACCCGTGACTTAGTTCACGCAACATTAAAAGAAGAATAAATACATTAATTAAGGAAAATATTTCACTCCCGATAATTAAAAAAGTTAATAATTAACTAACTATTTATCACACTTCATAGGAGACAATACGGTATTTTTTGTTCTAGGGACCTTGACATAACTCAGTCTTAAAAAAGTGAAATTTTGTGCCAAATAATCGCGAAAATGAAATTGCAACCAATGCAAAAAGGAGGGACAAATAAAATCGTGGAAGTAGACGAATTGGGTAAAAACAAATGTCAATTTTACCTGATAAACAATTTTACTTTTAACACCTATGTGAAACGTTTTAACAGCCATCCTTAAAAAAAAAAAAAAAAAAAAAAAAAAAAAAAAAAAAAAACATTAATTGGAAATAGTATATGCTTTTTCTTTAAATTCAATTCTGCCCCCTAATGTATAGCTGAAACAAATCTTGTTTTCTAAATGACAGTATGTTGCCAGGCAATTTTTGTTCTCCAGAATAAATTGATTTGTGAAGTTTGAATATGTGAAAATATGTTTTTATTTTTCGGATAATTTACTGAAATCAAGATTTTGTTTTCACCATCTATCTATTCAAAGTGAAAATAAATTCTGTTTTTCAGTTTTAATGAGAAAATGGTGTAAAAAATAAACTGATCTTTTATTTCTCCTTTTTTATACACAAATATGGAGTAATTTACTTTCTAGAGGTTTTTAGAGGAACTGAGTTAAAATTTACAAAATAATAATAATAATAATAATAATCTTGGCATCTAATTTAATTTTTTAAATTCTGAGAGTTTGTGTTACATCCTCGGATCAATGATAACCGGTATTAAGTAAATCGCGTTGCGTTCGAAATTCTTGGAGTAGTTGCGAAATACAAACGCACGGTCAGATTTTTATATAATCGATTCGTGTTCATTTACCTTTTCTTAAAATTATGATGTGATTTTTAGCAGAAAACTCTCATCTGTATATAACGGATACTCATGCTTAATAATCAGTATAGATAAAAAAACATTTAAACTTTTCGTTATAAATATGGCGTGAAACTAATCTACTTTCTATACTTACTGATCCTTGTATTATTAATGTAAGAAATTGATTCACATTCATTTTAAAACATATTGGAAAATTCCCGTTTTATTTCAAATATGACGTCTCTTTTTCCCCCGGAGAAATCCCTTTTTAATGACATAATGCTTGTTAATTTTCTTTTCCAGGCAATTATTTTCAATACTAGCAGACAGAAAATTATGTTACTTTAACGAAATAATATTAAATATTTAGGTTTTATCAACAAAAATGGAACTATTAACATTCGTCATTTTTTTAGGTTATCGAGTTTTTTCTTTTAGTTTTAAGAATGAAAATAACTAATTCTCTCTATCCATGACATCATTTTCGACATGGATAATTTTGCGGAGCATATTATTGACATTTGAAAACCATTTTCTTTTCGAACTTCTTTTTATTTTTTTAAAATTTAAAATAAAAATACGGTATATACAGATATTACCCGTGCGCAGACGTTAAAACGCCAAGTTTTGTTACCATACAAAAGAAAAAAAAAGAAAAAAGCAAAGAAAAAACCCAAGATAATTTTATTTCACCATCAAAGCATATCCACTTTATTTTCGATGTATGACGTCATATTTGCCTGATTCCTATGGTTACGCATATTTAAACTGTGTATTATTACAGTCGAAAGAAAAATGAATTGAACACCGGTACCTCCGTCATAAAATTTCAAACCTTTCTTTTCAAATTTTGCTTACCATTATTAGATTAAAATATAAACCCATTAAAATGGATCATAATTTGTATAATTACTAAAATAGGTGTAAAAATAAAAAGATTCTAAAACATTAAAACCATTTTAAGATGTTAAAAATCATTCATCGGAGTTCCGAGCGCTTTCGACCAGAACCACGCCATCATCGAATTGTGGAAATGAGAAAAAATTCTAGAATTTTTTTCTATATATTTAATTTTATTATTAGATCCAACCTATCATCAAAAAATATATTCAAAGATGACAATCTTATAACCATTATTTTTGAACACCTTTTCTTCAAAACATTGTTGAAGAACGCTTTCTTTATTAACATAAAATTTGTAAACGCGGCCAAAAGAGACGTGCAGAGAGGGGAAGGGTGAACAACTCATTTCTCGGCCGACTGTAACTCAATGTGTAATACATTTAGCGAAAAATGGAGAACACTATTTGATTCCAAATTGTTTACGTCTTCTAATTTCGTATTTTTACGCTGAAAAAATTGTATTGTGAATGTGTCAGAAAGTTTCCAGCAGTTGAATGGAGACTTTTATTATTATTATTATTGTTATTGTTATTATTATTATTATTATTATTATTATTATTATTATTATTTTAGAACAAGCTTAAGTGTAATCTGCTTACACAAGGTCAAGGTCAAAGCTGGTGGGGTAGCCTACATTTCGGCTTAAGCTCAACTAACCCCACCCAATCTGCTTACACAAAGCTGGCCTTCACCTTAAAGGAGACTAAATGCAAGAAACATTTTTTCAAAGTTAAAAAAGGCATATAATTCTCGTTAGGTAATCCCAGTGCAAATCTTTTATGAGTCTGATTTTTTTTTCAAAAGAAATAAAAAATATTTTTAGTCTCATTATAATTCCCTATAAACAACGGGCCCGGGTGCATTTCACCTGCCACAATTTGTAATAAATACTTTAACTACAAAAATTTTTATGCCTATCAAAAATTCCTCCGATTTCAAAGAACACTCTGACAGCGTTAACATATTAAAGCGGTTCTCAAAAATATTATTAAATCAGATATATTAACAAGATATATTATTAAATCAGAATTCCAAAGGGAAATAAAATATCACCACCCACGACAATATTATTGAATGACCGTGAAATCGAATCAACGTCACGTCTGACTAACAAACATCCAATCGCGGAACTTTAATTTGGCATCATTATTTAATACTAGCTGTTACCCGCGACTTCGTTCACGTAACATTAAAAAAAATTAAATAAATGCATTAATTTAGCAAAGCATTTAATTCGATAATTAAAAACATATATAATTAACCAAATCTTTATCACATTTTATAGGAGACAATACAGTATTTCTTTGCTATAGGTGTCTTAACGCAGCCCAGTCTTAAAAAAGTGAAATTTCATGCCAAATAATACATACAATCACGAAAATGAAACTGCAACCAATGAAAAAAGAAAGGCCCAGCAAAATCGTAAAAATCAACGAATCCCTCTTCGCAAAACGAAAAGCAACACTGGAGAGAATTCTTCTATACAACAGTGCATTATAGGTGGTATTTGGTGTGAAATTTGTGTATGTATTAATTTCTAAATGTGTATTATTATATTGTTTATTTGTATAGACGCGTTATATATTTCTTACTACATTGTTATTTTATGTCTTGTTTATGTACATATTAAAGTGCTTCTCGCTAAGTGGTGTAAATATTGAACCAACTGCTTGTGGATTCTATACATTGATAGATATTTCATAAATATGTAACAATCTGATGCGATTCTAAAATGTAAATAAAGGTTGCTAGAAAGTACTTTAAATTCTGCCCAATTTAACCTCGATATTTTTTCTATCGCGTCAAGGACACTATAAACAAATAAATACCGACAGCACCAATCTGATGATCTAAATCTACATATGAACCCATTAGAATATGAACTCATTAAAATGGATCATAATTTGTGTAATTACTAAAATAGGTGTAAAAATAAAAAGATTCTAAAACATTAAAACCATTTTAAGATGTTAAAAATCATTCATCGGAATTTTTTTCTATATATTTAATTTTATTATTAGATCAACCTATCATCAAAAAATATATTCAAAGATGACAATCTTAAAACTATTATTTTTGAACACCTTTTCTTCACAACACTGTTGAAGAACGCTTTCTTTTTTAACATAAAATTTGTAAACGCGGGAAAAAGAGACGTGCAGAGAGGGGAAGGGTGAACAACTCATTTCTCCACCGACTGTGTCAAAAATTTAAAAAAGTACTTTTTATTTCTAATAATATTATTTAATCCTCTTTTGAATTCTTTAATTTTTTTTATTTCATTTTCATTTTTCACATGAAAATTTTTCAATTGAAACTAAATTGCTGAGTAAAAATTATTATTCCGGGCTTTGATTTAGTTTTGGCAACGATAAAGCATTAGCAACGGTAAAGTAAATTTAACCCTTTTAAAATATTATATGAAAAAATGTCCATTTATTCTCTATGAAAATAACGAAATTTTGAGTTATTAAGAAAAATATTTAAATAAATAAACAAAAACCAGCTTATGTTTATTTGAGGGTTATAATCAACCTATATGCAAAGATACAGGTTCATTAAATGCTCCATTTAAAAATCTCTATTTTTGCCAAATAATATATACAATCACGAAAATGAAACTGCAACCAATAAAAAAAGAAGGGCCCTGTAAAATCGTGAAAATCGACGAATCCCTCTTCGTAAAACGAAAAATAACACTGAAAGAATTCTTCTATACAACAGTGCATTTAAGTGGTATTTGGTGTGAAATTTGTATATGTATTAATTTCTAAATGAGCATTATTATATTGTTTATTTGTATAGACATGCGTTATATATTTCTTACTACATTATTATTTTATGTCTTGTTTATGTATGTATTAAATAAAGTGCTTCTCGCTAAGTGGTGTAAATAGTGAACAAACTGCTTGTGGATTTTATACATTGATAGATATTTCATAAAGATATAACAATCTGATGCAATTCTAAAATGTAAATAAAGGTTGCTAGAAAGTACTTTAAATTCTGCCCAATTTAACCTCAATATTTTTTCTATCGCGTCAAGGACACTCTAAACAAATAACTACCGACAACACCATTCTGATGATCTAAATTTACATACTTTTGTTAGTATTATGGCAAATCGATTAGTGATTCTCCACTAAATAAACATCCACATATAGATAATTCTACTATATTTATTTAATAGAATAATAAGCGAAAATTCTGACTCCGTTTTTTTTATCATACTTCAAGCTAAAAAACAGAAAAAAACATTCTTACGTCCGCGATGCTATGGTAACGGCTCTTTTAGCCGCTGCAACTGAACGAAGAAATATATTTCTTTTATCGCCTAATAATATTATGAATTGGCACGATAGGCTTGTTCAAGTTTACATAATTTGGCTGGAAGAAAAGTTTCAATACTTTTTGCTTTCTTCTTTGTTTTTCAATTACGCGAATTTGTCGGTAAAATTGATTTTCGTTTCGATAACATTGTTGTTTTTTAAGTTTTTTAAAATATTGTAATTTTACTTAAACATTCCTTTAAAATTCATGCCATTTTTCTAAACCTACAAGACTTTACAAAAATATATTATGAAACAGAACTTTTAAAAAAAGCTATATTTAAAAATGACAACAAAGTTTTTACTATTTTAAAGCTAAAAGAAATGTAAAATTAAATTCCGGTTCGAAACGACCATTTACAAATGTGTTTTGATTGTGGGAAAATGATAGAGGAAAAATGCTATTACTTCCACGCAATCATATTAAATCTTTAGCTTTTATGAAAAAAAATGCAACTTTCTTTTAAAAAATAAAGTTATTTTTATTAAGATTTTCTGAATTTCTATACGAATAACTTTATGGTACCTTTATGTTAGCCGTGTGCAGATGATAAACCGCCAAGTGTTATTCCTTTCACCAACATTCGTTTTGAATTCGTATTAAAATATAAATCTTTCACTCATTTCATTTAAAACACAGAACTTTAATTTACAACACATACATTTAAAATAATTCATTCCACGTGAAATCGAAAAAGAACAAAAATTGAGAAATTAATCACAAATAATTTGATAACCCAAGATCATTTTATTTCCACATCAAAGCAAATCTGTTTTCTTTTCGATATATGACATCCTATTCGCTTGTTTTTCCATACTTACTCGTATTTATGCACCTTGTATTATTATCAAATATTTGAAAACTCAAGTTTTATTTCTAATATGACGTCATTTCATATTCTGTTTCTTAAATAATTAATTCCATTTTCCTTTTTCATGTGGAAATTTTTCATTTGAAAATAAATTGTTGAGTAAAAATTATTATTCCAGGTTTTGATTTAGTTTTGGCAACGATGAAGTATTAGCAACGGTAAAGTAAATTTAACCATTTTAATATATTATAAGAAAAAATGTCCATTTATTCTATAGGAAAATAATGAAATTTTGAATTATTAAGAAAAATATTTGAATAAAATAAACATAAACCAGCCTATGTTCATTTACGGGTTATGATCAACCTATATGCAAAGACAAGTGATCATTAAATTCTCCATTTGACGCTGGCTTCAGCCTAACATTTGCACACAATCGGATTTATAATATTATTAGGATAGGATTAGGATAGACATATGAAACTGGGGACAAAATGTTAGAAAACTAGCCAAGGTTTTTTTTTTGTGATTGTTATTGTTGATGGATTCCTTAACGTGGTTTTAGAGTAGCAGTGTTTGTGCCCAGCGAACCGGAATTTTTCACTGATCAGGAAAAAGCTCAAGTATTGTCTGTTATTACGAGATACTTTTGTCATATGCAATTCACGTGAGGAAGTAAGCGCTGATTTCTTGGGGCTTAGCACAAATTACTGTTTTACTTCTTCCACTCTTTCAGCTGAGATTGATGATGGTCGGCCACATCTCGGTACGTGGTCAGGTTTCTAGGACACTGACACTGCTACACTACAGCCACGTTACGGAAACTTGAACCAAAAGAAATTTGGTTAGTTTTCCAACATTTTGGGCACCAGTTTCACTTGCCTATCTTATATATAGCGGATACGAATGAATTTTGTAATCAGGGAAAGACTTTTCAAACACTATGTATAATGATATTCAATATTGATAGATTCATGATTTTCATTAAATTGAATCAAAACACATTCATCACTGTGTTTAGGAGAATATTGGAAGAATGGTTAATGCATGAAATTAAATGTAATTATAATATTACGCGTTATTATGCGTTTAATATATTTTTTAAATCTTACTTTTACGTATTTTGTCGAATTGACAATTATATTTCTTTTTCCCATATCTTAAATATTATTTTTTTTTATAAAGTATTTTGCTAAAATGAGCAAGAAACTGTTTCACACATCTGCATGATTGATACAATTATTCATATTTAATTATGGCATATTCATATATATGATGTTTAATTTACGTTATTTATATTGTTTACTAATGTTTTATTATGGTTTTAAATATAATCTTTTTTTAAGGGAGTTAAGGAACTGTCTCATATTCAATATAAATAAAATAAATTATTTAAAAATATATTTAAATAAAATAAATACAAAAGAACACGCAACCTTTTCTTGGTTATAGTCCACCCATATTAAAGACAAGAAGGCATTAAAGCATCCTTTTTAACACTTTCCAACCTAGTTAAAAAGTGTTTATGACTTTGGTTTGTCTGGCCGTCTGCCGTCTGTCCGTGCCTAACTCCAGTAACTATGCTCGGATTGCCCTGCAATTTTTATATGTTATTGCCGTTATCTATAGCATGTTCCCTATTTCAACGGAAGTGTGTAGCACTTATAGTTTTTTTACAGGGACACTCAAAAGAATTCCGTTACATTACTGTCTATGGGGAAAAATCATTTGCTGTTTATTTTAATGATTTTACACAATTTCAAATACATTGTAATAGATATATATCACTAAGGTGCATTACAAGAAGCTTAATATGGAATAGGGTGTGCATAGCACTTATAGTTACGTTACAGGGACAGTCAAAAGAATTCCGTTACATTACGTTTATGGAGAAAAATCGTTTGCGGTTTAATTAAATAATGTTTCACTATTTTAAACGCTTTGAAATTTATATCTATATCACTAAGGTGCATTACAAGAGGCTTACAACAGAATAGTCTGTGTATAGCAGTCATCGTTCATTTACAGAGGCACACAAAAGAATTCTCTACTGTCTGTTAACAATAATTACTGGAAGTACGTTTTAAGTTACTGAACGCGATTTTAAATTTAACTCACTTTTTGTCTATTAGTTGGCATGTATAAATTCTGTAGATCGTATACAGCGCAGCACAAAAGTTCGCGAACACATTTCCGTTTATTGACAGAAACTCCAGAAGGAGAATTTTAAACTGCGCTACGCGTTTCCTAACTAAGATGAAATTTACCATCCTATGTAGTATATATACAAATCTATAGATCCTATACAGGGCTGAATAAAAGTATTCGGATAATTTTCCGAATATTGTATATGTTGGAAATTCCTGAAATTACGTTTTTAAATATGTGATGCGTTTTCCAAATTGGTTACTTAGATGTTATTTTTCAGCTTATTAAACGGTTATGATTTGTAAAATTATGTTGAAGCGTTGGAAAGTGTTACATAATCTATGATGCATGATTTTTCGTTCTTGTTAATTTTATTGTGATTATCCACATGCTTCTCACAGGTTCAAGTTTTAACACTTGCTATTTCATACTTCAATGTTTCTCCAAATCATATAGTTCTTTTATCACATAACCTGGCTTATAAAAAATTTTCGTAAATTATTCTCGTTGACTCAGGAACATTGAAAGTTATAGCAGCTTAGAACTATTCTCTTTGAAATTTTAATTACATCAAACACTGAGCTTCATTTATAACAGGAGTTCTGAATCGGCGGACAGAAACTTGAAAGGCAAATGAAGTATGCAAAAAGTAAAAAAAGTCCGTGTTCTGAATGCCAGTTATTAGTGATCTCATTTACTATTATCCTAATTTATGCTTATCTAATTAAGCTTTGCTTGTCTAATTAACAAATGATTCTCTAATCATGTAAGGGAATGTGATAAATAGTATGTTTTGCCACGAATCCGAACTAAAATTATCGTCACTGTATTCTTCCGCGCTGAACTGGAAATAATGTTGGAAAATAGGAAGAAAGACGCCCTGTTATATATGGAGCCAAGTGACATCAAAATAGTTTAACCCATTCTCGCAGTAATTCACAGATATATCTAAACTAGACTCTCATTTCAGTATTCGAAACAGCTTTACATTAATGTCTTTCTTTGACACATTTACATTTATTTCCTTAATGAAATATAGAACCCGAAGTGTAAAAATATTGAGGAATAACATAGAAAAAATCCTCTGAAAGGCGGACATTTTTGGACTACGGAATTAGTCCCCTATTCTAAGTTGTCCATTATTCAGAGTTAAAACCATACAAATGTACAGGTTTTGGCGATTGAACAGTTTTCTGTACATAGATGCTTTATTTTACACAAAATTTAGTTATGTATATTAAAAGTGGTGCATATATAAATACACATACGGTATATTTCGGCGTATAACGCGCACTTTTCATACAAAAAAATCGATCAAAATTTAGAATATGCGTACATTTACGACGCGTATAAAACTAAAGCTTTAAAATTTTGAAATTGTAAACATGAGAATTGAGATTTTTACAATAACAAGAACAAACAATTATGAACAAACCATAGATTTTGTAACAGAAAATTGTAATGAATATTCACTGTTAAATAAGGTGAAACGAGATATGTAAGTAAACAGTTTAGGAAACATATAACATGTTTCCAAATCCAGTTTTAGCAAGTACGTTCCATAGCTGAAAAAAGTTGTCGAATTATTTTGTGCAACTATGATCATATATGCATATATGATCTATAGATTAATTCATAACATGCTAAAAAGTTCAGTTAGAAAATTTTATTTTGGCCATTTTCGCCAAAAGATAAACTTGCACTCGAACTCTTTTTTTTTGCAGCCCAGCATATTATCTAAAGACCTTTGTACAAACCCCATATTAAGCTAAAAGTTAATTCAGATGAAAAAACGCATAACACATCTTAAACCACACTTCCAGCAATTACCAATCATAGACGCAAATCATCTTGTTCTATGCGTTGCCGTGTATATGAATTTATTAACCATTGGGAAAATGGTTGCTGTTTTCGGTCGAGAATTGACCTCTTGACGGCGTCACTTTATTTGATGTCGTCATTTTATTTGACATCGTCATTTTATTTGACGTCGTCACTTTATTTTTTTAAGCGTTGTTAAGCGTTTTTAACGAAATTCTGTATCTTTAAAAGAATTTTTAACGAAATTCTGTAACGTTAGAAAAACATTTTTTTGAATAGGAAATAGAAATGCATAAAATCGTTACAAAAATGTTAAAGTTACAAAAAAGATAGATGATGCAAATTATCAGATATGCAAAATAAAGTAGAAATTTGGTACTTTCGTGTTATAGCGTCCCCCAAGGATGAAACATTTTTGTTTCTGTTTTCATTAATATATTGTAAATTTGGTACTTTCGTGTTATAGCGGACCCCAAGGAAGAATCGCCAAGCGACCAATATTTATCGCCAAATTATACAGAATGTATGACATTATAATAATATATGATATTATATATAACATTTCTTGACGTATGTGGCCAAGTTATAGTCATATATGACGCATATATGATGTATATATATGACATGTGTATATGATGTATATACGACATATAAGACGTACATAATATGTGTATAATATGTGTATAATGACTTGACATATGTGTTTGGAATATATATATATATATATGCGTATATAGGATGCATATATAAGCTTTGCGATGATCTTGGCGGAATCGTAACTGCAACCTTGGCATAATCATAATTGTGAGGGCCGCTTTAACACGAAAATTCGTTTTTTTTTTTTTTTTTTTTTTTTTTTTTAAGCTTTCGGAACATTTTCCGAATGGTTATTGTAATTTGTTAAATTATATATATATTCTTTTATATTCTACAAATATCTATTAGTATATTAAATATAGTTCAGCAGAAAAATGCATAAAACAAGTGAAAAGTACCCTTAATCATTTCACACCATACTATGGATCATATACACACCATACAGGAAAAAAATTAGTTAAACTTATAAACGAAAACCAAATTTGAAAACGTGCTTGCATCAATTATCGCTCATAGGCCGTACTGACAACGAATTCTTTTTTGTGTAACTGTAAATGAACAATAAAGACAATGCACATCGTACTTTTCAGTAAACAAAAATATTGCACTTCAGTAATTCTTACAAATTTCATTATGTTTGAACTACTGTAAGATCATTAAAATATACTGCACATGATTTTTTCAGATAGACCATTATCTAACAAAAATCTTTTCTGTGACCTTGTAAAGAAATACTAAATGGTTTACACCCCATATTTTACAAAAAAGCATGTGTGAGTGCATTTTATAATTTCATGTTAATTTCATTATGTTGGAAATGGTGTAACATCACCCAAATGCACTTGAAATGATTTTTTCCCAGTGAATGTAATGTAACGTAAGACTTTTTACTATCCCTGTAAATAAACTTTAAATTTTACACAATTGATTTTGAATAGCAATCAAGGTACATTAAACGTCAATAATATATATAGAAAAGAAAGTGCAATCCGAGTATGTTTAGGAGAGCTACAGTACGGACGGTCAGACAGGCGGCTAGTCGGGCACACAAACTTAATTCAAAAACTCTTTCCAACTGTTGAAACTGTTAATAATCATACTATTTATTTACAAAAAGACACTTCTTACAAGCTTAACAATGCTCCCTATCCTATAACACTAAAATGTCGTGTATTATTTCCCATTTATATTTACTGCTGCATTACAGGTTTATGTTCCATTCTCATGCAATTGTCACTACCATCCATTCATAGAAAGCACCCCCTTTCCTGTCTAAATTGTTGGATATATTTATATTTACTGGTGCATTACAGGCTTATGTTCCATTCTCATGCACTTGTCACTACCATCCATTCATAGAAAGCACCCTCTTTCCTGTCTAGATTGTTGGATATATTTATATTTACTGGTGCATTACAGGTTTATGTTCCATTCTCATGCAATTGTCACTACCACCCATTCATAGAAAGCACCCTCTGTCCCGTCTAGATTGCTAGATATATTTATATTTACTGATGCTTTACAGGTTTATGTTCCATTCTCATGCAATTGTCACTACCATCCATTCATAGAAAGCAGCCTCTTTCCCGTCTAGATTGTTGGATATATTTATATTTACTGGTGCATTACAGGTTTATGTTCCATTCTCATGCACTTGTCACTACCATCCATTCATAGAAAGCACCCTCTTTCCTGTCTAGATTGTTGGATATATTTATATTTACTGGTGCATTACAGGCTTATGTTCCATTCTCATGCACTTGTCACTACCATCCATTCATAGAAAGCACCCTCTTTCCTGTCTAGATTGTTGGATATATTTATATTTACTGGTGCATTACAGGTTTATGTTCCATTCTCATGCAATTGTCACTACCATCCATTCATAGAAAGCACCCTCTTTCCTGTCTAGATTGTTGGATATATTTATATTTACTGGTGCATTACAGGTTTATGTTCCATTCTCATGCAATTGTCACTACCATCCATTCATAGAAAGCAGCCTCTTTCCCGTCTAGATTGTTGGATATATTTATATTTACTGGTGCATTACAGGTTTATGTTCCATTCTCATGCACTTGTCACTACCATCCATTCATAGAAAGCACCCTCTTTCCTGTCTAGATTGTTGGATATATTTATATTTACTGGTGCATTACAGGCTTATGTTCCATTCTCATGCACTTGTCACTACCATCCATTCATAGAAAGCACCCTCTTTCCTGTCTAGATTGTTGGATATATTTATATTTACTGGTGCATTACAGGTTTATGTTCCATTCTCATGCAATTGTCACTACCATCCATTCATAGAAAGCACCCTCTTTCCTGTCTAGATTGTTGGATATATTTATATTTACTGGTGCATTACAGGTTTATGTTCCATTCTCATGCACTTGTCACTACCATCCATTCATAGAAAGCACCCTCTTTCCTGTCTAGATTGTTGGATATATTTATATTTACTGGTGCATTACAGGTTTATGTTCCATTCTCATGCAATTGTCACTACCATCCATTCATAGAAAGAACCCCTTTTCCCGTCTAGATTGTTGGATATATTTATATTTACTGGTGCTTTACACCCAGAAAAAGGAATTGATTAAAACAACAAAACATGTTTTGTTGAGTACATTTTGGTTGTTTTAGCAAAATTTTGAAGTAAAAAAATTGGTTTTGTTGCTTGGACAAAAAAATATTGTTAACACTCTTACAAAATTTTAACGAAATTTCATCAATTTTACTTGAATTAACAAAATCTGTTTTTTTTAATTTTACAATAATTTTGTAATTCCAGCAAAATTTTTTTGTTTTTGCAAAATTTAAATTGTTGTGTAGTAGCCATAACTCTCTCACGTAACTCGATCTATTTGACCTATATAGCTATATAATTAAAGAATTAACATAATTTTCGGATAATTAAAACTTTTTTAATTGGCACGGACCAAGGTAGTTTTCAAAATCCCTCTATCCCATTTATTACTTTCTTCTATCTTTACAAGAAGAAGGTATTGGAGTCATGAAATTTTTCACCTTCTGGTTTTCGACGGATTTTAGAAGGTCCTGAACACAATTTGACTGTTTTTAGAAAATGACTGTCTATGACTCTGTCTGTCTGTATGTGACAAAATTTTTGTGGGCGCTCTATTTCAAGAACTAATGCAAGGAATTTAAAAAAAATTATATTCAGTTACTTCCTGATATAAATTGATAATGATTAGTTTTTGGCGTAAATAGCGCAACAGGTGCCGCTGCTATGTTGCAATTTTCGCGATTTCTGCAATAGATTTGCGATTTCTCAAGAACTAATGCACTGATTTACATCAAACTACAGATTGAGTTAGACCTTATAAATAGAAGCTGACTACGTTTTGGTCTAAATAGCCCTACAGGTGGCGCTGCTATGCTACTTTTTTCATGATTTTCACTATAAATAAATCTCAAGAAATAATGCACAGATTAATTTTTAATTCATTTTCAGCAGTGATTTACGCCTGTAATTCTTAAATAATAACCAGTGAATTTTATCCTGCTTTTTTTCAAGCGTAAACCGACAGAGTGATAAATGTCCCAAGCCGGGAATCGTACCCTGGTCCTCAGAATAGCGCTCTGAGGCCCCAGCATACGGTGACACAGTTAATTTTTAATTAATTTCCTGCAGTTAATTACGCCTGTAATCCTTGAATAATAACCAGTGAATTTTTATCCTGGTTTTTACAGGCGTAATTCACTGCTGAAAATGAATTAAAATGAATTATATATTGCCATATGCTTTGCTTTGTATTTTCGTCTCATGATTGCCGCAGAAATTTGCATGCTCATGCAGGGTCAATTTGTCAATTTGTGTAAAAAATGCACTTTTTCCTTACGAAATTTTTATCTAAGAAGCTCGCTCGCTCGCTCTTTCTAAATTGTTGTTTACTCGAAATTTTGATCGTAAAATTTCAAACTGTTGCAGCCATTCATGGAAAGCAGCCTCTTTCCCGTCTAGATTGTTGGATATATTTATATTTACTGGTGCATTACAGGTTTATGTTCCATTCTCATGCACTTGTCACTACCATCCATTCGTAAAAAGCACCCTCTTTTCCGTCTAGAGTGTTGGATCTATCACATTTTTAAAACAACATTTAAATTAGTCCGGGAATTTCCATTTGAATTATTTATTTCATCCTATGCCTTTACACTGCAAAAAACAATTTTTGATTTTACAATAACATACTGTTTTTACCTAAAGTTTAATACTGCTCCGTTATATACAGAGAAAAACTATTTTCGGTCTAGTTCGGCAACTGTATTATTTACTGTTTATTGATGTTTATTTTACGGTTATAAACTGATACCGCAGCTGCCAATATTATACCGTAAAAGTAATTATTTTTTACAGTCCTATCCATCAAATACAGAGAAAAACTGTAATTGATTTAATCCCACAACTGTGAAGTAGCGTGTCTCGTCTTTTTTACTGTTTATTTACTGTTAATTTTACAGTTTATCCCAGCTGCCAGCATTATACTGTAAAATGAACATTTTTTTTTTTTTTTTACAGTGTACTGTGAACCTCCATTTTTGAATGTTGTTTTACCTTCTAATATCCACGTATTATATTGCCACCTTTAAATATTTTGAATGGTATATTTACCAAGCATGTAAATGTTGAACTTATAGTATTACAATAATGGTTACAATAAGGAATGTAGAAAAGAACGATAACTAATAGTACGAAATTGAAGAGAAAAATATTAAAGGGATGTACCACTGACATACCTCTTCTACCATCTATATCAATGTTCTAGCCCTTTAATATTTTTCGTACTAGTGCTTGTACTTTTCAGCATTCTTTATTGTATTTCCATGCTAAAAATCTCATGAAAGTTTTTTCTCAAAGAAGTTTTATACGGAGAATATACTAAAAAAAAAAAAAAAAACAAAAAAAAAAAACACGTATATAGTCTCATTTTATAGATGTATGTAATACACAGAAGGAGGCGTTTTACACAAAAATATACGGTACATATATGTTTACTGAATTAGTTAACAATATGAAATATTGTAAAAAACTTTTGAAGTAAAATTTTGTAAGATTATAAAACAAATAGTAAATGCAATATCCGCTAAAGTATATTCCTGGCTTTCTTGCTGAAAACACAAGACATGCCAAAAACAAAATTTGAGGTTGTTTTCCTCTAAATTAAATAGTTTTTAATTTTTACTGGTTAAACAAAAAACTTCTAAAGGAATATTTCAATTTAGGTTAAGTTTGTCTGATGTTTGTTTCATACATTTTTCTTACTCCTTCATATTTTACTTCTTAATTAAATTCTGGGAAACTTGTTTTTTAGAATCAAAACTCATTTTCTAATTTAAAATTTTAATAAGAATATTCGAATATAACACATATTACTCAATTTTCCCACCAGTTCTTTTTAAAGGTCTATTGTTTAAGATTCTTGTATTCTTATTTTGAGAGGTAATTAAAAATACATTTCACTATTTTTTTCAAAAATAAATAAATTTGTCATTTAATTCAAATTCGAATTCATTGTTTTTTAAAATGTATTAATTATGCTTTTAAAAACAGTTGTAAACTTATTTGATTGTTTACATAAAAGGATGAATTTTTGAAAGATTTATTTCTCCTGACATTACTTTGTGAGAACTTTTACGTTACCCAATCACTATTTGCCATTGCTTTACACATTAGAAGTTAATTTGAAATACAGGGTGATTCAGAACTATATGTCAGAAATGTTAAGGCATGTAGAGGGGATCTAATTAAGCCGATTTCGCAAAGGAATGTAGTTGCGGAAATGCAACGTTGAAGGCAGTAGAGGGAGTTGTTCAGTTCAGCGGATGAAAGCTCTTCGCTGGTTTAAATCGTCATTCCCCGTACGGATTTCAAGCAACATGCATCGTTACACCAATGCGGAGCTTGCCAACATGCATTTCATGTACGGGGCTGCGCAAGGTCCCGTGTAGGAATCTGCCGGATCACCAAACATTTGACCGCCTTCATCGAGAGTTGTGCGCGAGTGGATCGTTATATGTTTCCAGGCGTGATACGGGCATTGGGAGATATCGCAGAATTCCTGCAGTAGAAGAAGAAGTATTGCGTACAGTAGAGGATATTTTTTTTCGAAAAAGCTCGAAAGCTGTTGGACGTGATCATCCTTTGAGCTGTCCCATACATGAAATTCATGTCGACAAGCTCCGCATTGATGTAACGAGTCTTGTTGCTAAAAATCCGTGCGGAGAGTTACGATTCAAGCCAACGAAACGTTCTCATGTTACCGAACTCAACAACTACCTCAACGTTGCTGCCTCAACTCTGCATTTCCGCACCCTCACACCTATACGAAATCTGCTTTAGGTCCCTTCTACCTGCCTTTACATTTTTGACATATAGTTTGGAACCACCCTGTATAAACTAACTTTATAATATAGAAACTCTATGATAAACATAATATAGTAAAACCTCTAAATTACTGTCACCTCGGAAATGAATATAATGCCTTTCTTTGAATTTAGCATAAAATTACAATGATTAGTAAATAATAATAGGAACAAGTTGAAAATCGTACGTCAAACGTAACAAACGATGTACGTTCGTACTATAGCTTGTTATATAAATATTCAGATCTTGATGATTTTTAATTCTGTGAAATGAATTATATCGTCTGCAGATTAATTTCTGTCATAAAATAAGTATCTCGGTCGCTTGAAGATTAAACCTCGGAAGCTCCTATATCAAGAAAGCACCGATTTAAAAAAAAAAAATTCAAATTTCTTAATAAATGTTTTTATTAATATCTGCTAAAGTTTTGATGCGATTTTCATAAAATTTGAAATTTCTCCACAAAATTCTGCAAAGAAAGGTAAGATGAGGTAATATATCTTAAATTTCAAACCATTCGGTTGGGTAGTTTTTGCGTTGTTATATGCGGACGGACGGACATACGGACGGACCAGACGACGACAATAGGTGCTACGTATTTATATAATTACGAACGCACCTAAAAACACGCTCACTAAATTGCAACAATTGACTGTGGACTAGATTAGGAATATTTTCCCAAGCATACGATACAAGTGCCCCCTTTTTATTGAGCAACGTCAAAATTGAATCAGCATCTATTTATGCCAAGATCTAATATAACATAAAGTTTGATGAAATTATGTGCAGTTGTTCTTGAGATATAGATATTTTGGAAAACATCAAAAGTGCTGCATAGCAGTGCCACCTGTTGATACATACTTAAACTTAATCACCATCAATGTTTATCAAAGTCTAAATGAATATGAAATTCCATTAAGTTCAAGTTCCGTGCAGTACTTCGTGAGTTTGAGCACCCATAAAATTTGTGTCACATGCTGACGGACAGATCTACATAGAGACAGAATCACGGACAGACGCTTTCTAAATACAGTCAAATCGTGTTTAGGACCTTCGAAAACGTATAAATCCGTCGAAAATTGGATGTCGAAATTTTTCACGAATACAATACTTTCTTCTTGTACCTTGTTAACAGAATTAAAACACCACTTCTCTGACCTCCCCCTTTATGGAACTACTCAGTGTAAAGGCTATTCAAGACATGAGGAAACGGATTACGTGTAAAACAATTAGTTCCAGAAACACCGACAGATGGCGCTGTGCAACAGAAAATATGAAAAAAGACCTAAAAAAAATAAAAATCACATCTGAAGTGATTTTTTTCCCTTTTATTTTCTATTACCCTTATGAAAAAAAAAAGAAAAGAAAAGAAAGTAAAGAAACTGAAACTGCCATTTCAACTGCAATTTCGAACTGTAAGCACGAAAATTTACATAAATGTTCTGGCGTTGAAATAAGTTTTTCTTAATTAGGATTTGGTGTAAATCTTCAAATAGATGGCACTGCCATGCTGCATTTTTTCTTAATTTACACGATTTTAGTGATAGTCGAATATCAAGAACTAATTCCCGAAATTTGATAAAATTTAGATTGAGTTAGACTTTGACATAAATTGGTGCTGATTTGTTTTTGGTGCATATGAAACTTGTATGAGATAGAAGAAAGTTTTGGGATTGACACATCCGACTGATTTTACTTTCTTCTATCTTTACAAGTAGAAAGTATTGGATTCATGAAAATTTCCGACTTCCGATTTTCGAGGGATTTATATGTTTTAGAAGTCCTGAACACGATTTGACTGTTTTTAGAAAATGTCTCTCTGTGACTGTGCCCGTCTGTCTGTATTTGGAAAAAGTTTGTGGGCCCTCTATCTTAAGAACTAATTCACGGAAGTTAATAAAACTTTAGATTCAGTTAGTCCCTGATATAAATTGGTTTTGAATAGTTTTTGATGTAAATTGCTCAACAGATGGCTCTGCTATGCTGGATTTTTCGAGATTATGGCAATAGCTCTATCCCAAGAACTAATGGACGGATTTTCATCAAACTTCAGATTCAGTTAGACATTGACATTATACCCTTCGCGACGAGCGTCCTTTACAGCCTTTTTAATCTTTTACCACCGGTTTTTCAAAACAGAAATTTTCGCCTAATTGAATCGCAGAAATGCTAAGATTTAATCAGGCAAAGCTTACAATAAAAAATAACTGGTGGGAAAAAACGAGGATTCTGAGCATCTTATGCGGCACGTATACTTGTCGCTCGTCCCCAAGGGGTTAAGGCACTGATTATGTTTTGATGTAAATATCCCAACAGATGGTGCTGCTATGCTACTTTTTTTCATGATTTTCACGTTAGCTATATCTCCAGAACTGATGCAAAGCATTTCATCAAACTTCAAATTCTGTTAGACCTTGTAATAAATAGACACTTATTACGTTTTGATGTAAATATCTCAACAGGTGGCGCTGCTATACTACTATTTTCATAATTTTCACGATAACTGTATCTCAAGAACTAATGCACGGATTTTCATCAAACTTATGATTCATATAGACCTTGACATATGTCCTTGTTGATTATGTTTTGAAGTATAAATCTCCCAACAGGTGGCGCTGCTATTCTGCATTTTTCAGGATTTGACCGATTTTAGCGATAGTCATATCTTCAGAACTAATGCACGGAATAGCAAGAAACTTTAGATTCAGTTAGACTTTGATATATAATGGTGTTGATTCATTTTTAGTGCATGCGAAACCTGTGTGAAATAGGAGAAAGATTTGGGATTGGCACATCCGACAAGTTTTATTAATGTTTTTCAGTGAAATGAAATATGTGATAATCTCTTAAAGTACTAAATTAAGTTCTTTTAATATTTTTTCTATTTTTGTTTTCATTTTTGAAAGCATCAGACGCGATTTAAATTCAAGAACTTCTATAAAAAGAATATTGATTAAAAGCACAATTTTAAAAAATAATTTTCATACATTTTATAATTCTCAAGAGATACATATGTGTTATTTTTATTTTATGTAATGAAAAAATGAAAAAAAAAATGAAATTTATTTTAACTCTCTTTTTGAAAGTTTCTCGAAAGCATAACATTCCCTCACATCTTTATCTTTAGAAACCTCAAAAACGAATTTTCTTTCGAAATTTAAAGAAGAAAAAAAACAGTTATTAAAACATGGTTTCTTTTGCTTCCATTGATTTTCGGAAATGTTTCCGAGTACTTTTTACGGTACATTAATCTGTTTTCTCAAAACTGAACATCGGTATGTACGATGTACTGCGCCATTCTCAAGTAGACATTTTCATGTTCATTAAACATGTTTTACCGACAAAAATTATAGACTAACAGCAATAACATTATTATTAAAATTAACATTATTTTATTGTTCTTGCATGTATCCATTCAATTACGCAGCTGGAAATGTTTAAATGAACATCCTTAAAACCGACATTTTGGTTTAAGAAAATTGATTGATACACTACAAAAACTATTTGGAAGTATTTTGGAAAATCAGTGGCAGCAAAAGAAACTTGTTTTTATAAATGCTTTTTTAAATCTTGAAAATATATCGGTTTTTGGGGTTTCTAAAGAGAAAGAATTCATTTCGGAATTTTGAGTAACTTGGAAGAAGTAATTGCATTATATGTTTTTGTACGTGGTCATATTATGTTTTCGTAAATAAAGAAATATTTGTCTTTTTTATTTTTCTTGCTCTGTGAAGATGTGTATACTAAAAGAGTAGTCTTTCTTTGACAAAGCACAATAGAAAAACATTTAAAATCATACAAATATGTTAAGGAATTCCAAAGTATTGCGACATATCGTGAACAAATAACGGAATGGATATTTAGAGCAAAGAAACGTATTTATGAAATCAATCCGAAACCAGAAGTTAATCTACCTGCGCCTACTTCTATGTCAGAATATCAGCAAATACGTAGAGTTAAAGAATGAGCAAATTTAAATGTGTAATGAATGACTCACAGATATTCAAGCTCCTTGAATTAAACCAAGTCATCACAGGAACTTAAACATCTTGATAAAACTAGAAATATGTTACTGTGCTGACATCTAGTGGCAGTATAAAAATTGAAAATAAGAATTGTTCATAAACGGTGGATACGTCTTACAATTTAAATTATGTACCAAAATTAATATCTAAATTAATTTATTAATATAAGAAAATTATTGTACATAATGAATGAAAAGTTAAGGGGTAGAAGAATACATTAATTAAACAAATTATTAATAAAAATATGTACAAAATATACTAAAGGGAAATTAAATAAATGATTTAATTCTACGACAGTGTAGAATAAGCTTATAATACACGTAAGGCAAGAAGTATTTAAAGAATTCATCAGCTTCAAATATTTCTATCAATCTTTTTCAAAAGGTAAAATGTCAAGCAGACTACCTTCTAATAGATGTAGAGACAATGTTTAGAGGCAGTGCTAGGGACAAATTTTTAACATGCAATGTTGCTAGTCATGTGAATTGGAATACAAATTTTTTCATTATCCTAATTTGTACTGATTTATCTGTATTGACTTATCATGCAATTAAACACATATACACTATGCAGTTAGAAATCTTCACAATAGAAAGCTTACGTCAGATATATATTCTGTGAAATTCTGATGAGAAATTTAAAAATATTTGACTGTTCCATTTTTATAATATAGAATCTTTAAATGCATTTCACGCTACCGACAAAATATAAAATACGATGAATTATTAATAATTATAAATATACTTATTATATTTTTGGATCTTTTTCATGCTCTAAAAAATTTATAAACTGCGATATATTTAGAATCTTTCAAGCTACTAATATTTTTAATTAATTATATTAAATAATTATGCAGTACTGTAACAACACGATACAAAATAACTTTAATTAACTTGAAACAAAGCAAAAACTTGAAAAATATTGATAAATGAAATTTAAATTACTTGGTATCAAAAACGAAATATGTATATTTATAATAAATGATATAAATATCATGAGAAATGTTTTATTTTATCAAAGAAAGCTTTATTTTTTGTCAACTAAATCTAGAGTAATTTTCATCGATTTTTTTATTAATATATTTCACAGTAATAAAATATGCGATAATCTTTTAACGTGTTAAATTAAGTTCTTTTAATATTTTTGTTCTATTTTTTTTTCACTTTTGAAAGCATCAAATTTAAGAAATTCTATAAAAAGAATATTGATTAAAAATACACTTTTTAAAAACGATTTTCATACTTTTTATAATTCGCCAAAGAATGTATACGCCAGAGAATATGTATATTTATTTATTTAATGTAACGAAAAATTGAAACAAGAACGAAAAATCATGCGTCAAGCATAGATTATGTAACACTTTCCAACGCTTCCAAAATAATTTTACGAATCATACTCTTTTATAAGCTAAAAGATAACATCTAAGTAATCCGAATACTTTATTCAGCCCTGTATAGGATCTATAGATTTGTATATATGCTACATAGGATGCTAAATTTTAGTTCAGTTAGGAAACACGTAGCACAGTTTAAAATTCTCCGTCTGGAGTTAAATAATACGGAAATGTGTTCCCGAACTTTTGTACTTCCCTGTATAGGATCTACAGAATTTATACACACCACGTAATATACAAAAAGCGATTTAAAATTAAAATCGCATTCAGTAACTTAAAACGCACTTCCAGGAATTATTGTTAACATACAGTAGAGAATTCTTTTGTGTGTCCCTGTAAATGAACGATGACTGCTATACACACAATATTCTGTAGTAAGTCTCTTGTAATGAACCTTATATAAATTTCAATGCGTTTAAAATAGTGAAACATTATTTAAATAAACCGCAGACGATTTTTCTCCATAGACGTAATGTATCGGAATTCTTTTGACTGTCCCTGTAAAGTAAGTATAAGTGCTATGCACACCCTATTCCATATTAAGCTTCTTCTAATGCACCTTAGTGATATATATAAATTTCAATGCGTTTAAAGTAGTGAAACATTATTTAAATAAACCGCAAATGATTTTTCCCCATAGACCGCAATGTAACGGAATTCTTTTGAGTGTCCCTGTAAAAAAACTATAAGTGCTACACACTTCCGTTGAAATAGGGAACATGCTATAGATAACGATTATAACATATAAAATTTGCAGGGCAATCCGAGCATATTTACGGGAGTTAGAGCACGGACAGACGGCAGACGGCAGACGGCAGACGGCCAGACGGCCAGACGGCAGACGGCCAGACGGCCAGACGGCAGACGGCCAGACGGCCAGACAAACCGAAGTCATAAACACTTTTCAACTAGGTTGGAAAGTGTTAAAAAGGAAATGTATTTTAGTTCTCTTTTTTGAAAAATTCTCCAAGGCATAAAAATTGCCTCATATTTTTTCTACGTTTAAAAATTTGAAATTGATTTACAAGAGTTTTTATTCAAATGGTGTTAAATTTTTTATACCACTGACATGCTTCATTTATAAATCCTCCAAAATTTCGAGGGTATTTTATCATGCTAATATAAAATATTGCTTTTGTAATAAATGCCATTCAAAAATCTCTTATAACTTTATAGCGCTATTTGACAAAATATTTATAAAAAGAAAATTTTTATGTTTTATAGTTATTTTACTGGTTTCTAAAAATTTAATCATGTCTTACATAAATTTTAGTAATTTCCCATTTCTAAATAGGAAACGACACTAGGAATTTAATTTAATAAAATCATAATTGTGCTTTTTTTAACGAAAAAGGGGGTCTGAAATTCCAATATTGATTTCAGCCGAAATATATAACTTTTGTTTAACTTTTTTTTGTATGTTGGGATTTAGTTTTTCGCTAGGAGAAATGAGTAGAGTTTGAACACTTAATTAAAACTGTTTCCGAATTACTCGCAATATCCAATTCGTAAATGGAATATGAAACCTGTTCAGATTGGTTACAATTGCTAAAATTGCTTTAAATGTAAGTAATTTTCATAAAACGCTCTAAATGTATTACATTTCAATCCTGTAAACAAATTCATTTACACAGTTTTTCATATAAATATAAGGTTATAGAGACATAATTTTCTAAATATTAAGGTTACATCAATAATATGCATTCAATATACATTATTGTTACAATTTGTGCCGTCTTGATTTCCACTGTTCGAAACATCCTTAGAAGTTCTTTCTTCAACCACCTCGATATTTCACATTTTATCGGTCACGCATCGTCCTCGTGCCGCTATCGGGTGACCATTTTGCACCATTTGTAACCAGTGGCAACCTTTTCAAGGTAATCAGAAGTTTGGCCGGAATCTTTCGGTCTGTGCAGCATTGAGTTCAGATTTCTAAATGTTTGGTCAGGTTTCAGCAATTTCATCCCCGTACAAAAAGTCCAAATTTCGTTCATGAAAGATCATAAGCGCAGAAAATTAGAGATAAAAAAAAACACATGTTCAATGTTTCATCAATAATGAGGTCGTAAGTTCGTCTTGGCCTTTCATCACCTTTCCGATTGGATGGCCACTGATGTTCCATTGGAAAAACGTAAAAACAACAGAAAGTGTGCTTGGCCAAAATACCAACTCCAGCCACCTTATATTCGTGTATTGGTGGGACATATTGCATACATTAACAAAAAGATTAACATATGCTTCTTTACAGCTAAAATATTTTCATTAGATTCAATAACATTTTATTGTATTATTGTATACCAAATGTGCGGTACAAAATCAGTCATAAAAAAAAAAAAAAAAAAAAAAAAAACATTCATCGGTTTTCATGTAGCAATTGAACATTAAATCTGTTTCAATCCAAGTTTTTATTTACAAATTTATCTAATTTTGTTACATTTATTAATAATATAATAAATTACAACACCTTGTAATAATATATTTCTTTTAAATGCTAAAAGGTGTAAATTAACAACATAATACAAATTAAAAAAACTTTAATTATGTCGTTTTACATGTTACAGAATTACAGAAAAAAAAGCATATAGCTGATATTAAGTATAATAGAAAAACTACAGCCCTGATAAGATTATATCAAGAAGAAACCCTCCAAATAAATTTCAATGAAAGTAAAATAATATTTCCCTCCAGTCTGTACTATCCATTTATAATAAGAGAAACCATAGAGATAATAACACGCAAAAATACAATATGTAACGATGCGGCATCTTTTAATTTAGCGAAACTGTGGCTCGAGTTACTCCATGGTCACAGATATGAAAATAAACAATCAAGTAAAAATAAAAGATAATGTGCGTAATTTTTTAAAAAGTACATGAAAATAATAACTTCAAAGCCCGTACAATTATGGAATATTCTCATTTGTTTTTGAAAATGACTTGGAGTGAGTCGAAACATGTAAAACAACCTAATAAAAGTTATTTTAATTTGTATTATGTTGTTAATTTACACCTTTTAGCATTTAAAAGAAATACATTTATTAATTATAAGACATTGTAATATTTTTCACTTGTACAACCATTATAATGTTTTCTTCATTTGAATGCGTTCTAATCGACCAGAAAACTATATTTAAACTGTCCTATTTTTAAATACATGCTACGTAATCAGTCCACCAAATACCACAAATCAACTATTAGGGTGCTTAGGTGGTCATGCCTTACTATATGAAGTGTCTGTTCTGTTCGCAGGGGTGTACTCGAACGGTAATAACTGTCAGACGGATATTTTGTAGAGCTAAAGCTATCGACTGCAAGGATTATACAAGACGAGGATGACCGTGGGCGTAATATGTTGCTAAAACCACTGAAGATGTGATTTTCAATGGGCGATTCCCAGTCCAGATCATTCAAAATGAACTGAGTTTGTGCAAATCATCTGCGAACAGTATTCTAACATTACATTTACGGTTGAAATCATTGAATGTAAAAATTGTCCGAAAGTATATGACCCGTGATCAAAATTGCAGAAAGACTAAATACGACACCACGTGGGGGAAAATCCATTTACACCTCCTTTTAATTGAAAATTTCATCATTGGAAATAAATGGTGCAAGATGATCAATTGGGATGCCACTGCGATGAAGTTGAGAGATTAACGTCAAAAGACGAAACAGATGTAAAGCGTTATATCTGAGAACTTCCAGGAATATTTAAACGATAGAAGGAAAATTTCATCTCAGCAAATGTATCGATATAAATAGGGGGAATTTCTAAGTTATTAAATTGATGTGCTCTAAAATTTGTGTAAAAAAGATATGATCTCGACTTCTGCATTCGTTTGACATATTGAGTTTATCTAACATGAAATATGCTTTGGATTTTTGAATATCTAGAAACATATTTTCAAGGTTTGCAGGAAGCGAGCATATTCTAAATTTTCACTGAAATGAAGGATGCTTAAATTTATAACTATACCGTTTTTTTTTAATATTTAATATACTTGAAATTATAAGAAATAGACAAGAGTCTATTATAAAGACAGATGTTTCGTTTTCATCCATTTTTACTCTTGCCGTTACAAACCAAATAAAAATTGGAATATAGATAAAGGGTAGAAATCGTATACATTATACAGTCATTTATTTTTCGATTTATGTATCTGCAGGTATTAAAGTGATGTCTACATAAAAAATAAAAATGTATGCACTACAGAATCAGACCACTCGGATCTTCAATAATTTATCTATCCTATTTCGAAACAGTCTAGAGATATAGGAAAAATTATTATAAAGTTTTTCAACATGTTCGATTTAGTAGGTAATGACATTCCATTTCCGCCATTAGCCTAAACCAAAAGCTAGAAGTGCGAATACGGTTTTTACGTAATTTGTGGTAGGTGCAATCGCTTGATATTTACGGCAGGATCCACGATTCGGGATTAAAGCGATAGCGGTACAGTGCTTTTCTTGATGTATACACTGATAATTCTATATAAAATACGGTAGGTGTTTGGCAATATGCAAATACAAATGAGTATAAGCCTCCAATTACAAAGTAAAGCAAGTCCTTCCGGTTGATTCAAAGAATAGATTGACCTATTTTTTTATTTTTATTTTATGGTAAATACATCAGATTTAGTACAAAATAAAAAAGTTGGTCTCACTTCTTCTAAGATCACTATTTTACCGCTAAGGGGAAAATCCAGGGAAATTTTGAAATTTGATTACCACATGTAATTAAATGGATATGAGTAAATTCCTTTAAAAAATATTAAAATTTTGTTGAAAACATAATTTAAAAATCGCTGTAATATATTATCGACACTCAAACTTCGAACAAACACATTCAATGGATGCAATCGAAAGCTATTGATGTTCTTACAAACGAACCATAAAGGCTCTATGCTTGATAAACTTTTTTCAAGATACTTGCAAAATCCACACAACTTGCAATTTAGGTTCGAATTTCTTCAATATATCGGAAGTTAACCTAATGACAAATGTTGCATGTCTTGATTTTGTATGTCCCTGTCAAAAAACAATAAGAGCTACCCCAACAAAAGCAGAGCTTGCGGACCACAGATGGCTACGTTAGTCTTTGGCCAAACTGTTAGATGGGGCCTCTCAATTGCTTCCAGGGAATGTGCTATCGATCTGAGGTATTGCTCGCAGCCCTAGATACTTGATATTTGGCATAAAAGAATTTGTTTTAGAATAACTATATTTTCGATTTTTTTTATTTTTTTTTCCGAATTTTTCGATTTTTGTTTTCTTTTTTCGAAATGTCCGGATTTTGTAATTTTTACTTTCTTTGTATCCTAAACCCTACCTTTATGCCAATTTTGAAATTTCTAAGACTACAAAATCGAATTATTTATACATTTTCAATATTTTACAAATTTTTCGATTTTTTAATTTTATTTTCGAATTTTCCGAATTTAGTTTTTTCTTTTATTGAATCCTAAACACTACCTTTACATTAAATTTTAAGTTTCTAAGACTTTGAGATCAAATTATTTTTAATTTTTTGATTATTTTTAAATTTTTCGGATTTTTCTTTTTTTTCATTTTTATTAATTATAAACACTACTTTTATTCCAAATTAGCAATCTACGCCCGCTACGCTGGTCAATTTCTCTTAACGAACTTTTAATCAAACAAAATATTGACATTTCATAATTCACTCTTATATTTTAACAGAATAATAAGGCTACTATAATTTGTGACTCGTGCCAATATACACGTCAGGACACGACGAACATCATTTTATGCATGAAAGTTTCGCTATGGTACTCCATAGTGAAATTTGGTAATTTTTGAAATTCAATATTTGAAAAAAAGGCATAATCATTATATTTGAAATTTATATCAAGAAGAATACAATTTTTTACCTTTCAAGCGCAGTTTGTCTAACAATTTTCTGACAAATACTTTTCGAGCTATTATTTTTTTCAGCAACTTCAAAGGTTTCATTTTCCGAGATTAATCTGTGGCAACAATTAGCGAAAAACACAGTCGTCAGCATCGCATAGCTTTTTATTAAAGAGGCTGATGGAGCAGGGATTTTCACCATCACTTTTGAAATCGGTTCTGTAGTTCCAGAGATTCCATAGAAATTGTATTTTAGAATGTTTTTAGAACGCTTTTCGCTTATTTCACCTTTTTAAATTTCGATTTTTTTAAAATTTGTTCTTAGAGAGCATTTACATCTTATAAATAACTACAGCGCCAAATTTCAAATTTCTAGCTCTTTCAGTATAAAACAAATTGCAATTTTGGAACGTTTTTTGCTCTTGCACCCCCCATGGGATTAGTGGCACCGACATAAAATATAGCCTATATTGGAGCAGGGACTGTCACCATCAATTTGCCTCCATCACTTTTGAAATCGGTTCTGTAGTTCCAGAGATTCCATAGAATTTGTAATTTATAATGCTTTTAGAAAGCTTTTCGCTTACTTCACACTTTTAAATTTCGATTTTTTTTAAAAATTTGTTCTTAGAGAGCATATACGTTTTATAAGTAACTACAATACCAAATTTCAAATTTCTAGCTCCCTTAGTATAACAAAATCGCAATTTTAGAAAGTTTTTCGCTCCTACACACCCGTGGGGTTAGTAGCACCGACATAAAATATAGCCTATGTTGGAGCAGGGATTGTCACCATCAATTTGCCACCATCACTTTTGAAATCGGTTCTGTAGTTCCAGAGATTCCATAGAAATTGTAATTTAGAATGTTTTTAGAACGCTTTTCACTTATTTCACCCTTTTAAATTTCGAATTTTTTTTAAATTTGTTCTTAGAGAGCATTTACATGTTATAAGTAACTACAATGCCAAATTTTAAATTTCTAGCTCCTTCGGTATACACAAAATCGCAATTTTAGAACGTTTTTCGCTCCTACACCCCTCTGGGGTTAGTGGCACCGACATAAAATATAGCCTATGTTGGAGCAGGGGTTATCACCATCAATTTCCATCAATTTTGAAATCGGTTCTGTAGTTCCAGAGATTTCACATAAATTGTAATTTAGAATGTTTCTAGAACGCTTTTCGCTTATTTCACCCTTTTAAATTTCAATTTTTTTAAAAATTTGTTCCTAGAGAGCATTTACATCTTATAAGTAACTACAATGCCAAATTTAAATGTCTAGCTCCATCGGTATACAAAAAATCGCAATTTTAGAACGTTTTTCGCTCTTGCATCCCCCTGGGGTTAGTGGCACCGACATTAAATATAGCCTATGTTGGAGCAGGGGTTGTCACCATCAATTTCTACCATCACTTTTGAAATCGGTTCTGTAGTTCCAGAGATTCCATAGAAATTGTAATTTAGAAAGTTTTTAGAGCGCTTTTCGCTAATTTCACCCTTTTAAATTTCGATTTTTTTTTTAAATTTGTTCCTAGAGAGCAGTTACATCTTATAAGTAACTACCATACCAAATTGGATACTTCTATCTCCTTCAGTACACAAAAAATCGAAATTTTAGAACGTTTTTCGCTCCTGCACCCCCCTGGGGGTGGTGGCACCGACATAAAATATAGCCTATGTTGGAGCAGGGATTGTCACCATCAGTTTGCCACCATCGCTTTTAAAATCGGTTCGGTAGTTCCAGAGATTACCCCCTACAAACAAACAAACAAACAAACAATCTTTACTCCTTTATAATATTACTATAGATTTCAAGTTTCTAGGTCTACGGGATGTACCTTATTTCTTTGATGATCGATGAGTGAGTGCGAAAAAATGGAAATTTTCAGTTCATATATCTTCTGAACTATAAAAGTTAGAAACGAGAAATTTGAAAATTTTGTGCCATTTGCAACGTACTCCAGATAAAAGAAGTTTCAGGTTTTTGGAAAACTCTAGCGCAAAGATATGCTGGGGTGGGGTCAAATGTGCCCTGAGCTGCTTCCTCAAAAGGATATCTCATCAAAAAGTCACCTGTAAAAAATGCAGCCAAGTCTCGTAACTCATTTACCGTAAAAAGTACTAAGATCGTATAAAGCCAAGTTTAACTATCTTATTAACTCTGAAATTTTCATTCACAAATCACTCCTAGTCTCTACATATTTAGTTAATTATTATTTTGTGACTTGTTAATTACGTAGCACGAGAATGTGATGTATATAGTTAGTCTTAATCAAATAATACTATAACATATTAAAGTGTAATAACTTCCCTGTGCGTATATAATTTGCCTTAATTAAACTATCCCATCCCATCCCATAACATAGTAAGGTGTTGTGGTAGCGTGAACACATGTATATATAAATAATAAATTCATTTATCGTTTAAAACGAAAAAAACTTTATTTTAAATTAACATTTAAAAAAAATATAAGTAAAAAAATACGATGAACATATCCACGTTGTATAAGCATCATTTCAGAAACAAGCCTTTCTGACCTCCGCTCAAAGCGAACCTCTCTCTAACCCCTTCAACATCCAACTGCCGTCTGCAATTTCACTTCCTAGGGGCTTTCCTTGCATTCCAGGAATTTCTGCAGAAAGCATTCTTTCACTCCCACACCTGCACCAGTCTCTTATCTCCCGTGGACAATGAAAGACCCCAATCTCTAGTTCTATTTTTCATTCTTAGGAGATTATCCCATTTCTCCAAGTAAGTGTTTATCCGATTCACGTCCACCTGTCAACCTTCTGTATAGTACTCATACTTGAATAGTGACAATTCACAAAAGGCCTTTCATTCGTAAGGGATTATCTTTATCTTCCAAGCATGTGAGCATGTGAAATTTTCAACATGTCACAACTCCTCCCCCCTAAGGAAAAATTTCTGCAGGAAATTTAGCATATACATGAATACAATAAGCTCCTTCAATCAACTTCTAAAGAGGTCAAAGTATAAAGGAATTTAAAATAATACACGAAATCCCTATAGAATACAAACACATTCCTATACTCAGTATTTGATAGACTACACTGTCAATAGGATTTACTATAATCCCTTACCTATAATACCTAAGTATGATTCCAGGAATAATTTATACAATTGATGACCTAAGAAACAATTTTGAAATACTTCACATACATATGATACCAAATACAGATTACACTTTACATGACTCTAACAAAAAAAAGTAATAATAAAAAAAAATCTATATACAACACAATGCCTAAAACGATTCTCTTAAAAACTTGCTTAAAAGCCAAAATTTAGACACTTCTACAAACAAAAAGAAAGCATACCAAATTATACAATTATTAAATTAATGAAGTTTTACTATTACGAAAATAATATTAAGCATTAAATGATAAATAAACACAATACAGATATTACAAAAATGAGCACTCCCAAATTTAGAATAAACTTAATTTAGAGAATTCTCCCGAAAACCAATATCTGAATTACTTCTATCAGAAAATCTTTTGGACAATAATTTTCGCCTTACAACTTCATAATCATGATTTTTCCTATCTAAATCTTGTTTGATTTCAATAAATCTTTCTTTGTGATCCGTTTTAAAAGAAGAATGCTCCATTCTTTTTAACTTTGATTTCTTATTCACATCTTCTTGGCATTTAGCCCCCCAATTTACTCTATTATTTTCCTTCATCCTAGAGTTAAATTTACTGGCCACAGTCATAGATGAACTCAATTTCTTTCTAATTCTATTTCTAACATGTATAAATCCCATACTACCGACAAAATACCTGGGTATATTTACATCATGCTCAGAATTCTTTTCCCGAAATTGACCTCCAATACCTGACCTTTTATCACCATCCTTTTTAGACGCACCCTCTTTTGTATCGATCAATTTAGACCCTTTTTCCAAATACCTATCAGTCACGTCTTCCAGTGAATTTACCTCTATCTCATTAACAGACTTATTATCCCTTTCACAGATTTCATTCACAACCATTTTTCTAACAACCCTTTGCTCATGATCGCTAGATAATCTGAGGGTTCCCTGCCCATTTAATTCTCTTTGATTCCCCACTTGTTTATACACCGAATTTTGCTTTTCCATATTTCCTAACTTTAATAAGTCATAAACAGCTGGTGTTATAAGGGGCGGAGAATTTAGTTTTCTCACAACTGCAACCACCACATTTTTTTCAACATACTCTTTTTCATCTTCTATCAAAGCAATCGGCACGGTCACCAAATCCGCTTTTTGTCTATTTCCGAGGGCCGGTATAAGAAAAACATTTCCCACTTTCTTAGCACTCCACGGAATGTCTTTAGCATCAAAAACCGCAATTTGCGCACCTGTGTCCTTAATCGCTTTTACTTTCTTACCATTCACGCATAAATCAACCATAGGTAATTCGGTTTCCACACCTTCCTTATTATTTACACTTTTCCCATCACTAGTAACAATCCAAGCTATGCTTTTATCCTCATAATTAGATTTACTTTTTAACAATTCAGGACAATTTGGTCTGATGTGGCCCACGGCCAAACAATTATAACATTGGACTTGTCTTTGCTTTTCAAAAGCATTGTCCTTCTTAAATTGATCAAATTTCCCACACTCTTTCGTATTCTCAAATTCCAATTTTGGTTTAATTTCCTTTCTACTTTTAGAATTAAAGCTGTCTTTTTGCTTATCCTGAAAAGATTTATTTTCCCACGGTTTTCTATCCGACCTGTTAAATTCTCTTCTTATACTCTCAAATTTATCCGATTTTTCCGCAAGTTTAGAAGCAATCTTTATTTCCTCCCACTCATCCATAAATTTTTCTTTTATTTCAAAAGGGACACGTTTTTTCAACTGTTCCGTGAGCATTAGTTCTTTTAAGGATTCAAAATCCCTCACTTCTAATGACTCTAACCAATTATCTAGATAACCTCTTAACTCATAAATCAGATCCACCCATAATTCACCAGATTTTCTTTGATGAGTTTCAAATTTTTGTTTTAAGGCGCCTGTACTTAGCCTAAACCTATCTAACAAAACTTTCTTTACATGTTGAAAATCATCACATTTATCTGCTGGTTGTTTTACAATAATTTCGGCAATATCAGAAGGTAACAAAGGAATTAATTGACTGACCAAATCTTCCTGAGAAATTTTAGCTTTCTCGGCTTGCCTTTCAAAAATCATAAAGAAAAGAGTTATATCAATTAATTTAGAATCAAAGCGCGGAACTAAATCCTTTAAATTTACCTTAGGAGTTCTATGAAAATCTACATTTGATTCATTAGATGAAACACTAACAATATCCGCAGAATTTTGAATACGCAATTTTTCTAATTCAAATTGCTGTTGTTTCTCAAGTTTATCTACCTCAAGTTGTTTTTCAAGTTTTTGTAATTCCAGTTGTTGCTGTTTTTCGAGTTTATCTGCCTCAAGTTGTTTTTCAAGTTTATCTAACTCAAATTTCCTAAGTTTATCTTTTTCCTCTTGCTCAATCCTATCTAATTCAATTTGCCTCTCTCTTTCTTTACGATCTTTTTCGATTTGTTTTTCCTGCTCTTTCCGCTCCGCCTCCTGTTCACTAAAATATTGCAATCGAATTTTAGCGAAACTTTCATCATAATCCTCTGCATCTACGATAGCCTGAATTATAGCTTTATTTCTACACGTTTTTGACACACTGGTCTCAAATTCCTCTGCTAATAACAGCAAGACACTTTTATTATATTTTCCTAAATATTCTGCCATATTTTCCTCCAAAATATAATAAATTTCAAAATATCAGATATATTCAATTTACAATAATACAATAAACACAGAAATAGAATTTTCTTCACTATACGTATAATAATGTATTCAAAAACGACACAATTTTAATATAGCAAATTCTCATGCAACAGTGACGTCTTTCAAACTGAGTATATCCCCCAAAATAAATTTTATACCCAACAGTACAGTATAACATCAATTTATTTTGTAACATTAATCATAATCATCCACAGTATACCCATAAAATTAAGCTATAACTTTATTACTGTAAGAAATAAAATGTATATAAACAAAACTCTTATTTTCGAAAGTTTTATACAAAATTATGATTAAAATACCCTGATTAATAATCTCAATTAATCAATAACAATTTACTATACCCCAAGTAAATTTTAACATATACATAAGTATATAATTTTCTTAACCCAATATTATACCAAACAGATACCAGAAAATCAACAAACATAAAAATTCTAACTAAAATTTAAATACCAAATTAATAACTTCCCTAGAATTCTTAAATTTCACATAGAGTTTTGTTCCCCAAAATTAAAATTTATACACAAAATTCAATTTAAAACAGACCTCTATAGAAGATTTCATAAAAGAGCTTACCTTCAGATGCAGATATTTCCTCCACACTGATACCAGGCTTCCAAGCACTTTTAAAGATGGCACACACAGATGTTTGAAGATTTGAAGACACTAAATTTTGCTGATGAGGCACTAATTACACCTTAGATCCGTATGTAGACAACTTAGACGGTACGCCGCATATCTTCATTCCACTGGATATATTAAGAAGCACAAACACGTATCACCAAATCTATAGTTGACTGTCCATACACTACACAGCTTTTGTCGATAAAGTTCTTTTACCAGTTCTCTGCTTGCTAGAACTCCAAGAAAAATCCACGACTCCAATTAGGCTCCAAGACTCCAAAACTCTGCTTGTCCGTTTTCCACTGGCTCTTCATCTGTTTAATCAGGTTAACGCATAGATCCGTAATCTAATTTATTCTAGATTACATATCCCATTTGCTGCCACCAATTATTTATATATACTATACTATAGCTGTGGTAGCGTGAACACATGTATATATAAATAATAAATTCATTTATCGTTTAAAACGAAAAAAACTTTATTTTAAATTAACATTTAAAAAAAATATAAGTAAAAAAATACGATGAACATATCCACGTTGTATAAGCATCATTTCAGAAACAAGCCTTTCTGACCTCCGCTCAAAGCGAACCTCTCTCTAACCCCTTCAACATCCAACTGCCGTCTGCAATTTCACTTCCTAGGGGCTTTCCTTGCATTCCAGGAATTTCTGCAGAAAGCATTCTTTCACTCCCACACCTGCACCAGTCTCTTATCTCCCGTGGACAATGAAAGACCCCAATCTCTAGTTCTATTTTTCATTCTTAGGAGATTATCCCATTTCTCCAAGTAAGTGTTTATCCGATTCACGTCCACCTGTCAACCTTCTGTATAGTACTCATACTTGAATAGTGACAATTCACAAAAGGCCTTTCATTCGTAAGGGATTATCTTTATCTTCCAAGCATGTGAGCATGTGAAATTTTCAACATGTCACAGTGTAATAACTTCCCTGTGCTCCGTAATTGCCAAGTCACAAAATAATAATTAACTAAAGATGTAGAGACTAGGAGTGATTTGTGAATGAAAATTTCAGAGTTTATAAGATAGTTAAACTTGGCTTTATACGATCTTAGTACTTTTTACGGTAAATGAGTTACGAGACTTGGCTGCATTTTTTACAGGTGACTTTTTGATGAGATTTCACTTCTTTTTGTAAGTAATCCTCCTTTTCTTGATTTTGGGTTCTTTTTGGAGATCATCCACTGATTTTCGCTAAGCCCACTCTCTGTCCCTATTATTTACAGGTATCAAAAATTTGAAGCTTTAGTTTCATTAGCAAAGTACTGTAGATAACAAGAGATTTCAGGTTCCTAGGCAAGCACTAAGTTATGGGAGGGGGAGAGTCAAAAGTACTGTCACTTGCTTCCAGGATAGGTGCTATCCATCTGAGATATTACTCGCAGCCCTAGATACTTGATATTTAACATAAAAGAACTTTTTAGTATAAAAAGAAAGCCAAAATTAAAATTTCCGGAAATTTCCAATGAATCAAATTATATTCCTTTTTTCGATGTTTTTTTATTCGTTTTTTTAGTCTTTTTTTTATTATTATTTACGGATTTTTAAATTTTTCCTTACTTTGTGTACTAAACCCTGCCTTTCTGCCAAATATCAAGCTTCTAGAGACTGAAAATAATCGAATTATTTTCAAATTTTCGACGTTTTATAAATTTATTGATTTTTCGATTTTAATTCTAAGTTACCTGATTGTCATGCCAATATAGTAATTATTTGATCCGTCTTCTTAGGATCATTTAAGTTGAATTTAGAGATAAATCAAGTGAATCTTAGAGTCACCATGATTTTATTTAGAAAGGACTATCAAGCCATAACCAGCCAGTAATGTCGGGAGGGTAGGGGGAGCTGTGAAAATTTTTGTGGGGCTAACATCATTTAACAATCCATATTTCATATGTGAAGTAAATAGAGTACAACCTGTGAAAGAAAACAAACCTGTCTATAAAGAAATCGCCTATATCGTAACCAGTCTATAGCGGAACTTTTCTATAACGAAATTCGTAAACGAAAGAAAAGAAAACCATAATCCGGGGGAAATAACATAAAACAATTAGGGGCGTTGTACTAGCTAATAGGACAATTATCTTAAAACTAATGTTCCTAGCAGTACAAAATCCAATTGGTTTCGAATTTTCGATTTCTTAAAGATATTTCGATTTTTCGATTTTATTTTCGAATTTAACGAATATTTTAATTGTTCCTTTTATTGAATAGTACATACTACCTTTACACCAAGTTTTAAGTTTCTAAGACTACAAGATAAAATTATTTTCAATTTTTGATTTTTTCGAATTTTTTTTTTTTAATTTTCTGGATTTTACTTACCCATCATACGTAGTATAGGGTAAGTCTTGTAATCGTTTTGAAAATCGAAAAAAAAAAATTGACGGATTTACACGTTTCAGACACTGGAGATTCCGAAAAACATATTTTTAGAAAAAAAAAATGTGCCGTCCGTCTGTCCGTGTGTCTGTGTGTCTGTAAACGCTCTATCTCCCGAAAAATTGAGATTTTTTATTTTTAGTTCAAGAAATGTTCAATCATGTTTAGTTCATTTAGAAAATTTCAAGTTTCTAGCGCTACAAAATCTTTCATTTTTTATTCGATTTTTTTTTTCAATTTTTGTTGTGTTTTTAATTTTTTTCTTTTTCTGAATCCTAAACACTACTTTTACACCAAATTTTCAGTTTCTAAGACTACGAGATCATATTATTTTCAATTTCTCTCTTTTTCTTTTTTCTTTTTTCTTTTTTCTTTTTTTTTTTTTTTTTGAAATTTTCGATTTTTTTTTAAATTATCCATATTTTTTAATATTTCCTTATTTAGTATCTTAAATATTACCTTTTTTCCAAATTTCAAGTTTCTAGCGCTATAAAATCGAATTATTTTCAAAATTTCCTTATTTTTCGATTTCTTTCGAATTTTATTGAGTTTTTATTTTAACTTATTCTGAATCCTAAACACTATCTTTACCGCGATTTTTAAGTTTCTAAGGCCAAAAGATCAAATTATTGTAATTTTTTTCGAATTTTTGATTTTTTTTTCGAATTTCCTTGATTTTTTATTTTTCCTTATTTTGCATCCTAAATACTACCTTTATTCCGAATTCCAAGTTTCTAGCGCAACAAAATTGGATTATTTGAAATTTTTCGATTTTTTTCGATTTTTCGATTTTATTTTCAATTTTTTTTTTGTGTGTTTTTGATGTTTTCTTTTTGATTGAGACTTGCAATTTGGTATGTACTTAGTATGTAATAATGGGAAGAAGCCTATTTCATTTCAATAACCTCGATTAACCGGAACTATTTTTTTCGGACTCTCGAAATATTCGTTCTGATAAAAGGTACATAAAAATTTTAGAAATTGTTTATTTTAAGAAATGAATATAAAAGACAATAAAAAAACAAATTTTGAATACAGCATGAAGTCGATCGGATAATTAGTTGCCAAGATATTTGGAATCCTATTTTCCACACGCTTCGATTTTTCATGACCCTGTATTTCATTCAAATTTCACTTCAAAGATATATTTTAATTGGAAATTTGACGGTTAATCAGATGCAATAAACCGCTAGTTAATAGGATTATTATTTTTGGAGTTATAAGGATGTTTCTTTCAAGCAATTCAGTAATCGAGTCTTTAAACTTTATGACGTCATCCAGCCACGATTTTATTTGAATTGCAATGCATTTTATAAGTAGTTTACACATTTTTATTTTAATATTTTAACTTATGCATATCCATGATGGGTAAGTATTGCGGTGGCCCCCAACGACTAGTTTTATTTTTTTCTTATTTTGTATCCTTTTTACAAATTTCAAGTTTCTAGCGCTACAAAATCGAATTATTTTGAAATTTCCGATCTTTTTCGAGTTTTTATTCTATTTTCGATTTAATTGTGTTTTTATTTTTCCTTTTTCTGTATCCTAAACAATAAGTTTACGCCGAATTTTAAGTTCTAAAGCTACAAAATCGAATTTTTTTCAAGTTTTCGAATTTTCGAATTTTTTATTCGAATTTTGCAGATTTTTTATTTATTTCTTTTTTTTGTATCCTAAATACTACCTTTATTCCAAATTTTAAGTTTCTAGCTTCACAAAATCGAATTATTTTCAAATTTTCATTTTTTATTCGATTTTTTAATTTTATTTTCAATTTTTGTTGTGTTTTTAATTTTTTTCTTTTTCTGAATCCTAAACACTACTTTTACACCAAATTTTCAGTTTCTAAGACTACGAGATCATATTATTTTCAATTTCTCTCTTTTTCTTTTTTCTTTTTTCTTTTTTCTTTTTTTTTTTTTTGAAATTTTCGATTTTTTTTGAAATTATCCATATTTTTTAATATTTCCTTATTTAGTATCTTAAATATTACCTTTTTTCCAAATTTCAAGTTTCTAGCGCTATAAAATCGAATTATTTTCAAAATTTCCTTATTTTTTGATTTCTTTCGATTTTTTTATTTTATTTTCGAATTTTATTGCGTTTTTATTTTAACTTATTCTGAATTCTAAACACTATCTTTACCGCGAAGTTTAAGTTTCTAAGGCCAAAAGAACAAATTATTGTAATTTTTTTCGAATTTTTGATATATTTTTTTTCGAATTTTCTGGATTTTTTAATTTTTCCTTATTTTGCATCCTAAATACTACCTTTATTCCGAATTCCAAGTTTCTAGCGCAACAAAATTGGATTATTTGAAATTTTTCGATTTTTTTCGATTTTTCGATTTTATTTTCAATTTTTTTGTGTGTGTGTTTTTGATGTTTTCTTTTTCTGAATTCTAAGCACTACCTTCAACCAAAAAAGTTTTTGAGACTACAAGATCGTGTTATTTTCAATTTTCAATTTTGTTCGATTTTTAGGAATTTTCGAATGTTTTTTTTTGTAATTTTCCGGATTTTATAATTTTTCCTTTCTTTGTATCCGAAACACTAGCTTTATTCCAAATTTTAAGTTTCTGTGGCTGCGGGATCTACCCAATCTTTTTGATGACGCGAGGGTGAGTGAGTGTGTGACTGACAAAAAATCGAAACTTTGAGTTCATATATCGTCTGCACTAATTTATGGGTATTTTTTGAATTAACCATATTTTTTAATTTTTTCTTTTTTAATATCTTTAATATTACCTTTATTCCAAATTTCAAGTTTCTAGCGCTATGAAATCGAATTATTTTCAAATTTTCCTTATTTTTCGATTTTTCCGATTTTTTCGATTTTTTTATTTTATTTTCGAATTTTACTCCGTTTTTTATTTTAACTTATTCTGAATCATAAACACTATCTTTACTGCGAATTTTAAGTTTCTAAGGCTAAAAAATCAAATTATTAATTTTTTTTCAATTATTTTGGATTTTTCGAATTTTTGAATTTTTTTTTTTCGAATTTTCCAGAATTTTTAATTTTTCCTTATTTTGCATCCTAAATACTACCTTTATTCCGAATTCCAAGTTTCTAGCGCAACAAAATCAGAGTATTTGAAATTTTTCGATTTTTTTCGATTTTTCGATTTTTTCAATTTTGCTTTCGATTTTCTTGGTGTTTTTGATGTTTTCTTTTTCTGGATACTAAACACTATCTTCACACCGAATCTTAAGTTTCTAAGACTACAAGATCGTATTATTTTCAATTTTCAATTTTGATGGAATTTGTTGAATTTTCGAATGTTTTTCTTCCGAATTTTCTGGATTTTATAATTTTTCCTTTCTTTGTATCCTAAACACTGTCTTTTTTCCAAATGTCAAGTTTCTAGGGCTACGGGATCTACCTAATCTTTTTGATGACGCGTGAACGAGTGAGTGAGTGAGTGACAAAAAATCGAATGTTTGAGTTCATATATCGTCTGAACTAGAAAAGACAGAAAGTTGTAATTTTAAATTTTGGCCCTGATGGACAAATATACATTTACTGGAATTATGGTACTTAATATAGAAAAATATCAACAACGTAATCTAGATAATCCTTTATAGGACTTCTATTCAGACACCTACTACGGTGATTCCTAAATACCTTGTGAATTAAACGCCTTGCAATTAAACAGCAGCAGAAGTTTCACGAAGATTCGTTACCGGGACAGTGTTATCTGGAATTGCTTTGAAGCATAGTTAACGCATGATTGTTTTCTGTGGTCCCAGAGTGACGGCTCCTTTCTCGTCATCTATCAACAGCAACAGATTTCTTAGGCGTGACATTCGGTAACCACATTCTCGGATACATAGATATTTTTGAGTGGCTCCTGCATCAAACGATTTCACTCTAGTAAGCTCCTTTTTCAAGTGGTACTTGAAAGGGTGCCATATCGAACTAGCCAGTGTGGCGTATGTGCGATAACGAATTATCGGTGCATTTTTCAGGCGTTTAACGTTTAATACTTACTAAACAATCCCGTTCACCCATTATTAATCCATGTAAAATGGAGTAAGTATGGTTAAGAAATATGTAATGAAATTTTAACTGTATTAAAATAAACTATTAAATGTAACATATAGATTAAAATGTGTGTCATTTTCCAGCACTGCTTCCTCTGAGCTGTTGCCTGCGAATAGTTAGCTTCGAGGGTCCGGCACTTTTGCTGCCGGGTGATTCTGCCTATCTCCGCTGTTTATACGAACTTGGCGGGGAACGACTCTATTCCGTAAAGTGGTATAAAGACACGAAGGAATTCTACAGGTACCACCCTCAACTAAATCCACAATTCATGGCATTCCAGGCACCAGGCATAAATGTAGATGTAAGTATTTTTTCTGTATTATAAATTAGTATTAGGTGAAAATAGTCAATGTTACATAAATAATGTTACATATATTTTAATGTATTTGTTTTGATTTGATATTCAATTTACAAATCAAAACTTTTTTATGCAGTTTGCCACTAATCAGTAAATTATTACAACAGTAAAATAATATTACATTTTAAACTACGAATAATAAGCAATGATCTTAGAGCGATATCATAGTTTTTTTGAAAATAATTCCCGTATAAACATTTAAATGTACGAAAATTCAAAATTGTTCACGTTCACGTTCTACATTATGTTCATAATTCCTTAATAAAGCACTATTTTATAAGTTTTTTTTTTCAAAATAATTGCTGTTTAATGAATTCAATAAACTGCATTATTTTTAATAATTTATTCTAAATACTGTCGTCAGATTCAGGGAGTGATTACCGGCGGGGCAAACTTCCACCAGTAATTGATTTGTGCAATCGGTTTCTATTTTCACATATAGATGGTGACATGGTCTGTTGTAACGTTTATGTTTTCACCATGTCTCAACAGATGGCACCCGAGGAACCCTGAAAATTCCTCTACATTAGCGCTTACGTGTTGGTTTTTCCCCTATCGGCGGTTTTTCTGTCAGGTGGGATTTTTGCCGTTGTGGTCCAGTTGTTAATTTACATAGGTGATGATGGCCGCAGATGTGTGCAGAACCTGTTATAAATTTTAATGTTTAACTTTTTATATATGTATTAAATGTTTTACCCCAATATAGTAAGTATTTACGATTTATTCGCATGTGATTTATTTACTTGATATTCAAAATAAGATAAAGATTTTTTAAAAGAAATTTAATTAAACACATACTTTGTAAAGAAAGTAAGATTTGTTAATATTCATAATACAAAGTTCCGTAAGTTCTCTATGAGCTATATTTAGTTAAAAATTTAAAAATATATATTTACGACCATATAAAAAATTAAAATAAAGAAATAAAATGAAATACAAAATCCATTATTTTGTGGATACTGAAATTGATAAAATATCTGTTGTTTTAAATTAATACAATTTTTGAAATGAATTAAAATAAATTCGTGAATTTATTATTAAATATACAGGGTTATTGTAAATGATGGACCCATTTTCAAAAAATTGTATTTATTAAAGTACAAATCCAAAATGAACAATCTTTATACCATTGAAAAGAGCAAATTTCAAAATTTTTTAAGACATCATAAATGTTCAATGTGTTCACCGTTTGCTGCACGGCAAACATCTACGCGATAGCCAAAGTCGTCCCACACACGAGAAAGTGCATCTGCTGTTACTGAGTGCACGGCTTTCAAAGCGGTGATGGTTCTAGAGGCGGCCGGTAGAGGTCGCACGGTAATAGGCCACTGCGAGCTGAGTGCACTGCTGTCGTGCACTCAATAACAGCAGATACGCTTTCTGGTGTGTGGGACGAGTTTGGCTATCGCGTAGATGTTTGCTGTGCAGCAAACGGTGAAAAGATTGAACATTTATAATGTCTTAAAACAAACTTTGAAACTTCCTCTTTTCATTGGTATAAAGATTGTTTATTTTGGATTTGTATTTTAATAAATACAATTTTTTGAAAATGGGTCCATCATTTAGAATAACCCTGTAATATATATGAGCATTCACTTGTTGGAAGTATTACTTTCCCAACAGTTAATTGTGTCATATACATAATTGATTTATCTAATACAGAACACTATACTGAAAAGAATAACATGCAAATATGATATAGAAAGTCCGATTTCTTAAAATTTAAGACAGTCTTTAAAATGCATACACTTTATATTTGGAAATTTTCCATAAAAGCATTTCTATATATTAAAAAAAAACAATACTTACATAAAATAACAATTCAATAACGTCAAAAGAATTACTCAATCAGGATCGTAAAATATATTACAAAGATGAAATGTTACAGAGCCGTGAATACGCAGGATTGTTTTTAATCAAATTTTCATTTTCTTTAATTTCAAGAAGAAACAATCATCAGGAACATAATCAAATTAAAGGATTTGATTAAATTTGTATTCAATGACCAATTTGAAGAAAATGTATAATTTCTTTTATTGTAAATGTTGAAAGATTTTTTTCAAATAAAATTTATAGGACAAGGTTTCCTATTGAATATTTAGTTTTTTTGTTTCTTTTATTTATTTTGAACCAACGATATTTATTTACCAACAAAAATACTGTATCTGACTATCTTGAACAAATAATTACGTCATTTTAAAAACTGTGCATTTGAAAGTTCATAAGTTTGCCCAATGGTTGAAGATTTATTTCTGAAGAAGCAATAACGCATAAAAAATAGCCTGTACATATTACATCGGAATCTAAAAATAATAATACTTTGTCCTTTAAAACATGTCTACATAAAACTTCAAATAAATTTTTACAGAGTATCCTCTTTAATAAAAAGGTATGCGTTGCTGACGACTGGGATTTTAGATAATCGTTGCCACAGAATAATCTCCGAAAATGAAACATTTGAAGTTGCTGAAAAAACTAACAGCTCGAAAAGTATTTGTCAGAAAATGGTTAGACAAACAGCGTTAGAAATGTAAAAAATTGTATTTTTCTTGATATTAATTTCAAATCTTATGATTATACCGTTTTTCAAATATTGAATTTCAAAAATAACCAAATTTCACAATGGAGTACCATAGCGAAATCATCACATGTAAAAAGATTACGGCGTAATTGATAACGGCCATGTGTTCTGACGTATACTGGCTAAAGCCCGAGTCACAAATTATATTATCCTTACTATTCTGTTAAAATATAAAATTGAATCATGATGCCACGAGTGCATGATTTTTATTTAATTTTAATATAATCATCTTAGAAACAAGGTTTTGGATTTTTTTTCGAATGGGACTAATAAATTGGCCAGTACTGTGTATTTTTTTTAGTTTAAAAGAGGAAAGGTGGAGGAGCGCTTTATATTATTTAGATTTCCCCAGGAACTTTTGGTCAGAATTGAAAGTTTAATATATCAAAACGTCAGAAATTAAATCGACATTAAATAGGCAGTAACTATAACGACTGTCCTTCAGTTCGTTTGGATAGATTTTCATTTAAAAATATAAAATCATTCAACATTGATTTTAGGTATTTTTCAGGTTATCATGGGCCCGGGCAACGCCTGGCATCTCAGGTAGTATTATCCATATTTTTAGTATTCTGTTGTTAATTAAGGGTATAATCATGGAGAATACAATAAAATATTAACTTTTTTCGATACGGATATTATTTGTCCTTAACCGAACTACAATAACTTATCTGCAAACTAAACGGAGGAAATATCTACATTTTTCTAAAGATCTATTAAAAATTAGAAATATAGTTTAAAAAAATAAATTCAATGTCAATATTTTTAATATCAGATGTGTTTAATTATGTATCAACGCATAAAGAATATATTTAAATATAAATACTTAATATTTCCTGATATTTAATAGCCCCGACATTTAATAGCATATGTGCATCCTAAATAAAGATAATATCTTCTTATGTTTCGAATAAACATAGTCCTAATATATGGATAAAGTAGATTCTATTATGCGACGTCTGGAAAGCATCCAAAAAGACAGTTACTTTTCTCAGTCAAATAAGTTCAGATGCTGCATTTAATAACATATCTTTATTGACATAGTTAGAATTAACGAATATATATATACATTTTTGTTTAAATAAAGGGAACAAAACACATTGTATTGCAGTAAAATTTACTTTTTATCTAGATAAGTACACTGGCGAGAATAATTAAATGATCATGTATAAAAATGATTTTTATGTTAATTTTATTTAGAAAAGTCCAATGAAAGTAACCGTTTGATAGCTCAGGGTCATGGTTTTCATGTAATTCGACGAGATTTAATTTCGCTGCATATAAACATGAAAATGTTTCCTCTCGACAAATATTCAAAGGGATGAAACAGTTGCTTGCTTTAAATTATAATTTCAAGGATCGTACTCTATTAAAAAAAACAAATATTTACTTATCTAAGAAGTTATGGTACTTCTCTATTACCCCGTCGACCACTTTTCATAACAAAAAACAATCGCCAAACTGTAAGATTAAACGCCAAAATTTCAGTCCCATTTAATTGATGTCAGAAGCATTATACGTGTTTGTTATGTCATCAAGTGGTTTTTAATTCTACATTTGTGTGTATTTTTCATTATGTTTTACTGATTTATTAGTTATTTCATTAATTAAAATAACAATTGTGTCCTTACATTCTTATATTTTATTTATTTATTTGATATTTCAATAGCAACGTTCTCCCGTTTATTGGGCGTTACAGTTTGACGATAGTTTTTTGTTATGAAAAATGGTCGACGGGATAATAGAGAAGTACCTAAATTATAATATAATCACAAAAGGAAATATACAGTAACTTCTTTCGAGTCAGCCATTATTGCGAAAAACGTTCGTGTATCATTAGTAACCCTAGAAACCAATATACAGTAATCCTTAACATTCGCGGGGTTACGTTCCAGGAAAACAACGCGAATGTCAAATCCGCGAGGGTTGAGTTTATCTCTCTGCACTAAAAAAGGAGTAATGTTCTGTAAAAGTTTAATTAGAGTGGCACTGTATTTCAAAGAACAAAAGGATAGATGTATTAACAATTAACAGTACGTTATGCGTAATATATATCTATGAATGTACGCACATATTCATATTTCTGAAATTTATTTAATGAAGATAATTCAAATTAACTGACTAGAGAAATAATTACAGCTAAAAAGCATCGGTTTTTTTTTTAATTCCTACTATTAACTCATACTCTCTCTCTATATATATCTTGTTCAAATTTTCAATCGTTTATAAAATATTTTCTATTCATCTACTCAAGTTCAAATAAATTTTGTTAAACTAGTAGTGGATGACACTTTATGTTAATACAGTTTTTTCAAATATTAATTCATTAATTAAATTTATTTTTAAATGGGAGAAAAAAATTCCTCCCATTGTTTTCATAAATGAAATGAAAGATTTATCTCAAATGAGTGATGCCACAGAAATAAAATACCGCAACGATGATTATAAAATAATGTTCAATAAAGATAACGTGAGGAATTCATGCTGCACGGGTTTATTTTATATATTTATGATTAAAAAGTAGGAATTGACTCATTTTTTTTTAAATATTACTTGTTTATAATAAAGTCATTTCGAAGGTCTCTCTCTATTCGCAAAGAGATGATAATGTATGCAGCTTCAGCTCCATACAGAAGCTTCAGCTTCATCTCTACGAGAACCTGCACCAGCACATTTTTAAGTAATAGATTGAAAATGTCGTTACCTTACCACTTCTAATATCCCCATTGCAATGAGTATTTTGCTTTCCTACAACACTCGCTCAGTAGACGACTGAAAATTGATTTGTAAATACATGTTGAGAAAACACAAGGGAAACAATCTTTAACCACTTTAAATTCTGAAAAAGAAAGATATAATAAAAAAAAATCGCGAATAATCAACTCAGATTCTCGCGAATGTTAAGTTTTCCGCATTTTCATGTTCGCGAATAATCAAAACTCGTGAATTTTAAAATCGCGAATTTTAAGGTATTACTGTATTTCCGAGATTTCAAGAAGCATTTATAAAAACAAAGTTTATTTTGCTGCCACTGATTTTCGGATACGTTTCCTAATAGTTTTTATAGTGTATTATTTAGTTTTCTCAGCACTGATTATCGGTTATTTGGATGATATTTATTCTCAATTAAACATTTTCAGCTGCTTAATTGAATTTAATCATGAAAGAGTAATCAAAATATCATTCATTTTAATATTTTAATGTTAATTTGAATGCTGTTAATTTATCAAGCTTGTCGGTAAAATATGTTTTTTGAACATAAAAATGTTTATTTTTTAAGATTACCGGTGAAATAAATAACCTCAGAGGGGGGGGGGGATGAATTAAAAGTGTTAGCTTGGTTTGTGTTGAGAAACTTTTCAACTTTAGTGTTGACAATGCTGGTGCTCATAACATCCTAATTAATTTTAAACTTGTGTCTAGGACTGTCAGCAACTGGCGATTCGGCGCTCGAATACGCCATCTGGTGGATTTAAGATATAACGTCTCAATTCAGGAAAATCCAGTGCAAGCACATTGTTTTACATGTATTTTTAATTTGTTCATAATGATTATCTTTTGCACAATTTCAGATTTCATGTGACATTAAAGTTCTGAGTTATATAACAATATAAAAAATAACCGAATTTGAAACCTGATGGTGTTTTCTGTTCAGTTTAGTTTTAAACAAGAATGAAAAATCATGCGTCAAGCATAGATTATATAACACTTTCCAACGCTTCCAAAATAATTTTACAAATCATTACCGTTTAATAAGCTGAAAGATAACATCTAAGTAAACAATTTGGAAAACGCATAAAATATTTAAAATTATTTCAGGAATTTCCAACATATAAAATATTCGGAAAAATATCCGAATACTTTTATTCAGCCCTGTATATGATCTATAAATTTGTATACATACTACATAGGATGCTAAATTTTAGTTAAGTTTGGAAATGCGTAGCACAGTTTAAAATTCTCCTTCTGGAGTTTCTGTCAATAAACGGAAATGTGTTCGCGAACTTTTGTGCTTCCCTGTATATGATTTACAGAATTTATACACACCACGTAATAGACAAAAAGTGAGTTAAATTTAAAATCGCGTTCAGTAACTTAAAACGCACTTCCAGGAATTATTGTTAACAGACAGTAGATAATTCTTTTGCGTGTCCCTGTAAATGAACGATGACTGCTATACACACAAAATTCTGTAGTAAGCCTCTTGTAATGCACCTTAGTGATATATATAAATTTCAATGCGTTTAAAATAGTGAAACATTATTTAAATAAACCGCAGACAATTTTTCTCCATAGACGTAATGTAACGGTAATCTTTTGACTGTCCCTTTAAAGTAACTATAAGTGCTATGCACACCCTATTCCTTATTAAGCTTCTTGTAATTCACCTTAGTGATATATATCAATTACAATGTGTTTGAAATTGCGTAACATCATTAAAATAAACCGCAAATGATTTTTCCCCATAGATCGTAATGTAACGGAATTCTTTTGAGTGCCCCTGTAAAAAAACTGTAAGTGCTACGCACTTCCGTTGAAATAGGGACCATGCTATAGATAACGACAATAACATATAAAAATTGCAGAGCAATCCGAGCCTATTTACGGGAGTTAGAGCACGGCCAGACGACCAGACGGCCAGATGGCAGACGGCAGACGGCAGACGGCCATACGGCAGACAAACCGAAGTCATAAACACTTTTCAACTAGGTTGGAAAATGTTAAAAAGGGAACTCTAGACGGCTGCAACTCCCGTCTCAAACTATGTATCTCTCTTTTCTAATTTTTGACGTGCTCATGTAGTCGAAGGAATCAACCATCCTCTCACATGGTTTCGCAACGTCTTTAAACGCATTAGAGAGGTAGTCACCTAGAGCTTGAATAGAAGATGTTACTTCATCAGCAGAGTTCGTGGGTTGGATTGTCCTCTACTTCTAAAGGTCCAAGCAGATTTAGGTCTAAGTGAGCGCTGTCTCTTATGTGGTCAAGCGCCCTCTTTCATCTTTTTTGACTTTCTTAGAATGTTTAAGTTTCAGAGGTAAGTTCTAAAGGTCAAAACTGAAGCCGTTGACAAGTGGGGACAGCCGTTGACACCACCCGTTTCGTTTGTTGAATCTCCCCCTTTTTTTGTCCCTGACCACAAAATGATTCGACAAGATTGAGAAGTTGTATGAATTATGGATATTATAGATTGACTTACCCAGGATGGCTCTGAGTGCACCTTAAGACATGTTCGAAATTCTCCCAATTGACAGAGGAGGCATGGGGGCATTCAAGCGGTTTTTTCCCACGTCAAATCTAAGCACAACAAGGAAATGATTAGAAAAGAGGTCATTCATCGTTTGAATGGCGTGCGGGAAGGTGAAATTGCGGGTGATTGCAATTTCAATGATGTGAGAATATGGGGGATTGGGTAATGGCTCAGGGGGGGGGAGACGCTAAAATTTGAGCACGATTTTTATCTGTCCATCTACTCAATTTGAAACCGGATTATTTTTTCGATGAGCACCCAAAGAGAAGTAATGGGCATTATCTCAGTGGTAAAATTTGGAAAATAGTAGTTTAAATTTGAAAATTCTTGCTCTAGCAGTCGTTAATCCTCAGTAAAAGAGTTGTAAATAGTTGGAATCATATGCTGGAGGAGGAAGGGAAAGTTTTGCCAAATTGATATTTCTAGTGCAAATGTGGTAAGTAACTAGTACAAATATTTGGAATAAGGGGTGGACAAAAATATGACCTCAGACATAACTGTATTAATAAGAGTAGCACTTTGTCGAATGCGCAAAGGGTTAATATTTTTTGCAATATCCCACCTGCATTCATAACAAAGATTTGCATGAGTTTTAGCATGTAATATAAATAGTTAATTAGCAAATCTAACTAAGTTTAATATGATATAGTATTAATTTGAGTCTTATATACATTTTTCCTTATAAAATATGAAAAAAATGATGCGATATATTGTAAAATATTTTTTTTCTTCAAGCAATAAATTGTATAGTAAGAATGACAAAAAACGATTTATTTGTCTAATATTGATGTGTACTTTTATACATATGGCAGATTTTAATGTCTACGTATTAAAATATTTTGAAAACTTTTCATATATATATAATTTTCAGGGGAATAAAATTTATTGTTATGGAATCCTATATTTTTGAAATGATAAAAGAAAAAATCTTTCCTACTAAAAATATTTTTTTCCTTTAAAAATACGAATTCAAGATTAGATTTTATAGAAAATTCTTGGAAGCTAATAATTAGTTAAAAGAAATTTTGAAATAAAAAATGAATATAATATTTTTTTTATTTCTTACTTTTTTAGTTACACTTAATAGTGACAATGTTATGCAATATTTGCAAATATTCTTAGAAAAATTTATAGAATTTTGAAATATTTTCATTTTTGTATGTTTTACAGAGAGAATATATGAAATGTAAGGTATATGTTTATTTTAGAATATTTTTTAGATAACGGAATTCTAGTATATCATCAAAAATAGTGAATTATTATTTGAGATAATAAACAAATTTTAAATGCGTCAACATTTTAAAATTGTCAAATCACACTCCACAAAATTGAGAAAAGGGTTAAGGGCAACAATATAATCCTTTCTATATAAAAAAGAAAAGGTTTTGTCTAAAAATAAAAAAATAATAAGATACAGGATGATTTCTTAAATCCTTTTAACTTTAAATATCCGGTGAAACCAGTTAGCTAGAGCTGTGAAAATGTTGTTTAAGTAAAATAATATGGTTATGCCTCAACTCTGAGAGAATACTAGGAATAAATTCTGGAGTTTGTGATCGTTTCTCGAAAACTACAGGATATAAATCCAAAAGTTCAACGATAAAATTAAAAACGACCATCAAATTAGAAAGAATTACATTTTGTGTAGTGTATAAAATAAACAGTTGCCTGCACTGGACAAAATAAAAGCTCATAAAGATGCGAGACATATTGTTTATGAAAAACACAAATTTTTTCTGAAAGCGAAATACATATTTTTTAACGAATATAAATATAATTCTATGACATCAAAATGCAACCGTGTGGAAATATATATAGAAAAATGTGATGTGATAAAGATATATCACAGTTTTATCTTTTTTAATTATTTTTATTTCAGCTCAACGTATTTCTGTATTTTTACAACCTTTCCAGTTTAATTTGCCGTTCTTTAAAAGCAATTTTTTCGGCATTTCCGCGCCACGCAAGTGGTTTTCACGGCGTTACTTCATTCCTCCTTCGTGCTATGTTCGCTTCAATTGGCGCTGATATTGAGCTGTGACGTCATCGTCAGTCAGCGGCTCTCACCCCGCTCCTGCGTTGTACGCATGCATCGCTCTTGTTCGATGTGTTTTCCGGACTTTGGAAGTATTTCATATTTTGGCCGCGTAGCGCTGCAGGCGATGGGGCGTGTCTTTCAAATACAAATTAGAATGGTTCTTTTAATTATTAAATGTTAATTTGTTTCTGATTTGTTATTTTAATTTTCACGTAATTCCTAATCATCAAACTAGTTTAAATTAATCTTGCTTTCACATTTGTGCACCCCTGTTATGGGTATTTATACTAATGTTGCGCATTTTTCCAACAGAATTTTAATAAAAATGATGCTGTAAATTTATGATAAACGTCGTATGGTCTGGAGGCCCGCTGGCCTGTGCCAGCGCTCGTATCCTAGAATCGCCGTAGCGCTGATTCTTTGGAGATCAATTTCGCGTTTTTCAGTTTTTAATTATTCTATAAAAATGCTGTTGTAAATTTTAAGTTTAGTATTTTAAAAGTTTAAATCAACTGGTAATTTAATTAATTCGGCCAGAAGGAATATTTTAAAGATTCTTCGAATTTTACGAAATTTGAGCCAGTACTTTTTAAAGACTTGATGTGCAGCTTTCATCTCATCCTTCCTCCTTCAAGAAAATGTAATAAACATTATTGGATCCTAACCTATACGAGTTCTTATTTCAAGTAGTATGAGTCTCTTATTTTTCAACAAAGATCAAGTAAGACCGTTTAATTTATTTCATTTTATTATTTTGATTCTCTTCTCAAAGAATATAGACCTAAAGAACGTCATGCAATTTTTTGCATTGGGTTATTGCTCACACATTAATATTCCCATCAATTGCTCCCCCTTTTTTTTATGTCACATTTGGCGCCGTTTATTCTTTTATGAAGAGAAAAGTTGAAAATTTTTTTTTGTTCTTAAAAAATATTCTCAAATTTTGAAACTTATAAAATAGAATACTATTTGAAGATTTGATGCTCTATTAATTAATTCATATTAAAAATGGAATATTATTTGAAGAATTGCTGATTTTTATTAAATTTTTAGAAGTTTAAAAAATATTCTTGTGCTGCTGAAATTAAAGAAATTTTCTCCACAGAAGATCGATGTTTGCAATACATCGTTAATTTCAGAACTTTTGTTCTCAACTGGCTTGCATATATTTAATAATTTATTTATAATTGAAAAATTATATTTTAACAGAAATTAATTTTTATTCTGGTATTTTTCCATGAGATTTCTTGAATATTCTAAGTTTTTGAGAACAAAATTTAAAGAGGCTATGGTTGTTCTTATTCTTATTTTGGGTTATTTTTATTAATTTATTGGCACTTTTAAATGAAATTGATATATTTTATGAATATTTAAAAAAAAAAAAATTATTGAAGCAAATTTTATTGGAATTAAATTATTGAAGTTTATGTTCTCATCATATTACTAATTTTGCTGCACTTATTCTGAGTATGAAATGCCTTCATAGAAGCTCAAGTTTTCATGTGATTTTGTAGTAGTTTATCATACATAAATTTTTTTGAGTTCTTGGTTGCTTCTACAAAAATTAAATTACTTATTGCAATAACACTACAAGTTCATTGACTCTCGCCATTTTTCTACAAATATTTAGTATGATTATGATGTGCAAGCAGTCTGTGTTCTTTCTAGAAATTAAAATTCAAGAAATGTATTTATATTTTGAAAATATTACACAATAATTTGCATTTTCTGTTCTACATTTTGAGAACTCTGTTTTTTTTTAATTTCAAAGAATTGTTGCTTCATCCTAATGTCAATTTTATATTACACAGCATCTGCATCTTTTTATTGAAATTCTCATACCATAATCACAAAAAGGAGACTGGTATTATTATTTTTTTTCTTTTTTGAGAAGTTATAGCCATTACTAACTGCTGCATATTCTTGTTCCTGAAATAGTTCATGTCTACTCGTGCTACATTTTTAATATTCTAAATCTGAATATATACTGACAACTTCAATAAACTGATTATTTTTATCATCTGACTTTGCTTACCTGGTGGAGGAATCTTCAGAGTGTGTTGTATCCATTGTTGGCTGATTTTCTCTGCTGTTTGCAAATATGATGGTTCCTGATAGTACAAAAATTACTTACCTGCACTCTTTTGCGAGTTGAAGTGACTGTTGATGGTCGCCATTCATATAAGGCAAATATATCCGTATGATTGCTCCTCGTCAGTCCTCTTCATCTTGTAGAACTTGTTTCTCCCTCATCAATGTTACTCATTTTTATGGATCTAAAGTATTACAAGTTTATACCTGTGCCTATTTGCAATAGTTTTCTATCTTTTTCTACCCTCTGTTGCAAAACCCGATTATGGAAGTGTACTGTCATTTATTTTAAAGTTCAGTTTTACAGCATTTACAGAAATTGCTGCTTCCTCAAATGGAACTTCTCAAATTTGGAAAAATTATTATTATTATTATGATTATTATTCGAAATTTTTTTAGTATGCTTAAATTATAGTGCCTTTTCTTGTTATTCTAGTATTATTTCATAACCCAACGTTTTCTAAATCATTTTTTACCATATGCCTCACTTAAAGAAAATTATTTTATAAATGAAGAAAATTTTTTTGTTGCATTAAAATATATTGTAAAGTTACATGCAAAGCAACACATATTCTTAGAACTTTCCAGCGCATTATAAAGAAATATTCTACCACTTGTGAAATGATTTTGGTGAATATTATTTTCTTCTAAGAATCTAAAATGCTTTTATAGTCTTTGTGACTTTCTCAAATGTCACCAATCCCAATTTCGTCTCCTAAAGTGTGCAAGTAGTGTTGTATTGCCTCAAATCTGCAATTTCTGCCTGCTTGAATACACCTATACAAAAATGTATATGGGCAACTTAGACTTGCTCTTTGTGTTTTTTATTCTAAGTGCCACTTTGTCAATTATTCCTCAACATCATGGACCACAGTTCATGATTTATGTCTGCTAATTACGTGATGTGTCTTCAAATGCTCATCATTGTTTAGTGCTAAAATCTCCTGATAAAGTCTTCAATTTTATTTTAGTGGTGTGTGTTTCAGGCAAAAAGGCCAATTTTCTGCTACACTGCCATTGTGTCAATCAACCAACCAGTGTGCCACTTAACTTGCAAACTTTTCAGCAAGTAGTTACTTTTTTCTTAATGTGATTATCTTTTTAAAATCAGACTGATTTTAGAACTCCTTTAAAAGGTATTACATCTGATTATTTGTTATGTAAAAGCAGAACGTTTATATCCTTCATCTGTAAACAAACAATTTTTTTTTCTTTTTTTCCTTCAAGCATTTTATTAGCAATATTCATCTGTTTCTTTACAATAGTTTTAGCAAGAATGTTGTATATTTTTGTCTGGTTTACATACTTGCTAATGGTTTAACGGATCGCTATTAGCATTTTTGTAAGTTTTGATGAATTTATATTATGTTTTATGCTTATTTGATTTACAGATTCGTCATCGGTTCTGGAGATCGCCTTTGACAGTCTTGTAAGTTTTGGTGTTTGTTCAGTTTGCAGATCTACTGATGGTTTATAAGGGGGCTATTAGTGTTTTGTGAATTGTAATGAATACATATTAATAGTTTATATTTATTTGATTTACTGGTTTGATAATGGTCTCAAGGTAGTGAGAGGCTATTACCACTTTGGTAAGTTTTTTAAATACCACCCAAATAATTCATTTATTGTCAATAGCTGATTTTTCTATAGGATATATTATCCTTTTCATTAATGTTATATAAATTTATGATTATAACATGCTTTACATAACGGTGCACTGTGTTTGTTTTTAAATTCTCATAAAATGTGTCATTTGTTTTTAACTTGTCTTTCTTTATGAAAGTTAATGGTTAAATTATTTTTTTTTGAGGATCCTCATCATCTTATCTCACCTTTTCTCATTTTTGCAAAAAAAAAAAAAAAAAAAACCATGGTATATTAAGAGAACATTTATTGAGTATTAAAAGAAAAATGAATTGAATATATTTGAAGGAATTTTGTTGAATATTTCAGAAAGAATTTTATTGAGATTTTCATGAAAAATATTTTTACTGAATATTTACAGAAAAATTTTATTGAGTATATTAAGTATGAAGTATTACTAAAGAAATGTGTCATTTGTTGTTGGTTAAAACTTATGCATTATTTTGTTATATTTTGAAAAGTTTTTACTAAATCCAACTATTTTGATGAATTTATTATTAGTTATGACAAATGAATTTGAATTTTGTTGCAACATAATTTTATGCAATTTTCATATAAATTTTGGGCAATAATTGTTATGCACTTATATATACTTAGTTAGAATTGATATCAGTATTATGTGCATTATGTTAAATACTTAATTTTATATGATTTGAATTATTACTAATGCAAGGCCTTTTTGAATGAATTTAAATCCTTACAATGGATTGTTTTTGTGCACATTTATGCTATTTAGAGTTAATTTATATGCTCTATATTTTTAAAAGTCCTAGGCATCAGTCAGAATTTAAAATATTCTTGACTTTTTGTTGCTTTAAAATTGCAACTTATTATAATTTAAATATTTATGTCTAGACAAGTCGGAAGAAGAAAGATATTACCGACTCTTTTTATGTTGCTTTACTGTTGCAACTATTTTGATATGATCTCATTGCTAATTTAAATTGAATATTTGCCTTTTTTTTAATATACATGATGATATTTGTTTAGAGATCAATATTATTGGAAGGTATGCCTTTCTTTGCTAAAAAAAAAAAAAAATGCAATGGGGCTTTTGTATACTATGTTATATTGTATACATTTTGTATAATTTGTGATGAGATTTTTGAATGTACTACAATGATGTATATTCTTTCTCTTTTTCTTTTTGGTCGCTGCACATCACATCAAATTTCATTAATTAATAATTAATTTACTTTTCATGGCTCTAAATTTATGTAATTTTGTCATTTTTACTTTGGCATTTAAAAATTTTGTCTTCCCTTTGTCAAAAAAGGCTTTTACTGTTCTTAACCCTTTTTCTCCTTCTGGTCAGTCAAAATTTTTGTCGGTGAATGGGGGTATTGTGATAAAGATATATCACAGTTTTATCTTTTTTAATTATTTTTATTTCAGCTCAACGTATTTCTGTATTTTTACAACCTTTCCAGTTTAATTTGCCGTTCTTTAAAAGCAATTTTTTCGGCATTTCCGCGCCACGCAAGTGGTTTTCACGGCGTTACTTCATTCCTCCTTCGTGCTATGTTCGCTTCAATTGGCGCTGATATTGAGCTGTGACGTCATCGTCAGTCAGCGGCTCTCACCCCGCTCCTGCGTTGTACGCATGCGTCGCTCTTGTTCGATGTGTTTTCCGGACTTTGGAAGTATTTCATATTTTGGCCGCGTAGCGCTGCAGGCGATGGGGCGTGTCTTTCAAATACAAATTAGAATGGTTCTTTTAATTATTAAATGTTAATTTGTTTCTGATTTGTTATTTTAATTTTCACGTAATTCCTAATCATCAAATTAGTTTAAATTAATCTTGCTCTCACATTTGTGCACCCCTGTTATGGGTATTTATACTAATGTTGCGCATTTTTCCAACAGAATTTTAATAAAAATGATGCTGTAAATTTATGATAAACGTCGTATGGTCTGGAGGCCCGCTGGCCTGTGCCAGCGCTCGTATCCTAAAATCGCCGTAGCGCTGATTCTTTGGAGATCAATTTCGCGTTTTTCAGTTTTTAATTATTTTATAAAAATGCTGTTGTAAATTTTAAGTTTAGTATTTTAAAAGTTTAAATCAACTGGTAATTTAATTAATTCGGCCAGAAGGAATATTTTAAAGATTCTTCGAATTTTACGAAATTTGAGCCAGTACTTTTTAAAGACTTGATGTGCAGCTTTCATCTCATCCTTCCTCCTTCAAGAAAATGTAATAAACATTATTGGATCCTAACCTATACGAGTTCTTATTTCAAGTAGTATGAGTCTCTTATTTTTCAACAAAGATCAAGTAAGACCGTTTAATTTATTTCATTTTATTATTTTGATTCTCTTCTCAAAGAATATAGACCTAAAGAACGTCATGCAATTTTTTGCATTGGGTTATTGCTCACACATTAATATTCCCATCAATTGCTCCCCCTTTTTTTTATGTCACATTTGGCGCCGTTTATTCTTTTATGAAGAGAAAAGTTGAAAATTTTTTTTTGTTCTTAAAAAATATTCTCAAATTTTGAAACTTATAAAATAGAATACTATTTGAAGATTTGATGCTCTATTAATTAATTCATATTAAAAATGGAATATTATTTGAAGAATTGCTGATTTTTATTAAATTTTTAGAAGTTTAAAAAATATTCTTGTGCTGCTGAAATTAAAGAAATTTTCTCCACAGAAGATCGATGTTTGCAATACATCGTTAATTTCAGAACTTTTGTTCTCAACTGGCTTGCATATATTTAATAATTTATTTATAATTGAAAAATTATATTTTAACAGAAATTAATTTTTATTCTGGTATTTTTCCATGAGATTTCTTGAATATTCTAAGTTTTTGAGAACAAAATTTAAAGAGGCTATGGTTGTTCTTATTCTTATTTTGGGTTATTTTTATTAATTTATTGGCACTTTTAAATGAAATTGATATATTTTATGAATATTTAAAAAAAAAAAAATATTGAAGCAAATTTTATTGGAATTAAATTATTGAAGTTTATGTTCTCATCATATTACTAATTTTGCTGCACTTATTCTGAGTATGAAATGCCTTCATAGAAGCTCAAGTTTTCATGTGATTTTGTAGTAGTTTATCATACATAAATTTTTTTGAGTTCTTGGTTGCTTCTACAAAAATTAAATTACTTATTGCAATAACACTACAAGTTCATTGACTCTCGCCATTTTTCTACAAATATTTAGTATGATTATGATGTGCAAGCAGTCTGTGTTCTTTCTAGAAATTAAAATTCAAGAAATGTATTTATATTTTGAAAATATTACACAATAATTTGCATTTTCTGTTCTACATTTTGAGAACTCTGTTTTTTTTTAATTTCAAAGAATTGTTGCTTCATCCTAATGTCAATTTTATATTACACAGCATCTGCATCTTTTTATTGAAATTCTCATACCATAATCACAAAAAGGAGACTGGTATTATTATTTTTTTTCTTTTTTGAGAAGTTATAGCCATTACTAACTGCTGCATATTCTTGTTCCTGAAATAGTTCATGTCTACTCGTGCTACATTTTTAATATTCTAAATCTGAATATATACTGACAACTTCAATAAACTGATTATTTTTATCATCTGACTTTGCTTACCTGGTGGAGGAATCTTCAGAGTGTGTTGTATCCATTGTTGGCTGATTTTCTCTGCTGTTTGCAAATATGATGGTTCCTGATAGTACAAAAATTACTTACCTGCACTCTTTTGCGAGTTGAAGTGACTGTTGATGGTCGCCATTCATATAAGGCAAATATATCCGTATGATTGCTCCTCGTCAGTCCTCTTCATCTTGTAGAACTTGTTTCTCCCTCATCAATGTTACTCATTTTTATGGATCTAAAGTATTACAAGTTTATACCTGTGCCTATTTGCAATAGTTTTCTATCTTTTTCTACCCTCTGTTGCAAAACCCGATTATGGAAGTGTACTGTCATTTATTTTAAAGTTCAGTTTTACAGCATTTACAGAAATTGCTGCTTCCTCAAATGGAACTTCTCAAATTTGGAAAAATTATTATTATTATTATGATTATTATTCGAAATTTTTTTAGTATGCTTAAATTATAGTGCCTTTTCTTGTTATTCTAGTATTATTTCATAACCCAACGTTTTCTAAATCATTTTTTACCATATGCCTCACTTAAAGAAAATTATTTTATAAATGAAGAAAATTTTTTTGTTGCATTAAAATATATTGTAAAGTTACATGCAAAGCAACACATATTCTTAGAACTTTCCAGCGCATTATAAAGAAATATTCTACCACTTGTGAAATGATTTTGGTGAATATTATTTTCTTCTAAGAATCTAAAATGCTTTTATAGTCTTTGTGACTTTCTCAAATGTCACCAATCCCAATTTCGTCTCCTAAAGTGTGCAAGTAGTGTTGTATTGCCTCAAATCTGCAATTTCTGCCTGCTTGAATACACCTATACAAAAATGTATATGGGCAACTTAGACTTGCTCTTTGTGTTTTTTATTCTAAGTGCCACTTTGTCAATTATTCCTCAACATCATGGACCACAGTTCATGATTTATGTCTGCTAATTACGTGATGTGTCTTCAAATGCTCATCATTGTTTAGTGCTAAAATCTCCTGATAAAGTCTTCAATTTTATTTTAGTGGTGTGTGTTTCAGGCAAAAAGGCCAATTTTCTGCTACACTGCCATTGTGTCAATCAACCAACCAGTGTGCCACTTAACTTGCAAACTTTTCAGCAAGTAGTTACTTTTTTCTTAATGTGATTATCTTTTTAAAATCAGACTGATTTTAGAACTCCTTTAAAAGGTATTACATCTGATTATTTGTTATGTAAAAGCAGAACGTTTATATCCTTCATCTGTAAACAAACAATTTTTTTTTCTTTTTTTCCTTCAAGCATTTTATTAGCAATATTCATCTGTTTCTTTACAATAGTTTTAGCAAGAATGTTGTATATTTTTGTCTGGTTTACATACTTGCTAATGGTTTAACGGATCGCTATTAGCATTTTTGTAAGTTTTGATGAATTTATATTATGTTTTATGCTTATTTGATTTACAGATTCGTCATCGGTTCTGGAGATCGCCTTTGACAGTCTTGTAAGTTTTGGTGTTTGTTCAGTTTGCAGATCTACTGATGGTTTATAAGGGGGCTATTAGTGTTTTGTGAATTGTAATGAATACATATTAATAGTTTATATTTATTTGATTTACTGGTTTGATAATGGTCTCAAGGTAGTGAGAGGCTATTACCACTTTGGTAAGTTTTTTAAATACCACCCAAATAATTCATTTATTGTCAATAGCTGATTTTTCTATAGGATATATTATCCTTTTCATTAATGTTATATAAATTTATGATTATAACATGCTTTACATAACGGTGCACTGTGTTTGTTTTTAAATTCTCATAAAATGTGTCATTTGTTTTTAACTTGTCTTTCTTTATGAAAGTTAATGGTTAAATTATTTTTTTTTGAGGATCCTCATCATCTTATCTCACCTTTTCTCATTTTTGCAAAAAAAAAAAAAAAAAAAACCATGGTATATTAAGAGAACATTTATTGAGTATTAAAAGAAAAATGAATTGAATATATTTGAAGGAATTTTGTTGAATATTTCAGAAAGAATTTTATTGAGATTTTCATGAAAAATATTTTTACTGAATATTTACAGAAAAATTTTATTGAGTATATTAAGTATGAAGTATTACTAAAGAAATGTGTCATTTGTTGTTGGTTAAAACTTATGCATTATTTTGTTATATTTTGAAAAGTTTTTACTAAATCCAACTATTTTGATGAATTTATTATTAGTTATGACAAATGAATTTGAATTTTGTTGCAACATAATTTTATGCAATTTTCATATAAATTTTGGGCAATAATTGTTATGCACTTATATATACTTAGTTAGAATTGATATCAGTATTATGTGCATTATGTTAAATACTTAATTTTATATGATTTGAATTATTACTAATGCAAGGCCTTTTTGAATGAATTTAAATCCTTACAATGGATTGTTTTTGTGCACATTTATGCTATTTAGAGTTAATTTATATGCTCTATATTTTTAAAAGTCCTAGGCATCAGTCAGAATTTAAAATATTCTTGACTTTTTGTTGCTTTAAAATTGCAACTTATTATAATTTAAATATTTATGTCTAGACAAGTCGGAAGAAGAAAGATATTACCGACTCTTTTTATGTTGCTTTACTGTTGCAACTATTTTGATATGATCTCATTGCTAATTTAAATTGAATATTTGCCTTTTTTTTAATATACATGATGATATTTGTTTAGAGATCAATATTATTGGAAGGTATGCCTTTCTTTGCTAAAAAAAAAAAAAAATGCAATGGGGCTTTTGTATACTATGTTATATTGTATACATTTTGTATAATTTGTGATGAGATTTTTGAATGTACTACAATGATGTATATTCTTTCTCTTTTTCTTTTTGGTCGCTGCACATCACATCAAATTTCATTAATTAATAATTAATTTACTTTTCATGGCTCTAAATTTATGTAATTTTGTCATTTTTACTTTGGCATTTAAAAATTTTGTCTTCCCTTTGTCAAAAAAGGCTTTTACTGTTCTTAACCCTTTTTCTCCTTCTGGTCAGTCAAAATTTTTGTCGGTGAATGGGGGTATTGTGATAAAGATATATCACAGTTTTATCTTTTTTAATTATTTTTATTTCAGCTCAACGTATTTCTGTATTTTTACAACCTTTCCAGTTTAATTTGCCGTTCTTTAAAAGCAATTTTTTCGGCATTTCCGCGCCACGCAAGTGGTTTTCACGGCGTTACTTCATTCCTCCTTCGTGCTATGTTCGCTTCAATTGGCGCTGATATTGAGCTGTGACGTCATCGTCAGTCAGCGGCTCTCACCCCGCTCCTGCGTTGTACGCATGCGTCGCTCTTGTTCGATGTGTTTTCCGGACTTTGGAAGTATTTCATATTTTGGCCGCGTAGCGCTGCAGGCGATGGGGCGTGTCTTTCAAATACAAATTAGAATGGTTCTTTTAATTATTAAATGTTAATTTGTTTCTGATTTGTTATTTTAATTTTCACGTAATTCCTAATCATCAAATTAGTTTAAATTAATCTTGCTCTCACATTTGTGCACCCCTGTTATGGGTATTTATACTAATGTTGCGCATTTTTCCAACAGAATTTTAATAAAAATGATGCTGTAAATTTATGATAAACGTCGTATGGTCTGGAGGCCCGCTGGCCTGTGCCAGCGCTCGTATCCTAAAATCGCCGTAGCGCTGATTCTTTGGAGATCAATTTCGCGTTTTTCAGTTTTTAATTATTTTATAAAAATGCTGTTGTAAATTTTAAGTTTAGTATTTTAAAAGTTTAAATCAACTGGTAATTTAATTAATTCGGCCAGAAGGAATATTTTAAAGATTCTTCGAATTTTACGAAATTTGAGCCAGTACTTTTTAAAGACTTGATGTGCAGCTTTCATCTCATCCTTCCTCCTTCAAGAAAATGTAATAAACATTATTGGATCCTAACCTATACGAGTTCTTATTTCAAGTAGTATGAGTCTCTTATTTTTCAACAAAGATCAAGTAAGACCGTTTAATTTATTTCATTTTATTATTTTGATTCTCTTCTCAAAGAATATAGACCTAAAGAACGTCATGCAATTTTTTGCATTGGGTTATTGCTCACACATTAATATTCCCATCAATTGCTCCCCCTTTTTTTTTTATGTCACATGTGACGCAGTACAAAAAATAAAAAAGGAGCTGCTTGTTATGCTTAATTTTAAAATAAAAATTATTTTTTAGAGTTCTCGTATTTTTATGTAAATACGCATTTTTTTTAAATTGTAAATTTATCGTCAGCGATTATTTGTTTCTCTCATACAAAGTATTTCAGGTTGGTTTCGTCTGTACAAGCGACTGTTTATCGTATCTGCGTAAATGTTTTCTCTTTACTTATTAAACTGTTGATGCTCTGGGACTTTATCGTTGAATTATTAATCGTATCTTCTATAGTTTACGAGATACCAACGCTATTTACAGAATTTATCACTGGGGGTGCTGCCAAGTACATTTTCATGCAGATCAGAGTCGTTTTCAATATAACTAGACACCCCAATAATGACGGTAACTGTCTCGGTCCACCTGTTAGGTTTTATCCATTCATAACGTGACGCAAATTTCGTGTATGTTATACCACTCTCTTACCCTATTTCACCACCCCATCCATTACCCTTATAAAACCATCAAGTAAGTGCATACTTTTACTTTAAGCAGTTCCAATTCAGAGGAACAAATATATATATATATTACTCTCTGTGTAAAAGTACACACTGTTGTGAATTTTAATTTCTAGCTTACAAAACTGTCTGACTAGCTGTTTTCATATTTTAACACCCGATTATTATCCTTGTATTTGTAAGATACAGTGCTTTTTTTTTGGACTGCAAAGGCGGTTTTGGTTTTCGGGCCAATCGGGTATACATTTTTTTGGTTTTTGTGATTAAAAGAAAAATAACATATATATCTGGTTACTTATTACTTTTACTAAAAATACCAACGTTTAACACACAATATCATCGTGCAATGGACAGACGCACGTTTCGTGAGTAACTTGGACTCACTTCCTCAGTGTAAATAAAATTAAACCCTATTGTATCTCCCCAAAGACATGAAATTGAATCTAAAACCCAAATGAAAAACAGCAACACACCGAAAAAATCATCACGCATGAGCCACCAATCAGACTAAGCCGGAAGTGATTCACTATGACACAGCAACTCAACCCAAAAAGGTGAGATGTAAGGTACACTTGAAAAATCATTGACCAGGGAGTTACGAAATTTATGAAAAAAAATTATATCACGATTGAAACTGTAGAATCCATGTTTACATTGTTGTCTCTGTTTTCGCTGAAATTTAGTTTCCTAGCGGGGCAACAGATTTAAAACATGTGTAAAATTTCTCTTAACACACAAATTTTAACACACAAACAATTAAACATCGCTACGTAATCAACCAATGTAATTTTTGATAGTGACGTACGTTTAAAAAATGAAAAATGTTGTGTAAAAATGTAAAAACAGCAATGATCAATTATTTGTTGCGGCAGAAGAGGCAAAAGAGAAATAACCGCTTTTTCGCCGCCACGAACCTTAGCGTTATATATATATATATATATATATATACAGGGTGATTCATAAAAGATGGGCAGAACTTTAAGGGGTTATAGTACACTTAAAGACAAATAATATTAAATAGGAGACTAAGGGTCCCAGACGTATTCCCAAGGAGATAGGGGGCATTAAAGTTTAGGGTCCGAAATTTCAAATGATTATAAAACATGGAAAAATTGGTCGATTCGTTTGCGGTTTTTGCAAAAAATTTTCTTTATGCCAGTATTTTCTTGAAATAAAATTTTAAAGTTCAATTTCAAAAAATGCCGATAGGGGGCGCTTTAGACTTTGGAGTAACAAACAACTATTTTTTAACGTTATTTTTTGTATTTCTTTAAATGATTTCGAAAGCTTAGACATAAACTTAAATTTTGATCTAAAAATCTGAGTCCTAACGAGTAGTTAAGTAGCGTAAACTGAAATTTGAAATTTGAAACCCTTCTCCCCCCAGAACAAAAATCAGTTATTCCCGATCTTTGTGTCGTAGATTAGGCTCTAACTACTGCCGCGTTTTGCTAAAATTATTCTTTATGTCAGTATTTTCTTGAAAATAAATTTTAAAGAAAATTTTCAAAAAATTCCGATAGAGGGCGCTTTAGACTTTGGAGTAACGAACAACTATTTTATACCGTTATTTTTTGTGTCTCATTAAATGCTTTCTAAAGCTTAGACTTAAATTTTCAGCCCAAAATCTGAGTCGTTAGACGTGGTTAAGTTTCTGGGGAGAGGGGTTTGAAATTTCTACTCCTGAGCACAGTTCAGTTTACCATGTCCACACATTGTGTGCTGTGATACGAGGTAAAAAGACACAAATTAGGATTATGTTACCAAAGCATATTTATTAACATGTAATCACAATAAATGTTCAAAATTGTGACCACCAGAGGTTATGCACGCAGAACAACGGCGACGAATGGAACGGCGAACATTCGCGAAAACATCAGGCTTTTCGAGCACTTCCCCTACAGCGGCGGAAAGTCTGGCGACCAGTTCCTCGGGGGATTCAATGGGTGTCTCATACATAAGAGCCTTCAATCGTCCCCAAAAAAAGAAATCGAGGGGTGAAAGATCTGGCGAGCGAGCAGGCCAAGCAACAGGACCACCTCGACCAATCCATCTGTTCGGAAATGTGATGTCCAGATAGTTGCGGACGTCTCGTACGTAATGGGCTGGCGCTCCATCGTGCTGGAACCACATGACCCGCCGGATGCGTGGAGGAACAACGTTTAACAGGTCTGGCAGCACATGTTGCAGAAATGTGAGGTATGTTTTACCGTTGAGGCGTTCAGGAAGAAGGTACGGTCCGATTAGGTGGTCTCCGAGGATTCCTGCCCAAACATTGATGGAAAAGCGTCTCTGATGAGCATGTGGATACGTAGCATGTGGATTGACATCCGCCCATACATGTGCATTGTGTGTGTTAAATGTACCTTCACGTGTGAAGGTACATTCATCGGTGAAAAGCACAGTTCGTCCAAAATGTGGATTTAGCGCGTTCTGCTGCAGAAACCAGCGGGCGAATTCAATACGATTTGGATAATCCCCTGGAGACAGTTTCTGGACTCGTTGCACATGAAACGGGAGCAAATGTTCATCCTTCAGTACCCTCCAAGTCGTGGACTGTGAGGTATCCACCTGGCTAGCCACTGTTCGTGTACTTGTACTTGGCTGCGCCGCTACTACATCCAGAATGGCTTCTGCAACAACTACTGATTCGTCCTTTTTTGCACGACCTGCATTCGACCGGGAAGCGAGAAATGATCCCGTCTGACACAACTGTCTGTGCAAGCGCTCGAAAGTTTTGCGGTTAGGCAATCGCCTGTTAGGAAATCGCTCTCCGTACATTCGTTGTGCCTCTGCACCATTTCCATCTGCCGCTCCGTAAATTAAATGCATCTCAGCCTTTTCCTTATTCGTGAAGGGCACCATCTTCCGATTCATTACTACAGCGACTTACACTTGACTCACCGTTCAGTGGTTTTTATGCCTGAATCGTGTCGAAATTTTGCATACGTGTTCTTCTTCTTCCCCATTTGACATTTGCATACTTTCTGTTTCCTTCTTCACCCGGTGACTAGCGTCAGGAATGGAGCTTTAACGTTTGCATGAGCGACGTTTCCAACTGTGCCAGTGCCTTTATGAGTGAATTCCGACTATGCAGTCCTTGACGAAAGTTGTATTTTTGCCTCGTATCACAGCACAGAATCGTTGGGCATGGTTAAGTAGTGCAAACTGAACTATGTTCAGAAGTTGAAATTTGAACCCCCTCCCCTCGCTACTGAACCACGCTCAGCGATTCAGATTTTGAGCTGAAAATTTAAGTTTAAGTCTAAGCTTTAGAAAGCATTTAATGAGACACAAAAAATAACGGTATAAAATAGTTGTTCGTTACTCCAAAGTCTAAAGCGCCCCCTATCGGCATTTTTTGAAATTGAACTTTAAAATTTTATTTCAAGAAAATACTGGCATAAAGAAAATTTTTTGCAAAAACCGCAAACGAATCGACCAATTTTTCCATGTTTTATAATCATTTGAAATTTCGGACCCTAAACTTTAATGCCCCCTATCTCCTTGGGAATACGTCTGGGACCCTTAGTCTCCTATTTAATATTATTTGTCTTTAAGTGTACTATAACCCCTTAAAGTTCTGCCCATCTTTTATGAATCACCCTGTATATACAGAATCAATACTATTACTATGTATTAAACATAAGAAAGGAATTTAATTACAATTTTAATTTGCAATGTTTTTAATTACAGATTAAAAACGCTTATTTAGAATGAAACACATGTGTAACGTTTAGTGAAAAGAATGAATTCATTGTGGATTCTGGAACGATTTCCCATATGTGCTCTAATGATAAATATTTTACGTCTTTACAGCCATCTTCAGGAACTATTAAGTGTGCGTGGAAAACAACGAATTTTGAAATTAAAGGTGTTGAAAATATTATTGGAAACTTATCAAACGGAATGGAAATAACACTAAATAATGTTCTTTATATGCCAGATTTAAGTGGACAGTTGATTTCCGTTAGAAAAATCGAAAATGCAAATTATGCAGTTATTTTCAAGAATGAAAAGGTGTTCATAGAAAAAGGAAGAAATCGTTTTTGTTTTGGTGAACGTGATTCAAATGGACAATATGTTAATTATTTTGTCCCAAGTTATGAAACTGTTCTCACATCAAAAGAAAATGATTCTGAAATTTGGCATCACAGAATGGGTCATCCAATGCTACAAAGTGCTGAAGGAAATGAAATTTCCGATACCCCTTTCAGTTTGTGTTCGAGCAATACAGAGTGCAACACCAATGGGAAGTACTCCAATGACTGCTATTCACTCTGATGTATGTGGCCCTATTGTTCCGAAAACTGTTTCTGGTGAATGCTACTTTATGACTATCATAGATGATTTTTCGCGATTTACTGAAGTTCGATTATTGAAGCATAAAAGTGAAGCTTCAGAAGAATTGAAAGTTTTCTTAAAAACTAATCCTACAGTAAAGAAAGTCAGATGTGATAACGGAAAGCAATATTTAAGTAATGATTTAGTGAATTTCACTCGAGAACTTGGTATAGTGATTGATCCCGTTCCTCCATACACTCCAGCTTTGAATGGAGTTGCTGAAAGATGAAATAGATCGCTCCTGGATATAGAAAGGGTTTTAATTGCTGAATCAAATTTACCTAAGTCTTTGTGAGGTCAAGCTATTCTTAAAGCAACTTACTTGAAAAATCGAATGCCAAGCAGCTTCATTGAGAACTTATAGCCATATTTCTTAAAATTTGGAGAAGATCCCGATTTGAAGTACATACGTGTTTTTGGATGCAGTTCCTACATGTTAGTTCCTTCCGTTCATCGTAAGAAGCTTGATGATTGGTCTAAACATATGATCTTCATAGGTTATTCTTCAATGGGATATCGATTGTTAGATCCAGAGACAAAACGAATAACTATATCAAAAAATGTCAAATTTGATGAAGAGAAGAAGCATACCATAAACTCAAAACAACACATGGTAGAAAATTCAAAATTGACTGATTGTGAAATTAACCCAGATGCTCAAGAAAGAACTAGTGAAGAATCAGAGGATTCTGAAGAGAAAGAAGATAAAATGAGAAAATCCGAGATATCAAGAAAACAACCTATTCGGTATCCAGCTCCTGAGGTGTATGAAGCATTACTTTGCCAACAAGAAACTTTATCTTTTGATGAGATCAAATTTCTCCCTGTTGATGAACAACGTTTATGGAAGGAAGCTATGGATGCAGAGATAGAAAGCATGAAAATCAACGACGTCTGCGATCTCGAAAAATTACCACCTGACAAACGAACTATTTCTGCAAATGGGTGTATACCATCAAATGAGATGGACGTTATAAGTTTCGCCTTGTACCCCGTGGCATTATGCAAAATGAAGGACTAGACTATAGTGAAACTTTCGCCCCTGTAATAAGTATACCAGCTTTACGTTTAGTGCTTTTTGTGATTTTAAATGAAGACTTACATGCATTTGTTTTGGATGTAAAAACAGATTTACTGAATGGTAAGTTAAATGAACTTGTTTTTATGGATCAGCCGCAAGGCTATGATGACAAAAGTGGGCTAAAATGTAAATTCAAAAGAAGTTTATATGGCTTGAAACAGGACCTACGACAATGGTTTGAAAGGTTTCTTGAATTTGTTTCAAAATTAAAATTTAAATCTCTTGATAATGAACCTTGTATTTTTATTCGTTATAGTAATGGTCATAAAATAATTATTGCTCTGTATGTTGATGATATGCTTATAGCAGGTTCAGATTTAACTGAAACTAATGTAGTTATTTCTTTACTCTCTAAAGAGTTTCATATGTCAAAATCAGAATATGTTTCAGAATTCAAATGAAATTTAAATCTGATAGCTTAATAATGGATCAAGAGTATTATACAGGGTGATTTTTTTTAAGTTGTGAAAGTAAAACCATATAACGAAAGAACCACTGATCCAAATGACCGGAAATTTCACCAGTATGCTCCCAAAGCAATGGGAATTTTTTAGGCATGGTTAAAAAAAACTTAAAATCTCACCGACAGATGGCGCTGTATATGCAGTAAAGTCGGGAGAGGAGCTTGTGCAAGATACACGCACTGTGGATACTCTTCACTCTGTTGTGGAACATGCGGTTTCACGTTTCCAACTCGTAGCTGAAAACATTGGACAGCACACTGAAAATCGTATTCGTTAGTTGCGCAGTTCTGTACGAATGTTTTACTTCAAATTTTTATTTCGTTGTTTCTGCAGGTGTTTGCTGTTCCTTTTCCCAATTACTGCATTCTGTATGTTTTTGATATACAGAATGCAGTAAAACGAAATGTTGTAACAAGGAAATCTTTGTTGAGCTTATATCAAGTTTATATTCTTCATTTTAAAAAACCCGCCTACCGTCGCATAATACAGGCGCAGACTACAAGCGAATCAGTTCCAAACTTTTCAGTTCTTGCCTTTAACTAGATTTCTTTCTGTTGGCAGCTTAGCGCTAAAAATAGATTAAAAAAAAACGTTATTATTACCCTTTTTATGTATAAGAAACTAGAAATAATAATATATATAATAATAATAATAAACAAATACATTAATAATAAATAAAGAACAAGTTACATTAAAATTAATTAAATTTGATTCATATTTTTCTTCAATTTGTACATTCGATAGTTAGACCTAACTTAATGTTTGAAATAACTTTTGTATTTTGTTTTTCGGGATTTATGAAATTTCTTTACAGAATATAATACTTTCTTTTATTAATTTATCATTCGCCAGTTCGGAAAACCAAACAGCAACATTTTATTTCTCCTAAGTTGTTTATTTTAATGTTATAAAATATAATTAATAAAAAATGTAATTTTATATAAGAAAGTTTTTATTAAAGTAAATAACAAATACTTAATTATGGTAATTACGATTGTTAAACTAGTATATGGCGCCATCCTGGTCCATGGTATTACTTGATACTCATCTTCTTTTTATGCTGTCTGTCTTGTGACCTCTCCTAATAATCACATGTTTTAATGTGTTCCCGTTTCGGATTAAATAAAACTCCATGTATCGCCGTCATAACGGTTTCAGGAGTAATGGTATGTTGTTGTGTAAGTAATCATGAAAACCGGAAAATTCTGGATTTAAAGGAAAGTGGTATTGTGTCCAGTTTTTCATAAGATTATAGAGTTTCGATTTGTCCTGAATGGTATTGTTATATTGTGAAGTGAGGAATATTATAGGAATAATAAAGTTTTATTTTTTTTTTTTGTTATTCAGAATGAGATATTTTTAGTTTTGAAGTAGTTTAAGTGTTTGAGAAATGATTATAGTTTCAAATTGTCTTGTTTGGTATTGTTTTAACGTATTCGGATGAATAGTATAGAAAAAATAAAGTTTTGATTTATTTTGTTATTTCGAATGAGCAATTTTGGTTTTGAAGTAGTTTAAGTGTTTTAGAAATAATTAGGTAATTTGAGAATTGTGTGTCAGAGAAAGGATTAATTAAAGTTTATGAGAAATGACTCTATGTATGTGTAAAAGAAAGTGTAATTAAGATATTTGTTAAAGCTTTTTTGTTTATTGTATGTTGTATGTTGGAAAAAAAATATTTTATAAGCGTATAGTTGTATATTGTTATTAAATTAGTAAAATGGCTGATCTAGAAAAATTTAAGAGTAAAAGGAAAACAGTTACCGATACCATAAAATTGTTAAAGGGCTTCGAAGAATTGTGTAAGGAATTAAATACCGTCAGTATGGAAATGCTTAATGGGGGATTATTGTTAATTGTAGAAAAAGAAAATGCGTTAATCTAGTTAAATCTAGAATTTAAATTTTTACTTTTTGCAAAAAAGATCGAAAGAGACGTAACAACATCTATAATATTATTCAGAAAACTTTGTTTGTCGAAGCAGAGTAAAAACTTAAATCAGAAAGAATCCAAAAATACCTGAAACTAAACCTTGAGTAAATGAAATAACTATTAAATTACTAAAACTAAATATCGAACCATTTTTTGTGTTTCTGGTTCTTGGTTGGAATTTTATGATTAATTTGAATCTGTCATTGGTAAAAATGATGGTTTTATGAAAATAGATAATCTATATTATCTCAAATTTTTTTTAATGGTCAGGCCGTGCGTTTGTCTGCTGCGCTAGCGATTACGGAACAAAATTAGTACGCGAAATACATTATTCTTAAGAGTTGGTATTACAAACACTAATACAAACACATACAGAGCGTGTTCACACATTTTAGATGATTTCGGCGATGTGCTATTAATGTTTAAAATGTAAATTTTATTCTTTTAAATGATAATCTTGTAAATGGATTCTAATTCTGAGTTATCTTTCCGATATTATCTTTCGCTCGCATTTTAATATTTTTAAAGGATCTTTTTTGCATAGGATAGCTGAGGTCGATCTCTAACGTTGTTAGTTTTTACTTTTTCGATTTTGGTTACGTTTTTTTTATAAGCGGACATTTTCAATTTTGGAACCGGTTCGGAAAAAGAAAGTACCCTTATATAAAAATACTGGCACCAAAATCGAAAAAGTAAAAACTAACAACGTTAGAGATCGACCTCATCTATCCTATACAAAAAAGATCCTTTAAAAATTTTCGAGCGTTTTTTCGCGTGACTGATGTAGGCTCTTAATAACGAAAAGGATAACAAATCTGTCATCATGCAATGTAATTCTTCTGTATTAGAAATTAGAAATGAAATATTCCGCTGTTCATATGCTCAGTTATTGTTAGTCAGAAAATAAAACGGAATCTGCTAAAATAACGCGTCTTTTATTAGTTAAGCGTTCTTTTCGTCCTTGGCGTACTGCATGTTTTGCCAATTACTTAGAGTTAAGATCAATTCGAAAAGAATGATTATTAATTTATTATTTTGTTTCGATAAACCGGACGAAAAGTTATACAATGTTGTAAAATTAAAATTAACGAGTATAAATGTCAATCAGTTATTTATTGAGATTAAAATTTTAATTACTGATACAATCGCCACGGCACCAGTCGGATACAAGACGTAGAAGTACAACACGAAGGTTTGAAAAGTAAAGGTCTAAATCTAGCGGACGAAGGCAAAAATGCTGATCAATCTATAAAAAATTTAATTGGATGAGACATGTTTCGGATAATTTTCAGAAAACAAATGATACGCTCACTTCTATACCGACATTATTCTCGTAGGAACTGATATGAAACGCATCCGGGAACCTAATGTTATAAATGAAAAAATCCGAATTAGAGAAGGATGGACATTGATAGCACAGCTATCACAATTCTTCTGGAATAAATAATAAAATGTATATTTGAAGCAGTTACAAACATGTTGCAAACTGACGAAGAACTTAACAAATATCAAAAGTCCTTCCGGCCTGTAACGGGAGGAAAAGGTAGATTTCATAGTCAATGAATGTCTATTCATAGTTAAAAATTCAACTAGTTTTACTCAAAAACCCGAAGCTAAAATGATTGGAACAAGATTATAGAAAATTCAATTACGGTTTTCCTTAATACTGAATTTGAATGTGAATTTCAGCATGAGAGTTACAGCAACAAAAATCAGATTGTTTCAAAATGGCAGCCACCCTAGAATTTCAAACTGCCTGTGTGCCATTTTTTAAGAAAAGGTCAAAACAAAAAAAGTTCCGAAATCCTTGTATCACGATCTAACACTTAACGAAAACAACCTTTTGAATTTATAATTTTTATATATATTTTTGAATTAAAATAAAATTTAACTGGCTGCCATTTTGAAACAAGATGGCGCATGAAGCTGGCCAACCAACTCGGTCGTGTCCTTGGTATGTTCTGTATACATGATCAGTCACATTCATATCGGTTCATAAATACTAGAATTACACCATAACAAATATCAGATAGTTTCAAAACCTCAGCTACCCTAGAATTTAAAACTACCATATCTCAGCCATTTTTTAAGATAAAGCCAAAACAAAAAATGTTCCGCAATCCATGTATCACGTTCTAACACTTAACAACAACTTTTTTTCAATTTATAATTGTTTGTACATCTTTTTGAATTAAAAAAATGAAATGAATTAAATTTTTTAACTGGGTGCTATTTTGAAACAAGATAGCGGATGAAGCTGGGTAGCAAACTCGGTCGAGACCTTGATGTATATGGACATATATATATATATATATATATATTTAAATCAACATTTGAACGGAGTGTGGTTTGGGGGTCTGGGGGTCATGAATGGTGAAAATATACCAATTTTTTTTAATTACTTTCCTCCGAACGGCTGCAATAGGTAGCATTTTGTATTGAAAGCTACCTACAATGGATGTTACAGTTAAAGTGAAAGAGTATATCCTAACCCAATTAAAGTGGAAAATGGATAGCGTTATATAAGTTTATCCGATGAGTAATAAATGGTTTGTGTAGTAATGTTAAAGACTGTCAAAGTGAAATTACGAGACCAATTCACATATTAACATTTTAACAAGCTGAAACAACAGTTATCTAATTGTATTCTACATTTGGAAAATATTTATCATAATTATTTATAAAAAAATTATTATGAGTAAGGAACTATATTTTCACTGTAGGTTAATTGAATATTATATTAGTTACATATCGGAAATTACGCTCCTTTGATGACGTTACAGTAGAGAGCATTTATAAGATGGCAATCACATATGGCCAATAAAATTGTATTAGTCGAGAGGATTACGAACAAAACATTTAGAAGAATGTCTTGGATTTGTCAATCCTACAATTATCGCCAATTTGATGTTTCTTTACTTGACTAACTCCTGGAAGTGAACTCATCCAGGCGTGTATCATGTAGATTTGATTGGTTTCTATGGTTTGGACAAATACTGCCGATCTATGCCCGCAGGCTGAGCATATGTCACCGCTCTCTTATAAATACACTCTAAATTATAGTAAAACGTTGTATATTACGAGTGTGAGATTTTATTGACAAAGGTTACGTCATTTGTCTGAACTAATTCGTCCCATGAAGAATTTCGAAGCTGGTGTAATGGAAATAACACATACAAAAATATTTCAGTTATAAGAATTAAAAAAACATGCTTTCTATTATAATGACGTTATTTGCATCGGATAAAGCATCCAACTTTTTTATCTTTAGACAGTATGCGTATGACGTCATGAAATCGGAATTAATTCACAAACTCATAACAAAGTCATGTCTTCATTCAAGACATTCTGGCATCTAATGATTCATGCGCCTTCGGTTGTTTATATCAATATGCGTATTGAAAACTGAATTTTTTACTATAGCTCTATGTTCTGTCGCAGGTGCTCACATATCTCTTACAAACATCTACAAAACATTTACAATTTCGTCAAATTTTAAAAATCTTATTTCACACGGATTAATAAAATTCTACACTTTCAACTTTGTAATGATTATTATTTTCCGGTTTTTATAGTAGATTACAATCTTGGCTCAAGTATTTTAATGAAATGTATTTTATTTTCTTTTGTTATGGAAAAGGACATCAGAAATGCACAGTAATCCAATATTTCTAATATTTAGCTTTTTATTCTACAGAAATGGAATAATTTTGTTGCCACCATTACAGAAAGTACGTGGTAGACCGAGTCTAGCTTGGTAGTTTTTTCAACATTCATACTGTATTTGAGTAAAGACAGCATTTTATTACTCATTTCTATATAATTAATACTGTATTTGATTAAAGACAAAAATTTTATCATTCATTTGTACATAAAAATATAATTTCTAGTTTCAAAAAGTTATAATAACAAATGCTTTCAATTAATGGGTTTTTTGTATATATATACATATTAAACTATATCCAATTTTTCCATGTTATCAAAATAACATGATTTCTTGTTATATATTAAAGCAGTTGCAAAATACGAAATTGGTTTATTGTCGAGGTATTCAACGCGTTTTTCCAAACATGATTGTCAATTTCTGCAATACTGAAAACGTGTAGAACCGTTCATATACCCACTGTTTTACCCAAAGGATTCAGTCGGCGAAAAAATAGGAAAAACACTTCATATATTTTATTCATCAAATTTTTTTTCAGAAAATGCAAAAATGACTATTCGACTGGAAATTATGCCTTCTTTCAATTTACGTTTAAAAAATAAGCTTAGAGGTTTGTCAGATAATTTCTTTTTATTAAAAATCTAAGTAATTTTCCGCCAAGCAATATATGCTGTATTACACAAGTAGTTGAGTACCCCTGATTAAGAGAGCGTAACAATGAAATGTTTTTAAAATTGCATAAAAAGCTGGGTTGTTACATTTAACAAATTTTTATATTTAACGAACAATTTATTATTCCCATTGAGAAAGACTGGTTTTCAGAATAATGTTTAGTGTTAATTTGTTTGCGTTAAACAGAATACTATTCCATGCCATTTCTTTGTCATCTACAAACACTTTATCTGCACGATTTAAGCTCAAATGTTTTTAACTCGATTGTGAATGACAGCACGTCAACAGCAAATTGTTATTAGGATTTTTTAACCTATCTTAAATCAATTTTCCTGAAGTCGATACTTATCTAATTATTTTCTCGTGTTCGAATCAGTACATAAATATTGTTTATGTAAATAGAGTTTGTAAACTGTATTTTATGTCAATAGGTTTAAAAAATGCTTAAACCTATCAAAAACCTATCTATTTGGAAATTAAGTCCTAGTTAAATGGTTTTCCCTGACTTGAATTAGTGTATAAGGCTACTGTCATGAAAATCATCCCAACCGTTTTCGACAAAAATTTACATCAGCATTTTAATGCTGAGTTTCTTTTAACCAGTCAAAATGAATTTCCCCGAATTATTGACCTAGCTGGACCATTGTTTGTTCTCGATTTAGTACAGAAGGCAAATTCCCTGAAAATGATTACACAGTCTTCAATTTCGTCTGTAAACATATTGCTAATGAATGACCAATATTTTTGAACAGAATTCCGATTACTGAAGATTAATTTAGAAAATTCTTTAAACCTATGGAAATGTCTTTTGTCGAAGTCGAGTCCCAGTAAGATCGTTTATTCGTATTCAAATAAGGCTTATTTTATGAAAATCGTCGATACTATTTTCAATTTATACCATTATTTTCAGTATTGAGTTTCTTTTAAATATAAAATGATTTTTAATGAATTAGCGACATAGCTAGATTGATTTGTCGTGCTCGAATTAATATAGGTGTCACGTTTTGTGAAAATAGTTCGAGCCGTTTTTGATATAAAGCAGCATTTTCCTAAGGACCTAATCCACCCAGGGTGAATTAGGTCCTCCAGATTCGACCGGGATGGCTCAATTGGTAGATTATTCACAGTTTCAGTCAAGAGATACCAGGTTCGAATCCTGGCCCGAACAGTTTTCGCCAAATTGGCAAATTACAACTTATATGATTTTTTTACCAATTTGAAAAATTGTGTTAAAAATAATTTCGTGTAAAGTAGAAATATTATCAATTATTTTATGCTAATATTAGATATAACATCTATAAGCAATAAGAGGAAAGGTAAGTACCAGAAGCTGCTATAATTAATTAAAATTACAGTAAAAAATATGATTGTAACTAGTTAAGGCAGTACTGCATATTTAGCTTTTTGCCACAGAAAAATTGCGGTTAAATATACTAAACCAAATTTTTCTAATTTTTGAACTGCTATGAAGACAAAGTCGGTTTAGTTTTCAGCCTCAAGTAATTTTAGATTTTAGTGCATTGTGGTGATTATTGTTATTTGTGCTTTCCCTGGATTTCTTTACGCTGGAATTTGTGATACCGACATGAAATCATTACCTTGCTTTTCCGGGATATTTGCCATATAAATTTCATTAAACGGTTTAGAATCTACTTTTAAATCACAACTTTACTTAAATAGAGATAAATTACACGATTTCGTAATGCTATATTTTTAGAAATAGATTGGAAATAAAGTCTACTTTAAAATTTTATTTCTGGAGATTATGTTGACAGGCTCTATCTCTGTATTAACATCTCTATATTATCTGTGTTACATATCTCTATATAATACAGATATTAAAATGTTCAAATGTAACACCATATTTTCATTAAGTCATTTTAATGTGTATATGGGATTTAAGTTATACTACTAGATGGAACCCGTCAAAACTTGACGGTAAACAATTTGATATGAATTACAAATTTTATATGAATATTGCTCGGGCATGTGACAAAAACCTTAGATATGTTTAAAATAAGTGTTGATTTCTAAAAATTTTCTCAGTGCAGGATTTCTGCAGCTATACGTACAAAATCTAATTCATAAAGTGTGAAAATAAAAATTATTATCACTTGCGATACACCCAAGAGGCATAGTGAACTCTAACCCTTTATTAACCTCTCAGTGGCTATATGCGTTTAAAAGTTTTAGACAACATTGTTTTTCAAAAAATTTCCGGTACTTTTCCGTTATACGGACACCATGCCAAAATGTATGCTAATGCATAATGTATGTAAATGTATGTATGTTAATGTATGTAAATGTGTGTATTAAATGTATGTAAATGTATGTATTAAATATATGTAAATGTATGCTTGGCGACATTGGTGTCCGTATAACGGAAAAGTACCAAATTTCCTCTTACATATTTGTAACTGACGTAGTATGGGAAGAGTTTCATATTCTGTGCTGGTTGGCGCGATTGGCCAAAAAATCCAAAATAGCGCGAAAAGGGGTGTGACGTCACGTAGATTAAGTTCACTTCAGTAGTTAAAAATGTAACCCCAAAGACTGAAGATCGCAACAATCACATCAAACATTTATCGCCAAAATCAACTCGCCAAAAAAAAAAAAATCATCAAGGGATACGGAACTCTTCCCTAAAAATTTTCTTACAATTATTTTTTTTTAGAAAATATAAAATAAACAATTTTTAGGCTTATGAGGTATGAATTATTTTCTCTGTACATAAATATGTTACAAAGAAAAAATATAATTTTTACTGTTAAAAATTTAGTCTGACACTCAGAATTTTCACAGAAGTTTTTCTTGCTTAATTAAACGCCATTGAGCCATGAGGCATATTTCCAAGATCAGCAACAAAGCGAAAAAAAATATATATATCCAATACCGAACTTTTTTATGTTTGCTGGGCACCAGTGATAACTCGCCAAATCTTGTTTCAATTGGTATCATCTGAATTGCAACCTTTTCAATTCAATTATTTCAATTTTGATTTCAATTCAATTCTTGAGATTTTGTTATTTGTACTGACGTGTTTGTGGTGGCACAGATATCATATACGCACCACATTGGCGCAATTTCCCCCCCCCTCCCGCTAATCTGGCTAAAACTTTGTTTTTGAATATTAACGTTATAATGTATATTAACGTTATAACATTAACGTTATAACGTTATTTTATTTTTATATTGAAATAAAAAAATCACAAATTATTGCATGTAAAAATTGCATAAAATTGCATGCACTAATATTCAAAAACAAAGTTTTCGCCAAATTGGCGGGGGGAAAAATCGCGCCAATCGGGTGCTTATATGACATCTGTGCCTTTGTGGTTACGTATTTCCTCATGATTAGATTTTAGCTATTATTAAGTAAGTTTTTAAAGACAATTGCTGCATTGTTAAAATATTGGTTATTTGTTATTAGCTAATGTTAAAAGATTGTCGAGAAATAAAAGGGTTGGCGAGATTAAAAAATTTTGGTGATAACTGGCACTCGGCGAATATAAAAATACCCAAAATACATATATTCAGACATTTCAGTGCCCATTTCGATGTTATGAAAAAAAAAATGGACTTTTATTATGTAGTACATCAAAAATTACGGCACAGATATCATATACGAACCACATTGGCGCAATTTTTCCCGCGCCAATTTGGCGAAAACTTGAAATTGTTTTTGAATATTAGTTACAAATAGCATGCAATAATAGCACGTGATTTTTTATTCCAATATAAAAATAAAATAACGTAATAAATGGAATAGCTTATATTATTTAAAAAAAAAGAAATAAAAATAAATGAATGACAGTTTGATATAAATAAATATTGATATACATAATAAAAACAATTTATAGAATTAATATAAAAAATAATTTGTTCTAATGATCAGATTTTGACGAAATTGAAATGGGACCACCTTGGACCCTTACTCTTTCAAACAAAATAAAAATTATCAAAATCGATGCACATTTACGAGAGTTATGCGTGAACAACAAAATACATACATACGGGTCGAATTGATAACCTCCTCCTTTTTTTTAAGTCGGTTAATAAAAGTAAATAAACAGCAATATAAACAAAATAACCGGGTTACCATGTGAGGCATAAAATTGCCATTTTGTTGCAATCGCGCCAATGTGGTGCGTATATCACATCTGTGCCCAACATTTTTGCTTGGTTTTAATAAATTTTGCTCCATTTCCATGCACCTTTTGCCTCTAATGAACAAATGTGTCGAAAATTTCAAAAATTCCCAACAAATCTATATAGGTAATTTTGGCGCCTAAATGGCGATTTTTGTTTTCTATGGCAACCTGGTGTTTTATAATAAAATTGAATATGTGTGTAAATAAATAAAATAAAATAGGTACTTTTATGTTAGCTGGGCATCAGTGATAACTCTCCAAATCTTGTTTCAATTGGAATCATTTAAATTGCAACATTGTACGTGAGATTTGTTATTCATATTGATATGTATGTTTAGATATTTTATTATGATTATATTTTATCTAATTTTATGTAAGTTTTTAAAGATTTTATATTACAATGTTGAAATATTACCTAGTTGATATTAGCTAATGTCAAAATATTGGCGAACCATAGAGTTTAGAGAATAAACTCTATGCCTTGCAACAGTGGGAGTTGCCGGCTTTATGATGTCATAAGCAGAAGTAAAAGTTTAATTGAAAATTACGGCTAATTAATTAAATTTTCGAACAAACGAATGTACGATAACAAATCTCTATCCAAATATCTTTCATTAAAAAAAAGAATGGTGTAGTTTGATGCAGTAGTTTGTTCTCACGGATTGTCGAAAGAAAAAGCTTAGCGTTTTAAATATATAGATTATTTTAAAAAAGAAACAATTGTTGGTGTGTAGGAAGTATACTCAGAAAGCAATATACCGATTTTAAAAATCCTCCCATTGTACGATAGATCATAAACAGAGTTTCCAAGTAGAATGCAATGTACCGTTCAAGTGTCATGTTCACGGAATTTACATTATTCAACAGCGAAGTTTTGTTGTAGTATTCTGGGAGTGTTGGAAATTGTTTCACAATCTATGGTTGAATCATGATTTATTTTCTTGTACTTTCAGCTTTCACGTTCTGGGCGAAGCACAGTATTCTTACGTAATGTTAGTGTGTGGACAGAAGGTCGTTTCACTTGTCAAGTCTCTGCCGACGAGCCACATTTTGGATGCGTTCAAGCACACAAAGATGTGACAGTACATGGTAAGCTTTGTTTGTTTATAGTTTGTCTTCTGTATATCAAATGTGGGCTAAAATAATCTCTGTACCTTTTTAACACTTTCCAAACTAGTTGAAAAGTGTTTATGACTTTGGTTTGTCTGGCCGTATGGCCGTCTGCCGTCTGTCCGTGCTCTAACCCCCGTAAATATGCTCGGATTGCCCTGCAATGTTTATATGTTATTGTCGTTATCTATAGCATGTTCCCTATTTCAACTGAAGTGTGTAGCACTTATAGTTTTTTTTACAGGGATACTCAAAAGAATTCCGTTACATTACGGTCTATGGGGAAAAATCATTTGCGGTTTATTTTAATGATGTTACACAATTTCAAACACATTGTAATTGACGTATAACACTAAGGTGCATTACAAGAAGCTTAATATGGAATAGGGTGTGCATAGCACTTATAGTTACTTTACAGGGACAGTCAAAATAATTCCGTTACATTACGTGTATGGAGAAAAATCGTTTGCGGTTTAATTAAATAATGTTTCACTATTTTAAACGCATTGAAATTTATATATATAACTAAGGTGCATTATAAGAGGCTTACTACAGAATATTGTGCGTATAGTAGTCATCGTTCCTTTACAGGGACACACAAAATAATTCTCTACTGTCTGTTAACAATAATTCATAGAAGTGCGTTTTAAGTTGCTGAACGCGATTTTAAATTTAATTCACTTTTTGTATATTACTTGGTGTGTTTAAATTCTATAGATCCTATACAGGGCAGCACAAAAGTTCGCGAGCACATTTCCGTTTATTGACAGAAACTCAAGAAGGAGAATTTTAAACTGTGCTACGCGTTTCCTAACTAAACTAAAATTTAGCATCCTATGTATTATATATACAAATCTATAGATCATATACAGGGCTGAATAAAAGTATTCGGATATTTTTATGAATATTTTATATGTTGGATGTTCCTGAAATTACGTTTTTAAATATGTTATGCGTTTTCCAAATCGTTTACTTAGATGTTATCTTTCAGCTTATTAAACGGTAATGATTTGTAAAATTATTTTGGAAGCGTTGGGAAGTGTTACATAATCTATGCTTGACGCATGATTTTTTGTTCGTGTTTAAATATACGAATAAATAAAATGTAAAGTTTTGATATGTATGTACGTGTATAAATGTGATAAGACAATAAATACATCCAATCCGCAGATACATGTAAAGGATATTGAGACAAAATTTTTCGGTACTTCTCTATTATACCGTCGACCACTTTTCATAACAAAAAATTATCGCCAAACTGTAACGCCAAATAAACGGGAGAACGTTGCCATTGGAATATCAAAATAAATAAATAAATAAAATATAAGAATTTAAGAACACAATTGTAGTTTTAATTATTGAAATAATTACTGATAAATCAATAAAACATAATGAAAAATACACGCAAATGTCGAATTAGAAACCACTTGATGACATAACAAACACGTATATTGCTTCTGACAACAAGTAAATGGGACTGCATTTTTGACGTTTAATCTTACAGTTTGGCGATAGTTTTTTGTTATGAAAAGTGGTCGACGGGATAATAAAGAAGTACCAATTTTTCTAATAATAATATAAGGGAAATCCAACAATGAAGATGTAAGTAAAACTAGGACTTAAACGGCCGATATGGGCGAAGATTTTCGGGATTATCGTCACGAATTGGTAATTTTGCTGACTATATTTTAGTCACCGTTTCGTCATCACATTTGACTCCATCATCGTAGAAAGCTATACAAATTGAACTGTTGTGAAGACAGAGTCGGTTTAGTTTTCAGCCTCAAGTAATTTTAGTTTTTAGTGCATTGTTGTGATTATTGTTATTTGTGCTTTGCTGGATTTCTTTACGCTGGCATTTGTGATACCGACCTGAAATCTTTACGTTACTTATCGGGATATTTGCCATATAAATTGCATTGAACGGTTTAGAACCTACTTTTAAATCCCAGATTTACTTAAATAGAGAGAAATTACACGATTTTGTAATGCTATATTTTTAACAATAGATTAGAAATAATGTCTACTTTAAAAATTTATTTATAGATATTATGTTGACAGGCTCCATCTCGATATTAATATAAATACAGATATTAAAACTTTCAAATGTAACACCATATTTTTACAGAAAAGGGTAGTTCATTTTCCTTTAAATAGGCTAGATACTAATATACCCATAAGCTTCTATATTAATTTAAGATATCTTGATTATTTCATTAATCTCCTTGTTAAATATTCTATACTTAAATATTAATTTTTTGTAAATGGTAATGTATATTTAAGACAACGAAAACATATGAGGTACATTCAATATATAACGAGGCATGGCCACATATGACAACACCAGTTGTTTTTAGTCAAAAGTACTGACCCTGATGATTGAAGCATTTATCCCACTGTGAAACAAGGCGGGATATTTCCCTCTCATAGAAAGTCTTCGGTTTCTGCAGGAACCAATTTCGAACCTCTTCCTGCACTTCATCGTCTGACTGAAATATTCTTCCACGGAAATGTTTTTTGAGTCATGAATCATGTCATCCACTTTAGTGACAATGCCATCACTAACACGATTTGAAACACCAGCCAGGACGTTCGTCATCTACTAGCGATACTCGGCCTTCGACAAAACGCTTGAACGACACCTTTACTCTGGAAAGAGACATGCAATGTTCCCCGTAAATAATAGACATTCGCCTGTGAATTTGCGTTCCTCCACATACTTCTGTTGTAAGGAATCGCACTACGCCCCATTGTTCCTGTTTTGATGCTTCCATTTCACAGGTTGAACATGCAATGCGTTTTGGACGGCGCTGGGTCTCTTTTCTCCCACCTTCTCGCCGCAAGGCGCTACATACACGCCCTCTTGTGCCAATAATGCGTACGGTATATTTTCTGCATATAGTTGGCAGTTTTCCCACACAATGCTGCGAAAGGTTAATAAACCGATTGGGCGTAACAGGCTCCGGCTCGTTATATATTGAATGCACCTTATATAATTGGATTGCCATGAATTCCCGCATCTTCATCCTTAGTTAACGGTGATCTAGTATTTGAACCTCTCAAACGTACCCTGCCTGAGGCTGCAACTGGAACGTATTGTACGGAAGAAATAATAGTATGACGTTGGAATAAGTAAGAACAGATAAAGCTCCCAACAAATACTTTTAAAAGTTAATCTTAAATAATTTCAAAATATTGAAATTAATAACTAATTTTCTTTGTATATGAATCAGTGTATATTAATCAATATACATTAATCTTTAGAAACGGGTGTATTTTCTTAGGAATCAAAGTCAAATAGTTAGCATTTTAATAAGCCAAGAAACGTTTGCCTAGCATTTTAGAAAATTACAGGTGAGTGGATTTACGAATTTTTAATAGTAAATAACTTTGAATTAGAATTTTGAAATCCACGAGCGAAGGGACATATGGCGGTCTGGCTGGCATATGAGTATTTTTTGTTATACCTCTAAATGTAATTAGACTATTTTATTAGTTGTTAATACGAATATTAGAATTATATTTACAGTGAAGATGATAGAAAATTTTGTCATTGCAGAGAAATTACAAGCTTTCTTTAGAAATAGCGTTAAAAAATTCATGAATATAATCGAAGAACAGTTAAAATAATAAAGACCATGAAATATTATTGGATTTGGAAGAAAATGTAGAACAATTAAATAAAATGTCGACAGAGATTCAGTCATGGAAATTAAAAAGCTCGTACATGAAACTCATTAAGAAAATGCTTGTTTCAGAACACTAATCAATGCAGGGAAAAATAATTTTTTGGTGTTTTAGAACACTTCAGTAAATGATCATATGAAAAAAAAAATTGAATTTTCAATTGAAGTCTTGTATTTACGCGGACAATGTACGTTTAAAGTAAATTAAGAAGATCAAAATAAACTGTATTCTGTGATTGCTAAATTAGAAGACATTGAAAGTATTAATGAATTAAAGAATCTTTGAATTTTTGTTAGTGAAATTTAAAATACTATTCTTGTTTACACGATGAAAATCTAAATGACAGTCATCTTTTAATAAGATAAGGTTTTGAGAAATTTTTTACCAGGAAGATAAATAAAAAATATCAAATGATTCAATCGCCACGAGCACTAATTTTGAATAGCTGCTGATGGGGAAAAGATATTTCGGGAAAACTACTGGAACTGGTAGTTTTCTGTCATTTTGTAGTTTTTGTGTTATGAATAGCACGAATACATGGAATTTTGAAGTAGTTAACATGAGAGATAATAGTGATCTTGAAAGAATGTGTAGGAAAAAAATGCTAGAGAACAAATTTCATATAATGTTAGAAGTAACGACAGAAGAAGTTGGAAAAATAATGTATCGAATAATATAATTTTAGAAAAAGATAGCTTAGTCAATTTTGAGAATGTTAATAATGTTTATCTTCTAAACAAGTACTTTGATCCTAACAGAAAATGTTTAAATAGAAAATATGGTTAAATGAAATTGTCCCTTTTATCCATATAAACGTTTTCATAATTTGGATTAGCTTTCAATTTCAATGGTCCAAGTAAATTTCGGTATTTAATCGCTCCAGAATTGCTCCCCAGTAATACTCTTAAAAAGATCAATAAAAGAAGAAATACTCCCAAACTATGAAAATAGAAGAAAACTTACAGAATGCAAAATATTTAGTAGCACAAAATCATTAGAATTCAAGGAAAATTTGATAGTTTCTGCTTCTTAAAACACATCCAATCAATTTTTGTAAAGAATCGCTTCAGAATTGCTCCCCAGTAATACTCTTAAAAAGATCAATAAAAGAAGAAATACCCCAAACTATGAAAATAGAAGAAAACTTGCAGAATGCAAAATATTTACTAGGACAAAATCATTGGAAGTCAAGGGAAATTAGAGAGTTTCTGCTTCTTAAAACACATCCAAACAATTTTTTATAGAACCGCTTCAGAATTGCTCCCCATTAATACTCTTAAAAAAAAAGAAAAGTTCCCAGTTAAACTGAGAGCATTGAGCTCACAGGCTATTCACACTAATTGTAAATTATACTCTTATTTCAAATTTGTGGCCTTACCACAATGAACATATATACAAAATTTGAAGAAAATCGGATAATTCTGCATGAAATTCCCATTTAACTAAATTAAGGGGAGGTTTACCCCCTTTTTCCCCCTTTATACTTAACCAGTGAGCCCCCGCCCAAACTAATTAGGGAAGTGCCTTACCACAATGAACCTATACACAAAATTTGAAGAAAATCGGATAATTCTGCATGAAAACCCCATTTATCTAAATTGAGGGGGGGGGGGTTAACCACCGTTTCCTGCTAGTGAACCCCCAAATTAATCAGGGAAGCGCTTTACCACAATGAACCTATATACAAAATTTAAAGGAAATCGGAAAAATATGCATGAAAACCCCATTTATCTAAATTGAGGGGGGTTAACCCCTTGTTTCCCCCTTTATACTTAACCAATGAACCCCGAAAACTAATTTCGGAAGCGCCTTATCACAATGAACCTAAAAACAAAATTTGAAGCGAAACGGTTATTTCTATCAAGAGTTATCGCGTTACGTACATACATACGTACATACATACGTACATACATACATACATACATACATACAGAACGGGCGGGCACATTAGCTCTGAGGCTTTGATAGCCTGTGAGCTAAAAAGGTCAATAAAGAAGAAAGTCTCCCAAATTAAGGTAACAGAAAAAAACTTACAGAATACAAAATATTTAGTAGCACAAAACCATTAGAAGTCAAGGGAAATTTGAGAGTTTCTGCTTCTTAAAACACACCCAAACATTTTTTGAATTTAACCTCTTCAGAATTGCTCCCAGTAATACTCTTAAAAAGTTCAATAAAAGAAGAAACACTACCAAACTACGAAAACAGAAAAAATCTTGCAGAATGCAAAAAAATAGTAGCACAAAAACATTAGCAATATGAAAAATATTTTGAGAAAGACATTTCCATATAACTTAACATAAATTTAGTTTTCGGTATTTCAAGACATAAAGCAATCCCTAAATGTCTCTTACTAGTGATAATGTATACAAATAAAACTTGTGTGATAATCATTCAGAAATTTTGAATTCAAACAAAAGCCTAAATGTTGTGAATTTCTTTGTTAATGGAATAAATTCGGCAGATGAAAAAATACAACAAGAAACAGTTAATGATTCTGCAGAGAATTCAAGTTCTTAAAATAAATAATATACATTACGTCAGCACACATGAAGGAAGAAAGTATAAAATATGGTACTGTATGGTATTTAGAAATTCAGATTCAGAAACGAATGTCAAGACAGCAGCAAAATTCTACTGCACTGTTGAAAATGACATCTCAGAAATTCATAAAGGCAGTTACAATTTTTTTGAGAAATTAATCAAGTGAAAAACTCTTCGGTTTTAATAGAAATTTTGTTTATGTTGCATTATATGGATGCATGATTACAGATGACTCTTCCACTATAGAAACAAATGAATTGCTTAATATAAAAGATTCTGAGAACATGATTTTAGAATTATGATAGAAGAAATTTGAGAAGATTCCAGAAATTGCAAAAGTTCCGATGATGACACATGAGGGAACCAAAAATGAAGCTCAGTATCTTAAAATAAGTGATATTATATTAAGAACAAATAAAATTATGAAGGAGAAACACTGTACATGTGATTAATATGATATAAGAAAATATATATATGGTAGAGGAAGTAGAAAACAAGAAAGAATTGGGTTCTATAAAGAATCCAACATTTATTGGATGTAAGATCACTCCAAAAGCAAAAAATTTAAAATATAAGATCTCCTCGCAGATTGACCTCACCTCTTTGTAAGAAATAATACTTTTTCCAGATGGTAAAGGAAGGTTTGATTATCTATTAAAAACAATAGAAATTTAGAATATTACAGACGGTACAGTTACAGATTTTAATTACAGACGGTGGACAGCAATACAATACAAATAGACCTTGTATTTGTAAAGATTTTAAAAAGATCCTGTTGAGGTATAACCCTTTTATAGTCAAAATGAGAACATCAACATCAATTGACTCCATTTCATTCCAAAGGACTAAATTCGGACCAATGTATGGTGTGGTATTTTTTATGCTGTCTTATAGTCGTGACTCAAAAGTTAAAAAGATTACAGTGAAATCACATTTTGTCTTATACATTGTAAAAACTCATATGAAGTTATTTTGAACCTTTTATATGATTAGAAATATTTTGTGAAAACTCATATGTAGTTATTTTGAAACTTTTATATGATTAGAAATATTTTGTGATTTTCCGTACGCAAAACTTACGAGCTTTCTCATATACATTTTACTTATTTTATCTTTATTATTACTAGGGTAAATGAATTATTAACGTTTAAATTAAGGGGTTCATTATGTCGAATCCTGTCATTCCAGAGGACTAAATTTGTAGCAATGTATGGTTTGGTATTACTTTTTTATGCTAATAAAACGAAACAAATATAAAGCAAAGAAGTTTAAAAAGCAAGCAAGAAGTTTAAATGCAAGATTTTGGATCTTCCTCGCAGAATGACTTTATGATGTACTTAATAAAAGACAGGAAGAATAAATTGAAATTCATATGTTTTACTATAAAATAATTAGTATGACTATCAATAACCGTTTCAGTTGTATAGGAAAGATATTCGCCCATAAAATTTAGTCGATATTTAATTCACAACTTTCTGTAAATACGTAAAATATATTTGTTAAAAAACATTAAATTATAATTAAAAATATATATATAAACCAAATCTGATGCTTAATAAAAAAATATAATGATGTTTTAAACAGGATATAGAAAAATAGAGACAACTTTAAAAGTATTTATTCAAGTATACTGAGACACCTGTGTGAATCAAATGTAATTAATCAGATTATTTTTATTGCGCATGTATGTAATTTGTTCTAAGTGACTGGTGATATGGAAAGATTCATCTTCAGTTAAATGAGACCACATTGTATCTAATTTAACAGTTTCTGCGGAAAAATGGCTTGCGCTTGTTTATGTTTTCAACTGTGCATATAAATCCTTCTCATAGTAAACTAGTCGTCGGGGGCCACCGTAATACTTACCCATCATAGATATGCATAATATAAAATATGAAAATAAAACATGTGTAAACTATTTATAAAAGGCATTGAGATTCGAATAAAATCTTGACTTGATGACGTCATAAAGTTTAATTGCTCTATTACTGAATTGCGAAAAAGAAAGATCCTTATAAATCCAAAAATAATAATCATATTAACTAAGAGTTTACTGCGTCGGATTAAGCGTCTCATTTCCAATTAAAATATATTTCGAATTGAAATTTGAATGAAACACAGGGTCATGAAAAATCGAAGATTGTGGAAAATAGGATTACAAATATCTCGGCAACTCATTACCCGATCGACTTCACTATTTATGCATTTTTTTTGTCTTTTATATTTACTCCTTAAAATAAACAATTTCGAAACTTTATATGTACCTTTTATCAGAACAAATATTTCGAGAGTCCGAAAAAAATAGTTCTTGATAATCGAGGTTACTGAAATTCAAAATGCTTTGTCTCATTATTACATACTAAGTACATACCAAATTTCAAGTCTCTATCTCAATTTGTTCGGGGTATAGAGCGTTTACAGACAGACACACATACACACAAACAGACAGACGGCAATTTTTTTTCTAAAAATATGTTTTTCGGAATCTCCAGTGTCTGGAAAGTGTAAATCTGTCAAATTTTTGTTTCAATTTTCAAAACGATTGCAAGACTTACAGTATACTACGTATAGTGGGTAAGTAAAATGTTAGGAAGGATAGAACAACTTGACAATCTCTTTCATAATACAAACAATAGAGAGTGACACAACACAAGTAGATATGTATATTTCAAAGTACATTGCACGCTCAGAAATCACGCTGTGGAGCGATAGTGTGCAGTACATGTTATAACATGAAATGATGTAACCAATACAGTCACTGTAGAAATCAGTCAAAGCTAATTAATTTATGGACGTGTTTTATACAATTATAGTATTACAGCAAATACGCATGTGTATTAGAAATCACTTAACTATTTTGGTTCTATGTCATATGTTGCGTACTTTTTCATTCCATCGTATAACACTACCTAACGCACTACCCATACGCTCAAAAATTAAAATAAAATAAAATATATGTGCATTAACTTGGTTATATGAATGGGATTCAAACAGACTGGATGTGCAGCGAGAAAAAAAATCTTTAGATTTCATGGAAAAGGAGGCACACAGCGGTACCGGAGGTCCCTTCATTCAGCTATCGACCGGAACAGTGGTAGACCTAATCACGAAAGGTGCCACCGGAAAAATTTAAAAGGTAAATTTAAAAACATTAAGCTATCGACCAGCGAGTTCTGGCGGGCCGGGGAGAAAAGGTTTTTTTTTTAATTATTTTTTTTTGTATTTTTATGTTTTAAAAACCAACAGTTGCCTAATTTAAAAATACCCAACCCTCTTCAAAACATTTTATTTCGAAATGTAAAAAGTTCATTTTCCGATTTTGTGATTTTTTTGTGTGATTTTTATCCATATTAGCATCTTAATTAAGAAAACTTTATAAGAGCATAAACAAAACAAACAATCATTAACTTAATTTTGTGACCAACAGTGCTCAAAATTATTCTCTTAAATTTTGATTATGCATTGTCTAGTGTTTTTTTCTTCTTCGGTGTACTCTATTACATCCTAAAGTTTGTACTAAAACATTTTAAAATACAGATAGATATGGAGATTAGATATACCGGGTGAACCAAAAGTTCGTTAAAACTTTAAAATTTCATAAAAAAAGGAGGAATTATGATAAAGAAGTGCCGTTTGCAAGAAACGGCTCACAAGGTAGTCGGATTTTTTTTTAGCAGCATAAAAAATTTATATTATAAATATCACCTGTAGATGGCGCTAACATGCGAGAGATTCAGCAGAATTATGCAAATTAATCCTGCAATAAAAGACTGGGATACACGAGGATTTCTCATTCGCTTTCAGAATGTTACCCGATCGAGCATTGTTGGTGAAGTTGTTCTATTTTAACGGAGAGTCAGCAAATGTTGCGTTGCGAAAATTTCGCACGACGAAAGGACTGAAGACGAAGAATGTGGTCTGGAGGTCATGTTGAACAGTTGTTATTACCAGAATAAATGGATGGAGCGAACTGTTGTCCTGTTCATTGTGTATCGGGTCGTCAGCGCCCTCTACCAGTGGCATTGTTAACTATTTTTTTTTTGCTGTTAAAAAAAATCCGACTAACTTGTGAGCCCTTTCTTGCAAACCACATTTCTTTATCATAATTTCCTCTTTTTTATGAATTTTTAAAGTTTTAACGAAATTTTGGTTCACCCGGTATATTCAAGTATAGAGTTAGAAGTTAATTTCAATGTCTCAAATTGTATTAATGCATTATTTTATATACCAATTAAAAAAGTCCTTCCGGTCTGTACCGGGAAGAAAAGGTAGCTTTCCTATATCTTCGTTTTAAAATTTTAGCTAATGTTACACGATAAAAGCAAGTTAAAATGCAAAGAAAATGTTTACAAAAGATTCGTTAATACTGAATTTGAATAAGAAATTCGCCAAATTATGGAGCAATAGCCAAATTGGCTTCATTTATGAAGACTTATTTTGGTCGCCAAATTTGGCGATATTTCACCAAATGTCGCCAAGTTTGGCGAGAATTTGGCGCTAACGGATATGAATATATAGTTTTATGCGTATGATTGGGAAAATTATTACAACAATGAAATTTTTTGTAATGTGCTGTCTTGTTTCAAAATCTCAGCCACCCTAGAATTTCAAACTGCTCTATCTCAGCCATTTTTTAAGATAGAGGTAAACCAAAAAATGCTCTGGAATCCTCGTATCAAAGCCTAACACTTAATTAAAAAATAAATTTGAATTTTTATCTTTTATGTATATTTATTTTAGTTTTAAATTTTTAAATGGCCGCCATCTTGAAACAAAATGGCGGACTAAGCTGGCCAACGAACTCGGTCGAGACATTGGTGACCTTAAAATACACACAAGTAGTTTCATAAAAATTGATTTATAAATACGAGCGTTATCGTATGACATAGGTCATATATATATATATATATATATAAATCAACATTTGAACGGAGGGTGGTTTTGGGGTCTGGGGGTCATGATCGGTGAAAATATATCAAAATTTTCCGGAACTGCTTTCCTCCGAACGGCTGCAATAGGTAGCTTTATACTTTTTTGTATTGAAAGCTACCTAAAATGAAACGATAAACATAATCAACACAAAATTTGAAAGAAAAATGTTTATTTTCATCTTATAACCCACAGCTGGAAGTTAATATCTAACTCATTTGTAGACCACCTGGTTACGAGAGAACTTAATTATTTCTACAGATAATAATCTTTTTAATTAAAATCAACTTTTCTTCCACTCCAATTTTTTGGAAACAATGAAACCAATCTGTATTTCTTCATTAAGAACTTAATATTTTTTTAATGATTTGTGAAGCAGGAATTGTGTACCTTTTCAAATAAAAGAAATAGCTCGAAATATATCTGCAGCTGGTGTTGAAATTAACACTTTATTTTTCTAAAAACAATTTACTTTTCTTTCAGTGTCTTTACGTAGATTTCGAGGAATTGTATGTTGCATACAATAATAGTCCAATAAAGAAAAATGTTTATTGGTTTTAGTTTACAAAGCAAGTAACATTAATTTGTGGTATTAAATTATTTTCATACATAATGGTATGAAAATAATTTATCAATTTATTATATTACAATTTTCGAAAATTAGCATGTTGTAAATGCTAATTCTTGCTTGTTTAGTAAATGCTTGTTTAGAGATGATTTAATGTTGCAGTTTTTGAAAAAAGAAATCTAAATTCATAAATGCACTAAAGAAAGTCGATTATTCACACATTGTAATTAGTTAAATATTTATACGAATTTTAATCAAAAGTAAGTTACAATTGATTAAAGGGAATACACAATGAAAATGTACAGTCGTGGAGAAAAAAGTCCTTCCGGCCTGTACCGGGAGGAAAATGTAGCTTTCATAGTCCATGTTTCTAAAAATTCAACTCATTTTACTCAAATTGCGAAGATAAATTGCTTGGAACCCGATTATAGAAGATTCAATCCCGTTTTTCGATAATACTGATTTTCAATGCGAATTTCATCATGAGAATTACAGCATAACAAAAATCAGATTGTTTCGAAATGTCATCCACCCTAGAATTTCGAACTACCATATCTCTGCCATTTTTTAAGATAAAGTCAAAACAAAAAATGTTCCGGAATCCTTGTATCAAGATGTAACGCTTAACGGAAACAACTTTATCAGTTTATAAATTTTTATACACTTTTTTTAATTAAAAAAATAAAACAATTGACTTGCCGCCATTTTGAAACAAGACGGCGCATGAAGCTGGCCAAAGAACTTGGTCGAGACCTTGGTATGTTCTCTACACATGATCAGTCACATTCATATCAGTTCATAAATACCAGTGTTACAGCATAACAAATATCAGATAGTTTCAAAATCTCAGCCACAATAGAATTTCAAACTGCCATATCTCAGCCATTTTTTAAAGGCAGGGGCCTGGTCGCCGGTCTAAAAAAAAAAGATATAGCAAAATCAGAAAATGTTCCAGAATCCTTGTATCACGTTCTAACACTTATAACGGAAACAATTTTTTCAATTTATAATTTGTTTTGTACATCTTTTTGATTTTTTTAAGATAAAAAAAAATTAACTGGCCGCCATTTTGAAACAAGATGGCGAATGAAGCTGGCCTACGAACTCGGTCGAGACCTTGGTATATCCTATACACATACTCAGTTACATCCAAATCGGTTTAAAATAAGAGCATTACAGCATGACATATGTGATATATATATATATATATATATATATATATATATATATATCATATATATACATATATATACATATCTTGAAAATATATCAAAATTTTTTGGAATTGCTTTCCTCTGAACGGCTGCAATAGGTAGCTTTTTGTAATGAAAGCTAACTAAAAGTGAACACACCATACTAACTCTGCAACAAATTATTGTAGAAGAAAGTTACTGGTACCAAACGATTATAAATGAAGTCTACTTTTAAATGATGTATTTAATTTTTTCTTAGGGGGCAATCTACATATCAAAACAAACCTAAACTTTGTATTTATCATTGGCAAGACCCAATTTTGACAAGATATTTTAAATCTTCAGTTCAAACTATGCCTAGATACCAAATTGCATGAAATTTCTACGATTATTTTCTGAGAAATTAATTATTTTAAAATGAGCTTATTTGAGGGGATGTAATCCAAACTGAAGTTCGGTGCTTGATTGTTGAAATGTTGTAGAATGACTAAGTCACTTCTATTGATGTATTATTTCTTGCCAATTTAACCATTTTACTCACTCTACGCGTTTAATTTTCATTAATTATTCTTTATTCGTTATACATTTTTAATATTCATTTTATAATGTTTACAAGAGTTTAATTATCTGATTAAAAATACATAAAGTTATGTCTGAATAAAATAGTTTTCGAATATGTGAATGTGATTTGAAATTTATAGGTATTTTTACAATGCTTTTTCTCAGGTTTTGAATTTATTTTATTCGCTCTTTTCTAAATTTATGTGTGAAGGATATCGGCAAATACAAAATTTAGAATACAAAATAGCATGAAGCATAAGGAAACGATGTAGAAAAAACCCAGACAAATTGCTTTTCAGTCTAAATATAAACCTTAACTCGATTGCTAATGGCATATTTTTAAAACTTTTTCAGCAAATACACAACACATACGTAACAACATTTATAAGAAACTTTACTTCAAACATATATACCATAGGTAAAAATAAAATAGGTATATTATTAGCCTCGAGAAGAAGCTAGAAATTTAATTAAAGATAGCAAAAGTATTGAGTAAGATTTTTTCTAAGGTAGGCGGTTCATTAGTAAAAAAAATGAGCTTTGTTAATTTAAAAATAAAAGTGCAACTAATTTACATAATTAACGTAAAATTATATCGCATGCACAATTTAAGAGTTTTAATAAAAAATTCAAAAACAAACGCAGAAAAAGTAATAATAATTTAAAAAAAAAAAAAACTTATTCTGATCAAAAATCAAATGATTATTATTTTTTTTCAAATTATGCTTTTCTGTACATCATAGCGATCTCCTTAAACCAGAATTGTGGCGTTTTTAAGCATAATTTGAAAACTACTTGGAGGAAAATTTTTAAATTTTAAATGCGCATAAAGCAGGACATAATTAATATAAATCAATGAAAAATAGTGTAGGTTGCAATTCACATTTGTTTTGAATATTAATTTCATAATTCATAACTCATATTATAAAATTATAAAAATTACAAATTCAACTTATTTATATTTGGGTTTTGTAGTATTATAACCAAACAAAAAATTAGCACATTAGAATTATAATTTCAGGAAATATTAATAAAAATATGAAAATGCAATTTAACATTAGAAGCTCTAAATTTTGAATGTTTATAATTCAAAACTTATCATCCAAATGACTTGACATTTGGTATCTAGACATAGTTTGAACAAAAGATTTAAAATATTGTGTCAAAATTTGTGTGTTTCCATTGAAAATAACAAAGTTTGGGCTGCTTTTTGTATGTAGATGCCCCCCCCCCTAATCAAATTTTAAATACAATTTTTAAAAATAGACATTATTTGCAATCGTTTGGTACCAGTAACTTTCTTCTGCGATAATTTATTGTAGAGTTGGTGGGGGATGTTCACTTTTTTTCCCCACGACTGTACATGAAATTTAAATTTTAAATCTTAAGCATATTTTTTTAAAATCTAAGTATAACTTCTTTAACAGAGTTTTTTAACATATTAATAAGTTTATAGTGAAGCATAATAGGTTAATTCATTTCACTGACACAGGCATCACCTGAGCGTTATACAATCATTTCAATATAGCGTTTTTCACTTGTCAAGCATACTGATTATTTCGTTATTTTTAAGCGGTGGTATTTTTTAATTAAAACTGATTGACTGCGTCAACAGAAGTGGTCGAATTTAAAGTCGATATTTACATTATTTCTTTGGCAGATCCCTGCACCCATTTTCAAACAATTTGTGCCATTTGACAAAGCAAGTCGATATATTGCATACTTCACGTAAACAGCTACAATGTCACAAATAATGTTTGCGATAAAACAAGCAAAAGTTTGAAACGACGTACTTTTCCTCTAATATCCAATTTCAAGTACAAATGTACTGTAAAAAAACCGTAAACATACGTAAAATTTTCCGTATATTTTTACGGAATACTTTCCTCTTTCTAAGAAAACAGTACAATTTTCGTAATTGACATTTTAAGATTACAAATCAGTATAAATGCATTAAGTTTTCCGTAAAGTTTACGGAAATTTTTTGCATTTCTTTCGAAACTGTACCAGCGTTGTAAATGATGTTTAGTAATAGTCGCTATGTTTGGAAAGCGGAGTAATTAATTGTTGTATGTAGGTGTCTTACAATGGAATTATTTTCAATGAAATGTCAATACTGCATAAATATTGACTTTTTAACGGAAATATTTCTAATGGAAGGCCGATAGTGTGAAATACACAACCGGAAATATTGAAATTGGACATATTTCTAAAGGAAACACCAATATTGGCTATATGTGGCACTATATTAAAAATATATCCAATGATTCCCCAATATTGGTTAACGTTGCTTTTACATTGGTAATATTTCATGTAAAACAGACAAAATGTATGGCGCAATCTGCAGTATGTACATTTAAACAATTCGCTATAAATTTTTATTTTATTTTTTTAAATAAATAATTTGTTAATGTCTGAATATTTACGATTTATTCTCCATATTACCAATTTTACACTCAGACATTATCTAAAATATCAGACAATACATTTAGATAATGTCTGAGTATAAAATTGGTAATACGGAGAGTAAATAGTGAAATATTACAGTTTATTTTTTATTATGAGTTTAAAATAATGTTTCGCATATTATTATGGGTTTTTTTAAATCTCTGTAGGATGTTTTAAATAAAAAAAATATTTTTTTTAATTTTAATATGTTTTAATCTATTCACTTGAACAGAATCGTAGACAAAACTTTTAACTTATCAAAGAAGGGAGGATCAAATGAAAACCGTAATTAATTTTTTTACACTTTTTTATAACATGGATAATGTTTGGTGGTTCACTAATTCTCTGCATAGTCCCCTTCCCTTTCAATGCATTTACACCAGCGGACAGGTAGCGCGTTGATACCACTTGAGAAGGAGTCTTTTGGTTTGCTGTGAAGCCACTCATGCACCGCGGATTGGACGTCTTCATTAGACCTGCACATCTGGCCTCCGAGGAGATCATTTAATGGACCAAAGACGTGGTTGATTTGCTGCGGCGATAAACTCTTCTGTCACAACTCAATGGGCCTGACTCGGACGGGCAATATCGGTCAGTAATGTCGTAACGTCTGCGAATCCCTTGCACCATTCGACAGGCGTCCCCATATTTTCTCCTGTGGATATCAACCGGTTTGATGCCTTCACTCCATAAAAAACGAATAACTCTACGCTGTTTCTCTTTGGTGGAACTGCATAGTGGTGGCGCCATCTTTAATCATCTCCTTCGCACCTCCAATCCGACCTACCGGCACTGCGTCGTACTACCAGCTCGGGAAGACTTCACGGACTGTGTCTGCCAATTTCCAACCACCCAGAACTAAAAACGTAATTTTAGTCACACTTTTGCTGTTTTCTTTTGATCCCCCTTCGTATGATAGTGATAAGACGATAAAATTGGCGTTTACCTATCCAAGTTATAACACGCAATAAATTAAATTTATTTTAATACCATGTAGTAATTAACTTTATTGAAGTTTACATTAGATCTTCACACAAATAATTTGAAAAATTCGAAAAAGTACATGTTTCAAAACAATATGTTGGTATTCTTGCAAAAAAATTAAATTAAACACTTTTTACAATAAAATTAATAAAAAAAAAAAGATATTGCAAACATATGCAATCGTTTCTCTTAATACATTCTTTGATGTATGCAATATTTTAAAGGCTAAAATTTATCTTTTATAAAGCATGAAATTAAAAAACCAAATATTCAAAATTAAAGAAAATGTGTAAAACGTTCAGAATTATACTTAATTGGAAAAAAAACGTATCGCTACCGAAAATACGTTTTATGTTTAACCCTTTCCGGCACAATGGTCCCATCTCCGGGCACACCTACTTTTAATTCCAAACTTGCAAACGGTACCAAGAATACTTTAATAAAATTTTGTTTGTAAAATGAAAGCTTAAAATAAGGAGTTCATATTTTCTAAAAAAGTCGTTTGTAAATTCCGGTGTCAGTCAGTTATTTCTCATTTTACGAACAAAATTTGTCTGTGACGGAAAGGGTTAACACATTGTTCCAGTGCTTCATAAAATATAAAATAAGTAATGACATTTGAAAAGGGAGCTTGTGTTTTCGTGGCTGAATGTTAAAACGATAGTCTAGAAGAGGGCGGTTCCCTGATTCGTATACCATGGCGGCTAAGTATTGTTTCTTTAATGTAGTTTGAATTAAATAGAGAGTTTCTGTCCTTGATGTAAACATGTATTTGAAAAGTGATCATTGAAATTCATATAGATGTAAGTTTGTCTTTAAAAAAATATATTTTGCCTTTTAAACGGGAATTTTTAAATATGTAAATATGAAAATTTAAACCGGAAAAAAAATTCTGAAAAAAAAACAGAGAAAATTTCCAGGAATCTATGAGAAATATTTTCCTTTAAAATACGAGAATAGTACTAGCGTCTCGATTGCCAGTACAATTTCCGTATTTTATCAGATTTTTTTTTAACAGTGTAGAACTGGCGCATTATTTAGAATCAATCACGAAACAACATGTGTGTTTCTAACTCATTTATAGAAAGCATACAGAAAGCAACTGCATTTCTATAGGAAGTGCTTACAAGAAAAGTCTCCATAAGCGCATACTCAGAAAAATTTGAAAAATTACAAATTGTTCTTCTCACGAGCTGCTCATGAGGATATGTACATCTATTAAAAAAATTCTGCGGAACCTCGATATAACGTCCGTAAAAAATTTATGAAAATTTTGTTTATTTGGCGATTTATCACGGGTTGGCGACGGAATAATAAAAAAAAAATACAGTTTTATGACAAATACTCTTTAAGGAAAAAGTTTTTCATTCTGAACTTGTTTATGTAAGTTTAACGTGCATAAAAATTAAATTTTTATAACTACAAATTTGTGTACACATTTATATGTATATATAATGAAAGTTAAAGATCGCAATTTACGATTTAAAACAAAATTTAAATTGATAGAAATTGTTTCAAGTTCAAAAATAAGCCCGATTCGGAACATTGTCAATTCAAGGAAAAAGCACTGTTGCTATGGAAACAACGCCTTCTTCGCTATGGAAATGTATAACGAATGCGTTTGTCATAAGGCTTTTCTTTTTAAAATACATTTAAAAATTACTTATATAACCGGTGAAGCCGTTTAAATAAGAAAAAATCGTAGAATGGGGTATAAAACAATAGCAAAATTTCATTCAATCGGTAATGAATAGAGAAAAAAACGTGAATAATTTATTTAATCTGATTTAAAGAATATTTTTAATTAATATTATTGCAAACTTACAGTGAGTTGAAAATATTGAACACAAAAAGCAAACGATTCTGAAAATAAGGTATGGTATCATGAGCCCTAGAATTAACCCATTAGTATAATTTTTTTTTTAGATAATGACAATTTTAGGCTTTCAAATTTTATAAAAATCTCATAGACATATTCGGAAATTAAAAAAATTATTGTTGAAAATACAAAAATTATACAAAAAATAATAAATTTTCATCGTTAGGTTTAATTTATTAAGTATTGCGCATTCGAATAATCATTTTACAAGCAGTTTCAAAATGCACTAAAATCGTTTGCGAGGAAAATATGTTGCTAGCCAAATTGCGTATTTTTGCGCCAAATACTCGAAAGTATTTTATTTTTTTACAGATTTTCTACTGGGGTTCCGCTGCTAAATTTAACTGCTCCTTTATTACATACATGAGTAGCTTCATTAGCATTTTCTTCAAAATTTTCTGAGTATTCACTTTAAGGAGACCTTCCTTGTTAGGTGCATTTTTCATCATTTTCAAAATAATTAACTCTCAGTGTTATAATAGGGGTCAAATAGTGCTACGCGTAACTTTCATTTTGATTCACTTACAATGTTTAGTCCAACATTTATTTAATAGTGAAGTTAAAAAGGACTATTTATTATTCGTTTTAGTTTCATGTTTCTAATTTTTTGTATTTTACAGTTCCACCAGAAACCTCACCTGAAATTGAAGGTGGTCTAACAGATTCTGGGGACAACATAACAATCATATGCTCAACACCAAGATCCAAACCTGCTGCCAATATAAGTTGGCACCTCAACGACGGAATGGTTAGTATTGTAAAATGACATTTATTAGGAACATTATGCTCAGGAAGGAAATTTTCAATATCCGAAGTAACACGTAGATAAACAAACACAATGTAAAAATTGTTTTCCTAAGTGTTATTGCATTTTTGCAAGCATTATAACTTCAATTAAAGATTTTTAATCGTTTTTTTATAATTATATTTATAATTTACAGAAAAAGGTACTGATAAATAATCTTACAGAAAATTATTTTGCTTTATTATCTAAAATACATAATGACGTAGCTTATAATACATGTGTTTGAAAATTAAGCAAACACCGCTACGATTTTCGTCGAAAACTAGGCATATTTATATTTTATATTACGAAACTAGAAAGGGGCTGCACAAATATAACGTTATAAACTTTTTGTTCGATATCATACTTTGATATCCCTAGAACCCACCCCCCTCCCCTTCTAATGATATCGTTATCAGTATCTAATTTTTTTTCAACTTTTTTTTTTCGTTTGCAGTTATACACAGATATGGTTATAGATTTCTTATTCGCATGCTTTGCGGATTCAGATGAAGAGAATGAGTCAATAAAATTTCACTATTATATATGAAATAACTTTATACCAAATAACACTTAAAAGAAATAGTTACTATTTAAAAGTATAAATAATATAGGTTTTTTTACATAATGCATTCAACATTAATAACGTATTTTACACTTGTCTCCTGCACGGGTAGGTGGCAAGCAGAACTTCTTATCAACAAAATAGATAGACAAAATTATTTCTCTTTTCTTTACTAGTAAACATAACAGATAGACAGCGCCCACCCTAGGGACCAGCTTTTGGCTAATGGCCAGGACGAATCCTTAAGCTTAGGGAGGGGAAAATATTACTATCCGGCGCTAGCTACATTAATTGCAAGTTTAACTACAATTTTACAAAGTATAAACGTTACCCAGTTTTGCCACAAGGCTGGGCGAACGTTAAAACTATTACAATAATTGATATTTTACGTAAACTTTAGTTATAGTTATTTAAATAGCATTTTGAGATTAACATTATAATGACAATTATTTACAGTCGTACATTCTGAATGCATTAATACGTATACAATAACCTTTAGAGGTATAATATATTTTTTAAAATGATTACAATATATAATCCATACATATAAAATTCAAACAATTTTATTTACACACAATAACATTTTGTAGTAAACATAACAAGTATCATTTCAAACATACTTTTCACCTGTTTTCTCCAACAGCGGATTATATGCACATACATATACCGCAGAGAAATAGGGATGCCAAACGTTGTGTATTCCATATTTTTTAAGGAAAATAATGTTATAATAATTTAATGATTTTAATAATAACTTTCTACTTTCAGAAAAATAGTTAACAGGTAAAAAAAAAGACAGTAAAATATTTTGATATAAAGAAAAAGTTATTAAAAAATCCAGAAAATTTTGGTTGGATAAAAGATGATTACGATATCAAATGCAACAACCCTCCCTACACTATAAAAAATGACCAATGTTTCTTATTTTATGAAAATTTACTATAACCACGAACGAAAATATAATATAATCTTCTGAGTTATTTGAAATTCCGAAAAGCGTCTTCCATTGTCTTTTGAATCCCCAGAAACCAATACATTTCCAAAATTTAAGGAATTATTTATAAAAGCAAAGTATTTTTAGCTGCCCGTATTTTTCAGAAACGTTTCCGAATAGTTTTTATAGTGTATTAATCAGTTACTTCAGCCTGGAATATCTGTTTTTCGAATGTCACCCACTCTCAAGCAAACGTTTTCATCTGCATAAGTTAATTTATACATGAAAGATAATTTATACAGAAATAATCTTAATTTTAATGTTAATGTTAACGCTGTTAATTCTGCATGTTTGTCCGATAAACATATTTGTTGAACATTAAAATGTATACTTGAGAATGGATAGCATCGGAAAAAACTATATTCCAGGTTGAGGTAACTGATTAATACACTATAAAAGCTATTCGTAAACGTTTCTGAAAAATACGGGAAGCTAAAAATACTTTGCTTTTGTAAATAATTCTTTAAATTTTGGAAATGTATTGGTTTATGTGGATTCAAAAGACAATGGAAGACGCTGTTCGAAATTTAGGATAACTCAGAAGATTATATTATATTTTCGTTCGTAGTTGTAGTATTTTTTCGTCGATTGAGAAACATTGGTCATGTTTAAAGTGTAATCGTAGCGATATCTTACGATATCATGTACCAGACCCCTCCTCCCCCCTAAAGTGATAACGTTATATATGTAGAGCCCCAAATTTCTATCATAACTTATCAGATCAGCATATTTCATGTACAGAACCATTTATGAAAACTAAATACACTCAGAAACATTTAATTACATTAAAATACAGGGTCATTCATAATTCCCTCCGGGGTTTCGAAACGTTATAATAAAAAAACGAAGACGAATATGAAAAAAAGAAACATATGAAATTATTCCGAAACTATTCAAGTTTTACTTACATACATTACAGGTGTTCTATATGTGAACCCTTGGTCACACGGCATACATCCATGCGATAGTCCAGTTCCTGCCATACTCCGTTTCTTTAAATCTGAATCAGTGGTGTCAGTTCAACGGGCCTTTCGTAATAAATATCGAAAACAGGGACCAACTGACAAAACAATTTATGTGTGGTACCGGAAATTTAAAGAAACGGAGTATGGCAGGAACTGGACTATCGCATGGATGTATGCCGTGTGACCAAGGGTTCACACATAGAACACCTGTAATGTATGTAAGTAAAACTTGAATAGTTTCGGAATAATTTCATATGTTTCTTTTTTTCATATTCGTCTTCGTTTTTTTACTATAACGTTTCGAAACCCCGGATGGAATTATGAATGACCCTGTAATGTCTTCCTTCAAAATATAATAACGATTTTTACATAAGGAACAATTTAGGTATTAAACGTTGTAATAATTCCACGTTTCTTTTAATGGTAACACACATCTTTGCGTGTTTCTTTTACTCTCTTGTAAAGAAAAACTAAGAAAAAACATATAAATTTTGTTTATTGTTTTGGATGTTAATCCTCTCAGCTAAATTATCAAATTAGACAGTTACCACGTATCTGTCCTTGTTGATAGATTCTTTTTCTGTACTATGCAATATTTTGCATAGTACCGATAAAGTAATACATAAGTGTATGTATAAGTATATTTATATGTATATGTGTAGAGGTATTACTGTACTTCAATTTTATATCATAATGGGATGTGTTTAATAGTCATTCCATTTTTTTCTTAGACACATTAAATATTAGTTGGGGGTTACAAAATAACATAAATTCAATGTGTCAGTGACAGTCACGGCTAACTTGAGAAGAAGACAATTGGTTTGAGAACAGCCGTGTCATACTTTGGTACATTTAGATAAACACTTTCGCTACGAAACCGCTCAAGACGCCCGGCAAAGGAAACTACTGCCAAACCACTCGCGAGCCTGAGCAACAGGTGTTCCATTTTCTCCCCCTCTAAAATATCCAACTATTGTTGCAGAGTAAGTAATTGATGAGGTGATTATTGCAATCAACGCGGGAGGTACTTTAGTACAACACACTTGTGCACGATTAACTTTTGTACTAGTGATCTTATGATGGATATTAGGGGAATACAAGCTCCACTTTTGAAGAATGCTGCTTCGTAGTGTTCTGCTGACAAGTAAACAGGCAGAAGGAAGGGGGGGGGGGGAAATCACGCACCTACATTTTAGCGTACGGCCGTTTGTCCTATTTTGAATGCTATTGTGTTTTAGACAGTATTCAAAGGATTAAAGTAAAAATAGCTCATAGGAATAAATTAGTGATATATTTTATTCTATGAATTCCAATATTTATACAACAAATGATATCAATGTATCGTCATATAATAATTAAGATTAATTTTTCAGACAATTCCTGTTGGTGCTTCAGAATCTCAAGAAATCTTCCACCACCAAGACCTACTAGAGTCTTCATCATCTAAACTTGAAATTCCTTTAGATTCTTTGCCTGAAGAACTTAGACTGCAGTGTGAAGCTCAGATACAAGACCTTGTAACTGCTGTTTCAAGAGAGCTTGTGATAAGAAAACCAAGTCTTCAACCACGATCACTTGAAGTACTTGAAGAAGACAAGTCGTTTTCAGAACAATGTCGAGCTACGGTTTTGCACTGGGTCGGCCAAATCATTCTTTTGTTAATTTTAAGGCATGCAAAGTGAATATCGAAACTTATTGAAGTGACATTCATTTAAACATCAAGTGAAACTTGCACAATATATTTTTGCCAAGAAATAATATGTGATGGATGTTGGAGTAGTTTTGTGACTTTAAGAAAAGTAGAGTTTGTCGGTGTGTGAACAATTATGTAATATTTTTTGTAATAACATTCTAGTTAAGATTTGTTGATGAAATATTTTATAAAGTTGCTTTTTCGCGGAAAATTATAATTCTTCGATATATTAAAATTTTACTGGATAATCATGAAATACTCAAGTTGAAAAGCTTTGCAAGATATTTCAAGGAGAAACTGAACTTGTGATTTATGTATTATTTATTTAGAACTTTTGGGATTTTTCTAATTTTCAATAAAAGTAAGTTTTACAAGAAGATTTTACTTTAAAAATTTCTTAATGTAGGTTTAAGAAGTATGTGTTGGAAAATATATTTGCTTTTTTATATATTTTATGTGTAATTAACTCTTTATTTTAAAACGTATTCAGCAACGCGCCATTTTAAATCATATCAATTAAAAGATAAAGATAATTAATCATATTAATAGAAAGTTTTACTTTAAACAAACCAAATTTTTATTTTAATTTACATTCATTTTATTTTATTCAAAAAATGCCTGTGATATCTGTGTATTATACATTTTATAGGAAATATCTTTCGAGACATTCTAATGTTAAATAAACATTATTTATGTAACTAATAATTTATTATAAAATAATATATTCGACATATAACATTGATTACTTCTACAAATTTAGGGAAATACATTATTTGTAAAAAGTACACGAGATTTATCATTTGAAAGACGCACATAAAAGATATCACGACAATTTTTTTTCTCTGTAAATTTGAACCATTGTACCGAGTGACAACACAGAGTATGAGCGCCATCTGTGATTTAGTGTTTTGGCATCAACCATTTATTTAGTCATAATTTTGAGTTATCCGCGATTTTTGACAACTGAGAAATTGTTTGAAAAAAGAATTTGCCTTATATCTTGTGTTTCAAACGAAATTTCGTGTGATGGATATTTTAAAAATCTCCTGAATTTCATATGGATTTTGTACCACCTTGATGCACTATCGCATAAATCTATGGTTGTGCAAAAGGTTTTAGCGAAATATGCAACGAACGTGATCGACCAAGCACCGTCCGCAAACAGATATGGCTCCTGGTGACTTTATACTGTTCCTGAAGTTAAAATTGCCATTTCCAGGAATGTGTTTTGAGTCAATGGAGGCCAGAAAAGTAAATTTGCTGAAGAAACTGAAGACCATATCTGAATCAGCCTATGAAAAGTATATGGAGGATTGGTCAAGCGTTGGCATAATTGAATTGGATTAAATGGGATCTACTTTGAAGGCAAAAAATAATTTTTTATGAATAAATTATTTTTCTGTGCTTTATTTAACAATTCCGGATACTTTTTATGCAGAATATATATCGGATGAGTCAAAAGTCTCCATACAAACATTAAGGGCGTGATATAGCATAATACAACAAGGCATTTTTGTACAGTGGATGAGGGTCGAAAGCTGTTTATTCAGAAGAAAATATCATTCTAGTCCTGACGCGGAATTTTGTTCGCAACTTTAACAGAACCTATTTTAAAAGAACTTACATCAGGCTTACTTTCTTCTGTGTGAAATATAACTATGTCATGCGCACCACCAAATAGCGCTGAATTTGAAGCATAGCATTTCCGAATGTAATTCACATTACATACGGTTTCATTGCTAGTACTATTGTATATTTCCAGCGCTTATCGTTTTGTTATTTTTTTTTACACAAAACAAAATAAATTTGATGAAAAGCTTGTTAAAAATTTTTTCTATTGAAACACGTTTTGAAGACTAGACCTCTGAGCGTCTTGGGGATTTCCTGCATTTTCATGAAAATATTTGTAAAACTTAAAATAATTTAAATTTTCTTTTCCCGTTTGTTTCTAAAATACACTTCACATCTCTTTATTTTACATATATCTTAAAATACAATTTTGTTTGAAATATTTTTGTCTAGAGCCAATTTAAGTTGTTTTTGTGAAACGGAAAAATACGGGCCAAACGCTCAGAGGGCTAGTTGTGTTCCGATTAGAGTTTGAAATATTGTATTTTTGTCTGAATGATATAAATCATATGAGGCGTGTTCAATTGAAACCCGTTTGACACGAATAAAGGTAACACAAAACTGAATGAAATAAAATATATTTAATCTTACAGCATGCACATTTGTTTAGAAAAAGGTCACCCATGGTGTTGAGACACGCATCGTATTTTTTGGGAAGACGTCCAATGCCGAAAAAAGGTTTCGGTTGTTGCTTGAACGTTTAATTCACTTCCCACTTCACGAAGGCTTTGTCGACAGTACATTTTGACCGCAGCGCCAATATCCGCAATCAGTGTCTAGGTAACAACTTTGTGTGCCTGACCAGTACACAGCAAATCTATCATTTCCTCACAACCATTGCATTGGAACATTCACTACCAATTCGTAACAGTTGTATTTTATAAGCATTTTTCTCCATACACAGCAACCATTATCCGATAATGCTCAACGGGCTTGCATCCCTCTGCCGATGAAAACTGTATTACTGCACGTGAGTCTTGTTTGGACGGGTTCGTAATCACTCCAGTAATGTTTAACCCTTTCCGGCACAGACAAATTCTGTTCGTAAAATGAGAACTTAGTGACTGACACCGGAATTTACAAACGACTTTTTTAGAAAATAAGAACTCCTTACTTTAAGCTTTCATTTTACAAACAAAATTTTATTAAAGTATTCTTGGTGCCATTTGCAAGTTTGGAATTAAAAGTAGGTTTGCCCGGAGATGGGACCACTGTGCCGGAAAGGGTTAACATTATGACACCTTCAAACAACAAAAGCAGAATGACCATTTTGAAATGCAATGCATGCTGTATACATATGATGTCACTTGCTCATGCCAATTTCCCACCATGAGAACCAACTCGTGAATTTGCACCCTTCGAACGGGTTTAACTTGAACACGCCTAATACATAAAGACTCGGGTTTTCTGTACAATTTATTTTACTTATAGTATGCTCCACCATCCCTTAAAATTTGTGTAATGATTTTTTCCTCAACCTCTTTATACATCAAATTACATAGTGTATTGCATTATTTCATTTTTCTTTTTAGAATAAAAAATATCATATCATCTGTATATATTTTGTATAATGTATCCTGTGCATTATAACTTAAAAGTAGTGAAATCGTAAATCAATAACATATAAATTATTGAAAATTGAAACAGTTTTCATTAACCACCACAATCTAAGATTATAGATAAACTTTAATTTTCAGTTACCCAAGTTATTCGAATTCGACCATTGTTCTAATAATCAAAATACATGAATATTATCCTATTTGAAACTTTTTCAGAATCAAAACAGTAAACACAGTGTAGAATAAAGCAATTTCATCATGAACAAAAAGCCATTAATACTGTCAAATATTATTTATTTTTATTCTATGACACAGATAAAATTTATTAAGTTGAGGAACAATTCAGAGGCGTTTTTCTCATATTCAGAAACTTGGCCTTTGAGTGAAGATGGTTTAACACAGATTTTTTATCATAATTTATCTGCTCCGGTTGTTGGACGTCGAAATTCATTAAACAGATATATAGACCGGGAGGCGCAGCACAGACAGTCACCTCATCGAGTTCACGGCTGAAATTCCAGAATTAGTTAAAACTTGATTCGCATATTAAAACGCAATCGGTCTACCAAGTCATATCTTGGTGGAAAACACCTTAAAACCCGATTTTAGCGGTTGACTAGTAGGTTTACCATTGTGGTTTTCTGCACCCAAAGGTATGAAAACATGGAGGACTGGGAGCAGGAACACACAATGGTAAACCTACGAGCCAACCGCTATATTGGGTTTTCTGGTGTTTTCCACCAAGATATGACTTGGCAGACCGATTGCGTTTTAATATGCGAATCAAGTTTTAACTAATTCTTTAATTTCAGCCGTCAAATCGATGAGGCGATTGTCTGTGCTGCCGCCTCCCGGTCTAATACAGACGCTCATTATCGACCTTAATTTGTCGGGAAGTGGGTGATACGCGATTGAGGTCAAAATTTCCATTTTTAACACTTTCCAACCTAGTTGAAAGTACTTATGACTTCAGTTTGTCTGGTCGTCTGCCGTCTGTACGCAAGTCCGTGCTCTTACTCCCGTAAATATGCTTCGATTGCCCTGAAATTTTTGTATGTTATTGTCGTCTACTACAGCATGTTCCTTATTTCAAATGAAGGGTGTAGCACTTATAGTTTTTTTACAGGGACAGTCAAAAGTATTTCGTTACATTGCAGTCAATGGGAAATAATTGTTTCAAATGCATTTTGATGATTCTACGTCATTTGAAACATGATGAAATGTATATATATTTACGAAGCGCTTTAAAACATGGTTTTTGTAGAATATGGAGTACAAAACATTTATTATTCATTTACAGGGTCAAACAAAAGAATTCTGTTACACATTGTTTGACGGGGAAAAATCGTCTGCAGTGTAATTTAATCATGTTGCACTATTTCAAAGATAATGAAAATTACACGCATTACTGAGGTGCACTATAAATTGTTCCCTTAAAAGTATGGTGTGCGTGGCGTTAATCGTTTATTTACATGGACACACAAAAGAATTCGGTTACAGTATACATGGGATAATTACAGTTTATGTGTGATAAGTGCGTTTTCAACTTTGTTTGACTAATTTTTTTCGTATTACATTGTGTGTATAAATTCAGTTGATCATATACAGGGCTACACAAGGAAATTCATAAGCATTACGCACTATGGGAGTGAATTGCTTAAGGGTAGTTTTTAATTTTATTATGAATTTTCTTGCTAAACGATATTTAGTAGACTACTATACGTTTGTGGAATATAAATAAATTCATATACAGGGCTATGCAAAGAACAAAATACATTGTCGTTTATGGTTGGTAATTGCTGGAAGTGAGTGTTAAGTTGCTTTATGCGTATTTTAATTGAATTACATTTTAGCTTAATATGTGATGTGAACAAAAGTGTATAGATAATATACAGGACTGTACAAAAGATTTCGAGTGCATTTTCATCGATTGGCGAAAATTCCTAAATATGAGTTTTTAAACTGTACTAAATTTTATCATGCTATGTAGTATATATCCAAATCTACAGATCATATACAGGGCTTCACAAAATAATTCGACTACATTTTTTGCAATGGAAGGTAATTTCGAGAACTGTATTTTTCAATGTGGTATATGTTTTCCAAACTGTTTACTTACATATCTTCTTTTACCTTATTTAACGGTGAATTTTCGTTACAGTTTTCTGGATGTGTTGGAAAGTGTTTCATAAGCTATGTTGGATGCATGATTTTTCGTTCTTGTTTGATGCGCAGCGAGTGGTAATATTAGGCAGTGCTCCTTCCCCATTCACACACTGTTAAAAAATTTCGTTTAATATAACAGGTTGTCTTCCGTGAATTTTGATCAGAGATTTTCCGTTTTGTTAGAAAAATGGAATCTTTCCCGTATATATGTTGCCATTTTAAGATTACAGAGTTTTAAATACGGAATTATTACTGTAAAAATCTATCATCCAATGGGATTGCAGTATTTTTTACCACGCATGTGCTTCAACTCCTTCGCGTTTGTATCGCGCCATTTACGGAATTTACGGACTACAAAAACGGAACATTTCACAAAAAACGGACACATTCAGGCAACTCTGCTGTTCGTCCTTTTTCCGCAAATTGACGGAATTTTTTTTTTACAGAGCAGTACAAATCTCACAATCACCATTTGCAGATTTAACACCTGGATTACTTGTAATATGAATGAAAAATCCTGCATCAAGCATACATTATGAAACACTTTCCAACACATTACAAATAGTGTCAAAAAACTTCGTCTTCCATTAAGGTGAAGATGATGGCCAATTAAACAATTTGAAAATCGTATAACACATTTGAAAATTCAATATCCGGATTTACCATATAGTCAGAACTATATCCGAATTCTTCTGTGTAACCCGGTACATGATCTATAGATTTCTATAAAAACTATATACGATCTGAACAGAGTTCATAGAAAATAGGAAAAAGAATGATTGAGGAGGAAGAGTATAATAGAAAAATATGATAAGAAATACATAAATTGCGCAAACTAAAGCTTTTAACGATATGAAAGTAATAAAGCACATTTAACACGATTTGTTTTAAATAGTGTTTCTTTTAACAGATTATTTCAACATTATAGGTACAAACATTTAGAGGATATTTTTGAATAAAAATGTAAGAAGGAATAAGAATGGCTTAGTAACACATAACCGAAACACTTTCCGTAATCCAATAGATGGCGTGTTCATCAGCATTCTAGAGCAAAAATGTCTGATTTTCTCATGTGCGATTATGGACCATTACAAGGTAGCAGAAATATTGAAGATATACCATGATCGACTTCGACGCATACTACCGCTATTGAAGAAAGTATTGGATGCCTTAAAGACATATCCCAGGACCGTCACGCTTGCAATTGCTTTAGATGTGTATCATTGCAGTGTACATCTTATTTTGCATCGCGAGTTCTTACAAGCGTTTCGACATAATGGTCTCAGTTACTTTTCTAAGCAGATTATCCTGCACGTGTGTACTTTGGGCTGTGATGCAGTGTTAGAAATTTTTTTCAACGTTTCATCAAAACCTGGTTCTAAAACGGTCGCCATTATAATATGTTGAAAGCTTGTTTAAATACATCTATATATTCAAGTTTTATCTAATGGTACTAATACGTTTAACAGGAAAAAGTCTAATGATCAGTGATTAATGATTAAACATCAATCAAGCGCATTAGCAAAAAATCCTCAACACCAGGCACTACATCTTCCACTTCGATTCTTTTAGATATATTCTATTTTAAATATTACAAAGTAATCATCATCCATCATGTATCGTCTCTGAAAATAAAATCCACAACAAAAAATAAATATTTTAGACGGGGTTTTATAAACAGCATTAGCGCGCTGTCGCGATCATCTAAAAAGTTTTTCATAACCTGCCATCTATGCAAATAAAGTATGGGTTTTAAAAGGAAGAAGACACTTTAGATACACAAACAAAAAGATCCTTCTTATCATCTGCGTTATAAATATGCTTCATTTTAAGTCATAGAGATTCTACGGAGACATTTTTTCTTCCGACAGATGTATTGGTTCTGAAAGTTATTTTATTTGAAGTTGTGGTTTTCTTAAGTTGAATGAGACGTCTTTTGTTTCTGTCTTTTCTGCTTTGCTAACTGTGGAACAACGAATCTTTCTTTCGTTTCGATATTTGTTCTGTTTTTTTTTCTTGTAACATAATCCAAATTGATGGCAAAACGTTTAATCATTTTTGCAGTTTCAAAATAAGATAGACTTTTGGAAAGTTAAGTGAACGACCTTTTTGTGCTTCTTCTTCTTTAGTTCCATCAAATGGTTAAACGTTAAACGGGATGTTTTTACGTGGTATATCCTAAAAAAATGCTCAATATGATAATTGATTACCTTATGTCTGTTTTACAGCAGAATTAATTTTTTTTCAGGCTGGAGTGATCAATCACCATATTGAGGAATTGTGGCTGTGTGAGCTCCCATTCTTTGTGTGAGCTCCCATTCATCTCAATATCGCTCAGCGGTAAATATTAAGCAAGTTTAGTAAGCGACTGCTTAGCCAGGTCATATCGTTTACCATGAATCATGGCCTCCTCGAAGTATATGAACTTTCTGGAACTGGTTCGCCCGGATTTACCTTCCAGTGTTTCAGAAAATGTGAGACAAAACATGTGGGTTAAACATGACAGAGTGCCACCCCATTATTTAAGGTGCGTTCGTGTGTATTTTAACATGTTTATGGACTTCGGTGGTTTGGACAGTACATTATAAGCAGGGTTCGTACGCCTCCTTGAATTTTGCAACTAGGAAATTCTTCAGTACCAGCATTTTTTAACAGAAAATCTCTCCTTAAAAGAAGGTGAAGTTTCTCGAGTTTAATCTAGATTTCTTTTTCTATAAAAAAAAATACTGGTATAACTCCTGGAAAATTCCCTGATCCGTACGAACCCTGTATAAGTGTGTTCGGCTGTGTCAGGCAACTAATGCTTCGTCGTGTGTGTTATGGTGTACGCATGCATCACGTCTCTTGGTGAAAACTTAGCACATTTGCTGAAATATTATGAATTGTATACATGTAAAATGCCATTTGAAATAATTATGTTCAATAAGCTTTACCCTTAATTACCGTCTTGCGTCACGTTAGTTTTTATAACTCTACCATTCACAACCATGACGTTTCCCGTTTTGTGTTTCTATGTAATTCTCATTTCTTAGCATGTTATATAACTCAACTAAAAATTGTGTACCTATATTTGCATGAAATTCTCATTACGGATTGCAGTGTATAGTAGCAAGCTAAAAGAGTCGATAAAAAGAGAGTAATATAAATACAGGATAAAGTGTAAAAAGAAAAAATAATAACATTCATACCAGAAAGCACAAACTACGTTAAAAATAAAAGAACTATAATATACATACAAAATAATAATAATAGCAGTGGAATAAACATATCTCACACGAAAACAAAATATAAAAGGTAAATTATATTTTTTTCTATTCTTAAGTCAGTTACTCGTACAAAGGTCCGTTAAAAGACATCTTTGTCCTTTAATATCCTACTATGAAGTATTTTATATGCATTGTCATAGTGATTGCATAGTCATAAATGATCTTTCCATTTTTTAAATAAGAAAGAATTCTCTAGAAAGGTTTTTGTTTCAGTCATAAATAATTGTAATTAATCTTAGAACATGTCATTAAACATAAAGTTTTTTTATTCAAACTACTTGGTACTTCAGTTGTATCGCTAAAATGTAATATCACATAAATAGAGCTGCATGCAGCAATACATTCGAAGGTCTGCTTCATAATATTTTGATCTGTACGTTTTCAATGCTTAATTCGAATAGATTTGATTTGGTGATATTGAAACGCATGGAATTATGTAAAAAAAACAATAGAATGGGAGATATATGTTTTAAATAAATATTCAAGATTGAAATAATCTTATTTACAATTAAAATGAAATGGTAATACTATTGAACTAAGTACTTATTCGTGTTGATTTTATTTCATAATATGTTGACACAATTCAAGATTATCCTATTAACAAGCCAATGTTGGTTTTATTGTTTATACTGCACCCAAATATTTTGCCAATATTGCATTAATCGAAAATACTTCCAACAAAATACCAATATTTCTAACGCAAGATGTTCTACAATAGACTGACGTTTTAGAATGAAAAAAAAATAACAATGATAACTCATAAAATTATTTATGCATGAAATTAATGTGTAAAATCAGGTATCATTTCAGTATGCTAACTTGTTTGAGTAATGTCGTCGACAGAAGGCAGTGCGATGTCTCAAAATGTAAAAATGCTCAGTTTAAGTTAAAAGGAGTTCACGAAGTTTTCACCATTCATTTTGTTAAGATATCGATACTCGAAAAAAGAGGTTTGCGAATTGAATTTGTAAGGTTATTTTTATTACTCGTACAGTCTCAGTCAGTGCATCTTCTTCGGCGAACACATTTACTTCTAAAACAAGCTAGGATTTCCTGACTTCACATGTTAGTCTCCTGCAAGAACAAGTTAAAATGCTGTGCACGTTGTCTTGTTATTCTATTTATAAAACCATCAGTCTATTTCAGCACACAGTGTACAGTGTGATTACAAATGAATATCCCAACTTTGAAGGCCTTATTAACAAAAGTATAGAAGTTGCACGAATTTGTGAAAAACACATAAAAAAGCAAATTGTAAAATTACTGATATCAAAAATTTATAAATGTTCAATGCGACCACTTCAGAAACACTAACAACATCCATTCTGTAGGAGAATTCGTCCTACACGGTTTTCAGCATGTTGTGTGTTTCAGTTGCAATAGCTGCAGTTATCCTCGTTTTCAGATTATACAGATTCGATTACAAAGAATCCCTTTTGTTGTGTTGTTGTCATCTTGGCGGCAACTGACTGAATGAACTCGCAACGGAACATGCCGGTTCATTTTCATCCCGCCGCTCGTTGCGCCATCTCTCGCCACAAAAAAGAACCTTTACATTTATGAAACTTCATAACTTCTCACTCACTTCAATATGTGAAATGGAACACTGTCTTTTATTTTTTAGAAGATATAATTCAAATTTCGGATATTCATTTGTAATCACCCTGTATATTCTTTTTACAAAGAAAATATTGGTTACGAAATGGCAAAAAAAGCTTCTTGACAATATTAATGCAATACTTGTAAAATGCCAACACCCTGTATTTCATAAAAGTATTGCCAATAGTGGCGAAGATAAGGCCAATATAAACAATATAGGTTAAATATCGTTTTACTACTATGATAACAAATTATAATTATTATATACTTTTCATTATGTAAAATTATTCAAGCAGTGTTTTAAACTGTATATCATAATTGTGAAAAATAAACTTTTTAGAAAATAGATTAATTCTTGCTTCTACAACATGTTTTGAAGTGCACTTTATTATCTTAACTTTTATGGTTTTCATCTCAACGTAGAATATGTTATAGCTTATTATCCTGCTGGATATCAAGACTTGTTGGACCATGACAAGCTACGGCTGCCGAAGGCAGTCGTACTTCACCGCCGATTCCAGGCTCTCGTAAAGTCCATACGAGTCACGACCAAGAAGGACCGGTTTACGCGGGACCCCCAAGGTGGTGCTCTACATCCGGGGGAGAAGCGGGGGCATGAGCCTACCTGTACTTCGTCACCCTTTCCCAAAAGAGTTAACGGCAAAAGTCGAAGCGACATTAGTGGAACCTTATCAAGAGACCCACTTATTTCACACTTGGGCCGATAGCGAGAGTGAACCACAGCCTCGTAGCCGGGATCCCATAAGGGAGCCGGGTCCTTAGCCTATGTGGAACACTCAGACTTCCCATTACTGTACCGTACCTTCCGAATATCAAATCCTAGGGATGGAGGAAGCGACTAGTTCATTTGGTGCGGCTAGCAGGAGGTACTTCTCGCCAACCCGGAATCTCGAAGAAACTCGGTCTCAAGACACGCCTGGCTGGGTCGTCACCGCCAAATGGAGAACCATTCAACGGGTCATGCACATATCATATCAATACACATATCATGTCACTACAAAAGAGCAAACCTATAAATTTTGTGAAGTGCTTGAAGGATCATAGCCACGTAGAAAAATATTTCATAAAATATTACTTTCGTTCACGTAATAATTTAAGCCTTACTCTTATCTTAGGTATACCTTATTTGTATTAAAATAACAAGATGTTAATATAAAGATATATATATATATATATATATTATAATTAGTTGATGTGTGTATTTCTTTAATAAAGAACATCTGTAAAATTACCAGTTTTTACTGGCAGACATTACATAGATATTCCCTAAAAACATTTAAAATGTAAACTAAAAACTAAAATGTCACCAACAACATTTAAAATGTAAATGGTGCCAAATTTCGCAACATTTACAATTGCGGGCGCTCCGGACTGGAGTCGGAAACGTTATTGTATTGTATAGTGATAGTTTTAAATGCTTTTAGTGAATATCTATATAATGTCTGATAGTAAAAATGGGTGATTTTACAGATTTTTTTTTTAATTATAACAAGATGATTTTTATAAGATTGGTTGAAAGTGGTAATGTAGTGATTTTCCAAATTCCAGAGTTGTTGGCAGATTTTTATCTGTAAAACTAAATTAGCAAAAAATATTCTTCATTTTTTAAATGTTAAAATAATGTATTCCATTCGTAGAAACATTCTAGAATGTCTAAAAAATGATAAATATTAAAGGAAACTCAGAGTAATACCGCTAATTGGCGTTAGTTTTTAACGTTTAGCAACAAATGAGGGATTTAGAATGACAGTGGAATTAGTCAAAAATTTGAAAAATGTAGATAACCACATTTTCACAGAACGTATATTAATTTCTGTCCCGTGTGACAGTCAAATAAGTCATAGTTCACTTAGGGAGTCGCTGGAGAGCGAAACAAGTTGGACCGCTTAATGCAACGACAATAGGACTAGTTTCACAAAACCCTTCATTTCTCAAATTACAAAATATTGACTTACACAACTGTCTTCTAATCCCCTCAAAGGGCTCCGTTATTTTAAAAAGAAAGCTTAAAAGAAGCTACAACTGCATGCCGAGAGTGATTTGTTGAACACTTTTTTTAGTGAAACAGGTTATCTGTATCAGCTTAGGTTTCAAGCTAACCATTATTATTTTGATTCTAAAAGATTATCTTTTTTGTGTAGTTACTTAGTTAGAAAAATAAATTAATGCATTATTAAATTTGGTTTTTAAAATTCTTTATTGATACGGGATGAACTTTTTCAACTTCATTTCGTCTTCAAACATAATTCACATCAGTTTTTAGAAACCTGTTTGAAGCGAAAATGGCTTCTGAGTACTAAGCAAGTTAAAACCAATTTTACTATATCCCAAGATTCTGAATTCTGAACAGCGCAGACACATTTATATCACTTTTATTGGAAAATCATGTGGTGATTTTAAACTGTATGATGTTTGAGATTTTATCAATATTTAGGAATGTTTAATTTAAATTTTTGGAATACTGTTTTTTTCTTTTACTTTTAATCCATTTTAAATAGAAATTCAGTTTTGTTCATATAAATAATAAAGTTGTGTGTTTCTCTTTATTACCATTTTTATTTATGCGAAGTAAAACTTAGTAATTGATAAAAATAGGAAATTGGCCGAATTAAATTCTTTACCTTAAAAACATTATATTCAAAAATTTAAAATTTTAATGTAAAATTAAAAAATATTTAAAAAAAAACTTAAACAGAAAAGATATACCGTATGTTTTCAATTTTGTTTTAACTTTACAATAATTATAAAATTTTTATTTTGAAATAGATTGGTCGTATTATCCTTCAATTAGTTTTACAACAATTATAGTAATTCAGTGTTTGAAATGGGCAAAAATTAACACAACGTATTCATATATTAATGTAAACGTTTTATATATGTCAAAACAGAATACATCTATTATATGTGTTGGAGAAATAAATAACGTTTTATTATGAAAAGGTTTTGTCAACTTTTACCGTAGAATTCTGAAATGTTTCTCGAACACAATCAGGTAACAGACAAATATGATTGATATGATATATTATACAGAATCATTTAAAATTTCCGTAAATATCCAAACCAGATGACAATACACAGTCATTTTCAAATTATAAACATGTATAGACAGTTATGCATTGAATACTACTTAAGAATAATATTTAATCGACGATGTAAAATGACTGCAAATGCTTTCCACAAAATTTTGAATAGGAAATATTCTGAATTTTACATAAAAACATATGTTGAAATACTATATTGAAATAATATAATGACGTTAGAATCAATTCAAACAATTAGTAAACATAAGCTTAAATTTATCCGAATACAGAAAAAACAAATAATGGTATGCACACTACCTTCAATAGAAAACAAACAAAAAGGATAAATCATCGGGCATAGATTATTAAACACTTTCCAATACTAAAAATAATTTATTCGGAAATTTTATTTTTTCCATAGAATGAAACAATATAACTAAAATAGCAACTTAAAAAACACATAACTCAGTAAAAATCCATTTTGAACAATTGTTGTTCATATCCGGTTACTTGTGCGAATTCTTTCGCGTAGCTCTGTATGAGATCTATAGAAGTGAACACCATCTAATACACTCAATATTAGAAAAGTTTAAAAATGCATACTACAGTGCAAAACACACTTACAGCAATTAACGAACTTAGTCCGTCCTGTAATCGTCCTAATCGTCTAATAAAAATCGAACTAGTCCGTCCTGTTATTCTGTGTCTCTGTAAATGAACTATAAGCATATTTATGAGAGTTAGAGCACGGACAGACAGACAAGCTTACTTCATGAACACTTTTCAACTATGTTTGAAAGCGTTAAAAATTACATGTCTTGGAGACCGCGTACAACCCGATTTAAAGCGTTTCAAAAAATTTCACAAGCAGTTACATATGTAATTTTTTTAAGATTATCCATATATATAAATATTTTACACACACACACACACATATATATATATATATATATGTGTGTGTGTGTGTCTGTGAACTGGGTGTTCTAAAATGGTCTGACTGACTTTTAAATTCAATAACTTGCAAACGGAGACATATAACAAAAATTCTTGCAGGAGAGTAATGTATGATCTCAGGAATTTTTTTACTAAAATTTCTGAGTTTAGTTTCAAATAATAGTTATACATGGCGCCGAAAACTATAGGCACTCAATAGAGGCCCAAACTAAAATCACCTAGCATTCATACAAAGGAAGAAGCTTAAATATATGGAATTGGCCTCATTCTCCACTACAATATCGTTCTTAGGTCCCGATTCTGAACCCACTCTATATATTTAAACTTCGCCTTTCGCATCAATGCTGGGTGATTTCTACTTCTACTTCGATTGGAGGTCTATTTCGCGCAGCGCCATCTATTACTGTTAATTCAAACTAAAATCAGGAATCACAGTAAACAAACGTCTGACATCTTATATAACTCTCCAGCAAGATTTCTTTAAATATATGTCACCGTTTGCAAATTATTGAATTTAAAAATCTATCAGTCCATCTTAGTAAACTCGTTATAAAGTCGATGTAGGCTGACTTTTATTTCATGAAAAACACCAAATGACTCTTTGTACGATACTAAGTTCTTTCAAATACGTATTTGTTGAATTGAGAATTAGGGTATGCCTTTACAGCTTTACATATAAAACTCAATTCGATTTAGTAAAATTTTAGAACAAAAAATAGTTTTTAGATATTTAGACCTTTTTATGCATTTTAATTGGATTAAAAAATAAAATTTGAAGAATATAAGACAATAGTTATACCATACATTTTTTTTGTTCTATTTTAACTATAAACAAGTGCAATAAGAAAATACAGAAACTGTTTGTTACAATAGAAAATAAAGAGGAAAAAATAATGCTTTTATCACTCACACTATTTATAATTTCAAGAATCTGCTTTAATCAAATATTATGCACAGTATTTCACAGTTTCAAATTTGTATTTATTATTATGGATTTAAAAAAAAGTTTTAATTCAGTTTACTTTAAAAATTTCTTAAATACAAGAGAGATAAATCATGTATCAAGCATCTATTATGAAACACTTTCCAACACCTTCAGAATACTGTAACAAAACTTCACAATATAATATTGTGAAAGATGATGTTCAAGTAAATAAGTTGAATAACGCATAACACATTTTCAAACCCAATACCAACAAGTACCGTCAATAGTACGAAAAGTATTTGAAATATTTTTGAAACTCTGTATAGGACCTATAGAATTTATATACACCAAGTGATATAGGGTAAAGTGAAGTGAAGCAGTACCAGGATCAGATGACCTCAAATGAGTACTATAACCTGGGTGAAGCCCAGCCAAAGCGATAGCAAGCCCAGCCACACGATAGGAGAGATCAGCCGCCAAACCCAAGCATCACCACTCTAGCGAGTGGCGAGGGAACCCGCCACCGCCACTAAAGTCTAGATCGTAAACCACCACAAGGAAACGACCGCACACAGGCACCAAGAAACGACAGTGACCGCAACCAACACCTGTACTGCGAAACAGAGACTGCTTTCATTGAGGTCTATGAATAGGTGACCCGAATTTTGTGAAGACGTCTAAAACCCTGAAAACCATGTGCGGCCAATGCATCAACATCGCAAAACATAGCACATCGCGAAACATAGCTTGAGATTACTCACGTCTCCATAAAACTAAGCACCCGGCCATCTTCCACACTTAAGTGACCGAGTCAGAAACGCATAGAGGGACGGGCACAATCCCCTTCTATTTCACAGTGAATAACTGCGTATAAGTCAGCGTTCGAGTGATTTAAAGATCTGAGTTCGAAAACTTCAAGAAACAGTTTGCGATAGTCTAGGTCTTCACATGAATACCAACACTTTCTAAGGTCCTTGTAAGAAGATCGCTAACAATAGCAGCGACACCTCTCCTACTGTAATGATCAAGGCAAAGATCGGCAAGTGTTCTATCTTGAAAGTCGTCGAGAAAATGATTCTCCCTCATTGAGGGACACTCATAGACACAATATACACATGCTGTTCCCTCTTCCGAAGAAGCTATCAGGATTACTTCTAAAGAAACGGACTTAGTAATCACCGAAGGATCCACGTCCCGTCAGAACCTGGTTGACGTATAAATCTCCACGTAGCCGCACAGTGCTAACTCTCGGGAAGATGGCATATGTCACTCAGCCATCACCCGACTGGTTCCACCTGCACTGCCATGCTGACAGCGCGTGACCAAATAACTTCCTCTTCACCTGATGGCCAGAGAAAAAAATCTGCTTATCTAGAGAGGGACGATTTGCAGCAGCCTTAGATAATGCGTCTGTCAGCTCATTGTAAGCGTAAACGACGTGGGCTTTGATCCAGTGCATATGGGTGGTGACATCACTTCTTCTAACCAGGTCTCTGATCTCGAAAACCGCTCCCTGACGTGACAATAGACAGTTAAGCGCCTGAAGTTCCAACCTCGACTCCGAAAAGATGTCGAGTTCATCGAGACCTCTCTGTAGGGCATCAGTGATCGCCTCCTTGATCGCATGGACCTCGACCGCAAAGACTATCGTCCCATCGGAAAGACGGAACAGACCCTCTCCAACAATGTCATCCTTGTTGGCGAGGAGGAAGGCACAACCCATCCTCGTATCCTCTAGCCTAGAGCTGTCCATATAATACGTATTCGCTGACATACGGATGAGCCACGAAGTACACGGCATTCTCCAGAGCTAGTCACGGCTACAAGGATCCTTCTAAATCTCTACCGACTCTGGCCTGAGATTTGTACCATCAATACTCTCACCCCACCGAGTGAGGGCCTCAACGTCGCGTTAGATTTGCACAGAGGTCCAAGGGCGAACACCACACATGACATTCAGCGCATCGGTTGACACCGTACTGTAGCACATAGTAGCAAGACCACGCTGAATGCTCAATATTCTCCTGCGAAGAGCCACTTTTTCAGAGTATCAAATAGAAGCCGCATACAAGATTATACGTACAAGATTAAGCTGTAGCTAGATATCTTACTCACTTTTTACTGGATTTTGGTTTCTTTCTTTTGGATGAGGTAGAAGCGAGTCATCCAACTGTAATTCCAGTCAAGAACAACACCACGCGTGGATACTTGATTTGTCTGGAGAACTTCACCTTACGATCATCCATCCAGATAACATGAGAGGGTGTATTCTGCATCTTTCCCTTTGGTGTTATGACCATGTACAAACACTCGTCATAACTGAACTCGAGGCTGCACTCAATTGACAAGGCGTGGATCTCGGTGAAAACCTGCTGGACAATATCTACAAACCTGTACACAGCTTAACTACGTGCTAGGATAAAAATGTCATCGGCAAAGGCCCGTGAATGCTTAGTCGTTTCAGTAAGCTATTTATCACAACTAGCCAGAAGATTGGCCCAAAGCACGACACCTATGGTACTCCAACATTAAAGTAGTGCCCATTAGTGTTCGAAATGTTGATCTATTTCACAAAAAGTATCGATCATTCCCAGGAGATCAGAAGGAACGTCGTACTACTCCAGAAGACGGAGCAGATAGTTCAAAGGGGGTTTTGAAAGCATTCTTAATGCCCAGGCTAATTAGACATGTCTACTGATCACCCATCTACGACTCAGAATAGTAGCCTATCACCCTGTGAAGCGCATCGATAGTACTATGTTTTCGGCGGAAACCAAACAGTGTGCTATCGAGCACGCCACTGGTCTCCACATGTTTTGCCAGCCGAGTTGCACACATTTTGTACAACACCTTTCCAAGAGCCAGAAGCAGAGAAATAGGACGGTAGGAAGCAGTAGCACCCTTATCTCTTCTCTCTTCTGGAAGTAGACGTTGGCAACGCGCTTCCAATTTCTTGAAAACCAAGATTCTTTAAGGCATGATTGTACAATGAAAGCCTCCCCTATGGGAAGACTCTGAAAGATCTCATGGATGATTTCCGTACTGAATCCAACGTGACCGGGAGCTTTCTCTTGCGCCATTGAGCAAATGGCCCGATCCAATTCTCCGATATCAAACAAATCTGGGTAATCGGCCTTTGAAACCTAAGACCTAAGTCTGCACAACTTCATCGACATGGTGGAAGTGGTGTCTTGCAACAGCATTCTGGGTATTTTCCCATGTGGAGACAACCACTCCGTCTGAAAGTGCCCCATACATCATCGCTAGCGTTGAGTCTTCCACTAATTGCAGTGTACCCCACTAAAGGCTTAAATAGACTGAGATTTCTCAGTGACACTAACTGACATGCAATATATGAGTAAAAATGCATACCACAACTCAAAGCAACTTCCAGCAATTGTTATGCATTATGAATAGGAAATTAGGCAATTATAATTGATAGGATTATAACCGAATTCTTTGCGTGTCCTGGAAAGGAACGATGAATGATATGCATACATATAGTAAGCATTTTGTAGCGTACCTCTGTGATATATATCAATTTCCACATATTTCAGATAGTGTAATATTACTAAAGTACACCGCAAAAGAATATTCCCATACACCGTAATGTAACGTAATTCTTTCAAATGTCCCTGTAAATGAACTATAAATGTAGGAGCGAAAGGTTGCAGGAAGCAGACGAATCAGATTAAAACAAATGTACAATTTTGAGATTATTTCAAGTATTTAATTTTCTCTTGGTTAAACATGGTAATATGACTATTTACAATGATATACTTCAACATTCATCAGTTAGGCAATTAATTTTTGTTTAGTAGCTACCAGTAAAATTGTTAAGGGACAATGCTAAATCAAACAATAGAACTTCAGATGCCCACAGAGACGCTCTGTGTGTGACCGAAGCTTAATGTTATTTGCACACATATCCGGGCTGGGCTGCAGCTATTTAAAAAATAGCGTTTAGATTGCAAGGAAGGATTTGCATTTTGGTCGGTCCTTCGGATGCGGTTTTCTTTTTGTCTTCGCATCTGGTCTACGACGATAATTTCGGGCACCACATTCGGCTCTGCTGACCCTTCTGTGTCCTCACTGATACCTACTCTTCATATCAGATCCGAGAATGGACGACTCTCATGGAACCTGTAAAAAACTAAACAACCAAACAAAACACAAATAACATGCAGCAAATAATAGCAACGTAAAAGCACTAAATACTAAGAAATGACAATTCTAAAAACGTAATATAAATATAACAAAAGTCATGAATAGTAATCGGCAATAGTTATAGTCTGTAATATATAAATCAATGGGTTGGTTTGCATGTTAAAAGTTCGTCCGTAACTTGGGAACATATATTGGTTTCACAGTTTGTACAAAATGCTTGAAGAATAAGAATTCACAAGAAAATTGTTAATAAAAACACAGTAAAAAAAGTAAACACAAAAGCACTAACAAGCATAGTTGCTGCACTAGATGGTAGAAGCCCATGGCTTCATGTGATCTGTGATCTGCTGCACTGGAGGTTACTCTTGGACCTTCTTGGAAACTCACCTTTTTGACATCATATCGATCATTATGCTTCTCCTTAAAGGAACTCCAAGGAACTTTGGTCTTAGCTTCGTGCCGACCCCAAATTGGGTTTTTTGAAATACGACTAAATCACCTATTTGATAGCACTCTGCCTTTTTCCTTTTGCCATTGAAATTTTTGAGATTTTGCTCTTGGATTTTCATTGTTTTGTTTTGCGATATTTCTGTTGTTCTGTCTTTTATCGACAAATGCGTGCTCATATTTCTCATCAAGGATCCGTTTTAATTTTTAAATCTTCCTTATCTCTAATTTTTACCCTGGTGAATAGCTCAAAGGGTGCATAATTAGTGCTTCGAAAATACGTACTATTCATTATCCGTTGAAACATTGGTACATATTTATACCACTTCCTGGAATCATCGATACATTGCTTACTGGCAATTGATATGACGGTCTCTTGCCCACGCTCATTCTTTCCGTTACCTCTCGGAATTACTCTTGTAATTAAGACGTGTTCAATATTTTCATCCTCGAGATAGTTTCTAAAGTCACTAGAGGTAAAAGCGGCGCCACGGTCACTAATTATTCGCTCTAGATTTCCGAAGGTAATCTGTTGAATTTTTAATTTAGAAATTGCCTCTTTAGCGGATGTTGTTTTAACGGGATAGAACCATCTACTACAGATAAGATGAAATTGCAATTTTTGTTGTTTGACGGCATTGGACATAAGTAAGCAAGTTTGGAGGGGAAAGTTTTGTTTAGGGATTGTGTTTGACAGACCGTCACATTTCCCTCGCTTTCGTTAACACAGGATGCACAATTTCCTACAACCCTTTCGATCTGTTTTCGAAGATTAGGGATATAAAAGTCTTGCTTAATAATTGGCTTTGTTTTGGCAACACCGTAATGTCTTTTGTTATATATTTCAAGGATTATTTCTTTTTGGATACGCTATGATACAATAATTAATTCTCTCTCGTTTTGATATTTATATGCAATATTTTGCCTAACAATATAATCTTTACTTTCATCTTTTCGAATAGTCTTTTAATAGTTTGAATATAATCATACTCGTTTTGTTTTTTGGCTAAATTTTTCGTTATTGCCTCATATGAACGCGTTATCATTACTGCAGTGTTACGACTTAGAGCATCGACGTGTTTCATTTGATTTCCAGCCCTGCGGATAATCTGATACTCGAATTCTTGTAAAAACAATGCCCACCTTGCCACTTTTGGGGCAATATCTTTTTTCTATAATGTTTTCTGGAAAGCTGAACAGTCAGTTATTATTTTAAATTTGTTGCCTAACAGGTAATTTCGGAATTTCTTTAATGCGTCAATAACTGCTATCGCTTCAAGCTCATAACTGATATACTTGGCTTGGGCGGGTGTTGTTTTCTTATTCATAAAATGCACAGGATGTAAATTACTATTATTGCCTTTCTGTAACAATATTACTCAAACATCCGTGCTGCTGGCGTCTGTATGTATCTCCTGTATATCTGCAACACAGGTTTACAAGTCAATTTGTTTTTCCATATTTGAAAAGCTTCTTTTTGACCTGGCTCGAAATTAAATACATTTTCCTCTTTCAGAAGATCACATAAAGGTTTCACAATTCCAGCGTAATCGGCGATGTACTTTCTAAGATATCCAGGTAATCCTAAGAAACTTTGGAGTTGTTTCTTATTTTGTAGTTCAGTGAATTTTTCAACGGCTAAAGTTAGTGATTTTAAACGGCGAATTGTTCCGTTCTCAACTATGTATCCTAAAAATTCGTTTTTTCTTTGAAGAATTGACACTTAGCAAAATTAATTCGAGACCATACTCGGATGCTACCTGAAACACACGTTCCAATTTGAAAGGCGCCTCTTCTTCATACTGTGCAAGAAAGATTATGCGGCCCATATACACCAAAATAGTTTTATCCCTGATCTAATCTTTTAGACATATGTATATATATAGTTGAAAATTATGAACAAACACAACGATACACAAACCAAACGACAAGAAATTAAATTCGTACTGAGAAAAATTTGTAACAAACGAAGTGAGTTTTCTACTACCCTCATCAATCTCTACGTGGAAAATTTTTTCAAATCTAACGTACTAAAACTTGATTTTGCTTAATATTGTCCAAAATATCACCTATTGCTGGAAGGGGGTATTTATCCTTAATTATCATTTTGTTAAAGTTTTCAATAATCAACACATAATCTGAGGTTACCTTTTTTTCCTTGCTGAAAGAATTTGAGCTGCATAACTGTGCAATTCACAGAGAGATGTGACGCTCTCTATGTAAACGAAGATTAATGCTATCTGCCCAGATATCCGGGCTGGGCTGCAGCTAGTTAACAAAATAGCGTTTAGCTTGCAAGGATTTTCAATTTGGCCGGTAATTCGGACGCGGTTTAATTTTTCTCTTAGCATCTGGTCTACGACGATAACTTCGGGCACCACATAAATGCCACACACTGCATTTTCAATACCGAACAAGCCAATGTAAATCACAATAGCATATATCAGTTGCAGGGCAATACGGGTATATTAAAAATATATACAACAGATATATAACATATTTCTTTTATGAGCATCTGGTCTACGACGATAACTTCGGGCACCACATAAATGCCACACACTGCATTTTCAATACCGAACAAGCCAATGTAAATCACAATAGCATATATCAGTTGCAGGGCAATACGGGTATATTAAAAAAATATACAACAGATATATAAAATATTTCTTTTATGAGCATCTGGTCTACGACGATAACTTCGGGCACCACATAAATACCACACACTGCATTTTCAATACCGAACAAGCCAATGTAAATCACAATAGCATATATCAGTTGCAAGGCAATACGAGTATATTAACAAAATATACAACAGATATATAACATATCTATTTTCTGAGCATCTGGTCTACGACGATCACTTCGGGCACCACATAAATGCCACACACTGCATTTTCAATACCGAACAAGCCAATGAAAATCACAATAACATACCGGGTGATCCAAAAGTCAGGACGAACTTTAAAAATGAATAATTCGAAAACGAATCAAGATACAAAGATACGGTTTGCACCAAACTGATGGAAAAGAAACCGGGTTTTGTGTGGCAACGAAATAAAAAATAGTTCTGTTGGCGACCAACAGATAGCGCTGTCGGATTTCTGCAAGATAACGCAAGAATAACGCAAGAATCGCTACTAAATGCTGTAAACGGTGTGGTGCCTCGTCTCACAGCTGTACTTCTGAATGATGGACAGCACATTGAACATTTACTGTAGTGCTAATTAACTGTAATTAAGCTGACTTGTAAGTTGTCAACATTTTTTTCATTTGTAAATCATCTTTTGGTGCAATAAAACACTATAGCGCCATCTTTTGGTCGCCAACAGAACTATTTTTTCGTTGCCACACAAAACCCGGTTTTTTTCCATGCGTTTGGTGTAAACCGTATCTTTGTATCTTGATTCGTTTTCGAATTATTCATTTTTAAAGTTCGTCCTGACTTTTGGATCACCCGGTATATCAGTTGCAAGGCAATACGGGAATATTAAAAACACATACAACAGATATATATCATATTTCTTTTATGAGCATCTGGTCTACGACGATAACTTCGGGCACCACATAAATGCCACACACTGCATTTTCAATACCGAACAAGCCAATGAAAATCACAATAACATATATCAGTTGCAAGGCAATACGGGTATATTAAAAACACATACAACAGATATATAACATATTTATTTTATGAGCATCTGACTACGACGATAACTTCGGGCACCACATAAATGCCGCACCCTGCATTTTCAATACCGAACAAGCCAATGTAAATCACAATAACATATATCAGTTGCAGGGCAATCCGGGTATATTAAAAACATATACAACAGATATATAACATATTTCTTTTATGTTCTTTGTTTGCTTTCATCCTCTAATGTTATTTTAAAGAATATTTATTGCACTCCCCTCCAAAAATTATTATTTTATGTAATAAACATTTCAGTTGTATCCCATCAAAAATTTCTATAGAAATATTTATGTTTATTTATAAAAAAGCCTGTCGCAATAATTTTTACAAAGAAAAGAAAAACTAAAGTTTCTTTACTAATTAAACAAGTTTTCACAACAGCCTTTTAAGTTATGTTTTTGTAATTTTTCAAAGTACTTAATCTCTAAGAAATTTTATACAAGAAATTTCAATTGATATTTTTTATAGATATGCTACATTAAAAGTAACTTAGTTCAAGGAATAAGAAATATAATGAAAATAATTAATTATAGGAAAATCCTCAATAAATCCTTTAAGCACCCTTGCGAGAATATTTCTTTTAAATGTCATATTTAAGCAGTAATACATTCTCTGGATGTATTTCGCATAGTGTCTTTTTAAATTTCATTGATAAAAATTTACCTTATTTGCAGATATTTTTATAAGAATTTTTATTTACATTTCATTATTGACATGTATTTCTTGTATAGTATATTACGATAGTGAATTTAACAATATTGCACAATTTGTGCAACGAAATATATTTTTAAGCGTTTTATAGTTGTAATTTTTAAAATTGTATCTGGAAAAGTCAAATAATTTATTATTTTTCTAATGGGTGTACTAAAATTTTTAATAATATATTTTTTCACTTGTAAATTAATGGTAAATGTAATATATTTGAAGTTTTATTAAAATAAAAACATGTATTACAAAATATAATGCTCAATATGCTAAATCTGTAGAAATGAGATTTTTGTATAACGCCTTTTCCATTAAATATATTTTTGTATTACTTAAATAATACTCGTTTTTTCAATATAAATATTACTGAAATAAAGAAATGAAACATAGCTAAAAATATAACATATTGCAAACCAATTTTTTTTTTAATGTATTGGACTTTTAAATGTAAAGGATATTTTTTCGCCTAACTTTGTGAGATTCGCTTCGGTAATTTGTTCAACCATATCGGATTAATTACATTCAGTTGTACTAATAAGTGGAAAATAGTAGTTTATTGTGTACTTTAAAGGAAGTAGCGAAGAGAGATTTATCCTCTATAATCTAACAAACCAACGGGGAAGACAGAAATACGCTGGGTTAAAATTAGCTGTGTGTTCGACTTGATATATCAATCAATTCTAGCTGTATTATTGCTATAAAGCATTCTATTTTATAACAGTATTATTTAAAGAAACAATCACTATTAAAACTATGTACATATTTCTAAATTTTACATTACATACATATTTACAACGAAAGGGCATCCTTTCAAAATACATTTTTAGTTCGTTGCACACTTTATTTTGGTAGCAGGACTTGTGGACCAAAACACATTTTTACACATGAGAAAGCAATGTTCAGCATTCTGTGAATTAAGGACTATGGACTCTGATTGGTTGAATCATGTATCTTGGCTCCTATTCGGAATTTCTAGAAAATACTTTCAGATTCTTACAATCAATTTTTTCACCAAATATCACCAAAATTTGACGAAAAGTCGCAAACATGGCGACATTTTTTCATTTATCTCCAAGTATGTGTTTTGTCATTGGTAATATTGAAAGACTATTGTCCCGCCAAACTTCGCCAATGTCGCCAAATATCGCTAAATTTGGCGAAATATTGCTAACTATGCGAATTTGTTTACAGTCAGCCTCAAGAACATAATAACTGTTTCAACCTTCATTCCGATTAAAATTTATCGACCTGTAGTGACCCCAAAAGGACCCTTAATCTAATTTTTCTCGAACATGTGACCTAGTCCAATGGTCTTCTCGTACCCCAAAACCGTAGGATAAAAAAAATTGTCAAAATCGTTAGCGCCATTTTTTATATAAAAATAGCTTGACTAAGTAATGATCCTAAAATGACCCACTAATCGAATTTTCTCGAACATGTGACACAGCCCAACGGTCTTCTTGTACTACAAAACGGTAGGATATAAAATTTAATCAAAATCATTAGTGTCGGTTTTTAGAAAAAATTTGTTTGACCCGTAGGGACTCCAAAATGCCCCTGTAATTTAATTTTCTCGAACATGTAGACTAGCCAAATAATCTTCTCGTGTTCCAAAACGGCAGGATACAAAATTAAGTCAAAATCATTCGAGCCGTTTTTTAAATAAGATTTTCTTGACCCAAAATGAATAACTAATCGAATTTTCTCGAACACCTGACCTAGCCCAATGGTTTTCTCATAACCCAAAACGGTAGAATACAAAATTTAGTCAACATCGTTGGAGTCGTTTTTTAGATAAAGTTATCACATAGATGTACACAAATACACATAGGCACAAGCTTAGCTCGCATTATAATATACTAGCTTACCCGCCCGGCGTTGCGCGTGCCAACTACCTTAAATGTACCTGAAATCAGTGTTGAACATTTTTAGCACATTCCAACCTAGTTGAAAAGTGCTTATGACTTCGGTTTGTCTGGCCGTATGGCCGTCTGCCGTCTGGCCGTCTGCCGTCTGCCGTCTGTCCGTGCTCTAACTCCCGTAAATATGCTCGGATTGCTCTGCAATTTTTATATGTTATTGTAGCCATCTATAGCATGTTCCCTATTTCAACGAAAGTGTGTAGCACTTATAGTTATTTTACAGGGACACTCAAAAGAATTCCGTTATATTGCGTTCTATGGGGAAAAATAATTTGCGGTTTATTTAAATAATGTTTCACTAATTTAAACGCATTGAAATTTATATATATCACTAAGGTGCATTAGAAGAAGCTTAATATGGAATAGGGTGTGCATAGCACTTATAGTTACTTTACAGGCACAGTCAAAAGAATTCCGTTACATTACGTCTATGGAGAAAAATCGTCTGCGGTTTATTTAAGTAATGTTTCAGTATTTTAAACGCACTGAAATTTATATATATCACTAATGTGCATTACAAGAGGCTTACTACAGAATATTGTGTACATAGCAGTCATCGTTCATTTACAGGGACACACAAAAGAATTTTCTACTGCCTGTTAACAATAATTCCTGGAAGTGCATTTTAAGTTACTGAACGCGATTTTAAATTTAACTCACTTTTTGTTTATTACGTGGTGTGTATAAATTCTGCAGATCATATACAGGGAAGCACAAAAGTTCGCGAACACATTTCCGTTTATTGACAAACTCCAGATGGAGAATTTTAAACTGTGCTACGCGTTTCCTAACTGAACTAAAATTTAGCATTCTATGTAGTATATATACAAACCTATAGATCCTATACAGGGCTGAATAAAAGTATTTGGATATTTTTCAGAATATTGTATATGTTGGAAATTCCTGAAATTATAATTTTAAATATGTTATGCGTTTTCCAAATTGTTTACTTAGATGTTATATTTTAGCTTATTAAACGGTATGATTTGTAAAATTATTTTGGAAGCGTTGGAAAGTGCTACATAATCTATGCTTGACGCATGATTTTTCGTTCTTGTTTTATTTTTAAACAAATCTAATGTTGGGGGGCCCACTACCTTAGACAGCAAACACTGGTCGTGCCATACACACTCCTATATATTACCGTAAGTCGAGTCGAAAGAGCCATACCCCTTCATGATTCAGCCCATAGAACCAGAGTTAGAAAAGCACACCTGGTGGGGAAAATCGAAAAGCTCTATCTATGTAGAGTCGAATGAGCCATACCCGTCGTGATCCAGCCTATAGAACCATATATAGGAAAGCATCCCTCGTGGTGAAAATCCGAACTAAAATCAGTCAGCTCTATCGATGTCAAGTGGTAACGGCCATACCCCATTGTGATCCAGCCCATAGAAACAGAGATAGGAAAGCACCAATTGGTGGTGAAATTCAGAACTAAAATAGGTAAGCTCTATTGATGTGTCGAATGAGCCAAACCGTGTCGTGATGTGACCCATAGAACCCGAGTTAGCTGCAAAATCCTTTAGTTACACCTTCCACCGCCAGGGGGCACAATATGTTCTATACGAACATAACTGAATTCATTAAGGTTATCGATGTCGAGTCGAATGAGGCATACACGGTCATGATCCAGCCCATAGAACCAAAGATACGAAAGCGCCCCCTGTGGTGAAAATCCGAACTAAAATCAGTAAGCTCTATTGATGTTGAATGGAAAGAGCCATACCCCGTCGTGATCCAGCCCATAGAAACAGAGATAGCAAAGCACCCCCTGGTGGTGAGAGGAAGTTGATGTAGAATAAATGCGATATTTAAAAAAAAGCTGTTCCCACCCCACCCCCTTTATCTCGCCATTTTCGCTAATTATTACAAATATACAAATGTTTCTTAATTACATCTAATGTCCCGATCTGATAATTGTCGTTTCCCTATCTACCTATCCTAATGCGCTTTTCCCTATCATAATAGAAAAAAGCATATTTTATGAAAGAATCGCTGGCAAACGCGAATTTCGTCAAAGGTTCGCAAGAAAAACACGAATTTTATCAAACAATCCCTGAAAAAACATGAATTTTGTAAAAGGATCGCTAAAAAAACATGAATCTCGTCAAAAGGCAGCAGAGAAAACACGAATATTGTCAAACGATCATTAAAAAAGCAAATTTCATCCAAGGATCACGGAAAAATGCGAATTTCATCAAAGGATCGCGGGGAAAACGCAAATTTCGCCAAAGGATCACAGGAAAAATGTGAATTTCGTCAAAGGATCGCTAAAAAAAACACGAATTACGTCGTAGGATCACTGAAAAAAACAAGAATCTCGACAAAAGTATGTGGAAAAACACGAATTTCGTTAAAGGATCACAAAAAAAGCAAATTTCGTCAAATGATTGCAGGAAAAACTTGAATTCCATCGAAGGATCGTAGAAAAAATACGAAATTCGTCAAAGGATTGTGGAAAAAATGCAGATTTTCTGAAAGGTTCACAGAAAAAACTTTCGTGAAAGGGTCGCGGAAAAAATTCAACTTTCTTTATTAAAAACGGCACACACACAAACAAACCTATTCTGTCTTCCTGCCTGAGGAAAGCACCGTAATTATAACACCTAGGCCTGATTTTTTTATTTCAATTTAGATTTTTTTTTAATTATTAAAACGTGCATACGGAATTCTGGATTCGAGGCTATTCCATGCTCTCCGCCAATCCACAGCAATAAAGCAGACAACCAATGAGAGCAGGTGTGAATATGGGATAATCCAGGATCCAGCGACGGCAGTTCATGTTCACAGCTGAAAGCAGCTAGCCACAGATTTCATTGTTTTGCTTATGTTTGAGTTTTATTTTAAAGAGCAGGTATATATTTTTGGCTAATTGAGGTTCACATAAGTTAGTTTCAATTGTATTCATTCTTTGTATGCGTAGTTGCCCCCATATATTATGTGTTTGGTAAGAATATATTTTGCACTTTACTGAATGTTTTCGTAGCGTTAGACATATCAGCTCATCTTCTTAAATGAAACAAACTGTTTTCAATAACAAATCTTAATGAATCACTTTAATCTTACACTTTACTATAAAATGTACAGTTCTACAATTTATCGCATATTACAACGTTCTTGGGAACTAAAAATGTAGTCCAATAACAGTAACAGAAAGAAAAATTGTAAATAACAATAAATAAATAATCATGAATTTCACATCATTGAATTAACAAACTCATATATAAGATACAACTTTAAACTGATATGCCTCATCAACTGTTGTCGAAATCAATATAATGTAAATAATTCTTAAACAATATGAGTTTGCTAAGAAATTAAAACATTCAGTGCAGTGTAGGATGTATTTTTTCCTCAAAACAATTTAGTTTGTAAATATGAAGTTAAAAAAAATCCCCGTTTTCTCATATATTATGAGTTTTATCAGCAAGTTAAAACATTACGTAAATATGAATGATTTGCGGAGCTGTTTCTATCAAAAATTTAATAACATTGCCCAAAACCCGTCAACAAAAATAATTATAAAGAGTGTGATGACAACATAAATTTTATACCACATTGCATGTCCGTTCTTGGACGATTCTTATAAATCTCAAAATTTGTCACAAAATGTTGATTTTTTTACAACATGCTTACAAATAAAAATGGTTTATAATTATTTAAAAAAAAACTCGGCCAGAAATAACATTGACAATTTGCAAACGAAAGAGGTAATATAAGAACTCATGTGGATCATAACAAACCTTAGAAACCCTGTCCTAACTTTAACAGTTTTCAAGTTATGGTGTATAGAAGGAATGGCGCTAAAAATGCGCCAAGTCTGATAAAACCAAAATTTGTGATGTTTCTTTAAAACATACACGCAAACTGAGCACATATTTGGAGAGAACAGACAAAATTCGGTACTTTTCGGTTAGCCGGGCGCCAGTGAAATTTATATATCTATGTATACATATATATACATATATATATACATACACACATTTATATATGCATGTATATATATATACATATATATACACATACATATATGTGTGTATGTATACATATATATGTATACATAGATATATAAATTTCACTGGCGCCCGGCTAACCGAAAAGTACCCAAAATTCTATAAGGTGACATCCTTTTTATAAAGATATTTGGATTTAACGGTAAGCTACAAGTGCTGAAATATTGGGAAAATGAAAAAGCGAATTGTTACCAAATGTTTAAACTGGAATTTCCGTAAATACCCGTCTAGCTAAAATCGGTCAAATGTACTAAACACTTGTCCATTCTACCATCATTTGAATAAGCCTACAATAAACTAAATCAGTTTTCAACTTTACGAGAAATTTAGCGGTTTTTTTAATGCATCCCTGAAATCACTCCATATAATATGTTAAATGTACACAATTAGCGTCATTACGCCTAACAAAATCCATTTGAGAGGGTGAAATTCATCTTTTCAGACACTATTGATCTTAAATGTTTGACTGACTAGGAATGGCTGGTGATCTCTTGAGTGATGAATTGATCGCTCTAACAAGGAGAGGACCAAGCTTGATAAACACAAATTTTGATTATTTTATATATGCTGTAGGATAGGAGCTCCTTAGTCTCAGGTTCCACAGATTTTATAAAACGCTCCTTAGTTCTCGAGAAATAGGGGTTCTAATATTTTAACACAACTTAAATACTTACTTTGTAACGAAATTACTGCGTTGGTGATAGCTCAGTTGATATGGCGCCTGCTCGTTGATCCGCGTGCCCGGGTTTAAGACCGGGACGAGTTACGTTTCTTTTTCTCATTTTTTGTTTTATAAAATTAATTGTAATTATTATTGAATAATCCTAATTAAAAATTATATTATTGTGTATTAATTATAATGTTAATCTATTTATTTTTATTTGTAACTAATTTGTTGTATAAAACATCATTAAACAGTTATTTTTTTTTAATCACTTTTAAAATGTATTTCATGTATGCTTTATGGATGAATGATATTGAACAATTGTGTCAATTCGCAATTTTAAAGAAACATCATTTATATATTGCCTTAAGAAGGGAAGTCAATGCGATGGTAATATTACTTTGTTTTTAAAGTAAGAAGCATAATTACATTAAAATTTAGCATAAGAATTAAATTACAACATACTTTTTTGCATATTAAAGATTTTTAAATTTGTAATACGTATGCTTCCTATTTAAATTAATTTATAATTAATAAAATAAGGTATGATTTTGTAACGATTTTGGAGTTTTTACTAGTCAATAATGGATCCATTAAAAATATGTATCTTAAAATGATGAGAAATGTTCAATAATGGCTTAAAAATCAAATAAATTAAATTTAAATTTAAATATGTTAACATTATAATTAATGTACGGTATTAAAACAATTATTGAATTATAATTACAAGTATATTTATAAATCAAAAACAAACGTAGCTTGTCCCGGTCTCGAACCCGTGTTCGCGGATCAACGAGCAGATGCCATAACAACTGAGCTACGACCAGCATATTAAATTTGTTACAAAGTAAGTATTTAAGTTGTGTTCAAATATTAGACCCCCTATTTCTCGAGAACTAAGGAGTGTTGTATAAAATCCGTTGAACCTGAAACTAAGGGGTTTCTACCCTACAACATATTAAAAAATAATCAAAATCTGTGATTACCAAGCTTGGTCTTCTGCTTGTAAGATGAGTTTCGCCCTTGCGAATGGATTTTGTTGGGCGTAATGATGACAAATGCGTAAATTTAACATACTATCCCGATTGATTCCAGTGATGCATTTCAAATTTCAAATAAAAGGCTAAATTTCTCCTTAAGTGTTAAACAGATTTGGTTTATTGTAAGATTATTCGAAAGCTGGTGGAATGTACAAGTATCTGTACATTTGATTGATTATACATGTGGAAAAAACGTGAACGCCTCTTACTAGCTAAGTAATAAATTATCGTAACAGAAAGTTACTGGTACCAAACGATTCCAAATAAAGTGTACTTTGAAATTATGCATATAAAATTTGCTCAGGGGATCGTCTACATATAAAAAACATTCAAATTTTATTTCCTTCAATGGCAACACCATATTTTGACACGATATTTCGAATCTTTGGTTCAAAATATGACTAGATACCAAATTTCAAGTCATTTGGATGATACGTGTTTGAATTATAAACTTTCAAAATTTAGAACGTCTAATGTTAAACTACATTTTCATATTTTTATTAATATCTTCTGAAATTATAATCCTAATGAGCTAATGTTTTGTTTGGTTATAATACTAAAACACCCATACATAAATATGTTGAATTTGTAATTTTTATAATTTTATAATATGAATTATGAAATTAATATTAAAAAAATATGAAATGCAATCTAAGAGTTTTTTTATGGATTTATGTTTATTAAGTCCTGATTTATTCTCATTCAAAATTTTATTCCAAGTAGTTTTCAAATTATGCTTAAACAACGGCAAGATGTAGGCTTAAGGGGTCGTCTATGATGTGCAGAAAAGCATAATTTGAAGAAATATTTCACTCATTTTATTGTTGATTAGAATAAGATTTTTTTCTTTTTTTTACTTTTCTGTTCCTGCTTTCAAATTTTTCATTAAAATTACGTAAATCGTATTGGCATGAGATATAATTTTACGTCAGTTACATAAATAATTTTCGCTTTTATTTTTAAATTAACAAAGCTCATATTTTTTTCTAAATGAACAGCCCTGCTTTTGAAAGACAAAAAATATTACTGATTGTTTTTTTTTACCTTAATTGAATATCTAGCTTTTTCTCCAATCTAATAAACCTATTTTTATTTTTTTTTGCCGTATATATGTTTGAAGTAAAGTTTCTTATAAATGCATATGTGTTGGGTATTTTTTGAAAAAGCTTTAAAAATATTCCACTAGCAATCGAGTTATGATTTATATTCAGATTAAAAAGCAATTTGTCTGGGTTTTTTCTACATCGTTCACTTATAACACTTCACTTATATTACTTCATTCTATTTTTTATTCTAAATTTTGTAGTTGCCGATATTCTTTACATATAAATTTACAAAAGAGCAAGTAAAATAAATTCAAAATATAAGAAAAAGCATTATAAAAACACCTATAAAATTCCAATCACATTCACATATTCGAAAACTATTCTAATCACATATAACCTTGTATATTTGAATCGGATAATTCAACTGTTGTAAACATTATAAAATGAATATTGAAAGGGATTTTACCGTATATAACAATAACCGAAACCTATTAAGTTTTTCAAATCGTCATACTAGCAAGAAATAATACATTAATAGAACTGACTTAGACATTCTATAGCATTTCAACAATCGAGTACCGAACTTCAATTTGAATACAGCCCCTAAAATATGTTCATTTTAAAATAATCAATTTCTCTAAAACTAATTGTATTAACTTCCTGAAATTTGGAATCTAGACATAGTTTGAACTGCCTATTTAAAATATTTTGTCAAAAATGGGTCTTGCAACTGAAAAAAAAAAAAACAAAGTTTGGGTTTGTTTTGATATGTAGATGACCCCTAAGAACATTTTATATGCATCATTTAAAAGTAGACTTTATTTCCAGTCGTTCGGTACTAGTAACTTTCTTCTACAATACTTTGTTGCTTAGTTAGTTGGGGGTGTTCACTTTTTTTCCCCACGACTGTACCTAGATGGGTATTTGTGAAATTTCTGGTTGGAGAATTTGGCGACAATTCGCTTTTTCATTTCACAAGTATTTCTACACTTGTAGCTTACCGTTAAATCCAGATATCTTTATAAATGCAGTGTCACCCTTTAGTATTTTTCTGTTCTTTCCAAATATGTGCTTATTTTGCGTTTAGGTTTAGCAGAAGCATAACAAATTTGGGCTTTATCAGACTTGACGCATTTTTGACGCCATTTTTTCTTTTTCCCATAACGCAGAGACTGTTAGAGATACACTCTAAAAAAATCCGTGAAAATACAACAGATTTTCCGTAAAATTTTACGGAAAAGTTTCATTTTTCCAAAATTTCAGTACAATTTCCATAAATGACATTAGTTCCGTTAAAGAGACTTCAAATCCGTAACTATGCAGAAAATTTTCCGTAAATTTAATGGATTTTTTCCGTATTTCTTTCAAAACAGTACATCGTCCGCATTTCTTCCAAAACAGTGCAATTTCCGTAAATGACGTTTAAAGGATGAGTACAGAAATCACCTTTTTTGAAATGCGAATTAAGATTGTTGTATTTACTAGAGTTCTTCTAGGATACAGGCCTGGCTCGGTTCGACCCGCAGGCCCATTCTAACCGAGGCTATGTCAATTTATTGTGAATAGAATAGTAATATTTATATTTTTTAATGAAATATTTAGAAATTTATTTTATTTTTATAAATTACAGAATTTATTTTTTAATCTACTTATTTTGTTTCTTCATAGTACTTAAAAGTACTATGAAGAAATTATTATAATTTTAATTAAAATTTAAAAAAAAAATTTCACAATTTTTTTAATTTATCTTTTTTAATGTGAGGCAATATTGTGTTATTTAAAGGTTTCATAACATAATATCTCTGCAAATTATAGCTATGAAAGTTGGTATTAAACTAAACTGTTTTGGCTTACAAATTTATGAATTACGCTAAAATTTATTGTTTTATAAATTATAATTTTACAAAGTTTACAATTTTTTTCTTAAATTTATAAAATTAGTTAATATTTTTCTTTTACTTTTATATAAATCAAGTTTTTAATTTTATAACATTTTTAATTTATTTCGTTAGTTCGTATTTTTATAAATTAAGCTAATTTAATTTAAATTAAATCAGTTAGTCCATATTTAAACTTAACTATCCCAAAGTCATTAATTTCAAAATTTTCTCTCTTTTTTTAAAAAATATTTTTTAAATGTTAAAAAATATAATGTTTAACAGAACCGTACGCAAAATCTCTCAGCATAGCTGAAATATAATAATTTAATTTATTATAAAATTGTTTATTTTCATAAATGTTTTTAAATAAGAGATTTATTTCCCCCCCGGAAGATTTGAGATTTTATACTTTTAATGGTCAAAAAGTGCAATTCCCCCCCCCCCCCCTGGAGCCACAGAAATCCCTCCCGGAGAAAAAGTCTGAATTCAACACTGGTTGGCACTATTGCAAAAAAGAAGCAATTACTATTCTTAATACAGTGTTTTATGCTTATAATACATAATAAATTAAAATTTATCTGTTATAAAGCACCAAATAATACAGCAAATTATTGAAAATTATGAAAAGAAAATATTAAAAACATTCGAAAAATCCATCTGCAGATGAAACCTTAAATTTTTGCATGATAAAAAGCGATTCAAATAAGTACACAGCATTTGAGCGAAAACTGCGACCGCTCATAGCGCCGTGGTCTAGGTCATCGGGTTAGTACACGGGACTTTGTGGGTTCGAATCCGCTTGCAGCAAGGGTTGGTAAAATTCTATAAGCTCACTCAGAAATGAAAAAAAAAAAAAAAAAAGTCGACGCGTCTCTGTTTCTTATAAGGTTGTCCTCGCGCAGTACTTTTTTTTTCTTTTTTGGCCCTATAAATTTTATTTTAACGAAATAAAAATTTCTAAAAAATACGGCAGATATCTGTTATAAAACGGAAATTAAAAAACGGATATTTCAGAATTCACGGAAAATTTCCTGGAATTTACGGAATTTTCTTTCCGTTAAACACGGAAATAGTACTGGCGTCTCGATTGCCAGTACAATTTCCGTTTTTTTCAGGAATTTTTTTTTACAGTGCAGGACAGGGTTTTTATGGTGTTTTATGATCCACATGGGCTCTTATATCATCCCCTGTCTTTTTCAGATTATGTTAAACTCATCCTGCATTTTCCTTATTTATCTACTTAATCGAAATCATTTGAACCACATCCAATCTATTTAAAATCACACAACAATTTAAGTTTCATCTAAACATCTCAACTATCACAAAAAAAAGGCATGCTTCTGAGAGTTTTTAAAATTTTCAATGATAAAATCATTGCGATTCAGTTTTTAGAAATTGTTATAATAAACATATCAGTTGTTCTTTTACTGATATAAAAGAAACCTGAAGCATTGTCATTTTCATTAACTGAAGCAAAAAGTTATGTCATATTCATTACCTTTTCAGAAACTGACACGATCACAATGTACGATGAAAGAAAAATTGTTGTTGGTACTAACATCACTTTTGATTTGTGAAAGACAATAACCACCATTTATACTCGTGAAATGTCCTTTGTAAATATATATATTATATTTTGCGTTTAGGAATCATTTGCATTTTAAACCAAACTCTAATGAAATATTAACATAGGATAAATATTAACTTTACAATGGAAATATTTACAAAAAAAAGTCATGTTACAGGCGTATTGGTTTTTAATTCGAAATACTGACAATGAACTAGCAAATCGTTCTCCCTATTATTGATATAATATTTGCAAACTTTTTTTATATAATATTTCACACCAACTTTACCAATATTGGCTGAAATATAGCAATGTTACACCAGTAGGAATTTTTTTCAAGTGAATGAATAATTGTTCAGGACTGGAGTCGAACAGAGAAACTCTCTGGTTAAAATTGTCAATGCTCTACCACCTAAGCTATCTTGACGACATGCAGACCGACACAATTCATTCAGAATGCATTTTAGATATGGCACCTTGTCTACGACTTCAGACAGCTTAACAGAACAAACCGCAGGTAAAAGAACTGCAATGAATGATGGATACGTTATTACATTTTATTGTTTTATCACAATGGTACTGATTGCTAAAGAAATAATATGACTTCTATCTATTACCGATAATTCCTGGTAGCTTGTTTTGAGTTGTGGTAAGCGTTTTTAAGCTTAACTAAAATTTGGTATACTACGTCGTGTGTATAAATACTAAAGAACAATACTGGGATACACAGAAGAATTCGTAAGTATTACTGAGTATAAGCGTGAATGTCTTAAAGAAGGTTTTTAATCGACTAACTAGCTGTTTAACCCGTTCTACGCACGGGAGTTCATCAATTTAATTCTAAAACTAAAATTAAAAATAAAAATCAGTACAACCAAATGTATCTATGTAATATGTAGAAAAATATTTTTCTACTACTGTGCATTTTTAAAATGAAATTTAATTTATGATGATGCTATGGCAGCAAACGATAAACCGATATCTTTGGAATAATAGAATAAATAGAATAAAAAGTTTTTTTGATGTTTGTGATAAATTGTTTTTCTTTATTTTTTAAAAAAGTTAATAATTAAACGCAATTAAATAATCTCTAATTATTTGCAATATTAGGCTATATTATTGCTATATTAGGTAAAATAATTATCGTAATGCCCGCTACAGCTTCTTAGTATTGCAGCGTGGCGTACGTAACACGTATATCTCACATTGCAGTAAACATTTATAACTGGTTAGCACTCGCGCGCTTACGGGTTGAACATACAAAAAAGACAAAAATTCGTCAAAAACATAAAATTAAAAAAAATCTATTTAAAATTTTCGAATTTTTTGCCCTGATCGTTCATGGGTCCCCTACCAGCAACCTGTGTGCCAAATTTCGTAGCCCTGCGACCTGTGGTTTTCGAGGTTTTTTTTTTTTTTAATACTGCTCACCAGGCCCCTTACATAGATACGTGCACTGATTTTAATAGGGTGGATTTATTTTCAAGCCGAACAATATTTAGTGATGTACCAAAAGACATACTAAGATATGTTTGTAGAATATCAATAAAACTCATATACAGAACCACGCAAAGAACTGGATAAATGGCCGCTAAGGGTGATAATTTTTGGAAGTGTGATTTCAGTAGTTTTAAACTTGTTTTTGCCTGAGTTAAATTTTAGCTTAATATGTGGCATGTATAAAATCTGTAGCGAATGAACAGGGCTGCACAAAATAATTCAAGTATCTTTCAGTCTATTGGTAGAAATTGCTGAAGATGAATTTTCAAGTGTTTTGTGCGTTTTCTTACTAAACTAAATTTTATAATGCTATGTAGAATATATATTTATTCATATCTTTATGACCTCATTCAAATTCTCTTATGATCTCATTCATCATATGATATTCTTTAAGATCTCATTCATCATATTTTTATGATCTCATTCAAATCCATAGATCATATATAGGGCTGTACAAAATAATTAAAATATTTTCTAAGTTTTCGACGGTAATTTCTCAAATGGGTTATGCCTTTTCTAATACTTTTTCTTGGGTATCTTATTTACTTTATTAAACAGCGAATGTTTGTTAAATTATTCTTTTTTTACAGTATTTGTAATGTGTTGGAAAGTGTTTCATAATCTATGTTTGAAGCATGATTTTTCTTTCATGCTTTTAGAATAGAGATATTTCAATAACGTCACACAGTCTTATTCTGATAGTTGAAGAGAAATTACAAAATCTTTTAATTAAATGATACGCATGATGAAAACATGATTTGAGAACCAGAAAAGAACTCCTTTTAAAATGTTCAATATAGTAATTTACTAAGTGATAGTATTTTTCTGTCATAATATTTGATTCACTAATTCAGTCAGTTTGAATAAATGCATTTTTGTTTGTCTGTGTGTGAAATATTGCTCTTAGTTTCAATCAATGATGAAAACTAACATAAAATTAAATATAAATTTCAACTTTTGAAGGGGAAATGAAGTACATCTACTTGCCAGACAAATATTGCGTAAGTACACATGATTATGCGTGGGCGAAATATCTGTCGTATTTTAAGAGTTAAATTAATTTTACATTTCTTAAGCTTTTAAGAAAAGTTAAAAATAGTCTAATGGTTTATACGCATTTCATCCAGATATTGACTGTCTGGTTAAAAAGCTGATTAATCGTCAGCGTTGTATTTAACTATATTCTATTTTGCCGCACATTTCAATAAAGCTTAATGGATGACCATTTAGGAAGATAATAGTATTATTTTTTAAAATATAAATCATATGAATGAGACAAGGAAATGCCAATATCTCAGTTATAAAAAAAATCAAGCTTAACTATTACTTGTAATAATATTTACGATAAAAATGCTTTTAACCAAGAAATGTAATTTCTCTTTTCAATCAATAATTTCTTAATTTTCTTGTACAAAACATTCGTTACGTAACAAAAATACTGTCGTTAATTTTGTGAATTTGCTTCTTCTTCAAAATGTTAAGAAAAAATGCGTACATTGTAAAAAAAAAAAAGTACATTTCACAATATAATCTTATTAAATAGAAAACAATAAAAAAAACTCGTCGGATGTGCCAATCCCAAAACTTTCTTCTATCTCACATATGTACGCATACATTAAAAGAATCAGCAACCAATTTATATCAAGGTCTAACTGAATCTAAAATTTTATTAAATTCCGTGCATTAGTTCTTGAGATAAGACTATTTCTAAAACCGTGTAAATCCTGAAAACGCAGCATAGCAGCGCCACCTGTAGGGAGATTTAGACCAAACCCTAATCAACAATAACTTATGACAACGTCTAACTGAATCTGAAGTTTGGTGAAAATTCGTGCATTAGTTCTTGAAATATAGTTATCGTGATAATAATGCAAAAATTAGTATAGTAGCGCCAGCTGTTGCGCTATTTACACCAAAACGTAATCAGCATCTATTTAAGTCAAGGTCTAACAGAATCTGAAGTTTGATGAAATTCCGTGCATTAGTTCTTGAGATATAGCTATCGTAAAACTGATGAAAAGAGTGGTATAGCAGCGCCACCTGTTAGAATATCTACACCAAAATGTAATCAGCATCTATTTATGTCAAGGTCTAACTGAACCTGAACTTTGTTGAAAATAACTGCATTAATTCTTGAGATAGAGCTATTTCGGAAATCGTTGAAAATGCAGCATAGCAGCACCACTTGTCGGGCGAATTTCACCAAAAAATAATCAGCACCAATTTATATTATGGACTAACTGAAGATAAAATTTTATTCAATTTCGTGCATCAGTTCTTGAGATAGAGCGCCCACACAATATTTGTCACATACAGACAGACAGAGTCACAGACAGACTCACAGATGGACATTTTCTAAAATCAGTCAAATTGTGTTCAGGACCTTCTAAAAAGTATAACTCCGTTGAAAACCGGAAGTCGAAAATTTTTATGAATCCAATACTTTCTTCTTGTACAGATAGAAGAAAGTAAAACTAATTCTTTCAGACCACAAAACAATCTTTTATGAGTTCTTCAAAATAACGTTTTTATTAGGATGTGCAGAAAATTATGAGCGGTTTTCAAATGAAGATTTTATTTTCGTACAGATGATCTATGTATCATAGTAAAATAAACATTTTTTTATCAGAATTATAAAGTTGAAAGTCTACGAAATTGTTTGGCTTGAAACAAATGGCTACGGAAATGTGCAGACTACGAAAAAAGTGCATTTTAGACTTATTCGTTTAAAAAAGGGGAAGATAATGCTGCAAAATGTTTAAATACAACTATAGAGTATTTAATATATTATACGTGAACCATTAGTTTGGTAGAGGTTTGATTGATTTACGATTGGAAATTTCAATTTGCAACGTCACTTCCAGAGGATTAGAGACGTTAACAAGTTGGAAATTGCACGTCAAACGTGACAAATGTGGTGCGTTCATACTGTTATTATTTCAGTGAAATTAATTGTATCATCTGTTATTATGATATGATTCATTTCCGTAATAAAATAATTACATTTTAATTTGGCAACATTTTATCTTTTGGTGACATTTACGGAAAATTCAAATGGGAAAATTAAGCTTAGCTTTGAAAATTTCAGAAATTGAAATTCATATTTAGACTTTTTTTCATTTAGTATCTATTTCTACAGAAACATCTACCCAAAAAACTCTCGTTAGATTATAGGATTGCTATGATTAAACAATTTCAATATGCAAATTCGGTTTTTAATTTCAGTAATACGGAAATAATATGACTCTATCTTAAATAAGACGTAATCCCCATGGCAATCTAGAATCATTACCAATCATGGGATAGCATTGAATTAATTACGTATGATAGGATTTAATAGAATGAATAACGTGACTATAATTTGGTCATAGAGGTTATAAAATGTCATATACGTCATATGACTATAACTTTGTCATAGAGGTTATAAAATCTCATATACGTCATATATGACTATAATGTCATACATGTCAGATAACTTGACGATACATCTAGGTCGCTTGATGATTAATTCTCAGAAGCTGCTATACCAAGGAAGTATCGATTTTGAAAAAAATCAAATTACTTAATAAATATATTTATTAATATCTTTTTAAGTTTTGATTCGATTGTCATAAAATTTGAGATGACTGACAAAATTTTGAGACGATTATATATATTAAATTTCAAACCGTTTGGTTGGGTAGTTTTTGCGCTGTTATATGCCGACAGACGGACGGACGAACCAGATGACGACTATAGGTGCTACGTATTTATATAATTACGAACGCACCTAAAAAGGGGAAGAAATAATAAATTGAAAATTAATCTGATAAGACTTGTGAGTTTGTATGAAAATATTTGTAACACGAGTCCATAATCATTTAATAAATATCATTTGTAATTTTAGACATGTTGCAATTTGAAATCTGGATACCACACAGTCTGTCGATGAAAAAAAAATGCATGGATGAAATATGCCTCTCAAACAATATAAAATAGACAGTTAGATTTAAAAAAACATACTAGTCGATAATAGGAAAACGTGAAATGAAATCTCTATGTCGCTTAATAAGACTACAGAATCAAAGTACAATTCATGTACTGTCTTGAAACACAAAAGGTGTACGCCCCTGTCCATTCTGCCGCAAACAATCGTATAAAAATATGACAGGTGCCATCCGATTAATAAGTACATATACTAATTCTACTACGTATGCTACGTATACTACGTAATGCTACATTTAAATTATGTTTTGGGGTCATCTGCAGTTTCCAGTTGGCAGTTTCCATCTGCAGTTTCATTACAGTTTCCAATACTAAAACTTAACTGTGACACCTGAGTCCTCGATATATTTTCCTTGGAATAGCAAACGGGAAGTCATTCTGTTAAGTAGTTTAGGATTTATGAAGATTTATAGTTTGGCACCACAATGTTAAATTCAGTTTAAAACGTTTACAATACAGATTGCAATGCGGGCAGTTTTTAAATGATAACTCAAAAACAACTTTGCGGAATGAGCTGTAATTTTACATTCGCATATTTGAAGCTTCTAGAAATCAATTTATATTTAAAAACAAGAACGAAAAATCATGCGTCAAGCGTAGATTATGTAACACTTTCCAACGCTTCCAAAATAATTTTACAAATCATACCGTTTAATAAGCTAAAAGATAACATCTAAGTAATCCGAATACTTTTATTCAGCCCTGTATAGGATCTATAGATTTGTATATATACTACATAGGATGCTAAATTTTAGTTCAGTTAGGAAACGCGTAGCACAGTTTAAAATTCTCCGTCTGGAGTTAAATACTACGGAAATGTGTTCGCGAACTTTTGTGCTTCACTGTATAGGATCTACAGAATTTATACATACCACGTAATAGACAAAAAGCGAGTTAAAATTAAAATCGCGTTCAGTAACTTAAAACGCACTTCCAGGAATTATTGTTAACAGACAGTAGATAATTCTTTTGTGAGTCCCTGTAAATGAACGATGACTGCTATACACACAATATTCTGTAGTAAGCCTCTTGTAATGCACCTTATATAAATTTAAATGCGTTTAAAATAGGGAAACATTATTTAAATAAACCGCAGACGATTTTTCTCCATAGACGTAATGTAACGGAATTCTTTTGACTGTCCCTGTAAAGTAACTATAAGTGCTATGCACACCCTATTCCATATTAAGCTTCTTCTAATGCACCTTAGTGATATATATAAATTTCAATGCGTTTAAAATAGTGAAACATTATTTAAATAAACCGCAAATGATTTTTCCCCATAGACCGCAATGTAACGGAATTCTTTTGAGTGTCTCTGTAAAAAAAACTATCAGTGCTACACACTTCCGTTGAAATAGGAAACATGCTATAGATAACGACTATAACATATAAAAATTGCAGAGCAATCTGAGCATATTTACGGGAGTTATTGCACGGACAGACGGCCAGACAAACCGAAGTCATAAACACTTTTCAACTAGTTTGGAAAGTGTTAAAAATATAGGTTATATTACGATTTTTTTAAATATTAATTTTAAATGTTATATATTTATAATGAATCCATATAAGATTTCCGAAATGAAGTGAGTTAATGTACTAGATAACTATGGTTAAAGTTCGAAGGGTACTTACTTATTATCCCTGCCAGCTCAGATAAACTGGGCGAACAATGGTGCCGAACATACTAATAGTAACCCTTATTTTTACCTATATTTTGAGGCATTGCTGCTGTTATACCAAAAACTATTTGAGTCAATTAGACAGAGTTATTCTATAAGAAATTGTATATTAATAATTATATTATGGGGATATGCTATGTAGATAAATGCAGGCAGCGCATTCGAATAAGGAAAGATAATTCATATGACGGAAGTAGAATCTCATTCAAAAATACATTACTTTATATATTTCTTCAGCAAAGAGCTGACTTTCAATAAATTGGATTTGTGCTTCGCCAAACCCCAGTTAGCGGCCGAGGCAAGTCCAAATTTCGCGTACATTGTCATAGAACTTAGTTAACTTATTAAACGAATATTTACAAAGAAGACATTTTTGGGGTATTTTAATCTACAAATGCTTTTTTTTTTTTGGTCGCTCTATAGTTTTACCATATTTAAAATTCCTGGTAGCTTAAATTTTGATTTGTAAATAAGCCATAGAGACCAATTTATTAAGATTTAACATTTGAAAGCACCATGTTTAACGATGTTTGGTCTTTTTTGTCGAGATTTATATAATGCAATAATCTTTTATGTAAATTTAGTTACATCTTTTAATGGGCTTAATAATTCCTGAGCAGTCACCTTACACGTTAACTGAGCAGTGTGACCTTACAGTAATTTTGCATCAGAAACAGAAGTCCACGCGTACACATGATTGGAAATTCTCATCCATCGATTTATCTTCCTTGCACGGATAATATATAAGTACCGTTAGAAACTTCGGATCAAATAATAAAATAAACGTAAACAGAATAAAAAATGATTTTTGAAATTATCAGTGCACATTTTACCTCATCGCAACATCTTAATTTCGAATGCATTTGAATCACGACATATTGTTATAAATATTTCAAATGATAAAAGAAACGTAAACAGAATAAAAAATGATTTTTGTAATTGTCTGTGCACATTTTACCTGATCGCAACATCTTAATTTTTAATGCATTTGAATAACGACATATTGTTATAAACATTTCAAATGATAACAGAAACGTAAACAGAATAAAAAATGATTTTTGAAAATATGTGTGCACATTTTATCTGATCGCAACATCTTAATTTTTGATGCATTTAAATCACGACATATTGTTATAAATATTTCAAATGATAAAAGAAACGTAAACAGAATAAAAAATGATGTTTGTAATTGTCTGTACACATTTTACCTGATCGCAACATCTTAATTTTTAATGCATTTGAATAACGACATATTGTTATAAACATTTCAAATGATAAAAGAAACGTAAACAGAATGAAAAATGATTTTTGAAATTATGTGTGCACATTTTACCTGATCGAAACATCTTAATTTTGGATGCATTTAAATCACGACACATTGTTATAAATATTTCAAATGATAAAAGAAACGTAAACAGAATAAAAAATGATTTTTGTAATTGTCTGGGCACATTTTACCTGATCGCAACATCTTAATTTTTAATGCATTTGAATGACGACATATTGTTATAAAATTTTCAACAATATGTTTAGAAAGAAAACTGATAAAATTTACAGTTAGTTAATCCTAAAAACTCAAAGTAAAGAAATGTTTGTTTTGTTATTTTTTTTATTGACGTAATTCAGTTGTTAAAAAAAAGAAGTAAATATCCTTTCACTCTGAAAATTTGTGTGGGTAGAGTTTATTGAAATATATTTTTATTTTTATAAGTCACATTTCAGAACCCCGCCTCCATCACTCATTTGTTTTGCTTCGAATAGGTTAAAAAATAACGTGGCAAAAATGTTAAACATTTAGGCATCAAGAACAAATTACTTTCAATGATTCGGGATACTTTTAATTTTCAATGTCAATAGGGTGGCATAGTCAAAACCCTCAAATGAGCTTAAAGTTTGAATATGTTATTCCACAACGTATTGAAACAAAACTTGGGGTACTGTAATTTGATTAAAAATTTAAAAACAACCATCCTATGTTCCTAAAAGTTTAAATTCCCTTAAAAAACTGCTGCAATAAAAATTATGACCTGCAATTTAAGTACGGAGAAAGTCGTTTAATATGTTCACTTCGGAGCCACGAGTTTTTTTAACAATATCCGATTGATAACACTACGCAATTAACGGAAAAATATTTCAAAGTAACGTCGAATATTACTAAGAAAAATATAATTTAAACTTAATTAAAATGTAAGTTTAATGAAAATAAATATATAAAACATTTTTTTAAATAATTCGGTAATTCTAGCTTGTAAAAATTGTTGTCACTTAAAATATAACTAGTGAATTGTTCATACTCATTTTAATTTTTTAATTTCTCCAAGCGATGTCTTATACCACATTTCAAAACTTTTAACACATCTCCATTATGTTCCTTCATTTAGTCGCCACCTAACCTCATAATCTTCTTTTGACACATAGACGGAGATGCATTATGCAGTTTCTATAATTACCAGCTCATCATATTTTACCAAATTCACAGACCCCTTAAGCAACGCAAAAACTAAGCGGTTTTTAATTGTAACGGGAATATTCGAATCCATCGCGTTAATGGCCTCTATAACAGACATTTTCTTTCACTTTTACAGTTTCTGGAACTGGTCCAGATGGAAGGAGCAAGTCCAGATGCAAATTTATAAAATTATCAGTTCATCATCTTTTAACAAAATTTGTCTGAAACATACGAAATTTGTCTGGAACTGGTCCAAATGCAAGTTTCTACAATTATCAGTTCATCAACTTTTACCAAATTCACAGACAAATTAAGCAATGCAAAAATTAAGTACTTCTTAATTGTAACGGGATTATTACATTTCATTGTGTTAATGGGCTAAAAATAGAAAGTTTATTTCACTTCCACATTTTCATTAAATGGTCATTGGAATTAAAGGTTGCTATTAAGGGTGTATTCAAATCCAAAATGCTTATTTTGAGACACATTTGTAAATTCATTTTTGCTCTAAAATGCATCCAATTGGCAGGTTCTCTTTTCAGAAACTTTATAATGTCCCCACTGTCTCGATTTTTTCATAAAGGCAGAATATATTTCAAAAAATGCTGTCAAAGTGCACATTTTGAACCGAATTTCCCAACGCGATAGCGCTTGAAACAAAAAAAATGATCGTACTTTTAAATAATTGTCTGTAAATGAATTTCTAATTAATTAAACGAAAAATAAAAACATGGGGCCCTTATAAATGTCTTTATAAATCACGCCGCCAAGTTTTCTGTTGTTACTTTTAAAAATGAGTCTGGGAATGTGTCTCAAAATTTTGAGTTGTTGAGCGTGGAAAAATATTTTTTTTGAATACCGCCTTAAACGTAACTACTCTTGACAAAAAACGATTTATTTCAGTGTAATTAAATTTATTTCAGTAAATTAAATATAGGCGGTGGATCTCGCAACAGTAATCGTGATAACAATAACCGTGATAACATGAAGCGTCATTTACTGTAAATTCAATGCAAACACATATTCGAAGTTGAATTATTTTCTAGAAAAATTTAACTAAACGTAAAATTTAGTATCACTTTGTTTTTCAAGGGACCAATAAATATATTTATAATTTCAACAAGAATGAAAATTCCTGCTTCAAACATAGATTATGAAACACTTTCCAACAAATCCAGAAAACTGTAACGAAATTTCACCGTTAAATAAGATGAAAAAATGATATATAATCGGTTTAGAAAACATATAACACCTTTAAAAATTCAGTTTCAGCAATTACATCCAGTCAAGAAAGTAGTCTAATTATTTTGTGCAGTCTTGTATATGATCTATAGATTTGCATACATACTGCATAGCCAGCTAAAATTAGTTCAGTTACAAAATTTACTTTTAGCAATTTTCGCCAATAGATGGAAATGGATTAGAATTCTTTTACACAGCCTTGTATGTTATCGAAGGGCCGTTTTACGAGCAAACACAAATTTTTCCACACAAATGTTTAAATACAACGCATAACACAACTTAAAACGCACTTACAGCAATTTCCAATCATAAATGGCAATATTTTTTGTTCTTTCCGTAGCCCTACATATGAATTTATTTATATTCTCGAAACTTCTATTAGTACACTGGATATATTTCAGCAGGAAAATGCACAGCAGAAGTAAAATTACCCTTAAGTAATTCTCTCCCATAGTCAGTAAATGATCAACAGAATTTATTTACACCAGTTACTATGGAGAAATTTAGTTAAACTTAAAAACGCAAACTAAAGTTGACAACACACTTCCAGCAATTACGGCTCATAGACAGTAATGTAAGACAATTCTTTGGTGTCTCCCTATATATGAAACGACAAATGCAATGCACGCTATACTTTTCAGTCAGCGACTTATAGTGGACCTCAGTAATAAATATAAATTTAACTATGTTTTAAATGGAGTAACATTATCAAAATGTACTGTAAAATATTTTTACCCGTAGACCATTATGAAAAAGACTTATTTTATGTGATCGTATAAATGCTTTGAACTCCATATTCTACAGAAAGCATGTTCTAGTGCACTTCATAAATGCACATCTCTTTCATATCTCTTTCATAAATCATATATCTTCATATCTCTTTCATTATGTCTCTAGTGCGCTTGAAATGATTTTTCGTATTCGCCGAAATGTAACGGAATAATTCTAACAATTCCTGTAAACTAAATATAAATGTTATAAACTTTAAAATAGCGATCGTGCTCTAGTAAATGTCAATAACATTACAGGGCAAAATAAAAATTACATGGCAATCCGGGTATATTTAAGAGCGTTGGAGCACGGACAGACAAACCAAATTCATAAACATTTTTCAACTATGTTGGAAAGCGTTAAAAACTACAAACATAAATATTTATCATACTATTATAAAATTATATTATGCAGTTTTAATTAAAATTTTTAATGCGTAATAAGTAAATGTAATTAAGGTGCACACACTCTTTTGGAATTTACAATAATATGTCACCACTACATCAGAAATTTCAGAAGTTAGAAATTAGAAATTAGAAGTATTTGCCTGATATTTTTTCTTTAGATTAAAAACCTTTGTGCAATAATTTGCGGAATTTATAATATATTTCTGCGATTAAATAAATGAGAACATATCTGTTGTTGTAAAGTTTTACGCACCGTAATAATATAGTTACATTTTTAATAAATTTGTAATAAATAATAAAGTTTTATTTGTTGTATACAAAAAAAAATACGTCAAAATTTTCATAAAAAAATAAAAAGATGTTAATTCCAAAAACAATTTTGAAATTTTAAATCCGTCAATTTTGAAATCTGGAAAATATTTTCTGTAAAACTGATAATTCAGTAGCGCGCAAATACTTCATGAGACTTCCCACAAAAGACTAGACATACAGTTAAAAGATGAAATTAATAAACGCTTAAAAACCTATATAAAACATTTTAATGATAAAATATTTTTAAATCTTGTCTTTTATTATACAGAAAATGTAACATTCACATTTTAATAATCAAGTCCATATTCAATGTTTTAATGATTTTCTTTCTTTTTCTACGTATAAAAAATTTTCTAAAATCTCTAATGGAATACATAAAATCTGCCGAACAATCATTTTATAATTCCTTTTTAATAAATGGGGCTTAAATATGAAAAAAAAACGAAAAAGAAGGTAGAACGTTCTGTTAAATCATACCTCGGCGAAAAGAAAAGAAAACTTTAAAAGGAATGGTGTATTACATTTTTTTTGTTAATTCATGATTAATATTTAAAACCCTTAGCATTTAAATAGAATACTTCCTAATTTAAATGTATTTTCATAAAGAACTTTAAAATTTTAATATGGCAAATTGATTTTCAATTTCGTATTTTCATTTTACATTTTACGAAGATCTTTAATTAACTTAGATCAAATTAATTCATTAAATCAATACTACTACATTCATTCTTTTTACTTTATGCGAAGAGGTAATATCTTATTTCATAATTTAATCTTTTCTGTATTACAAAATATTCAGTTGAAATTTAAGATTCGTATGTCATGTTTTCCTTTATTATATGTTGAATTATTCTTTTAATTAATTTTAGTTTGATCTGAAATATCAGTTTAATTTTAATGATCATTAAAATGAATGCAGTTAAACTAAAATATATCACAAAACGGAAAATAAGTAGAGCATACTTCTTACAGCTAGGTATTATGTAAGGATTAAAAGTATTGATTACTAGCAGACCCGCGCCTATCACAGTAAAATAACCTTACCATTTCCCAGTATTATTTTAAATCAGTGGTTACAACGTTTGGCGTGCGCAATTTGACTTTTTTTTTTTTTCTTGGGGGGGGGGGGAAGGGTAGTTCCAAATTTATTACTCACGCGTACGCTGTCTGTTTTTTTTTTTTTTTGCCCATACTTATTACTATTAGTTTTGGTAAGGTAATGTTGTAGAATAAATATAAAATTAATACATGAAAATTTCAAAATAAAATAAAATAAATAAGTTTTCTTCTTGAATTTTAAAAAAGTTCCCAATCAAAAGTTCAAAATAGCAGAAAAAAAAAACAGAACAATTATATGACAACTATCATGAAAAGTATTTATATGACAACTATCATGAAAAGTATTTTGAGACAATCTTTAAGACTTAAAAAATAATCTTTAATTATTTGATTATATTTCTTAAACATTAAATAAAATGTATTTGATATTATTTCTGAAGAATTAAATTATCTTTATTTGATATTATTTCTTAAGAATTAAATAATAATCTTTATTTATTTGACAACAATGTTTAAAAGTATTTTGACACTTTTCTCTTCTACTCCTTACTTCCTTTTACATTTTTAAAAATTACGATACTTTTTTCTGGTTTTTAATGTATTTTACAATTTTTCCTAATTCTGTCAATAATTTATTGAATGATCATTGTATAATTAATCGGTTTGTTATAGGTCCTCTGAAGAAACTTTTACATTTAAAACTACTTAGGGAATATCTAAATGTGAGTGTCTTGAACATAACCAAACTAAAAATATTTGAACTATCTAAACCTAAATGAGGTACTACCAACATTATGAAATTTGAAAATTTTAAACACCATTAGAAAAGTAAATGGGTAAACAATGGCCCTAACGCAGGCCTCGTACACAGGAAATACATCATGACATATCCATTACAATATACATCATGACATATAGATTTTAAATTTTAAAATCAGGTAATACATGGCAGTCAATCAATGATAATGGGGAAGGGAAAATAGAAAAATATGCTTTGATGAGGCATAATGGCTACTTAAAATTGAAAAAGATGAGAAACTTGAAATTCTTTTTGTGTAGTGTTTAACCCATAGAAAAAAACGTTTAGTCTCCAAAGCTTTTCAAGAAATCCTTGCCTCTTAATAAGTTACTAAAATGAATTATAAAATGTGTCAATGGTATAAAATTTTAATGATAAATGTGAGAGTATATTCAAGACATTTTGTGTAGAAAATTACAAATCATATAACACATTTTTTAACAGCGATTAAGTTGGAAAGAAACAACAACAAAACTGTTTTTGCCATAAGGGCGAAGTTGTGTATCCTGATTCCATTTATAAAGTTACATTAAAAACACGTGTGACAAACAAATCACCTCATTGATAACTTAAAAATGTGGAATAAATAGTTATTGTTAAGGCTCTGCTGAGACTTCCTCAATGGGAATAGAGTTCATTATTTTAAATAAGAGATTTATGATTTATAGTGGGGGAGGGGGGGCATCGTGATTTTACAGAAGTTTCGGGGGGGGGGGATAAAAGGTTGGTAAACACTGCTTAATGTACCTCGCATGGCAAAATAGATAATAATAAAAATCTATTAAAAAAAAAAACCTAAGCTTAATTTCTAGATTGGCGTAAGGTCACATGACGTAATTCCTTATCTTTCCCTTACCAAGAAACCACGTCTCCATAACAACAGGCTTTTTAGCGGTAAAAGGTAAATCTTAGATACTCCTCTCTCGGAACTTCATTTAGTCGTCGTAAATTTCTCTATCCTTAAAACAAAACAAAAAAAAAATCATATAATAAATTACTAGCTGAGAAGACCGAGTTATGCTTGGTTAAAATTAGGTTTCTGTTCAACTCGATATTATACTGAATTATCTGCAAAACATATAACAATAAATTCGATATAACACGCCAAATGTCTGCCACAAACATGGCGAAATTTATTCATTTGCGCGAAGCATGTGTTTTGGCATTGGTAATCTTCAAAGTTACTTTCCCGTCAAATCTAATCAATGTCGCCAACATTTTTCCAAATATAGCGAAATTTGGCGAAATGTTGCCAACTTTGTGATTTCGTTTACTATCACCTGTTCAGCAATTTAATAACTGTGTTAACCTTCATTCCCATTAAAATGCATTGACCAGTAGGGACCCCAAAATGAGCCACTCATGGAAATATTCTCGAACATGAGATCTAGCCCAAGGGTCTTTTCGTATTTCTTTTTGCAGAATACAGAGAATTTATGCACACTAAATAATTGGCAAAAGATTAGTTTAATGTAAAAACTCGTTCCACAACTTAAAACGCACTTCGAGCAGTTATTGTTCTTAGACAGTACTGTAACCGAATTTTTTTGTGAGTCCCTGTAAATGAACGATGAATGCTACGCACACCCTATTCTATAGAAAGCCTCTTGTAGTGCACCTAACTGATGTATATCAAATTAAATGTGTTTGAAATGGTATAACATCATTGAAATACACCGCAAATGATTTTTCCCCTTAGGCCATAATCATTTTGATTGTCCCTGTGATTGAAGTATAAACGCTACATATTTCATTTTCAATACCAAATATGCCATAGTAAACCTCATTAACATATTTTCAACTGCATAACATATATCAACTGCATGGCGATCCGGCTATATTTACACGAGTTGGAGCACTGGCAGACAGACAGAAAAACCGAATTCCTAAACACTTATCAATTATGTTGGAAAGTTTTAAAAATGGAAGCGTATGCGTGGCCTGCAAAAAATTAAGCTGAGAAAGAAAAGATTCAATTGGTATAGTCAAGCAAACAAAAAAGAGGTGATAAAGAAATACTCTAAAAATTGAGCTTTTTGCAGGCACAGGATCTCTGAATTTGTCGACATGATCAAAAACATCACCAAATTCAAAGTACTAAAACTACAAAAATATGCACTTATCATTTTTCTTCTGCTTTTCTGCATAAAGTATATACTTTATTATAAAATTAATATTTAAATTTAAATTAAAAAAATTTATATCACTTATAAGTGAATGAAAAACGTTAAGAACTGTGCGCATGATAAAATTACGCATACAGAAAACGGTTTTTGACAAACATATAACCTTAATACACATACCTCTAACATAAAATAATACTAGAAAAATTAATATAAAACAATTCAAAAACTTTACATTTTTCCAAATGAAAAAAGAAATGTTTTTTTTTTGTTTTTTGTTTTATCATGTAGACTATCGAGAAACGGACATCTGGTTATGATTTAAAAACTGTAACTTGTATAGTTACTTGAAAGTATCAGCACGTGCAAACTAAAAAATTCCTTGTATGAGAAAACGCATTTTAAAATTTCAATATATCCACCCACTTTCAGTTATACTTACCCTCTACAATTGAATATAATAACTAGAGAAATAATGCAGATTTTTGAATGCTGTTATCTGTATATTGTTCAGAAATGGTTAAGGATTCAGAATGAAACAAAAACTAAAAAATGATGTTTGGAAAGTTTAAAGGCCACGTGTCCGCTTCGCTACATTTTAAATTTTAACACATATTTATAAATTTTCTTTCTTAAAGTTTTAGCTATTTGAAAGGATGAGATAGCAAAACAAAACCAATATGAATATATGTCTGAAAAATAAAAAGCAATGTGTATATTTTTAAATGTAACAATATGCTTTAAATAAAATATGATTAGAATATGATATTATATGTTAAAACTGTTTTTTAATTCCAAAATTTAAAAACATAAAACTTCACCTTTTCTAAAACATATCATTCGGGTTAGGTTTTTAACGATATTTGTTTGCTTATGATTATGGTTTTATACTTTGAAACCGAAACATGTCAAGTTTGGAAATTTTATTTTACATGTATTTGACACCTTGCTTAAGTAAAAGATTAATTTGTGTATATATGATATGATAGATTTATACCAAACCTATGATGTCAATAGTGTTTTAGATAACAGCAGAATATTTTTTATCATTAAAATTCTTTTATTTGTTCCTATAATTAAAATGAAACTTTTGATTGCATTAGCTATGACTGAAAAATATTTTATCAGATTAAAAATTAAGCAGTTAAAATGTCAGTAAATTTTCTAATATGTATATTAATTGATGATAGATGGCATCAAATCAATATTTTGAAATGATTCTTATCAATCAGTGTTATTGACAGACCACTTGCTCGGCAAGTGTGTGTGTGTGTGTGTGGGGGGGGGGGGGGGTAGTACATAAATTTTCTAAGGAACATTTCCGTTTTTAACTTTCAATATGTAAGAGGAATTTTTTCGTTTATTGCTGGAAAATTTACGATTTTCGCACGAAGCAGGAACTTGCCGTTAAAAGACAGAAATTTCACGTAAGAACGCCCGTATATATATATATATATATATATATATATATATATATATATATACATATATATATATATCCTTATATATTTATATATATAAGGAATTTCTTTACAATGTACGATCCGTAGGAGCCGAATTATCCAAAATACAGGGTGTCCCAAAAGTCTCCGTACAACTTTAAAAATTTATTACAAAAACAATAATAGGCCTACAGCAAAAATAATTGCGACAGTCCATAGAGTAACTTAAAAAGTTTTTTTCTACTTCCTTAGTATACTTGTACATGAGATCCTTTCGTTGCACGAAGAATATCAAGTCGATATTCCAATTCCATCCACGTGCGTTTCAGCATGCTAACATCAACAGTAGTTACAACTGTTTGATGAAATCTGAACAAAGCTAATAGTCTCGTGGAATTGAAACAAAAGATCCAAACAGCAGTAGCTACTGTTCATGTTAGCATGAGAAACGTTCGTAGATTGAATTGGAATATGGTCTTGATATTCTTCGTGCTACGAAATGATCCCATGTTGAAGTTTACTAAGGTAGTAGAAAAAAAAACTTTTTAAGTTACTCTATGCACTGTTGCAATTATTTTTGCTGTAGGCCTATTATTTTTTTTTGTAATAAATTTTTGAAGTTGTACGGAGACTTTTGGGACACCCTGTAGTTTATATTCAATGTAATGATACCGTCCAAGCAAGGATATGCGCAGATTTTATCGGCATCGAGTGAGTAGAAAATGTGGCAGGATGCTGCTTGCAATATCAGAGAGATCAGAGACACTTTCCATTATTCCCAATGTAAAAGTTGTTAGTAGATAATTCCTTGCATTTTAACAAGGGGACCGCAAAACGTGATGCGCACAGATTTTGATTATTTTAAAGTATGTTGTAAGCGTCATACCCCTAACTATTCAGGTCCAAAGTTTCCTTCAAATGACCTTAGTTTTTGAGAAATTTGGGGTTACCATTCAGCATGCGTTTCAAATGTCCATTAGTTTGTGATTATGTACGTGGACTTCGTGGCGCTGATGTGGAGTTCGCGCTTGCTACGCAGGCGATCGCGGGTTCGATCCCACCTTGTGGCTTTCTTCCATATATATATTTACCTCAATTATGAATTTATATATATATTTGCATTTTCTATGAAAAATGTATTTAATTTTGTCTTAAAAACTGTATTTTTCAGTTCACTAAATATTTAATTATGATGTCGACAGTGTTTTTATTTTTTAGAATGAAAAAAAATTCGAAATGATCTATAAACTTTACAAAAAAAATGTAGTAGTATATAGGTGACATTTCAAATTTACATTTGGTAAAAATACGTTTGGAAGATTCGACGTGAAAAATAATTTGTAAACGTTGTTGTACCAATATATATATATATATATATATATATATATATATATATATATATATATATATATGTAAGTTAATGATATGTAAATAGTCGCTTTACTGGAATTATATGAACAAATAACCGATGAACAACAAAATACGAACTTTAATACAGTTCTAAAAATATAATTCTACAATACTTTACGTGTAATTTCTTTTCAACAAATACTATTTTGGTCAAATCTATACAATATATTTACCTTACAATAATTCAACTAGGCCTAATAGCGCTTTATCCGGCTATATTCCTTTTATACACTTGCTTCATAACAATAAATTAGAAAACTGGCTCTTTGCCAAATCTCGCGGTCCAAAATATTTACAACACGCGCATTTAAATCATGGATAATAGCACTAGAGTGTCAGTTCATTTGATGATCATTTACGTGAAGTGTTCAAACTGAAATCCTACAAATCGGTCATCCTGACGTGATGGCGTCTCGACATCAGTATCTTGATTTGTTATGTTTTTTCATGCCTAACAGTTGTATATATTTTTTAAGATTTTTATCTCTTTCTGGATATTTCTCTCTGTCTTTAGAATCTGCATATCTAATATCTCTGTAATTTCTTTCCGGATATTGCGCTCTATCTTTAGAAGCTATATACCTATTGCTTCTAGAATGATAAGAATTTGAATAAGTATCTCGTCCACTATAAACTTCTTTAAATCCATGCAGAGAATTATTCTTATGTGATGGTTGTGAATATCTTTGTTCATTATAACTAGCTTTGCACGATCATCGGCTACCATAAATATAATTATTTCGACCATGATAGTAGCCTCTATTCATCAATCTAGAGGAAAATTTTGGATTATATCTTGCTTTTGAATTAGGTGAAGCATTTTCTGTTAAGACTTGAGGTATCAAAGAATTTTCAGTCTCAAAGTTTTCAGGAATCTCAGATTTATTTTGGTAAGAATTCTCGGAACTCTGTTTCCCATATCCATATTTATTGTAATTTCCATGGTTAAATGACTGTTTAAAATATCTCTGGCTATATCTATTATTGCTTCTGTTATCAAATGGTCTGGTAAAATTTCTGTTATTTCCCTTATGATCAAAATTCCTACTGCGATATTTCACATAGTCTTTTCTACCATGTGAGGACTACTTCTTTCATAATTTTCTTCTGGACATGGATAGTCAACATTCCATTCATCGGATAATCCTGTATCTTTTGCTTTATTCGGCTTATATGGTTTTATTAATTTTCTTATATTTTTATAAATTTCTAATATGAGTCAAATTCACCCCGTCATTTACGCAGTCGATATTAACCATATCTTCCCAACCTCGATTATCGTTGTTTATACTTGCTTCATCAATTTTTGTCGGTACTTCGTTAATTTTAAATATCCTACTCGTACTGTGTTGCCGCTTATTATTGTAACACCATCTTCCGTTACTTTTAACGTCATGCCTTCTACTGGTTTTGTATCTATTATTAAATCGCAGTCCGTCTCTTGTACCACGTAAAATTTATCCTCGATTTCTGTATCGTCCACGTAAACCTTATGTCAGAAAAATCCCGTTGGCTTAATTTCTTTTCCACCTATGCCCGATATAGATATATTGTCGCTGGTTAGTTTTGGCGCGTTTATTGCAGTATGATATCTTGAATTGGCGACTGAAATATCACTCCCTGTATCATTTATTACGTTTGTTTTTATTCCGCGAATATCTAAGATTCTTCATTTTTACCATTTAACATGCCCATATTAACTATTTTTCTTTGCGTGTTTTGTGTCTCATCTTGGTATTTTGTTTCTCGCCAATTTTGATTACGTTGCGGGTAAAAATTTGAATATTCTTGTTCTGTATTATTCGCCATGGTACATCTTGCACTCACGTGACCAGTGTTGCCACACGTAAAACAGATTATATGCGACTCTTTGCTTCCGTGATCCACACTGTGCTTATTATCAACTTGGCGTCTTTTCGAATTGGGGTAGTCAGCCATTCTCGATCTTCTGTCATTAAAATCGTCGCTTGTATCCTTAACTCATTGTTTATTGTAAACCCTTCGTGCTGTTTCGTAATTAAATAATTTATTAACTAAGTCATCAATTTTCTTTATTACTAATAATTCTTCTATGAAATGTGTCTTTGTTTCCGTAGGTAAATTATTTTTGATTTGATTAACTACAATTAGTTCTGATAATCCTTCAAAGTTATCTACTTGAAGACCTTCAATCCATTGTTGAAAATACACCTTTATCTCATAAGCGAAATTGCGCCAATTAGCCGTTGGCTCCTTTTTAGATGAGAAAAATTTCAGCCTAAACTCTTCTGGTGATAGTTTGTAGCGTTTTAGTAGAATATTTTTTATGTAATCATAATCGTGAATTTCAGGTTCGTTTTCCCTTGTTATTATATTGATCACATCTAACGGCATTAGATTAAGTAAATAATTTACCCATTCTTTTTTATCAATGCCCGTTTGCGCCATTTGCCTTCTGTACATAACTAAATATCAACTAATATCATTCGAACTATCATATTTAGTTAATAATCTAAGCAATTCAAATTGCTTATCTGGATTTGACCTTGGGTTTTCATTAATATGTTCTCTTGAATTTTCTTGTATCTGCATTTTCTTAATTTCAAAGTCTCTTTCGCTTTCGCGGTCTTTTTGCTCCAATTCTACATTCCATTTCTATTTCTATTTTCAATTTCCTTTCTTCAATCTCTGCTTGTAATTTCTTCCCTTCAAGTTCTGCTTCTAATTTCTTCTCTTCAAGTTCTGCTTGTAATCTTTTCTCTTCTCTTTCTCTTTCTTCTTCTATCTTCTCTTTTCTAGCTGCTATCACTACTTCCAATCGATCTTTTATAAAATCTTCTTCATAACTCTCCCAATTCTTGATCAGCTTTATTAGGACGGGTATTGTCGGTTTTTCTGGTGCTTCAATTCCGCATTCTTCGCAGAGGTTTATTAGATCAATTATCTTAGCTTTATTTAGAGTTCCCATGTTTATCTTTCAAAAATTGTACTTGAAGTAATACGATTACGGTTCCACCTTGCCAATTCGTAACCCAACTTTTGATACTGGCGTTTTACAACACTTTAGCTTTGGTTTCCGTTTCACTTGTAATAATCTTGGCATCCGAGCCCCCATAAATGTAAGTTAATGATATGTAAATAGTCGCTTTACTGGAATTATATGAACAAATAACCGATGAACAACAAAATACGAACTTTAATACAGTTCTAAAAATATAATTCTACAATACATTACTTGTAATTTCTTTTCAACTAATACACTTTTGGTCAAATCTATACAGTATATTTACCTTACAATAATTCAACTAGGCCTAATAGCGCTTTTTCCGGCTATATTCCTTTTATACACTTGCTTCATAACAATAAATTAGAAAACTGGCTCTTTGCCAAATCTCGCGGTCTAAAATATTTACAACTCGCGCAGGCAGGCGCTGCAAAATCTTTTACTTCCAGTTTCTACTACCAGGTGCAGCATTCTGTTTTAAATAAACCCGAATTTCCAAACGAAACTCTGGCACTCGTTCCTGTTGCTTACGGGACCGTGTAGATGGCGTGCCGTGCATGCGCGAAAAATCTGTTAGTTCCACTTTCCACCGACAGGAATTACCAAATCTATGTCATAAATAATTAGCTATATCTTAATTAGTTCATGTTAAGTCGAATGAGCCGATTCTCGTTGTAATCAGACCCACAGAACACGAGAAAAAAAATCACCCCCTGGACAGTAATATTCATAAATGGTGGTAACCAAGGGCTGAAAAAATGATACCAAAGTTTTTTTAGTTTCTGGGAGACCTCCAAAGAATGTCAGAAAAGATTGCTTCTGAATCGGACAAAGATTAAATGCAAAATCTTTAAGTTACATTGTCCACCTACAGGGGATGTACTCTGTTCTAAACAAATCTCTTTCCGAACGAAATTTCGGCACGTGTCCCCGGTGCTTATGACAACGTATAGAAGGAGTTCTGTGCACGCGCAGAAAATCTTTCAGTTGCACTTTCCACTGCCAGGGGTGTGAAATCTATATTTTAATTAGTTATTTATATCTTAATTAGTTATCTATATCTTAATTAGTTCATGTTAAGTTGAATGAATCAATTGTCGTTGAAATCGGGCCCTTTGTCTGAATCGGACAAATTTTAAAAGCAAAATTGTTAAGCTTCACTTCCCCCCGCTAGGGGTGCACTCAGTTCTAAATGAAACTCTTTAAGATCGAAACTCCGGCACGTGTCCGTGCTGCCTATGACACCGTATAGCAGGAGTGTTGCGCGCGCGCTGCAAAATCTTTTAGGTCTATTTTCTACTGACAGGTGGCACTAAATCTGTATCTTAATTAGTTATCTATACCTTAATTAATTCGTGTTAAGTTCTAATCCTCATTGATATTGGGCCCATAGAACCCGAGAAAATACCCCTCCCTGGTCATTAATGTTTAGAAATAGTGGTTACCAAGGGCTGAAAAAATTATACCAAAGTTTATCTAGTATCTGGGGACCTGAGAAAAGGTTTCTTTTGAATCGGACTAAAAATTAAATAATTCTGATTTTGTAGGTGGGGGGGGGGAGAGTGAGTTTCGATCAGAGCATTAACGTGATATTTGAACAATAACAGAACACTCACCTCCCCCCCCTTGCCCTACCAACAGAATTTAACCAACGACGTTAAAAAAATAGGACATATCATTAACTTTCTAAACAGAAACAAAATGACTTTTTTTTTTCATACAAAAACAGTAAGTTACTGTTGTTAATTTCTGAAATCAAATACATAAATGACGTATACATGAGCAACTCTAAAAATCGCATAAAACAAATCACAAAAATTCACAACTCGTTGTTCGAATTGTAATCAACGGACGACCTTTTTATCTGCCAATCACACCTCCCCGGTTGACTTCCAGCTGTGCCTACAATTCTATCAGCTACCAATCACAACTTCCCTCCAATGATGTTTGACTTGTAGTGGGCGATTTGTGACGTCATTTGAAACAAAAAACGCTGCTAAACATGAAAAAAAGTTAAAAATCCCATAAAAAATGAAATTATAAAGAAAAAGTTTAATAAAAAAATCGGAATAATAAATAATCCTCCCTTCCCTTTTAAAATTATGATTTTTTATCTGTAAAGAATTATCAACTTTCTCCAAGCCAAAAAGAGTAAAAAAAAAAGAGAATTTTGAGCGTATCTGAGGCTGAAATGAACAATCACCGAACCAATCAAGCACTCTAGGCAAAATTATTGAGTGTCGGCAGAAAAAATTCGCCAAAAAATCAAAAATCGCTGTTCAAATTTCGCATAAACTTTATAGAAAAGAAGATAAAACAAGTGATTAAGTGTGATCGAAGATCGCTTTAAAGGTTTCGTTTAATATTCCTTTCAAAACACTTTATCCTTTCTTTAATAAATTCAAACAAATTTCAGTTAGCAACAACAACAAAAAAAAGTCATGTTTTTTATAAAGTAAAAATTTACCGGTCTATTTTTTCCTTTTTTCGAATATCTAAACCAGCCGGATAGCGGTCCAAGCCTGCTATTATATTCTGTCATAATAATATCCGGCATACGGACTAAATGCAATATTTAAAAAAAATAATTTCAAAATTAAACAAATTGTACACCTTTAAAATGTTAAAATATGCGATTACTTCCATAATCGGATTTTTATCACGATTCAATATGTTTCTCAAACTCATATATTTACTATTCTCTATTATTTATATTGATATTCGCTTTGTATTATTCTGAAACATTTGAAAAATTACTTAAACTTCCTATATGACATCAGATTTTCTTTTTAATTCTCTAATGACGTGATATTAATCTGCTTTGTCCACTTACACATACTCATACTCCTTGTATTATTGAGAAATCTTAGACATTTTCCGTTTTATTACGACTATGACGTCAATCAATTTTATTTCATATTTATCTTTTTTTCAATTGGTGAAACTTTTTATTTCATTTTCATTTTTCCCGTGAAAATCGTCTGATAGAAAATTAATTATTGTAGAAAGAATTCCATTGTGGATTTTAAATCTTTGGCATCTGCTATAACGAAAAATGTTTCAATTTAATAGGAAAAGGCTGTTAGAATTTTGGTTTTTTATCTCTATTTATTAAAATAATACGAATTTTTCAAATTTTAATATTTTGAGCTCTTCACAGCTGCTATTCAGATTTATACACTAAGTTTCAACTCTGTAAGTTACATACTTTTTGAGAATGGCTCTGTGACGGACAGACAACGGAGCGGGGGTAATAGGGTTTCGTGAGATGATTGAACGGGGGTAAGAGGGTTTCGTGAGATGATTGAAACCCTAAAAAAAAGGTATATTGTGCTAAAAGATTGGAACCGGATTCCGATTACTAATGTGTTTAAATTGCAGAGAAACGACAAAAAACACTAAAAATCGCATTTTTAAAATCGTGATTTTTTATTTGTAAAGAATTATCAACTTTCTCCAACTTAAAAAGAGAAAAAAACTGACGATTCTGAACGTATCTGAGGCTGAAATGGAAGCGCAACCACCGAACCAATCAAGTATTCTGGCAAAATTTCTTAGCGTCGAAGGTAAAAATTTGCTAAAAATTCAAAAATCGCTGTATACATTTTGCATAAACTTTATTGTAAAAAGGATAAAATTTACTGTATTGTTCTAAACGATTGGAGCGAAACGTGAGAAAACACTAAAAATCGCATTAAAAATTAAATTTTAAAAAATCTATTCAAAAATTCCAAAATCTGGCTTCAGGGTTCAAAACTACATGCATAGAGGTGCCTTCCCACCAAATTTTGTAGCTTGCGTGCAGCGGTCTCTTCAGAACACAGCGGATAAACAGACAGACACACACACACAAACTTCCTTCTTTATTATAGTTGGAGATAAGAAACTGAATAAAAAAGTGTATATTAATGGCATAATTTTTTTAAAAAAAATTGGGAGTCTGTGTCTGTTCTGCGGTATGAAAATATTTATTTGTTTATCCCTTAAAATTAAGATAAGAGACATCAATTTATATTTCTACTACAACCATTCTACAGACGCATTGATTTGAATGTTATCTAGGTAGTAAACAACACAATAAAAAATATTTATTGAAGTAATTTGTAATTTAAATGAAGATTTTGTGGATAATGGAAACGTATTAAGGTATGTCTCAAAAGTTTAAGCACAAGCATAAGACGTCGATTTTAAAAGAATTATAAAAAGTTAGAATGAATAAAAATTTTTTATTTGCAGATTTCGCAACATTATTTAAACAAATGATATCAAAAGTAGAAAAAAATAAATTACATAAATGTAAAAAATATAATTAAAAAAATGTTTAAAAAAAACTGTCTCAAAAGTTTATGCACAATGTCAAAATCAACCAGATTTATAATTTTTACAGAACTTTTACTTATAAATTTTTTTTCCGTGATTTCGGATTAGTTGAAATAAACGTGCGTCCATCGAAATTATTAATTTTTGTAGGGTTTCTGGTGGCAAAGAGTACTATGCTTTCTCAATAGCCTCTTGGAGTTCTTCAATAGAGTCATACTGCTTTCCATTTCCGTAAACCTGGCGGGTTAAAATACCTCACACATTCTTAATCGAGTTCAAGTCTGGACTTAAATCTGGCCAGTCAAGAACTTTAACATTTTTCTGAGAAAACCAAAGTTTTGTAGAATGTGATACGTGGATTAAGGCATTGTCTTGTTGAAAAGTTCATTTAGGACCCCCCAAAATGTCACCGAATGGAAGCAAATGTTGTTTTAGCATCTCTTGATACTTTCTTTTGATATTGTCTTCCTTTTAGAAAAGCCAGAGATGTCTGGCCATTGAATCCAAATGCCCCACAAACCATAACAGATTTACCGCCTTGCTGCCTGCTGAAAAATGTCCTTGGTTCCTTTGGTAATTCATGCCAATACGCGTTCCAACCATCAGGGTCATCTAAGTTCCACTTTTTCTCATCGCTGAATAAAACAGTAAGCCATTTGTCCCCATAGGACATGTGTTTTTTAGCCCAGTTCATTCTTGCCTGTTTGTGATGTAATTTGAGAGACGGTTTGCGAAGCATTTTCTTTAGTATGATGTAATCACATTCTTTAATACGTCTATGTACAGTGTCTTTGGACATCTGTACACTGAGATTATTTTTATTTTGCCGTTTGGACATATTTTGTCTAGATATCGATCTCCGTATTCTCCGATCAGTCTGAACAGTCGTCATACGTGGTCATCCACATCTTGGTTTCCGCTTAAAATGATCATTTCTAGAGGGTACATGATATATACTTTTACAAGTTCAGAAACACTTTTATTTTGCGATTTTAAAACTTTCAAAATCTCACCTTTTGTGAATTCTTTACCCTTCGGCATTTTTAAAACGAGAGGAAATAATTTCTCCACCTTTTATACTTTTATAAAAGTGCAATATGATGTCATACAACGTCATTACACACGGCCAATCCCGTGTTTCTAAAAAAAATTTGCAAAAAGTGCTTAAACTTTTGAGACATCGTTTCTTCAAGAAAAAAGAAAAATTAAATAAAAATAAATATATTTTTTATTTTAACTACCCAAAATGGCTTATTTTATTTTATTTTGATTAAATGTCGAGTATTTATAGTAAATTAGCATAAAATATTTTCTTCTTCAATTATTTTAAACCAGATTTGCAGAGTGCTTAAAGTTTTGAGACAGACTATACGTCCATTAAGATATAGTCCACATAAATACGTCCATTAATGTTAGATAACGTGATTTGTTGCGAATGGGGTTAATGGTATAGTTTTTAGGAAATAGGGTATTAATCCCGCTTGACCAGAATCACTGAAGTAGCTTTAGTCTAATAGTATTCCAAAATATTAGTCATTAATATCAGTATTACTAATTACGCATTCCATTTTCGAAAGACTAAATTAGTATTTTACAAATAAATTTACATTCACAATATTCTGTCCTATACTTGCTAATGTATGATAGTGTATGCGTATTGTGTGTGCCATATGTTGGATATGATTGTTAGATAGCTTGGTTTTATGTCTGTATAAGTTTTTTTTTCATCCAATAATTGCTCTCTTTATTATATGGTAAATGTTTTAGTACTTAAGTGGAATAGATGTTAGATATAAAACAAGCAATATAAAAAACAAATTTTTAAAGTCAATTCCTACTTAGGTCAAAAAGAAATTTTTTTCCAGCGATCTACACGCTTCGTCACTGACTGTATTTATTCCTAAATTTATATCCTGCTAAATATCTTACGTAAGAGAAATTTTTGAAACGTATTAAAAATTAAATAAAAAATACTAAAATACCAAAACTTAATAGCTCGAAAAGTATTTCTCACAAAATTGTTAAACAAACTGCGTTAGATAGGTAAAAAATTGTATTTTTCTTGATACAAATTTCAAATTTAATGATTATGCCGTTTTTCAAATATTGAATTTCAAAAATTACCAAACTTCACAATGAAGTACCATAGCGAAACCTTCATGCATAAAAAGATAATGGGGCTGTTCACGGACAAAGATCAGGCGGCGCGCGGGCGAAGGAGACTAGCATATGGAGTGAGTCTATATTTTTGAACAGAAAGGAAATATAAAACTAAAATTAAATAATTAAATTTAATTAATGAATTGATATTTTAAAAAACTGTATTAAAATCAAGTGTCATCCACTACAAGTTTTAAAAAATGTATTTGAACTTGAGTGGATGAATAAAAAGTATTTTATTAACGATTGAAAATTTGAACAAGATATATAAATATATAGTGGGTGTGAGCTAATAGTATGAATTGAATAATTATTGCATTGCTACAGTAAACTAGACAAAGCAACGACTAATAACTTTAATAAGGAATATTGCATTATATTTTGCATATGACTCAAATATAGACGGTATGAATCCAAAATTTTCTACGCACGTATTACTAAAATATAAATGCGCTAAATTTATTGGGCTCATTAAGAACAATAAATTGTAAGAACTAGTAAGTTGTATAAGAACTAGTCTACTGTAGCCATAAAAATACTTTCTTTTATATTACTAGGGGACTCTGCCCCCTACGAGCTACGCTCGAAAACCCTTGTTCTGACACAGCAAAATTAAAAAACACTCTGATTTCATCGACTCTAAAACGATTACGGAAGACTGAATTATAATTAAACGACCTGTGGCGATCTGCTGTAATCGGGTTTCCATTCATTTTTCTTTGAGTGAGGGATTTTAAAACCGAATCAACTGCTGTCGAAACAGCTAACAACTGTTTTCGTGATTTATTAAATAAGATCAAATAAACATTTGAAAATCAACTTGTGTAAAATGGTTAAGTAAACAATGTTGCTGCATCGGGGAATTTTATAACGATGCTATGAAAAATTGGGTACTTCTCCATTATCCCGTCAACTACTTTCTATAAAAGAAAAGAACTGTATCCAAAATATGTGATTTAACGCCAAAAGTGCATTACCTTGGCGTCACATTCAATTGCCATCAGATGTGTTACACGTGTTAGTTATGTCATCGAGTGATTTTTAATTCAACGTTTATCTGTATTTTTAATGATATTTTAACAGTTTATTAGTTATTTCGTTAATTTAAACGTAATTATTGAACGTAAAGATATAGTTTTTAATTGAAGGGAAATATTATTATTTACTCTGCTTTAAAATTTGAAATAGAGGTAAATGATTTTGTAGATATAAATTAATCTCTCGTATAAATATAATTTTTGATTGAAATTGTTTGGAAATATTGTTATTTTAGCATTTTAAATATGACGTAAGTTTCCGTACTTAATGCTTTGAAAACACCTAATAATTTAATTATATCTCTTTTTAATTTTCACGGGCAAGTATATTTTTATTACGTAATTTTATATACATTTACTGCTTTTAACACGAGATCATTTAATTATTATTTTAAAGTTTTATTTCTGTTTTTAATAGTCACGTGTAAATACATTTCTTAATTGAAAGGGAATATTATCATATGCGCTATTTTACAAATTGGCAACAATTCAAATAATGGATTTTATGAAATATGAAATAAATCTTCATCAAAATAATGAAAATTTTGAATAAAAAAATTAAATATAACCTCAAAAAAATTACTCAATTTAAAAACATATTTGCAGTCTGCACACCGCAAGCTTGTCAACTATATCCTTATAAATTATGGTTAAATTCCTATGCATAGTTTTCGTTCCTATAAAACGTTTTTAAGAAAACTATTTTGACCAAATTTAATATTAAATATCGCTTAAAATAATTCTTCGATTTAAAAACTGTCTGCTGCAACATGTTTATCGAACATTCCTTTATAAAACTACCAATTTTTAAATTTTTATATGTAATAGTTTTCTGGATATCAGTCCAGAAAGGCTTCAAGACACAAAATCTTCATTGACAGCGGCTGCTGCGGCGGAGGTTACTTTTTTTTAATATAGAGAGATAAACAAACTACCGATTTATAAGTTAGACGCGGGCGATGTTCAGAAATTGAAAAAATCGTGAAGGATTAAAGATAAATAACTACGTAAAAAGAAAGTGTTTTATTAATACTGTCTAGACTAGACTAGAATTAATATGGCTCACAATTACGATATGGATGATCTTGTTTGTGCAAAAAAATTTTATAAATTCCATTGACACACAAATTGACAGATAGAAAGGTATTTTCAAAAATATCCAATTGTGTTTAAGACACCTCAAAACATCTAAACCCATTCAAAAACCGAACTCGAAAATTTTCACGATTTCAATACTTCCTTTTTATGTATTTAGAAACTGTAAAATATATATATATATAACAATAGGAGTTTCAAAATGTACATCTGTATAATTTCCTAAGCGAATTCACCGAATGACTTCCTATTTGATAACCGAAAGTAAAATTTAACGAAAAATCCAAATATGACGTCAAAATTGAGTGTTCGTATTGAAATTTTCAACGTTCGTTACAATTTAAGAGTGAAGTGAGCCTCTAAACATATATTTTAAACATAAATTGAAAAAAGACATAAATTGCTATGGCATTGCTGTTTTCGTGTTTATATGTAATAATTTTGCTATTGAAATGTATCGGAGTTATCTCTCTTTTCTTTACACGAACTGTGTACATATAGAAAATCATTAAGTTAAAAAGCAGTAAGTTCTCTTTCATTTTGTATTGTTAACTCTACATATTTTTTTTAAATGCTAATAAAATTTATCTTGAAAAAAATTAATTATTAAATAAAGTTCTTTACATGAAATATCATGTCCCTCTAAAGACACATTTAATGAACATTTATTTCTGAAACGTTAAGATTGTAGCTGCATATACTGATATTTGAAATACACAGCAGATACTAGATTATGACTCTTTCAAATTCCTTCATCAATGTAAAATTCGTTAGTTTCTGAAACATATTTTGGAGAGTAATGCAACTCTAATTGATATGCGCATCATTTTAAATTAATATTGCCTTAAGGTTGTGGTTCAGTATTATTTCACTGAAACGAAATTCTGTATAAAAATTGGCATAAGCTAGATAAATTAAGCTTTGAGAGATTAATATTTAATTTTTGATAAAAACAAACATTGTATATTCTACAAAATATATAGAATTTTAAAATAATGAAATTATAACTCAATTCAAAATGACGTTAGTGGCTTATCTTTCTGGAAATCAACATTTAAGTCAAAAGCTTTTCAACAATTTTTTTAAATAAATAATATTTTAATACGTTCCTGCTTCAATATTGTGATAAAATGTTTTTGTGTTATTAAGTCTCTTAGCATACTTCTCAGTAAATAGTTGATGAATAGTTATCTAGCTATTTCGACAATTAATTTATTTACGTGTAGAATTTTCAAACTTTCGAATATTATTTTCATATTTTATTATTATTTTGCTTAAATGAAAGAATTAAACTGTCACACAAATTTAAGTAATTTCTTCTAATTGTTAAAAGGCGTGAAATAAGAACTTTATAAACATTAAATCAAGTTTTATTAGTCTGTTGACATGTTTCGACTCTATCGAAGCCATCATAAAAACAAATAAGAATATTCTACAATTACACGATCTATGATGTAATGATTTGAAACGACATCATTCAATATTTCACGTACTTTTCAAATTGAACACATTATATATCATCATATATTCTAATACGAGCAAATCTTGAGTGTGGTTATACATATATATATATATATATATATGCAAATTTTATCTTAAAAACGGCTCTAATGATTTTGACGAAATTTTGTATCCTACCGTTTTGGGGCACCAGAAAACCATTGGACTAGGTCACATGTTCGAGAAAATTCGATTAGTGGGTCATTTTGGGTCATGGTCAAGCTAATTGTATCTAAAAAACGATTCAAACGATTTTGACGAAATTTTGTATCCGACTATTTTCGGGCACGAGAAGACTATTAGGCTGGGTCACATGTTAGATAACTTTCGATTAGTGGGTCATTTTTGGGTCAAAGCGGGTCAAATTAATTTTATCTAAAAAACGGCTCTAACGATTTTGATTAAATTTTGTATCCTACGAGTTTCGGGCACGTGAAAATCATTGGGCTAGGTCACATGTTCGAGAAAATTCGATTAGTGGGTCATTTCTGGGTCATTGTGGGTCAAGATCTAAAAAGCGGCTCAATTTACACTAAATTTTGAATCCTATGGTTTTCGGGCACTAGAAGACTGTTGGGCTAAGTCACATGTTCGAGAAAATTCAATTAGTGGATCATATAGGTCATGGGTCATGATATTTGAACTCAAATTTAATTTTGACCAAGCATAGCTCGGTCTTCCCTGCTCGTATTTTTTGAATTATGGTATTTCAAATCATTACATCACAGTAATAGATAGTGCTTTTGTAGAATATTTTTATTTGTTTTGATAATGGCTTCGATGTAGTCGAAACATATAAACAGTCTAATAAAACTTATTTTACTGTTTATAAAGTTTTATTTTACACCTTTCAGCAATTAAAAGAAGTGTATAATTACAAGGAGTCACATTTTAAGTCACGTTATAACAAAACATTATATCGCAACAAATGTGGCATTATAAAATATACAGGGCGGCGGTCAGATACCACCACTCAAAGTGTTCAGAACGAGAATCCTTGCAATGAATACATACAAAATGTCCAAACAACCACATCTCAACAACACGTAATTTTAGAGACAAAAATCACAAAAAGCATGAAGTCACAAATTTCCTAGCAATTCGTAATGCATTACTATTACCCTGACAGAATGTAAAGTACATATCGCAAATACTCACTAACGTAATACATTATCACTATCAGAAGACTGCTGATAGTTTCAAGCTGCAACCTTTTTAAAACGAGACAAACGACGGCTGTTCATTTGCATATTAGTCACACCCTCTTCTGGTCATTTCTTTACAAATTGTCTTTCTTTCACAATCCTATATGTGCAATATTTAACTATTACAATCTTTTATTTATTTTCCAACTTGTTTTTCATCCGTTTTGCAATTTCATGAGGTTGAATAAGGCTTCTGGTGGTGCTCCGAATGTGACGTCATACTTTTTTCTTTCGCATTTTTCTCGAAAACTACACGTTTTATAGGGATGGCTCCTTGGACACTTATCATGTTCTCTGAACAATGAGACACTTTCTGCTAAGTACAGTGGTGTTCGAACAACAAGTATAAAATATTATTTTAATCGAATTTTTATTAGCCGAATAAAACAGTCCAGTGATATTTAGAGACACTTTTCAGAATCTGCTATGAACAGAATGCACTGTACGAACACAAAAATAATGCAGGCTATAATTACCGTTCTGATTTTGGAGAAAAAAATACCATTAATAAAATTTTGGAATTTTGTTTTTCAAATATATATGATTCTTTTAGCGTTTAGAAACAATTTGCTATTTAAGTAAACCGTAATATCATTTTAGTATTGGCTAAACATTGACTTTGCATTGAAAATATATGCAATGAAATGCCACTATTATACATATATTAATACATTTTTAATCAAAATATTGCTAATGAAATAGCACATTTTTCTCATTATGATGGTACAATATTTGCAAAATTATTGAGACTATATTTCACATCAATATACATAAAATATTTTGAGATATAGAAACTAAAAGTAATATCGATCCAATATCGTTTTGCAACTAAAGATGCACTTTTCGTTAATGCAAGATTTTAGATTTGCGAACCTGTTACGAAAAGTCATGAATGCTTATTTACATAATAAGAAATAAAATAGTATTTTTTACAATAATTATTACACTATTTATTTTTTATAATTTCTACTTTTTAGTGTTCGTTAATATTTCGTTGTTGCAGTTTTACAGACAGTTGGCTTATTTTGGCAAAAGTATTTTGACGCATAATGAATTTCATTTTTTTTCTAACTTGTAGTCAATTAGCATTACTTCGGGATTTATCACCTACGGCCGGCTAACGATAAATGCCTTGAAATTATTATAAGTATTAATTTACAATTAAGTACTTAAAATATTAAAATTTTACCAACAATATATTAATGCATAATTAAAATGTTTTTCCCTTGAAGTATATTTTATCATTTATAAGTGAGACGTTGTATATTTTTCTAAATGATAAAATGAGTAGCATTTTAAAAACAATAATAAAAATGCTTTTGTTATTTTAATATCACTAAATTTAATATAATAAAATTTTTGCTGATAGTTTAAATGAACGCTTTTAATATATTTTTATAAAAAAGTAGAATTGCGTAGAAACATTGAATCATTATACAGATTTCTTATGATATTTAATATTTTACAAAAGTGCTTTTTCCAGTTCTTTTGCACATAGAAAGGGTTTCCTTTTATTATATTATTACATTGTTGACTACCAGTATTGCCAATTTAGCACGATTTTGTTTAATTCAACGTATCTACCAAATTCCAAAATACTTTTTTTTTATTATTACACGTACTCGGTGATTCTATAAAGAAAAGATTACCACTCAAACATTTTGATAAACGTTTTGGGTAAAAGAAATCTATAAATTAGTGACGAAAACACTCTTCACAGTTCAACAAATGTTAAATTCCTTTAATAAATTAAATGCATAAAGAATATCATATATATATTCTTTATAAGTTTGAACGCTTTTGTTGTTGTTGTTACTTTATGAATATCAAACTACAGTTGTACAAGAATGGTAATCACTTTTATAGCGTCACTAGTAAGCTACGCCCGCTACGCTGGTCAATTTCTCTTAACGAACCTTTAATCAAACAAAATATTGACATTTCATAATTCACTTTTATAAACTGCTCAAAACAATTAAAGGATATTTGAAGCTTTATATAAAATAAAGATATAAACGAAATTTTTTTTGCCGAAAATAGAAGAAGAGAATCACAAATGCAAATTTTTCTGGTTTTCAAACTGTGGAGTATGCAAATTTTGAATTCGATGTCAAAAACGTCGCTTCAGAGGCAGCGAATGAAATTTGACTTTCAACTGGATAAAAGAGATTGAAGACAAGGATGATCGGCATTCAGTGATTGCTTTGTTTCGATGAGTACGATGTCTCAGCGAAGTCATTTGACAGATTCAGAAGCTTGGAGAATTGTTGGTAGGTTAGAAGGGGGCCAAACTCAAGCCTAAGTAGCGCAAGCCTTTGGAGTGTCACAAAGTGTCATTTCCAGGATCTGGAACCGATTTTTGGAGAGTGGATCTGCAGGCCGAAGACAAGGGCAAGGTCGTAGATGGGCAACAACGCCCAATGAAGATCGGTATTTAGCGTTAACAGCTCGGAGACACCGAAACATGAACGCTACTCTTCTCCAACAACACCTTCGCTCGGCTACAGGCACCACGATTTCAACTCAGACTGTCCGAAACCGGCTCCATGCTGTAGGTCTGTATGCTCGCCGACCGATGGTATGTGTTAGATTAACATCAAGGCATCGTCGCGACCGCAGGGAGTGGGCAACCGAGCATGTTAACTGGAGGAGAAATGAATGGAGCAATATTCTGTTTTCTGACGAGTCCCGTTTTTCTGTGCATCCGGATAATAGGCGTATTTTCATCTGGAGGGACCGTGGCAGTAGGAATAATCCTGCGTTCGTGCACGAAGGTGTCAGATTTGGCGGTGGAGGAGTGTTGGTGTATGGTGGCATCTCCATTGACGGGCGCACTGACCTCTACATCATTCGAGATGGAGCTCTGACTGGTCGCCGATACAGGGATGAGATCCTCAGACCTATTGTAGTCCCTTACGCTGCAGCAATCGGAGATAGCTTCATTTTAATGGACGATAACTGCAGGCCACATCGTGCAAACCTGGTGGTGGATTTCCTTTTCGAGGAAGGAATCGTTCGAATGGAATGGCCAGCGTGTTCTCCAGACATGAGTCCAATCGAGTACGTTTGGGACGCTCTAGGAAGACGTGTTTCTGGCCACCAACAACCCCCACAAACTCTCCAAGAACTGGAAAGAGCTCTTCTGCAAGAGTGGGGCAGAATACCCCAACTCGTCATTAATAGCCTCATTGAGTCCATGCCTCAAAGGTATTCAACGTTGCTGGCCGCCCGTGGAAACCATGCCCCCTACTGAAAATGATTTTCTTTGAAGAAAACACCTTTTCTTATTCTTTTTTTCTCATATGCACAAATTGTGTTTTTTTCCTTTTGTACACAAATGCGCAATAAAATGCATTTTTTTCTGCCAAACATGTGTAATTTATTCTCATATAACCTACTATGTCTGTCGACCATGTATCAATCAGCTAAAAAGTTTCCCAGATACAAAATCCACCTAAAACTGCAATATCCTTTAATTATTTTGAGCAGTGTATTTTAACAGAATAATAAGGGTCTATAATTTGTGACTCGTGCTATAGCCAATATACACGTCAGGACACGCCCTTATCATTATATTTTTACGCGTGAAGGTTTCGCTATGGTACTCCATTGTGAAATTTGGTAATTTTAGAAATTCAATATTTGAAAAATGGCATAATCATTAGATTTGAAATTTATATCAAGAAATATACAATTTTTTACCTTTGAAACGCAGTTTGTCTAACAATTTTCTGAGAAATACTTTTCGAGCTATTATTTTTTTCTGTAACTTCAAATGTTTCATTTTCCGAAATTAATCTATGGCAAAGATTAGCGAAAAACCCAGTCGTCAGCAACGCATAGCTTTATATTAAAGAGGATGTTGGAGCTAGGATTGTCACCATCACTTTTGAAATCGGTTCTGTAGTTCCAGAGATTCCATAGAAATTGTAATTTAGAATGATTTAGAACGCTTTTGGCTCATTACCCCCTTTTAAATTTCGAATTTATTTTTTAATTTATTCTTAGGGAGAATTTATATTTTATAAGTAATTACAATGTCAAATTAAAAATTTCTAGCTCCTTCAGCATAAAAAAAGTCGCAATTTTCGAACATTTTTCACTCCTGCACCCCATTGGTGTTAGTGGCACCAACATAAAATATAGTCTTAGTTGGAATAGGGATTGTCACCATCAATTTGCCACCATTACTTTTGAAATCGGATCTGTGGTTCCAGAGATTCCATAGAAATTGTAATTTAGAATGTTTTTAGAACGCTTTTCTCTCATTTCACCGTTTTAAATTAAAAATTTTTTGTTTAATTTTTTGTTAGAGAGCATGCAAAAAAAAAAATTGCAATTTTAGAATGTTTTTCGCTCCTGCCCCCCCCCCCCCTGGGATTAGTGGCACCGACGTAAAATATAGCCTATGTTGGAGCAGGGATTGTCATAAAAAATTTGCCATCATCACTTTTGAAAAGGGTTCGGTAGTTCCAGAGATTCCATAGAAATTGTAATTTAGAATGTTTTTGGAACGCTTTTCGCTCATCTGACCGTTTTAAATCTCGAATTTTTTTAGAATTTGTCCTTAGAGAGCATTTACATCTTATAAGTAACTACCATGCCAAATTTCATGTTTCTAGCTCCTTCAGTATAAAAAAAAATCGAAATTTTAGAACGTTTTTCGCTTTGGCACCCCCCTGAGGGTAGTGACACCTACATAAAATATAGCCTATGTTGGAGCAGGGATTGTCACCATCACTTTTGAAATCGCTTCAGTAGTTCCAGAGATTACCCCCTACAAACAAACAAACAATCTTTACTACTTTATAATATTAGTATAGATAAGACCAATACAAATTTCCTGGTACATTTTAACGTATTATAAGAGGCAATGTCATTTCTATCGATTGAAATATGTAAATACCTTTGGTGGAAATGATATAGGTTATTAATCGTTCTTTACCACAAATCATCGAGCAAGGTAATATTAATGATTCCCCTTCAAGCTTTGAGTCATATTGTGGTTGGATAATTATTATAATATACGTTGCAATAATGAAACACATGTATAATTTTATAATAGCTGTCTAGTCAATAGATGTGTTTCATTTGCATCGTATGAGATTTTGGGGAAAAATAATTCAAATTTTATTCTGCATTTACACAATACTTATAATAATAATTTTATTAAATTTCTTATTTTAAGTAAGAAATGATAACTTGCAAATTATGTAAATTGGATACAATTCTTACCGTGTGCTTTTCTAAGTGTGACAACATCTGAGCAGTAAACTGCGAGAGGCAGAAAGGCGTTTATCAAAATCTTGGGGAGCTTGTTATTATATTGAACATTGCGAGCCTGCCAGTATCCCGACGTTAAAGATCTGGGAGCACGGCAGTGCGTCCGCCAAGTTCGCACAGGCCGTAGTTACCTTTTCTTGAACCATTTCGGCATACTTTTCACACCCTCATAACTTCGTTTTGAGGCGTTTTCCTTTTTAACATATATTATTATAATCAAACTGAACTAGATCCACGATTTCAAGTTTTGGTATTTCAAATTTTTTGAAATGTGATATTCCAATAGAAGGGTTTTTTGTCACTGACTTACCATTGATCACTTTGTCACTGATCACCAAATAACTAAGATTTTCGATCATCAAATAACTAAGGTACTTCTAACAGTTATAGAATCATAACATTTCACAAGTAAGCAGGTTTTGTAACACAATTAACCAGAAAATATAGAACTTCCGCTTTAAAACTTTATTTTTTGTTGTCCGAAATTTTTTTAAATAATAATGGTTCCCTAAACGATCATTTACTCGCTCATATTTGACACCAACGTTGGTCGCCAAATCCCGATTACGGAAAATTAGCCTAAGTTTGAAGATATTACATTATTTCAAGCTGAAAGAAATTTTTATATGCTTTTTCAAAAATGTTGATAAGGCAAATCTTTCAGTTTATCTATCCCTCTTTATGTCTTTTACTTCCTTAAATTAAATTTTATTATAAATATAGGGATTCTAATCTCAATAGCACTCTAGTCAATCTGGTAAAATTCTGCTACTATTTATGGGTTTTTATTCTTTTAAGTGCGTTTTAATGATGCTAATAAACTTTGTATAAAACATATGCATCATTATGACGTCAGCCTAAAAAGGATGTTTAAAGTCGGCAAATTTGGCGATATTTCGTTAAATGTCACCAAGTGTCGCGAGAATTTGATGCTAGGGGCTATTTTTCAGCATATCATGAGATTAATTAAATTGTATAACCCACGAATGTTAATAAAGTTTCAATAGTTTATTTACTGCACTAGACCTCTGCTATCGTTATTATATTGTACTGTTATTAAACTTACTGTTACAATAATGTTAGCCGTTATTTTGTTAAAGCTTTTATATTATAGAACAAGAATTTACAGAAACTATTAAATCACTGAAACTGCCAGGTCTCCTTGTGATTATTATAATTTTATATCAAATATCCTGTTTATCAATATGTACGTTAGAATTACTCTTATATATTCGGGTTTCTCGCATTTTAGTTTCAGCTTTTCGAGTAAAATTAGCTAAATTTTTAAAACCAAGATACATTGATATATTATCTAAGACGATTAGATGAGGACAATGATAAATAGGGGAAGGCAGTGCGACCGTAGGTTTTCGGATCTTGCTTAGTCGTATCAAGGTTAGCGTGAAAGAAAAAATATATTAGCATCAATATGGTTTAATATAAATGTGGATATCTTTAATGGCGTTTCACAAGAACCACTTTACTTGCTAGAAATCATGTTTACTAAAATACCCCACAATGGAAAGCTTTTCGCATTATCGTGTATTCGTGTGTGGCATGTGGATTCGGGGAAGCGCAGGTTCAAAGGTTAAAGAAAGCAGTCAAGATGACGGCATGTGATAGACCGAAAGCCATAAATTTATGTCGGTGGTATTGATGGTTCGGACAAACAGAACCATAAAATTAAAGCAGGTGATCTTTGAACACGGGGTTCTCACGGACATAGCATCAGGAGACACACAGTCTAGAACAAGATACAAATAAAGGGAAGCAGTAACTTATGTGGGCAATGAATAGCCAATGAAAAGGAAGAAGATATGCAAATTTGAAGAAAAGGAGGGCCAAGAGGCTATGCCCTGCAAATCAGAGAAAGAAGGAGACACGCCCTTTTGGGAGGTAGTTTTGAGAGAGGGGTAGTCGAAAAGAGAAGAAGAGATTCACTACTTGTAAAAATCGAGCCGAGGATGTTGCTTTATAGAAGATGGTCTTCAATAAGATATTTAAAATAAAATCGAAGTTAGATAATTAAGCCAATATGAGAGAATGGTTTTCCTTAAGAAAAAGCAGTGATACAAACTACCAGCCAGTCCTTAGCTGGAGATGGAAAAGTTCTCTGCTAGCGAGTGCCTCCAAAATAATCCAAACGTCTGGCCTCAGATGATGATGAAAAAGTTCTCTACACTCTAGTGCCTCCAGGAAAGTGAAGGTATACTTTTAAGGCATTTTCCAAGTATTCCCTCCTTACCAAATTGAGTATTTTGTAGCATAGGGTATTGCTGGTAGTAATGCCAAAAATAATTATATTATTCTTCATGTATAAGCGGATTAAGTATGGTAAAAACAAGTGCATGAATTTGTAATATAACATAAAAGAAAATAAGTAATTTCTATTCCTCTCTTGATTTTAATTATGACTGTAAATATTGTAAATAAATTTTAATGTTAATTATTTGGAGTCTTCTCATTTAAATTACCTAGTATGTGTTTGTTTATTTAGGTTTCAACCTTTGAAAGTCAGCTAGGGGCAAGAACGATTGTTCTCAAAAGGGTAATGGGCTACTTCGAAATAACACAATGCAATGTACGAATATATTGTAAATTTAATCTCTAAGGACTCTTTTTATTATTATATTCTTAGTAAATTAAATTATTCTATTAGCCAACCCCAGAGAAATCTTTATGTATTTCATTTTAAACTTTAATTTTGATCTACTTGTCCCAGCAAAAGGGTTATGGTGGAATGGGCAGCAATTAGAAGGGAAATTAAAGGATAAAATTATTAAATAATTAATCTAACTGAGCCAAGCATATTTCTCTTCAACACCCCCAATTGGCAGTGGCAATTATTTAAGATTACTTAATAGGATTAAAAATCTCCGCATTACAGAGCGTAACGATGCAAATTGACATAAAGCATAAATGCCAAAGTGAATTAAGCGGTAATGGTCTATAAAGATGAACTCCGTAAGAACACAAAATATACAATATGCTGCCATGGTCGCAAAGAGTTTTTGATTTTTCTAAGAGAAACTTCCGCTATGACGAAAGATTCAATACAAGTAAATTAAGATTAAAAGTAATATATGAAATGCTTAGCATTTAAGAAAGACTAAACGGGTTGTCTCAATCGGATAATATTTTAGTATAAACTAGAAATAAAATATAAATTTTTAAAGCATAATAAAATAATAAATTTTTTTATATTAATATCTTATAGAAAAATACATTTAATAAAACCAACAAAAAGTAGTGATATTCCAACAAAAAGTTTTCTGTAAAAAAAGCGCTAAGTTCTCCTTAACGTTTCGGCCACAAAAGTACTGACATCTGAAGATCGCCCAAGTTAAATGTACAACATTCCAAATCTTTCATTGAAAATGTCTTCCTGAGACTTAGCCATTAATGCATTCAATGGTGTTTTCTTTTTTCATTTATCTGGCATTCTAGTACACGTGAGAAATTTCGATAAATTCTAAAGTATCTCAGAAGAACATAATACTGAGAAAAATAAATTAGAATGCATAATACACCTTCATTGATGTAAAACATTACGAACCTTTCATTTAAAATAAATGATTACGTCCATAACTCATTTCCAAACTAATGTTTGGAAATCATGCATTTATGAATTATTTGAATATTAAAAGTGGTATTAGAATGTAAAGAGGGAAATTCAAATCAAGACATTGCATCTAAAAGCTTTGTGATGAATACGATTGAGTTTCAACAAACATTAGTTTTGATACAGTATCATTTATTCCACTTATGGTTTAATGGTGAGTCTGTACGGTCTATGGTCATTAATGCGAATCCCAAGAAATATTTTTTTATTGAAATTCACATTCTGTTACATTATATGGAGTCCCTAAGTGGGCCATCCTCCCCAGCTGTGATTTCGAAAATACACTTGTTTTTAAGTGTGCATTATATTTCAGTACTTTGTGCAACAAAATGCGCTAAATGCTAAAAAAAGGTAATAGACACGTAGATTATACATTCCTCAGAATTCGAAAAACACTCAAGAATGCATTAACGGTCAAATTGCAGGAAGCCATTTTCTATGAAAGATTTGGGATGTTTGACTTTTAACTTGGGTGAAATTCAGATATCAGTACTTTTTGTGGCCGAAACATTAAGGAGAACTTGGCGGTTCTTAACACTTTCCAACCTAGTTGAAAAGCGTTTATGACTACGGCTTGTCTGCCGTATGACCGTCTGGCCGCCTGCCGTCAGGCCGTCTGTTCGTGTTCTAACTCCCGTAAATATGCTCGGATTGCCCTGCAATTTTTATATGTTATTGTCGTTACCTATAGCATGTTCCCTAGTTCAACTGAAGTGTGTAGCACTTATAGTTTTTTTACAGGGACACTCAAAAGAATTCCGTTACATTCCGGTCTATGGGGAAAAATCATTTGCGGTTTATTTTAATGATGTTACACAATTTCAAACACATTGCATTTGATATATATCACTAAGGTGCATTACAAAAAGCTTAATATGGAATATACTATAAGTAATATACTATAAGTAACTATAAGTGCATAGCACTTATAGTTACTTTACAGGGACAGTCAAAAGAATTCCGTTACATTACGTCTATGGAGAAAATCGACTGCGGTTTATGTTAATGATGTTTCACAATTTTAAACGCATTGAAATTTATATATATCACTAAGGTGCATTACAAGAGGCTTACTGCAGAATATTGTGAGTATAGCAGTCATTGTACATTTACAGGGACACACAAAAGAATTCTCTACTGTCTGTTAACAATAATTCCTGTAAGTGCATTTTAAGTTTCTGAACGCGATTTTAAATTGAACTCAATTTTTGTCTATTACTTGGTGTGTATAAATTCCGTAGATCATATACAGGGCAGCACAAAAGTTGGCGAACATATTTCCGTTTATTGACAGAAACTCCAGAAGGAGAATTTTAAACTGTGCTACACGTTTCCTAACTAAACTTAAAATTTAGCATCCTATGTAGTATATATACAAATCTATAGATTATATATGGGGCTGAATAAAAATATTCGCATATTTTTCCGAATATTGAATATGTTGGAAATATATGTTGCAAATTCCTGAAATTACGTTTTTAAGTATGTTATTCGTTTTCCAAATTGTTTACTTAGATGTTATCTTTCGGCTTATTAAACGGTAATGATTTGTAAAATTATTTTGGAAGCGTTGGGATGTGTTACATAATCTATGATTGACGCAGGATTTTTCGTTCTTGTTTTTTACAGAAAACTTTTTGTGGGTATTGTTTATTTGTCTGACTCGTTAAATTGAACTCATCCATGCAAATATTGTCAAATTCTGTAATGAGGGTAGCAATATGTATTGGTTTGTCTGTAAAACGTTTTGTACAAAAATTTCCAATCTGAGCAAGGACACAGTAAGTATTTAGGCACTATCTTAAAAATGCACTCTCAGTTGCAGAAAGAAGTCTAAAAAGAAGACTAATTGCTAAAAGAACGCAGTTTTCTCAATTTGTGATTTGATTCAGTCATTTGTCATAAACATTTCGTCTTCTGCAGAAATTCGAAGTTGACTGAATAAAAATTACATCATTTCTGAGTAGTTGTACCAAATAATTTCAGCTTTAGGAATTTAAATACTAAATATGCATTTTAAACGCGAACATTTCCGGAGTGAAACAGATGATAATCTGAAGGAAAAACCTCTGGTGAATACTTCGGGTAGACAAATACAGGGTGTCCATAATTAAACGACCCTACTTTAAAGTTGTCTACAGACGAAACTATTGGTCAGAAAGTTGTGAAAGTTTTTGAAGGACATAATGAAGGAATGGGAATTTGCTTAAGCGAAAAAAAAATTAGTTCAAAATTTCGCCGCTAGAGGGCAGTTTTTTAATGAATTACACATTTAGCATACATTTACGATAGTTTACATATTTTATTGCAACAAAACATGTTCCACATGATGGCTATCATTTTCAGCTATCGTCTAGAATCGTAAGATAGCATGTTCCACAGTTGACCGCAGTGTTTTCTTGGAAATGCTAAAAACATGTCGCGAAAAAAGTTTTATTCAACATGTTTTGTTGTATTAAAATTTGTAACCTATCATAAATGTGTGCTAAATGTGTAAGTCATTAAAAAAGCCCTCTGGTGGTGAAATTTGGAACTAAATTTTTTTTTGCTTAAACAAATTCCCATTCCTTCATTATGTCCTTCACAAAATTTCACAACTTTCTGACTAATAGTTTCGTTTTAAAGTAGGGTCGTTTAATTATGGACACCCTGTATATTCAAACAGATTGTTTCTAGAATTTGCTGGACTAGTTTTGCCTTGTATGGGTGAACATTGTCAAGTTGGAAATCTATCTTATCGAATCTCGGAGCATTACGGGCACTAAGCTCCATATATAACAAGAGATCTGTGTTCTTATTCCCCAACGTGATTTCCAGTGGTCAACGCGGAAAGACCAAGGCTTGTACATTTTTTAATTTCTCTATCGTTTTTACTACTATAGTACAACAGTAAAATTTACGGTATACTTCTATTTCAGATGTTAAAGAAATCTACCACGAGGCGTTTTGTTTTAGAATGGGAGGTAGCAATGATATAAAATTAAGGAATACTGTGAGTGCTAAATGACGATAGTTTTAACTAGAATTTATAGCAAAACAGGATGTTTATCAAATTGTTTTGGATGACTAGAGAAACATTAAATTATCAGAGAAGCTTAGCATAATAAAAGAAGCATAAATTAGGATAATAATAAATAAGAACACTAATAGGTCTAACATTGACAGCGCGGACAATTTTATTCATTTGCCTTACAAGTTTCATCTGTGTGTAATTCAACAAACCACCGAGTCAAGTCTCCTGTTAAACATAGAGCTCAGTGATGAACACTAAACATACAGGGAATATTATTCAAGTTTTATAAAAATAATTCACGCCACAATATGCAAAACTATTTAACTATTTGACATTTTTTTTTACTTGATTCATTCTTGTTTATTTTATAAAGACATTTCTGGTTCGAATCGAAATATTTTCATTTGGAGCAGGTCAAATGACGGGTTGTTGGCATATTTAGTATTAAGGTCCTTCAATGCTTTGGTCAATGGGAATTACACTGGTCAGCAACATTTTTAATACTGGTAAAAATATAGGTGTTCCAGACTAAGCGTGCCAAATCTGAACGCCAAATTTGTCTATCTCGTCAGGATCTCAAGTCATAGAAGCAACCAATGTTTAAATTTGACATTATGAGACTGTTTTACACAACCTGAACTTAAACTGAAACTTGAGCAATATTATTTGTTTCAGTGTAGATTCACAATCTGGATATGTGTATTTATGTTTTTTTTCTTTAAAAAACTGGATATCTTTGTCATACAGAAGTGACAATCTGAGAGATGATTTTCCGGTTCATGCCATATCATGGGCACAACAAAAGACATTGCTTTTCTTTTACCTCTTAACCATTGTGTTAGTCCTGCATTAGACACAGTACAGCATATATGTGGTGCCCACCGTTTGTTCTGTTCTCCAACTTCCACACCAAAATAATGATGGTAAGCAGTTTCCAATTTTAAAACAGCAGGATGGCAATAAATTTACATCCCTACCTGATAGAGAAATTTGGGGTTCAGATTTAGAAACAGCACACTCAAATTACTTTAGAACACCTCCATTTGTCAAAGTAGCTGACAAAAAGTTTTTTTTTGGTTGACCCTTGTTATATGTACTGGTAGCACTCACTACAGATTGTCTTACGCGGTTGCAACAGATCATAGTAGACCGCGCCTATGTCGTCCTACCAGATGCTAGAACATACATTGCTAGACAAGAAAAGTGTAGTATCGATTCGGTGCGACCGGTTACCCTACCCTCTGTATTCATAAAATGTTGCTCTTTAAGATTACTATTTACTTCGCGCTATGCAGGTCACTACTTCTGTGAGGAAGTCCTCTTTTCTTATGCATAAGTCAAAAATTGGCTTCATGACTGGATTGCTTCAAAACAGTCAGACTTTTTCCGTAGCGGAATTCATTTGTTTTATATAAGGATGATTTTTGTCGTTTTTTGAGTGAATTTATTTTGAACAAATCTTTTTTTTTTTTCATTTTAACAAAAAACATCATTACTCGAAATAGGACATAGTCATATTTATATACACATTAAAACTATTGATAACTATTGTAAATGCATTTTGTTAGTTATTTTCTTGAGCAATAAATAAAAAACAAGCGGGTAAGTGTGATCGAAGATCGCACAACGGGTTTCGTTTAATATTCCTTTCAAAACACTTTATCCTTTCTTTAATAAATCCAAATAAATTTCATATTCCAAAAAAAAAAAAAAAAAAAAAAAAAAGGTTTTAAATAAAGTAAAAATTTATCGGTCTATTTTTGTCTTTTTTCGAATATATGAACCGGCCCGATAGCAGGCGAAGTCCGCTATTATATTCTGTCATAATAATATCTGTCATATAGATTAAATGCGATATTAGAAAAAAATCAATTTCAAAATTAAACATGTTGTATAGAGACCTTCAAAATGTTAAAATATGCCAATATTTTCATAATCGGGTGTTTATCATGATTCAGTACGTTCTTCAAACTCATATGACGTTCTAATCACTTGCTGATGTCATATCTACTTGCTTTCTCTATTACTCACATTGATACTATCTTTGTATTTTTCTCTAACATTTGAAAAAGTTCGTTAAACTTCCAATATGACGTCAGAATAATTTTCTTTTAATTCTCTATTGACATCATATTAACCTGCTTTCGGTACTTACACATACTCATACTCCTTGTATTATTGAAAAATGTTTGAACATTTACGTTTTATTACCAATATAACGTCATATTATTCTTTTTTTCAGTTGGTGAAACTTTTGATTTCATTTTCATTTTCACGTGCAAATCTTTCAATAGAAAATTAATTATTACAGAAAGAATTTTATTGTGAATTTTTAATCGTTGGCAACTGCTATAACGAAAAATGTTAAAATTTAATAGGAAAAGGTTGTTAGCTTTTTGGGTTTTTTATCTCTCTATATTAAAAAAAATCTATTTTTTTAAATTTTATGATTTTGAGCTTCATAGTAGGTATTCAGCTATAAGTACACAAAATTTCAAGTCTGTAAGTTTTATAGTTTCTGAGAACTGGCTCTGTGACGGACAGACTACTTAGCGGGACGAATAGGGTTTCGTGAGATGAACGAAACCCTAAAAAGGTTAATTAAAGAAGTATTGAAAAAAAATAATGTCATTCTTACCCTATAAGCCTGTTTACTTTTAGCGCCATTGTGAAAGGTTTTAAACGCCATCTTTTTTTTTTGAAAAAAGATTGAAAATATTTTTTTTTTTTTTTTGAACTTTGTCTAATATTGGGCAACAATTGCCCACCTAAATGCAAGGAGCCGAAATCATTCTCCTTTGGCTGAATGTAAAGCTGCGAAAATCTAGAATGCAATGTTTTCTAAATGTCAATGTGTCGACAAGACGTATTTTGGTTCTTCAGAATAAATTGATTCATGAAGCTTGAATCTCTCTATATTAAAACAAGTAACCACCGCCGTCGCAGCCGCTTTTAATGGAGATTTTGTGCCTTGAAGTCTTTCTGGACTAATATCCAGAAAACTATTACATAAAAAAATGTGAAAATTGGTAGTTTTATAAAGAAATGTTCGATAAACACGCTGAAGCAGACAATTTTTAAATCGAAGAATTATTTTAAGATATATTTAATATTAAAGTTGGTCAAAATAGTTGTCTTAAAATTTTTTTATAATAACGGAAACTATGCACAGGAATTTAATCATAATTTATAAGGATATACTTGACAAACTTGCGGTGTGCAGACTCTAATTATTTTTTTAATTTGAGTAATTTTTGGAGGTTATATTTAAATTTTTATTCAAAATGTTCATTATTTTGATGAAGATTTATTTCATATTTCATGAAATCCATTATTTGAATTGTTGCCAATTTGTAAAATAGCGCACATAATGACATTCCCTTTCAATTAAGAAATGTATTTACACGTGATTATTAAAAACAGAAATAAAACTTTCAAATAATAATTAAATGATTACGTGTTAAAAGCGGTAAATGTAGAAAATTACGTAAAAAATATATACTTGAACGTGAATATTAAAAACAGAAATTATTAAATTATTACCCGTTTTCAAATCATTAAGTAGGGTAAGATTTATTTATTTCGACAAAATATTTTGCGTATTATTGCAAATTTTAAAACAGCGTAATTAATAATAATTCCCTTCAATTAAAAACTACATTTTTACGTTTAATAATTACGTTTAAATCAACGAAATAACTAATAAATTGGTAGAGTATAATTAAAAATACAGATAAACGTTGAATTAAACATCACTCGATGACGTAAGTAACATGCGTAACGCATCTGATGTCAATTGCATGCGACGCCACAGATATGCACTTTTCGCTGTAAATCCTATACTTTGGCGACAGTTCTTTTCTTTTATAGAAAGTAGTAGACGGGATAATGGAGAAGTACCCAATTTTCAATAGCATCGTTATAAAATTTCCCGATGCAGCGACATTGCTTAATTAACCATTTTGCACAGGTTGATTTTGAAATGTTTAATTGATCTTAGTTTATTAATCACGAAAACAGTTGTTAGCTGTTTTGACAGCACCTGATTCGGCCTTAAAATCTCTCAGTCAAATGAAAATGAATGGAAACCCGATTACAGCAGATAGTCACGGGTCGTTTAATTATAATTCACTCTTACGTAATCGTTTTAGAGTTGATCAAATCAGAGTGTTTTTAAAGTTTGCGGTGTCAGAACTGGGGTTAGCGAGTGCAGCTCGTAGGGGGCAGAGTCCCCTAGTATATTAAAATATACTATTATTTCTGCGAATTTTCTTGGAATCTTTAATTTAATCAATACTTACTTTTCACTATCTTATCGTTTTAATAGTTTCAGCTTTCAATTTTACTGAGAAAATGGCATAAAAATTATAACACATATTGTTTTATTTCACCCTTTACCCCTCTTTTATCAGCAATAATTAAGTTGTTTTGTTGCCATTTATAGAGAATCCCATGGTAAGTTACAAAAAAAAAAATATCTTGTAAACTATTTCAAATTTTAAAATGTAGAGAGTTTATATAACATCATCCAATGCATGCGTGTAACTGGCTTCAATTTCATTGCGCTCAGTGTTTCATTTTAGCAGGGAGAGTTGAGAAATACAAACAGACAATCAGATTTTATTATAACTATAGGGCATCGATCCCGGGCTTTCCGGGTTACAGAACATAGGGAAAAACTATTTTTTTTCAAATTCTAATAGATTTTTCATTCTTTTAATTGTCAAGATTGCTGTATTTAGTGATTCTTTTTCAATTGCTACTATTAGTTCACACTCTCCCTATATATATTTATATATCCTCTTCAAAATTTCAATCGTTAATAAAATAATTTTTATTCATCCACTCAAGTTCAAGTATATTTTTTTTAACTTATAGTGGATGACACTTGATGTTAAAACAGTTTTTTTAAATAAAAAATAACGAAAATATAAATTTTCTTTCTTCACATAAGTAGGAATTGACTTTAAATTTATTTTTATATTACTTGTTTCTGCTTTGTTTGCTTTTCGTGTGCGTGAAGTGCTCATACATCCGGTATAGTTGTCCCTTCAGTTATTCCCTTTTTTGTATTAAGCGTTCATACATACGATATAGTAATCGTGACATTAATGAATTTCATGGTTTTTTTTTGTTGTTATTCCCAATACAGCGAGATCGCTGCATCTAGTGATGTTTTTTTTGTTTTCTTTTCATTATATTCATTATTCGCCTACTAATGCATGCGACATAGTGATCGCGATATTAGCTAATTTCATGCATATTCGTTTTTAACTCTTTCCAACCTAGTTGAAAAGTGTTTATGACTTCGGTTTGTCTGCCGTCTGTCCATCTGTCCGTGCTCTAACTCCCGTAAATATGTTTCGATTGTCTTGAAAGTTTTGTATTTTATTGTCATTTACCATAGCATGTTCCCTATTTCAAAAGAAGTGTGTCAATGGGAAATAATCGTTTCAAGTGCATTTTGATGACGCTACGTCATTTAAAACATAATGAAAATGATATATAATTATGAAGCGCATTAAAACATGCTTTTTGTAGAATATGGGTTGCAAAGCATTTATTACTCATTTACAGGGTCAAACAAAAGAATTTTGTTACACATTGTTCTATGGGGAAAAATCGTTTGCAGTGTAATTTAGTGATATTTCTCTATTTGAAATACAATGAAAATTATATGCAATACTGAGGTGCACTATAAATTGCTGCGTTTATTTACAGGGACACACAAAATATATTGGTTACAGTACATGTGCGATATTTACAGTCTATGTGTGATAATTGTGTTTTCAACTTTGGTTTTCGATTTTAAGTTTAACTAATTTTTTTCATAGTACGTGTGTGTTTATAAATTCGGTTGATCATATACAGGGCAACACAAGGCCATTCGTAAGTATTACAGACTATGGGAGTGAATTGCTTAAGGATAGTTTTTAATTGTGTTTACGCATTTTCCTGCTGAACTATGTTTAGTAGACTAATAGAAGTTTGTGGAATATAAATTAACTAGCAAGCTACGCCCGCTACGCTGGTCAATTTCTTATGCGAACTTTTAATCCAACAAAATATTGGCATTTCATAATTCACTTTTATATTTTAACAGAATAATATGGCTACTATAATTTGTGACTCATGCTATAGCCAATATACACGACAGGACACATCGCCCTTATCATTATCTTTTTACGCATGAAGGTTTTGCTATGGTACTCCATTGTGAAATTTGGTAATTTTTCAAATTCATTCAATATTTGAAAAATGGCATAATCATTAGATTTGAAATTTATATCAAGAAAAATACAATTTTTTACCTTTCAAACGCAGTTTGCCTAACAATTTTCTGACAAATACTTTTCGAGATATTAATTTTTTCAATAACTTCAAATGTTTCATTTTCCGAGATTAATCTGTGGCAACAGTTAGCGAAAAACCCAGTCGTCAGAAACGCATAGTTTTTTATTAAATAGGCTATTGGAGCAGGGTTTGTCACCATCCATTTGCCACCATCACTTTTGAAATCGGTTCGGTAGTTACAGAGATTCCATATAAATTGTAATTTAGAATGTTTTTAGAACGCTTTTCGCTCATTTCACCCTTTTAAATTTCGATTTTATTTTAATTTTGTTCTTAGAGAGCATTTACATCTTATAAGTAACTACAATGCCAAATTTCAAATTGGTTCGGTAGTTCTAGAGATTCCATAGAAATTGTAATTTAGAATGTTTTTAGAACGCTTTTCGCTCATTTCACCCTTTTAAATTTCGTTTTTTTTTTTTTTGTTCTTAGAGAGCATTTACATCTTATAAGTAACTACAACGCCAAATTTCAAATCGGTTCGGTAGTTCTAGAGATTCCATAGAAATTGTAATTTAGAATGTTTTTAGAACGCTTTTCGCTCATTTCACCCTTTTAATTTTGGAATTTTTTTTTGTTCTTAGATAGCATTTATATCTTATAAGTAACGACAACGCCAAATTTCAAATCGGTTCAGTAGTTCTAGAGATTCCATAGAAATTGTAATTTAGAATGTTTTTAGAACGCTTTTCGCTCATTTCACCCTTTTAATTTTGGAATTTTTTTTTGTTCTTAGAGAGCATTTACATCTTATAAGTAACTACAACGCCAAATTTCAAATTTCTAGCTGCTTCAGTATGGAAAAGATCGCAATTTTAGAACGTTTTTCGTTTCTGCACCCCCCTAGGGTAGTGACACCGGCATAAAATATAGCCTATCTTGGAGCAGGGGTTGTCACCATCAATTTGCCACCATCACTTTTGAAATCGGTTCGGTAGTTCCAGAGATTACCCCCTACAAACAAACAATCTTTACTCCTTTATAATATTAGTATAGATTTATATATAGGGCTAAGCAAAGATAAAGATACATTGTCGTTTACGGTTGGTAATTGCTGCGAGTGAGTTTTAAGTTCCCTTTTAGCTTAATATGTTGTGTATACAAAATCCTTCAGAAAATATACAGGGCTGTACAAAAGATTTCGAGTGCATTTCTATCGATTGGCGAAAATTGTTAAATGTGAATAACTATTCTAACTTTTCTAACTGAACTAAATTTTATTATACTATATATCCACATCTATTGATCATATACAGGGATACACAAAATAATTCGACTACTTTTTTGACACTGGAAGGTGATTTAGAAAACTGTATTTTTCAATGGGTTATATGATTTCTAAACTGTTTACTTACATATCTTCTTTCACCTTATTTAACGGTGAAGTTTCGTTACCGTTTTCTGGCTGTGTTAGAAAGTGTTTCATAATCCATGCTTGACGAATGATTTTTCATCCTTGTTTTAGCTTCGCAAAGAGCGTTAACATTTTTTGTAATATTGATGAAATGTGAATTAAAATGTTGTTTTTCACTGCTCACATTAACTTTTTTATATGCATCTTATTAAATTTGTAAAATAATTTTTTTTTATTTTATTCATAAATGCATTATCTAAAAATATCTTCTGTTATATTATCTTTTAAAATATCCTATATTTGTTTATGGTCTAATTAAATAATTCTTCTTTCAAATTGTTAAATTATTACATAGAATCATTTTGTCCAAAACCGTCTGAACGAATCAAATATTGTATCCAGTATATCGCTACTCTCATATAAAATTACCCTATTCTTGAGACAATTCATTAATTTTATTATCTGAATAACTATTTAAAAATGTATACTAGAAACATTCTTTCATTTGTTTATTGGGCGTTGCCAATTTTTTTTTTCATGGAGAATTGTAGACTGGATAATGGAGAAATACCGCAAAATTTAATCTTCGATAATATGTATAAAATAATTACATAAATAAATATGATCATAACGAAAAATAGAGAAAGTGATAAATGTTTTCGTTTTGCATTATCCTGCTATCAGGGTGACAGACAAAAAAAATTGTCTTCTCTGGCAAATTTATTGAAAATTACTTAAATAAACATGTTCCGGCTAATTCGTGACATAGCTATTTAGCCAGCGCATGTGTAGTTTGAACTCATATTTTCATGTGAACTGAAGAGAAATAATTGTTCTGTTGATATGTAGATTTCTAGATGTATTGCGTCGAATACTTGGCGCTAATATTCTTTTATGTATTTAAATGTCATTAAATGTCCTTTTGTGCCGTAAATAGATTGATTAGCTTAGATTAGTTTACTAGATTAATTTACACTGAACCACACGTAAGATTTTAAAATATATTTATCATTTTACTCAAATTAGTTTTGATTCGAATTCGAAAGAATAGAATAGAATCGTACATTTTTGGTAGAAGCCGCCTTGAAAAGGATTATGAGAACTTCGTTCGGAGAGTGATTGTGTAATAGAAAGTAATTATTTTGTTTGACGGGAAATCGGTGAGTTTATTTTATCATTATATTTTGCTTTGAAAATGTCTGAAAATAAACAAACAAAAATGCGTGATACGCATCGGAATCTTCTGAATGAAATATTTGAAAGTATAGATGAATATTTAAGTAATACAGAATATTCTGTACAAGAATTAGAAGAACTTCTTGATAAATTGAATGAAAAACAATTCTTGAATAAAAAAAGAGACACTCATTTTTACACACGCTTGTTCGTATGCGGTCACCCTCCCAAATAGTAACCGAGCTCGTTGCTGCTTGACTTCTGCACTCGGACGAGAACTGGTACCTACAGCTTGCTACAGCCGCTTACAATTAAAAAAGCTCTTATTACATTATTTTAGCTTTGTTTCTTTTGTGATATTCGAACACACTTATTAAATTTGTGTAGAAATCATAAATATTTACGGTGTTTCTCAACTGTGTAAATAAGAAACTGAAACCTTCTTTTTGTATCATATAATACAGAGACTGTTCGCACATTTTTTAGACAAATTTAATAAATTATTTAAAAAAATGGCATTCTTTTAGAGGAAAAAATTCTGACAACAACTTATTATGTGTAATTTATATTATCGTCTGATACTTTCAAATTTATTCTTATTTCAAGATTGCGCATGCTAAAAAAGCTGTGAATGGGAAGAAGCGTTTGCGTTTTTTTTTTTTTCCGAACAGAAGTATGCTAATTCCACAGTCTAAAATGATTGCAAAGCGCATAATATAAAAACTTTTTAGTGCGAAATAAACATAACAATTGATTCGAAAGTGCTATTCCAAAAATCAGTACATATACATAGTAAAAAGATACCAGATGGAAAAAAAAACAAGGAAAAAAAGAGCCCATTTCAAGGCGGAAAACGAAGTTTCAAGTAAGGATTTATGACTATCGCAAATTTATCTTACATCGAAAACATCCATCGATATCCATCGAAAGCATTATGCAGAATTAGAATCAAGAAACAAGATTATCATACAGATTATTTCAGAAAGCAATATTCATATTTTAAACGTTAAAAACAACAACGCCGAAATCGTCTAAAAAATGTGCGAACACCCGTCTGTACATTTCCGCTATGACAAAAATTCCGTTACAACAAAGCAGTTATTTATTTATTCATTCATTTTTTTCTTGCTAATAATGTTTCCATAATTAGAGCCCGATTAAGATTGTCCGAGGCCCAGGGCCTGTTTACCAAATAGGCCCGTGAAGCCGAAGTTTACTCACTGAAATACAAAGGGGCCCTCAAATTTACTTTTCAAAACTAATTTTTAGGGGGAAAATTTCAGTCAGGGTAAAAAACGTTTTTTTTTTCTTAAATTATAGCTGTTAAATTTTTCCTAAGATTATTTCCGACACATTTATACTCTTTTTTTCTATAATAAATGTTATAAAATCAGTGATTAAATGCAACGTTTTTCATTTCTCTTATGTTAATTTCAAACGTGCTAAAAATAACAGAAAATTTAATCTGTATAGTTATATTTTGTTTATATTCATAAAGAGGTTAGAAATGATATAAGATATGTAGAATAGGTTATTTAAATAAAGAGGAAAATAATTAGCATTCAGAGATATTAAATTTCTGTTTATAAAATAGAAGCAAAATTGTGTTGCAGCTAAGCATAAATTTACTTCAAATATTTGTTTTCCCTGCACTTTTCTTAGCATTGGCAAATCCTGCAATTTGTAAAGCATAAAATATATTTCCTATCCATAATTCTATCGATTCATTTATTATTTCAATGCCTTTTTCAGTTTTTTTTAAAATCGTGCTACTATATATAAAGGATTTCATTTTAGGCGTTTCGTTTCGATAACGGAGATTACTCGGATTATCATCCGTGAGCTGGCGCCATCTTGTGATTTTATTGGAAAAAACTGTTTTTCCTCACTCTTCAACGTAGTGAAATATCTCACTCTTGTCAACGGAGTGAACAGTCACTCTCGACAACGGAGTGAGATATTTCACTCTTTTCTAGAGAGTGGAAAGTTCCACTCTTTAAAGAGTGCATATTTATAAAATTCACTCCTAAAAGAGTGAAAATGCCTCTCACTCTTCCAAAGAGTCAACTTCTCACTCCTTCCAATTTTAGAGTGTACCTTAGAGCAGTATTAAAAAACAAGAACGTTGTTACAAGCTTTATTGCAGCAAAAAGTAGAGTGGCCCCATTAAAAACTGTTTCTATACCTCGCCTAGAATTATTGGGCGCACTTTTGTCTGCTAGACTTTGTCATAAAATTGTTAAAAACTTCTCTTTTCCTGCAACTTGCTACTTTTGGACTGACTCTACTATTACTTTCTATTGGATTAGAGGAGAGGCAGAAAGATTTAAAATGTTCGTCAGAAACCGAATAAAAGAAATAAAAGATCTTAGTGATCCACTTAGTTGGTTTCATTGTCCTAGACAAGATAATCCAGCCGATCTAGTTACTAGAGGTTTGAAAGTTTCAGAATTGAAAGATAATCATCTTTGGTGGCAAGGTCCCCAATGGCTAAAGCAAGATAGATCTCTTTGGCCAAAATTCGAAAAATCATTTGATAAATTAGATATTTCTGGAGTTAAGGATCAGTTAGAACTAAAGAAAAACACTGCTGTGAAATCAACTATTGTAGATAAAAATGAAGGAAACACTGATTTAATTAATCGATATTCTTCTTTTATGAAATTGATAAGAATTACTGCATGGTGCTTGAGATTTCTGAATAAATGTAAACCAGAACCAAAAATTAAGAAACATGATCATTTAGATACTTCTGAGTTACAAAATGCAACGAAAAAACTAATAAAGTTTGTACAGAATTCCACATTTCAAACGGAAATTCGATGTTTAAAAGGAAAACGCCCTCTACCAAACAACAGTAAGATCTTGAATTTAAATGTATTTTTAGATACAGATGAACTGTTAAGGATTGGTGGAAGACTGAAGTTTTCTAATGTATAAGAATCTCAGAAACACCAAATACTGTTACCAAATTCTCACTATTTTACCGACCTATTGATTGAATATTATCATAAAAAGTTTCTACATTCGGGTACTCCGACCACTCTTTCTTTATTAAGACAGTTTTATTGGATACCATCTGGTCAGATCCAAGTAAGGCGAATTATAAATAGATGTATGACTTGTCTTCGAACAAAGCATCAAACTATTCAACAAATGATGGGTGACTTGCCCCGTGATAGAATTGTACCCTCTAGACCATTTGAGAAGACTGGCGTGGATTTAGCCGGTCCTGTTATAACAAAGCCAAACTTAAAAAGATAAAAAATAACACTAAAGGCATACATTGCTATATTCATCTGCTTTTCGACCAAAGCCGTTCATTTGGAAGTTGTTTCAGACTTGACCACAGAAGCATTTTTAGCCTGTTTAAGAAGATTTGTTGCTCGACGATCTAAACTTTCTACTATATGGAGTGACAATGCCACAAATTTTAAGGGTACTTGTGCTCTTTTGAAATCCTTTTATCAAATTTGTGCTTCGGATGAAATTCAGCGATTTAGTGCAGAAGAAGGAATACAATGGAATTTTATACCCCCTGCATCTCCACATTTCGGCGGACTATGGGGATCGAATATCAAAACAATGAAGCGAATCCTGTTGAAGATAACTAAATCTTCTGTCTTGAATTTTGAAGAACTGACAACACTCGTGACACAAATTGAAGCAGTTATGAATTCACGTCCGTTAACACCCTTGCCTGCAGATATTAATGATTTACAACCACTAACACCTGGTCACTTCCTTATTGGAGGTCCTCTCTTAAGTATTCATGAAAATAATGATGTTTTAGATTCTTTGCCATTTTCTTCTAGGTGGACACTGATTCAAAGATTAAAAATGCAGTTTTGACAGCGCTGGAGCCGTGAATACTTGAATGAACTCCAAGTCCGCAGTAAATGGAAAAAACCTTCACAAAATCTTGAAGTTGGTCAGCTGGTCTTGTTAAAAGATGGAAATGACAAGTTTACAGATTGGAAATTAGCTCGAATTTTGAAAACCTATAAACGTGATGATGGACTTGTTCGCGTCATCGATCTGAAGACATCCACAGGTATATTACGTAGAAACATTACTGGAGTAGTGCCTTTGCCATTTTATGATAATGTTGGACAGCCGTCCAACGCCGGGCGGGATGTTCCGGCTAATTCGTGACATAGCTATTTAGTCAGCGCATGCGTAGTTTGAACTCATATTTTCACGTGAACTGAAGAGAAATAATTGTTCTGTTGATATGTAGATTTCTAGATGTATTGCGTCGAATACTTGGCGCTAATATTTTTTTATGTATTTAAATGTCATTAAATGTCCTTTTGTGCCGTAAATAGATTGATTAGCTTAGATTAGTTTACTAGATTAATTTACACTGAACCACACGTAAGATTTTAGAATATATTTATCATTTTACTCAAATTAGTTTTGATTCGAATTCGAAAGAATAGAATAGAATCGTACAAAACATATGACATTTTCTTTAGCGTTGTTAATGGTGAACACAAAATTATTTTACCAAAACACATGATTCACATTTTTCTTCAGTAATCGTTATTTTTATTTATTTCTTCATCTATTTCAAGAAGAAAGGTTAATTTTCAACCTCCTTCTTGTATTTCGGATTAGGGTTATAGATTTCTGACATCTTTATTATTCAATTACAAAGTATTAAGCTTTCTAATCATTAAAATGTGATACAGTTTTCGAACAAATTAATTTTAAATATATATTTTTCCCCAACTCGGAGGTGTAACAATTTAAATTGTTCGATTACATATATAGAGTAACTTGAGGTGTACTGCCATGTGTATTGGACAAGATGCCGTGTCACGTGGTTCTCCTATGCGCATGCACTGTAGGGAAACGCCACTCCGTTGTGTGGAAGAGGCTTCCCTACTGATATTTTAATTCCAGTTTTCGTTGTTTTATTTAAGTTTTAAATAGTGATTTTCTATTGCTATTTCGTCTTAACACCTTTAGTAAGTGTCCGAAATCTTTTAAGCTCTTTTTTTATGTAATTCTTAGGTAGATAGCCATCTTACCCCAGGATTGTGTAAAGATGCCGAAATGCAAGCATTTACAAAAGCAAAATATTTTATACTTTCTACGACATTTATAAAATGTAAAACATTTTTAAATCATACATAAATGTATTAACTTTAACAAGAAAATAATAAATAACAAATAAACACAACAGCTGATTTTATAAAAAAATAAAACAAAAACTACGCCCTCTTCACCCAATCTACCCTATCTTGAATTTGTATTTTTATAACATTATTATTATTTTATTTATTTTTTGATGGACTTTTAATTTTATCATTGACAATCAGTCGGAGGCAAATGTTGAAATATTAAGTGCAAATTGTTTATTATTCTTTCGTAATGGACCTGCACGCAATGGGAATAAATTAAACAAATTCGTGCCATAATAAATCAGTAATTAAGATAGAGTTTCAAACAAATTTTATTTGAATGTAGATTTTTCCCTTATATAATGGTGTAAAATTTGAAAATGTGCGATGTTTAAAAATTTAGGAAATTGCAGTAGCAAAAATCGCAAAATAGAAATTTCATCGTCAAGTGTTTCCATTCACAAAGTGGCATCAGCGTTACGCACTGACACGTTTGTCCTTTATAATATAGATAGAAGATAGATTTTGAATATGAACTTACTCGCATATTAAAATTTATATACTACACTTTTCGTTTTAAGAACATTATATTAATCAAAACTTATGACAATTTTTATGCTATAACGAAACTTAACAAACTAACCAGAAATGTAAATCAGAACAAGCATAATATTGTTGAAACTGGATACATTAAACAATTCGGAGTAATTATAGTTAAGGATAAATGTTCCAAGAAGAGTTAATGAAGTTTGAAATTTTCAACTCATGCATAGAACAGGGCAGTACGGTCCTTGAGTTTGAATGAGACCACTTCTGAATAGTAATATTCGCATTGTTTAATAGCAGAATTTGTAATATTTTATACCTCTTAAAGAAGACGCAATTTAATTCGGAAATATAATTACTCAAATTCAAGAACCGTACAAAATCTGTATAACAGTTTATTGAGTTGAACTGCAGCATTCTATCTTATAACATGAGCTGGTAGACGTTATATTACATATTTTCATAGTATTAATATATATATTTTGTAATTTTATGTGTTTTACATGCATGTGTATTTAAAAAATATTGTGCGTTTTCAAATTGAACAATTTTAATGGATCTGAAACACCAGTACAGGGGCGACTGGCAAAAACATAATACTTTACCATCCGTGAGCAGTAATTAATAGGAATGATTTACAAAGGATAAAGGAAAGATTACTAATTAAAAAGGTCGGCAGATATTTTAAATAAAATAAGCGCTCTAAATTTCTGACTATATACTCGTCACCGTTCAACAAAGTATTAAATTTCTTTAATAAATTAATTGTGTAAAGCACATCATATGCATAATTTTTATAAGTATGAAAGCTTTTGTTGTTCTTCTTATTTTCCAACTATCAAATTAGCGATCTCGCATAAAGATAATCACATTTATAACGTCAAAAGATCAATACAGATTTCCAGATTTATTTTAACAATTAAATGAAGCAATGTCGTTTGTATCGAATGAAATATATATATGCCTTTGGCGGTAAGGAAACAGATTATTAATCTTTCTTCATCGGAAATCATCAAATAAGATAATATTAATGAACCCCATTCGAGCTATCAATCATATCACGGTTGAATAGTTATTAGGATACACATTGAATTAATCGAGTTAAGTATAATTTTATAATATCTGCGTGGAAAGTAGATATGTTGTATTTATATCAAATAAAAGTTTGGGGAAAAATAAGTCTAATTTTATTCTCCATTTAGAAATACGTAAAATATCAAATTTATTAAATTACTTGTTTTAAGTAAAAAATCATATAATGCAAATTATGTAAGTTCTGTGATGCTATTTAAACAGAGCAGAATTTCTATATGATTACTTAATTTCGGAAAATATTTCTTTGTACGTGCATTTAGGTTGTTGTAAAATCAATCCTTGAACTCAACATTAATGCGAAATTGCAATGACCAAAATTTCAAATGTCGGCGTTTTTAGAAAATATGCTCTCATTAATTTGCAACTTTCATTCAAAAATTATTTCTTTATAACAATAAATTTCACAGTTCTATTCTTCATTAAATTGCGTATAGGAATCATGTGCTCTGTTTTATTATCACGGTATTGCCAGCAAAGTTATACGGAGTTGAAATTACGGAATCCCAAATCGCGCGAGTTTGGAGTGCGCGGGTGCTGAACCGAAGTGTGGAGTACATGGTTTAAATATGTATGCACTTGTAAATAATGATTATAATATATTAGTTAGAATAGAGGGCGGTGGTCCAACCCAAATTCATGCGATTTCTGACAACCAATTATGATGTCAATTACTTATTTAAATAGAGGAGAATGTGTAAAAACGGACACAGTTGTAAATAAGGGCACCCCTCCACCCTAAGTGGCTATGGGAGGTGCTGAAGACTGTCGAACAGGACTGTAGATGACGCATTTGTTGATATGAGATAGTAGAGTGCAGTCGGAAGCATTCATTCCAGTAGTGTGGATGCAGTGTGAGTTATTGTGTGAATTGGTGTTTGTTCTGGACTGCAAACTTTTGACAGCTATCTGAAATCGTTCTCTTTTCACGATATTGTGGTTAGTTTAAAATAATTTCACAGTGATATTCGAAAACCGGAGATCCTAAGCTACTTTTAGAAGCACTCCTTTAGTTTACATGTGAAAGTGTCCATCTTTCTTAGGTGGGGTTGGTACAAATATGGGCCCTCATTTAAAGGCTGCCCCAAATTACACCAACTTTTCTCTTAATCAAAATAAATTATTTTAATATTTTTTACGTGAAAACAGCAATTACCTACATTGTACACATTACCAAATATATTATAGAATGAATCTAACAAATGCTTTGAGGTATTGAAGTTTAAAATTACCTTACAAGGGGACCGCCAAACATGATGCGCACAGATTTTGATGATTTTAAAGTATGTTGTAGGGGTCATACCCCTAACTATTCAGGTCAAAGGTTTCCTTCAAATGAGCTTTTGTTTTCGAGAAATTTCGGGTAAAAGTTCAGCATGCATTTCAAATACTCATTAATTCGCTATCTTGAACAAGGTCTCCGTGGCGCAGAGCTAGCGCTCGCGATTTGAGAGCCGTGGATGAGGGTTATGTTTTCTCATGTGACGTTTATTATTAATTTTATATATTTGTCGCGTTATAAGTTTTATGCAGAATTATGAATTCTGCATCTTTGAACTTTTTGATATTTTCCTACTAATTTCCATTTCCATTTTCGAATTGTTCGTGAAAATTTATAGTTTTTGCACAATTTTTATTCCAATATTTCTTTTGACGAAAATCCAAACTAATTTATGTCTTGATATCTCGTCTTTTTAAAATGATTATTGTTTACATTTATGTACTTATTAATTTATCGTATTTATGAAATAATGCATTTTTTTTATTTGCATTTTCTATTTAAAAAAAATGCGCAAATATTACTTCATTTTAAATTCCATTTTTAAACTTTACACGGAATGAGTGTACCATTTCCGAATTTTTCAGTAACCAACATTTTACACTACCTATTCGAAAACATTTCCGCTATGGAATGTAACGTTTCTGACTTCTTCAGAGTATTCACCGCTTTGAATATTTTTCCGAAAATACGTAACGATTCCGAAATAACAAGTAACTGTGGAGAACACAAAGTTTACTATAAATTTCCGGAAACCTTTCCGCCTTGGGCCGAAATGCTTCTGATTTTTTTTACAGTGTGCTAAAATGTTCAAACCTGTAATTTACAAAAGAATATCTTTAGTTACTATGAGTGTTTCACTTATTAAATCAATTTGAATCAATATGTAAATTTTAATCTATGTATGTAATATTGCACTTACTTTCTCTCGACGAGTGCGCAACAACATAATTCTATTAAATAAGAGGGGATCAAATGAAACGGAACATTTGTTATAATTTGGGGTTTTTTTGTATTGAGTGGTGTGAACTTTTTGTACAGGGTACAGTGGGTATGTAAGTAAGGCAGCTCCCACTGAGGAAATGAACTTGCCCAAGGTAGTCACTTAGAAGCACATGATATGCTCTGGCGATCGGCCAACTGTTTCGTCCGTCAGGAAATTGGTTGTTTTTTATTCCTCTGTGTCTGCGAAATGTTTGCGAGTAAAATGAGCCACCCAGTGTTACTCGTTATTTATTGATAGAAGCAGTAGGATGGCGCAAAGCGCATTGGCGAATGAAGAGAGTGTACGGACAACATACACTGTCATTGACTCATGTGCATGATGGACACAAGTACTTCCGCAAAGGGAAATTTTCGGTATACAATCTTGGGATACCCACCGTATAGCCAGGATCTTTCAGCATGTGACTATCCAATCTTTGGTCCGCTGAAAAAGTCATTGAAGGTTCGCCGTTTCTACTCGGAAAGCAAAATCATGGACAGTGTTCGAAACTGGTTCCGATTTCAGCCAAAGAAATTCTATGAGCAAGGTATTCATCATTTGGTGAAACAGTGGGACAGGCGCTTGTGTTGATTTGGAGACTGTGTTTGAAATAAACCATGTCATTTAATTTTGTGGCTCCTGTTAAGTTTTCATTTGATCCACCCTAATATAAACTTTAGCCTTGAGTAATTTGTTGAGGAGACGTAGACTAGTTACTTACGAGACTCACATACGCATACACTAAGTATACACATGTCTATTCGTAGGCATACTATCTTCCGTCCTGTGAAATCACACACATTATATATTTAATAGAAATGAGATATCAGGATCCCTACAATTCATACAAAAATGGTATTAACCACATTTTGTATTAGACATTTGAAAGACCAGGTTTAAATCGCCAATGTTTTTAACTTAAAGGATGATATAAAGACACACATTCATAATCACCATCGTATTCGATAAAACTTCCTTCTTGTTCTGTTGTTGGCCATTGAAAACTATATAGTGGTAATTAACTAATGTGGTTTTTACAATCAACGACTACTTTACCAAGCCTTTTTAGCGGCAACAAATAAATAAAACTACGTAATTTTTATACACACATGTGAGCCTACCTTAGAGGACACGATTACAACGAAAGAGTGCATTTGGAAAAACAACAAGAGCGAAAAATCAAGCTTACATTATAAATCACGTTCCAACACTTCCAGAATGCTTTGGCAGAACTTTACAGATTAGTAGGGTGAAAGTTGATGATTAAGTAAACATTTTGGAAAATGCATATAACAGTCTTCATTTAAAATTATTTTGTGATTTTTATTTCGTTGTCTATATCTATTTTAATATATTGCCACGAAGTTCCATAAATTTATTTAAAAAAAATAGCAATGCTTGACGGTTTTTTAATTTATCTTTAACATTTTTACAATCAAATATTTTAAGGTCTTGATTATTACTATACGAAAAATGCATTATTCACATCTGAATAATCCAGTCCGTATTCATTCTTTGAATAATTTCTTCTTCCTTTCATATTTTGTATAAGTCTTCTGTTGAAATCTTTAATAAAGTACTCAAAAACTGCTGAATATTCAATTTGTTATTCATTTTTTAATAATGTATTAAATAAAAATGAAAAAAAAATAGAAATCGGATGTAAAAGAAGGGAGAATATTTTGTTAAAGCACAGATCGGATGGAAGGAAAAAATGTTCCAAGGTGTTATAAGTATTATTTTTTGGATATTGTATGTTTAATAGTTTAAATCCTTATCATTCAAATAGAATATGTCATTGATTTCAATATATGTCCATAAAGGATTTTAAAATTTTAATTTGGAAATTTTATTTGCATATTTCAATCTTTTTATATTTTACATAGATCTTTAATTAATTTAGATCGAATTAAATACCACAAACTTCATTCTTGTTATCAAAAATTTCTTACTCAAATTTTAATTTTCTCTGTATTACAAAATTTTCAGATGAATTTTAAATTTATTTGTCACGTTTCCTTTTATTGCATATTGATTTATCCTTCTTGGTTCGTAATATCGTTTTATATTTTCCAAAGAACTTTCATTAACTTTGATCGAATTAAATCCTAGATACTTTATTCTTGTTGTTTTATGTCAATCGGTTATTTCATAGTTTAATCTTCTCAATATTACAAAATTTTCTACAGCATTTCCTATTGAATTTAAATTTTATTTTGTCACGTTCCCTTTTATTGCATATTGATTTATTCTACTATTTAATTTTAGTTTGATATGTAATGTAAATTTTAATTCAAGAATAATTGAAATAAATCTGCTTAAACTATATTAATCGTACAACGAAAACATAGGCGCTACGAATTAAAGTGCAGAACTAAAAAAAACTAAAATTCTATTCAAAAAATCCAGTATCGTGCTTCGAGGGGAAAAACTACATGCTTAAAGGTAGCTTTTGTAGCTCTGCCTGTAGCAGTCTCTTAGAAACACAGCCCACAAACACATATATTCACACAAAGACATCTTAAAACACAAAAACTTCCTTTTTTATTATAGTTAGAGTTATAGTTTTAAAAAAGTTTTTTATTATAGTTACTTTATAACATCCTTTACTCTGAGGAGTTCGTCTACTTACAAGGAAGGTCTCCTTAAATCGCATACTCAGAAAATTTTGAAAAAAAATGATAATAAAGATACTCATGTATGTAATAAAGGAACAGTGAAGTTAAGTTGCGGAATCTCAGTAGAAAATCTGCAAAAAAATAAAATAGTTTCAAGTATTTGGCGCAAAAAGACACGATTTGGCTAGCAACATTTTTTTCCTCGCCAAATGCAAACGATTTTAATGTATTTTGACATTGCTTGTAAAATGATTATTTGAATGCGTAAACTTAATGAATTTAAACTTAAACGATGAAATAGTTTATTATTTATACATATAAATGTGTACACAAAATTGTAGTTATAAAAATTTATTAATTATGTAATTTAAATTTAGATAAGCAAGTTCAGCATGAAAAAGTTTTTCTTTAAAGAGTATTTGTCATAAAAGCGTATATTTTAAAATTTCATTCCGTCGTCAACTGGTGATAAATCGCCAAATAAACGAAAATTTCATAATTATTTAAGGACGTTATATCGAGGTTCCTTAGAAATTTTTTTATAGACGTATATATCCTAATGAGTAGAACATTCTGTAATTTTTTCAAAATTTTCTGAGTATGCACTTATGAAGACCTTCCTTGTTAGATGTATTTCTTTTCGTGCCGATCCGGGACACATTTTGAGAAATAATGATTTCACACTTGTCTGATAAAAATTTCATTTTGTACTAACACCTTAAAAAAGACAATTGCCTCTTACTATACGGAATTGTAATAAAACCACCGACGAAAATATAACCTCTTCCGATTTACCCATGATTTCCAAACAGGGCTTAATTTGCACCGGAGCTCAGCTCCAGTACTTCTCTGATTTTAGTACATATTTAAATATTGGCCAGAATTCACCGGAGCTCATAAACACTGCGCTCCGGAGCCCAGTGCAATAACGCTTCCGGAAAACGAATCCTAAATTACCCTTTCCTTTTCCTCCTATCTCCAATCTTTTCTGTTCTTTTGTATCAAAACACTAATAAATGACGTAAAGTGTCGCTCACGTAAGAGATAGAGATGAAACGGGTTTGGCTTTAATATCAGTCTTCGGATTTCGGTAGACTCGAGCTCAATCTGTCTTAAATTCCAAATTTTATTTTTTTTTCCATTTCAAATCATTTAATGCTACTTTGATCAGAATAAAGAGTAAAGTCATTTTCTATTCTGCATAGCTGCGAACTGTTCATTTTTTGTGTTAACACAATTTCCGAATCATAGTCCTGAGCTTATTTAATCGCAGAATTCTGCGATTAATTAACATTAAGATTCGGCAAAGATTTATGTTTGGAAGTAACAATAACTAAAAAGTAGAATAGTTGATAGCTAAGTATACGCAGAGAGATGTATTTAAATTTTTTTATTTTGCTAAAAAATTTTAATAATATAAAAATACTTTAAATTTTGAAAACAATGTATGAAATATAAATATGCAGACTGGAGTGACGGCGGAGGGGAACGGTACACTACGGGTGTTAGTACTACGGAAGTACTAAGAAGTACTAAGAGTTCCGGTACTTTTTTTTCTTAGAAATTAAGTCCTGTTTCCAAATATAGTTGTTTATCTTTAAAAACATCAGCTAACAATATATTTCTGAGATTTAAAAAAAACATTTATAAAAACAAAGTTTATTTTGCTTCCACGGATGTTCGGGAACAACTCAGAATAGTTTTTATAGTGCATTAATATATTTTTTTTCAAACCGGACTATCGGTTTTTAGGAAGCTATCAACTCTTAATTTAACATTTTCAGCTGCGTAATTGAATTTATACATACAATAGCATTAATTTTAATATTAATGTTAATGCTGTTTATTTATTGTGTTTGTCTCTAAAATATGTTTGTTGAATATCGGAATGTTTACTTGAAAATTGATAGCATTCGAAATTCCTATGCTCCGAGTTGAGAACACTAATTAACACAAAATAAAAACTACTCGGAAACGTGTCCGTAAATCAGCAGCAGTGAAAAAAATACTGGGTGTCCTAAAAAGGACTGACTGATTTTAAAATTCAATAACTTCTAAACGGTGACAGACATTTAAAAAAAAATCTTGCATGACAGTAATGTAACATGACAGGTGTTTTTTTACTGCGATTTTCCATTTTAGTTCGAATTAACAGAAATAGATGGCGCTGCGAGCGATAGGAGTGCAATCCAGACAAAAACTAAAATTACTCAGCATTGTTGCGAAGGAAAGAGTGCATGGAACCATGGAGTGGGTCTCATTCGGTAATACAATCGTGTTCTTAGGGTCCGATTCTGAATAAGAATTCATTGGTTAATGAGACCCACTCCATGTATTGAACCTCTTTCCTTCACATCAATGCTGGGTGATTTCTGCTTTTGATTCGATTGGATGTCTATTGCTCGCGGCGCCATCTATAGCTGATAATTCTAACTAAAAGCAGAAATCGCAGTAAAAAAACTCGCAACATCATACATAACACTCCTGCAAGAATTTTTTTTAATATCTGCACCGTTTGGAAGTTATTGAATTTTAAAATCAGTCAGTCTATTTTAGAACACCCGGTATGTAAATGATTTTGCAAATCTCTGAAATATATTGGTTTCTGAGATTTCTCAAGATAAATGACGCTTTTCGGAATCGTGGATAACTCGGCTGCGGTTATTGTATATTTTATTTCCTGGTTACGCTATATTTTTCAGGATTAATAAAATCTGTGTTTTGTACAGTGTGCAGAACAGGAAAAAACTCTACGCTACACATAGCAATTATGTAATTATGAAATGAAAAATGTAAATATAAATCAGAGAACTATTATTTCAGTTGACAAAAATCAAAACTTGTGTATTAGTTAAAAATATATTTCACGTTTCGTTTATGCTTAAAAATTACCCGAGTCGCCTGATTATTATTAAGTTTAGAAACGTATTGTTTTGTAACAATAAGTCACTGTAGTCATTCAATTTCTATTCGATAACGTAGTATAGAACACACTCTAATAATGTTTGACATAACAGCTGTATAACTACTGCTCTGGCCCATAACCTGACGGTCGTAGAGGTTAAGATAACTTAAACTGGGATCTAATCGGAGTAATACGCTGTGGAATGTGTCATTGTACCAGCCGATTAAACAGTTCAAGACAGCGTTAGCTTTTCGGAATTTTATTTAAATTCACATCAGGTCTTTGATGCTGAAACTTTAAAAGGTTGAACATTAAAACAATATAACAAACATATTCATAATCTTGTTTAATAGCAGGGCTACACTAGATACCGGGTTGGCTCATTCATTCTCATGACGTCACAAATGGTGGCTGGCCGCGACCAGCGATTTGTACAAAGCGACGCGCCCATCGTTTTGTGCCAATCGCTGTATGTCTTTCGTTTTGTCGTTTCGCTTTGTACCAGACGCTTGTCGCGGCCAGCCACCATTTGTGACGTCATGATAATGAATGGAGCCAGCCCTGTATCTAGTGTAGCCCTGTTAATAGCCAAATGCTACATTAGACGGTGAAAAACTATAAGATTTCTAAAATATAAAACAGAACTGCTTAAAATATAATCCCCACTGCCGTAATACGAGCCATTTAAATACAATATATATAATCAGTTCATTTATTATGTCACGTCACACATTTGCCGAAAATAATAAATAAAACAAGATGCCATAAAAATGTCAGAAGACAAACTTTCCGCATGCAGCTGTACACAGAAGCTTGCGTAAAATGCGAAGTGCCCAAGAAAACAGGCAATGTGTGGATGCAAAGGATTTTGCTCGCAACTCGGGAAGAGTATTGACAGGATAATTAAAAATAAGGGAAGACATTTTAACGTGCGAAAAACTGTTATAGGGCACTCCGATCAGCAAATGAATATTTAAAGCACATTTTAAAAGAGTATTATTTATAATATAGTATTTCAATAAATGGTACCTTTTGGTATCTGACCGTGCAAATACATGTGTTGGTAAAAAGATGATTAAAAAATAATAAAAAAACGTTTATATTTTATTTCTTTGGGATGTTAGGGGTGTCGTAATGAAAACCAGGTAAATGAGCAGTTCTTACCAGTGAATGAAAGCAAACTTTTCCAGTGAATGAACAGGCAGCAGTTTAAAAACACTTATGTTTCATATGTTATTTATTTTACAACTTGTAGAAATATCTTATAACATGTTTTAACTGAATTATGGGTTTTTTAACCCTAGAATGATAATCAATTAAGTTACAAAATTTTCACTTTTAAGTCTTGAAATTAATTATAAATTACAGATTTATTAAAAAAACGTGATTCTACTTCCTGAAATCTTTGGATCTATACTTCTCTATTTCAGGAACAAGGTAAACTCCAGAATCCTTTGTATAGATATATAACCGTCGGAGGAACTGTTTTAACACTGTCAGAAAATTATGCCAAAACTGTAATGTTTTAATTTTTATTTTCAGGTGCGATTGTGTACAAGTAATTTTTAGAAACCAACACTTTTCCTGTTTTTGGAAAGCATTCAACCCCAGTTTCATCAACATTTTGTATACGATCACCACATAAAAGGTCAGAACTGTTTTCTTCTTCAAGGTATTTTTGGAGTGGTTCTTGGAAACACTGTCGAATACTATGTTCTGTGAGACAAGCTTTCCTTCTTGAAATTATTTCTATATTACGTTGTGTTATCCTTGGAAGCCATTTTAGAAAAATACTCACTCATTTCTCTCCTGGGCTCTTGTTTATAAATGAATATTTTTCTTTCTGTTTATTTCAATAACATTGTAAACAACATCTTTTACTTCATCCTTATGCATGGCATATAAAAAATTTCTCCTTTTCAACTATTCAATCTTCAAAGAGTTTTCGTTCTTCAAAGAACAACACAGGCAATAGTCCCATACGCTTACCTTCAATTGTTTTCTCTCATAGTTGCATAGACAACATTGCTTTTATAATATTAAAATGAAGAGATGCCTTGTTCAAACTGAGCTGAGCTGACCTCACAGCTTGTGAAGCATTTTCAAAGTGCTATGCGGAGTACTTGAAACTTCCAAATTTCCTTTTTAACACTTTCAAACCTAGTTGAAAAGTGTTTATGACCTCGGTTTGTCTGGACGTCTGACCGTCTGCCGTTTGGCCGTCTGCCGTCTGCCGTCTGGCCGTCTGGCCGTGCTCTAACTCCCGTAAATATGATCGGATTGCTCTGCAATTTTTATATGTTATTGTCGTTATCTATAGCATGTTCCCTATTTCAACGGAAGTGTGTAGCACTTATAGTTTTTTACAGGGACACTCAAAAGAATTCCGTTACATAACGGCCTATGGGGAAAAATCATTTGCGGTTTATTTTAATGATGTTACACAATTTCAAACACATTGTAATTGATATATATCACTGAGGTGCATTACAAGAAGCTTAATATATGGAATAGGGTGTGCATAGTACTTAGAGTTACTTTACAGGGGCAGTCAAAAGAATTCCGTTACATTATGTCTATAGAGAAAAATCGTCTGCGGTTTATTTAAATAATATTTCACTATTTTAAACGCATTGAAATTTATGTATATCACCAAGGTGCATTACAAGAGGCATAATACAGAATATTGTGTGTATAGAAGTCATCGTTTATTTACAGGGACACACAAAAGAATTCTCTACTGTCTGTCAACAATAATTCCTGGAAGTGCGTTTTAAGTTACTGAACGCGATTTCAATTTTAACTCGTTTTTTTGTCTATTACGTGGTGTGTATAAATTCTGTAGATCCTATACAGGGAAGCACAAAAGTTCGCGAATTCATTTCCGTTTATTGACAGAAACACCTGACGGAGAATTTTAAACTCTGCTACGCGTTTCCTAACTGAACTAAAATTTAGCATCCTATGTAGTATATATACAAATCTATAGATCCTATACAGGGCTGAATAAAAGTATTCGGATATTTTTCCGAATATTGTATATGTTGGAAATTCCTGAAATTATGTTTTTAAATATGTTATGCGTTTTCCAAATTGTTTACTTACGTTATCTTTTAGCTTATTAAACGGTATGATTTGTAAAATTATTTTGGAAGCGTTGGAAAGTGTTACATAATCTATGCTTGACGCATGATTTTTCGTTCTTTTTGAGGAATCTTCTTGGTCATCAGTAAGAATATTTCTATCAGTCATCTAAAAATTATGAAAAAATAAGATTTGAAGCACATCAATAATCATTACATTTAAAACTGTGCGAGTATATGTTCGTTTGTTATATTTTTAGATCTGTTAACTTTTCATTTGTTACCACTGTTGAAAAATCACTTAATTCAAAATGTAGGCTATAAAAGAAGCCACAGAAACATAAAGCCCAAACGGTTCATTCACTAGGAAGAGTAGCCTAATGGATTCCTTCCAGTTAATGAACGCTTCTGTTCAATCATTGGTTAGAGACTGTTCTATTCATTCACAGAATTTATTCCATATATAATGAATTAAACAATAAGCACTTTTCTTTGATTCTGTGCAACACAGTATTAAACACTCCCTATTCTCATATTCTGCTTAATCTACAATGGTTAAAACATTTAGAAATATAGCTATATTATGTATATTTAATGTATGTTCAATGAAATTAATGTATAATGCAAATAAAAATAATTAATTCTTATCAAAATATGAAATGACATAGGACATACCTTATTATTTCAGCACAGAAATCTTGTGTTGTTCAGTCATGAAATATTCAACATGTTCTAACTGCATGTGAGTTCAGTAACTAAATAGGAATGAGATAGCTTTCTGTTGAATAAAATTATGGCAATATTGTAACCTCATCTAGTGGGTGGGGGGGGGGGGGGTTCAAACCTTATTCTTTAAAAATATATTTACTAATTGTTTATTCACTGGGGGACTATTCACTTACTGGTCGGACTACCCCACCTACCTGTCATTTGTCATTAAGGAGTATGTAAAATACCATTTATTTTAAGAAGACGGTTCAAAGAATTACTATATTGACATGAAAAGCAAGGAATGCAGTTATAAAAAAAGGAGCATACAACTGACATTACGTACCATAGAAAAACTACCGACCTCGCAAGATTATATCGAGAAGAAACCATCCAAATAATTTTCACTAAAATTAAGAAAATTTGTACCTCTAAAATCTATACTATTTATCTATTATAAGAGAAACCATAGAGATTGTTCAATGCAGCATCATTTAAGTTACCAAAATTGTGGCTCGAGTTACTCCATGGTTATAAATATGGTAATAAACATTCAAGTAAAAATAAAACAAAATAACGTGCGTAATTTGAAAAAGTACGGGAAAAATTAAATTATGGCGTATCAATTAATAACTTCAAAGACTGTACAATCGTAGAATATTCTTATTTGTTTTGATAACGACTCCTATGGAGCAGAAGCATGTCAACAGTATAATAAAACTTATTTTACTGTTTATAGAGTTTTTATTTTACGCCTTTTAGCAATTAAAAAGAAGTCACATTAAGTTTTGCTGGCGAACCATATAACTGTTTCATTTATCTTAAAAAATACATGACATTAGTAACCGAAAAATAATATATGACACCTTCAATAATTACTCATTAAATTTGAACTGTCATTACTTTGCCTTTATAACTGAGAGTTCTTTTTTTTTCAACAAAGTCGCCATTTACCTTTAAATAGAATAAATATGAAAAAAATCAAAACTTTGTTTAAAAAATATCTTTAACTGTTTTCTTCACATTTTAATGTAAAACATTATTTATTTTTTATATGTGAAATTCAATAGTTAAAACGACATTTATTTGGTAAATTGTGGTCAACTAAGAGTTCATTCCGTGGAAAAGATCTATTATTATTTCTGATTCAGTTTACAATTACTGACGACTTTCAGAGCCTATCAGGAAATGTAATTAACTTTCTTCATTTAAATCTTAAGAAGTTAATTACGTGCGCTTTTCAATTTTCACGATTGAATTGGCACTAAATTAAGGTAATTAACAACTAACTTTCAAGATTGAAATTTTATCTTTTTCATACATGTGTTAAAATAGGCTCTCCATTTTCGAATGGAACCAATAAATAAACTTTACTTGTTTCTTTCTTAATAATACAAGATAAAACCGCATAATTCAATAAATTTATAATCGTACACAATATTAAAATGTGAATATTTTTAATTCAATCTGTGATTTAAAAAAAATATTTTTTTTTCATTTTATTTATGTGCTTAATTTTTTAAAGTAATGATATATATAACGTTTCTCGCAATGGTAACATGAAAAATTATTGTAGGGTCAATCGGGATAAATATGTGAAACCCAAAGCAACAGGGCTAATGTGAAACATACAAGAAAAAGTACCAAAATATATAGTAATAAAATTGGCTTTCTGATTATTTTATAAGTAATACATAATTTTATTTATATACTGTAATATCATGACAGCCGAATGACGCACAAATTCTTCTTTTTAAATTTTAAATGCACAGTTTATTAAAAATGCGAGCTGGTATTTACAGTATTATTTACATTATGTACACTTTCACTAATTTTCATAAAAATTCCACCTAAACCACATTACTTCTTAAAATAACCAAAATATACTCGGATGCATTTCCGCATCCTACTTACTCCGAACAAACCACCATTTCTTCTCCCTTCTTTTCACTTCCGTTTACTTTAAAAACAAAAAAGGGTTGGAAGGATGTTGGTTGCATGACACCCCCCCCCCCCCAATAAGATTGTGCTACGCAAAGCGAAGCAAAATCTGACATATAGCAACCATACAACTATACAGCATAAAATATATATAAAAACACAATTCAAAACGGATGTATAGAAGCCTTGTTATAATAGTTATAATGAATATATAATAAACATATAAAAACACTGACAATTTAAAACAGGTGGAAAGACGACTTGATATAATACTGCATACCAAAATTAAACACAAAAGAAAGTATCACTTAAATAATCCTTATACAGTAACTAGTCGTGACAAACTGTCTGCATTTTTTAATTTTGTACATGGGCAATGAGAAATATTTATATTATATCTTTGTAGAGATAACGCCCATCTTTGTAATTTTGCAGACTGAGGTGCAGATTTCTGAAGATATATTAAGGGAATGTGATCAGTTATTAGTTCAACTTCTGCACCAAACACATAAACTTCAAATTTCTTTAATGCCCACACTACAGCATAAGCTTCACGCTCGATAGTCGACCAGTTTTGTTGCACCTAAGTGAGCTTTTGGCTAGCAAAACTAATAGGACACAACTTTTCTTTCTCATCTTTTTGCGTCAGACAAGCACCAGCTCCATAAGAACTGGCATCACACTGAATAGTGTAAGGCTTTTTAGGATCTGGTGTATACAGCTTAGGAGCTTCACACAATAAACGTTTTAAAGTTTGGAAAGCCTCTTCTTCAATCTCAGATCACGGAATGATTTCTGGGATTTTCTTTTTTGTCAAGTCGGTTAAAGGCTTGGCGATTTCAGCATAATTTCTTATGTAGTCACGATAATAATTGCACTTCTGAGAGCTGTTTTGGTTTTAGGCGATTCTATTGTCTCAATGGCACGTAACTTCTCCGGATCGGGCTCATGTCTACCTCCTCCTATGACATGACCTAGATACTTGATCTGTGCCTTCGCAAAAACACATTTTTTTACATTTACCGTAAATTTCTGTTCAGTTAATTTAGATAAAACAGCGTCAAGATGTTTCAGATGATTTTCCCAGTCATTTGAAAAAATAGCAATATCATCCAAATATTCTCGACTGTACTCACGATGTTCATCCAGAGCATTGTTGATCGATTTCTGGAATGTGGCAGCCACATTGCGCAATCCAAAGGGCATGACTTTCCATCGGTATTGAGCACGATGGGTTTTAAAAGAAGTAAGATCTCGACTCTGTTCTTCTAGAGGAATTTCCCAATACCCTTTTAATACATCTAAACATGTAATTATGTTAGCACTTCCTATTTGATTAATTAATTCAGTTGCATTTTACATAGGGTAATCAAAAGGTTTTGTCACTGTGTTCAATTGACGAAAATCTATACATAAGCGCATGCTACCGTCCTTCTTTGCGACACATACAACCGGATAGGCTATTTCAGCTACACTTTTTTCTATAAGTTCTAGATGCTGTAACTCTTCTATTTGTTTATCCACTTCATTTTTTAGCGATTCCGGAATTTTATAAATATATGGTTTCTTTCTTTCCGCACCTGGTAATAAACAAGTTTTGTGTGCTCCAACATTGGCAACTTGAATTTTACCTGAGAATAATGGTGCATGTTTTTGTATAAGTTTACTTAACTCTAATTGTTTATCGACCTCCAGATGACTAAGGTCTACTTCTATGATATTTTCATTCGAAGTATTAGCTTTAATTGGTGTTGGGTAAATTTCACCAAATTCTACATCGTCTTCAAAAATGACCCCAACAGTCTGTACTCTTACGTTAAATTTCCTTATTTTATTCGCATGAACATGTCTGACACCCCCATCAGGTAATTTCACTTTATACGAATGTGGTTTTATTCTTTCAAGTATTTCTCCCGGTCCTGTCCATCTAGCATACAATTTATTGGTAGAATCAGGGATAAGTAAATATACTAAATCACCTTTTTCAAATTCTTTCATTCTACTTCGACGATTGAAATAGCGAGTGTAATTTTCTTGTTTTTCTGCAGCAGTTAAAGAAGCAATGTCAGCGGCTCTTTCCAAATTTATTTTTAATTCTTGTAAATAGTCTACTGCTGAATTACTAAGATTCAATGGTAAGGGGATTTCACCTGACCATGATGACTTTAGTACTGCCAAGGGACCTCTAGCTTCCCGACCATACATGAGCTTAAACGGTGATACTCCAGTTGTGCAATTTGACACCTCACGGTAGGCAAAAAGCAGAAAAGGAATATGTTTATCCCATTTAATAGGATCCGTACGAATTACATGATGTAGCATTTGTTTAAACACACGATTAAATTTTTCAATTAATCCATTCGAAGCGGGGTATGATGGAGTTGAAAAACGAGGACATGCCCCTAACCGGTTCTCAAATTCTTTAGTCAGTTCAGATTTAAAATTAGTGGCCTGGTCTGAACAGATAACTTCAGGAATTCCGGTGCGCATAAAAATATCTAATAAAGCATCACACGCCGTTTTCGCAGAGAGACTCCGTAATGGTACTACTTCCGGCCATTTAGAATTTTGATCAATTAAGGTAAGACAATATTTATGCTTCCTTCTTGACGGCGGAATAATTTCACCTATACAATCGATATTTACAGTATGAAATGATATGGTGCGCGGACAACAGGTGTAATCGGAATTTTATCTGTTTGTTTCTCAGGGCTTTTTAACTGACAGTTCTTACATGTTCTACAATAAGTTTCTATATCTCTTGAAATATTCGGCCAATAAAAAGATAATTTAATTCTTTCTTTAGTTTTTCGCATCCCTAAGGGGTTTCCAAAAATTGAATCATGAGCTAATTCTAACACTTTACTTATATAACTTTCCGGTAACACGAGATGATATATTTTATCACCGCAAATAGTTTCTTTATGATACAACAAATTATCCCGTATCAAAAAATTATTTTTTCCTAATCTAGCGTCCTTGAATGAATTCTTTAAAGTTGCGCAATCTTTTTGCTCTTTACAAAACTTATTAAACTCTGAAAATTCATCATTTCGATCATTTTGTTTATTCTCTGAAGAAATAAAACAAACATTTAATTCCTCTTTCGCCAATGGGGCGCGTCTGAGCTATTTTTAGCTTCGTGACCTTCGAACTCCTGCAATTGACTATTACACAACTCTTCATTTTGAAGTTGAATCAAAGCATTATGCACGTCTGGAGTTATAAACAGGTGACATTTAAGTTTTCAGTGAAAGCAAAAAGCGTATTTAAAGTGACATAAATTCCCCTGTTAGGTAATTTATAATGGATGGGTATAGTAGCCAAATTTGCTTGTACTTTTTCTTTGAAAGCGGATTGTAACAAAATACTACCTTTAGCTTCGATTTTCAGATTGGGAATTAATGACGTATTTAAAATACTAATTTGGGTACCTGAATCCAGAGTAGCTTCTATTTATTTTCCTTCTACATAAATAATGATTTTTTTAAAGGAAAAAGAGTAACTTCGTTTATTGATCATTCATGTGTAAATGCACGGAACTAACATTAGTGACTACTGCATTATTATTTTTATTTGGATTCAATTTATTTGTATCTTGTTGCATTTTCGGTTTTCTCTGACCCTGATCATCATTTTGAGTATAAGATTTATCATACTTATTTCTTCTGTTTGGGCAAAATTTTGCTAGGTGTAATGGTGAATTACAAATGTAACAATCACGCGATTTTGAGAAGTGTCTGTTCTCATACGTAACTTGATTTTTTCTTAGTTGTGGGGGAACATATTTAGTATTTTCGTTATTCACTTCACGATAAATAGGTCGTTTCTCAAATTTTGTTTCCTCAAAAGACCTGCTTTTTGCGGTAAAATAAATGTCACAGTCTTCCGATAACTGATCGGGCAAAAGCCAACTTTCCCCCTGCTTGACTGCAATGTGAGTTGCGAGTTCATTATCCAAAGTTTCAAAAATTTTATCAGATATTATTAAATTAATAAGTGAGTCGAAATCTTTAACATTTCGAATTTTGCAATAATTTAACAAACAGGATCTTAATCGGGAACTGAACTGTTGATGGGTTTCACCAGGTAATCTTTTAGCGTTTCTAAAATTTTGTAAACAGGTAAATGGGGACGGTTCATATTCTTTCAAAATTAAAGATTTAATTTTATCATAATCGGCTAATTCTTCATCATCAATATAAACAAGAACATGTCCTGCTTTCTCACCTACTAATTTTAGTAAAATTTCCGATTTATATTCCTTAGGAACATTTTTGTGCTTAAACGCTCTTTCTAAAGAATCAAAAAAGAGATTCAATGTTTCATTTTTCTTGGGCACTGGAATTACCAAAACTTGAACTGCTTTAATTAATTTATCTAGTGATAATGACGTACTATTTTCCCCTTCGTTATGGGTTAAATTATCGCTTCTCATTTGTTGTTGTAAACGTAATCTATTAATTTCCTCGCCATTTTTTCTTTCTGAAACTGTAGTCGATAAAAATCCAGTTACGAAATCTTTATCCTTTAAGTATTCTTTAGATTTTAATAACAAATCTTTTAATTCGGGTACTCTCTTACTCGAATCAGCTTCTTCGCCGATTTCTTGCAGAACAATAAGTAAATCTGCTTTAGTTACGTTTTAGAACATTTTCGAATAAAGTTAACAGTATCTCACTACACAATCAAATGATAAAAAAAATAGCTCACCTCTATTTTGTAATCCAAACACTGCGATCCAAAACACGTACTTTATTATTTTAAATCGTAGAAATAACTCTTGTTCTCGTACGGAGAGCGGGCTGTAATATCATGACAGCCGAATGACGCACAAATTCTTCTTTTTAAATTTTAAATACACAGTTTATTAAAAATGGGAGCTGGTGTTTACAATATTATTTACATTATGTACACTTTCACTAATATTCATAAAAATTCCACCTAAACCACATTACTTCTTAAAATAACCAAAATATACTCGGATGCATTTCCGCAACCTACTTACTCCGAACAAACCACCATTTCTTCTCCTTTCTCTTCACTTCCGTTTACTTTAAAAACAAAAAAGGGTTGGAAGGATGTTGGTTGCATGACATATACATTACTACAAATACACTTAAAATTTAAAGGAAAAGCATCCAATAAAAAAAATACGTTACATAACCTTAGTTTTTTTTTCTTTTGCCTTAGTTTTTTTTTCTTTTATTTTGTTAATGACAAACACTTTTCTGATAGACTTCCAAACTTTTTTGTACAACACATAAGTGAAATCATAGGAAAATGATTCTAATTGACATTTATTAAGTAAAAGACGGCGAATATTTTTAGCTTTAAATTTTTTAATAGGAATAACGTAGTCCGAGTTTATAAAGCAACAATCCCAGGAGGCTAATGTGAGACAATGTACGTGGCTCATGTGAGACAGTGTATGGGACTAATGTGAGACAATAAATGGAGCAAATATGAGAGCGTACATGGGGATTTGACAATACTATTCTATCATATAACTTGTAACACCCGCAACAAATTAAATATCCAGAAAAATATTAGTTACCACTTGTTGAGAACCTTGAAATATCCATATGGCCCAACATGACTTGAAAATAATATAATCCTTATGGCACAACGTGACACTACTTCCATGCAACACACGAAAAGTTAAAAGTTCGAACACTTTTAAATAAAGTCAGAGAACAAAGATGTTTCATGAAAAAATTACGATCGAATAAGCAACATGTTTCAATATAAATTTCGAATACAATTCTACAGTTCTAGGGATATATATAATATTTCGTTGAAACTAATTAAAACAGGTCCAAAAAGCTCATACGCAACCGATACCCAATGTAAAGGGATAATGAATGATAGATGACACGATATCATTAACTTTTAAATATTATATTAAAAAAATAAATACTATAATATTTACAGAGGAGAATGGATTTAAATTGTCAATAATAAATCATTTACATTAGGAAACAACTAAAATGACATAACGTCTGGTTTCTTGTGTTGGCAGCAAAGTTTAAACATGGCAACTTTCATATTATTTCAACTTTTCGTATGAATTATCTGATCTCTTGTTTTCGAGGACTGCGTCGCAGGGACCTCTTCTTCAGCGTAATCCGACCAAATGGAGATGTCATCTATGGCATTTCAATGGTATACTTATTGTTATTAATATATTATATATATATATATATATATTTATTAAAATTTTGTCAAGGTGATTTGTAAACAACAGGAGATTTATATTAACTTTCACTTTTAAGTTTTTTTTTTATTTACAAGAAATAAGAAACAATTTCTTACAATAAAAGGGCATAGAAGTTCATTTTATTTTTTTTTCACTGAAGGCATGTTTAATTTTTTTACTTGTTTTTATCAATTTTTTACTCTTTCGGACTTAGGTGAAATGTTCTAATTTCATCTTTAATTTAGGCGCTCAGCTTCGGGTAATTGTCAGAAATATATGAAATTTATACATTTCAGTGGAGTTGAATAAACACAGATAGTATCCTTCAACACTGAATGAGTGAATAAAGTGGAATGCCGGAGCTATATTAGAGAATACTGTTTTAGGGACTTGTCTAAATTAGCAACAAAACTTTGTACTAATATTAGTCCATATTTCTCTGTAACTTAGTTCAAATTAGTTATAATAAGTCTTTCAAAGAAAGGATAAATATAAAATTTCTCGATATTGAGTGAGTAAGACACTTATTAAATAACAGACATACTACATTATCCCAAGTGCAAATATTTATACATTGTACTTGACTGCATATTTAGCGATAGCAATATGAGACGCTTCTAATCTTTGTGTTATATTTATTGTATAATGTTTTTCTGCGAATTTCGACTTATAAATTGTCCTAATAGCATCTAATATCGCCTGAATAAGATACATTTTTTAATCAAAACAACAACTTCTTTATTGACAGATCTACTTTATCCGTAACGAAATAGGGTGAAACCCCCAGTTTTTGACACTTAACCAGTAACTGATACTTGAGCAAAAATCTATTCAAATAGGCATTTAGTTGTAATTCTGCAAAGTAATGTCATCTAGTGGTAAATTAAATACTTATTTTTATTTTGGAGTCAATTTATTCAACATTAAAGCGCCAAGAACATATTCAATGAGGGAGAAACTTTTGAGAATACAAAAAGTGCCATTTTGAAACAACCATCTTATTTCTAAAATTAAGGAAGAGTTTTTCTAATATATTTGTAATGCAACCAAGCTAAACTTTTTACTTAAATTTATACTTGTAGAAATTAGTATAAAGATGCATATGATATATTAGGGCCATGATTTAGGATTTATAGTTATTTAATTTAGCTTAATGGGGGGTGCTAGTTATTGGTTCCTAGAATTTCTTTTCACCAGTTTCTGACAGAAGTGTTAGTTATTGATTGTATTAAAGGAAATTGAAATCTATTATTTGAACTGTTTAAAAATGCATAATAATAAATTAATTTATTTTGTAATAAACACCATTAAAATTTAAGTTTTTCTATCAGAATCTGACACCAGATGTCAGTTATTGGTTCATAAATATCAGTTATTGGATATCTGCATTACTAATAATACCGTACTAAATGTTACTGCTATATACTCTTACTATATACTTTGCATTACTAATAATGCGGTACAGCTTATTAAATCCCACTTTTTATAATAAATATTAATGTATTTTGATTTTATAATAAAGAATGAAGTTTTTTTAATTATTTAAATTTTTTAAAATAAAGTGTCAGTCACTGGTTCACTTTGTGTCAGTTATTGGTATAGAGATTGTGTCAGTTACTGGAGTTTTTGACCATATTTATGAATAAAATTAATTTTTAATAATAAAATGTATAATTTTTTTTTTAATTTTGCCAACAGTAATTTTTTAATATATCTCTACTATCCTTTCAAAAACAATGGTAAGTATAAAATAGATTTTAAATTTTTGTAATAGTGATTTGAACAAGAAAGAATCCTTAAAGAGTCAGTTACTGGGGGTTTCACCCTATGTAGATCCTAATAAAAATATTCTAGTAACGATTGAAAGTATTCCATAGTATAGGCCGATGCATTATTATTTTTGTTGTAAATCAAACAATTAAACTTGACATTACAAAAAAGGCTTTAGAAAAGAAGCAAAGAAGCAAATGAAAATAAAAACCTATATTAATTAAAAGAAATATATATACTGTATCGTGATAAGTTTCTTTATAATATTTAAATAATTAAAATAACATCGTCAAAACAATATAAAAGTACTTAGTACAATAATATACATATTTTCAGTATTCTCCTTTTTCAAATGGTGCGAATGTTCCAGTTTTATGGTATAAAATTATTTTTGTTTATCTTTTAATATTTAACAGGTTAAAAGGACATACATGTAATTTTTTATAAGAATATACCGCAGATAATTGGATTTTAAGCGTTACCAACGTAATGCACAATATAAGATAAAAGTCCTTATTCAAGTAATTTATAACCTAAACGAAGAGTCTGTAGCAAGTAGAAAATCTATTAACTGAGATAATGTTGTTCCGAAGCGATGGGATTACGGTGTAGTGTTTAGGAAATAGGCTATTAATCTATCTGGCGTTGAATCCATGATGTAGTTTTACGATAAACGTAATTCTTAGCCAGCATTAGTAATGGCGCATTGCATTTCCGAAAGACTTAAATAGTAATTTACATGTAAATTTAACTGCATGATATGCTGTTTCATACTTGATAATATTTACATTGTTTGTGTTTTGTATGTTCCCTATATTAAATAATAATTTTGGTAGCTGATTAACAAGCTATTAATTCCTTTACCAATGAATTTTTTTGTTTTATAAAATGCTGAATATTTTAGTACTAAAGTGGAATGGGTATTAGATGTCTGAACTTTATTGATCTGCAAGAGTAAAATAAGCATTTACTAGGAGTATCTGTTCCCCTGTTCGCTAACGCTAACCAACCCCTGTGAATTGCTACCAGTTTACATTGGGAGAGTCATTCGGTCTCAGATCGCTTCGCTCAACTATAGCCAGAATAAGCAGTATCATAAATTAATTTAACATATAAAATTTGCAATTTTTTTATAATGTAAAAAATATATACATATTGAAAACTTTCTTGAAACACAATTAAAAATGTATTTAGATGGTGTTACAAAATGACATAAATCATTTTAACATTAGGAAATTAGCAATTTTTTTAAATGTAAAATAATTAACTGAAAAAATTACCTTGAAAACACATCAATTTAAAACTTCTTTGAAAACACAATTAAAAATATTTTAGTTGGTGCAACAACTGTAATAGATAATTTTATATTAAAGTTCGTTCGTCTAAAGTTCGTTCGACCTGAAAAGTACAATATCTCTCAGACGCTTGTCGAGGTAATAATACATAAACAACACTTTTTTGCAGTGCCTAAAAGAAACCCTTGAGCAAAAAGCTGATTTGATTAATGCAGCATGTGACCGTAAATCGAACCAATGACAATTGTTCTTCATATATCGGTCGAAAGATCGTGCTGTGTTTATAAAAAGCTCGTGCTCTGAATTTTGATTTGCTGAATGGCTCATGTGACTGTAAAATGAACCACTGAGAACAGTCGCTCCAGAAATAAGTGTTGATGCCGAACGGCAAGCTAAAACTTCAGCTTTATTTTCGCACCATATAAGGGAATTATATATATATAGATACGATAAAAGTAATTATACAGCTTATGATTATTTTATCCATCGCAATTTGCAGAAATAGACAATTTATTAAACACGTGTTTCTAAAATATCAAATTCAAACCTTATTAAATTAGTTCCAAAGAAGAAGATTATACAATTCTTTTGTGTATATAATATATGTCTAGAATACCTTTTGAACTGACTTTATAATTTTCATACATTTTTTTTATTTGGGAGAACTTTCCTGCAGTTGGTCCCGTTTAATTATTATTAGGATCTGAAAGTGATGTGTTTGTCTGTCTGTCCATTTTCATAACCATTTTGACTTTATAATATTTTAATTTCCTAAAAAATGACCAATTGTCACGAAATTTATACAGTGTAGAAAGTACAAATTTACATTTTTAAAACAGCCGTCGTAAGGTTGAATTTTTTTTTTCTTTACACGGACAACTCAACGGTTTTACTATGTTACCGTCTATTGCAAGTCAAATAAACGATATCGGCAACGATAAGATTTAAAACGTTGTGGATATCCGGCATCAGGTGTTATAACCCTATTTTACCCGAACCGCACATGGCCCACTGTTCGGGTTGTGTCCAATATATTTTTTTAATGCTGGTAGTATTCGTGTCAGGTTGAGTATAATTGTTTCGGTACTGGTCCTTTTGAACATGTATCTTTTTTTCATTTTTAAATCCGATGTATATTTTTCGAGTTATTCGAACGTTTCCAGACTTTTCAATGGAAACTATTCTCACTGCATTTTACTCGATTACAGCGCCATCTACTATTTTGCAAAGAAAATGTTAAATACCAAAGTTACGTATATTTCCGTAGAATCCGAATCTGCAAAAAATGGGGGTATTATTTAAGATTTTAAGCGACAACATTGATATCCGTAAATAATTTTTTTTAAATATTGAACATGTATTTTTCCACTTTTCAATCTCATGTATATTTCTCGAGTTATTCGACCGTTTCCAGACTTTTTAATAGAAAGTATTCTCACTGCATTTTACTCGATTAGAGTGCCATCTACGATTTTTCGAAGAAAATGTTAAATATAAAAGTTACGTATTTTTTTCCCCGTAGAATCCAATTATACAATAAAAAAGTTGCCCCCCCTTTCATTTTTTTTAAATCTCTTTTCTTTTTTTATAGTTTAAGATAATTGTATGAATTTTATTTATTTAAACACTCTATATATACCTATGTGGGAATTTAAATTAAATGAAATTTCTAAGATTTAAATATGAGTATATTTTTCAAACCACCCTTTTGTTTATACAACTTTTTGTTAAAGCAACAAAATCTTTAACAAAAGAAGGCTATTCTTGATTGCTTCAAAAACGAAACATGAAAAGAAATATCCTTATAATAAATTATAATAAATTATAACACCTTGTAATAATATATTTCTCTGATCCGATACTATCCGATACTAAATCTGATCTGATCCGCCCGATGCGGCATCTTTTAACTTACCTAAACTGTGGCTCGAGTTACTCCATGGTTACAGATATGAAAATAAACAACCAAGTAGAAATAAAAGATAACGTGCGTAATTTTAAAAAAAGTACATGAAAATAATTGATAGTATTTTAAATAATAACTTCAAAGCCCGTGCAATTACCGAATATTCTCATTTGTTTTTTGAAAATGGCTCGGAGTGAGTCAAAACATTTCAAACAACCTAATTTTAATTTGTATTATGTTGTTAATTCACACCTTTTAGCATTTAAAAGAAATATAAGAAATATCCGATTAAAGTATTATTTTTGTTTATCGCTGTAAAGCGCAAAATATGTTAAGAATACGCAGCTTATTAAGAAACATATTATTAGTGCATATATATTACTTGTATATTATAAGTAATACTTTGGTACAATCATACAATAATTATAAATAACACTTATAATTATAAATGTATACTTAAAAATCTTACAAATCACTGGCAGATCGGCACCAAAATCGAAACTCTCTTAAGATTATAAATAACATTTAAAAAACGTAGTCTACTATATACTCCATTCCTTATATGACCATTACTTAGGCTGCTCTCTGTGTTAATAACATTGAAAGATATATAATTCTATGATCATATGATAAAAAAATTATATGACCCAGGTAATACTCGACTTTCTTAATTATTTCCAAATGTGTTTTTCAAATTTTCAGTTTTCTTTTCTTTGAGAAAAATGCTTTATTTTGCAACAGTTTTGTTAATTGTTCAAACATTAACTTACAAGGAAGGTCTCTGTCAGCGCATATTCAGACAAATTTTAAAACATTACAAAATATTCTTGTCTTGAAGATATATATATGCCTATAAAACAAATTCCTGCTGAAGCTCGATGTAGCTTCCGTAAAAGGCATAGTGAAAATTTCTTTTTTTTTGGCAATTTATCGTCGGTTGGCGATACAATGAAAGTTTAAAAAATATGCTTTTATGATAAACACCCTTTAAGGAAAACTTTTCCTACTCTTTATAATGAACTAGTTTAAGCAAGTTTAATTTAAATAAATACTAATTTATAACTATAGTTTTGTCATATACATTTATATGTATATGTAACGAAATTTAATGATCGTATTATACGGTTTAGAACAAAATTTAAATTGATTAAAGATGTTTCAAACTCAAAATTAAGGTCCGATTCTGAGCTCTTTCATTTCGACTTCGATATTACTTGTGTCGGAGACAAAATAAAACAGTATTTTTTTGCCATGAAAACAACTACTTATTCAATATCGACAGCGTTGTTGATCAGGCAGTTACTTTTAAAATACACTTAAAACTTATCTAGCCTTTGAAACCGTGTAATTGTTACGCAGTTTGTATATATTATGAAATCTTATAGAGATAATAATAATCTACTTCATCGCTTAAGTTTAAAGCAGTAGACCCGTGCGAAGATTTTGCACTGCATTCTAATAATTTTAGATGCAGGTTTAAACTTATATAAAAAAATAATGATTAAAATTGTTTCAAACTCACAATACAAAAATAAGGTCCGATTCTGAGCTCTTTCATTTCGACTTCGATATTGTTTGTGTCGGAGACAAAATAAAACAGTATTTTTGCCATGAAAACAACTACTTATTCAATATCGACAGCGTTCTTAATCAGGCAGTTACTTTTAAAATACACATAAAACTTATCTAGCCTTTGAAACCGTGTAATTTTTTCACAGTTTGTATATATTATGAAATCTTATAGAAATAATAATAATCTACTTAATCGTTTAAGTTTAAACCAGTAGACCCGTGAAAAAGATTTTGCACTGCATTCTAATATTTTTAGATGTAGGATTAAACTTATATAAAAAATAAGAACTAAAAATATCTGCAAACAACATTAGTCAAGCCAGAATATCATCTCATTTATTCCACCAAAGTTACAGTAAAAACTGATCGTAGATAGCTAAGACAATATATATATATATATATATATATATATATATATCGTATTTTAACTGCATTAGAGGACGACAGCATCTGTTTCTGAAAAAAACATGGAATAAAGAAAAATAAATTGAGGATGTGAATGAAAATGTTTCTTTTTAATCATAAATATAAAATAAAACCTTACAGCAACAACGGTCCGCTTTATCTTTATTTTAGATTTTTTAACCGATTTAAAACAAGTAATATAAAAACTTTATTTTTAAGTCAATTCCTACTTAGGTCAAATATAATTTTTTTTCCAGCGACCTACACGCTTCGCCACTGACGGTATTTATTCCTAAATTTATATCCTGCTAAATATCTTACATAAGAGAAATTTTTGAAATGTATTAAAAATTAAATAAAAAATAAATAGCTAAAATACCAAAAATTAATAGCTCGAAAAGTATTTCTCACAAAATTGTTAGACAAACTGCGTTAGAAAGTTAAAAAAAATTGTATTTGTCTTGATATAAATTTAAAATCTAATGATTATGCCGTTTTTCAAATATTGAATTTCAAAAATTACCAAACTTCACAATAAAGTGCCATAGCGATATTACAGTTAACGATAATACAGTTTTTTTTTCAAATATTAATTAATTAATTAAATTTTAGTTTTATACTTCATTTCTGTTCAAAAGTATACACTCACTCCACATTTATAGTCTCCTTCGCCCGCGAGCCGCCCGATCTTCGTCCGTGAACAGTCCCATTATATTTTTACGTGTGAAGGTGAGACTATAAATACGGAGTGAGTCTATACTTTTGAACAGAAATGAAATATAAAATTAAAATTAATTAATTAAATTTAATGAATGAATTAATATTTGAAAAAACTGTATATAACAAGATATATAAATATATAGAGAGTGTGAGCTAATAGTAGGAATTGAAAAAAGGAGGATGTTAATAATTTGACCCTATGTATGAAGGTATGTATGTTTTAGTCCTTTTCACGCATAACTTTCGTAAATGTGCACCGATTTTGATATATATATATATATATTGTTTAAAAGTGTAAGACACCCTGGTTGTCCCATTTGAATTTCGTAAAATTCGGATGATTAGAACAATTTCGTTTTTAGAAAAAATTCAAAATTCAAAACTTTAACTCAAAGTGAGATTGTAATAACTCTTTTATAAATCAATGAAATGTTAAATTAAAAATGGTATTAAATAAATTTCGCAGAAAAGTTGGTGGGGGAAAAAAGAAATATTTCACGCAATTTCAGAGTTTAGCACTAGACAATAAAATTATATTACAATTTCCTGAAAAAATACAGTAACTTTGAGCTGTAAATATTTTTATCATCACTATAAACTTTATTTTCTAAATAATTCGACATGTAATGTACAGAACAAATTGTTTTTTTCTGGTTATATACTAAACGCATTGAGTAGACAGCGCTCGTAGTCTTTGTATCTCAGTTAGCGACTTGTGATCGTGTATTTTATTTAGAAGTTTGTTAGGCTCCAAATCACACAAAGCTAATCCTTCTAAGCTCTTAGCTCGACTTAAATCCCATAACCTTGTCATTTCGAAAAAAACATTTCTTTACTGGAAAATAGAAACTAAAATGCGTGGCATCCGATTACAGAAGATTTATTCCCAATTCTCGTCAATCTGAATGAGAATTTTGTCAAATTAGTCAACTATAGCCACGTTGGCTTCATTTATTGTATATTATATCATTTATTGCATATTACATCATTTATTGTATATTCATATAATTGTGTATCACTGTATTAATAACAAAAAAGTAGGAAATAAAATACACTTTTACAAAAAAAAAATGTTAACCGACTTAAAAAAAGCACTAAAAAGTATTAAATAATTCTTTAAAATTCTCTAATGACAAAATGTTATCCATTAACCACAAATCCGATATCATGTGTCGGAATAAAAACGATAAATTTAATACCAACCCAGACCTGCCAAGTCTCCGGCTTTTTGGATACCGGTAATTTAGTACAGAAAATGTTGTTTTATTTAATCGGAGCATTTTGCAATTTATAAGAACAACATTTTCTCTAAAAAATTACTGGTGTTCAAAAAGCCGCAGACTTGGCAACTCTGCCAACCAAACATGGGTTTTCGGGAGAATATATTTTACAAAAGATGAATATACAGACTTATGATTTAGTTTACGAATTTACACATATGAAAAGCAATCAATTACTTTTTGAAGTCGGTGCCAAACAACCCCAATCGATAAATTAGTAGATACTAGGTACAATATTTTCACAATTCTTACTATACTTAAGGTAGTTTGGCACCGATTTCAAAAAGTAATTGATTGCTTTTCATATGTGTAAATTCGCAAACAACCCCAATCGATAAATTAGTGGATACTAGGTACAATATTTTCACAATTATTACTATACTTAAGGTAGTTTGGCACCGACTTCAAAAAGTAATTGATTGCTTTTCATATGTGTAAATTCGTAAACTAAATCATAAGTCTGTGTATTCATCTTTTGTAAAATATATTCTCCCGAAAATCCATGTTTGGTTGGTATTAAATTTATCGTTTTTATTCCGACACATGATATCGGATTTGTGGTTAATGGATAGCATTTTGTCATTAGAGAATTTTAAAGAATTATTTAATACTTTTTAGTGCTTTTTATTAAGTCGGTTAACATTTTTTTTTTTGTAAAAGTTTATTTTTTATTTTTTACTAGCTAACCCACCCGGCGATGCCCGGACCCGAGATAATTACAATCACAGAGAAAGGCGTTAACCCCCTCCTTCCTGATAACCACAAATATAATGATTAATATGTTCAAGAGAACCACTGTCACCTACATTAACGTGATCATTAAAAAAATAATTACATTTTTCTGATAATTAGAACATAACGAAGACGCTACGCTACAAAAGCCGGCATATGACACACCTTCCCGACCTCAATTTCAAATCTATATCTTAATTAGTTACCTAAATTTTGTTCATTAGTAAAAATTGGCAATTATTTCCTTTCATTTTCGCAAACTAAATGGAGAGATCGGCCAGAGAAACAGATCTCTTTGTAGTTCAGTTTTTAATGAAAGCAGATCCCTATCTGAAACTTTCTCGGATCGTTTTCACTGGCGCTGGCAGATTTTTGGCAGTTTTTTGCATAAATAAAAAAAAAAATACCGACCGAATTTTTCAAAAATCACACAGTTAGATGTAGAATATTTTTTTACATATGCTCAGAAATTTTCAAATTGATATCTCAATTAGTTTTCTTAAAATTCGCTAATTAGTAAAATAATTTCAAATTCTTTCATTTCCGCTTCCAAATCCAATGCACCGGTTCGTTTCTTTTGCCATTTTGATTTAAAAGATGTCATTTTAGAAGCGATGGTTAATGAGAATCTAATTAATATCTAGGCTAATTATCAAAACATTAAAATTCTGAGGGTCAGGTGCACCAAGAGAGGGTTTGGACTACCTAAATCTAAATTTACAGACTTCTAGGTGCGCTAAATTTTCCTAGCCATCGCCAACACACGCACACACACACACACAGAGAGAGCGAAACTTTATTTTATTAGTATAGATAATCATTGTTAAACACGGTATAATGCGGTGTTTTATTTTTGTGGCAACAGAATAATACAAAGCGAGTATCAATATGAATAATAGATAATAGTAAATATATGAGTTTGAGGAATGTACTGAATCATGATAAAAACCCGATTATGCAAATATTCACATATTTTAACATTTTGAAGGTGTCCAACATGTTTAATTTTGAAATTATATATTTTTTAAATATCGCATTTAGTCCGTATGACGGATATTATTATGACAGAATATAATAGCGGGTTTCGCCCGCTATCCGGCTGGTTTAGGTATTCGAAAAAACGAAAAAATAGACCGGTAAATTTTTACTTTATAAAAAACATGACTTTTTTTTGTTGTTGTTCCTAAATGAAGTTTGTTAGAATTTATTAAAGAAAGGATAAAGTGTTTTGAAAGGAATATTAAACGAAACCCTTTGTGCGATCTTCGATCACACTTACCCACTTGTTTTCTAGATGCCATCGTTAATCAGATATTCACGAAAAACCGATTTTCAAGATCATTTGCGCCCCCTGACGGCGAAAGCTCACATCGTATCAATGAGGACTTTCTGTATGTTAAACTACATACCTTAATGAACACCTGTGAAAAAATCCAGCTTTGGTCTAATTTTTTCCGCTATTTGTCAAAAAAGTACTAAAATGACTGTATTATTTGCGGTTTCAATAAAAATAAACCATTTTTGATGCACGAGGAGGACAATCTTTGAGTTACACCGCCAGGAGATGCATTTTGGTTTAAAGAAATTATCCGACACGTGTCCCCGCTGCCTAGAATACCGTGTATAGCAGGCAAGCTAGGCACGCGCTGCAAAATATTTTAGTTCCAGTTTCCACCTCCAGGTGAAGCATTCTGTTCTAAATAAACCTATTTCCGAAGAAAACTTCGTCACTCGTTCATGCTGCTTACGGCATCGTGTAGAAGGCGTTCCTTGTACGCGCGAAAAATCTGTTAGTTCCACTTTCCACCGCCAGGAAGTACCAAATCAGAGTCTGAAAAATTAGCTATATCTTAATTATTCATGTTAAGTTGAATGAACCGATTCCTGTTGAAATTGGACCCAGAGAACCCGAGAAAATAAATCAACACCCCTGGATATTAATATTCATAAATGGTGGTAACCAAGGGCAGAAAAAAAATACCGAAGTTTATTTAGTACCTGGGAGACCTCGGAAGAAAGTCAGAAAAGATTTCGTTTGAATCGGTCCAAGATTAAATGCAAAATTTTTTAGTTACATTTTCCACCACCAGGGGGTGTACTTTGTTCTAAAAAAACCTCTTTCCGAACGAAACTCCGGCACGTGTCCCCGCTGCTCATGACAACGTATAAAAGGCGTTCTGTGCACGCGCAGAAAATGTTTTAGTTCCACTTTCCACCACCAGGGGGTGCGAAATCTATGTCTTAATTAGTTATACATATCTTAATTATTTCATGTTAAGTTGAATGAAACAACTGTCGTTGAAATCGGGCCTTTTGTTTGAATCGGACAAATTTTAAATGCAAAATTGTTTAGTTTCACTTCCCACCGCTAAGGGGTGCACTCAGTTCTAAATAAAACTCTTTCCAATCGAAACTTTGGCACATGTCCTTTCTGTCTACAACACCGTACACTCGCTGCAAAATCTTTTAGTTCCATTCTATATCTTAATTAGTTCGTTTAAGTTGAATGAACTAATTCTCATTGAAATTGGGAACATAGAACCCGTGAAAATACCACTCGGTGGTCATTAATATTCAGAAATGGTGGTAAGCAAGGGCTGAAAAAATTATACCGAAGTTTATCTAGTACCTGGGGAACTGAGAAAAGGTTTCGTTTGATTCGGACTAATATTTAAAAAATTCTGATTTTGGAGGCAGAGTTGGGGGGGGAAGGGGGGGGAGTTTCGATCATAGCATTAACGCGATATTTAAACTACAATCGAAGGTTCACCTCCCCCCCCCACACACAGAATTAAATCAACGGCGTTAAAAAATTAGGAATTATTAACTTTTAAATCAGAAACCAAATGACTTTTTTTTTAATATGTACAAAAACAGTAAGTTATCGTTGTTAATTTCCAAAATCAAATACATAAATGACGTATACATGAAAAAACTCTAAAAATCGTATAAAACAAATGGCAAAAATTCACAAATCGCTGTTCGAATTGCAATCAGCTGACGACCTTTTCATCTGCCAACCACAATTCCCCGTTTGACTTCCAGCTGTGCCTACAATTCTATCAGCTACCAATCACAACTGCCCTCCAATGATGTTTGACTTGTAGTGGGCGATTTGTGACGTCATTTGAAACAAAAAACGCTGAAAAAAAGGAAAAAAAAATTTAAGAAAAGGAAACTAAAAAAAAATCTAATAAAAAATCCGGTTAATAAATAATCCGCCCTTCCCTTTTAAAATTAAGATTTTTTATCTATAAAGAATTAGCAACTTTCTTCATGCTAAAAAGAGTAAAAAAAATGGCGATTGTGAGTGTATCTGAAGCTGAAATGGAAGCAATCACCGAACCAATCAAGCGTTCTGGGCAAAATTACTTGTTGTCGATGGAAAAAAATCGCCAAAAAATCAAAAATCGCTGTACGAATTTCGCATAAATTTTATTGAAAAGAGGATAAAATTTACTATATTGGACTAAAAGATTGGTACAGGATTCCGGTTATTAATGTGGGTAAATCGCAGCGAAACGTCAAAAAACACTAAAAATCGCATATTTAAAATCATGATTTTTTATCTGTAAAGAATTATCAACTTTCTCCAAGCTAAAAAGAGAAAAAAAAATGACGATTCTGATCGTATCTGAGGTTGAAATGAAAGCGCAACCACCGAACCAATCAAGCATTCTGGAAAAATTTCTTAGTGTCAAAGGAAAAAAATCGCCAAAAATTCGAAAATTGCTGTACGAATTTCGCATAAACTTTATTGAAAACAGAACAAAATTTACTATATTGGGCTAAAAGATAGGAACCGGATTCCCATTATTAATGTGGAAAATCGCATCAAAACGTGAAAAATCACTAAAAATCGCATAAAAAATTTAATTAAAAAACTCTATTCAAAGATTCCAAAATCTGGCTTCGAGGTACAAAACTACATGCATAAAGGTACCTTCCCACCAAATTTTGTAGCTATGCGTGCAGCGGTCTCTTCAGAACACAACCGAGAAACAGACACACACACAAACACACACACACACACACATACAAACTTGCTTCTTTATTTATAGTTGGAGATGGGATGTTGTATTTTCATCGCCATTATGTAAAGTTTTTCGGGTTTCAAAAATATTTATCATAAATAACAGAATATTAATTTCACTTCCACACATATTCTATTGATAGAATGTTTTTGACTTGAATCAGAAATGAAATTATTCTACCATAAATAAACATTTATTTTATTTTATTTTCTAAAAGAAATTTTATTAGCACTTAACCTTTCACTTTTGAATTATATCGTAATATCCTAAGGAACCGTTTGAAATATTTATTACTCTAATGCACTCTTTGTAATAGTTTATAAATATTCGAAATGACAAGAGACGATTTAGCATTGTCCTTCTTAGGAAATAAATGGTAATTAATTCTTGAAGACGATTTGAAATGAAAAGGTTTTTTCAATCATGAGATGTTAAATGGCTTTTAGTATTATAATTCTCCATTTTTGGGATAGATAAGTTTCTCCATTCAGTATTTTTCTGTCCGAGAATTATTAAATGAGTGAATTTATTTACTATATATATATGCACTTTAACTTTTAAGTAATTGATATGGATAGGTTTCATTTGCATCTTCTAGAAAAGTCGCAAATGGTCCCAATCACTTATTAATATGTCTACTAATTGCTGCTATACTTTATTTTGTTAGGGTGAAGAAGCGTCTAAGAAATTGCATCAAATTGTTTTATTAACACTCTGACCGCCGAGCAAAACCGCAAAATTGCAAATGTTGTTTTCTCTGTATTTTTTTATCATTTTCCAACCTAGTTGAAAAGTGTTTATGACTTCGGTTTGTCTGGCCGTCTGTCCGTGATCTAACTCCCATAAATATGCTTGGATTGTTCTGCAATTTTTATATGTTATTGTCGCTATCTATAGGATGTTCCCTATTTCAACGGAAGTGCGTAGCACTTATAGTTTTTTTACAGGGACGCTCAAAAGAATTCCGTTACATTACTGTCTATGGGGAAAAATCATTTGCGGTTTATTTTAATAATTTTACACAATTTCAAATACATTGTAGTTGATATATATCACTAAGGTGCATTACAAGAAGCTTAATATGGAATAGGGTGTGCATAGCACTTATAGTTACTTTACAGGGACAGTCAAAAGAAACACGTTACATTACGTCTATGGAGGAAAATCGTTGCGGTTTAATTACATAATGTTTCACTATTTTAAACGCAATGAAATTTATATATATCACTAAGGTGCATTTCAAGAGGTTTACTACAGAATATTGTGTGTATAGCAGTTATCGTTCATTTACAGGGACACACAAAACAATTCTCTACTGTCTGTTAACAATAATTCCTGGAAGTGCGTTTGAAGTTGCTGAACGCGATTTTAAATTTAACGCACTTTTTGTCTATTACTTGGTATGTATAAATACTGTAGATCGTATACAGGGCAGCACAAAATTTCGCGAACACATTTCCGTTTATGGACATAAACTCCAGAAGGAGAATTTTAAACTGTGCTACGCGTTTCTTAACTGAACGAAAATTTAGCATCCTATGTAGTATATATACAAATCTATAGATCATATACAGGGCTGAATAAAAGTATTCAGATATTTTTCCGAATATTGTATATGTTAGAAATAAATGTTGGAAATTCCTGAAATTACGTTTTTAAATATGTTATGCGTTTTCCAAATTGTTTACTTAGATGTTACCTTTCTGCTTATTAAACGGTAATGATTTTAAAATTATTTTCGAAGCGTTGGAAAGTGTTACATAATCTATGCTTGACGCATTATTTTTCGTTCTTGTTTTTGTAAATGCTAAAAAGACATGATATTTTAAGCATGATATAACAAACTTAATTACGAACTGAATATAACCCTTGAGACTACCAAACTAATCATTACTTAGTTTTTAAAAAATACATTATATTTGTAGAGTTACATTAATTTAAATAATTCTAATATTGTAGTTCAACCTACAGCATAGTGAACGGATATATCTATTCGCGGCGGTGCGAAGGTTAAAATTTCAAGACTAACACCAAATTTTGACATATTTGTAATTTTCTGTACATGGCATCCTCGGCCAAATAACACTACATATTTTTTATTCGTTGTAAAACAGGTTGAAATGAGAGAAGTTTTATAAGCATAACCCAAAAACTATTTAGCGGAATCTGCTGATATTTTGAATTTCTATATTTGAAGCTTCTAAAAATCAATTTCAATTAATAGGTTATATATTACAATTTATATCTTTATCGAATAATTATTTTAAATAATATATATTTTGATAATGAATTCATATCAGATTTCAGAAATTAGGTGATTTAACGAAAGAAAGAAATGTAGTTAACGTTAAAAGTCCGTTAAAGTATTGAAAGATAAATAGGAATGTAACATTTAAATTTTTCATCAGAAATTTATTTCTAGAAGCTTCAAATATGTGAAATCAAAATTACAACTCATTATGCAAAGTAGTCTTTGTATAATACTTAAATAAACTAATCCACTGCAATATCTGTTTTACAACGATAAAAAATTAAATTAACGTAACTTTAAACGTAAAATTTTAAATCTTCATAATTACTCAACTACTTGACAGAATGAATTTCAGTTTAGTGTCCAATGATACAATTTACCAAAATAATCCCAATTTGATGTAAAAAATAAGTGTTGGTATTGAAAAAATTAAAGTTTGTAACTATTTTTATATGTAGACGACTCTCTAGGCAGTATTTAAGTATAGTATTAATTAGTACACTTTAATACTATTTGATTAGTACCAGTCTAGTTTTTATACATGATTTTAAGTAGAATTATTAGAAGGTGATATCTTTTCTTTTTTTACGATTGTACATGCCAAAGCATTTTTTTAATATACCACAAACTTTGTTCTGAATTTATAAACTATGTAAAATAATATAAGGAATTAATATAAAGATAATGGTTTCACAATAATATTGGTTTGTAGTGATATTTTAAGAAAAATACTTCGTCAAAAAATTATATTTAGCAAGTTACTAAATTAGTTTAAGCGTTCCTCATATTGTGTCAGAATGAAGGTTTATTAGATTATAACACTGTGATGATACGTTCTAGATTATGTTTTTCTACAAATTTAAACGAGTATTTGTTTTCTGTTATCACGGATAACTGCTTCCTTCAGAGTGTTTTATTCTAATTATGTTAAAAAAATAATATAATAATTAACTAAAACCACTAGCAGTTTGTTTTGTTGAAAATTTTAGTGCACACATTCATTCGTTAACTATATCGAATTTTCTTTCTTTTTCAATGTTGGTTGATTATAATTTGGAATATTCACATACGTGGTGTGCTATCAATCTATGTATGAAATGAATTGACAATTAGTAATTATTCCACATGTCTGACCGGCTCAAGCCTAGGGGTGTACAGAGGGGTGCAAAATGTAGAAACGAAACAAAAACAAAGAAATCAGTTCGCTATTGTTATATCTATGTGTTAAAATTAAATACATCATATTCCAATTAATATTAAAGCAGTCGTTCACAAAAATGGTGCATATTTATTTTAATATATTTTAATATATGTATTTTGATACATTTATGCTGGAGAAAAATGATAAGAACACCGTAAATATTTCAAAACCACGGGTCGTGATTGGTACATATTTTTGCATATCATTTAACAAAGCATTAAAAAGATATTTTGAGCGCATTCGTTTATTTCGCTAAACTGTTTGACGACGGGGAGAAGAACATTCCTTTCTGACATTGAAAAAGGGCTAATTCTATCATATGATAACATCGGATAGCCACTTCAAAGAATTGCTGATAAAATTAAACGTTTAAAGACTGTCATTTTTAATTTATTGCAGATTCCAACTACTTCTGTCATTGCAAAAAGTACAGGAAGACCAAGAATTCTTTCTAAATTATCCGAAAGTTCGATTGTTCACCGGATCGAACGCAAATTAACGGTAGCAAAGGCAAGTGGAGGCTAGGTAAAAGCACCATCACCATCACCACTTTTCGAAAGGCAATAAAAATGTCGGGAATACTTAAATGTGTAAAACCACGTTGGTGTCCACTTTTAATTTCTGGCCATAAAAAATGCCGTATTCAGTTTTTAGACAAACATCTGAAAGAACAAACGAATTCGTCTAAAATTATTTTCAGTGATGAAAATAAGTTTAATTTTGATAGTCCCGAGAGTATTCATTCATACTGCCAGTATGAATGACCTTCAAAAGGACAATGATGTATTTTCTAGGCGTAACCAAGGTACAGGTTCCCTAATTTTTAGGGCTGCTTTTTCCTCAGGAAGTAAGATTAGGATTGCTTTTGTAGAAAGACAATAAAATAAATCTACCTATATTCACATGTTAAAAGGAAATTTGATGAACCAAGGTAAAAAGCTGCCTGTCATAACTATATTTTTCAACAAGACAATGCCTCAATTCACTATGCAAGATACACAAAGTGGGTTGAAGGTAAAAAGTTCTCCACACTTGATTGGTCGATCAATACTCCTAACCTAAATTCCATGCAGAACGTTTGGGGTATTTCAGTGCGCAATATATACCGAATAAATGGTCAAAAGTTCCGGTGCAACTTGAAAGCAGAATTAAAATTTGGCATTTGTGAGGCATGGTGATATTTTCTCGGCTCGACAAGTTCAAAACCTTGTAAATTTTATGCAACAATGATTCATTGAAATCATTAAACACAAATAAATCTCAATCGGCATGTAACATTTCTATAATTTAGAAAAATCTGTCTCATTCTTATTCTGCTCCTTTTGCATATCATTTTGCATATCTGCTCCTTTTGCAATATATTATTTTGCAATAATAACTATTGTAAAGCACAATGTAAACACATTGATAAGTTACGTTACTATCGAGGTGCAATAAATGAAAATACAGTTTCAAAACATTAAAACTGTAAGATGTTAAAAACTCATGAGCTTTCGGCTAAACATTAGCCTTCCTCAGATGAACAACAAGCAGTCGAGGAGACGCCGCTCCGAAATGGCGTGTTTTGGACAGGCTGGGAATGGGCGAAACCAAACAGACATAAAATGAAGGGGGTGACTGAAGTCCGGATGATACCATTACCAGCTCAGGAGAAACCGAAAAACCCAGTGTGTTTTGAATGGCCAGTGTGTTTTAATGTTTTGAAGCTGTATTTTGATTTATTGCACCTCGATAGTAACGTAACTTATCAATGTGTTTACATTGTGCTTTATAAATATGTTATTGGGTGAATTTGACGTTCGTATTATATAGATTTTTCTATATATTTTTATTAATAAGTATTGTTTTACAATATTTGCATTATGTTTATACTGTTTTTTTAGTTTGATAAAATATATTTATATGGTTCATATACGTATTAATATAATTATATTTAATATTTAGTCACTTAAATGATTTTCCTTTTCAGTTCGCACCCCTTGTGTAAAATAATTCACATAGTGGAAAGACAAAAACTGTGGGACTGATTCTGTGTCCATATAATTTATTATCAGTATCGAAAAAATATCTCAATGATGTATTACCACTGGGGAAAACATCTGGAAAGACGAAAAACTGTGGGATTGATTCTGTGTCCATTTAATTTATTACCAGAATGGAAAGAAGATGTCATTGATGTTTTACCACTGGGGAACTTGTGTCTTAATAAAACAGAAATAATAAAATGTCTTAAAAAAATGTTTTATCCTTTGGTCTCAACAAGATTATCAAAAATATTGTAACTATTGATTGGGAGTTTATAGATGAAGTTATATCTTTTTTTACATATTTACAAGGTGAAAATGGGGGGGGGGGGTTAGAGGCCAGAATATTCCGCTGAACTAAACAAATGCTACTTTGAAAACTTCAGCCCTTTGACAAATGATTTATATTAAGTTATATATATAGAGAGAGAGGGAGAGATATATAGATGAGCTATATAATCTATACTACTATTATAAAGAAGATACTTTTGTTTGTTTGTAAGGGTTAATATGTGAAACTACCAGCCCGATTAAAAAAATAATTGTACAAAATTATGGTGATTTCTTTTGCTCCAACGTAGGCTATATTTTATGTGGATAGCAGTACGCCTCAGAGGGTTTATGGACAAAAAAAGTATAAAATTACTGTAGAGGAGTTTTGAAGTGAGTTTTAACATGAATTATTTTCTGAAGAGAATTTCAACGTGAGTATAGTGAGTCGTAAATTATCCAGGTGAGCATAACGTCATATTTATCAGCACAGATATGTAGATTTATTCAGTATGAAGTTATAAAATGGAGCTGGCAGGTTACATGGTCTCCGGACATATGCCGGGCATTAAGAGTATTTGCCGAACCGAGGAGGGGGCCTTCAGCGGGTTAACATAGCAAAGTCAGGAGCAGAAGAGAGTGATCTTACTCATAGCATGACTGAAATCTACATATTACAGAAATTAGTCAATAGGGTTGTTGTTTGGCGATAAAAATTTCAGAGGGAGCATAGCACGGTAATGAGATATTTCACTAAAGGGTACAATTTTTGGCATAGCACATCTACTTATTTCAAAATACAATCTGCCAAGGACACATTAGCGACTCGTGGCCATGTGATGGAAAAGGAATTTTTTGAAAGGTTGAAAGTTACATATTTCAGCTATAGTTGGGTTATTTTTAGAATAACGAACGATAGAAACTCGTTAATGATACCATATTAGGAGTGCTTCATTCCATTGCCTGGCAGATGATCTTTATTAACTAATGAATATTGCGCAGCTAAAAGAATTATTATTAAAAATTCGTTGCGATGTTGATGTAACAAAGTAGAGTATCTATGAAATTTTGTATTTTTTTTTTAAAGGGAATGGGTTTTGAAATAAAAGCGAATAAGGGACATAAGAAAAATTTTACTAAAAGGAATGATTATTATTTTAAGTTAAATAGTATGTGCGAAATTCTGATTAGAGGGAATATTGATTTATAAATTAAAAGAAAAGGGGTAAAACTTAATATATGATTCTCAAATCATAATTGCGATTTCTGTAATACTGATGGGGATAAAATCCTTAAGTAAATAAGGATAGTTACTTTTATAATGTAAATGCTAGTGAATAACTGATTCTAACCAAATTAAAATTTAAAAATATGAAATGTGAGGAAAGTGTTCTGAAAACGTCCTAAAGTACCATTTATATGGAATTTTAAGAATAGAAAATAGAAAATTGAAATATTCTGTAAATCCTCCCAAAGCACAGTTTCTAAAAAAGCTGAAATTTTAAATGTTGCAGGAACAAAAAACGGCCCTAAAAAGTGCAATATGATACTGTTGAATTTAGAAACATGAAATTTCGCCTGGCTGTTGCATTTAAGAGACATTATATAATTAATCCTTGCTCAGATCAATTTATAAAAAAAATCAAAATTTAAAAGGACCAAATGAGCAGAAAACTACCTAAAAACATTGTAAATTACGATTTATTTGGAATACATACGTGAGATTGAACATGGTTTTTCATATGAAAATGTTCAATAACAACTTTTATTTAAAAAAATCAAAATTTAAAAGTGTGAAATGAGCGAATACGTTCTAAAAACGTTCTCAATTACGATTTATATGAAATTATTTGAGCTGGAATTTTGAATCTTAATATGGCTTTTACTTGTAAGATGTAAATCCTCGCACAGAGATGTTTATGAAAAAAATGAAATGTAAATGGGTGAAATGAGCGAAAAACGTTAAAATATGTTCTAATTTACGATTGATATGAATTATAAAGCTAGAAGCTTGAAAAATTACATAGCTATTACATTTAAGACGTAAATTCTTGCACAGAATCACTTCTAAAAGATTCGAAATTTAAAGGATATAAGAAGAAAAAAGTTCTAAAATTGTAATTTCTGTGATACTTTTGGTCCAAATAAATTGACACTTGACATGGAAGTTTATTTTAAGTCTTACTTGAGAATATTCTGCATTTAGCTTTTCTATTTCTCAATTTTATGTTTTGACATTTAGTAAAGAAATGATACATATTTCATTTCAAAATATATTTGATATATGTAACTTTTGTAACATGTGTATATACGTAAAATATTATATTCTTATACTTACCATTAAATTTTTTTTCTTCATTTTTAAAGAATATGATAACCTTTTGCTGCTTTTGAATTACATCTCTAAAACAAATGACAATTTTGAACTGAATTGTTTTCTCATTATAGTACACATATACTATTTCTAAAGTTTGATAGTTCATAACGGCACTTAATTTTGAAGTAAAGCCATCAAATACCATATCAATGGAAAAGTAACTTAAGCCACAATATGATTAGAATACACCCTGATTAATGTTAATCATCTCTTCTAAAATCCGTCATTTAAAATTATCTAAACATAATGCATAGACTACCATTTGTATACAAATTTTGCTATATTAAACGTTAAGCAGTATAAAATGCGAGGAAATATAAAGTTTAAAATGAATTGCATATTTTAGAGATTCATATTTAACTCGCATTTAAGGTCTTTTTTAACACTTTCCAACCTAGTTGAAAAGGGTTTATGACTTCGGTTTGTCTGGCCGTCTGGCCGTGCTCTAACTCCCGTAAATATGCTCGGATTGCTCTGCAATTTTTATATGTTATTGTCGTTATCCATAGCATGTTCCCTATTTCAACGGAAGTGTGTAGCCCGTATAGTTTTATTACAGGGACACTCAAAATAATTCCGATACATTACCGTCAATGGGGAAAAATCATTTGCAGTTTATTTTAATGATGTTACACAATTTCAAGCACATTGTAATTGATATATATCATTAAGGTGCATTACAAGAAGCTTAATATGGAATAGGGTGTGCATAGCACTTATAGTTACTTTACAGGGAGAATCAAAAGAATTCCGTTACATTACATCTATGGAGAAAAATCGTCTGCGGTTTATTTAAATAATGTTTCACTATTTTAAACGCATTGATATTAATATATATCACTAAGGTGCATGACAAGAGGCTTACTACAGAATAGTGTGTGTATAGCAGTCATCGTTCATTTACAGGGACACACAAAAGAATTCTCTACTGTCTGTTAACAATAATTCCTGGAAGTGCGTTTTAAGTTACTGAACGCGATTTTAAATGTAACTCACTTTTTTGTCTATTACGTGGTGTGTATAAATTCTGTAGATCCTATACAGGGAAGAACAAAAGTTCGCGAACACATTTCCGTTTATGGACAGAAACTCCAGAAGGAGAATTTTAAACTGTGCTACGAGTTTCCTAACTGAACTAAAATTTAGCATCCTATGTAGTATATATACAAATCTATAGATTATATACAGGGCTGAATAAAAGTATTCGGATATTTTTCCGAATATTGTATATGTTGGAAATTCCTGAAATTACGTTTTTAGGGTTTCGTTCATGACACGAAACCCTATTGCTCCCGCTCCGTTGTCTGTCTGTTACAGAGGCATTCTAGAAAACTATGTAACTTATAGAGTTGAAACTTCGTGTATAAATCAGAATATCAGCTGTAAACAGCTGAAAATATTAAAATTTGAAAAATTCGTATTATTTTAATAAATATAAATAAAAAACCTAAATTCAAACAGCCTTTTCTTATTAAATTTAAGCATTTTTCGTTATAGCAGATGCCAAAAATTAAAAATCCACATGACATTCTTTCTACAATAATTAATTTTCAATCAGACGATTTTCACGAAGAAAAGTGAAAATGAAATAAAAAGTTTCACCAATTGTAAAAAAGATAAATATGAAATAAAATTGATTGACGTCATAGTAGTAATAAAGCGGAAAATTTCTAAGATTTATCAATAATACAAGGAGTATGAGTATGTTTATGTACACAAAGCAGGTTAATATCACGTCATAGAGAATTAAAAAGAGAATCTGACGTCATATTGGAAGTTTAACGAATTTTTCAAATATTTGAGAATAATACAATGTGAGTATGAATATGAGTAATAAATAATAGTAAATATATGAGTTTGAGAAACATAATGAATCGTGATAAAAATCCGATTATGGAAATATTCGCATATTTTAATATTTTGAAGGTGTACAACATGTTTAATTTTGAAATTATTTTTTTAAATGTCGCATTTAGTCCGCATGACAGATAATTAAAACAGAATATAACAGCGGGCATTTAGATATAAAAAAAAAACGAAAAAATAGACCGGTAAATTTTTATTTTATAAAAACATGACTTTTTTTTTTTTTTTTTTTTTGTTGTTGTTGTTGCTGAATGAAATTTATTTGGATTTATTAAAGAAAGGATAAAGTGTTTTGAAAGGAATATTAAACGGAACCCTTTGTACGATAATAGATCACGCTTACCCACTTGTTAAATATGTTATGCGTTTTTCAAATTGTTTACTTAGACGTTATCTTTCAGCTTATTAAACAGTATGATTTGTAAAATTATTTTGGAAGCGCTGGAAAGTGTTACATAATCTATGCTTGACGCATGATTTTTCGTTCTTGTTTTTATTCTTCGAAGACACCCCATATCGATAAATTCACTACATTTTATATCTGTTCTGTGAAGCAATTTCTAAATATTTTTTAATTGCTTAAAATAGTTTCTCTGTAAAACAGTGCATAAATACAAATAATTATTTTAACTTTATAAGTGAATAAGTTTTACAATTTGTTATAATTCAGTCCTTAAAATAAATGCCAGAATATTCTACCATCAATCAGTTTGGCGAAATCACAAAAAAAAAAAAAAAAAACATTTTTCTTTTTTATGGAGATAATCTGTATATATGTATTGATTAACATCTCAGACCAACAGAAATCGGGTGTCAGAGCACTGCGTTCACCATGTGTATGGAAAAGTCTGCTTTCATTAGTAGTTTTCTAATATATGATAATCAGATAATTTCACAAATTCATGTAACATTCATAGCATTGACAAAAAAAATATAGTATTTAATTAATAAATTTACAAATAATACTCAATCTATCTATCCGCAATTCTTAATATCCATTCGTTTATTTAAAAACATATCAGTCGAAAAATGTCAAGCTGTCAAAAATGTATTTGATGAAATATGTTTTATTATGATAATATGAATATAACGGGTATTTATAACACATAATTTTAAAATCTGTTTCATTTTACGTCATAATTCAAAGGATAAGCGATGTTAGTATGGAGATAAGGGGTATTTTTAAAACATAATTTTTAAATTTATTTCATTTTCATATGTTATTCCAAAGAGACAAGGAAGTAGTTTTTAAATTTGATCATTTAAATAACAATTTAATTTTAAAATTTTAACGCTTTGAAAAAATATATTTCTAATTTATAAAAGTCTTAAATATTTATAGAGCGATTAAAAAAACTTGCTTTTTTAAATTCCATGATTATTATTACTACCTGTCTACATTTATTGTTTATATGTGCAAAGTTTATTTAAATATTTTTACCAGGAGGAATTTATTTATACGAAATCATTTAATATCAAACTTATACTTTAAAAATACTACTTGTAAATACGTGATTCGTTACGATATTATGTTAATATGAACTAATATCAGTTACAAAATATTTGTAATCCTTTTTCTTGATTATTGTAATTATTTTATGCATACCATATTATTATTATATAAATTATATAATTCCATGTTATTTTACATAAATTATATAATTCCATATTATTATCCATATATTTAAAGCTGTTTGGTAATTCTGTCAAATCTATTCCATCAAAATTCGATCGAATACGCATGCGTCAAAAAATCACCGGCCAATGAGGTGAGGGTCTATGACTGTCTCTACAAACGTGTTTGGGATCGTATCATCTGTTGTTTTTTTCTGTTGTCACGTTGCGTTAAACCTAGGAAGATATTTATCTAGAACTCACTGTGGAGTGTTTAGAAGGTATTTATTTTATTTATTTATTTTATTTATTGTAATTTGTATGAATACTTAGATGTCCATTTCGGATTTACTGTTTAAAAATGAATTTAGGCTCATAAGTTGGCGAAATCCCGATGGAAATTTTCTTTTTAGATCTCTATCATTTTTTTTATATAGTACAGAAAATAATTATTCAAACGTGTAGAACACGTAATACAAAATTGGACCACTTATGGTCTGTTTATTATCGGGAATGAATCTTATGGTGTTCCGATTGATAATGAATTCGATTATGTAAATATAATGTCAAAAGACAGTACGCACGGTAGTAATATTTTTATTATTATGTGTTCGAAAAAAGCAGAATCTGAGCATCTGAATATAAGTTATAAAATAAACAGAAATATATTATCTCTATTCGATTTAAAAGTTTTGTCATTACATAAGTGGGCTATTTTATTTGTAAAGAGTATGTATGCATTATATTGTTTGTATGTATACAAATCTTTATAATGTTTTGATTTGCAAACTCTTAATATTTGAATAATGTTTACATTATATTTGTTTGTATGTATACAAACAATATATGTATACAAAGAAGTATATATACAAACAATGTATAATGTATCATGTAACAATATTAATATTTACATTGTATTGTTTGTATGTATACAAATCTTGAATGTTTTAAATGGGCAAATTTGTAAAGTTTTTTCTGTTATTTTTTTTAAATGTCAAATAAAGATAAATTTTCAAACTTGGTATAAATAACTTAGGTACTTTTCTCTATTATCCCATTGACCACTTTTCATAACAAAACAGAAATATATTATCTCTATTCGATTTAAAAGTTTTGTCATTATATAAGTGGGCTATTTTATTTGTAAAGAGTATGTATGCATTATATTGTTTGTATGTATACAAATCTTTAGAATGTTTTGATTTGCAAACTCTTAATATTTGAATAATGTTTACATTATATTTGTTTGTATGTATACAAACAATATATGTATACAAAGAAGTATATATGCAAACAATGTATATAATGTATCATGTAACAATATTAATATTTACATTGTATTGTTTGTATATATACAAATCTTGAATGTTTTAAATGGGCAAATTTGTAATGTTTTTTTATGTTATTTTTTTTAAATGTCAAAAAAAGATAAATTTTCAAACTTGGTATAAAAAACTTGAGTACTTCTCTATTATCCCATCGACCACTTTTCATAACAAAATACTATCGCCAAACTGTATGATTAAATGCCAAAATTGCAGTCCCATTTACTTGATGTCGAAAACATTATAGGTGTTTTTTATGTCATCAAGTGGTTTTTAATTCAACATTTGCGTGTATTTTTCATTATGTTTATTTGATTTATTAGTTATTTCATTAATTAAAATAACAATTGTATCCTTAAATTCTTATATTTTATTTATTTATTTTGATATTCCAATGACAACGTTCTCCCATTTATTTGGCGATAGTTTTTTTTTTTTATGAAAAGTGGTCGATGAGATAATAGAGAAGTACCAAAACTTAATTACGTATATGAGTATATTCTTTGACAGTATTAATCATTACTCGATATTTTAAAACTGCATCATATTTGTAGAATTATATTAATTTAAACAATGCTTCTATTGAAGTGTGAAGAACCATATACCTCTATGAAGAACCATATATTTACATAATTGTCTTCATTAGCAATCGGAACACCATAAGATTCATCCCCGATAATAAACGGACTATAAGTGGTCCAATTTTGTATTACGTGTTCTACGATATTTTTACATACATTTAAATAATCATTTTCTGTACTATATAAACAAAATGATAGAGATCTAAAAAGACAATTTCCATCGGGATTGATTTCGCGAACGTTAAAAGAGCCTAAATTCATTTTTAAACAGTAAATCCGAAATGGACACCTAAGTATTCATACAAATTATAATAAATGAAATAAATAAATACCTTCTAAACACTCCACAGTGAGTTCTATATAAATACCTTCCTAGGTTTAACGCAAAGTGCAAGAAAAAAACAACAGGAGATGATCCCAAACACGTTTCTAGAGACCGTAATAGACCTTCACCTCATTGGCCGGTCCTACCGGAAGATTTTTTTTATGCATGCGTATTGGGTCGAATATTGTTGAAACATTTGACAAAATAAGCAAACTGTTTCCACCTAGGTATTTATACACAATACAACAAATAAAATAAATGCCTTCAAAACCCTTTTGATCATCACATCAGCGTGCAAGACAATTTTTTTACCGGAAACCGTTTGATGAATTTCATTATTTTTCCGTTATCGATTGACAAATTTTACGATTTTACCGCTAACGATTGCTGAATTTCACAATTTATCGACTATTGATTAACGAATTTCATGATTTTTTCCATGAACATTTGTCGAATTGCACAAAAAAAATTAAGAATATCGTCAAATTGTCTTGGGTAAAAAAATTTTGAATATTGTCAAATGCCATCGAGAAAAAAGTCTCTTTGTCAAATGATTTTGAAGAAAAAATCGGGAAATTCACAAAATGGTTTCGGAAAAAACTTCACCAAATGGTTTCAAAATTCTTTGAGTGACAGCGGGAAAAAAAATTTCATTTTACATTCAATCATCGCAATTGGCGAGTGTGACTAAGTTTAGCCAGTGGTGGCAATAACATCAATCACCAATTTCCAGTATTACTCGCCGATTGGTGAATGTTAATTTTGTCTTATATCACAAACTGTATTTACATATACTACTAGATATAATGATTATGAACCATGATTTTTCTGTTATTGGGCGAGATTCATGTTTTTTCAGCAATTCTTTGACGAAATTAGTGTTTTTTCAGCGATCCTTTGAAGAATTTCGCATTTTTCTCACGATCCTTAACGAAATTCGCATTTTCCAGCAATTCTTTGATAAAATACATTTTATTCCGCAATTTTTAGACGAAATTTAGTAAAAAAGCGTGATCTTTTGGTGAAATTTCCTTTTTTGCGATTCTTTGACAAAATTTGCTTATCTTTCGCGATCCTTTTGCATAATTACGTTTTTTCTGTGGTCTTTTAACAAAAGTCATGTTTTCCCATTATCCTTTGATAAAGTAGTGTTTTTTCCTCAATCATTTGACAAAATCTGTTATTTTCCCCCCGCGAAGATTGGTTAGATGTTTTTAGTCTGCAGGTGCCCTAAAAAGTCTGTGACGCCCGTTGCTGCATCGCACACATTCTTCCATGGGGCATCGAACGAAGTAAATTCAACCTAAAGAATCATTGTTTCATTCCTGACATTTCTCGAAAGAAACAACGTTCAACTCATTGACTGAATTGTAAAGGGCGAAATGTGTCAATTAGCAGAAAGTGCGCAATTTGTTCGTTCATGGAAAAAATCGTGAAATTCGTTAACCGATAGTCGATAAAATTCGAAATTCGTCAATCGATAGCGGAAGTGCAAAATTCATTAATCTACACAGTGGAAAAATCGCAAAATTCATCAACTGGTTTCGGGAGAAAAATTTTTCGAATATCGTCGAATTTCTTCGAGAAAAAAATTCACAATCTGCCAATTTCGGGGATGAAATTTACCAAATGGTTTCAAAATTTGTCGCGCGACAGCAGAGAAAAAAAATCTTTTTCCATTCAATCATCGCAATTGGTGAGTGTGACTATTATGTTTGACCAGTGGTGGCAATAAAGTCCATTGCCAAATTTTCAGTATTACTCGCTGTTTGGCAAGTGCTAATTTTGTCCTATACTTCAAAACCCTTTTGATCATCACATCAGTGTGCAGGACAATTTTTTTTACGGGAGACAATTTGATGAATTTCGTGATTTTTCCGTTATCGATTGACCAATTTTACTGCTATCGATTGTTGAATTTTATAATTTATCAACTATTGATTAGCGAATTTCCTGATTTTTTCCATGAACGTTTGACGAATTACGCAAAAAAAAATAAGAATATCATTAAATTGTCTTGGGTAAAAAAAAATTTAATATTGTCAAATGCCTTCGAGAAAAAGGTTGCAAGTTGAAACGGCTGTGACTTCTTTTTCATGTTATGCATCTCCGGTGTCCATCCCCCCCCCCAAGTGGACACTTTTCTAAATTTTGCACATACCCCTCATGTGATATATCGGTGGAAAAGTCTTTGACCACTTATTCATGTTATGCATCTCCGGGGTCCATCCCGCCCCATTGTTGGAAAGGTCTGTGACTGCTTAATCATATTATGCATCTCCGGTGTCCATCTCCTCACTTTGCCCCCCCCCCCAAAGGGTACTTTCTAAATTTTGCACATTACCCTCATGTTATATATCATTGGAAAGGTCTGTGACCACTTAATCATTTTATGCATCTCCAATGTCCATCTCCCCACTTTGCCCCCCCACCCCCCTAAGGGATACTTTTCTAAATTTTGTTGACACCCCTCATGTCATATATCATTGGAAAGGTCTGTGACCACTTAATCATATTATGCATCTCCGATGCCCATCTCCCCACTTCCCCCCCCCAAGGGATACTTTTCTAAATTTTGTTGACACCCCTCATGTCATATATTGTTGGAAAGGTCTGTAACTGCTTAATCATATTATGCATCTCTGATGTCCATCTCCCCACTTTGCCCCCCCCCCCAAAGGGTACTTTCTAAATTTTGCCCATTACCCTCATGTTATATATCATTGGAAAGGTCTGTGACCACTTAATCATATTATGCATCTCCGATGTCCATCTCCCCACTTTGCCCCCCTCCCTCCCCCAAAGGGTACTTTCTAAATTTTGCACACAACCCTCATGTTATATATCATTGGAAAGGTCTGTGACCACTTAATCATATTATGCATCTCCAATGTCCATCTCCCCACTTTGCCCTCCACCCCCCTAAGGGATACTTTTCAAAATTTTGTTGACACCCCTCATGTCATACATTGTTGGAAAGGTCTGTGACTGCTTAATCATATTATGCATCTCCGGTGTCCATCTCCTCACTTTGCCCCCCCCCCAAAGGGTACTTTCTAAATTTTGCACATTACCCTCATGTTATATATCATTGGAAAGGTCTGTGACCACTTAATCATTTTATGCATCTCCAATGTCCATCTCCCCACTTTGCCCCCCCACTCCCCTAAGGGATACTTTTCTAAATTTTGTTGACACCCCTCATGTCATATATCATTGGAAAGGTCTGTGACCACTTAATCATATTATGCATCTCCGATGCCCATCTCCCCACTTCCCCCCCCCCCAGGGATACTTTTCTAAATTTTGTTGACACCCCTCATGTCATATATTGTTGGAAAGGTCTGTAACTGCTTAATCATATTATGCATCTCTGATGTCCATCTCCCCACTTTGCCCCCCCCCCCCAAAGGGTACTTTCTAAATTTTGCCCATTACCCTCATGTTATATATCATTGGAAAGGTCTGTGACCACTTAATCATATTATGCATCTCCGATGTCCATCTCCCCACTTTGCCCCCCTCCCTCCCCCAAAGGGTACTTTCTAAATTTTGCACACAACCCTCATGTTATATATCATTGGAAAGGTCTGTGACCACTTAATCATATTATGCATCTCCGATGTCCATCTCCCCACTTTGCCCCCCTCCCTCCCCCAAAGGGTACTTTCTAAATTTTGCACACAACCCTCATGTTATATATCATTGGAAAGGTCTGTGACCACTTAATCATATTATGCATCTCCAATGTCCATCTCCCCACTTTGCCCCCCCACCCCCCTAAGGGATACTTTTCTAAATTTTGTTGACACCCCTCATGTCATATATCATTGAAAGGTCTGTGACCACTTAATCATATTATGCATCTCCGATGCCCATCTCCCCACTTCCCCCCCCCCCGAAGGGTACTTTCTAAATTTTGCACATTACCCTCATGTTATATATCATTGGAAAGGTCTGTGACCACTTAATCATATTATGCATCTCCGATGTCCATCTCCCCACTTTGCCCCCCTTCCCCCCCCAAAGGGTACTTCTAAATTTTGCACACAACCCTCATGTTATATATCATTGGAAAGGTCTGTGACCACTTAATCATATTATGCATCTCCAATGTCCATCTCCCCACTTTGCCCCCCACCCCCCTAAGGGATACTTTTCTAAATTTTGTTGACACGCCTCATGTCATATATCATTGGAAAGGTCTGTGACCACTTAATCATATTATGCATCTCCTATGCCCATCTCCCCACTTCCCCCCCCGAAGGGGTACTTTCTAAATTTTGCGCATTACCCTCATGTTATATATCATTGGAAAGGTCTGTGACCACTTAATCATTTTATGCATCTCCAATGTCCATCTCCCCACTTTGCCCCCCCCCCCAAGAGATACTTTTCTAAATTTTGTTGACACCCCTCATGTCATATATTGTTGGAAAGGTCTGTAACTGCTTAATCATATTATGCATCTCCGATGTACATCTCCCCACTTTGCCCCCCCCCAAAAGGGTACTTTCTAAATTTTGCACATTACCCTCATGTTATATATCATTGGAAAGGTCTTTAACTGCTTTATCATATTATGCATCTCCGATGTCCATCTCCCCACTTTGCCCCCACCAAAGGGTACTTTCTAAATTTTGCACATTACCCTCATGTTATATATCATTAGAAAGGTCTTTGACCACTTAATCATATTATGCATCTCCGATGTCCATCTCCCCACTTTGCCCCCCCCCCGTACTTTCTAAATTTTGCACACAACCCTCATGTTATATATCATTGGAAAGGTCTGTGACCACTTAATCATATTATGCATCTCCGGTGTCCATCTCCTCACTTTGCCCCCCCCCCCAAGGGGTACTTTCTAAATTTTGCACACAACCTCATGTTATATATCATTGGAAAGGTCTGTCACCACTTAATCATATTATGCATCTCCCATGTCCATCCCCCCACTTTGACCCCCCAAGGGTGTACTTTTCTAAATTTTGCATACACCCCTCATGTGATTTATCGATGGAAAAGTCTGTGACCACTTAATCATATTATGCTCCCCACTATGAAATTTGTCAAGTTAAAGCAACTATAAATTTTACTTTTATGGTATTATCAAGTTGTTTGCCGTCAAATTTTGACGGGTTCCATCTAGTTATTATTATATAAATTATATAATTCCATATTATTATTATATAAATTACATAATTCCATGTTATTTTATATAAATTATATAATTCTATATTATTATTATTATATAAATTATATAATTCCATATTATTATTATATAAATTATATAATTCCATATTTTTATTATATAAATTACATAATTCCATATTATTATTATATAAATTTTCTAATATCTCTTCGAACATTAAAGAAGATAATTTTTGAGGTGGAGCACTTTCCTGATTCATAATATGGAGCATAAAGTGTTAAAGTTTAACATTGTACAAAAGTAATACGATCATTATGAACATAAATTGTTTTAAAATTTCAAAGCAAAATTTTCAATTATTACCAACTATAGTATACGTAATTTATGTTGAGATCTCCGATTACCTAACTGCTTTTATAATATTGTTAACATTTATTGTATATGAAACAATAGTTTATTTAGTGATGCCCTATCACTAAAATCTTAAATTACAAGTTCTAATGTCTAATTGTTATTAATGAATTGGAGCTCCGCTAAACCTTGTATGAACTTATTCGCTTACGAAAGATCCAATTGCTTAAGTAGAATTTCATTAAATACATGAAATGGCTAATAATAGCTATGGAACGCTAAGAACAGCTGCGAGTTCTAAACTATCGAATTTTGAACCGCAAATGTAGGGGTAATTACATAATATTGGCACGTCCTTTGCTATTTCCCAGTTTAAGATAATATGTCCGAATTTTCGATTCCCATAACATGATTAGAACTTTATTGATTTAATTAACAGATCTAACACTACAAATTGGGTACCATTAGTAGTTAGAAACTTAATATCTTAACTCAAATTTAAGTTTAATAAATCATTTATAATAACCTATGCTAAAGAAAACTTATCAAAAGTACAGCTAAATATAGACAGTTACACAATGAATATTTTAAAATTCTATTTTAAAGTAAATTGTCACATATTTTCACTTTTTATGTAATTGAATTTAATTTGCCAGAAAACATAATTTAAACTTTCACGATTTCTGCATTAGCTCTATCTCAAGAATGAATAGATTGCTATTTAATTTTTGTTAAAGACGATTTGTTTTATATAAAAAAATACTTTCTGATGGCTACCACGTACTAGTATTTATTTATTTTCGTAAAATGTACAGTGATGTTGTGCAGTTGTTTAGCGTAATCTTTGGAAATTTAATTTGGTTTAATAAATCACCGAGATATATTTTCAAAAACCTATTTATTTATTTGTAGAGCTTTAAAATTATGCTTTCCGTTTATCATTTGTTTCCTTAATTCTAAACTACATTGATTTTTTTTACTGAATATTCACTTGAATATAATTGTATAAATCAATTTTACAATCAATGTTTATGTACGTAATTGTCTAACATTCATTCATATTCTTGTTTACATGAATTTCGAACATAATCTGAAAATAAAATCTATGCCTAAGTATGTGCACTTTTGGAATAATTTTAATTGTAGGATAATACTGCTTCAGAAATATCGGTATGTTTTGTAGAAATTCTGTCGAGCCGGGAAGTGCCAAATAAATTTTTGAACGGGCCGGCCCAATACATTTTTTAAGACAGAGCCGGCCGAACTTTTAGCTTTTATACCGGGAAAATAATTTTGTGTACGTATCGGTCCTGAACCGGATCTGGAAATTTTAGCAAATGTACTCGTTTGACAGTTCTAAAACCGACATATGTAAGCTATGAGTTGTAATTTTCCATCTGAGAGAAAAGGTGTCTATATGTTGAACCAGGGTAACTTTTAGGCTTAAGCTGCTAATGCTCTGTGAACTGAGCTCTCCGGGACAAATCTTGCATGCACAATTCACCCACCTCAGCTGGAATCAAGCTCAGTTGGCAGAGCATTGGCATCTTAAGCTAAAAGCTACTTGGATAATACTCTGGCTTGTTTAATTTATCACTCATGTAGAAAATTACACCTCAAATGATTTATTTACCAAACAGAATATTTGCGTTAAAATTAATCAAGTATAGTTACGGTTTTAGCATTTACTTGGAGTTCCATTACATGTGATTTATTGTGTTGAGCTATTTCAGATAACAGACCAGATGTCCTTATCAAAATGTTGACGGTGTTAATTGTGCTGCAACGTTTGTTCAGGATAGCTCAGTTGGCAGAGCATTGGCATCTTAAGTTAAAAGTTACTTGGATAATATTCTGACTTGTTCAATTTATCACTCAGGTAGAAAATTACACCTCAAATGATTTATTTACCAAACAGAATATTTGCGTTAAAATTAATCAAGTGTAATTACGGTTTTAGCGTTTACTTGGAGTTCCATTACATGCGATTTATTGTGTTGAGCTATTTCAGATAACAGACCAGAAATCCTTATCAAAATGTTGATGGAGTTAATTGTGCTGCAAGATTTGTTCAGGATGGCTCGGTTGGCAGAATATTGGCAGTTTGAGCCATAAAGTCCCTGCTTCAAATCGTGACATGGACACTTTTGCTAAACAACGCAAGTGAAAATTAATTCACATCCTTTGTCAGTGTGATTAAATTTACGCGCAGTTTCAGTAATTATATTGTAAATTTAGATATTATCCGATGCTGGAAATTTATTCGTCTCATGCAGGCCACTGGGTAGTGTGCTCATGTATGACATTCCATCTTGCGCTGCGAAGTTGCAGTCTTGCCAACGTATAAGTGAAAAATGCCAGACTGGATGTGATCCAGATGGCTTAAATTGTAAAGCACTTGGTGCGCTACACCAGGGTATCTGGGTTCGATCCCCGGTCTGGACACATTTTTCACTCAAGTTGGTTGTACGGTGTTAAGCAAAGTGTAAAGAAAGTTCACATCATTTGTAGTGGTATTTAAAGCTTCTTTTTTGTTTAGGAAACTCGGGCACGAATATATTTTGGAGATTTTAAGAAGCATTTATAGAAACAACGTTTCTTTCGCCACCACTTATTTTTGGAATAGTTTCCGAAATTTAAAAAAGCATTTACAAAAACAAATTCATTAAAATAATATTAAACTACAGACTTTAAAGTTAAAAATACATAAAAACAATTAAAATTATCAATGATTAGACGTTTCGTGCACTTACGTACACCTCATCAGTACTTTGAATACAACTACAAAGCCACCAGTACCAAAACAAGAAAAAATAGTTAAAGAAAATTAATTCACATCCTTTGTCTGTATGTATGATTTCCAATAATTTATTGTAAAATAAAACTATTTTATCTAATAAACAATTTTAATAACAGTTTATCACCAATTTGAGATCAATAAAAATTGCTTTAAATTACAACAAAAAGTTTCTTTAAATTGACATAACGAGGAAAGTATTAATCCTTTAAAAAATTACGTGAAAAAGTAATTTATCTATTAACTACAGTGCAAAGGATGAAAATTTCAAAAAGTCATTTAACGAGGTTTTAATTAGTGAATGAAGAGGTACGTATTCTCTGTTGTATTTTATAAATCGCTTTATGTGTTTTAACAGTACGTTAATTTCCTAAGCTAATTTTCCGAAAGACACTGACTAGCTAATGAAAAAATGTTTGTGATAAAAAAAAACCTATACCTGATAAAAAACTTTGCAATCTTGTAAGTACTTTTACTAAAGTTTAGAAATTTTGGATAAGATCAAAATTATTTAAATGGAGTTTTTTCATTGCATTATAGTTTCCATAGTTGCATAAAATAGAAGATATATTGTGAAATTTATCTTTTAACGTATAACTTTCTAAATTTAAATAACCCCCCGAAAAATTATTTTTATATGTAGTACACTTTAAAGTATTTTATATAATATACGATTGCGTAAATCATATTATGTGCCGCGCATTATCACTGGTTACTGATTTTGTAGTTACTGTTAAAATCAATTATTTGGGAGATATATGGTTTTTTTTTTTTTTTTTTTTTTTTTTTTTTTTTTTTTGTAAAAGTACAACAGTGCGGTCTGTTAAGATATTATAAGAGAACATTAATTTTGTAAATTATGAAATAAATATCAATTCTAATTCTAATTTAAACATACAAAAATATGATGTTACCATATAGTTGTTACAGTTAAATTTCAATATATTTGAATAATGTGATAAATTATTAAATTAAATAAAATATTAAATGAATGTATTATAATAAAATCTAAGTTTATATATAAATTTGTGATTCGTACAGGAAGAATTTTACTACCAATTTTAAATATACGAATTAAAATTTTCCTATTATTTCTTCTTCCGTAACATTTCATAAATTTTTCAGTAAATTTTTAATTTTATAAACCACTGTTTAACATAAATTGATTTATTCTTGAATATGCCAGAATTTATGGCAGATAGGCTAAATTTTGCATTTAAAAAATAGATTATACTGATAATATAAAAAAATTAAAATTTCTTACATTATTAATTCTTCAAATACAAACGTGTAACAGTAAATTAAAGCTTGTTACAAAATTCAGCAAACCTCAATCCAAAAATAAAAATCTATAGGACGATGGAATGGACACTAAGCCCTTAATTATCAGCAAAAATAACAATAACCAAAAATGTTTAACTTCTTTTAATTTTTGAAGATTGTATTCCAATAAATTAATTTAAGTCCCACCAGTTTCAGTCACTCTCGTGACCATCACCAGAGATAGATTTAACAGAACTTCGATATTTTACTCGCATTGTATGAGTTGAAATAAACTTTCAAAAATCAAAAACAGAAAAAGGAGAAAGACGGAAAAATAGAGATGGGAAAAACTAACAAAATGGATGGAACCATTTGCTGTGGTGAATTGAAAACTGAACCAAAATGTAAAATCTAAAATACACAGCGTTAAAAGACACACCCTTCCTAACAAATACAACCAAAGTTTCTGTATATTAAATAAGAGTATGTCATTACATACATCTTTTTTCCGGTTGGTTATCTATATTGATTCTCTAATTATGGCATTGAAAAATTCAGTTAATAACATTTCACGGCCGTTTTTCTGTATCCGTGTAACTAAGCAACGTAGAACGATGTGTTACACAGTAAAACCGTCCCTCAAAACTTACCTACCAGACAATGTAAGTCCCCTAAAAATAAGATTCTCAGAATGTGAGTTATACATATATATATATATATATATATATATATATATATATGTGTGTGTGTGTGTGTGTGTGTGTGTGTATGTTGCATTCTGCAACAATCGAAGAAAAAATATGACAAACATCTCCAAATAATGCAGTCGTACTCTGAGTTTTCATATCAGCAGCCGAGTAAAGTGCTGATTGCAGAAAAGAAAAGAATTGCAGAAAAGAAAAACACGATGACAGTCGAAGCCATTTTATTTAAACACAATCCGCTTTAGATTTCGGGGAAATGCTCTCTTTACATAATGATAATATTAACAACTCTCCATAGAACAATATCTATTTTTATTAGATACCAATTCGACAGCCAGCAACAGTTTATTTTAACACTCATATGACGACTAAAATCTCTCTACGTTAAAACATACTAGAACGCCAGCAACATTTTATTTTAACAATAAATTCGACGACAAATCCTTGCTCTCTGCGTCTGTCCCTTTGTTATAAGCAAAGAGGCTAAAAAAAAACATTTCGTAACATGTGACCTGTTTTACCCAATGCATGTTCAACTTTAGCTCACACTCATTTTCATCAGAAAATTAATATTGAAGAAATACGTCTATCTTAGTTTTTGGCGGGAAAAGAAAGTTCTAGAAAAGTGTGGGAATTAAAAAACGCGGGAAACTGAAAGAATAAGTATCGGTTTTTGCATATTGAGAATACAATTTAAAACAATGAATTTTTAGACTATTAGGAAAGGGAATTTACACATATTACACGAAATAAAAGATATTTAAATGCGGGAATAAATAGAAACTATTTAATATAATAGGTTTTTCAAGAAGAAATATTTTTATGAAATGCATTTTTTTACATCATATTTGTTGGGAAATAAAAATGAATTTAAGTAGATTAGGATTATTATTATTTTTTTTTTTAATGTGGACAGTAATGGAATATTTTTAAGAAAGGGAATATTTTAATAAACTAGGGTTGTAATTGGGAATATTAATAAAAGGAATTTTTTTATACAATAAAGTTAATAGGGTATGAAATTTTAAATTTTGTAAGATGTATATATATATAGTAGAGAGTAGATATAATATATAAATGTTAAAACCAATTTCAAAAGAGAATTCACTATTTTCATTTGAAATACAAAAAGATCTTTTTTAATTAAAAATTTTGTAAGTCATCTGGCTGTAAATTTTGTTGAATCCATAATATTAAATTAAGACAATTAAAACTTTTCATTTAACTTCGATTTATAATAGTACACAATTTGCTAAAATTTAAAGTCCTTATAATTTTTCTGTATTTTATATGTAAGTTTACTTCTCTCATATGAGGAAGAAGTGCATTTTTTCCACTCATTTCAAATTGTTTAAAAATTAAAAAATTCTAATATTTTGACCTATATTTATTAAACTCTTTTATTTAACTCAACTTCGTTTTTTTTATGTAAAGATAGAATTTTGTAATTGTTTTTTAGCGCACTTTCTGATATTTTAGAGTTATAAAACTTACGTTTAATAACGTAATAATACGTAATAATAACTTAATTTTATGGTATTTTCCGTTCGACTGCCTCAGATGGGAAATTGCCAATTATTCTTTAGGGTTACAATTGTATATGAATTACAACAACAATAGATTTAATTATGCGCCAAAAAATGATAAACTGTTGTGAAACCAGAACAATGCAGAATTTTAAACACTAAAAATTATAAAATTACATAAAAACAAAAAGTAAAGAGTGGAATAATTTCAAAAATATACACACTTTTAATAATTAACAGTTTATTATTAATTAAATTATGATTATATATTGAGAAAACAATTCAGAAATCCTGAATAGGCAGTTTAAATGATGATTTTTTTTTTCTTTCCTGTTACCATATCGTAAAAAAGACCAAAATTTATATATTTTTTTAATAAATTCACTAGCTTTCTAAGAAGCGTAAAAGAAGCAGTAAAGCTTCTATCATTGGGTTCGGTTTCCACACCAAATTACTGTACTGTAACGGAAATTTTAAGAAAATCATGAACTACAGTCATGAAATTAGGCACGATTTTCAAGAAAAACATTGAATATTTATAAAAATGTATGTTTAAAAGAAAACTATATTTACTTTTATACATTTTTTTTAGTTTCAAATAAAACTAAACATTTTGATATAACAATTTTATCTAAATCTTAGAAAGATATATTACGTAAGAAATATTTTTATGAAAAGTATCCCATTTCTGCTTATCCTCCCCTGCAGTTATTTATTTTCTAATAATACGATAATAAATGATATTTAATCTCAAGAATGTAGTGCTAAATTGCCACTTATAAAAATGTAAAATTATTCTAATATGTTTTAATCAAAATCACTTTCGCGAAATTTTATTTTATATTTTCTACAGAAAATAAAGCATCTGAGTAAAAGATAAATTTTCAAATGAAAAAAAGGTCCATGCAATTCTACATTCTTTCAGTTTTTGAGCAATATTAATGTTCTAATTGATACAAATAGATTTTAATTAACATTATATATACTATGTCTCAGAATAAAGAATACGGTAAAATAAATTACGTGAGATTTTTTTAGAAGTATAATTAAAAATATATACCGAAGAGAAAGATACTTTAGAATTTTCAAAACACATAACTTTTTAAAGTATTTGAATGAAGAAATTTTTTTTTAATTGCTTTTGTAAATTGTAGAAAAAACTTTTAAGCACATAAAACTTACACACTTAACACTAAGATTTATTAATAACATTTCTATATTTATAAGATATCTATAGAAATATTTCAATAAGAGTCGTTCTTTCCGACAAATGTGGATATTTCAAAATCTTTAACGGGATACTTTAAAAATTGCTGAACATTCATTTTTTTATTCTACATTAATTACATATTTTTAATAAATTCGAAAAAAATTTAGTAAAAGAATGTAATTTTTTAATAGTTGAAACATAAAATAAGGGTGAAAGGAACATTATTATTAACATATTGAAATAATACGTGATTCATATTGATTTTTTTCGTTTAAAAGGAAAAAAAATGTAGTTACATATAATAGCTTTAAAACATTAAATGAAAGAATTTGATTTTCTTCTTTGTAAATCTACCCTTTTTTTTCAAAAATATTTAATAACCTACAAAGGAATTAATTTCATAAATTGATGAAAAAATTTTATTCTTGATTTTTTTTCTATGAATGTCTCTTAATAATTCACATATTTTTTTTTTTCATTTAAAAGGATTTCTGTTATTTAAAATGATCCAAATATATATGTGAATCTACCCATTTCTTAAAATCTAAATTATCTTTAATGTATTTTTGATTATTATGCTTCGTTACTGCAATTTTACCTTAAATATAAAGTTAAATGGTCTTGGATAATTTATTTTGTCCGATTTCTCTACTTGATTGCGAATATAACTAGCTTTTTAGTTCAATATTTTTTATACAATCTGATAGGACGAAAAGCTTTAAAATGTTCTGTGAAAGGGATGATGAAATATACTCCAGGTAATAAGTGCAGTAGCTTTCGATGGAAGAGTCACATTAATATATATTTTAAATTTTCTGAAATACATACAATAATGCATGATAAAAAAAATAAAAACAGCGAAAAATCTATAAGACGATAATTAACTTTTATAAAACACGTTAAATTAGTAACTTTGGAAATATTTTGGTTCGATTTTCATTCAAAATCTTTTTTCTTTCTTTTTTTGCGAATAGCAATAAATTATTATTTTAATATGTGCAATATATTTCCTATGTGGTGAGTTATGTTCTTGATAATAGCCAATCCGTTATCTTCAATATGTTATTATTATTTAATAATGTTTACGTTTTTCTGGACAGATGACATTTATTTTTTTTATTGAAAAAAACTCATTTTTTCAAGATGACCAACGGCAATTAGGAATTAAATGTTTCAATGGAAAACTGCATGGCTTGTTAAACTTGGGCAATTATTTTTCACTACCATTCATACCAAATTATACACGAGCTACGCTCGACAACCCCCCCGTTCAGACCCCACAAGCTCTAAAAGTAATTACATTTGCTCTGTTTTATAAAGATTACCCGATTAGAGAAGATTGAAAATTACGACTAGTACGGATTTTCTGTAACCGGGTTGCTATTCCTTTTCCTTTGACTGGGGGATTTTTTAGGTTCCCAAAGCCGCATTGAGTAAAAAATGTCGCTAAGTCCCGGAATTTTTTAAGAAAGTCTCTTTTAGACGCTAGAAGAAAATAGTTTTAAATATAATATAATTTTTTCTCATTAAATGCTTTACGCACATAATAATTCGTTTTAATGTTTTCTTTCTTTTTTAAAAATTATCTTCAAATATTCATTTTTCAAATGTAAAATGTTTGGAAATGTTATTGTTTGCGCTTTTTTTAAACTTTGGCAACAATAATAGGTAAAACATGACTTTTTCGAAATATTAAATAAATCACCGTTGAGATACTGAAATCTTGAACAAAAAATTTAAAAAAGAAAATTCACAAAATTAGTCAAAAAAAAATATATTCGACACTGCACACTGCAATCTAGCCCCGTATATGCTTACAAATTACGACTGCTATGCATAGTTTTTTATCCTATAAAACATTTTCAACTGAACAACTTTGACAAATTTTAACATTAAATAGAGTTTAAGTTATTTCTTCAATTTGGAAATTATCTTCTTTAGATTGTTTATCATACATTTTTATATCAAACTAAAAGTTTTCATTCTTTATATTCTTTTATTCTCCATAGTTTTTTATTACTGTAGGAGAAAGTCAAAATGTCATCATAAATTTAATTTCAGCAGTAGCGGCGACTGCAGCATTAGTTACTTCGTTTAAGAATAGAGAGAAACCGTACAGATCTCTTATAATAGTCATTGCCAGTACAATAAGCACAGAAAAATCTGACAACGGGGAACTCCGGCGCCAGATAAAATAACAAGATTGTGAATATTGAATGTAAACATTTGTATAAAACATAATTTTGCAAAGCGGAAACAGCAGATTGTTGTTCCTCAAACTTACGACAAAATAATATGAGTATGCGAATTTATGCCCTCTAGTATATCTAATAAAATAATAACTTTGATGAGGATATTAATTTAATAAGAAAGAATAGATAGTCTGCTAAAAATATTATTTCTAGCAAAAATGTTAATTATGAAATATTTCTGATGATTAAAATTGAAATATTGATCTTTTGCGATAGCTGAGTCAAAGATAAGACATCTTTAAAAAATAACTTCAAGGTCATATAACGTTTGAACATGAATGTTAGTATAGTACACTGAACGAAATAAAGGTGAACTCAGAAAATACAGTTCAAAATATAAGAATGATTTTTTCTCAGAGTTGCCATAGTAACATATTTTTAAATGCAGTAACATACAGACTATATAGCACAATGTAAACTTCAAATTACTTTAACATTAAAATAATTATTTATGCGCCACTATTTAATATTGGACAATGCGATCAATGTATCAGCAACAGCGAAATACAAGATCACTTACTTCGATTCCTAAACTCTATCAAGAAGTTGCTATAAAAATAATTTTGAACACCTGTGATATTTTAACTTAGTGATATTTTTTCTCTTGCAAGATAAGCTTGTTTCAAAAATAAATAAATCTTAATTATAAAGATTGTTCTTCTCCAACTTAAACTATTTTGTCCGGTTCAAACGTTTCTTGTCACAATAGCTGCCCTATAAAATCTGCTGACTTACATGTCCTAAAAAAATGCGCTATCTACTTATATTGCTGAGAACAGGCTTCTCAAGTTTAATAATTCAATGTTCTTGTCCCAAGAATTGATTACAATTTTTAAAAATTGCTTTGCTTTTCTAATACGCATAAATTCATAAAAAAATTCTTTTACTTAAGTAAAGTGTCACACAAAAAATATATATAAACAAATAAACCACTTGACATGTTTCGCTTTCATTAGAAATAAAAACCATTATCGTAAAACTGCATCATCGATCAAGACGAATGACACCGGACAACGAAATATATACAACATACGAAACACATAAACGCCTTCTGTTAATAATCATGAAAATAAATATGCTTACTCATGTCAAATATTCAAGTTTTCTTTAAAATATTTATTTTGCAATTCTAACCACGAAGTTGGAATAATATAGGAAAAGGTATCGTTGAAGACTTAATCTATGCATGTATGGATTTCTATGGATTCTCTTATAATAGATTTTCGATAATAATTTGTAATAAAAATTAATTTGTTTTCATTAAACAATATTTTAATCGCCCTCTCCTCCAAATATAATCTTGATAAAGCTGTTTTTGCACAACCAAATCTAATGTCTGACTCATGATCCCCTTTCATGATACTAAATTTTCAAACAGTCATACCCTCATAATATTTAATGCCCCCCCCACACACACACACACATTTCATTAACGTAAGGTATCTCATAAACCCCTGATAGATCTTCTTGCTTTAGTGGATCAAACTACTCATTAAGTAAATCCTTTAATTGTGTGTTGAGTTGGGGTTGGTGAGTGACATTCCTTCATTAATTTTGTTAAAAAGAATAATGAATTAGATAAAAACCAGTGGACCCGTGCGAGGATTTCGCACTGCAGTCTTATATCATTTTTAGAAATATCTAATATTTTTTAGATTCAGGTTTAAACTTCTAAAAAAATTAAGGAGTAAAGTGTACGCAAATAACATTAGTCAAGCCTCATTTATTCCATCAAAGTTGCAGTAAAAACTGATCGAAGCAAAAAAAATATTATCAATCGTATTTTAACAGCATTTGAGGATGACATTATCTGTTTCTGAAAAAAAAATGAATTGAGCATTTGAATTTAAATTTTGCTTTTTAATCATCTATTTTGTACTACTTATTTTAAAAAAAAATCATTGTTGACTACGATATAATGTGGTATTTTATTTTTGTGGCAACAATGATTTGAGAAAAACCTTTCATTTCACTTATGTATACAATGCCGATTTAATTTTTAAATAACAGCATTTTTTAATCGAAAAACATGTTCTAACGAAATGTTAAGTGTGCTATGTCAGAAGCCTGTTGAAAATCCTTTCCTATGGCATCTCATTCGTCGTTCTGCGTTTCATATTTTCTTAGAAAAAGGGATGTTGACAGGAGAAATAATATATATGATATTCAATTTACATATTAGAAGAAAATTCTGGTCTGCCATTTTTGAATAATTATTTAATTCGGGAGGGTGATTCTTTGAAAAGTACAGTGTACATAAAGAAGATGAACAGTTAACATATTATTCCGAATTCTGCTTGTTCACCTTTTAGTTATAAATTCTGTACTTTTCATTTTAGAGTTAATAGAGTATTGAATGTTTGTTCCGAGGAATTTTTAAGTAATGAATTAGATAAGATAAGTAATATAGCAGGTTAATAGCAGTAATATAGAATAAGTAGCAATACATTGATCTATCATTATAGGAATGCAAATACTAAACGAGAAAATCAGACATTAATCTGGACATAAATCCTCCGCCAAGTCGAGAAAGCAAAGCCGTAAGCATCCTTTTCTGGAAGCAACTCAGGGCAATTTTGACCCCCCCCCCCCACCCATATAGCTGCGCTAGAGTATCCCAAAAATTTGAATGTGGCAAATAGGACCAAAAATTGAAAATTCTCGATTCTGTCTTCTCTAGTGCAGACGATATATGAACTCAAAGTTTCGATTTTTATGTCACTATCACTCACTCACTCACTCTCGCGTCATCAAAAAGATTGGGTGGATTCCGCAACCATAGAAACTTAAAATTTGGAGTAAAGTATTTTTCCGGATACAAAGAAAGGAAAAATTATAGTATCAAAAAAAAAAAAAAAAAAAAAAAAAAAAAAAAAAAAAATCGAAAATTCAACAAATTCGAACAAAATTGAAAATTGAAAATAACACGATTTTGTAATCTTTAAAACTTAAAATTTGGTGTGCAGGTAGTGTTTAGAATTCAGAAAAAACCCCATCAAAAACACACAAAAAAATCGAAAATAAATTCGAAAAATTGAAAAAATAGAAAATTTTAAAATAATCCGATTTTGCTGCGCTAGAAACTTGGAATTCGGAATAACGGTAGTATTTAGGATGCAAAATAAGGAAAAAATAAAAAATCCGGAAAATTCGAAAAAAAATTGAAAAAATTAAAATAATTTGATCTTTTAGCCTTAGAAACTTAAAATTCGCGGTAAAGATATTGTTTAGGATTCAAAATAAGTTAAAATAAAAAACACAATAAAATTCGAAAATAAAATTAAAAAAAAATCGAAAAAAATCGGAAAAATCGAAAAATAAGGAAAATTTTAAAATAATTTGATTTCAAAGCGCTAGAAACTTGAAATTTGGAATAAAGGTAATATTTAAGATACTAAATAAGAAAAAATAAAAAATATGGATAATTCGAAAACAAAATCGAAATTTTCAAAAATTAAAAATTAAAATTAAATTAAATTTAAAAAAAAGAAAAAGAAAAAGTGAGAAATTGAAAATAATATGATCTCGTAGTCTTAGAAACTGAAATTTTCGTGTAAAGGTAGTGTTTAGGATTCAGAAAAAGAAAAAAATAAAAACACAACAAAATCGAAAATAAAATCAAAAAATCATAAAAAAACGAAAATTTGAAAATAATTCGATTTTCTAGAGCTAGAAACTTGAAATATGGAATAAAAGTAATATTTAGGATACAAAAAAAGAATAAAATAAAAAATCTGTAAAATTCGAAAAAAAAATAAAAAATTCGAAAAATTGAAAAAAAAATGATTTTGTAGCTTTAGCGCTTAAAATTCGGCATAAACTTATTGTTTAAGATACAGAAAAAGAAAAAATTAAAAAAACAATAAATTCGAAAATAAAATTAAAAAAACTTGAAAAAGATCGGAAATTTCAAAATAATTTGATTTTGCAGCGCTAGAAACTTGAAATTTCTACAAAGTAGAAAGTATACAAAATAAGAAAAAATTAAAAACTCCAGAAAATTAGAAAAAAAAAATTCGAAAAAATCAAATAATTTGATCTTGTAGTCTTAGAAACTGAAAATTTGGTGTAAAGTTACTATTTTCTATTCAATAAAAGGAACAATTAAAAAATTCGTTAAATTCGAAAATAAAATCGAAAAATCGAAATAGCTTTAAAAAATAGAAAATTCGAAAACAATTTGTTTTTGTAGTGCTAGAAACAGTAGTTTTAAGATAACTGTCCGATTAGCTAGTACACCGCCCTTAATTGTTTTATGTTATTTCCCCCAGATTATGGTTTTCTTTTCTTTCGTTTACGGATTTCGTTATAGAAAATTTCCGCTATAGACTGGCTACGTTATAGGCGATTTCTTTATAGACAGGTTTGTTTTCTTTATCAGGTTTGCAAGAAACTCTGAAAGGTACTCTGAAGGTACTCTGTTTAATTTGCATAGGAAATATGGATTGTTACATGATGTTAGGCCCACAAAAATTTTCTCATCTCCCACTCCCCTCCCGACATTACTGGCTGGTTATGGCTTGATAGTCCATTCTAAATAAAATCACGGTGACTCTAAGATTCACTTGATTTATCTCTAAATTGAACCTAAATGATCCTATGAAGACGGATCAAAGAATTACTATATTGGCACGACAATCATGTAACTTAGAATTAAAATCGAAAAATCAATAAATTTATAAAAAGTCGAAAATTTTAAAATAATTCGATTTTGTAGTCCTAGAAGCTTGACATTTGGCAGAAAGGCAGGGTTTAGTACACAAAGTAAGGAAAAATTAAAAAATTCGTAAATAATTAAAAAAAGACTAAAAAAAATGAAAAAAAAACATCGAAAAAAGGAATATAGTTTGATTTACTTGAAATTTCCGGAAATTTAAATTTTGGCTTTCTATTTATACTAAACAGTAATTTTATACCCCCCTCCCATAACTTAGTGCTTGCCAAGGAACCTGAAATTTCTTTTTATCTACAGTACTTTGCAAACGAAACTAAAGCTTCAAATTTTTCATACCTGTAAATAATAGGAACAGAGTGTGGGCTTAGCGAAAATCAGTGGATGATCTCCAAAATTAACCCAAAATCAAGAAAAAGAGGATTACTTACAAAAAAATGTGAAATCTCATCAAAAACGTCACCTGTAAAAATTGCAGCCAAGTCTCTTGACTCTTTTTCCGCAAAAAGTTCTGAGATCGTGTAAAGCCAAGTTTAGCTGTCTTATTAAATCAGAAATTTTCATTCACAAATCACTCCTAGTCTCTACATCTTTAGTTAATTATTATTTTGTGACTCGGAAATTACGCAGTACATGGAAGTTATTACACCTTACTATGTTATGGGATGGAATGTGATAATATGATTAAGGCTAATTATATGCGCACAGGGAAGTTATTACACCTTAATATGTTATAGGATGGCATGGTATTATTTAATTAAGACTAATTATATACATCACATTCTCGTGATACGTAATTGTCCAATCACAAAATAAAAAATTAATAAAGATGTAGAGACTAGGAGTGATTTGTGAATGAAAATTTCAGAGTTAATAAGATAGGTAAACTTGGCTTTACACGATCTCAGAACTTTTTACGGCTTCACGAGACTTGGCTGCATTTTTTACAGGTGACGTTTTTGATGAGATTGAAGATTACAAAAAAGGAGGGGACCTTTCTAAATTTAAAAGATTTTATTCTCCCTATTTGAAAAGTAATTTTTAGAGGTTGAAATTTAAATTTAAAAAGTTTAATATTGAATTAATTGCGAAACAATCTCCAAAATTAAAGAATTTACTTAATAAGCCGTTTGATACAGTAAGTGAAGCGGCCCCTTAAAGAACAAAATGCAGATTGAATTTAAAACAATACCAGTGAATTATGAACCAAGGAATCTTGAGAAACTATTAAAAAATAACTAGTAAATCTGCAGATCAGGAGCCTTAACGTCAGCTCCGTGAGTCAACGTGAGTCATTGTTTTTTTATCTCACTTTTCATATTATTTACCATCTTACAATCCGCAATTTAATTTTTTTATATTAAATACATATTTATAGGCATATAAAATACTTCGGAGGTTTCAGAAATTAGAAGCGTCAAATTGAACACGGTTTATGCAATGATATTCTGAAATTCTTATGAACTTCTTATTCATGTAACTTTTTAGATTAAAAAAAAAACTTGTATTAAAATAAATTCTTTATTTATGTAAATAGAATACAAAAAAGAGTTATTTTGCTAATAAAATATTGCAGCAAAACAGTGCGAGTTACTTGAGTTTTATTATTTTGATATTCTTTGAAATAGGGTTGCTAAGCTACTAATAAATTAAAAAGCAAAGTAAGAAGAAATGCATTTTAAAATTTGTAAAAAATATGAAAATAAAATGTTTTATATTTCTCGAACAGATGCAAAAAAATTTTCAGTAATTTAAACAATTAATTTCTAAATTCTAATGAATGTATCAGCAAATTTTCAAAGCTTGGATATATTTAAAACCTCCATATCGAAAATTTAACATTACAAATTTTACATTTAAATCCATTATTCAAATATGCGATTTTTATTTCTGTTAAAAATGAAATTTGAAAATCGTCCGCATTCTCACAGCAAAGCAATATGAACTAAAAAGAAATGTTCTATATTTTTCGAAAGAATGCACCAAATGTAACCAAAAACTATGCAGCTAATTCTGGGTACCTCACCAACATACACACCAAAAATCAACCTAATAGGATGATTTTTACGGCATTTATCGCGGAACAGACAGACAAACAGACAGACAGAAACTTTTCGCGTCTCCACAGTGAGCCTCAACTGACGTTTCGGCAATAATAATTAAAAAAGAGTAAATTCTTATCATGCATCGACACCACTTCACGTCAAACTGCTAACTGATTAAGAAAACGTTCAGAAATTACATTTCATTGTAAGTGGTTCCTTTAATGTACAACAAGGGAAAATTACAATGATTTGATAAAAGCAAACAGCCGATATTTGAAATCTGAGCACTGAAATATCGTCGCAGCAGATTATGAGGTAATTGGCTGTTCAACCAGCTGTGCAGTTACCACACTACACAGAGCAGTGAGTACTAAGGCATCTATATATGCAGTAGCTCTAGTGAGAACGGACGCGCTTAGCGAATAATGTAACACACCGCAGAACGGTAAAGCGAAGTTTGCCACTTATTTCCGTATTTTCCAAGTCTTTACATTACCTATGAATCATGTTTATTAAAAGAACGAGGGGAAGACCCCCCCCATTTTATTTTACTCCAAGATTACCACGTTTTGTTCATGTTCAAAATCTAGAATATTGTTTTTCTTGTATTATGTTTCATAGTGAATGTAATATGGGTTTAATAAAAATCAATAATAATGAAAAGAAAAATTAGGGAGAAATTCCACCAAAGCCTATCATTCTGCACTTCAGATAAATTGCTGCAACATTTCTTAAATTCAATACTGACCATGGTAGAAAAAACAAAAACTAAATGGTTCTGCCAATGTCTGTTGAGTAAACTAGATTTATATATAATGTGCACACTTGCATATTTCTCAACATTTAAATGAATTCTCGACTGTGTCTGTGTTACAAAATTTTAGATAAATGTTGTTGTTGTTATCGTGTTACAGAAAGTGCCATGGCACTTCTCTGACAGAAAGGGTGCCAGAGCCTCAAGGGAGGTTGGTCTTCTAGAGCTGGTCTCCTAATTTTGATCCAATTCCAGATGAGAGACCTGCACTTGGATTGACACCCCCAGAGGCATCGTTTTCAAACTTGGAGGACATTGGAGCCACGAACAGATTTTACGTGCACCAACTCCCATTAACGTACACGGTCCCACAGTACCCGCAGTCGAGAGAGTTTGTCACCCACCCAACACTGACCATTGTCGATGCTGCTTTACTTTCGGTGATCTTGACGGGAACCGAGCTTAATCGTCTGCACCACTGTGGGGGACTAGATAAATGTTACAAAAGTTATCCAATGCATTATTAAGCTCATAATCCATTTTTTAAAAATAAAGTATGAACATAACATATTTAAATTTTGCACAAATCATTTAAGTTTATTACATTAAAATAAAAAAATAAAAACTTTGAAACAAAACGTTTGATTTTTTTTTTTTTTTCATTTTTCAAATGCATTGCTGTATATCTTTTCAACATAAAGATATGCTTTTATTGATTACATTTCAAAAAAGCAATTCGAAATAAAAATCGAAATTATACATTTGTTTTTGTACCAATATTCAACTTTATTCTTTGACAGACAACCACAGATGTTATAGATGTTTGTTTTCTAAGTATTCTTTGACAAAAAGAAATTGTATTCTTTAAGCAGCCATAAAATTTTTCTTCTTCATTTATAAAGCTGAATACGATATCTTTCAACTGTTTTTGAATCATATGCCTGTTAAAATGACAGTTTCATAAGCATTTTTCTATTATAACAAGAATTCAGTATTGCGTGGCTTTTATTTTCTTCAGAGAATATAATTTTTTGATAAAATATTTATTTAGTTCCTTATTATTGTCGTAAATGTCAGATACAAATTCAACCTCCAATTCCTTTTTCAATGGGTCAAGACATTTTCTAAAAATTTTCAAAATTATCTATAATATCCATAATGAGATTCTTGCTGAACTGTCGACGATGTATCCGACCCAGACAATAGGAAAGAAACAACACGTTATTCAAGAATGATTGACGATAATGCCTGATTCTCTATCTAATGTTTTTCTTGACTTTTTTTTTCTTTTCTTGTATTGTTTAACATACATTTATTTTAAATTTCTTACACAGACACACATATATACATATACATATACATTTACACACATATATATTATAAGACATATCAATAAATATTCAAAGTTATTCTACTTTATTTTTCACTTTTATTTCCATACTGTTACTACTAACAATAAAAAAAAAGTGTATGAGTAGCATTGAAAAGTGTGTGGGGAGTGGCTCGTAGAATGTTAGAAAGGAGCTTGAATAATATACTTATTTTCGTAGATTGTCTTTATAAAACTTATTAAATATCACAAAAATACAGCAGCCAAACGATATCATTTTATTCTTTTTTTTCCATTCTAATAACAACAAAACCTGGACCGTTGCCAGATTTTAAATCAAAAATGTTCCAATAATTTTAACAGCTAATAAATAAAAATAAAATAAAATAAATGGAACATGGAGTTAATAAAATGGATATTCAGTTGCTTTAACTCATTAACGCCGGTTGGTACGAAAAGTTACCATTTAAGGGATACGAAACTTTTAAATATGAACACCAGTATCTTAGTAAAAAGATAATTCATATTATCTAATGTGAAACTATTAGAGATTCAATCATTTAAAATCACAGTATGGGAAAACTGGTGTCAACTGGTATCGAAGTATTAAAAGAAGTGTAAAATAAGTCGGCGTTAATGGGTTAAACTGAGTAATCGAGCCACTACATTTACTTCCCTACCAGTAACGAACGTTACGTTAAAAAAAAGGTAGGAAAGTACAAAACATATAGATAACAATATATATACAGAATAAATACAATTTTACAATTATTCAAAATATTTACAAAAAAAAATAGTTATAAAACACTTCAGCAAATTTTTTAGTCTCTGAATCTTACTGGAAGTTTAATTGTTCTACCATTTCGTGATTGTTTCAAAACAGGTACAGGCTTTTCCACTGTATTACCAGGTTGAATAAAGTTTCTATTGTTCAGATTTTGTGTAGATGAAGTCTTAACTTGTAACTGTGTTGCTTGTTCAGGGTGTGAAACTATTTTGGGATTATCTGAGAGAATATATGCTGGTTTCAGTCTATCTATAGATACATTCACATTATTACCTTTAATTTTTATAGTGAAATATTTTGAAGAGTGACTAATTACTTCATAAGGACCTTCATATGGTGGTTCTAGTTGTTTGCGTACTCTGTCTATTCTTAGGAAAACGTGTGTACTTGATTCCAAATCCTTATGAACAAATATATTCGGAATATATTTATGTTGAATTTTTCTTGGTCCAATTAGTTGAATCTGCTCTTGTAATTTATGAATAAAACTTCCTGGTGAGACTTGCATGGTACTCGGCTGTAAAAATTCACCGGGCAGCCGAAGTTTCTCTCCATAAACCATTTCTGCTATAGTATAGGGAGTATCTGTTCGAATTGCTGTGCGAAGACGCAAGAGAACTGTAGGTAAGGTTTCAGTCCAATTTATTTGATTATGCGCTTTTAGAGAAGCTTTTAGTGATCTGTGGAGCCGTTCTACTTTGTCATTGCATTGCGGATGATAGGCTGTTGTATGTTGTAGCTTAATACCGCATAATCTTGAAAGGGCTTGTACTATTTCTGAATAGAATTGACCTCCACGATCAGAAATGAGCTTTGAAGGTGTTCCGAATCTAGAGATCCAATTATTATAAAAGGCTTTTGCTACAGTCTCTGCCGTGTTGTTATCCAGTGGAATGGCTTCCATCCAATTGGTGTATCTGTCGATGCAGGTTAAGCAATAGATGTTGCCATTTGATGGTGGATGTGGACCAACGAGATCAATATGGACTACTCGAAATCTCTCTGAGGGCTCTTGAAATTCACCAATTGTTGATTTTGTATGACGAGTAATTTTTACTTTTTGGCATGAAATGCATGATGTAACCCATTTTCTAACATCTTTATTAATGTTAGGCCAAATGAACTTCGATGTTATTAGCTTAACTGTTGATTTTACCCGGATAGGATAATCCGTGAAATTTCTGGAAAATCTTCATTCGGTAAGTATGAGGTATATAATTACGAATATTGGAAGTAGAAACATCACACCACAGATTCTGACCAGAAGAAAGAGGGTATTATTTTAACTGTAAAGTTTTAGACTTTTGCAAATCTTTAATTTCTTCGTCTTGAGATTGTTCTTTTGCTATTTCATTATAATCGATTATTGTAATTTCTTCAAGTCTTGATAATGAATCTGCTACAATATTATTTTTACCTTTGACGTATCTGATGTTAGTAGTAAATTCGGAAATATATTGTAATTGTCTGCACTGTCTTGGTGATGCTTTGTTAGGCTTTTGCAAAAAGGCATACACCAACGGTTCATGATCCGTATAAATCGTAAAGGTTCTTCCTTCAAGTAAGTATTTAAAATATTTTACCGATGAGTAAATGCCCAATAGTTCACGGTCGTATGTGCTATAATTCTGTTGAGTGACGCTTAACTTCTTTGAATAAAAACCGATAGGTTTCCAAGATTTATTTTCGTATTGTTGCAGGACAGAGCCTATGGCCAAATCTGATGCATCTGTAAACAAACCTAGAGGTAAATCAGAATTTGGGAAGGATAATAAAGCTGTATTTGCTAGATCTTGTTTGCAAATCTCAAATTGCATTCGTGCTTCTTCAGTCAAGTCAATTTTTCTTTTATCTTTTTTCTTGGAAACTTTAAGATATTCATGTAATAATGCTTGGTGTTTAGCAGCATCTTTTAAATAACGACGATAAAAATTAATCATGCCAAGAAAAATTCTTAAATCATGAATGGTTTCTGGTAATTTATAATTTAAAATAGCTTGAACTTTTTCTGGTAAGGGACGTGAAACTTCGGGTGTAATAAGATAACCTAGAAATTCTATTTCTGGAACTGCAAATACTGATTTGGAAATATTGATTCTGAGTCCGTATTTGTGTAATCTTTCAAAAACTAAATTAAGGTGATTTTCATGTTGGTTTTCATCAGCAGAAACAATTAGTATGTCATCTAAATATGGAAAAACAAATTCAAGATCTCTTAACACTTCGTGAATAAATCTTTGGAACGTTGCGGGGGCAATTTTAAGACCAAAACTCATGACATTAAACTCATGTATTCCAAAAGGAGTAATGATAGCTGTCTTACATTTATCCTCTTCTGCAATCGGTATTTGATAGTAAGCTTTAAAAAGATATATTTTTGAGAAAATTTTTGCACCTTTCAAAATATGATGAAAATCGTCAATTCTGGGAATTGGGTATCTATCAGGAATGGTACGGGAATTAAGCTGTCTGTAATCACCACAAGGACGATAAGATCCATCCTTTTTAACCACTAAATGTAACGGACTTGCCCATTGGGATTTAGAAGGACGAATAATATCATTGTCGAGCATGTATTTAAATTCTTCTTTGGCTATTGCCAGTCGTTTTGAATCGAGTTGACGAGCTTTATTGTACACTGGAGGACCTTCCGTACAGATAAAGTGCCTCACATCATGCTTGGATGTTGAAATTAGCAAATTTGGCTTCGGAATATCGGGATACTTAGAAAATAAATTTTGAAATTTAACAGTTTTGTTCAGTGTGCCAATATTGTTAAAAGCAATTGAAGAAACTTCACCTTTTACACAAAGTTTTGTTTCTCCATCAATTAACTGTTTATTTTTCAGGTCAATTAGAAGATTATATTTATTCAAAAAGTCTGCTCCAAGAATTCCTTTTGTGACTTTAGCAATCACGAAAGGGAATTGAAAATCCCTTCGAAATCCTAAGTCTAGATTTAGAATTTTAGTACCAAAAGTTTCTATTTCTGTTCCGTTTGCTGCATATAGCTTATAATCGGAAGATTCTTTGTTTTTTCCAGTGGCTGGAAGAACACTTATATCAGCACCACTGTCAACTAAAAATCGCAAATTTGTTCTTAAATCTTTCACATATAATCAAAATTTGCGACAACTTTCGACATTTTCTGCAGTAGTATGTGCCGCTAGATCTACTGCAGATCTAAGTTTTCCTGTTTGGAATCGATTTTTTTGTTCCAAGCACATGGCTGAATGCATTTATCAGGGAAACAACGATTACGGAAACGGAAATGAAAATAACACAGTTTGCCGTTAGGATTGTAGCGCTGACGAGACCTGCTTCGGGAGCGAGAACGGTTTTCGTTATTTCGAGAGTTAGATCTGGATTGTCGTGAAGCGCAAAGTTGCAAAATTTGCTGTTCCAGAGAAGGAATTCGATTTAAAAGTTCATTATTGGTAAACGACGTCGTGCTATCATTAACAATTTCAGTTTTATTACTTCTGGCAAAGATTTCGGTTTTGGGATTCATAACGCTGATTTTGTCTGCCATTACAGCTAATTTATTTAAATCTTCTTCACTAACAAGCAATATATTTTTTATGCAATCGGGCAATTTTTCAAGCCAAAGCGTCTTAACTTTTCTGAAACATCAGCAGTAGCGACAGTTTTTAACTTTTGAAGTAGCTGACTAGGTTTCATAGTGCCAAGTTCAATTCCGGTTATCAATCGCTTAATTCGAACATTTTCACTTTCTTTAAATAAATTAAGCAATCTAGTTTTCGAATCGGAATATTTGGTTAAGCTTTCACTACTTATTATGTCCCAAATATTCTCTATGAATTTCGGCTCAAGTTGCGCAACTAAATAATTGAATTTAGTTTCCTCTTTAGTGATTTCGTTAATTTTAAACTGAGCCTCAACTTGATAAAACCAGATCTCTGGTCTATCAATCCAGAAAGGTGGAATTTTAATACGCACCTTGTTAACTTCCGGCTTTTCCGTGGAAGGCGAATCGTTCTTCTCCGGTTCACTGTCACTGGTAGACATTTTTTAAACTTAACGGGTCACAAGTTTGTGTGGGGAGTGGCTCGTAGAATGTTAGAAAGGAGCTTGAATAATATACTTGTAGATTGTCTTTATAAAACTTATTAAATATCACAAAAATACAGCAGCCAAACGATATCATTTTATTCTTTTTTTTCCATTCTAATAACAACAAAACCTGGACCGTTGCCAGATTTCAAATCAAAAATGTTCCAATAATTTTAACAGCTAATAAATAAAAATAAAATAAAATAAATGGAACATGGAGTTAATAAAATGGATATTCAGTTGCTTTAAACTGAGTAATCGAGCCACTACAAGTGCCCTACTGGCCTTTTTAATACTTTCCAACATAGTTGAAAAGTGTTCATGAATTCGGTTTGTCTGCCGTCTGGCCGTGCTCTAACTCGCGTAAATATCCTTGGATTGTCCTGAAATTTTTGTATGTTATTGTCGTCTACTACAGCATGTTCCCTATTCCGAATGAAGGGTGTAGCACTTATAGTTTTTTTTTTTTGCAGAGACAGTCAAAAGTATTTCGTTACATTACAGTCAGTAGGAAATAATCGTTTCCAGAGTAATTTGATGATGCTACGCCATTTGAAACATAATGAAATTGATATATATTTATGAAGCGCTTTAAAACATGATTTTTGTAGAATATGGAGTACAAAGCATTAATTATTCATTTACATTCATCAAACAAAAGAATTCTGTTACACATTGATCGACAGGCAAAAATCGTTTGCATTGTTTTTAACACTTTCCAACCTAGTTGAAAAGTGTTTATGACTTCGGTTTGTCTGGCCGTCTGCCGTCTGGCCGTCTGTCCGTGCTCTAACTCCCGTAAATATGCTCTGATTGCCCTGCAATTTTTATATGTTATAATCGTTATCTATAGCATGTTCCCTATTTCAACGGAAGTGTGTAGCACTTATAGTTTTTTTACAGGGACACTCAAAAGAATTCCGTTACATTGCGGTCTATGGGGAAAAATTATTTGCGGTTTATTTAAATAATGTTTCACTATTTTAAACGCATTGAAATTTATATATATCACTAAGGTGCATCAGAAGAAGCTTAATATGGAATAGGGTGTGCATAGCACTTATACTTACTTTACAGGGACAGTCAAAAGAATTCCGTTACACTACGTCTATGGAGAAAAATCGTTTGCGGTTTATTTAAATAATGTTTCCCTATTTTAAACGCATTGAAATTTATATAAGGTTCATTACAAGATACTTACTACAGAATATTAGACTTCAGTGCGAAATCTTCGCACGGGCCCTCGCTCTGGTTGTAATATGAAAGAAAAAACGCTTTTATCAATTAATATTTTAACATTGATTATACGAGTAGTAATTTTCCCATCTGAGAAAAAAATGTTTTCAGGCTGCGACGCGAACTTAGAACCTTTGGCTGCAGATAACAATGATCTTCCGATGGAGATACCTGGACGACACCAGCGAACACACTATTCGCTCAGAACAACCATTTTATCCTAAAATCTGGATTGTTATTTCAAGCAGAATAAACTGCAGGTAAGAGAACTCCTACAAATTATGGAACAGTAATTACACATTATTTATTTTTAACACAATCACCTGATTGTTAAATAATTCATACGTGTAGTCATTTTGCCATCTGAACGAATATATGTCCAGGCTCGGTCTCGAACCCAGAACCTTTGGCTTCAATTGCCAAATGCTCTTCCTATTGAACTATGTGGCCGAAATCTCAGCCAACACACTATTCGCTCAGAACAACCATTTGGTGATAACATTTGTACTGTTATTTGTAGCAGCACATCAGAATAAACCGCAGGTCAGGAAACACCAACAAACAATGTATGAGTAATTACATTTTAATTAATTTTAACTATTACACAAATTATTTTTACCACTCGTTTGAATTATTTACCAGTCAGTTCACTGGGTTAAAAGTAATTAATGTGTGTATAAAAATACGCTTTTATCAGATAATTGTTTAATATTAATTAATTTACAATTATAAAATGAGCAATGAATTTAGAAATCCTAAGAAGATAGTTTAAAAAATGTTTTCTTTTTTGACTTTCATGTTATCTTAAAAAAGAAGTAGAGCTAAAATTATAGGGGAAAGTAGAGTAAAACCTGGTACCTAACAGTTTTCTTTTGTTGCTAAAAAATCTAGAAGGGCGGAAAATTCGGAACACCCCCCAAAGTGTTTGGGACATCTGAGCCATTGAAAAACCACGCCTGTGGCCGCAGGAAAATTCTTCACTAATTTCATTCATCCGAGCTATAACTTGTTCATTATGACCTAATTACATGGTATACAGGAGTTTCCGTGCTATTTCAGATTCATCATGTAAATGCTGTAGTTATAGCTCGGATGAATGAAATTAGCACTGCAATTCGCAGCCTAGGATATGGCAGCTAGGATTTATGCTAGGATGGCAGCTAGGATTTATGGCAGATAGGATATCGTCAGGATAGCTCAGTAGGGAGAGCGTTGGTACGGCAAACCAAAGTACCCAGGTTCGAGTCCTGGCCCCGGCATATTTTCACTCTGTTGGAAAAAATCTCAACTATTATACTCTAACCATTTGGATATAATTTACCTAGTTGAATATACTTTCCTCTGTTCATTACTGTGGTTTATTTATCTAAATCGAACATTCCTGCGGCATTCATTTGAAGAGCGGAAAGGACAGGAAAAATTAAAATATTTAAGGTATTTTTCTATCCGATATCACTGCACGGACACAGAGATTAACATACTTAAAAAGCCGATGGCACACGATGGGGAAGCTAAAAGATGTAGTTAAGACAGGTGCTGTCTACAAAGCAGTCGAGGATAAAAACTAGCCGTTGGGGGCCACCGTAATACTTACCCATCATGGATATGCATAATGTAAAATATTAAAATAAAACATGTGTAAACTACTTATAAAATGCATTGCAATTCGAATGAAATCGTGCCTTGATGACGTCATAAACTTTAAATGCTCGATTACGGAATGTCGTAAATGAAACATCCTTATAACTCCATAATTTATAATCATATAAATTAATGGTTCACTGCGTCGGATTAAGCCTCTCATTTCCAATTAAAATAGATCTTTGAATTGAAATTTGGATGAAGTACAGGGTCATGAAAAATCGAAGAGTGTGGTAAATAGGATTCCAAATATCTCGGCAACTCATTATCCGATCGAATTCATTCTTTATGCAAAGTTTTTTTTATTGTCTTTTATATTCACTCCTTTAAATAAACAATTTCGAAAATTTGTATATACCTTTTGTCAGAAAGAATATTTCGAGAGTCCGAAAAAAATAGTTCCGGATAATCGAGGTTATTGAAATTCAATAAGCATCTTCTCATTATTACATACTAAATACATACCAAATTTCAAGTCTCTATCACAATTTGTTCGGGAGATAGAGCGTTTACAGACACACAAAAAGACACGCAGACAGACGGACGGCAATTTTTTTTTCTAAAAATATGTTTTTCGGAATCTCCAGTGTCTGAAACGTATAAATCCGTAAAAAAAATCGCTTTTCATAACGATTACAAGACTTACCCTATTCTACAGTAGCGGTCAAAAGTTTCCGGCCAACATACAAGTTTTGGTTAATTTGTAAGTATACCCATATGAAGAGGAATCTCAAAGTGATACTTATACATTTTATTGACATGATAATTAGGAACTTATTTATGAAATAAAAAATAAATATCAATAAATTTAATTGACAAAATTAATTGCAAAGGAAAACGCATGTTCTCAAAAGTTTCCGGCCATCTTGGCAAGTTTGGAAAATAAGTGTGTTATAATAGAAAATAACAGTGCTCAACAACATTTACAATTAGTATTTTGTCGTCATACCTTTAGCAATAAGTACTGCGGCGCAACGACGGGGCATCGATTCAATGAACGATTCAAGATCGTCTATGGAAAGTTTCAGTTTTTTCCACTCTTCTTGCAGTTTTTGGGCAAATTCTGCTGAATTGGAATATTTATAGTTCATCACACGTTTGTCAAGTTCGTTAAAAAGATTTTTTATTGGATTCAGATCTGGTGATTAGTCTGGCCATTTCAAAAGCGGAATTTTTTTCTGCGTTAGCCACTGCTTGACGAGTTTGCATGTTTGCTTTGGGCCGTTATCATGCTGAAACAAATAGTTGCGAACACAATTTTTCCTCCAATAAGGCAGCAAATGATCTTGCAAGATATTCTTATACAAGGCACCATTCATCTTGCCGTGGATTTCAACTAACGGACCGACACGTTTTCCAGAAAATGCTCCCCAACGCATAACGTGTCTTCCGCCATGTTTCATTGTACGAATAACATATCTCGAATCATATCTTTTGTTTTTAGGTCGTCGGACGTAGTGTCTGCCATCACTCCCAAAAATGTTGAACTTCGATTCATCGGAAAATATTACTTTTTTCCAGTTTTCACCTGATCAGTCTTTGTGTTCCTTGGCAAACGCCAGTCGGCCCGCTGATTTTTTTACTTATGAACTTATGAAAGGTTATTTAACATCGACACTTCCATAAATTCCTACGTCATGTAAGCGTCTTGACACGGTAGACCGACTTATTTCGGAAATATTTTCACTCCGTAAAACGCGTGATATTGCAGCGGCATGTTTATGCGGGTCATCAACGGCTTTTCTCCTGATAATTCTGTCCACACGAATAGTCGTTTTCCGGGGTTTCCCGGACCGTGGCAAGTCCTGAAGACCATGACCATCTTTATGATTTTACTTACCCATCATACGCAGTATTAGGTAAGTCTTGTAATCGTTTTGAAAATCGAAAAAAAGAATTTGACGGATTTACACGTTTCAGACACTGGAGATTAAAAAAAAAAAACATACTTTTAGAAAAAGAAATTGCTGTCCATCTGTGTGTCTGTAAACGCTCTATCTCCCGAAAAAATAGAGATAGAGACTTGCAATTTGGTACGTACTTAGTATGTAATAATGGGAAGAAGCCTATTAAATTTCAATAACCTAGATTAACCGGAACTATTTTTTTCGGACTCTCGAAATATTCGTTCTGATAAAAGGTATATAAAAATTTTCGAAATTGTTTATTTTAAGAAATGAATATAAAAGACAATAAAAAAACATAAATTTTGCATAAAGCATGAAATCGATCGGATAATGAGTTGCCGAGATATTTGGAATCCTATTTACCACACTCTTCAATTTTTCATGACCCTGTATTTATACAAATTTCACTTCAAAGATATATTTTAATTGGAAATTTGACGCTTAATCAGATGCAATAAACCGCTAGTTAATAGAATTATTATTTTTAGAGTTATAAGAATGTTTCTTTCAAGCAAAAACCGATAGCAAAAACTAAAGAATGAGACGAATGGCCGGAAACTTTTGCACACGCCAATTCCGAATTCCTCCCCTTTGTATCAAGTGTCTTCACTATCCAATGAAAATGATCACGTGGTCAGAGGTAATTTGCATATTCCCAACTTTTGGAGCAATTGCGCTTCTTCTTCGCTGAAACCCTCTGGCAAAAAAATCAAAGAAACTAACTGGCCGGAAACTTTTAACCGCCAATGTACGTATGATGGGTAAGTAAAAAGCAGTGAATCTTTCATAATCGAGATCGGCCCTCACGCCAAATTAATGTACTGTAACGAATTATTTTTGGAATGATCATGAAATTTAGCGTGATGTTCAAGATGAGCATTGAATAATTATCAAATAGTGTCTTTAAAAAAACGATTTTTACATCTATATATTTAAAACAATAAGCGATTTCTTTCGACAATCCGTCAGAACAAACTACTGCATCAAATCACACCATTATTTTTTTTTAATGAAAGATATTTGGACACAGATTTGTTATCGTGAATTCGTTTGTTCGAAAATTTAATTAATTAGCTGTAATTTTCAATTAAACATTTACTTCTGCTTATGACGTCATAAAGTCGACAACTCCCACTTTTGAGGGCATAGAGTTTATTCCCTGAACTCTGTGGTTCGCCAATCTCTTGACATTAGCTAATATCAACTAGGTAATATTTTAACATTGTAGTATAAAATCTTTTTAAAAAACTTAATTAGCTAGAATATAATCATAATAAAATATCTAAACGTAAACATATCAATATGAATAACAAATCTCACGTAAAATGTTGCAATTTAAATGATTCCAATTGAAACAAGGTTTGGAGAGTTATCCTTGACGCCCAGCTAACATAAAAGTACCTATTTTATTTTATTTATTTACACACATATTCAAATTTATTATAAAACACCAGGTTGCCATACAAAGCAAAAATCGTCATTTAGGCGCCAAAAAATAACCCAGGTGCGTCTGCGATATATGTACTGATTTAATCAAAATTATGTTGGTTGCACCGCATATTGCAAAATTAATTAAATCCATGATTATTGCTTCTTTCTCAGATTAAAAATAAGAAAATTGGTACTTCTCTATTATCCCGTCGTCCACTTTTCATAACAAAAAACTATCGCCAAACTGTAACGCCAAATAAACGGGAGAACGTTGCCATTGAAATATCAAAATAAATAAAAAAATAAAATACATGAATTTATGGACACAATTGTTATTTTAATTAATGAAATAACTAATAAATCAGTAAAACATAAGGAAAATAGACGCAAATCTCGAATTAAAAACCACTTGATGACGTAACAAACACGTATAATGCTTCTGACATCAAGTAAATCGCACTTCATTTTCGGCGTTTAATTTTACAGTTTGGCGATAGTTTTTTGTTATGAAAAGTGGTCGACCGGACAATAGAAAAGTACCAGAAAATTTAATGTTTAACAAAATTGAATTATTTGATCGATCGCGAATTTTGGTTCTTTTCCGTTATATCGACACCATGCCATACATGTAAATATATGCTTGGCGACAATGGTGTCCGTATAATGGAAAAGTACTCAATTTTTTCTTAGTTCGAGCTATACCAAAAACAAACATTTTACAGGTAACAAAAAAATCGCCGAAAATGGCTGCTTCATCAGCTGTTATGACAGCAAAGTTGGATAAAATCTAATAACCTGAATTTTACAACGTTTATGCGAAACACCACAGAGAACACACGCTATTTTTATATAAGTATAGGGTATATTTAAACGAATAAGAGAACTAACAACCTTCAATAATATAATGCATGAAAAAGTAAACAAATAAGGGATTCAGCAAATCATAAAATATGTATTTCTTAATATAACTATAAAATACAGAAAAATATTCTGGTACCATCAAAAATATTCATTATCCCGTCGAAATTCCATGCATTATCCCGTCGTCCCATTAAAATATATATATATATATGCAAATTAGGTACTTTTCGGTTAGCCGGCGCCAGTAATATATATCTACCCTATATATATAAAATCCTAATGAAACGAATTTGTGAAACGATTTTATGAAACCAATTTATGAAACGATTTTATGAAACGACTGATTAAACGACTGATTATGTTTCAGGGCTATTTTTAATAAAATATTAAACGTTTGATAGTGAAATTAATACCAATTGTCCATAAAAATCCGCGGGTGTCAAAACTGGTGATAGAATTTTGAAATTGGAATTAGTTTTCGAGATATTAATTTTTTTCTAATTTTAAATGACATTTCTGTAATGATGGCAACTAATTACTCAGTTTTTTTGTGACAAAAAAGGGAAAAAATTTGAAAAGGATCCCGATAGGGAATATTGATTTCTTTTTATTTGAATCTACTTTGAATCTATATTCTTTTTACTTTGAATTTATCTTTTATTTCTATCATTAATGAAGACAAGATTGTGATTAAAATATGTTTTTCAGGAAAATTTGAAGAAAAAAAAATCACATTTCTATCGTGAGGATTCAATCGTCTGTCAGCATTTAATTTAATTTATTCGGTGCTTTTCCAGTATATGGGGCCTTGACGAAATAGGGAAAATAGCCTTGGCGGAAAAGGAAATTTGGCAACATACTTTCTGTCAACTTATTCATTTTGACATTTCGTATACAGAAGCATTTTTTCAATATTTATACAATTTGTTTAGCGTAAAATGTCATTTATCTTATTTTATATATAATCAGAAGTAATTTGTATAGAAAAAACAATAATAATATACGTATAATTAAAATACGCATATAAACAAAAAAATCGTCGAATTTGTTTCCATGGCTGTTTATGTCATTTGGCACCAAATCTCACTTTCTGATGCCCGAATTGCGCCAAACTGTTTAAAAAAGCGTCAAGACCCCAATAATAGAAAAGCACCAAAAGTTCATTGGGTTTGTTTTCATAACTTTGGCAACAAATCTATGTATATTAACGAATCTATCCCTTTTTGAAGCTCCAATTACGCCAAACCTAAAAGCAAAGGATCCTATATTGGAAAGGTACCCGATTTTCTTATGGACAATATTCAAGTGACATAACATGGTGTAAAATTATCGCGGATAGCAAATTTGTTTAAATATCCCATCAATTGATGCCAAATAAATGCAGGCATGCATGCACAAAATATTTAATTAATTTTGTATGATAAATAATTATTAGAAAATTCGTATATACATATAATTTAAAATAAATAATTTACATATTTAAAATAACATGAAAATATGCATGATGGTGCACTAAAATAGAGAGAAAATTAAAACCTGTTACTGAAAATATCTATAACATAGTACTTTTCAATACCGTGGTTCTTAATGTTATTCCCAAGCAGATGGAATTTTTCTCATCCTTAAACGCAAAGGAAGAATATAATACAGATCGTTGTTATAAAAGTCCAAGAGGTAGCCAGAATTTAAACCTAACCATTTTATACAAGCTGGTTTTCAAGTTGTAATTGATTTTACTTATCAATCCCGAAAACAGTCGTCAGTTGTGGTAACAGCTTTGTATGAGGACATGATAATAAAAAAAATGCCCCATTAAAACTTTAAAAGCATGGCAACCCAATTACAGATTGACGAATATTTTTAAAACAAAGCACGCTGTCATGTTTTTAGAGGCCTCGAAGTCTGAGTGGGAGTTGGCAAGCGTAGATCGCAGGGGGTAGGACCCCTAGTATATACATAATAATAAACTCCAATTGAAAATTACTTGCAGAATCATTATCATAAAAGCCAACCAAAATCTATAAACCACATAAATTCAATACTAGAAAAACAAAACTATATACATTATATATATTTGTATATATATATGTATATACTATATATATACTATATATATATACATATATATATACTTCATTGGCGCCCTGCTAACCGAAAAGTACCTCAAATAATTCGCCAAACTGTAGCGCCCAATGAAGAAACGGAAGAATATTGCCATTAAATCTCAAAAAAAGAATAATAATAATAATAATAATAAATAATTAAGAAAAGCCCCATTTACTAAAGTATCATTTATCAGTAACTTTTAACTATAAAATTTACAATATATTAATGAAAACAGAATCAAAAATAATCTTGGATATTTATTTATTTACATTATTTCTCTTAATTATGGAAAAGGAATAATCATCCTGATTATGTAAAGGAATGAAGAAACCATACAAATAAATTACACTTGAAAACATTAAAAATCTCCTTATCTGCAGATTGATTTATTATTGTAAAAAAAAATTCTTCATCTTTACATAAAAATTGATTAGCTTAAAACAATGGATGCGTTTCAGAAGATATGGATTTGAAACGAACAATGATTAAAGAAGACACTTTAAAAATTTGATCAAAACATTTTAAAACTTTTTTTAACGTCGAATTTCGACGGTGCGTTTGGGGAGATGCAATGCACATGCGCATAGGAGCTCATTCGGTTGCATTATCAAAAGGGGGGGGGGGATGTGTGCCTTATTTAATATGTACTTTTATTGACTGAACTAGCCGCCACTGGCGACCAGTTTGGTCGCCCTTAAATGTATGTTAAGCATTGTAACAAATTATTTTTATTCATAATTTATTTTTTTCCTTAATCCCTCGCATAACTGGAAAAATCTACTAGACAAATCAAGAACTTTTGCGATCGCGGTAGCATTTCGCATATTTTTTGTTGTTATGTATTTCATCTTTCTTGACAAAAACCGCTTAACCCACTTAAGAATTTATGCTTCATGTCCGTTTGCTTATCACTTGCAATATGTTCGCTAATGCGGAGATTCTTAAACATATTTGGCGCAAAACAAAAATCGCGCCAACCCCGGTGCGTCCGTGACAGCTGTTTCAATTTAAAATACATGACGTTCACATTTTTCATTTAAAATAGAAAATAGAAAAATAATAATTATCATAAATCAAAACATTTGATTTCAAATTAAAGTAACGTTTCTAATTTGCACGCGCAAAAAATAAAAGCTGACAATTCTTTTCGAAATTTGATCCATTATGAGTTCAACTTACGTCAAAAAAGATCCGGAAGTTGAGTTGTATGGAACAGAATTAAGGTAAACTTTGACTGTCTCACTGGTGCGGATTATTTTTTTTACGCCAGGCAGCGATCCAAAAATTCATGGTTTAATATTTTAAACATTCACAACGAATGAATATTTTTTCTTTGTTTACTTTCATAGATAGGGAATTTTAACTGCGAACCTAATTTAAACTGAAGTTATTGCAGAATGTATACATAATTGAACGTAAGTCATCTCTCAAATATTAATTTATTTTGAACGATCTTTCTAAAAATGTAATTTTTATGCAGTTTTATTTGCAAAAATAATTTTGAATAAAAATGGCCGCCTGGCATATGAAAAAGTGAAACGGACATCCCGGAACTGTTGATGACAGTCACATGACTTACGGTTTTATTATATAGATATGAGATGAACGTAGGGATATGCTATATGTATGATACTTCATAGGTTCAGGAAATTTCCTTTCTTGCCGTGGGGAAGAGGGCGGTAATGTCAAACTGATTTCATTTTGTTTACGGATTGTTTGTTTAGAGTTTGCATCGGAAATAATAACGTAATTCACTGGGAGAATTTTTTTTAAAATAAAATATTTGAAAGATTGTTTCATAAGCACCCCCCTACTTATGTAATAAAGAAGCTTATTTTACTAATATTGTTATTGTAATTTTTTCCGTCAAGTTTTGACGGGTACCATCTAGTTTATATTTATTATCTCTATAATAAAACCGTAAGTCATGTGACTGTCATCAACAGTTCCGGGATGACCGCTTCACTTTTTCATATGCCAGGCGGCCATTTTTATTCAAAATATTTTTTGAACTAAAACTGCATAAAACTTACATTTTTAGAAAGATCGTTCAAAAAAATTAATATTTGAGAGATGATTTACGTTCAATTATGTATACATTCTGCAATAACTGTAGTTTAAATTAGGTTCGCAGTTCAAATTCTCTATCCATGAAAGTTAACAAAAACAAAAACAAAAAAGATTCATTCGTTGTGAACGTTTAAAATATTAAACCATGAATTTTTGGACCGCTGCCTGGTGTAAAAAAAAATAATCCGCACCAGTGAGACAGTCAATGTTTACCATAATTCTGTTCTATACAACTCAACTTCTTTCCGGATGTTTTCTTGACGTAAGTTGAACTCATGTAATAATATTTAATGGATCAAATTTCGAAACGAATTATCAGCTTTTATTTTTCGCGCGTGCAAATTAGAAACGATACTTTAATTTTGAAATCAAATGTTTTGATTTATGATATTTTTTCTTAGTTGTCTATTTTCTATTTTAAAGAAAAATGTGAACGTCATGTATTTTAAATTGGAACAGCTGTCACGGACGCACCGGGGTTGGCGCGATTTTTGTTTTGTGCCATTTTGGCGAGAAAATCCCATTTTCAGGTACCTATTAGAGATTACTAAAACAGCATGTACTTTTGATTTATTATGAAATAGTTTATTTTATAATAAAAAACACACAATCTTATTATAAAACACACACAATGATTAATTTATTATAAAATGGATTAAGCGGTTTTTGTCAGGAAAGATGAAATACATAACAACAAAAAATATGCGAAATGCTACCACGATCGCAAAAGTTCTTGATTTGTCTATTAGATTTTTCCTTGGCGAAGGATTAAGGAAAAAAATTAATTATGAATAAAAATAATTTGTTCCGATGCTTAATATACATTTAAGGGCGACCAAACTGGTCGCCAGTGGCGGCTAGTTAAACAATAATAATCAGAAAAATATTTCTTTCAGATGTGCTTATGTGTTCTGTAATTAATGAAGTTATTGTTTACTACTTATAAAAGTAATAAGTAATTTCATTTTATACCGAATGTTTTAATATATCCTGTTTTGGTAAAAAAGTAAATAACATTAATTCAGCCTGTCAAGTTGTACTGCTAAGCTCATTTTTCATATCACTGGTAACGTTTTAAAATCATTTGCTGTTCAAAAGTGGCACTTAAAAATATTAGTATCTTGGTATTAATTTCCCTAAAGAATAAGATATAACTTCAAAAATTAATTTTCTTAAGCTGTACTCTTAAAAACAAAGCATAAAAAAACATTTAAATATTTTGCAGTTGTTTTTTTAAAGAAATATTACTTAAGGGCAAGAAATCGTATTATCATTTCCTTTACAACAAGAGCTATGCCTTAGGGATTTAAACACTAATAGTATTTCATTTTATTTACACATTAATTATAACAGCGGGATAAATTTTTAACAGTTAATTCAGCTTTTGTTATTTTGCGTATAAAAAAGAATAAGTTTTCGTTAATTAGGTTAAAAATGTTTCAAGCATTTAATATTAATAATTATCAGAAGCTGAAGCATAACAAATGGTAAAAAATATCTACTTATTTCATATGCTAAGGCAGCATTATATTTTAAACGCTTAGAAAAAATAATTATAAATTGTGTTCCAATTCTGTATAGTCGTATGTAGGTTGCCTAGAATATGCTTTACCGCGCGGGAATTTGTAACAATTAGATAATTACTGTTAGTTATCATTACGTTTTTGTAAAGTTCTTTTTGTGATAAAATAACAAATCAAATTAAAAATTTAAAATGTTTACAGTTCTTTTTTAATGTGTAACATGCGTTGCAAATACATTATTCTTTCACTTCAGATAAAATGGGTCAGCTTCCAAGATAACAAGAAGAAAAATCATAGATTATGAAACACTTCCCAACAATTCTAGAATACTTAAATAAATATTCGCTGTTTCATAAAATAAATAAGATACCTAAGTAAACATTAAAAAAACGGACAATACGTTTGAAAACCAGATTTCCGCAATTACCCTCCATAGCCCGAAAAGTACACCAATTATTTTTGCAGCTTTGTATACAATCTACAGATTTGTATATATTCTATATATAGTATGCTGCAATTTAGTTCAGTATAAGAAAACACATAACACAGTTTAAAATTCACCTTCAGCAGTTCCTATCAATAGATGGAAACATCCTTATATATTATTTCTCCTGTCAACATCCCTTTTACTCAGAAAATATGAAATGCAGAACAGCGAATGAGATACCATATGAAAGGTTTTAGAACAGGCTTCTGACATAGCCCACTTAACAATTCGTTAAAACATGTTTTTGATTAAAATTTGCTGAAATTAAAAAAATAAATCGGCATTGTTTTCATGACAGAAATGAAAGGTTTTCCTGAAATTATTGTTGCCAAAGAAATAAAATACCACATTATATGATGATGCTCATAGCAATTATTATAAAAAACACCGCACGGGTTTATTTTATACTTATGATTAAAAAGCGAAATTGAAATTGAAATGTTTAGATTTATATTTCCAAGTCCCATGGTTTTCCCGAAGCGGATGACGTCATCCTCTAATGCAGTCAAAATACGATTGTTAATTTTTTTTTCTCGCGCGTGCCTTTAGCAATCTTGGATCAGTTTTTAGTCTAACTTTGATGGAATAAATTAGATGATATTCTGGCTTGACTAATAACTAAATGTTGTTTGCAGATATTTTTACCCTTGCTTTTTCTTTAGAAGTTTAAACCTGCATCTAATAACTATTACATATTGATAAAAAATGGTACTTCTCTTTTATCCCGTCGACCACTTTTCATAACAAAAAACTATCGCCAAATAAACGGGAGAACGTTGCCATTGAAATATCAAAAAATAAATAAAATATAAGAATTTAAGGACACAATTGTCATTTAATAAAATAACTACTAAATCAGTAAAACATAATGAAAAATACACGCAAATGTCGAATGTAATACCACTAGATGACGTAACAAACACGCCTAATGATTCTGACATCAAGTAAATGGGACTGCATTTTTGGCATTTAATCTTACAGTTTGGCGGTAGTTTTTTGTTATGAAAAGCGGTGGACGGGTTAATAGAGAAGTACCTAAAAAATATTAGATTTCAGTGCGAAATCTTCGCACGGGCCCTCTGGTATATGAATTATTTTGCACAGCCTCTATATTACGCCTCTATATTATGCCACATATTAAGCTAAAGTTTAATTCAGGTAAAAACAAGCTGAAAACTATGTGGCCTGGTATATGATTTTATTTATATTCAACAAACATCTCTTAGTATATTAATATATTTCACGTTCAACATGCATTACTAGATTAAAAAACCCTTTAAGCAATTTACGCTGATACACAGTAATGTTTACGAATTATTTTGTGTAGCCTTGTATATGATGTATAGCATTTATACATACCACATAGTATGCTAAAAGTGTGTTAAATGCACACTAACTGAAATCGCATTTATTACTTATAGATAATGCTTCGAATACAGTACTGTATCCGAAATCTTTTATGTCTCCCTGTAAATGAACATTAAATGCTATGCACATATTATACACAAAACGTATCTTGCAGTAAACCTGAGTTCATCAATTATATTATATTTAAAATCACTATTTTAACATAATTAAAATACGCTGCAAATAATTTTACCCCGTAAACCATTATTTAACCCTTTGAGGGGCGGTGGTATATATTATATACCACCTAATTTTAATCCGATTCAAACCAGAAACTTTTAATTAAATTTTACTTTTTTAACTTTGACGAGAAAAAGTTGAAAAATTGCTTATTCTTATTTTGAACTAAATCATTTCCTAAATTCCGGTGGGAATTCAACGTTACAGGTGCACAAGCGCTTTCCCCTGAAAGGGTTAACCAAATACTTTTGTGTGGCCCTCTAAATGAATGATAAATGCTTTACACTCCGTATTCTACAGAAAGCATGTTTTAGTGCACCTTAGAAAATGATATTAATTCCAATATGTTTGTAAGAGTGTAACATTAATAAAATGCACCGCAAAAGCTTTTCCCCCATAGTTCATAATATAACGGAATTCTTTTCAGCCATCCTGAAAACTAATTTTAAGTGCTACATGTGCTATATTAAGAAGTAAGCATCTTGTAGTGCACATAAGCTATGTATAACAATTTAAATATATTTGAAATAGTGTAACATAATTAAAATACTCTGAAATAGATTATTTTTATATACAATAATGTAACGACATTCTTTTGCGTGCTCCTGTACAGGAAATATAAGTGCTACATACTTTATTTTAAATACCGAACATGACATATTAAACCTCAATAACATATATCAATTGCATTTCAATCCGAGTATATTTACGTGAGTTATAGCACGGACAGACAGACAGACAGACAGAAAAAACGAACTCATAAAGATTTTCAACAATGTTGAAAAGTGTTCAAACAGTGATGCTAACTATATAAATACCAAAAATGCGCAATTTTTTTCGAAATTTCATCTGCAAATCAGATTATTTAAAATACGTGTTTGATCATTATATATGGACACGTAATAAGTAAAAAAATATTTTTGTAAGCTTCAATTTAAGTTTTATAATTTTCACTAGGGGGCCTACCCCCTGCGAGCTACGCTTGCCAACCCCCGCTCAGACTTCGAAGCCTCTAAAAACATGACAGCGTGCTTTGTTTTTAAAATATTGGTAAATCTGTAATTGGGTTGCCATGCTTTTAAAGTTTTAATGGGGCATTTTTTGATTACCATGGCCTCATACACAGCTGTTGCGACAACTGACGACTGTTTTGGGGATTGATAAGTAAAATCAATTACAACTTGAAAACCAGCTTGTATAAAATGGTTAGGTTTAAATTGTGGCTACCTCTCGGACTTTTATAACAACAATCTGTATTCTATTCTTCCTTTCCGTTTAAGGATGAGAAAAATTCCATCTGCTTGTGAATAACATTAAGAACCACGGTATAGAAAAGTACTGTTTTAGACATTTTTAGTAACAGGTTTTAATTTTCTCTCTATTTCAGTGCACCATCATGCATATTTTCATGTTATTTTAAATATTTCAATTATTTATTTTAATTAATATGTATATACGAATTTTCTAATAATTATTTATCATACAAAATTAATTAAATATTTTGTGCATGCATGCCCGCATTTATTCGGCATTAATTGATGACATATTTAAACAAATTTGCTATCCGCGATAATTTTACACCATGTTATGTCACTTGAATACTGTCCATAAGAAAATCGGGTACTTTTCCAGTATAGGATCCTTTGCATTTAGGTGTGGCGTAATTCGAGTTTCGAAAAGGGATAGATTCGTTAATGTACATAGATTTGTTGCCAAAAGTTATGAAAACAAACCCAATGAACTTTTGGTGCTTTTCTATTATAGGGGTCTTGACGCTTTTTTAAAAAGCTTGGCGCAATTCGGGCATCAGAAAGCGAGATTTGGTGCCAAATGACATAAACAGCCATGGAAACAAATTCGACGATTTTTTTGTTTATATGCGTATTTTAATTAAACGTATATTACTATTGTTTTCTCTATACAAATTACTTCTGATTATATATAAAATAGGATAAATGACATTTTACGCTAAACAAATTGTATAAATATTTGTTTGCTCATTTCTTTTGCGTTTACATAAATGACGTCATTTGGACGAATTTATTCAAAATATTTTCAGTTTATGAATTAAATTAAATGCTGACAGACGATTGAATCCTGTCGATAGAAATGTGATTTTTTTTTCAAATTTTCCGGAAAAACATAATTTAATCACAATCTTGTCTTCATTATCGATTGAAATAAAGGATAAATTCAATTTCAGTTTGAAAATGACGAATAAAAAGAAATCAATAATCCCTATCGGAATCCTTTTCAATTTTTTCCCTTTTTTGTCTCAAAAAAAACTGAGTAATTAGTTGCCATCATTACAGAAATGTCATTAAAATTAGAAAAAAATTAATATCTCGAAAAGTAATTCCAATTTCAAAATTCTATCACCAGTTTTGACATCCGCGGATTTTTATGGAAAAGTGGTATTAATTTCACCATCAAGCGTTTAATATTTTATTAAAAATAGCCCTGGAACATAATCAGTCGTTTAATCAGTCGTTTCATAAAATCGTTTCATAAATTGGTTTCATAAAATCGTTTCACAAATTCGTTTCATTAGGATTTTATATATATAGGGTAGATGTTAATATCATATTTACTTTTTTTATTGAAAGTATAAATTACTACTTCTATCTTTACAAAAAGAAAGTATTGGATTCATGAAAATTTTCAACTTCCGGTTTTCGGCGTATTTATACGTTTTAGAAGGTCCTGAACACAATTTGGCTGCTTTTAGAAAATGTCTGTCTGTGAGTCTGTGACTCTGTCAGTCTGTCTGTCTGCATGTAACACAAATTTTGTGGGCGCTCTATCTCAAGAACTAATGTACGAAATTTAATAAAAATTTACATTCAGTTAGTCCCTGATATAACTTGGTGCTGATTAGTTTTTGGTGAAAATCGCCCGACAGGTGGCGCTGTTATGCTGCATTTTTTGCGATATCCGCAATAGTTCTATCTGAAGAACTAATGCGCTTATTTTCATCAACCTTCAGATTCAGTTAGACTTTAACATAAATAGACGCTGATTACGTTTTGGTATAGATATCCCAACAGGTGGCGCTGCTATATCACTTTTTCAGGATTTTTACTATAGCAATATCCCAAGAACGAATGCACAGAATTTCATCAAACTTCAGATTTTGTTAGACCTTGACATAAATAGATGCAGATTACATTTTAGTGTAAATGTCCAAAGAAGAGGCGCTACTATTGGACTTTTACCATTATTATCACTATAACTACAGCTCAAGAACTAATGCACGGATTTTCATCAAACTTCAGATTCCGTTAGACGTTGACCTAAGTTGTTGTTGATTAGGTTTTGGTCTAAATCTCCCAATGCTATAAATCTCCGATGCTATGCTACATTTTGCAGGATTTACACTTCTTTAGCAACAGTCATATCTGAAGAACTAATGCACGGAATTTAATAGAACTTTAGATTCAGTTAGACCTTGATATAAATTAGTTGCTGATTCTTTTTAGTGTATGCGAAACCTGTGTGAGATAGAGGAAAGTTTTGGAATTGGCATATCCAACTACTTTTTAAAAAATTAAACGGAGAAATAAAATATTTACAGTCATCGAGCAAACATCTTTAGAACATCCAAATCGTTTTCCAAAGCCATCGAACTTTCCGCCCAAGTAAGTGAGAGAGAACGCAAATGAAATATTCCTGCTTTCATAAAAAGAATGATTTATATGTAATTTTAACTACATTTTTATTCAGAAATATTATGTAAGAAATATTATGTATCCTTTGTTATTGTTGACCAATAAGATAATTCTAATTCCTAAACCGCAATGTTAAAAGTACAAAGATGCTTCAAATATTTTTCAAATAATCCATGAAACCCATTTACGTCAAAAATCTAAAACGCGTAAATTCAAATAATATAATAAAATCACTTGTTAAATTTAAATTAATGCGTAATTATTTCTTAAAGTGATAAAAAACATAACACGAAAAATTTAAAAATAACTTCTAATATAGATGACCTATGTTTCCTTCGCTCAAACGGCAACATCTTCAGATCAAAATGATAAATAAGATATTCTCGCAAAGTTTTGAAAATAATAAACATAAATCACTAGATCACATGTCCAAAGCAAGCAGCTGCTTAAATTGCTCAAAATGGGGATTGGTCAAGTATGCTTTTTTATTTAAAGAAAGGTAACAATGCTAATCAGACTGGTCGTAAAATTTGCGCTTTATGAGGACAAATCACTGTTTCAGATGACACAGTTCGAAGGTGGTTTGTGGAGTTAAAGCGCGGAAATTTCACCCTCGAAGATGATGTCCGCTTTGGACGATCATCATCTGTAAAGGAGGATCTCTTAAAATAAGCTGTCGCTGAAAATCGACGTCACCAGGGGCTATCGCACAGGCTAAATATTCCAAAAAGTAGAGTGGATGATCATTTGTTAGCTTCTTTTAAAAATGTCCTCACTTAAGAATGATGATGGTCGTCCAGAGCGGGCATCATCGCCGAGGCTAAAGTTTCCGTGATTAAAGTAAAAATAAAATACAACGTTTAAACACCAGTGTAATTGAATCTACAGCATACCGGTTTCGGTAGCATATAGCATACCCTCCTCAGTGCTGAAGAAAATGGAAATTTGCTCATATATATAGAAATGATAGAGGATTCAAGTGACAAGTTTATTAACCAATAGGAAAACGGAGGGTTCCAGGCAAACAGCCAATAGGAAAATAGAGGATTCAAGTGACAGATTTATTAGCCAATAGGAAAACGGAGGGTTCTAGGCAACATCCAATAGGAATATCGATAGAAATGGAAACGCTATGTGAGAAATAGTTTAAAAAGTTAAGAAAAATTGGTTTTAATGTAATATTTCCAGCAGTCAGATAATGGTGGAATAGCAAATTCCCAATTAACAAGATTTCCAAGATTTTTATGAATATGGAATGCTTCAAAGAAATTAAGTTCGTGTACAGAAGTAGGTTTAGATATTATTTTAACCGAACTGAAGTCGAAAACGTGATTCATCTCCCAGCAATGTTTTGCAATAGAGGATTTTTTGATTTCTTGTTTTTCAGTATATTGTTTATGTTCTTTAATACGAAATTTAAGACTACGTTTGGTTTGTCCGATGTAAGAAAGATCGCACTGACAATTAATATTGTAGATATCCCATGAATTCGATAATTCAATAGGATCTTTGAGTTTGGAAAGGGTGAGTTTGTTGGTAGGGAAAAAAATTATTTTAAAGTCAAATTGTCTAAGAACTTTAGCAATGGAAAAGCTTGATTTAGGAAAGAAGGGAAACACAATATTGATATTTGAACGAGTAGAAGACTGAGATGAGTTTGAGGAACGAGGATTCTGCAGTTTAAAAAGCGCAGTATCAACCATAGAAGGGTTGTAACCTCTATCAACTGCAATTGCTTTAATATATTGAATTTGACTATTAAATGACCGGGAATCCAAGCAAACATGAAGGGCACGATTTATAAAGCCGCATTTATTAGCCGCATTTTATACATTTATAAATCGTGTCCTTCATGTTTGCTCGGATTTAATAGTGAAATTCAATATATTAAAGCTACACTTAAGTCTCTGGTTCTCCATTCGTAGCACAGTACAAAAACAAAAAGTATGCCACAACACACACGATAATTATGCAGTGCGAGCAGAAAAGTCCAAATTTACATATATGGGTTATTGTAGAGAGGTCACCCCTTAGCAGCAGTAACAAAATATCTAGAATGTACCGCGCTTCTGTTTTGTTTTCAACCACATAACTTTCCGGATTAGCCAATGCGTGTGTGCGTGTGTGCGTGTGTGTGTGTGTATATGTATATGTATATGTGCAGATCTATGTGCTTGTGTGTTCTGCTTTTGTTGTTTATCTGCATATTTATTGGTGAATAGTATAACTTTTCTTAAACCGAGAGGAAAATATTAGGAAAATATAATTCGAAACTATCAACTTTCGTTTACAAAATCTTTTATTTTAAAGTAGAAATATTTTTCTTAGAATATTTCAATATTTCAAGAAGAAACTTTTGCTATTTATTTAAAACTTACTCGGAGATAATGATTTTTTTTTAAATTTATATATAAGAACTAGGGGGCCTAACCGCTGCGAGCTACGCTCGCCAACCCCTGCTCAGACTTCGAGGCCTCTAAAAACATGACAGCGTGCTTTGTTTTAAAAATATTGGTAAATCTGTAATTGGGTTGCCATGCTTTTAACGTTTTAATGGGCATTTTTTGATTATCATAGCCTCATACACAGCTGTTGCGACAACTGACGATTGTTTTCGGGATTGATAAGTAAAATCAATTACAACTTGAAAACCAGCTTCTATAAAATGGTTAGGTTTAAATTCTGGCTACTTTTCGGACAATTATAACAACGATCGGTATTCTATTCTTCCTTTGCGTTTAAGGATGAGAAAAGAAAAATTCCATCTTCTTGTGAGTAACATTAAGAACCACGGTATTGAAAAGTACTATGTTATTGACATTTTCAGTAACAGGTTTTAATTTTCTCTCTATTTTAGTGCATCATCATGCATATTTTCATGTTATTTTAAATATGTAAATTATTTATTTTAATTAATATGTATATACGAATTTTCTAATAATTATTTATCATACAAAATTAATTAAACATTTTGCGCATGCCTGCCTGCATTTATTCGGCATCAATTGATGAGATATTTAAACAAATTTGCTATCCGCGATAATTTTTCACCATGTTATGTCACTTGAATACTGTCCATAAGAAAATAGGGTATTTTTCCAGTATAGGATCCTTTGCTTTTAGCTTTGGCGTAATTCGAGCTTCAAAAAGGGATAGATTCGTTAATATACATAGATTTGTTGCCAAAAGTTATGAAAACAAACTCAATGAACTTTTGGTGTTTTTCTATTATAGGGGTCTTGACGCTTTTTTAAGAAGCTTGGCGCAATTCGGGCATCAGAAAGTGAGATTTGGTGCCAAATGACATAAACAACCATGGAAATAAATTCGACGATTTTTTTTGTTAATATACGTATAATTAAAATACGCATATAATTATTGTTTTTTCTATACAAATTACTTCTGATTATATATAAAATAGGATAAATGACATTTTGACGCTAAACAAATTGTATAAATTTTGAAAAAATGCTTCTGTATACGAAATGACAAAGTGAATAGGTTGACAGAAAGTATGTTGCCAAATTTCTTTTTCCGCCAAGGCTATTTTCTCTGTTTCGTCAAGGCCCCATATACTGGAAAAGCACCGAACTTTTATGCTTGTTTATACATGTATTTATATGTATATATACAATTTATTTATAATTGTCTTTCAATTTACCTCTTTTTGTACATAAAAATAGATAATAGACTTCTTTATATTAAATAAATTGTATAAATATCGAAATAATTGCTTGTGTATATCAAAAAGCGAATAGATTGTTAGAAAACATGTTGCCGGATTTCAATTCATCGCCAAGGTCACTTACTGTATCTCGCGAAGGCCCCTAAATTGGAAAAGAAACGAAAATAATTTTAATATATAACTTAATTTACACCTTAAGTGTGTTTCGAGTATGGTAATTTAATTAATTATTTGTAGTTTTTTCTTCTCTTTGTTATTTATGTGTAAACATATAATTCATTATTAAAAAAGTAATGCTACTGAAATATTAATTTGTTTAAACTTTAATAGCATTTCTTTAGTATATAGGGAGCATTTTTTTCCTTGCTGCTAATAAAAGAGATAAAGGAGTAAATGTCATTTTACCATAATTGATGTCATGTTCTCATTAAAATTGGAAAGAAAACCAAGCAGGATATTTTATTCTCCTTCCGTTCAGTTGGGCAATTATTATTTTATATATTCGTTTCAAATATCCGAATTAGTGATTTTATAAATTCGTTTAATTAAATTTTACAAAAAAATAACAAAATGATAGCAATAAATAATAATTACTATTAATTCCCCCCTTTCTTTTGCGTTTACATAAATGACGTCATTTGGACGAATTTATTCAAAATATTTTCAGTTTATAAATTAAATTAAATGCTGACACACGATTGAATCTTGACGATAGAAATGTGATTTGTTTTTCACATTTTCCTGAAAAACATAATTTAATCACAATCTTGTGTTCATTATTGATTGAAATAAAAGATAAATTCAATTTCAATTTGAAAATGACGAATAAAAAGAAATCAATAATCCCTATCGGGATCCTTTTCAATTTGTTTTCCCTTTTTTGTCGCAAAAAAAAACTGAGTAATTAGTTGCCATCATTACAGAAATGTCATTAAAATTAGAAAAAAATAATATCTCGAAAACTAATTCCAATTTCAAAATTCTATTACCAGTTTTGACTTCCGCGGATTTTTATGGACAATTGGTATTAATTTCACCATCAAGCGTTTAATATTTTATTAAAAATAGCCCTGAAACATAATCAGTCGTTTCATAAAATCGTTTCATAAATTCGTTTCATAAAATCGTTTCACAAATTCGTTTCATTAGGATTTTATATATATAGGGTAGATATACTTCAAATCAGGGAAGTAAACTAAATAAAATAAATTCTCATTTTTGTTGAAAAAGAAATCTTTCATTTAAAAAAACATACATTAACCGCTTTTTTAATAAAGATAGTGGTTTCAGAAAACGAAGAAATATGAGATGTTTTTGTCAATTGTATTTGTCTCTGTATCTTTTCCCTTATATATATATATATATATATATATATATATATATATATATATATATATATATATATATATATATATATATATATAGGGTGATTCGGTACCGCGAGTACAAACTTTTGGTAGGTGTAAATTACTCAAAAACGAATAGGAATCGGATAGAAATGCAGGGTTCAAAACGCAATCATAGCGCGATTGAGGCCATTGTTGGGAACCGCTAAAACTCTGTAAAACTATATTTTATTTTCCGAATTCGATTTTATTCTCTCTGGAGTCACATGAAAGTTCTGGTATTCGAAAAGCCCTAAGACACTGAGTAGGATCTTGTCCCACGGATCCGCGTAACAACAGCGGCTATTCTTGAGACGTTTGGTGGACTTCTAAAAGTTCCAATTCTATTTGACTTTGATATCACGTTTGTGCTGCAGCTGATGGCCGAAACTTTGAACATCTTCTATTACCTCTCTTACTATCGCGATTGTTACGTTTCGATGAATAAAACTAGGTTCTTCTCGTGCTCTCTTCTCAGCACAGTAGTACATAAGGATGGCGTTTTGCGTCCTACATTGCTAGCTGCTCCCGATTCATCTATGGGTAACTTACCGTTCCCGGAATTTTGTACATGCGGCAGCGAATCACCCAGTATATATGTTACCACCAAATCCGGCAGCTCGGCTACTTCGCGCCACTAGCCGGCCATTAACCACTCTATGAATACAATAAAATGTCGTTTTAACGAATTTCTAGAGACCACCGATTAAATTCGTTATACTGAAAAATTCGTTAATGTGAAATTCCAATATGGGGTTTTATAAAAAAGAAATTTGCAGTAAAAATATATATTATTACTACACTTTCGGTTTACGAATTTCGGTTAATATGCAAACATGTCAGTAAATGGTATATAACAGTACATTACTGTTGTGAACTTAGTATTTAGAAATCAGATAATTATTAAATTACTTAAGTTTCAATATTTTGATCTCTAAATGTTATAAAGGAATTTATCTTGCATATATGGTGAATTAAAAACTTCACTAACATCTGCCGTTAATGTAACTTAATTTCTTACAAAAAAAAAACTTTTTTTGCACTAAACTTGAAAATGCATTTTTGAAAATTGCTAATTGTATAAAATGATTTCGGAACATTATTTTTCTGGGATAATTACATTTTAAAAGTTTCAATGTTCTATAGACTCCTTGTTGATCGCACAATTAAATCTTCGGTACTAGATGGACAATCCTCATAATCTTCATTTTCACTGCTTCCCTTCAAATGCAAGTTTTTCTATAGAGATATTTTTTTCTTGCCAATTCAACATTCGTAAAACTGAAATGACTATTATTCTTAAGCCTTTAATAAATTCGTTAATTTGAAAAATTCGGTAATATGAAATTCGTTAAAGGGAATATTTTTATAATGTGAAAGCATAGGGCGTTTTTTAACGTTAAAATAACAGATAAATAATACTGTAGTATGGGGCATGTTGAAACACTTTGGAAGGGGCATGTTGGAACACAGTTCCAACATGTCCCATATCGTTTCTTGCTCAGAATATTGCATATAAATATACATTTTTCGATTTCTTTATTAAAATAGTAATATTATTTATTGAATAATGATAAAATTTGAATCTTTTTATTGAAATTTTATTGAAATTAAAAAAGCAAGCGGAACTACGCGAAGTTGATAACGTTGTGTCTACCAACTCTGGATTTGTAAATGCCACATCTACTTCTAATGCTTTGATCATCTCTACCTCTGCTATCACCTACATCTTTTATTCGGATTAATCATTAATGTGAATTTCGTTGTAACGAGATTCTACTGTATTTTATTTTGGCCTGTCATTTACCATATCCGTGGATAGAAATCCCTGTCTAAAATTTTATATCTTGATGCAGGGACAAACAATTTTTGTTGCGAGTACTGTATTTGTATAGTGCGTCGAATTTGTATAGTGTTCTATATGAATATTCATGTTAATTTTCTATATATGTTTCGTTGTTCCGGAAGCATGATAAATGAGATGATCATTTGTCATCTATACTCAAAAATATCGAACAGAGAAGAAAATTAATTAATTTCCTTCTTTTTTATAATAAATTACTATCTTTAAACTAATTATCTTGAAGCAGCACACCACATTACAACGTCAAATTTTGTAAGACCATCAAATATTTCCTTAAAAAATCAAATCTGTTCTTTTTTCGTTTTAAAAGAAGAAAATATATGTTGTTGAATATCAATTTTAATTGTGATTCCAAAAAAGTATTTCATGAATATGAAAATAAAAAGTAGGGGAGAGTGGGGCATGTTGGAACATGGGGCACGTTGAAACACTTGAGTTGGTAGCCATTTTGAAAAAAACAGACGATTATGGGAATACTTAACTTGTGTCTCTTAAGCACACGTAGGATCCATGTTGTTTTCAGGATCCTAGGTCCTCAAGTTTTCTTGGCAAGTTGATTTTTTTAATTTGATGCAAGGTAAGTAAATTTTCCATATTCTTTAAAATCTTTATTTACTTTTGAAGTATTATATTGAGTTTACCTCAAGTTATGTTGTCAAATTGCTTGAAAATCAGGCTTTCAGTTGATAGTATCCATTAACAAGTAGCTATTGTTATGTTAGGCCTAAAATAACAGATAAATAATACTGTAGTATGGGGCATGTTGAAACACTTTGGAAGGGGCATGTTGGAACACAGTTCCAACATGTCCCATATCGTTTCTTGCTCAGAATATTGCATATAAATATACATTTTTCGATTTCTTTATTAAAATAGTAATATTATTTATTGAATAATGATAAAATTTGAATCTTTTTATTGAAATTTTATTGAAACTAAAAAAGCAAGAGGAACTACGCAAAGTTGATAACGTTGTGTCTACCAACTCTGGATTTATAAATGCCCCATCTACTTCTAATGCTTTGATCATCTCTACCTCTGCTACCTACATCTTTTATTCGGTTACCACTGAATCTTGTACTTCAACTTCTGCTTCAGCTGAGGATTTTGTTGTAATAGCACCATTGACCCTACCACTGTAATTTCCATAAATTTTGAGGTAGGATACACCAAACCTAGACAGGTGTTAAATCTTGAAAAAGAAGAACAACGTGTTCAATATATTATGCATGCTTCTCAAATATACTATGGTTTATGTCCATGAGAAGTAATGAAGCTAGCCCACAACTACGCAGTTGCTAATAACAAAGTTATTCACAAATCATGGGTTACTAAAATAGAAGCTAGCAAAGACTGGTTCAATGGTTTCATGAATATACCCATTAAATCGCCACATTTTTATGGAAGTTGATTTTCCGCCATCAGATGTTACTATCCGCCCTAATCCAAAGACAGTAAAAAATCCTACTATTCTTTCTTTAGCTGTAATACATAGCTCTCCATCAAATATAGCAACTATTGGCTCTAGCTTTCCTGCAGTCACATTGGAATAAATTCAACCTTTCCCGAAAGCAGGAACCAAGAAAAAGTTCCAATAAGGGTAAGAAAAAGAGCTCAACAAAGATCTTAACAGACACACCAGTTAAAAAACAAATAATTGAAGAAGCATTAAAGCAAAGACAACAGAAAGAAATGAAGGTCATTTGCTCCATTGCTGTAGTGCAAAGAAAGCTTAACCTTCTAAACCCAGTTCAATTAAATAAAAGTAAAAAACCGAAGAGCAAGAAGATGTCCTTCAAAAGTGACATATATGAAGAAATTGAGTATGATGCTGCTAGAAGAGATGATGATGATTCTATAGAGTTTGATTTACCCATTTGTGAGGATAGAAAACCCCAAATTAATAATTTTGCTGTCGTAAAGCTTTCCACTAAAAAAATTACATTTGTTGGGATGGTACACGCAGTTAAAGATGGATGAAATAGAAATTAATTTTCTGAAAAAGTGTAATAGTGAAAAGGGTTTTGTTTTCCCTGAAAAGGAAGATCGTGGATGGTACACTCCTATGAAAAAAATTGCCTCATCCTTCCACCCCCCATCACAGTTGGAAGTACTCACAGATGTACCAAAAAACTGGTATTTCCATATGATTTGTCAATTTATGAAAGCCTACAAAAAATACAAAGCACAGGAACTATCAGGCTACAATATTTTGCATTATCTGTAACTTCATATTATTAAAATTAAATATTTTATAATTAATTTTGTAACTTGTTTCATTGTGTTTCAACTTGCCCCACAGTATGTTCCAACATGCCCCATGGAGGGGCATGTTGGAACAGTTTTTCGATAGTTATATTGTCATTCATTATTTTTTTTTTCAGTATGAATTTTTTTAAAATAATTTATTTTAAATTGTAGCAAACATTTGAAGCTAGAATATAACCCTAAGTGTTTGAACTAATACCTATGGTTTACTAAGTTAAGGATCCAAAAGTAAAAAACGTTCCAACTTGCCCCACTCTCCCCTATTATTTTTTGTCGGTATAATTAAGGGTGTTGAAGCGTGAATTTTTGTCTGGAGTGATTTTAAAACATTATTTTTACTTTAAAAGTACGCCAAAAATACATCCACTGTTTCCTATATGCATAATTGCCGAAACGTCAGTGAAGGCTTACTATTGAGACCCGAAAAGTTTTTGGTTTCTGTCTGTTTGTCTGTCTGTCTGTCTGTCCGTCTGTCTGTGTGTCTGTCTGTCTGTCTGTTCCGCGATAACTGCCCTAAAATGATCCGATTAGTTTGATTTTTGGTAGGTATGCTGGTGAGATACCCGGAATTAGCTGTATAGTTTTTAGTTACATTTGGTTCATTCGCTCGGAAAATATAGAACATTTCTTTTTTGATCCTAATGCTTTCCTATGGGAATTCAGACGATTTTGAATTTTTTCAGTCGTTGAAAATAAAATGTCGCATTTGATTAATGTATTTAAACGGTAAGTTATGAAGGCTAAAATTTATAAAGTCAGGTCTTAAATTATTCAAATTAATTTGAAATTTTGTTAATACATTCGTCAGATTTTTTAAATTAGGTGTATAATTTTTGGTGCAATTTTATACATCTGTTCTAATAATATAATACATTTTATTCTATCATTTTCTGCAAATTTTAAAATGCATTTATTTTTATTTACCTCTTTAATTTAACCGTAACCTAGCAACTAAATTTTAAAGAATATCAAAATAATAAAATTCAAATAATTCAGACTATTTTGCTACAATATTTTATTGGGTGATTTTAATATTTTATTGAGAGATTTTAGTATGCTATTGCCATCGAGTTAGATCAAGATGTACGTATGTAAAATAAATATTATAGAATGACCATCAAAACTGTTGTTCCGAAACAAAAATTGTAATAACACTAGATTTCTGCAATAGATATAAGTGAAATACAGTAGATTCAGTTTACATTTCCAAAAGTTGCTTTTGTACACGAGATATTATTCAACTTATCTATCAGATGCGAGTGTTTCGTGGTTGGCAGGTAAGTAAATATTGCTATTTAGGGACTAGGATAACATGAAATTATTTTCTAAATTTTTGCTTATCCTAATAAAATCACTGTGTAGAACGAAATCCAAGATATACTAGAATAATTCACACAAACAATAGGAAATCACGAATATAAATTTAATAAGATTACGGAAAACATTTTTTTTAGGTCATAATGCTTTCCTATGGGAATTCAGACGATTTTGAAAATTTTCATCCATTGAAATAAAATGGCGCATTCGATTAATGTATTTAATGTGTAAGTTATGAAGGCTAAAATTTATCAAGTCAGGTCTTAAATTATTCAAATTAATTTGAAATTTTGTTAATACATTCGTCAGATTTTTTAAATTAGGTGTACAATGTTTGGTGCAATTTTATACATCTGCTCTAATAATATAATACATTTTATTCTATCATTTTTTACAAAAATTTCCAGTGCATTTTTTTTCTCTCTTTCAATAAATGGTTGCTATGCAACTATATTTCAAAGAATATCAACAAAGGAAAATTCAAGTGAATCACATTATTTTTACGCGAAGTTTTATTAAAAATTGTCACTTTTCGGGTTTTAAGTTTTTAATATGCTTTTTTTTTTTTTAATGAAATAGATGAGAATTTATTTTAAGTACTAAAAAATGATTACCAAATCGGTTTTCCAAATGAAAATAATAAAAATGTTGAATGCGTAAATTGAATATAGGTCAAATAAGAGGAATTTAAATTTGTATAAGTATAATTTATACACGAAATTTTATTCAACTTCAGCAACATATGATGTTTAGTAGCTGAAATATAACTATTATTTTAAGGATAGGATAAAATCTCTTGTACAAAGAGATGGTTATTCTAATGAAATGAAAATTGCAAATACATTCAGACATATACTCAAGAAATAAAATAGCACAATTACTGGAAATTGAGAATAGAATATTTAAGCGACAACGGGGGGTTCAGGGAGGCGGAGCCCCCCTGAAATAATGTATTGTTATTCTGAAAAAATACAGTAACAAGTAGTTTATCCTATCATTGCATAACATTGTGTTTAAGGGGATACTTCTAAAATTTCCGAAACTTTCGATAAATTTATATTCTTATCAATGTATAAATAACTTAAAAAGATTGAATTTTAGTGTGTCAAATATTTTTCAGATAATGTTAACAATTAGTAAGAACAATGATTTTTTGAGCTGACGTTGAGGCCTCTGATCTGTAGATTTACTAGTTAATTTTATGATGAATATGGGATTTATAAAATCAACATAAAGAAAAGCACGATATGTTTTTCATTCTTTTTTTCTTTTTTTTTTATGAAGTGTTTTTATGAAGCCTTGAAAAATATGCATGCTACATTGTCTTAGAAAGTTTTTTTTTTTAAGTCATTTTTTACAAATCATAATATTATCTTAAAGGATTTCGTATTTAAACGCAGAAATTTGTATTTATCACACTGCTGCACTTGTATAAATTGTTAAAATGTCAATAACTGTAACGAAGATTTGCGAGTTTTGTACTCATAAATCGGTAATATGGGGATCACTACAACAAGTACCCTCTCTATAACTGTGCTCTTTGTGGCAAATAGAATAATAAACATAATGGATCTCAAATATATATTTTTAATCAATGTAATTTTGGCATTTTTGAGTGACGGAAGTTATTCGTAGCTTATTACGTTCATTTTACGTTTTTCAATTTAGGATTGAAATACTGATGGCCGTATCCTCGATATTTGATGCAAAGCCCATATAGTCAATTTAGAGTGCAGCCCTGTGTTATATTGCTAACTGTATTAACGATTTAAATGTGTGAAACGCACAGACCTCGTTATAGTGTTTCACGTATTAATGGTTCAGGGTCACAAAGCAAACATAATCCCATTCTAGAGTGTGGAATCTATAAAATTTTATTTTCCACAAAAAAAAAAAGTAATTTAAGAATTTGTAGCATATTAAAACGTCACATTTTCAGAGTGATTAATTAGAAACTATATTTTTTTAGAGTTCCGTACATAAAAGGTAAACAAGAACGAAAAATCATATGTCAAGTATAGATTATGTAACACTTTCCAACGCTTCCTAAATAATTTTTAAAATCATTACCGTTTAATATGCAGAAAGATAACATCTAAGTAAACAATTTAGAAAACGCATATCATATTTAAAAACGTAATTTCAGGAACTTCCAACATACATTTCCAACATATACGATATTCAGAAAATATCCGAATACTTTTATTCAGCCCTGTATATGATCTATAGATTTGTATATATAATACATAGAATGCTAAATTTTAGTTTAGTTAGGAAACGCGTAGCACAGTTTCAAATTCTCCTTCTGGAGTTTCTGTCAATAAACGGAAATGTGTTCGCGAACTTTTGTGCTGCCCTGTATACGATCTACAGTATTTATACAGACCAAGTAATAGACAAAAAGTGAGTAAAATTTAAAATCGCGTTCAGCAACTTAAAACGCACTTCCAGGAATTATTGTTAACAGACAGTAGAGAATTCTTTTGTGTGTCCCTGTAAATGAACGACGGCTGCTATACACACAATATTCTGTAGTAAGCCTCTGGTAATGCACCTTAGTGATATATATAAATTTCAATGAGTTTAAAATAGTGAAACAATATTTAATTAAACCGCAAATGATTTTTCTCCATAGACGTAATGTAACAGAATTCTTTTGACTGTCCCTGTACAAAAACTATAAGTGTTACACACTTCATTTTCAATACCAAACATGCCATAGTAAACCTCAATAATGTATATCAATTCTATGACAATACGAATATATTTAAGTGAGTTAGAGCACGGACATACAGACCTAATGTAATGGAATTCTTTTGACTGTCCCTGTAAAGTAACTATAAGTGCTGTGCACACCCTATTCCATATTAAGCTTCTTGTAATGCACCTTAGTGATATATATCAATTACAATGTATTTGAAATTGTGTAACATCATTAAAATAAACCGTAAATGATTTTTCCCCATAGACCGTAAAGTAACGGAATTCTTTTGAGCGTCCCTGTAAAAAAACTATAAGTGCTACACACTTCAGTTGAAATAGGGAACATGCTATAGATGACGACAATAACATATAAAAATTGCAGAGCAATCCGAGCATATTTACGGGAGTTAGAGTACGGACAGGCGGCAGACGGCCAGACGAACCGAAGTCACAAACACTTTTCAACTAGGCTGGAAAGTGTTAAAAATGAACCATTATAACATCACTCGTGTGTCTGTCTCACAGCCGTGTTTCTAGAAAACTATGGCAAGGTCAAACTATGATCAAACTAGGCAGGGTTATAAAGGCTACTGACTCACATATTTATAGATTATATGACATTCACAAATATTTTAAGAAAAATTTTATGGGTATAATTATGTTATTTGAAAAACGCATATCGTGTGGGTATCGTTCGAAAGATCTCGTAACACCGAACGCAAAAATATATTTTATGTAATTTTAGGTATAATATTTTAAGTGATATCTTTGAAAACGCACTGCAAAAATATGTTCCCCCAGCCTATTTCCGATTCTACTAAAACTAAAATTATGGAAAAAATTACGGGTAGTAGGAGTTTATTCAAACCTTGCATGAAAACTATAGCGATTATCGTAGATCCCATAGTTTTTGATAAAATAGCATTTTTCTGTTACACACAAACTTTATTTTGCGGGCGCTTGAAAAACCTATCGACGAATAGGAGTGAATCATCCATGAATTGTTGATAATTATTTTCGAAAAAATTATTTATGGTAATTACCCAAGATAGTAATTAAAATTCTATCTAGTAAAACGCGGCTCGGACTAAGCTGGCGATGCAGTTTTGCAACCTTCTTTTGAAGCGCGCTTGGTATAATGCCAAGTTTAAACTTTGTACAATGTCTGTTTTATGTAAGGCGAATCATAGTGATAAATAGTCAACGTTTTTCGTTCCAATTGAATTGAATTATTGGAGGCAATTATTTAAAAGTTTATACAAAGTCTTATTATTCTTTTAAAAACGATTTTTTGTAATATTGCAGTTAATAATTAATAAATTTATGGGACGGAAGCTTTTGTAAGCGAGGGAAACTCGCATTTAACCGAAAATATTTTTGTGAAAACTTTTTATGTTTTTTGTTCAAGTGCGAAACTAATTAACCAAGATATTAATTAAAAATCTATCTAGAAAAACGCGGCTCGGACTAAGCTGGCACTGCAGCTTTGCAACCTTTTTCTTGTGCGAGAAGTAATTATGGATAGCCTGAATACAAATTAAATTTGCTATCCTTAAGTTTCTAATAAAATATTTTATAATGAATACAACTCTGAACCTGAGTTACGTATCGCATTATCCGGAAAGAAAAAGCAAATTATTTCATACGATAATTCTAATCATTTATTCCATACGATACTAAACAAAAGAAAAAATAAGTTTGACTACATCGTCTATTTGAATTTAGAACATGAATTCATCTTTAATATTTTAGAGAAAATAAATTTTCATAAGGGTCAATTAATACAAATCCACCACAAGAAGAAATCAAACAAAAAAAAAACTTTAACAATATCGTCGTTCACGTCGATCCTGACATTATAATAACTAGGGGATCGAACCCATGCTTCCCTTGCTACAGAACATATGTGTAAACCATTAATTTTTTTATTGAAAACTCTAAAAGATTTTTTACTATTCACATATTATTTTAGAAAAACTGTACCAAAAAGCATTTTACCAAAAAGCATTTTATATTAAAATAATAAATTATGTATTCAAATAAAGTTTTGATATTTATTAAAAGCGGTATTTTTTTATTAACTGTAGGTCAGGAGTTAATAACCGAAGAAATAACCAAAGGTTTCGCTATTTACAGTAGTCTTTTTTATTCTGATAATTTCAGTGGCTAAAGCGCTTAATTTGTTTACATGCCTGTAAAATCCGTGTTTTATGAGTATTATTTTACTATTTTATTTATTTATTGGTTAAGCTTTAATTTCAACCGTAAAATATCAACCGTAAATAATTGCTCAACTATTTATTTTTGTTTTAAGCGGAAACGGGTTATTATTTCGTACTCGGACTGCACACGATAGATAAAGATCACACCTGAAAATAGTTTTAAAATCCATAATAAAGTTCATAATAAATCAGTAAATCGAGCCACATTTTTCAAACAAATTGCATCCAAAAGAACATTTGTTTTGTTTTTTATTCGACGGTATAAAAATTGAAATTGTGTGATGTTTTGAAAAAAAAAAAAAAGTTTGCAGTATTAGAAAAAATAATTGATCAGGTGTTGCTACCGTCGATACAACGTCAGCGTTAATCCCGGATTTGTTTTAGCTTTATAATATCGATAACATACGCTATCTATTTTCAAAATTGAATGTAGAAATAATTTCAGGTTGAAACCTCTGAACACCCCTGAACGCTCTTTTGAAGAAAATTTATATTTTTCACTTTTTTTCCAAAATAGAAGCGATTGCAATATAATGCACTTTTTTTTCATTCAACCAATTGATTAGTTACAAATACCTTTTACTTCCGTGAAAAACGTTTTACATTTTTGTCCAAACACGATGAAAAACGAAATTGAAAACAAATCTATTTTAAAATTTTGACTGTATATATAGAGTAGTAAAATGTAAATAATACGCAAAATATTTTAAAAGTACATAGACTCAAAAACAATATTATAGGGTCTGTTTAAAATTGGTTATTATTTCAAATGGTAACGTCTAAAATTTTGGGTAACTTAAGTAAGTAAGGGAAAATGTAAGTATATTTCTCAACTGAAAGAGACCGCCTAACACATATGCAAAAGTTGAAATTGAAAAATATTTTTTCTCGAATAAAGAAACAGCATATGCCTCTTGGGGTAAGCATACCTTAAAATACGAAATATTTATGCTTTGTTTTATAAAACATACATTACTTAACTTTAAAAAAATCTAAAACGTATAGTTTCCAAAACCTTATCACTTCTCCTTCTCCACATTCTTTTTTTTATGCTGATGTTGTTAAATGTTAAGACAGAAAACATCCTTTTCCTTTCTAAATTCTATTTGTTTTATTTATACTGACACAAACTCTTTACTTAGCATTACGTTTAATTGAATAATACTTGAATGAAATTCCATATATCCAAACAAAGCGCTTTAGCATTTAAATGCTCATTAATGTTTAGACAAGCTTACAGTGTACGACACAACAAATGTATTAAAATGTTTCTGCTGCATTAATTATATATATTTACTTCTGTTATATGTAAACAGATTAATGTGCTTAGAAAATTAAAATTGTGTTACAGCAACATTTAACAAAAATGATAAAATTTAATTTTTAGGTCATGAACAACAGATACAGGTGAGAAAAAAAAATTATATTTGAAATGCGAACATTAGGGAATACCCCGGACATCTTCCGGATATCGCCTGTTACGACGGCAATCCTCGCAACCAGGTCGGAGTCGGAGTCGACGTTAAAAAATAGTGGTTCATTACTCAAAAGTCTAAAGCGCCTTCTATCGGCATTTTTAAACTTTATCTTTAAAATTTATTTTTAAAATAAATTCTTTATTTAATTTTGTCATCCCTCTATCGTTTATTTTACGTGTAGGGGTAGTAGTTTCTGCCTGGTCTACGACACCAAGATAGGGAATAACTGAACTGTGTTCATGGGGGGGGTGTTCAAATTTCAAATCCTGAACACAGTTCAGTTTGAGCTACATAACCACTCCCAACGATACAGATTTTGAACTCAAAATTTAAGTTTAAGTCTAAGATTTTGAAAGCATTTAATCAGATACAAAAAATAACGATAAAAAATAGTTGTTCGTTACGCCAAAGTCTAAAGCGCCCTCTATCGACATTTTAAAAACTTTTTTTTTAAATTTATTTTTAAGAGAATACTAACATAAAGAATAGTTTTAGAATAGTTTTAGAAAGAATAGCGAAAACCGCAACCGAATCGACCATTTTTTCCGTTTTTTATAATTATTTGAAATTTTGGACCCGAAACTTTAATGGCACCTGTCTCCTTCGTTTGGGACATTAGTTTCCTATTTAATATTGTTTGACTTGATGTGTACTATCACCCCTTAAAGTTTTGCCCAAGAGTATAGATTCACCCTGTATATTAAAGCATAAACACTACGTCTGATAACTTTATTTTACAATTATAAGAACACACATTTTATCAGACAATTAAATACACTAAACAAACATGAGTGAAAATTTCACCTGGCCAGGACTTGAACCTTCAGCGTATCGTGCTGATGCTCTGCCGCTAAGCCACCCGGATCGATATCCTAACCGGAAATTCCACACATTAATCCATATTGGTATCAGTCACCGGCAAGCAGTTTTGCAGCTTCAGATGACAATAATACGATGAATAGCTATTCATCGGTCCATAATCAATTATATATATTAAAGCATAAACACTACTTCTGATTATTTTACAATTATAAGAACACACATTTTATCAGACAATTAAATACACTAAACCAACATGGGTGAAAAATCTATCATTGTCATTTGAAGCTGCAAAACTGCTCGCCGATGACTGTTACCAACATGGATAAATGTGGGAAATTGCCGGGATAGGATATCGATCTGGGTGGCTTAGTGGCACAGCATCAGCACTGTACGCTACAGGTTCAAGTCCTGGCCCAGGTCAATTTTTCACTCATGTTGGTTTAGTGCGTTTAATTGTCTAATAAAATGTGTGTTCTTATAATTGTAAAATAAAGTAATCAGACGTAGTGTTTATGCTTTAATATATATTATGTCAAATTTTTCAAATTTAAATTTCTATATTTACCTGTCATAAAAGCATGTTTGAGGAAGACAAGATCTATTTAAATAAGACTTTTTAAACTATTACTATATATTTGGATTGACAAAACATATTTACCATGTATTCATATAATTATTGTCTGAGTGCAACGAAGACTCATACACTTTGCCCCATATATAGCTATGATGGATAATAAAACTTTTCGTCAAGCATAACTCAAAAAATATTTATTGGATTTCGTTCAAATTTTTACAGCTGGTACCTATAAAGTTGACAACGACGTCTATTTATTACCAAGAATAAATGTCAAACCGTTTGGAAATTATACACTGCTCAAAACAATTAAAGGATATTTGAAGTTTTATATAAAATAAAGATATAAACGAAATTTTTTTTGCCGAAAATAGAAGAAGAGAATCACAAATGCAAATTTTTCTGGTTTTCAAACTGTGGAGTATGCAAATTTTGAGTTCGACGTCAAAAACGTCGCTTCAGCGGCAGCGAATGAAATTTGACTTTCAACTGGATAAAAGAGAATGAAGACAAGGATGATCGGCATTCAGTGATTGCTTTGTTTCGATGAGTAGGATGTCTCAGCGAAGTCATTTGACAGATTCAGAAGCTTGGAGAATTGTTGGTAGGTTAGAAGGGGGCCAAACTCAAGCCGAAGTAGCGCAAGCCATTGGAGTGTCACAAAGTGTCATTTCCAGGATCTGGAACCGTTTTGTGGAGAGTGGATGTGCAGGCCGAAGACCAGGGCAAGGTCGTAGACGGGCAACAACGCCCAATGAAGATCGGTATTTAGCGTTAACAGCTCGGAGACACCGAAACATGAACGCTACTCTTCTCCAACAACACCTTCGCTCGGCTACAGGCACCACGATTTCAACTCAGACTGTCCGACACCGGCTCCATGCTGTAGGTCTGTATGCTCGCTGACCGATGGTATGTGTTAGATTAACATCAAGGCATCGTCGCGACCGCAGGGAGTGGGCAACCGAGCATGTCAACTGGAGGAGAAATGAATGGAGCAATATTCTGTTTTCTGACGAGTCCCGTTTTTCTGTGCATCCGGTTAATAGGCGTATTTTCATCTGGAGGGACCGTGGCAGTAGGAATAATCCTGCGTTCGTGCACGAAAGTGTCAGATTTGGCGGTGGAGGAGTGTTGGTGTATGGTGGCATCTCCATTGACGGGCGCACTGACCTCTACATCATTCGAGATGGAGCTCTGACTGGTCGCCGATATAGGGATGAGATCCTCAGACCTATTGTAGTCCCTTACGCTGCAGCAATCGGATATAACTTCATTTTAATGGACGATAACTGCAGGCCACATCGTGCAAACCTGGTGGAGGATTTCCTTTTCGAGGAAGGAATCGTTCGAATGGAATGGCCAGCGTGTTCTCCAGACATGAATCCAATCGAGCACGTTTGGGACGCTCTAGGAAGACGAGTTTCTGGCCGCCAACAACCCCCACAAACTCTCCAAGAACTGGAAAGAGCTCTTCTGGAAGAGTGGGGCAGAATACCCCAACTCGTCATTAATAGCCTCATTGAGTCCATGCCTCAAAGGTGTTCAACGTTGCTGGCCGTCCGTGGAAACCATACCCCCTACTGAAAATGATTTTCTTTGAAGAAAACACCTTTTCTTATTCTTTTTTTCTCATATGCACAAATTGTGTTTTTTTTCCTTTTGTACACAAATGCGCAATAAAATGCATTTTTTTCTGCCAAACATGTGTAATTTATTCTCATATAACCTACTATGTCTGTCGACCATGTATCAATCAGCTAAAAAGTTTCCCAGATACAAAATCCTCCTAAAACTGCAATATCCTTTAATTGTTTTGAGCAGTGTATTAAAAAATAGATAAAAAAGCAAAATTAAAGTACATACGTCACTAAATTTTGTGCGTACGTCATTTTCAACGGCGGGAGATTTTCGTAGACAATCGGAATTAAAAAGTTCATGGAGTACATGGAGCAAAAAAATATGCAAGCACTAATATTCAGCACAATAAAATATATTTCAATTTAGTAGAAATCGAAAATTAATCTGGATTTTTTTTCTGTTTGAAAGAAAACCCCCGCAATAACTTGTTAGACCTGGTATTAGAGATTTGGCGCAAATCTAAGCAATAGCAGCTTTTTTTATTTCGCGTGTGTAAATTAAAAAAATATATATATATTTGGTGTTTAAATAAAAGGTTTCGATTTATGGCATTATTCCTTTTTTTTTAATTCTCTTTTTAGCATTTTAAATGGGATTAACGAAAGGCATGTATTTTAAATTAAATGAGTGAAAGGTTTATATTTAAATGAAATGAATTCAATATGAAAATGTTATAGGAACAATATTTGACGATTTATCAACTGCGCCAGGATAACATAAAAGTACCAATATATCAAACGGTATATAGTATGTGAAATGAAACAATTATATTATAATCACCCATCGTAAAAGAAAAAAAAAACTAATATTCTGCATTCAGAGGGGCAATCTCCTGTGCCGTAAGATTTGGCGAGTTCTTTTTTGTGATAAGTTTTTCGATGTGATTGTTGGGATATCTGCAGGATTTGGCTTACTTTTTCTAAATCTTATTTTTTTTGCAGATGTAGTATTATGAAAATATATTTTTTTGCAGATATTTTTATATTTTGTATATTTTCTATTTGGCATTTGGAAAAGAGATTTTTACCTTTTTATCTGTGCCTTCGGAAATATTAAAAAATAAAAAAAGATTTACATATATCAAGTGTATAATGTTATGTTTTGCATTTTTATACGGACCACTTCTCCATTTTTAGATTTTAAATGCTATTTATTATTTACTAGCCGTTTATTAACTGTTTACAATTTACCTCCATGACAATAACAATTATTTATCACAAAAATGCCTTTTAGGTTTGTTAAATAAGTTTGTTTATGTATTTTCATTACTTATTAAAATATCGAATATGGGGATAAAATTTTATTTTAGCATCGTGCTTAAATTTTTAAGATGGTGCAAAAACATGCTTTAATAAACGTATGTTTGTAAATATTTGAAAAACATGTTTTACCGCTCTCTTGCAAAATTTTGTAACATGCTAAAACTACCTTTTGGCACCATTTAAAATTTTTTTCGCCAACCGACATAGGATACGAAACTTTTCCCCATTCAGATACACAGGCAAGGCTGGTCTCAAACAAGAGTAAAGCTAGCAACAATATTGTTTTAACTCTATAAGAATTACAATAATGATATTAAATGCTCCGATTGGCTTTGGGCCCTATTACGAAAGTTTCTCCGAAAAAAAACTGTAGAAGAAGTCTTTTACATTCGTTTCAAATGAAGCTCGGTCTACAAGGTATTAGTTAATAATACAAACAACACTAATGACATGGAGGCAAAAGTTTTAATTTAAATATTTATATTTGAAACCCCTCCCCCCCCCAAAAAAAAAGATTTACAGTAATGAATTTAAAATGGCGTTAATCCACGCTTTCTGACATAAGCAATTGGCTGCAAACGCGATAATGAAACTTTCACTTAACTTAATAACATGTAGCTAATATAGCCCTCACGGTACTTTGCAGTTATACAGACCTTGTGGTTTTTTTAAAAAGCTTGAGACAATTCAGGTTTATGAAGTTGAGATTTACTGTCAAATGATATAAACAACTATGAACACAAAACTGATGAATTATTATTCAGGTTTATGTATGTATTTAAAAAAAATGCATCTGATTACACTTATTAGATAAATTACTTCTGTTTTCATTTAATACCTGATAAACGGCTTCTGTATATTAAATGAATTGTTTAAATATTGGGAAGAGTTGGCGAGAGGTGGAAAGACGAGTAAACAAACGGGTAGACAGACGGGTAGAGAGACGAGTAGCGACATAGGTAGGCTGACTGGTAGCGAAACGAATAGACAGACGGCTAGAGAAAGGTAAAAAGAAGGTTGACAGAGGGGTAGCGAGATGAGTCACGAGACGGGTAGCGAAACCGGTAGGCAGGAATGTAGCGAGAAAGGTTGCGAGACGCGTAGCGTAGTAGAAAAGAGACGAGTAGAGAGATGAGTACAGAGACGAGTTGACTGACGAGTAATGAGATTGGTAGCTAGTCGGGTACAAAAACAGACGGATAGTGAGACGGGTATACAGAAGAGTAGAGAGACAGTAGATAGGTACGGAGATGGGTAAGAAGATGGGTAGAGAGGCGTATAGTCAGACGGGTAGAGAGACAGATAGACAAGTTGTGAGACAGATAGACAAATGGATAGCGAAGTGGATAGAGACGCGGCTAGACATACAAGTAGTTAGACGGATAGAGAAATAGATTGGCGGGTAGTGAGACCGGTAGAGAAATATAGACAGGTAGCGAGACATGTAGAGAGATAGACAATCGGTTAGAGAGACGGGCAGAAAAACGGATAGGGAAACATACAGATTGTGGAGAGACATACAGACAGGCAAAAGAAAAGTCTGCGGATTGGTGAAGTAAAAGCGTAATAAAGGCGCAGGGGGCAGAGCCTCCTAGAGAATAATCAAGAAGTATCTGTTAAGCTTAACTTTGAAATATATATAATTTTTCAATTTTGCCGATTTGGAGATTTAATGTAAAAGTTATATTACAGAAGTCATCGAAAGATTTTTTGTATACTTTAATAGTAATTTAGACTATAGTTTTGCAATCTGGTTTGTAGCAAAGCATGCTATCAATGTGGTTTGAAGTGTAAGAGTTTCTATAAACAGTTATACAAATAATAGATATATAATCCAGTAAGAAAAATTTCAATTCACACACAAAAAAAGGTGCAACAATGAAATTAAATTTGCGTTAAGCCACGCTTGATAGAATAATCTGATTGGTTCCTATTTGAGACCACCATTTGGCGAAATCTTGCCAAATAGTCGATAGTCAGCCAGATGTAGCTGTTTAATTGTTGGAAAGGCTCAGCTATGATATTTTTTGTGATGACGCGTTTGTTACGTATGACGTATTTGTTACGTCATCAAGTGATTCTTTATTCGATGTTTATTTGTATTTTAATGATGTTTAATAATTTATTAGTTATTTAAAACATTTTTTAATATAATTAAATAACACTTACGTCATTAAATGGATATGTCATGATATTAAAAGAAAAAAAGCATTGATAAAAATTAATCATCTTCTTGTTTATTTAAAACGTGATTTTTTCTTCTTTTTTTATGTTTGTGAGTGGTTGCGCTTGTTACTTTAGAACAGTATAAAAATTAATTGACTGCGGTTTTTATGGGAGTCTCATGTTCACGAAGCGGTCATACATGCGGTATAGTGATCGCTGCATTTACAAATTTTGTGTATTTTTGTGATCGCTATACAACGAGGTTGCTGCATCCAGAGAAGTCTTTTTTCGGTTTCATGTTCACGAAGCGATCATACGTGCGGTACAGTGATCTCGGCATTAACGAATTTCGTATCTTTTTTGGGATTCCGATACGACGATGTTGCTGTATCCAGTGATGTTTTTTTTCGGTTTCATGTTCGCGAAGTGATCATACGTGCGGTACAGTGATCGCGGCATTAACGAATTTCGTGTATTTTTTGGGATTCCGATACGACGAGGTTGCTGTATCCAGTGATGTTTGTTTTTGGTTTCATGTTCGCGAAGTGATCATACGTGCGGCACAGTGATCGCGACATTAACGAATTTTGTATATTTTTGGGGATTCCGATACGACGAGGTGGCTGTATCCAGTGATGTTTTTTTTTCGGTTTCATGTTCGCGAAGCGATCATACGTGTGGTACACTGATTGCGGCATTAACGAATTTCGTGTATTTTTGAGGATTCCGATGCGATGAGGTTGCTGTATCCAGTGATGTTTTTTTTCGGTTTCATGTTCGCGAAGCGATCATGCGTGTTGTACAGTTATCGCGGAATTAACAAATTTTGTGTTTTTTGCGGATTCTGATACGACGAGGTTGCTGTATGCAGTGATGTTTTTTTTTTCAATTTCATGTTCGCGAAGCGATCATTCGTGCGGTACAGTGATCGCGGCATTAACGAATTTCGTGTATTTCTTGGGATTCCGATACGACGAGGTTGCTGTATCCAGTGATGTTTTTTTTTTTCAGTTTCATGTTCGCGAAGCGATCATACGTGAGGTACCGTGATCGCGGCATTAACGAATTTCGTGTATTTTTTGGGATTCCGATACGACGAGGTTGCTTATCCAGTGATGCCTTTTTTCGGTTTCGTATTTGCGAAGCGATCATACGTGTGGTACAGTGATCGAGGCATTAACGAATTTCGTGTATTTTTGTTTTTTCAACTTCACATTAATCGTTAACTTTTATGTAATATCGAAGAAATGTGTATAAAAACTTTTTTTTACTGCTCATATTATCTTTTTTATATCTATTTTATTAAATTTGTCAAATAAAATATTTTATTTCTCTCATAAATGCAGTATCTAAAAAAATCAACTGTGTATGGTTTAATTTAATAATTCTGTATTTAAATTATCATTCTTTTGTCCAAATTGTTTTAAACGAATAACATTTTACATTCGTTACATTGTTACTCTCGTATAAATGCAATCTATTTTTCAGTAACCTTTTATCACTAAATCCATTACTTTTCTTATGTGTAACTATTTAAAAATTAAGAATGGCAACATTTTACCACTTGCTTATTGTGTGTTACAATATGATAAATGTAAGTAAACAATTTAGAAATCGCCAATGTGGCATCATTTTTAAAAAGTGCCAAATGGTGGCCTGAAATCTGGAGGCACGGCAGTGCCTCCGCCAAGTCGAGAGAGGACAGCCGTAAGCATACTTTTCTGGAAGCAACTCAGGGCACTTTTGACCCCCCCATATCTCCGCGCTGGAGTATCCCAAAAATTTTAAACTTCAATTATAGAGAGTATTTGGCCCACAGGACCAAAATTTAAAATTACAACTTTCTGTCTTTTCTAGTTCAGGCGATATATGAACTCAAACATTCGATTTTTTGTCACTTCTTACTCACTCGTTCACGCGTCATCAAAAAGATTGGGTAGATCCCGTAGCCCCAGAAACTTGACATTTGGAAAAAAGGTAGTGTTTAGGATACAAAGAAAGGAAAAATTATAAAATCCAGAAAATTCGAAAAAAAAATATTCGAAAATTCAACAAATTCCATCAAAATTGAAAATTGAAAATAATACGATCTTTTAGTCTTGGAAACTTAAGATTTGGTGTGAAGGTAGTGTTTAACATCCAGAAAAAGAAAACATCAAAAACACCAAAAAAATCGAAAGCAAAATTGAAAAAATCGAAGAAATTGAAAAAAACCGAAAATTTGAAGACAATCCGATTTTGTTGCGCTAGAAAATTCAAATTAGGAATAAAGGTAGTATTTAGGATACAGAAAAAGGAAAATTAAAAAAATCCAGAAAATTCGAAAAAAAAATAAAGAAATTCGAAAAAAATTGAAAAAATGAAAATAATTTGATACGATAACGCTCGTATTTATAAATTAATTTGGATGAAACTAATTGTGTGTATTAAGCTCACCAATGCCTCGACCGAGTTCGTTGGCCGGCTTGGTCCGCCATCTTGTTTCAAGATGGCGGCCACGGAAAATTTTAAAACTAAAATAAATATACAAAAAAGTTAAAAAATCAAGTTTATTTTTTAATTAGGTGTTAGGACTTGATACAAGGATTCCAGAGCATTTTTTGTTTTACCTCTATCTTAAAAATTGGCTGAGATAGAGCAGTTTGAAATTCTAGGGTGGCTGACATTTTGAAACAAAACAGCACATTACAAAAAACCAACGATAAATTTATGGTCAATAATGGTCAAGCAGGTGCAATCCCGAATGAATACTCCGTGTTATTATAACTGTAACTTTGACTTCGAAATTTTGATACGTTGCATTTTCTATTTGTTGATATTTTTTAACTATGATTTACGCTAAGTGAAATGTTGTTGTTGAAGAGGGATTTTCCATGTAAATCCGAAACGTCCAATTTTAATATGTTTTTAATGTTTTATGAAAGTGTATTGTAATGTCTGTAATTTTAATGATTTTAATATAAATTTATACATTTTAGTGAACGCGATTTCTCGCAAATTATTTTCTTTCATTGTTGTAATCATTTTCCCAATCATACGCATAAAACTATATATTCATATCCATTAGCGCCAATTTCTCGCCAAACTTGGCGACAATTGGCGAAATCTCGCCAAATTTGGCGACAAAAATAAGTCTTCATAAATGAAGCCAACTTGGCTATAGCTCAATAATTTGGCGAATTTCTTATTCAAATTCAGTGTAAACGAATCTTTTGTAAACGGTTTCTTTGCATTTTAACTTGCTGTTTTCGAGTAACATTAGCTAAAATTTTAAAACGAAGATATAGGAAAGCTACCTTTTCCTGCCGGTACAGGCCGGAGGACTTTTTTATGAGTTGTCGGATGCAATCTATGTTTTGCATTAAATAAAGTAAAACATTGAAAAACAAATCCCACAGGATGGGGATAGTTTGTTTTAGATAGATTTTAAGATAATTGTCCTATTAGCTAGTACACCTTCCGTTATTGAAAAATAAGAAAAAGAGAGAAAATGAAAATAATATGATCTCGTAGTCTTAGAAACTGAAAATTTTGTGTAAAGGTAGTGTTTAGGATTCAGAAAAAGAAAAAATTAAAAACACAACAAAAATTGAAAAAAAAAAAAAAATTGAAAAAAAAATCGAAAATTTGAAAATAATTCGATTTTGTAAAGCTAGAAACTTAAAATTTGGAATAAAGGTAGTATTTAGGATACAAAAAAAGAAATAAATAAAAAATCTGTAAAATTCGAAAAAAAAATTCGAAAATCCGAAAAATTGAAAAAAATTTGATTTTGTAGCTTTAGAACTTAAAATTCGGCGCAAACTTATTGTTTAAGATACAGAAAAAGGAAAAATTAAAACACAATAAATTCGAAAATAGAATAAAAAAACTCGAAAAAGATCGAAAATTTCAAAATAATTCGATTTTGTAGCGCTAGAAACTTGAAATTTGTAATAAAGGATACAAAATAAGAAAAAAATAAAAAATCCAGAAAATTATAAAAAAAATTCGATAATATCAAAAATTGAAAATAATTTTATCTTGTAGTCTTAGAAACTTAAAACTTGGTGTAAAAGTAGTATTTACTATTCAATAAAAGGAACAATTAAAATATTCGTTAAATTCGAAAATAAAATCGCAAAATCGAAATATCTTTAAGAAATCGAAAATTCGAAAACAATTTGATTTTGTACTGTAGAAACATTAGTTTTAAGATAATTGTCCTATTAGCTAGTACAACGTCCCTAATTGTTTTATGTTATTTCCCCCGGATTATGGTTTTCTTTTCTTTCATTTACGAATTTCGTTATAGAGAAGTTCCGCTATAGACTGGCTACGATATAGGCGATTTCTTTATAGACAGGTTTGTTTTCTTTCACAGGTTGTACTCTATGTACTTCACATATGAAATATGGATTGTTAAATGTTGTCATCCCCACAAAAATTTTCACAGCTCCCCCTACCCTACCGACATTACTGGCTGGTTATGGCTTGATAGTCCTTTCTAAATAAAATCATGGTAACTCTAAGATTCACTTGATGTATCTCTAAATTGAACCTAAATGATCCTAAGAAGACGGATCAAATAATTACTATATTGGCATGACAATCAGGTAACTTAGAATTAAAATCGAAAAATCAATAAATTTATAAAAAGTCGAAAATTTGAAAATAATTCGATTTTGTAGTCCTAGAAGCTTGACATTTGGCAGAAAGGCAGGGTTTAGTACACAAAGTAAGGAAAAATTAAAAAATCTGTAAATAATAAAAAAAAAGACTAAAAAAACGAAAAAAAAACATCGAATAAAGGAATATAATTTGATTTATTGGAAATTTGCGGAAATTTTAATTTTGGCTTTCTTTTCACACTAAAAAGTTCTTTTATGTTAAATATCAAGTATCTAGGGCTGCGAGTAATATCTCAGATGGATAGCACCTATCCTGGAAGCAATTGAGAGTACTTTTGACACCCCCCCTCCCATAACTTAGTGCTTCCCTAGGAACCTGAAATCTCTTTTTATCTACAGTACTTTGCAAACGAAACTAAAGCTTCAAATTTTTGATACCTGTAAATAATAGGGACAGAGTGTGGGCTTAGCGAAAATCAGTGGATGATCTCAAGAAAAGGAGAAAATCAAGAAAAGGAGGATTACTTACAAAAAGAAGTGAAATCTCATCAAAAAGTCACCTGTAAAAAATGCAGCCAAGTCTCGTAACTCATTTAGCGTAAAAAGTACTGAGATCGTATAAAGCCAAGTTTAACTATCTTATTAACTCTGAAATTTTCATTCGCAAATCACTCCTAGTCTCTACATCTTTAGTTAATTATTATTTTGTGACTTGGCAATTACGCATCACAGGGAAGTTATTACACCTTACTATGTTATGGAATAGGATGGGATAATTTAATTAAGGCAAATTATATACGCACAGGGAAGTTATTACACTTTAATATGTTATAGTATTATTTGATTAAGACTAACTATATGCATCACATTCTCGTGCTACGTAATTGCCAAGTCACAAAATAATAATTAACTAAAGATGTAGAGACTAGGAGTGATTTGCGAATGAAAATTTCAGAGTTAATAAGATAGTTAAACTTGGCTTTATACGATCTCAGTACTTTTTACGCTAAATGAGTTACGAGACTTGGCTGCATTTTTTACAGGTGACTTTTTGATGAGATAGGATTATGCCGAATAATCTATTGGCTGCAAATCCAATTACGTAACTTTAAAAAGCTTGGCGTTTTAAAAGATCCGGCTTTTTTTTTTTTTTTTTTTTTTTTTTTTCAAGTTTTGCGCAATACGCGCTTAAGAAAATGAGATTCTTTGCCACATGTTAAAAAAAATTATGACAACACATCTGATGAACGGTACTTCTTTTCTATTTTTTTAACAGTGTATATGAATTTATATATGATATTTTGTAATTCTATCACCATTAAACCACGGAGATAATCGTTCGTAAAGTAAGTTTTCCGTGAAAGATTTTTTGGAGCGCTGCCTGGTGTCAAAAACATAATTCGTACCAGTGACACAATCAAAGTTTACCATAATTATGTGCTATACAACTCACCTTCATTCTTTATCTTTTTTTAGCTGAATGTAAACAAATACGACTCCTGTAATGATATTTAATGAATCAAATTTCGAAACAAATTGTCAGTTAATTTGGTATTTATGTATTATACGTGCAAGGAAGAGAGACCACTGAAAATGATTGTTAATCACCAATCATATTTACCATTATTAATGACCAATCGCTTTCAAAACAGTAATTTAATATACATTTACAAAATACATAACATCATTAAGTACTTTTGTGTTATTTGGGCGCAAATCTCGCCAATAGCATATTTAAAATCGCCAATACCAGGTTTTATTTTTCGCGTGCGCAAATTAGAAACGATACTTTGATTTTGAAATCAAATGTTCTGATGGAACAGCTGTCGTAGACGCACCGGGGCACTATATTAACTATAAAGTTGCAATATAGAGAGAAAAAACGGAATGCTGTAATTAGAATTATAGGCGGTAATGTTGGCGTGGCGTATTTACAAGTTACGGATCTTAATAGTCAGTAGACATTAAGCAGAAATGCCAAAGTAAGGGAATTATGGAGTTATGAAATCTCCTGAACTATATCAAAATAGGAGAGCCGAGAAAAACAGAGTCGAAAAGAGATTGGCATCTAGAAGTAAGTTCGTGAATTTTAATGAGATTCTACGCCACGGGTCAAAAGTGCTGACAGCAAATATGGTTTAAAAGAAATGTGATTATCAAAACTGGCTTCCCAAAGTTCAATGTTTCACCAAACCATACTCGAAAATTACGTGTTATAATATGCACCCCGATTATGTCACATTATTCAAGACGTTTTAAATGAGAATAATGATAGATTTTCTGATCTCCCGTAATCAGGTCTACAGCCAAAGGTAGCGAGAAACAAACAAACAAACAAAAAAATATTGGCAACAATATGGTTCAGTGTAAATGTGGATATCATTAAAGACTTTCCCAAAATAGACTTCAATGCACCAAATCGTATTAACTAAAATACGCCATTTGGCAATGGATCCAATTACGGAAAACTACTTAATATGTTTAAGAATCTCCTCATTAGCAAACATATTGCAACTGATAAGCAAACGGATATGAAGCATAAACGCTTAAGTTGGTTAAGCGGTTTTTGTCAAGAAAGATGAAATACATAACAACAAAAAATATGCGATATGCTACCATGATCGCAAAAGTTTTTGATTTGTCTATTAGAATATTCCGGTTTGGCGAAGGGTTACGGAAAAAAATAAATTATGAATAAAAGTAACGTGTTATAGTGCTTTTAACATACAATTTAAGGGAGACCAAACTGGTCGCGAGTGGCGGCTAGTCTTTATTATAATAGCACAAATCAGTTACAGGTTATAACCATATCAAATTTCAACTGCAAGTCAGCCATTTTCTTCCGAAGATATATTTTTTAAATAAAACTTCATAATTATAAGAACACACATTTTATCAGACAATTAAATATGACTGCAAACTGTGGCAGATGACTGTTTCCTACATGAATAAATATGAGACATTGCCGGTCAACGGTATTGGTCTGGGTGGCTTAGTCGCATAGCGTCCGCACGGAACGCATAAGGTCCCAGGTTCGAGTCCTGGCCCAGGTCAATTTTTCACTCATGTTTGTTTAGTGCAGAGTTGCCAAGTCTCCGGCTTTTTGAACACCAGTAATTTTTTTGAGAAAATATTGTTCTTTTAAATTGCAAAATGCTCCGATTCAACAAAACAACATTTTCTGTACTAAATTACTGGTATCCAAAAAGCCGGAGACTTGGCAGGTCTGGTTTAGTGTATTTAATTGTCTGGTAAAATGCGTGTTCTTATAATATTGTAAAATAAAGTATTCAGACGTAGTATTTATGCTTTAAAAAATATTTTAAATATATAATTTACGTTTTTAGAAAGATATTTAAAAATAAATTAGTTTTTGAGAGAAGATGTACCTTCTAAAATGTATACATTAAGAGTTATCGGCATTTAAAATTTCTTTCCAAACGTAAACAAAATTTTTGAAATGACTTAAATGTGATTCATTTATTCCTAAAAAAAAAAAAAAAAAAAAATAAAAAGGACAGGCATTTCGTTTGCAAGAATACCTTTCACGTAATCTATATATATAAAAGAAAGTCCTTTCTGGCTAGATGATCAACGCACAGCCAAAACTACTGAACCTACAAAGACAAAACTTGCAGGAAAAATACGTCTTAGTATGTAGAGGCGCACTAAGACGGGATTTTCAAAAACTCCACCCCTAAGGGGGGTAAAAAGGGGAACAAACTTTAAAAAAATTCCTTAAAAATCCGGTATTATAGTTACGTGACAAATGATAACATATTTTAATGTATTTTTGTATGCTGAATCGAATGGTATCAATTAAATACTCATAAGACAAATAGTTCGTGAGATATTGCACATTTTTCTAATTTAGCGAAGTCTTTGACGTCAAAATCTAACAATTCTAACAATACAAGTGATAATTTCTAAAAATACGTCCGTTACTATAGCAATGGAAGAAATTCAAATTAAATCTTTTTGTTTATTTTTGCAGATAGAAACATTAACTGCTCAATTGGGAATTGAATATTATTTTTATAGATATTTATGTAATTGTGTATTATTATTATTTCTAGAAACGCCATGATTTAAAATAAAACGTGATTGCTAAAATAAAGGGTCTTCAGATCAATTATTCCGTCGACCGCTTTTCATAAAAAAATAAATAAAAATCATCGCCAAACATGAATGAACTCCAAATAAACAAATGGAAGAATGTTGCCATTGGAACGTCAAAATAAATAAATAAAATAAAATAAATTCGGAAACGCACCACTCACCAAAGTGTCCAGTAAGTTTTAACACAAAAAAATTACAATATATTAATGAAAATAGAAAACAAAATCCTGAATATTTATTTATTTACATTATTTTTCTTAATTATCCTTCTCGGCTGGTGAATTAATGTTTGAGACGTCAGTTGAAATTGATCTATTGCACTTAACTATGAAACGCAACATTTTTACAATGCATTTTCTCTTTTAATGTCATGGCACACCCGTTTAAGGATGCAATTTTTATTTTAATTAACGAAATAACAAAAATATCAGAAAAACAAAATGAAAAATACAGGTAAATGTCGAATTAAAAACCGCTTCATGACATAACAAACACGTTTAATACTTCTGACGTCAAGTGAATGGGACTGCATTTTTAGCGTTAAATCTTATAGTTTGGCGATAGTTTTTTTTATGAAAAGTGATCGACGGGATAATGGAGAAGTACCAAATAAAGTGTCGAAGGTCTGATTGGTATTATGTATTACTGCTTTATTTGTTTTCAGTCTTCAGCCATGTTTCTCTTTTTCTTTGTGTAGTTATTCATACGATTTCGGGCTAATTTTCCGCAATCGGATACCTCGCCAATTGGCGTATTAGCCACAATGTTGAAAGCATCATTTATGTTTGAAGCGAAATCTTCATGATGGATCCTGTTACAGAAAATCATATCATCATCTACTATGAGTATAAACCGCATATTCACATTTTAACCAGGTAATGTTTTTTGAAAGGTTTTAGCGTATAGCTATTCTACGTTGCTTTGTTATAGAGCTAAAGAGGAAAGCTCTAAAATTATGTGAACCCGATTATTAAAGATTACTTAAAAAAATTCTACTGAACGAATGTTAATGGAAGTGATTTTTCAGGTATGGTTAATGACCCTATAACATATCATTCTATGTTGCTTAGTGATAGAGCTAATGGAAAAGTGATTGGGAAAGGTGAATGCAATTATGAAAGATATATCTACTCTGTATTTAAAATGCAAATTCGTATTTCATTCCGACCGTTTATAATTTGAGTTCTGCTGTACGGACTTTGGTGCGATTTACAATGTTAGCAGGAATGAGATTTCTCCGCTTTTTTGCATACCAGTATAATGTTAGAGAAAACGTTGTTCTTTTAAATTGCAGAATGTTCCGATTAAATAAAAAAGCCTTTTCTGTAAGATTATACTGGTATGCAAAAAAGCGGAGAAATCTCATCCCTGACTGTTAGTTAAGCAATTTTGTGGGGATGGTTGGTACTTCTGTGGAGCAAAGTTTTCGCCTGCGTTGTGTTTTCTGAAGCGAAAGCTTGACAACGAATCCGATTACAAAAATCATATCATAATCATCTATAATATTTATAAAACGCAAATTCTTATTCCATTCCGATCGGTTAAAACTCAGGTTCTACCGAACAAATTTTTATATGATTTCACTGTCAGTAAGGTAATTTGTTTTAGAAAGGTTTTAAAATAAAGTACATTGTTCTACATTGCTTATTTATAGAGCCACGGGAGGAAGTTATAGATAAAATTAGGTGAACCCGATTATGAAAGATTACCTTTTTTAAAGTTCTACTGAACGGATTTTGATGGGAGTTTCGCAGTGTGATAATATTTCAGGAATTGATTTTCTACATTGTTTAGTTATGGAGCTATGGGAGAAAGTTGTTAGTGGTGTAGTCGTAAAAAAAAAAAAAAAAAAAAAAAAAAAAACAGTGCATATACTCTATAGACAGAGGATATATACTAGAGAGTATATGTTATAGCTACGGACGGTGTGCAGAATTTAGTCTTAAAAATTCCAGAAGGTTGACGGCGTATACCAGCATATACTTTCTACAAAATCCCTGAGAGTTCTATCAACAGGTGAAGACGATTATGAAAGATACATTTATCTGTCTACTGTATATGTATAATTCAAAGGGAATTTCAATCCTGCCGCTTATACCTTGAATTCTGCTGAATGGATTATGCTGGAACTTGCACTGTTAGTTAGGGTGGGGGGGGCATTTCTATAATCAGTTGAACCCAATTATGAAACATTAGACTTTTTTAAAGATTCTGCTGAATGGATTTCTATGGAACTTTAATTTTCCAGGGATAGTTTTAGTATATTGCATATCGTTATATCGTTCTTTAGAAAATCATACTGCAAATGATTAAATAAACGCGTTGGTCTTTAACCGCCTAAATTTCGTGTAACACTTTAGAAAATATAACAGCATAATGGCTTTCGTATCGTTTTACACCAATGCGGAAGGACATGAAGGTAAAAGTTCATGTTTCTTTAAAACACACAATCAAATTCACCGATATATTTAGTTTAATTAAAGTTTTTTTTTGGATAAACCGACCAGCGTAGCGAGCAAAGCCTGATTAGGTAATAATAATGGTTAATTTTATCTGTATATAAAATTCTATATTATGTAAAAGGAAGTCCTGACTTGGGATATCATTAACGCACAGTCCAAACTACTGAAGCTACAAACACGAAATTTGCGGGGAAAATACTTCTTCGGATGTAGAGACGCAATAAGAAAGTTTTCCTAAAATTCCATCCCTAAAGGGGTTAAAATGGGAACAAACAATAACAAAATTTCTTAAAAATCGGGTTTTATATTTATTTGTCAAATGATAACTTATTTCAATGCATTTTTGCATGCTGAATCGAATGGTACCAAATAAAAATATTCTAACTCCAACAATTCGTGAGATATTGCACGATTTCGAATTTGGCGTTGCCTTTGGCGACAAAACCTTAAAATTTATTGCATTGATCGCCAAGTGATATTTTCTAAAATCCATTCGTCATTGTTAAAGATCAAACAATAATTGGCGATTTATAAGATACTGGATAAAAAAAAAAAAATCACCTGATATTTTGATTAGATGAAATCTCAATAATGCCAGTTCCCGGGCTCTTTGTTTAACTTTTTTGTTTGCTTCGGGAATTTGGAATTGAATATTATTCGGTATTTTTATGTTAGCTGGGTGCCAGTGATCGCCAAATTTTTTTTAAATCTCGCCAATCCTTTTTTTTTTTTTTTTTTTGCTAATATTTTAACGTTAGCTAATAACAACTAGCCATTATTTTAACATTGCGATATAATATCTTAAAAAACTTATTTAAAATAACTAAAATATAATCATAATAAAATACATAAAAACAAACATATCAATACAAATAAAATGTCACGCAAAATGTTTCAATTGAAATGATGCCAATTGAAACTAGATTTGGTGAGTTTTTACTGGCGCCCAGCAATATAAAAGTACCAATTATTCTTACGGATATTTATGTAATTGTGAGTTTTAAATAAAATATGCTTGCTGAAGTAAAGTTTCGAGGGTCTGTACGGTTTCGATATTGCACATTTTCTATAATTTGGTGATGCCTTTAGCGCCAAATCATCAATATTTCTAACATTACAAGTTATAATTTTTAAAAACGCATCCATTACTATATCTTCTTTATTACCGCCACTGCAACATATCCAGGGAGTCTCATCTTGCCACTTCAAGGCACGGCACGAGGTGCAGGGTAACTGAGATCCGAGATCAACAGGCTTATTCCTGGAATAATCAATATGAGGATCATATTTAAAGCCAGACAAATACTTAGTAGTGCAAGGCAATAAATTGATATGCGATCTCTTTTTATATTTTCCTGTAGCTGTCTGACCAAAAGCGTACATTGTTGGATAAATGCAATTCACCGGTATATTTAGTTTGATTCAAAATTCGTTTGGAGAAACCGACCAGCGTAGCGGGCGAAGCTTGCTAGTTTTTCTATAAATTAATGAAATCCAGCTGTTAAATTATTTTTGTTTTAGATGTGAAGTTTCCATTTAAATTTATTGTAACAGTACAATGTTTAATTGAATAAAATAATGTAAATCTAAGAAATTGCTAAGAAATTCCAAACATGCACAGGGCAACGCAAAAAAATAAAAAATAATAATAATATAAATAAATAAATAAATAGATAAATAAATAAATAAAAATCAGCTTTCAGAAATTCTAAAAATTGTTCATATATCTTAATTACAAGCTAAAGGAGGGTTTATTTCTATATTATTCTATATATAATAGTAATTTCAGCAAATATAATAAATTCCAATGCGATCTGTTTTAAACTTTAAGATAGTTTATAACACATGATAAAAAAATTATAAAAAAGAATGGCATGTCACATTTTGGGGAGGGGATAGGGAGGGGCGTGAACAAAATTAGGAAGTATAATAAGGCTATCTGTTCGAAACTTTACGATATTTTATAACACATAACATAAATTTTAAAAATAAAGTCGCGCCAAAAATTATATGGAGGGGTGGAGTGCGATTTGCCTACAGAATGGGGGGGTTTCTAAATTTTAACGATATCCGTCATGTTACATATCGTTATAAAAGGGCTGTGACCACTTATTCATGTTATGCACCACAGGTGTCACCCCCACATTTTGCGCCTCCTCCCCGACACTACTCATGTGATATATTGTTCGAAAGGACTGTGACCGCTTATTCATATTAAGTATCTTCGGGGTCCATCCTCCCACTTCCCCCCCCCCAAAGGGGGCACTTTTCTAAATTTTGCCGACACCTCTCATGTGATATTTCGTTGGAAAGGTCTGTGAACACTTAATCATATTATGCAGGGGGGGTATTTTCTAAATTTTGCACATACCCCTCAAGTGATACATCGTTGGAAAGGTCTATGACCGCTTAATCCTATTATGCATCTCCAGTGTTCATTCCCCCACTTTGCCCCCCAAACGCGATTAGCTTTCACCACCAGGGGGCGCTTTCCTATATCTGTTTCTATGGGTCGGAACACGACGGGGTATGGCTCCTTCTACTCGACATAGATATAGCTTTCCGATTTTAGTTCGTTTTTCACCACCAGGCGCACTTTCCTATCTCTGGTTCTATGAGCTGGATCACGACGGGTATAGCTCATTCGACTTGACATCTATAGGCTTAACGATTTCAGTGCCCGAGGTTCATATAGAACAGATTGCGCTACCTGCTGCTGGAAGATGAAACTTGAGCGTGCGCAGCACGACTGCTATACGGTGCCGAAGGCAGCGGGGACCCGTGTCGGAGGTTCGTTTGGTTAGAGGTTTATACTATTCGATGTGCAAATTAAGGGATTATCCGGTGCCGAAGGCAGCGGGGAACCAGGTCGGAGGTTCGTTCGGTTCGAGGTTTATCTTATTTGAGGTTTTACAAGATTCGAGGCTCCGATGTAAATTAGGGGCCCGCTATCAGGCGAAGCCAGCTAGTGCTAATAATAAAAGAACGTGATATCACGTTTGATTTCAAATGCAGTGCTGATACGCTATGTACGTATTACATTTTTATTCATTTCAGGGATAAGTCAGTGATATTTTTTAACAGAGGATAACAAGTATTATAACAAGCCACATTTAGTATGTTGTTTTTAAGAATGTAATTAGTTTAATTGAAAAATCTACTGGTATTTCTAGTTGATCCTTTAAACAATGACTGAAAGTAAAATGTAATTTTAAATTATTTCTCATGTTTAGATTATTTAAATTATGTTTAATCTATTTAAAAAAAAGAAATGATATCTAGAAAAACAACTTTTCAAAAGTAAAAAAAGCCAAGCAAAAAAAAAAGTTGTGGCTAAAAAATGGTGTGATATCAAATTTCCAAGCTATTATATTACTTATTTAACTTTTTTCCATTAAATAAGTTATCATATATATAAGTCGAGTGCCTACGTATATGTTAATAGAAATCGTGTTCTCCTGTACTAAATACATCCTAACGAGTTTCTGAAAATTCAATTTTTTTCAAATTATGCATGATGGGCTTGGCGGCCATCTTTCCATATTTCTAAGCACCCAAATTTCTAAAGTAAAAGCGTAATATGTTTGCAATGTAATATGCTTATAACAATTTCGAACTTCAGATTTTAACTACGGACAGATAAATTATATAAGACTGATATTTTGAGAAATTGATTTTTACTAGTTTGAAATTATTAATTACTCTAAAAAATAAATCATAAGATGAATCTTTATAATAAGTCCTCATTATCTTAAGACACAATTTTCAGAGCATACAAGTCTATAAATGAAACGCTTAAAATATTTGCTTAAATACCAATTTTGAACTTCGGATTTTAACTATGGATTTGGGTGCTTAGAATTTTGTGAATAATATGCAAAGATGGCCGCCAAGCCCATCATGCATAATTTGAAAAAAATTGAATTTTCAGAAACTCGTTAGGATGTATTTAGTACATGAGAAAACGATTTCTATTAACATATACGTAGGCACTCGACTTATATATATGATAACTTATTTAATGGAAAAAAGTTAAATAAGTAATATAATAGCTTGGAAATCTGATATCACACCATTTTTTAGCCACAACTTTTTTTTTTGCTTGGCTTTTTTTACTTTTGAAAAGTTGTTTTTGTAGATTATAGATACCGCAAACAATACGCGCAGTATGAAGATAGAAAAAAGCATAATGTTCACGAATACCATAAACTAGGACTTCCCTCAAAGGGATTAGTCTGAGTGATATTGCTGAGAACATAAAGTTAACAATTACGATATAAAGAAGATATAAACAAGAATCTAAGTGAATATACAGCATATGATAGACAAGAGATAGATAAAGATACAACATATGAAAAATAGCAAATTAAATGATATAATTACAAAATATCATATATAAATTCATATACTGTTATGTTTTCATATGCATTTTTTTATAACATTTGGCAAATAATCTCATTTTCTTAAGCGGGAATTGCTCAAAACTTAAAAAAAAACCGCCGGATCTTTTAAAACGATATTTTTAAAGTCACATAATCAGATTTGCAGCCAATAGCGTATTTTAGCAAGCGTAGTTTAACGCAAATTTAATTTAATTTTTGCAACATTTTCTTTGTGACAAATATCTAAATAAAATATTAAAAAATAAAATATTAAATATTGAAATATTAAATCAAATATTTAATATATGAATTAAAAAAATTTCCTTTGTTTATTTGTATAACTATTTATAGAAACTCGTATACTTCAAACCACATTGATAACATGCTTTGCTACAAACGTGTCTACCAGTCTAACTACTCGTATGTCTTAGCTGTGTCTCTCTCCGAACTCATCTGTCTACTGTCTCTCTACTCTTCTGTATACCCGTCTCAGTATTCGTCCTCTTTCTACCCGACTCTTTAATCATGTCTCTACCTGTCTCGCTTCCCGTTACACTACTCGTCTATCAACACGTCTGTCTGTCTATATAACCCTCTCTCTACCCGTCTGTCAAGTCGTCTCTGTACTCGTCTCTCTATCCACCACGCTACCCGTCTCCCTACCCATCTCACTACCCCTCTGTCAACCCTTTTTTGCACCTGCCTCGCTACCCGTTAGCTTATCTCTGTCGCTATCCGTCTCTCTACCCGTCTGTCTACCCGTTTGTTTACACGTCAATCTATCTCTCGCCAACTCTTCCCAATATTTAAACAATTTAGTAAACGGAAGCCGTTTATCTGTTATTAAATGCAAACAGGAGTAATTTATCTAAAGAGTGTAATCAGATGCAATTGTTTTAAATACATACATAAACCAGCATAATAATTCACCAGTTTTATTTTCATAGTAGTTTATGTCATTTGACAGTAAATCTCAACTTCTTCAACCCGAACTGCGTCAAGCTTTTTAAAAAAGCCCCAAGGTCCGTATAACTGGGAAGGGGAATTGTTCTCAGGGCTATTAGATACATGTTATTAAGTTAAGTGAAAGTTTCGTAATCGGGTTCGCAGCCAATTTCTTATGTCAGAAAGGGTGGCTTCACGCCATTTTAAATTCATTTCTGTAACTTTCTTTTTCTTTTTTTGGTGGGTGGTTGGGGGGGGGGAGCGTTCCAAATATATACACTTAAATTCAAACTTTTGCCCCCATGTTAATATTAGTGTTGTTTGTATTATCAATTAATACTTTGTTGATCGAGCTTCATTCGAAACAAATGTAAAAGACTTCTACAGTTTTTTTTTCTAGGAGAAAGTTCCGTAATCGGGCCCTAAGCTAATCGGGGAATTTAATATCATTATTGTTTCTAACTCTTATAGAGTTAAAACAATATTGTTGCTAGCATTACTCTTGTTTGTGACCAACCTCTTCTGTGTATCTGAATAGGGAAAAGTTCCGTATCATGTACTGGTTGGTGCCAAAGGCAGTTGTAGAATCTTACAAATTTTTCTAGAGAGCGGAAAAACATGTTTTTTAAAATATTTACAAATATACGTTTATTAAATCATGTTTTTGAGCCATTTTAAAAAATTAAGTACGGTGTTAAAATAAAATTTTATTGCCATTTTCGATATTTTAATAAGAAATGAAAATACATAACAAACAAATTTAACAAAACTAAGCCATTTTTGGTTACTTCTCTATTATCCCGTCGACCACTTTTCATAACAAAAAAACTATCGCCAAACTAAGATTAAACGCCAAAAATACAGTCCCATTTACTTGATGCCAGAAGCATTATACGTATTTGTTATGCCATCAAGTGGTTTTTAATTCGACATTTGCGTGTATTTTTCATTATGTTTTACTGATTTATTAGTTATTTCATTCATTAAAGTAACAATTGTGTCCTTAAATTCTTATATTTTATTTATTTTGATATTTCAATGGCAACGTTCTCCCGTTTATTTAGCGTTACAGTTTGGAGATAGTTTTTTGTTATGAAAAGTGGTCGACGGGATAATAGAGAAGTACCCATTTTTTGTGATAAATAATTGTTATTGCCAGGGGGCAAATTGTAAACAATTAATAAGCGAACTAAAAAAATTACCGGAAAAAACTTGTGGGAATCTGAAGAAAGAAATATCTGATATAAATAGCATTTAAAATCTTAAGATGGAGAAGTGGTCCGTATAAAAATGCAAAATATTATACACCTGATATAAGAATTTTTTAATTTTTTTATATTTCCGAAAGCACAGATAAAAGGGTAAAAATCCCGGCACAGATGCCATATACTCACCACGTTGGCGCGATTTTTCCCCCGCCAATTTGGCGAAAACTGTTTGTTGTGTTTGTTTACATTTATTTTTTATTTTACTTCTATAGATTATTTTTATATGTATATCAATATTAATTTAGGCACAGATGTCATATACGCACCAGATTGGCGCGATTTTTCCCCCGCCAATTTGGCGAAAACTTTGTTTTTGAATATTAGTTACAAATACCATACAATAATAGCATGTTATTTTTTATTTCAATAAAAAAATAAAATAACGTAATAAATGAAATAGCTCCTATTATTCAAAAATGGGAAATAAAAATAAATAAATGATAGTTTGATATAAATAAATATTGATATATATAATAAAAACAATTTATAGAATTAAAATAAAAAATAAAAGTTAATAAACAACAATTGAAACAAAATAACCGGGTTACCATGTGAGGCATAAAATTGCCATTTTGTTGCAATCGCGTCAATGTGGTGCGTATATGACATCCGCGCCTTTACTTATATCAAACTATTATTTATTTATTTTTATTTCCTTTTTTAAAATAATAGAAGCTGTTTCATTTATTACGTTATTTTATTTTTATATTGAAATAAAAAATCACGTGTACTATTTGTCACACTATTTGTAACTAATATTCAAAAACAAAGTTTTCCCCAAGCTGGTGGAAGGAAAAATCGCGCCAACGTGGTGCGTATATGACATCTGTGCCTTGTTTCATTTCAGATAGAGGTACTGCTCTATTATCCCGTCGACCACTTTTCATAACAAAAAACTATCGCCAAACTGTTAGATTAAACGCCAAAAATGCAGTCCCATTTACTTGATATCAGAAGCATTATATGTGTTTGTTACGTCATCAAGTGGTTTTTAACGCGACATTTGCGTGTATTTTTCATTATGTTTTACTGATTTATTAGTTATTTCATTCATTAAAATAACAATTGTGTCCTTAAATTCTTATATTTTATTTATTTATGTATTTTGATATTTCAATGACAACGTTCTCCCGTTTATTTGGCGATAGTTTTTTGTTATGAAAAGTGGTCGACGGGATAATAGAGAAGTACCCACATATGTATTGGTACTTTTATGTTAACTTGGCGCAGTTGATAAATCGCCAAATATTTTTCTCATAACATCTTCATATTGCATTCATTTTATTTAAATATAAATCTTTCACTGATTTCATTTGAAATGCATACATTAAAAATACACGTCTTTCACTCATTTAATTTAAAATACACGCCTTTCACTAATTCCATTTAAAATACTAAAAAGAAAAGAAAATAAGAAATAATGCCACAAATCGAAACCTTTTATTTAAACATCAAAGAATTGTTCCTAACATACACACGCGAAATAAAAAAGCTGCTAATGATGTGATTTACGCCAAATCTCTAATACTAATACTACTCTTACTAATCTCTAATACTTTTCAAACAGAAAAAATTCCAGATTAACTTTCCATTTTTATTAAATTGAAATATATTTTATTGTGCCGAATATTAGTGCTTGCATATTTTTTTGCTCCATGTATTCCATGAACTTTTCAATTCCGATTGTCTACGAAAATCTCCCGCCGGTGAAAATGACGTACGCACAAAATTTAGTGACGTATGTACTTTAATTGTGCTTTTTTATCTATTTTTTTAATATAACTTTCAAACGGTTTGACACTTATTCTTGGTAATAAATAGACGACGTTGTCGCCTTTATAGGTACCTGCTGTAAAAATTTGAACGAAATCCGTTAAATATTTTTTGAGTTATGCTTGACGAAAGCTTTTAATATCCATCGTAGCTATATATGGGGCAAAGTAAAACTGCGCTGTGTATGAGTCTTCATTACACTCAGACAACAAGACAGGCAGCAAAGAAGTCATTTTTGGAGTGATAGGAAGCGGGAACCCTATTTTGCAGATAAATGTTATTACAAAAGATATGAAACTAAATCTCATGGAAGAAATTATTAATGTATTGAGATTTGTTTAAATTGTGGATGAAAATTCATAAGTTTCATTGGTATTCATTTCAAAGAATACCAATTAATTAAATTTTATATTTCATGTATTTGTAAATTTACGTTTTAAGCAATAGATTGCAATTTTTGTATGTAAAATAATATGCATTATTTTTCATGTACAATAGCGCATTAAATGAAAATTGTAATATAATTTTTGTAGTAGTAGTTTATAATAATGAATAAAAAAAACACTTCATTTAAAAGTATTTCCTGCGCAATAAAACGTTTCCTGACGATTCAAAAAATACACACGTAATTGTTCAAGGTTTCACTTCTGTCGGCACTCCCGGAGTGCCTTTTTTTTTTTTTTTGATTTTTTCGAATATTTTTTTATAATTTTCTGGATTTTTTATTTTTTTCTTATTTTGTATCCTTTATTACAAATTTCAAGTTTCTAGCGCTACAAAATCGAATTATTTTGAAATTTTCCATCTTTTTCGAGTTTTTTATTCTATTTTCGAATTTATTGTGTTTTATTTTTTCTTTTCTCTGTATCCTAAACAATAAGTTTAATTTTAAGTTCTAAAGGTACAAAATCGAATTTTTTTCAATTTTTCGAATTTTCGAATATTTTTTTTCGAAATTTACAGATTTTTTATTTATTTCTTTTTTTGTATCCTAAATACTACCTTTATTCCAAATTTTAATGTTCTAGCTTTACAAAATCGAATTATTTTCAAATTTTCGTTTTATTTTCGATTTTTTGATTTTATTTTCAATTTTTGTTGTGTTTTTTTTTTTCTTTTCTGAATCCTAAACACTACCTCTACACCAAATTTTCAGTTTCTAAGACTACGAGATCATATTATTTTCAATTTCTCTCTTTTTCTTTCTTTCTTTTTTTGAAAATTTCGATTTTTTTTTAATTATCCATATTTTTTAATGTTTCCTTATTTAGTATCTTGAATATTACCTTTATTCCAAATTTCAAGTTTCAAGTGCTATGAAATCGAATTATTTTCAAAATTTCCTTATTTTTCAATTTCTTTCGATTTTTTGATTTTAATATAAATGCTGCACTATTACACCATAAAATATTACAACATTAAAGAAGTGAATATAATACATCACATGTTTTTACTGAATGGTGTATACAAATTTAAAATTATATACATACATTAATATTAAAAATATCTACGTTTCGACCACCATCTATGGTCATCTTCAGGAAAATTTTCTTATATTGCTTTTAAACTTTCAAATGCGAAAAACAATCCGCCCGTTGCCACAATATTATTGCCGTCCACAAATTAAAAATTAACAAGGGTAACACTCAACCATCGTACCAACCAACCACAAGTAGAAACGATGCAGAAGCACCTCCTAAAGGACAAAAATCTAACTGCTGTAAATGTGTTATCAATGAAGAAATTTAAAATAAATATAAGCGTAATTAACTATTTCAAGATGCTCATCCAAAGTTTAGGGATATTAAATGAAATGCTATCATTACAAACCTCATTTTTCCTAATCATAATTTCAATGGACTCCTTTCGTAGACCCTCAAAGACGTTATTACATCGAATTTTAATTTTAGCATTATCAAAATCTATGCGGCTGTCAGGATTATTAAAATAGAATTTAGCCAGGGCTGTCATCTGTTGATTTTGCTAAATATTCCTTTTATGTTCTTTTAGACGTTCAATAAATTTTCGTTTTGTAACCCCAATGTAAAACTTTTTAGTGCCATCTTTCAAAACAATAGGTATTTCATAAACACCCGCACATTCGTGCAACGGTGTAGGATCTAGGTTACTACCTAATAAATTAGTGAGGTAAGGAGGGGGAATAGCAATAAGCTGAATATTAAACCCACGAACTATACTCCTTAACTTTTCAAAACATCATTCACAGGCATCATTGTCCACTCCCTCATATATTGTCGGTTTGGATATGTTCCTGTTATTTTTGATAAGTTAAGGAGTATAGTTCGTGGGTTTAATATTCAGCTTATTGCTATTCCCCCTCCTTATCTCACTAATTTATTAGGTATAACCTGGATCCTACACCGTTGCACGAATGTGCGGGTGTTTATGGAATACCTATTGTTTTGAAAGATGGCACTAAAAAGTTTTACATTGGGGTTACAAAACGAAAATTTATTGAACGTCTAAAAGAACATAAAAGGAATATTTCGCAATATCAACAGATGACAGCCCTGGCTAAATTCTATTTTAATAATCCTGACAGCCGCATAGATTTTGATAATGCTAAAATTAAAATTCGATGTAATAACGTCTTTGAGGGTCTACGAAAGGAGTCCATTGAAATTATGATTAGGAAAAATGAGGTTTGTAATGATAGCATTTCATTTAATATCCCTAAACTTTGGATGAGCATCTTGAAATAGTTAATTACGCTTATATTTATTTTAAATTTCTTCATTGGTAATACATTTACAGCAGTTAGATTTTGTCCGTTAGGAGATGCTTATGCATCGTTTCTACTTGTGGTTGGTTGCTACGATGGTTGAGTGTTACCCTTGTTAATTTTTAATTTGTGGACGGCAATAATAATGTGGCAACGGACGGATTGTTTTTCGCATTTGAAAGTTTCAAAGCAATATAAGAAAATTTTCCTGAAGATGACCATAGATGGTGGTCGAAACGTAGATATTTTTAATATTAATGTATGTATATAATTTTAAATTTGTATACAACATTCAGTAAAAATATGTGATGTTTTATACACACTTCTTTAATGTTGTTTTTGATTTTATTTTCGAATTTTATTGCGTTTTTAATTTCACTTATTCTGAATTCTAAACACTATCTTTACCACGGATTTTAAGTTTCTAAGGCCAAAAGATAAAATTATTAAAATTTTTTTTTCAATTTGTTTCGAATTTTTCGTATTTTTGATTTTTTTTCGAATTTTCTGCATTTTTTAATATTTCCTTATTTTGAATCTTAAATACTACCTTTATTCCGAATTCCAAGTTTCTAGCTCAACAAAATTGGATTATTTGAAATTTTTCGATTTTTTTCGATTTAACGATTTTATTTTCAATTTTTTTGTGTGTTTTTGATGTTTTCTTTTTCTGAATTCTAAACACTACCTTCACACCAAATTTTAAGTTTTTAAGTCTACAAGATCGTGTTACTTTCAATTTTCAATTTTGTTAAATTTTTTTTAATTTTCGAATGTTTTTTTTTTTAATTTTTCGGATTTTATAATTTTTCTTTCTTTGTATCCGAATAGCTTTACTCCAAATTTTAAGTTTCTGTGGCTGCGGGATCTACCCAATCTTTTTGATGACGCTAGAGTGAGTGAGTGAATGTGTGAGTGACAAAAAATCGAAACTTTGAGTTCATATATCGTCTGCACTAATTTATGGGTATTTTTTGAATTAACCATATTTTTTAAATTTTCCTTATTTAGTATCTTAAATATTACCTTTATTCCAAATTTCAAGTTTCTAGCGCTATGAAATCGAATTATTTTCAAATTTTCCTTATTTTTCGATTTTTCCGATTTTTTCGATTTTTTTATTTTATTTTCGAATTTTATTGCGTTTTTTATTTTAACTTATTCTGAATCCTAAACACTATCTTTACTGCGAATTTTAAGTTTCTAAGGCTAAAAAATCATATTATTTTAATTTTTTCAATTTTTTTTCAAATTTTTGAATTTTTTTTCGAATTTTCCAGAATTTTTAATTTTTCCTTATTTTGCATCCTAAATACTACCTTTATTCCGAATTCCAAATTTCTAGCGCTACAAAATCGGATTATTTGGAAATTTTCGATTTTTTTCGATTTTTCGATTTTTTTAATTTTGTTTTCAATTTTTTTGGTGTTTTTGATGTTTTCTTTTTCTGGATACTAAACACTACCTTCACACCGAATCTTAAGTTTCTAAGACTACAAGATCGTATTATTTTCAATTTTCAATTTTTATGAAATTTGTTGAATTTTCAAATGTTTTTTTTTTTTTTCGAATTTTCCGGATTTTATATTTTTTTCTTTCTTTTTATCCTAAACACTACCTTTTTTCCAAATGTCAAGTTTCTTGGGTTATGGGATCTACCTAATCTTTTTGATGACGCGTGCACGAGTGAGTGAGTGAGTGACAAAAAATCGAATGTTTGAGTTCATATATCGTCTGAATTAGAAAAGACAGAAAGTTGTAATTTTAAATTTTGGTCCTGTGTGCCAAATACTCTAGAAAAACGAAGTTTCAAATTTTTGGGATACTCCAGCGTGGAGATATGGGGGGGGGGTCAAAAGTGCCCTGAGTTGCTTCCAGAAAAGTATGCTTACGGCTGTCCTCTCTCGACTTGGCGGAGGCACTGCCGTGCCTCCAGATAATGTATGTCATTTCATTATATTTGAAATGGCGTCAAATACTTAAAATACGCTGCAAACAGTTTTCCCCCGTAGACCATTTCATAAAATAATACTTTTGTGTGGCACTGTAAATGAAAGATAAAAGCCTTACACTCCATATTCTACAGAAAGCATGTCTTAGTGCATCTCAGAAATTGTTATCAAGTTCATTATGTTTGTAATAGTGTAGCATGATTAAAATGCGCTGAAAACAATTTTCCACATTCAACCATAATGCAATGAAATACTTTTCAGTTTCCCTGTAAACTAATTATAAGTGCTAGTTCGTACCATGTTCGATAGTAAGCATATTGTAGTGTATTTCAGTGATGTATATTAATTTCAATATATTTGAAATAGTGTCACATCATTAAAATACACTGCAAAGAATTTTCCCCCATAGATCATAATGTAACAGCATTCTTTTGAGTGTCCTTGTAAAAAAAGTATAAGCGCTACACACTTCATTTTCAATACGGAACATGCTATAGTAAACCTGAATATCATATATCAATTGCATGACTATCCGGATATGTTTACGCGAGTTAGAGCATGGACAGACAGACAAACCGAATTCATAAACACTTTTCAAGTATGTTGAAAAATGTTAAAAACGGAACAACTAAAAGAAGATGACTCCACAGATTTAGAAAAATTCAGTCACGAAGTATTATTGAAATATTTTGCTCGTCTAAAAGAGCAAAAAGCACAATTTTTAGGGTAATTTGATAATATTCACATTTGGGAATAAAATATTATTAAATGATAAATATGATGAATTGGATGAATTAAGGGATGAAAAAATAATTGCAATACAAGAAATAACGGAAAATTTTAAAGAAAAATAAAAAGTAATTCATTATACAGAGCAAAAGATGGAATTTGTAATAAATTTGAAAAATTGCATCAAGACACAATTAAGACTCTTAATATGCTAAAGCTTGAATTAAAGGAGGTAAAAGATTTAAAACAGCCAAATAACAATAAATTCAACAAAATATTATGTAAATTATCTCTGTTGGATAAAGATAAAAGTCAACCAATAGAAGATTTATTAGAACATATCAATTTACATGAATTAGAATAATTGGCAACTAAACTCATCAGAAAATTGCAAAATGGCATTTTTCAATTACAGTTAAACAGTACAGAAGCATACAAAACCTAAAGAAGACAATAAACGACTCTGAAATAAAAAATCAAACAGAACTGAATATTCAGAAAAGAAAATTAATAATATTTAAATTACCAATTAGTATAACGGATGAAGTTCTAACCACTATATTGCAAAAGAAAGTTCCAAATTTGACAAAACTAAATTTAATTAAAATGCTCCCTAAAGGTAACTTCTACAATCAAATCGTAGAAATGGATACATCGTCTGCAAACTTCTTGTTAAATCGGGGAAAAATTCATTACAACTTCCGCCAAAGCTTCGTTAAAAATATATTTATACAAAGATGCTTCAGGTGTCAGCGCTTTGGCCACATGACATCTAGATGCCCCTCCTATAACTCTTCCAGATGTGCACATTGTGCAGAAACTCATGAAACGAATCAATGTAAACTTCAATATAACTCTTACTTATCATTGTATTAACTGTATAAGATACAATAACTTGCATTTCAGGAGAAAGTGACTTTCAGCGGTTACCAATCGACCACCAGGCCTCCAGCTCTAAATGTGAAGTCTTCCGGCATGAAATCTCCCAAATGAGGGGATATTCACTTCAACAGGGCATCAATTAACATATTAGGTGCTTTCAGTGATAATATAGTTACAAAATACTGTTTTTAAATTTGTATGTTAAAAGGCAGTGATTTGACAAAAAAGAAAAAGACTTTATTAAAACATTATTCCCTGACAGCTTCCTGAAAGTCCACCAAGTGTAAAAAATGCATTTTGTCCTGTTTTCATGTTTATCGTCCCAGAGTAACTTTGTTTCATTCTAATTTTAAATTCTGTATTTACTTTAAAATATTTACAATTCTCACTCATTTACTTTTATTTCGTCTCTCTGTCTACACTGAGGCGATACATAAAGTATATTAGCATTTTCGTATTTGTTTTCACTACTATATCTTGGACAACAATTGTTTTCTTTTGTTCCAGTTCAGCATGCTTAAATATTCAGTTTTATCTTGAATTGTTACGTTTTATTATGGTTAAACCATTTTTGGCTAATTCTATTCTTGTTTAACGGGAACTTCATGCACTTTCCCTCTTGCATTAGGACTTTTTTTTTAATTAGCAATTTTACTACTATTTTGTCTGTCCAAGATAAAGCATATTTTCAAGTTTTAACTATGAACAATTTCAAATATAAAAGTTTTAAGAGTTCAAGTGTGACATTTCACAACATTTTTATATTTTATTATCTCATATTATTTTATTTTATTTAATACTACCTAATTCGTTTATTTGTTTATTTGGCATTATGTATTATAATGTCTACACTGAACTATTATTGAATCAGTATTTTTGTTTAATTATTTTAGTATAACTACATATTCTACTAAATTTAGTAATTCACTCATTTGAGAAACTCAACAGTTTGTAAATTATGTTATTATTAACTTGTAATTACGCAACATCTCACAAGTACATTGTCTATAAGCAATTCGGTCTTAAATCTCAGTACAATGGTTTTTATAACTTATATATTGTAATTAGTATTCAATTTAGCATCTTTATTTAATGTTAAATATCACCAAGCATTAAGTATCAAATATTGTATTAAGTATTGCATTTCAATTGTACAGAGTATTGAACCGTAATTTGCAACGTGAAAGAATTGATTTGTAATCGAGCATTAGTGTTATATTGAGAAACACAGAATTTTATTGAATTTAGCAATAGACTTGCCCGAATGTGGGCAGCCTCCTGTGCAATTTTGTAATAGTAAATACCTCTGTTGGGCGGGGCTAGTTGAGCTTACGCCGAAAGGTAGGCCTCCACGCGCGGTTTACCTTGACCTTGTTACTTAGACATTGCATTTTCGGAATTTTGTATTTTTAGAATTTGTATTGCAGCATCACTTAGTAAAATTATTGCTCAATATCACAAAGTATTATTTAAACAAAGTATTGCTCAACATAATTGCTCAGCAATATTGCTCAGCTATTTTTACAAAGTATTGCTCAGCATAATTAGTAAATTGCTTTCTCAGTTTTTGTATCACCAAAATTTGATTTTTGGAATTTGTGTTTCAGTACTACTTCTCTAATCTCATGGTGATATTTGATTTGCGTTGATTCTTTTCATTTCATGTACATATTCCTACATAATCAATTATGTTATTTCCTATTATTCGTAATACTAGTACACAGTACTTGTATTCTCAGATTTGCTTTCTGTCATTATTGCTGTACTTAAATTGTGTTAGCAGTTTACTGTAAATACTCTATAAAATTATTCAATTTTTTCCCTTATAAGTCTTTTTATACACTCGTATACACTCAATATCGTATTTATTAATTGTTTATCGTTCACTAAATGAGCTATTATTTTTGTTTTGTAGTTATAGTTTTCTCTCAATTTTTATTATTATCTTGTACAAGATCTACATCTTTTATATTTATTTACAATGACAATTGTACATTTAGCCCATTATTGTATCTAACTTGGCTCATCCAGTAGAATTGGATAGCCTTTGTGATTGACATTGTAATCTTCGACAGTTAGTTTTCGAAAGTGAGGGATACCCTTCCCGTGTGTTCCTTCCGGGCATCGCTCTCTGGGCTGGGGCCTTGTCGCATAGAAAACAAACCTACTGATTGGGGCTAGTTGAGCTTAAGCTGAAAGGTAGTCCTCAGCGCGCGTTTTGACCTTGATCTTGTTTACTTAGACATAACATTTCACTTTATTAAATGATTATGCTTTGTTAAAGTACTGAATTTGGCTTGGAAAGTGTCTCGTAGTTTATGCTTCATGCATGATTTTTCGTTCCTGTAATTTATGTATTGTATAAATATACTTATTATTACTACTGTATAAATGCACTTATTGTTATGTACATACTTTATTAATGCGAACACATTTTAAAACTAAAGAATCTATAAAACTAGTCGTTGGGGGCAAACGTAATACTTACCCATCATAGATATGCATAATATAAAACATGAAAATAAAACATGTAAACTATTTATAAAATGCATTGCGATTCGAATAAAATCCTGACTTGATGACATTACAAATTTTAAAGGCTCTATTATTAAATTGCGTAAGAGATACATCCTTATAACTCCAAAAATGATAATCCTATTAACTAAGAGTTTACTGCGTCGAATTAAGCGTCTCATTTCCAATTAAAATATATCTTTGAATTGAAATTTGAATGAAATACAGGGTCATGAAAAATCAAAGAGTGTGGAAATAGGATCACAAATATGTCGGCAACTCATTACCCGATCGACTTCATTCTTTATGCAAAATTTATGTATATATATATATATATATATATACTTCCTAAATTAAACAATTTTGAAAATAATTATATACCTTTTATCAGAACGAATATTTCGAGAGTCCGAAAAAATAGTTCCGGACAATCGAGGTTACTCAAATTCAATAAGCTTCTTCTCATTATTACATACCAAGTACATGCCAAATTTCAAGTATGTATCTCAATTTTTTCGGGAGATAGAGCGTTTACAGACACACACACAAACAGACGGACGGCATTTTTTTTTTTCTAAAAATATGTTTTTCGGAATCTCCAGTGTCTGAAACGTGTAAATCAGAAAAAAAAATCGATTTTCAAAATGATTACAAGACTTATCCTTTACTACGTATGTAAAAAAAATAAAAAATAATGGGTATGTAAAATAATTTGAAGATATCAAAATAACGTTTTCTATTGGAAAAGAAACTATTAAGATCAATATATATTCCAGGAAAAAAAGAAATTAAAAAATGTATGGATTGAATTCTGTGATTTTATTGGTTGAAAACATTGCATATTAATATGTTAATGTATAATTGCATATTATTTAACATATATTTATTCACATATTTTATCGATTAAAGTTTTAATATTTTTCAATTTAACTTTTCATGTATTTTATTATTGTTATTAAAGCCTCATTATCGATAACATGTGATGTGAATGACCAGTCTGCTGAATCCTCAATCAGCAAGAATGATAAATTTTTTCTTTATTATTTGTAACCAATCAATAGATGTCATATAATGATGAAGGTGAAAGAAAATTGTTAAGATGAAAGGAAAGTGCATCTTTAGAATTCTTTTTATCCTATTGCATAGATTATTTTTAGGAATATGAATTTTCTTTAGCTGTTTGTATTGACATAATGACAGAGTTTGCATTCTTAAAATATCTGAAGGGCATCTATATGCATATATTTGGTGGTGTAATATTAAATGTATATTTTCACTTTAAATCATATGAAAAGGATCAGGGTCCATAAGCCGTGTTTTTGGCCCATGGAATAAGACTAAAATTCGATTTTGTTATACTGACTTAATTATTTCACTTTTTAATATTAGAAGGTTTATCCTGTACGATTTCAACAATATGTTTTGCATTTTGTTCAGATTTATATAACTTACACAAGCTCAAAGTTCGCATTATTCGTAGTTTTTATGAAAAATACGCAATTTCTTCTAATTTTACCTCAATTTTTAATATATTTTTTAATATTTTACTATGAGAGCAGCTTTGCAACACTTTTATTTTTACATATATTGTACAGTTTGATGTATTATATAATATATGTAAAGAATGTAAAGAAGAAAGGTCATATAAATAATTGAGGTAAAATTAGGAGAAATTGCATATTTTTCATAAAAAACTACGAATAATACGAACTTTGAGTTTGTGTACACTGTTAAAAATTTGCAGCAAACTGTCCAGTCATTCGACCGTTTTTATATTAAACGGTTAAATAACCGTAATTTAACACTATTCTGACCATATTATTGCCCATATTATGGTCAGAATAGAGTTAAATTACGGTTATATATGCGTTTTCTACAAAAACGGTCAAATGACTGGACAGTTTGCTGCAAATTTTTAACAATGTAAGTCATATAAATCCGAACAAAATGCAAAAAATATTGTTGAAATCGTACAGGATAAACCTTCTAATATTAAAAAGTTAAATAATTAAGTCAGTATAACAAAATCGAATTTTAATCTTATTTCATGGGACAAAAACACGGCTTATAAACCCTGATCCTTTTTGAAACAATTAAAAAAATATATATGACATTTGTTCATTATTTGTTTAAGCTAACAGTTACAGAGTTTTAGCTGTTATAGAACTTATATATGCTTCAAAAGTAAGGACTGTAATGATATTGCCTAATAAATGGCATTTCGTTTTTCAGGTAATGCTTTAGTTTTCTACTATTTTTTAAAAATGTATAAATGTATAATTAATACATTTTTCATAACAATAAAAGTTAAATAAGGACACGAGTGAGTTTATGTATGAAGTAAGGCATGTTGTGCAATTTTCACCTTGCTGAAAATTTCTCTAATCGTATATGTAATTTCTTTTTAAATAACAATTCACCAGTTAAAAATTTTGTATAGAATTTATAAAATGAATATGGGATTTTTTATCAATAGAAATGTTAGCTACTCATTATTTGTAAATTAACACTTTTACTTTTCCCATCATACGTAGTATAGGGTAAGTCTTATAATCAATTTGAAAATCGAAAAAAAAATTGACGGATTTACACGTTTGAGACATTGGAGATTCCGAAAAATATATTTTTAGAAAAAAAAATTTGCCGTCCGTCTGTCTGTGTGTGTGTCTGTATGTAAACGCTCTATCTCCCGAACAAATTGAGATAGAGACTTGAAATTCAGTATGTACTTAGTATGTAATAATGGGAAGAAGCTTGTTGAATTTCATTCACCTCGATTATCCGGAACTATTTTTTTCGGACTCTCGAAATATTCGTTCTGATAAAAGGTATATAAAAATTTTCGAAATTTTTTAATTTAAGGAGTAAATATAAAAGAGAATTAAAAAAAACATAAATTTTGCATAAAGAATGAAGTCGATCGGATAATGAGTTTCCGAGATATTTGTAATCCCATTTGCCACACTCTTCGATTTTTCATGACCCTGTATTTCATTCAAATTTCAATTCAAAGATTTATTTTAATTGGAAATGAGACGCTTAATCCGACGCAGTAAAGCGTTAGTTAATATGGTTAATAATTTTGGAGTTATAAGGATGTTTCTTTTACGCAATTCAGTAATAGAGCATTTAAAGTTTATGACATCATCAAGCCTCGATTTTATTTGAATTGCAATGCATTTTATAAATAGTTTACACATGTTTTATTTCCATATTTTATGTTATGCATATCCATGATGAGAGGGTATTACGGTGGCGCCCAACTTCTTTATAGTGATCGATATCAAAAACTGAACCAGAAATTCCCACATTCAGTAAAAATATGAAAGCGTGTTTTATTATTAGACTGGAAATGGACCATTTCTGATATTTTCAAGTCTATACTTTACTTTTACTCCAAAAACGTATTGAATGATGTACATACTATTCATTTGTCATATTAGATATTTCACATTAACCCTCAATAGTAGTAAAACAAGAATGAAAAATTATGCATCCTGCATAGATTTCGTAACACTTTCCAATACTAACAGAATATTATTAAGAAATTTAATTTTTCATATGATGAGATGAGATATCTAAATAAGGAATTTAAAACATACATAACTTAGTAAAAATTTAATTTTAGCAATTAAAACAATATTTGAAGTCTTCCGTGTTGCCCAGTATACGATCTACAGAATTTGTAAACAACACGTAATCCACTAAAAATTACATGAAACTGCATCCCACAGCGGAAAAAGCTCTTCCTAACTATCACAGTCAGTCTTTTAACCGAATTTGTTTGTGTGTCCCTGTACATGAAGAATAAGACCTGCGCACTTCGTAATCTACAGAAAATAATTTGTAGTGAACGTTAGTGATTCTTTTAGATTTTATTATGTTTCAAGTATCATAACATGTTAAAATTCACCGCAAACGATTTTTCCCCTTATATCATAATGCAAAGCAGTTATTTTTTGCGTCTCTGTAATTAAACTATAAATGCTACTTGTTTACTAAATGTTTTCTTTTTAAAATTTTCTGATATTATAGAAATTGAAATGCAACTTATTGAATTCCGATCATTTTCCAATATGGCTTGAACAATTTATCAGATTCATATCTACCGACCGTTCATTTTTTTCTCCAAATCAAATGAAAGTAGAAATTGTATTTAATAAAAGTATAAATATCCTCATAGAAACAAGAACTATTTCATTGTATAATTTTTATGGTTCAAATACAATTTTTTACGACATGAAAAAACACGAAAGAATGGCACGTACGCAAATTAAGATAAGATTTGAAGAATATCAAAAAGAAGACTTATCAGGCATAAGCGAAGATGCCAATCATGAAATTATAACGACTTGGTATGAAATTCGTCATTTCGGCAATTTTCCCGCTCTACTTATATTTGCGAGTCGTTATTTTCGGCGACTAGTTACGTAGTTACGTTTCAACGTAGAGGTGGAGAAGATAATTTGGCGGCGGAGTTCCAACAATGAATTCCGTACAATGAGAAACCTTGCAGTCGAGTGTTGGGAGTAAAAAAAGTTTCTGATAGTTTTTCATTTAAAATCACATTGTCTGTCTTTTAAAACTCTTCCCAGACAAAGATCTGTTGGATGTATGCTCTTGTCAAAAATCATAGCCGGCAATTTTTATTATTAGCAAAGAATGCATTTCATTCCATCACTGGATTTACAATTTGTTTCAGGTTATCAAGCAAATAACGAGACGTTTCAATGGCTGTGTAAACATGAAGAGACCATCCGTAAAGTTCGTGTTGACTCTAATTTCGAATCAGACTGTCATGTAAGATTTAGTGAGAAAATTAACTGTGACATTTAGCTTATATGAAGAACTTGCTGTACTCACATACAGTCTAAGGAATATATTGGTATTTATAAGACATCTGTAACACTAAATAGAGCAGGCACGGAATTACGATGAGACATTTCAGTTGGCGAGTTTCCCGTTTTGTTTGCAAGACAAGTATCTAGAAGATACTTTCCATAATTGCGTAATTTACCTGAATCCACTACATGTCTTCTGTAATCGATTGGTTTTCCATCCATCACCTCCATCATACCTCAGAGGACAACTTAAACAATACTATTTATCTAAATGGCAAGATCAATGGACGATGGAACACAGAGGAAGAAAAGCATATAGCCACTGTCCCAAAGTCACAGAAGATTTTCTAATATCACACCGGAATATTTATTTATACACAACAAATCATGGTCCATTCCCGTCATACCTTTATCTTTTTGGGAAAGCACCATCTCCATACTGCACATGTGGCAAACGAGGAGACGCCACTCACTACATTCTTAACTGCCCTCTGACATCCGCTTTCCACATAAAAAAACCGGCTTCACTGAGAACATCGGTGTGGTTTCATCATGTCCTTAGTACTCCAAACTTAAAACAAAAAATCATAGAATGTGTACACCTATTGGAAAAAAACCAACAACTTTTTCAGATGCCTCCAGCGCATTTATTAGGAAACATCCAGTCCTCAGATGACGAAGAATAAAAATGATTATAACAGTGCTCACAAAAATCAGTGAAAAACTATAAACTCAAAGCTCAAAATACTTCAATTAATCTAGAAACGTTGTAGACTAATAATCACCGAACATTTCAATACATAGACTATGCATACACCATAAAAAGACTTAAAATCATCTGTAAAAACTTTTAAAATATATTTATAGACTATGTCCGCATCATACAAAGACTTAAAATCATTTGTAAAAACTTTTAAAACATATCTGAATTGTATATATATCATTGTAAACTTTCAATTCAGTACTATGTAAAAGCCTAATGGCCTATTGGCCTCATTTGTATTTTTTTTTTTTTTTTTTTTTTTAATAAACTTGCCAAGCAGGGCTTGTAGAGCTTAAGCCGCATGGTAGGCCACCCTGCTTGGTTGAATCTGTAATCTGTAATCGATTGGTTCAAAGGTTGCCGGTGGCAGGGTGTCACATGTCATGAGTTGTTGTCCAACTAGTCCGCAAAATGAATTATGTTTCGTAGTTGATCTATTGACATGTGGAAACAGGTGACGGACTCCATGAAACGGAGCAAAGAAATGGCTAATTGCAATGGACGTCCAACGTAGACTGCAATTTGACGAAATAAGCTCTAAAAAAGTAAATATTAAATAATCACGGAAGTTTACTTTAAAAAGAAACTGGTGACGAGGGAATGTTTGCTGTGTATCGCGTGCAGGTGAGAGGTCACTGTATATAGTGTATTTCAAAATGTTATTGTGTGTAAATAAAATTGTTTGAATTTTATATTGTAATTATATATTGTAATCATTTTTAAAAATATATTATGCCTCTAAATGTTATTGTATACGTATTAATGAATTCAAATTGTACAATTGCAAATAACTGTCATTATAATGTTTATCTCAAAATGTTATATAAATAACTATAACTAAAGTTTATGTAAAATATCCATTATTGTAATAATTTTAACGTTCGCCCAGCCTTGTGACAAAATTGGGTAACGTTTATACTTTGTAAAATTGTAGTTTAATTTGTAATTATTGTAGCTAGCGCCGGATAGTAATATTTTTCCCTCCCTAGGCTTAGGGGTTCGTCCTGGCCATTAGCCATAGCTGGTCCCTAGGTTGGGCGCTGTCTGTCTGTATTCTATATTAACTTAAAGACCTTCTTAATACTTCAAAAACCCATAACATCGCTCCAAATGAGTAAGATTTATTTTCGAAAAGTAGTAAAAAAACCATTTATTTACAAAAAAAACGTTTCTTTTTAAATTAAGTTTGAGGTATATGTGCGATTGCAGGATATTATAAGATTAAAAAAAATATATATATCATTTTGTCAATACCATAGGCAAATTTTCATGCTATAGCGTCTGAAAGTATTATTGGAATTAATTTTCTCTTTAATACTAAACAAAACTTTGAAATTCGTTAACATTCGAAAATTTTTGGCGGTATACTCGATTGAAAGTTGTTATACGATTTAAAGTAGCTTTTATTTAATTCTCTTTCATCGGTATCATAGGACACTTTTCCAAGCTATAGCTTGTGTAAATATTATTGAGTTATAAAAAAATATATAGATATGAAAAAACCCTTGAAATTTGTCATTTTTTGGTTGTATGCGGGATCATAAGATATTATCCGAATTAAAAAAGAAAAAAAAATACAGTTCTTACTATTTCCATAGGCAACTTTTCACGCTATAGCGAATCGGAAATGGATATTTCGATTTTTTTCACACCAGAATAATTATGGCAAAACTGTCACACAATTCGTCCGGCCATAATTGTTTAAATTTTAAGAAATACGAGCAGAGAAGACAGAGCTATGCTCAGTCAAAATTAACTTTGAGTTCAAATATCATGACCCATAACCAAAATGACCCACTAATCAAATTTTCTCAAACATGTGCCCAATTGTCTTCCCATGCCCGAAACCCGTAGGATATAAAATATAGTCAAAATAGTCTGAGCCTTTCTTTAGATAAAATTAGCTTGACCCATACTGACCCAAAAATGACCCACGAATCGAATTTTCTCTGACATGTGACCTAGTCCAATGATTTTCGCATCCCCGTAACGCGTAGGATACAAAATTTAATCACAATCGTTTGAACCGTTTTTTAGCTACAATTAGCGTGACCCTGACCCATGGTGACCCAAAATGACACACTAATCGAAATTTCTCGAACATGTGACCTAGCCTAATGGTTTTCTGGTCCCCCAAAACGGTAGAATACAAAATTTCGTCAAAATCGTTAGAGCCGTTTTTAAGATAAAATTTGCATACAAGAGTTTACAGAGAAGTGTACAAGATTTGCTCGTATTAGAATATATGATATGCTGTCATATGAAATGAAACAAAATTATAATATTATAGAATTAAATTTACAATAAGAAAAATGTTCAGTTGTTTTTTAAATATACAGTACTGTGCGAATTACAGTGAGCACAAAATACCTTTTACAATTTTACATGTTTTCGGAGTTGGCAACACGTTTATGTTAAAAGTATCGACCATTTTGTTTTACTGTTGGGACATTTAGTGAGTAACAATGTCTTGCAAGTTACAGACGTATTGCTGTTTATATTAATAAGAATTATCCTTTCTTTTTAAATTGTTTTACTATATGGCTGTATCCAGACCGTTCTAATCTTTGTTGCCTTCTTATTTTATAAGATGGATATTTCTTCCAATAAGCGCACAAAGTTTGTTACTTTACGTGCACACACATTAATGACTCAAAGGGATATTTCCAAAGCGTGTGGAGTGAGTTTAGGAGATGTAAACAAGTTTTTAAAACAAAAGAAGGACACTTGAGCGATTGAGGTAAATCGAAAAGAAAAATGTGGAAAGAAGAAGAAGACAACAAGAAGAGATCAAGATTTTTTAATAAGGAAAGTAAATTAAATTCTATAAAAAAACAAGACATGAACTGCAGCAAGATTTATCATACGCTGTTATTGTTATTCACGACTCCACCGTTCTACAAAAACTTATTTGAATGTGACAGAAAAACAACGCTTCCAACGCTTTGTTAGAAAAAGTGATAACGGAAAACTTACGGCAGCTCATATTGATCAAACAGTTAAATACGCGTTAAAACAGATGTTTTGGGGCTGCTTTTTGGATAGATTGCTTGTGCCAGTAAAAAGCGTGATGAATTCACAAAAATACAGAGACTTGCTGGAACAAACACTGGAAGCTGAACTAACAAAAGGTGATGTTAATGGTTGAGCAGTTTTCCAACAAGATTCGGCCCCTTGTCACGTGTCGAAGGTCATGAAGATATATTTCAAGGATAAAATATTTCATGACTTGTTTGGCCAGGGAACGTACCCGATCTAAATCCTATAAAAAGTTTTTGAGCTGTTGTAAAACCTAGACTTCTTAAAATGGATTGTACAACAAAAACAAAACTAATTGAGACTGTAATGCAGATATGATTTCGAGACCAGCAAGTATCACAAAACTGTAAAACACGTGTTGACTCAATTCCAAAACGTGTTGAAAACGTTACAAAAGCCAAGGGATGACATATTGCCTATTAAAAGACATATTAATGTAATTCTTTTCTCCTTTATTTTTATTGTAAAGAATAAATAATTATTTCAAATTATCACTTGCGATCACATTAATTCGCACAATACTGTAAGCTATTTATATTCAATAATTTAAAATGACGAATTTTAATGCCACTTAAACTTTTGATTACGGGGTTTGGACACATTATGTCCCAGAGACTATTTTTTAATCAATTTGTGCCACTTTTTGAAAAATATTTTTTATAGGGATATTTTTTATAGGATTTTATAATAGGATATTATAAAGAGACATTTACTACAAGGAAATTTTTTGTAAATTGTTGTACGATTGTATATAAAAATAGTCGCTAGTCCTAGCCCGTAATTAAAAAGTTAATACCACATAGAACAACAGTAACACATTTTAAAAATCATATCCTCTTAATAAATTAAGTGTAAACTATATTATGTCAAAACAATTCATAAAGTTTGTAAAAAGTGAATTCCTGAAAACTTTAAAAGTTTATGGGCATTAGAAATTTTATTTAAATTCTCATACGTATATTCATTTTTACATTATCAGAGTTAGAATCGTTTATATTTTTCATAAATCTTTTCACAAACATACCAGAATAAATTATAATCTCTTTTGAAAGTATTGAATATATATTTTTTAATTCTGTTTCTATCTTTGTAAAATGAATAGCTCTTAATATTATCTTTATTTGAAAAAAAATCATTTTTCTTTCAAAAACAGAAATATTTTTATTAAATAGTTGTGAACTTCTCTCGTGATATTTTTTTTTTATCTTCCATATCCGTGCATGATATTAAATTGTCCAATTTCGTTATCTGAAAATTGAATACTTTTTTGTAATAAATAAAATATATTTTTGTATTGTTTTCTTTATATTTTTGTATAGTTTTTCTTTACATATCGATGAATAATTTCAGGAAGTATTTTTTACATAAAATATATGAAATGATTCAATTTTCTCATCTGCACTTTCATAAATTTTATGAGGAATTTTTCAACTTTTTATTCTTTTTTTCGGGCATGGGCGGGGGGGAGCTGTTGGTCAGAATTACAACACCTGTAAAAATTTTAATAAGTAGAGTTCGTTTCGCTAATCCACAATTAAAATTTTGAAAAGCAAGATGCGCAATTCAACAATTTGAATTAACTTTTAGATAAGAATGTATCGCAGTAAGTAATCAGAAGTTCTCCAAAAGAAAAAGGAAGGTATATATATATATATATATATATATATATATATATATATATAACTAAAGCACTCAAGGAATGTTTGAAATTATGAATGGTTACGTATATGGTATAACAATCTTAAGCTATAACTAGATGGAACTCGTCAAAACTTGACGAAAAAAAATACTATAGCAATATCAGTAAAATAAGCTTCTTTATTATTTAAGAAACAGTGCGTATGAAACATTCTTTCAAATATTTTATTTTAATATTTTAAAATAAAATTCAATTAAATAAAAAAAAAATAATTTCTCTTTAGTTTTATCAATGTTAAAATTTTTAATATTTTATTTTATTATTTCCCAGTGAAATACAGTACTATTTCCTATGCAAACTCCAAACAAACAATCCGTAAACAACTGTGTAATGCAAATCATTTGGACATTACCGCCATATTTTCCACGGCAAGAAAGAAAATTTAATGGCCCAATGAAGTATCATACAAATAGTATATTCCTACGTTCATCTCATATTCAGTAACTAAAAGAGCATAGTAAATAAAACACACATCTACAATACTATTTTTAATAATTTTAATTTTCCTGAAATCCTTTACTTTTGTGAATATTTTTATTAACAAATGAAATCGTCTAACCTATAATTAAAAAAAAAAGTAATTGGCAACATGTAATAAAGGTATGCAATCAAGATGAAGCAATCAATAAAAGCTCCAATTCTAATCTTTATAATTAAGAATGGAAAAATCAGTTAAAATTACGCCATGTTGACACAATTATGTAATTTTTTCTCTTTAGTTTTATCAATGTTAAAACGCATTTCAAGCTAAGCATAACATCAATTTCACCGGCGCAAACTTTTCACACGCACTTTATATACGTTACTTTTATGCTTAAACACCATGTATACAGATAAAAATATACTTTGTGTTTAGTTGTAATGAAAAAATGGCATCAGCAAAGTTATAATGCATAATGATAAAATAAACCCAATGGACAATATTCCCATGACGTCACAATAAATATGATTTTTTATCGCTTATAAATATAAAGTGAACGCGATAAATAGTTTTACCGAAATTATGCTTGCAAATAAAAACAATGGCCTAAAAGCCACGTGCCTTTAATATTTATTATTTCTATTTTATCTTCCCAACCATAGAGTTTCTCGTTACTCTGTGCCTCGCAAACCAATTGCCGACTTTATGACGTCATATGCAGAAGTAAAAGTTTAATTTAAAATTACGGCTAATTAATAAAACGTTCGAGCAAACGAATGTACGATAACAAATCTGTGTTTAAATACCTTTCATTTAAAAAAAGAATGGTGTAATTTGATACAGTAGTTTGTTCTCACGGATTGTCGAAAGAAATCGCTTAGCGTTTTAAATATATAGATAGTTATACACTACTTAAAATTTTTAACCTTAGTTTAATGACATTTTGTAATAATTTAATGGCTGCAGCTAAACGTTAAGCTAAAAAAAAAAAAAAAAAAAAAAAAAAAAATTACAACAACAAAAAAATACATATATAAAATTATAAATGTAATACAGTTACAGAAACTTGTTTAACTTAAACAAGAACGAAAAATCATGCGTCAAGCATAGATTATGTAACACTTTCCAACGCTTCCAAAATAATTTTAGAAATCATACCGATTAATAAGCTGAAAGATAACATTTAAGTAAACAATTTGGAAAACGCATAACATATTTAAAAACATAATTTCAGGAATTTCCAACATATACAATATTCGGAAAAATATCCGAATACTTTTATTCAGCCCTGTATATGATCTATAAATTTGTATATATACTACATAGGATGCTCAATTTTAGTTCAGTTCGGAAACGCGTAGCACAGTTTAACATTCTTTTTCTGAAGTTTCTGTCAATAAACGGAAATGTGTTCGCGGACTTTTGTGCTTCCCTGTATAGGATCTGCAGAATTTATACACACCACGTAATAGACAAAAAGTGAGTTAAATTTAAAATCGCGTCCAGTAACTTAAAACGCACTTCCAGGAATTATTGTTAACAGACAGTAGAAAATTCTTTTGTGTGTCCCTGTAAATGAACGATGACTGCTATACACACAATATTCTGTAGTAAGCCTCTTGTAATATATCAATTTCAATTCGTTTAAAATAGTGAAACATTATTTAAATAAACCGCAGACGATTTTTCTCCATAGACGTAATGTAACGGAATTCTTTTGACTGTCCCTGTAAAGTAACTATAAGTGCTATGCGCACCCTATTCCGTATTAAGCATCTTGTAATGCACCTTAGTGATATATATCAATTACAATGTGTTTGAAATTGTGTAACATCATTAAAATAAACCGAAAATGATTTTTCCCCATAGATCGTAATGTAACGGAAATTTTTTGAGTGTCCTTGTAAAAAAACTATAAGTGCTACAGACTTCAGTTGAAATAGGGAACATACTATAGATAACGACAATAACATATAAAAATTGCAGGGCAATCCGAGCATATTTACGGGAGTTAGAGCACGGACAGACGGCCATACGGCAGACGGCCAGACGGCCATACGGCCAGACGGCCATACGGCCAGACGGCCATACGGCCAGACGGCCATACGGCAGACGGCCAGACAAACCAAAGTAATAAGCACTTTTCAACTAGGTTGGAAAGTGTTAAAAATTATTACTGTTATTTTCCTGACATTCTGTATAATAGATCAAATCATTTGTTGTTGAATATTCGTGTGTTTGGCACTTTCACTTTTATTAATCATTTATTCTGTGTAAAACATTTCTTCAAATAATACAAAGGTGATAATAAAGATAAATTATTGTATACTAGCTGTTACCCGTGACTTCGTTCACGCAACATTAAAAGAAGAATAAATACATTAATTAAGCAAAATATTTTACTCCCAATAATTAAAAACGTTAGTAATTAACTAACTATTTATCACATTTCATAGGAAACAATATGGTATTTATTATTATAGGGACCTTGACATAACTCAGTCTTAAAAAAGTGAAATTTTGTGCCAAATAATCGCGAATATGAAATTGCAACCAATGCAAAAAGGAGGGCCAAATAAAATCGAGGAAATAGACGTGGAATTGTCAATTTTAACTGATAAACAATTTTATTTTTAACGCCTTTGTGAAACGTTTTAACAGCCGTCCTTCCAAAAAAAAAAAAAAAAAAAAAAAAAAAAAAAAAAAAACATTAATTAGAAATAGTATATGCTTTTTCTTTAAATTCAATTCTGCCTCCTTGGTTTAATATATAGTTGAAACAAATCTTGTTTTCTAAATGACAGTGTATTGGCAGGCAATTTTTGTTCTCCAGAATAAATTGATTCATGAAATTTGAACATGTAAAATATGTTTGTATTTTTCGGATAATTTACTGAAATCAAGATTTTGTTTTCACCATCTATTCAAACTGAAATAAATTCTGTTTTTCAGTTTTAACGAGAAAATGGTGTAAAAAATATACTAATCTGTTTTATTTCTCCTCTTTTATGCACAAATATGGAGTAAGTTACTTTCCGTTTTTAGAGAAACTTCGTAGAAAAATGGCATCTATATATTTAAAACGCTAAGCCTTTTGTTTCGACAATCCGTGAGAACAAACTACTACATCAAATTACATCATTCTTTTTTTAAATGAAAGCTATTTGATCACAGATTTGTTATCGTACATTCGTTTGTTCGAAAATTTAATTAATTAGCCGTAATCTTAAATTAAAATTTTACTTCTGCTTATGACGTCATAAAGTCGGCAATCGGATTAACGCCCACTGTTGCGACGTACAGAGTTTATTTTCTGAACTCAATGATTGCGAGCATAAAAATTAAATATTAAATATTAAAAGCACGTGACTTTTAGGCCGAATTTTTTAATTTGTAAGTTAAAATATAGTTAAAATGTTTAAGTATTTCGGTAAAAATATTTATCCGTGTGTTTTATAAGCAAATAAAAATTCATATTTACTGTGACGTCACAGAAATATTGTCCATTGGGTTCATTTTATCATTAAGCATTATAACTTTGTTGATGCCATTTTTTTCATTACAATTAAATTCAAAATATATTTTTATTTGTATGCATGGTGCTTAAGCATAAATGTACGTGTGAAAAGTTTGTACCGGTGAAAATGACGTTATGCTTAGCTTGAAATGCATTTTAACATTGATAAAACTAAAAAGAAAAATTTATATGATTGTGTCAACATGGCGTAATATTAACTGATATTTCAATTTTTAATTTTAAAGATTAGAACTGGAGCCTTTATTGGTTGCTTCATCTTGATTACATACCTTCATTACATGTTACCAATTACTTTTTTTTTAATTGTAGGATTAAGTTATAGGAATTATAGGATTTAAATTATTAAGATTTCCTTTTTTAATAAAAAAATTCACAAAAGTAAAAAATTTCAGGAAAACAAAAACTTGAAATAATGATTGTATTTTTAGCTAGAATAAACAATCTAAGGCTAATATTTTATAGGAATTATTTTGGTAGGTTTGTTATAAGTTCATTTAACAGTTCCTTATTAGCGGCAAAGTCTTATTTCTGTCACTGTGAATTTTTCTTTCGATGTCAAAAAATGGTAGGCTACTTTTGGACGCCAACCAAAACACAGTGGCAATATTTAGAAATGTATAACGGTTGTGACAACAAACGGCACTATCGATTTAGCTTTCATCGCGCTTACATCACTTCTAAATACTAAAAATTTATTTTTTTTACTACATTTTACAATTTCAATTCTTAAATCCTCAATTAGAAAAAAAAATACCTTTGATTGAAATTTGCCGCTTAATTTAACGACTTTTTAAATAATTTTCAAGCATGAAATATTTTTCAATTCTATCTCAACAATGACCATCCGTTTGTTTTAATAATGTAAAATAGCCCCTTGGAAAGTTGCAACAATTGAAAATAGGTATCCTAACCTTCGTGAAAAGGGAAAAAAATAATAATAAAAACCTGATAAATCATAAGATCAGATTATCCATAAGACAGAGTATTTTGGCGCTAATATAAAATCTGTCAAAATAAAAAAAAAACTATTTTTAGTTTATGATTAACATAAAATTGATATGTTGAATTCGTTGATGTATATGTTGAATCAGAATAAGCTAGGAACTGTTATTTATTATTTTTTTAAAGATCCATTGGATATTTAACTGTATAAGAGACCGACTGTGATGGAAAAGGAATAATCCTCCTGATTATGTAAAGGGATAGAAGAAACCATACAAATAAATTACAATTGAAAACATTAAAATTCTCCCTCATCTGCATATTAATTTATTATTTTTAACAAAATTTCTTCATTTTTACATAAAAATTGATTAGCTTAAAACAATGGATGCGTTTTAGAAGATATGGATTTGAAACGAACAATGATTAAAGAGGACATTTTAAAACTTTTAATTTAAACATTTTAAAACTTTTTTTAACGTCGTATTTCAACGGTGCCTTTGGGCAGATGCAATACATATGCGCATAGGAGCTCATTCGATTGCATTATCACAAGGGGGGGGGGGTTGCTTATACTATATTCTTTTATTTACTAAATATGAGATGAAAGTAGGAAATTTGTATGATACTTTATGATAGGACTATTTGTATGATACTTTATAGCTCCATGACCCTTTTTTTTGTCCTGGGGAATATGGTGGTAATATCAAACTGATTTGCATTACACATTTGTTTACGGAGTGTTCATTTTGAGTTTGCATCGGAAATAGCATTTCACTGGGAGGGGGGGGATTTTTTAAAATAAAATATTTGAAAGACTGTTTCATACGAAGCCCTACTTAAATAATAAAGAAGCTTATTTTACTGATATTGTTATAAAAAAATTTCCGTCACGTTTTGACGGGTTCCATCTAGTTTAAATTAATTTTTTTAATTCTGATAGTTTGTGTGACATCCTCGGATCAATTATAACCGGTATTAGCTAAACCGGTAGCAAATCGCCTTGCGTTCGATAGTCTAGGAGTAGTTACGAAATACAAACCCACGGTCAGATTTTAATATAATAAATTCGTGTTCATTTTCCTTTTCTTAAAATTATGATGTGATTTTTAGCAGAAAACTCGGATACTCATGCGGAACGAAATAACGGATACTCATGCTTAATTATCAGTATAGATAACAAAACATTTAAATTTTTCGTTATAAATATGGCGTGAAACTCATCTATTTCCTATACTTTTTCATACTTGTACTATTAATGTAAGGAATTGATTCACACTCATTTTAAAACATACTGGAAAATTCCCGTTTTATTTCAAATATGACGTCTCCTTTTTCCCCAGAGAAATCCCTTTTTAATGACATAATTCTTGTTAATTTTCTTTTCCAGGCAATTAATTTCAATACTGGCATAGGGAAAATTATGTTACTTTAATGAAATAATATTAAATATTTAGGTTTTATCAACAAAAATGGAACTATTAACATTCGTCATTATTTTTTTTTAAGTAATCGAGTTATTTTTTTAGTTTTATGAATGAAAAATCACTATTTCTCGCTATACATGACATCATTTACGACATAGATAATTTTGCGGAGCATATTATTGACATTTGCTAACCATTTTCTTTTGAAACTTCTTTTTACTTTTTTAAAATTTAAATAAAAAAAATACGGTATAGTTATATTAGCCGTGCGCAGACTGTAAAACGGCAAGTATTGTTACCATACAAAAGAAAAAAGAAGAAAAAAAGTGAAAAGAAAAACCAAGATCATTTTATTTCACCAATCAAAGCATATCCGCTTTATTTTCGATAAATGACGTCATATTCGCTTGTTTCCTATAGTTACGCATATTGAAACCTTGTATTATTATCAAAAACTAAAAAAAGTACGTCTTATTTCTAATAATATTATTTATTCTTCTTCTTAATTCTTTATTTTTTTTTATTTCATCCTTCCCGTGAAAATTTTTCAATTGAAACTAAATTGTTGAGTAAAAATTATTTTTTCGGGTTTTGAATTAGTTTTGGCAACGATAAAGTATTAGCAACGGTAAAGTAAATTTAACCATTTTAAAATGCTATACGAAAAAATGTCCATTTATTCTCAATGAAAATAACGAAATTTTGAATTATTAAGAAAAATATTTGAATAAAATAAACAAAAACCAGTCTATGTTCATCTGACGGTTATAATCAGCCTACATGCAAAGATACAGGATCATTAAATGCTCCATTTTGACGCTGGTTTCAGCCTAACATTTGCGCACAATCAGATTTATAATATTACTAGCTGTTACCCGTGACTTCGTTCACGTAACATTAAAAAAAGAATAAATGCATTAATTTAGTAAAACATTTCACTTGATAATAACCAACATAAATAATTAACCAAAGCTTTGTCACATTTTATAGGAGACCATACGGTATTTCGTTGCTATAGGGGCCTTGACATAACCCAGTCTTAAAAAAGTGGAATTTCATGCCAAATAATATATACAATCGCGAAAATGAAACTGCAACTAATGGAAAAAGGAGGACCAAGTAAAATCGTGAAAATCGAGGAATTCCTCTTCGTAAAACGAAAAACAACACTGGCAGAATTCTTCTATACAACAGTGCATTTTAGGTGGTATTTGGTGTACAATTTGTGTATGAGTGCATTGCTAAATGGGCATTATTATATTGTTTATTTGCATAGACATATGTCATATATTTCTTACTACATTATCTTGTTTATGTATATATTAAATTAAGTGCTTCACGCTAAGTGGTGTAAATAGTGAACAAACTGCTTGTGGATTTTATACATTGATAGATATTTCACAAAGATATAACAATCTGATGTGATTCTAAAATGTAAATAAAGGTTGCTAGAAAGTACTTTAAATTCTGCCCACTTTAACCTCGATATTTTCTCTATCGAGTCAAGAACACTATTAGCAAATAAATACCGACGACACAAATGTGATTATCTAAATTTACATATTTTTGTTAGTATATATAGGATTATTTTTTGATTTATTTCATGCGCTTGAAATATTTTACGCTTTCTCTAGGGTTAGGTGTCAAATAAATCTACTTTCTTGTTATTTTATTTTGCCATTTCTATTTATTCTATTTTCCATTCATTCCAATTATGGATATTGATTTAATTTACATATTCGTGTCAAAGAATATTCTTTAAAGTTATTGTCAGGTTTAGGATAGGATACGTTTAGGATTAGGAATAAAAATTGAACGACAATGGCATGACCAATTCAGGTTTCAAGTATGAACCAGGAAGTCTATTTACATCATGAAGCAATAAGAAAATTAGAAAATTATCGTCTGATATTTTTTAATATGTTTTACAGTCATAGTTGGCATCAAAGGGGAGCGGGGAAATGATCATCTAAAATACCATTAAGTGTTTACCATGCAAAAAACAAATCTGGTTACAACAATGTATTTAATTTTGCGCCAAATTTCACTTGATAAAAAAGCAAATTGACTATGGACCTAATTACAGACCCCTAACCTTCCTATTCTCGGAGATGTTCTACCTATATGTAAAAAAAAAATCTACTATATAGAACGCTCTTTCACGTTTATAATGTTATGAATTGGCACGATTGACTTGTTCAAGTTTACACAATTCGGCTGGAAGAAAAGATTCATTACTTTTTGATTTCTTCTTTGCTTTTGCATTACGCGAATTTGTTGCTAAAATTGACTTCCTTTTCGATAACGTTGTTGTTTTTTAAGTGTAAAAAATATTGTAATTTTACTTAAACATTGCTTTCAAATCTATGCAATTTTTCTTATCCTACAAGACTTTACAAAAATCTATTATGAAACAACTTTTAAAAAAAAAGCTATATTTAAAAAAGACAACAAAGTTTTCCTATTTTAAAACTAAAAGAAATGTAAAATTAAATTCCGGTTCGAAACGACGATTTACAAATGTGTTTCGATTGTGGGAAAATGATAGAGGGAAAATGCTGTTACTTCGACACAATCATATTAAATCTTTAGCATTTATGAAAAAAGCAACTTTCTTTTAAAAAATACAGTTATTTTTATTAAGATTTTCCGATTTTCGATATGGATAATTTTGTGATGCATATCATTAACATTTGCCATCCAATTTTTTTTTAAATTTAAATTATTAAATATGGTATCTTTATGTTAGCCGTGTGCAGACGATAAATCGCTAACCTATCCCATCATTCGTATTGAATTCATTAAAAATGTAAATCTTTCGCTCATTTCATTTAAAACACAGAACTTTAATTTACAACACATATATTTAAAATACATATATTACGTACATTTAAAATAATTCCTTTCATGGGAAAAAGAAAAAGAAAAAAAAAGAGAGAAATTAATCACAACTAATTTGATAACCCAAGATCATTTTATTTCAACATGAAAACAAATCTGTTTTATTTTTCTATATATGACATCATATTCGCTTGCTTTCCATACTTACTCGTATTTATGCACTTTGTATTATTATCAAATATTTGAAAACACACGTTTTATGTCTAATATGACATCATTTCATATTCTGTTTAATTCTGAAATAATTCATTTCTTTTTCATTTTTCACGTGGAAAATTTTCACTTGAAAATAAATTGTTGATTAAAAATTATTACTCAGGGGTTTATTTTATATTGGCAACGGTAAAGTATTAGCAACGGTAAAATAAATTTAACCATTTTAAAAAAAGCTGCAAAACCGGGCCCTTTGGGCCAAACCAACCAAACCAACCAACCATTTTAAAATATACGAAAAAATGTCCATTTATTCTGTATGAAAATAATTTAATTTTTAATTTTTAAGAAAAATATTGATATAAAATAAACAAAAACCAGCCTATATTCATTTGAGGGTTATAATCAACTTATATGCAAAGATACAGGATAATTAAATGCTTCATTTTGACGCTGGCTTCAGCCTAACATTTGTACACAATCAGATTTATAATATTATTAGGATTAGGATTAATACAAAATATTTATTGTTTTCAAAGTATTAAATTATTATGAACATATATTAAATTAATGTAATACCATATTATTGAAAAATATACAGTTTTATGCATATGCATAATAAATAAATAATACTTTTGCTAAAGATAATTTAGAATCCTCGGCACTAATTTATTTTTATTGAATATTTTAAACAATACTTTTTCCTATACGTCACAAATTTTAATCAATAGGATTAAGTAAACTGTATATATTACTACAAAATAAATTAGCCATTTTTTTTAGCTCACAGGCTATCAAAGCCTGAGAGCTTATGTGCCCGCCCGTTCTGTATGTATGTATGTATGTATGTACGTATATACGTACGTAACGCGATAACTCTTGAGAGAAATAACCATTTTGCTTCCACTTTTGTTTATAGGTTCCTTGTGATGAGGCGCTTCCCTGATTAGTTTTGGGGATTGATTGTTTAACTATGAAGGGGGGAACGGGGGGGCTAACCCCCCTTAATTAAGATAAATGGTTTTTTCATGCAGAATTGTCCAATTTTCTTCAAATTATGTATATAGGTTCATTGTGATAAGGTTCTTTCCTGATTGGTTTTGGGGATTCATAGGTTAAGTATAAAGGGGCTAATGGGGGGGGGAATCCTCCCCCTTAATTTATATAAATGAATTTTTCATGCAGAGTTATCCGATTTTCTTCCAATTTTGTTTATAGGTTCCTTGTGATAAGGCGCTTCCCTGATTAGTTTTGGGGATTGATTGGTTAACTATAAAGGGGGGGAGGAACGGGGGCTAACCCCCCTTAATTTGGATAAATGGTTTTTTCATGCAGAATTATCCAATTTTCTTCAAATTTTGTATATAGGTTCATTGTGATAAGGTTCTTTCCTGATTAGTTTTGGGGGTTCATAGGTTAAGTATAAAGGGGGTAACGGGGGGGTTAATCCTCCCCCCTTACTTTAGATAAATTATTTTTTTCATGCAGAGTTATCCGATTTTCTTCAAACTTTCTATATGGGCTCATTGTGGTAAGGGGCTTCCCTGATTAGTTTTGGGGGTTCATTGGTGAAGTGTAAAGGAGGGAAACGGGGGCTACCCCCCCCCTTAATTTTGATAAATGGGTTTTTCATGCAGAATTATCCAATTTACTCCAAATTTTGTATATAGGCTCATTGTGGTAAGGCACTTCCCTGATTAGTTTTGGGGGTTCACTGGTAAAGTATAAAGGGGGGAACGGGGGAGACTAACCGCCCTTGATATAGATAAATGGGTTTTTTAAGCAGAATTATCCGATTTTCTTCAAATTTTATATATATGTTCATTGTGATAAGGCGCTTCTCTGATTAGTTTTGGGGGTTCTTTGGTTAAGTATAAAGGGGGGACGGGGGGCTAACCCCCCCTTAATTTAGATAAATGGATTTTTCATGCAGAATTATCCGATTTTTTCAAATTTTGTATGTAGGTTCATTGTGGTAAGGCGCTTCTCTGATTAGTTTTATGGGTTCATTGGTTAATTATAAGAAGGAGAAACGGGGGATGGTTCCCCCCTCTTAATATATTGTCGATTTCTTCATTTTTCGAGGGCTTATTTCAAATTCTTTGAAATAAGAATATAATTTACAGTTATTATGAATAGCCTGTGAGCTCAATGCCGTCAGTTTAACTGGGCAGTTTTCTTTTATTTTTTAAACGCTGGACAAAATATTGTACACAAAACAATGTTGAGCTTTTCAAACCCAAACTTTCCTATATACGATTTCTGAAGTATATCTTTTTATACAAATACAACCTGATAATGTGTAGGCGCAAAGGAAAGTAATACTTGTTTTACGCATCAGTAATTTAAGTGACAATGTATGAGAGACCGTGTTTATGTCTCAACCTTATCATCCAGTCACTTTACAAATATTTTTTCACTCACAGCTCTAAGGGCCCCACAGGGTTGTTCTTAAGCTATAAAGTGCAATTTAGCCTCGGAGTGATTACTCATTCCATAGCACATCAAAATGAGAATGAAGCAAAAATAAAATAATAAAATAAAAAAAAAACAGATTTCATATACATTGAAAACAAACCTGGATGACAAAAATATATGAGATACAAGAAACAACAATCTACACTATAAAAAACATCTTGGAAACGATTGCAAAAAATCAATGGCAGCAAAGGTAACTTAGTTTTTGTAAATGCTTCTTTAAATCTCGGAAACTGTTCCATAAATAAGTGGTGGCGAAAGAAACGTTGTTTCTATAAATGCTTCTTAAAATCTCCAAAATATATCCGCGTCCGAGTTTCCTAAACAACAAAGAAGCTTTAAATAACACTACAAAGAGTGTGAATTTTCTTTTCAATTGGCTTAACAGCGTACAACCAACTTGAGTGGAAAATATGTCCAGACCGGAGATCGAACCAGATACCTTGATATAGCGCACCAAGTGCTTTACCAATTAAGCCATGTGGACGACATCCAGCCTGGCACCTCTTTCACTAAAATACGTTGACAAGGCTGCAACTCCGCAGCGCAAGATGGAATTGTTAACATGAGCATATTATCAGTGGCGTACATGAAACGAATAAATGAAACAAAGACGACTTGGTATTGCGCTATACCAAGCTATCTGGGTTCGATCCCCAGTGTGGGCTATTTGGATCAAAACTCCGTATTCAATACATCTCATTTTGGGTGGTGCCTCGTCATCAGAATTAATTGTAATAAATATATAAATATACGCTACATTGTATATTTATATAAAATAAATCGTTCTTATGACAATTTGCAATTCTTTCATATCTAGCAAAGTTCAAAATACATTATATAATTAAAAACGCGCATAGACAGCATTGTGCGTATTGAAAGTCCTGTGACCGTATTATTTTGTGAGCCCCTGTAAATGAACGAAAACTGCTATGCACTGCATATTCTACAGTAAGTATCTTGTACTGCACTGCACTGATGTGTATTAATTTGAATATGTTACAAAGAGTATAATATCATTAAAACACATTGCAAGCGATTTTCGTCTACAGACCATAATGTAACGGAATACTTTTGATTGCCCCTGTAAACGAAATATGAATGATGCACACTTGAAAATGAATACCGGACTTGTTACGGTATACTACAATACCATATTTTAATTATCTGGATATCCGGTTATTTTTTTTCGAGTTAGTGCGCGACTAGAACACATAAAACTGAATTCATAAATACTTTTCGACTGTGCTGTAAAGTATTACAAATAATACTAGATGGAACCCGTCAAAACTTGACGAAAAAAAATACTATAACAGTATCAGTAAAATAAGCTTCTTTATTATTTATGAAGGTTGCGTATAAAACAGTCTTTTAAATATTTTTTCCCAGTCAAATACAGTACTATTTCCGATGCAAACTCCAAACAAAAAATTCGTAAATAACTGTGTAATGCAAATCAGTTTGACATTACCACCATATTCCCCACGGCAAGAAAAAAAATTCATGGACCTATGAAGTATATACAAATAGTATATTCCTACGTTCATATCATATTCAGTAAATAACAGAATATAGTAAATAAAGCACACATCTCCCCCCCCCCCCCGTGCTAATGCAACCGAATGAGCTCCTATGCGCATGTGCATTGCATCTGCCCAAAAGCACCGTCAAAATTCGACGTTAAAAAAGTTTTAAAATGATTAAATTAAAAGTTTTAAAATGTCCTCTTTAATCATTGTTCGTTTCAAATCCATATCTTCTAAAACGCATTCATTGTTTTAAGCTAATCAATTTTTATGCAAAGTTTAAGAAGTTTTTTGCAGTAATAAATCTATCTGCAGATGGAGATTTTTAATGTTTTCAAGTGTAATTTATTTGTATGGTTTCTTCGGTTCCTTGACATAATCAGGATGATTATCCCTTTTCCATCACAGTCGGGGATATTTTTCCTCTTATACAGTTTAAAAAAATAAAAAAATACAATTCCTAGCATATCCTGATATCTGATGGAACATATTCATCAACGAATTCAACATATCAATTTTATGTTCAACATAAACTAAAAATAGTCTTTTTTTTTTCTTGACAGATTTTTGTTTAGCGCCAAAATGTTCTATTTTATGGATAATCTGATCTTATGATTTATCACTTTTTTTTAAAAATTATTATTCACTTTTTATGATGGATAGGGAAATCTATTTTCAATTGTGGCAACTTTCCCAGGGGCTATTTTTACATTATTGAAGTAAACTGGTGGTCATTAATAAGATAGAATTGAAAAAATTTTCATGCTTGAAAAATATTTAAAAAGTTGTTAAATTAAGCGGCAGTTTTCAAATAAATTTCAATCGAAAGCTAATTTTTTTTCTAATTGATGATGTAAGAATTAAAATTGTAAAATGTAGTAAAAAATAAAAATTTGTAGTATTTCGAATTCATGTAAGCGCGATGAAAACTAAAGCGATAGCGCCTTTGTTGTCACAACTGTTGTACATTTCTAAAAATTGAGCCACTGTATTTTGGCTGGCGTCCAAAAGTAGAAAAACATTTTTTGACATCGAAAGAGAAATTCACAGTGAAAGAAATAGGACTTTGCGCTAATAAGGAACTGTTAAATGAACTTATAACAAACCTACCAAAATAATCATGTATATATCATTTCTCCTGTCAGCATCCCTTTTTCGCAGAAAATACGAAACGCAGAACGACGAATGAGATAGCATATGAAAGGATTTTGAACAAGCTTCTGACATAGCACACTTAACGTTTCGTTAAAACATGTTTTTGATTAAAATTTGCTGAAAATTAAAAATTAAATCGGCATTGTTTTCTTAAAAGAAATGAAAGGTTTTCCTCAAATTATTGTTGCCAAAAAAATAAAATACCACATTATATGATGCTCAGCAATTATTATAAAAAACACCGCACGGGTGTATTTTATATTTATGATTAAAAAGCGACATTGAAATTGAAATGTTTAGATTTATATTTCTATGTCCCATGTTTTTTCCGAAGCGGATGACGTCATCCTCTAATGCAGTCAAATTATGATTGTTAATTTTTTTCCCCTCTAGCGTGCCTTTTGTAATCTTGGATCAGTTTTTACTCTAACTTTGATGGAATAAATTAGATAATATTTTGGATTGACTAAAAACTAAATGTTGTTTGCAGATATTTTTATCCTTACTTTTTCTTTAGAAGTTTAAACCTGCATCTAAGAAATATTACATATTGATAAAAAATGGTACTTCTCTATTATCCCGTCGACCACTTTTCATAACAAAAAATTATCGCCAAATAAACGTAAGAATGTTGTCATTGGAATATCAAAATAAATAAATATATAAAATATAAGAATTTAAAGACACAATTCTTATTTTAATTAATAAAGTAACTAATAAATCAGTAAAACATAATGAAAATTACACGCAAATGTCGAATTAAAAACAACCTGACGTAACAAACACGTATAATGCTTCTGACATCAAGTAAAATGGACTGCATTTTTGGCGTTTAATCTTACAGTTTGGCGATAGTTTTTTGTTATGAAAAGTGGTCGACGGGATAATAGAGAAATACCTAAAAAATATTAGATTTCAGTGCGAAATCCTCGCACGGGCCCTCTGGTTCCTATGAAATATTAGTCTTACATTGTTTATTCTAGCTAAAAATACAATCATTATTTCAAGATTTTTTTTCTACCATAACACTATTTTTAATAACTTTAAATTTCCTGAAATCCTTTACTTTTGTGATTTTTTTTATTAAAAAAGGAAATCTTCTATTCTATAATTAAAAAAAAAAAGCAATTGGTAACATGTAATGAAGGTATGCAATCAAGATGAAGAAATCAATGACGGCTCCAATTCTAATCTTTATAATTATGAATGCAAAAATCAGTAAAATTATGTCATGTTAACACAATCATATACATTTTTCTCTTTAGTTTTATCAATGTTAAAAAGCACTTCAAGCTAAGCATAACGTCATTTTCACCGGCGCAAACTTTTCACACGTACTTCATATACCTTACATTAATACTTAAACACCATGCACACAAATAAATATATTTTGTATTTAATTTTAATGAAAAAATGGCATCAACAAAGTTATAATGCATAATGATAAAATAAACCCAATGGACAATATTCCCGTGACGTCACAATAAATATGAATTTTTATTCGCTTATAAAACACGCGGATAAGTATTTTTACCGAAATTTAACTTGCAAATTAACAAATTCGGCTTTAAAACCGCGTGATTTTAATATTTATTATTTCTCTTTTATTCAACCAAAGAGTTCTAAGAGAATAAACTCTGTGCTTCGCAACAGTAGGCGTTATCCGATTATGACGTCATTAGCAGAAGTAAAAGTTTAATTGAAAATTACGGTTAATTAATTAAATTTTCGAACAAACGAATGCATGATAACAAATCTGTGTCCAAATATCTTTCATTTAAAAAAAGAATGATGTAATTTGATGCAGTAGTTTGTCCTCACGGATTGTCGAAAGAAATCGCTTAGCGTTTTAAATATATAGATTTTTTATCTAAAAACATCGAAATTTCCATCAAGCAGACTTTTATACGATGAATAGAAACGAAATTGCCCTAATTCCCGAAAATGACGTCATTCTGAATAACAGCCGCCATCTTGAATTACCCCGACTTTACGCGATCCCTCTCTTTCTTATATGCTTTGTATTAATATAGAGTAGATACTGACCAATCGGTATAACTGTATCACGATGTGCAGTTTTCACCTTATTTTTGTCGTGTAGCACTTGCACTATAAGGGTAGGAACTTTGTGCAAATTAATTTAGTTGTTTTTATAAATATAACACCAACCTTAATTATTTGTTGGCATATTTTATGTAACCGTTTATCTCTCAAAACTAATACTCCCTATTGAAGAGTATTAAAAAAAATCTATCGAGTCTGAACTTTAAATTAGTGAGTTTAAGTTTTTATAAGACTTTACAAATTTTGGAACTCCCACGTGCATCTTTTCAACTATTGATAGGAACTTCGTGTAAATTAGTTTATTTATTTTATAAATTTAACAGCAACCTTAATTATTTGTTTGTATATTTAAACCTTTTATGTAAGCGTTTTTCTCCAAAAACTAATACTTTCCACTCAAGAGTATGAAAAAAAATCTATTATGTCTGAACTTTAAAGTAACGAGATTAAATACTTAGATGACTCCCAAATTTACTCGTGCATCTCTGGAACTAATGATAGGAACACAGAGCAAATTAGTTTATTTATTTTATAAATGTAAAAGCAACCTTAATTATTTGTTACTAGCCGCCACTGGCGACCTGTTTTATCTCCCTTAAATGTATGTTACGCATTGTAATACGTTACTTTTATTCCTAATTTAATTTTTTCCTTTAATCCTTCGCCAAACCGGACGATTCTAATAAACAAATCAAGAACTTTTCAGATCATGGTATCATTTTGCATATTTTTTGTTGTTATATATTTCATCTTTCTTGACAAAGACCGCTTAACCCACTTAAGCATTTATGCTTCGTGTCCGTTTGCTTATCAGTTGCAATATGTTCGCTAATGCGGAGATTCTTAAACATATTAAGTAATTTTACGTAATTGGGTCCATTGCCAATTGGCGTATTTTAGTTAATACGATTTGATGCAATGAAGTCTATTTTGTGAAAGTATTTAATAATATTCCCATTTACAGTGAACCATATTGTTGCTAAAAAATTTTTTCTTGCTAACTTTGGTTGTAGACTCGATTAAGGAAGATTAGAAAATCTATCATTATTCTCATCTAAAACGTCTTGAATAATGTGCCATAATCGGGCTCCATATTATTAAACTTAATTTTTGAGTATGGTTTGGTGAAACATTGAACTTTTGGAAGGCAATTTTGATAATCACATTCCCTTTAAACCATATTTGATGTCAGCACTCTTGACCCGTGGCGTACAATCTGATTAAAAAAAAAATCACGAACTTCCTTCTAGATGCCGATCCCTGTTCGGCTTTGTTTTTCTTTGCTCCCCTTTCTTCATTTCATTCAGACATTTCATAATTGCATAATTCCCTTACTTTGGCATTTCTGCTTAATGTCTACTGACTATTAAGATCCGTAACAGGTAAATACGCAGCGCCAACATTGGCGCTTATAATTCTAATTACAGCAACCCGTTTTTTCTCTCAATATTGTAACTCTATAGTTAATATTATGTAGTAGAAATATAAAAGACAATTGAAGACGCTTTTATTGATATAGTAGATATAGATATGTGATATGTATATTATATTCATAGGTATATAATATGTGATTAGAATATATATCTCATATTCATTCCGGTGGATATAACATATCGCCAATAAAACTACCATCGTAAATATCTAAGCTAAAAGCCAAGAAACACGATTTTATGTGTTTAATAAATGTATACTAAATTATTTTTTGCATTATTTTACTTTGATTCTATATTATTTACCATTTTTAATGATGGGCCATTTTGCGTACAGCTGTCGCAGACGCACCGGGGTATCATTTTGGCACAAAAATGGCGATTTTAGGCCTGAGCAACCCGGCGGTTTCGGCTAGATTTTGCTTCTTATGGTAACCCGGTAGAGCAGATTCCGTATATTTTATAATAAATTAAATATTGTATGTTTCATAATAAATTAATCATTGTGTGTTTTATAATAAAATTGTGTGTTTTATAATAAAATTGTGTGTTTTTTAATATAAAATAAATTATTTCATAATAAAATAAAAGTAACATGCTGTTTTAGCAATATGTAACAGGTACCTGAAAATGGGGTTTTCACGCCAAAATGGTGCAAAACAAAAATCGCGCCAACCCCGGTGCGTCTGCGACAGCTGTTCCAATTTAAAATACATGTCGTTCACATTTTTCATTTAAAATAGAAGATAGATAAATAAGCTCCGCGCTAACCGGATATTACTATTTTAGTTTTTTTTTCTTTTGGGGGAAGATAAGGGACAGAGTGTTTGCAACACCAGTAAAAGATTTTGAAACACTCAAGGTCAGGATCGCAGATGCTGTGTCTAGTGTGACAGACCAGATGTGGGACAATACGTGACGAGAAATGGAATACCGCCTTGACATTTATCGAGCTACCAAGAGCTTTCACATCGAAATTTACAGACGTAAGTACTCGTATTAAAAACTTCATAAACGTTTTTAACATATGGGCTGATAAGTTCCCGGTCTAATGAAGAAAACACAACTTTTTAACAAAACTTTGTAACTTTATGACTTTATAACTTTAATAAATAACATAACTTTAATAATAAATAATAATAATTTAATAATAATAATAATAATTTAAAAATAATAATAATAATTTAATAATAATAATAATAATAATTTTATAATAATAATTTTATAATAATAATTTAATAAATGAATAATAATAATAATTTAATAATAAATAACATAATTTTATAACGTTCAACACGCGTGGCAGCCACTTTGACAACAGCTTTTTCATAGACAAATATTCATTCAAAATAAAACCTACACATTCCTTGGATATCTTCAGAGTCTGAGCTATCTCCTGCAACTTCACTTTACGGTTCCCCAAAAAGATTTTCTGGGCTTTTTTTTTATGTTTCCGGAGTAACCACCTCTTTTGAGTGGTGCATCACTGGTGTCCGTACGACCACGTTTAAATTCAGCAAACAAGTCAATGATGGTTGATTTACCTGATGCAGTGTCCGGATAACGCTTATCAAGCCAAGCTTTTGTTTGAACGGTTTTTTCCCCCATCAAATAACAATTCTTGAAATTCTTGTTTATCCATTTTTTTGTTTATCAACAAAGTCGTTCAACTTAAACCACGCTAACGTTTTATCCACACGGCGAATCATCATGACATTTTTTCTGCTACCTTTTAAAGGTTAGTATTTACTAAAAAAAAGCATCAATTCGGCGATTGCAACGCCATCTGTGTGCCAGACCGGGAACTTATCAGCCGACGTGTTACACTGTATTGAAACAAGCATATGCCTAATTATATTAGTTTTTCTGAAATAAATTATTGTAATGAATGGAAGACTTTACGACCCCCCTGTATATCACTGAGGTGCACAACAAGATGCTTGCTGTTGGATATGGTAAATATCGCATTTTTCGTTCATATACAGGGACACACAAAATGCATCGGTTACAGTACTGTCTATGAGCGATAACTGCTGGAAATGCGTTTTCAGTTTCGACATGCAATTTTAAATTAAACAATTTTTTGCATGTTAGTTGGCGTACATAACTTATATAGATACCGGTTTGTACAAAAAAAATCGGCATGTTTCCGTTTAATGTCGAAAATTGCTTAAAAGGAATTTTTAACTTTGTGAAGCGTTTCCAAACTGAACTAAATTTGAGCATAATATCTAGGGTAGATTAGGTGAAGATGCCGTAGTTTTATTTATTTATTTTTTTATAAAATCGTCTGTTGTTTTTATTTCCTATTTATTAATTTCTTGTTAAAGTTTACACATTTATGTATGATTTAAAAATTTATTTCATTTTAGAAATCTCATAGAAAGTATAAAATATTTTGCTTTGTAAATGCTTGCATTTCGGCATCTTATCCCAATCTTGGGGCAAGATGGCCATCTACATAGGAATTACATAAAGAAAGAGCGTAAAAAATTTTGGACACTTACCAAAGGTGTTAAGACGAAAGAGCAATAGAAAGTCAGTATTTAAAATTTAAATAAAACAACGCAAATTGGAAATATCAGTAGCATGGTCTCTTCCACACGACTGAGTGGCGTTTCCCTACAGCGCCTGCACATAGGAAAACCACGTGACACGGCATCTTGTCCAATACGGCATCTCACACCAAGTTACCCTAGTATACAGGGTGGTCCTAAAATATATGTCAAAAATGTAAAGGTAGGTAGAGGGGACCTAAATAAGCATATTTCGGATAGGAATGTGGGTGCGGAAATCCAACGTTCAGACAGTAGAGGGCACTGTTGATTTCGGCGGATGAAAGCGTTTCGCTGGCTTGAATCGTCATTCCTCGCACGATTCAAGCACCATGCATCGTTACACCATTGCGGGGGTGTTCGACATGCATTTCATGTGTGGGGTTGTGCAAAGAAATGGAGAGGCTGCTCAAAGGATGCGCACGATCAACAGCTTTCGAGCTTGTCGAAAGACTATACTCTACTGTGCATAATACTTCTTCTATTACTGCTGGAATTCTGCGATATCTTCGAGTGCCCGTATCACACCTGGAAGCATAAAACGATCCACTTGCGCACAACTCCCGATGAAGACGCTCAATCGTTCGGCGATCCGGCAGATTCCTACCCGGGAATCGTTCCAAGTACATCCTTTGAGCATCTTCTTGCGCAGCCCTATACATGAAATGCATGTCGCAAGTTCTGCATTGGTGCTCGAAAACCGTGCGGGAAAAGACGATTAAAGACAGCGAAACGATTTCATCCGCCGAACTCAAGAGCGTCCTCTACTGCCTTAACGCTGCATTTCCGAACCCACATTACGAAATCTGCTTATTTAGGTCCCCTCTACCAACATTTATATTTTTTACATATATTTTAGGACCACCCTGTATATACAAACCGATACGGCGTATACAGATAATCACAAAATACGTTTAATTCTTTCCGCCTATAGAAGGTAACTGCCGAAATTGTGTTTGCAAATATGTTATGCGTTTTCAAAATTGTTTACTTAGACATCATCTTTCACCATTTTAAACGGTGAAGTTTTTTTACAGCTTTCTGAATGTGTTGGAAAATGTTACCTAATCTATACTTGATGCATGGTTTTAATTTGTTGTTTGTTTTCTTTTTGATCAAGTGCATAAAAAGTTATCTTTAAAATGAAATTTCATTAATATTTTTTGTAAAGCGCAGGCAACTAAATTATCTGGGATTTTTTCTGAAAAATAAACGGATAGTAATTTATTGTTATTTCTTATTCTTTCTCTCAAAACTTGACTTTTGTATGTCAATAAAGAAACAAAAATTTAAAGAAAAAATACACTTCCTCAAATTCATTATCCTAATAGCTATGAAGTTTCATGAGATATCGAATTTGTTTGGTAAATGTATATTTTCTGAGATTTTCATTAAACTGAACTTTCCAAAAGTTTTCTTCACTAAATTATATCTGCGGCATTCTTAAATTATTCTTCTATTCTAATATTCTTTTACGAAGAAATTTAGTTGAGAAAACTTAACGCAGTTTTTGTGAAGTTATTTTTGCTAAAAAGAAAGCTTTGAGATTTCTTTTTTATCCGTAAGGAATTGATATAATGGAATGATATCTACAGAGATAATTTTAAACTTTGCGGAGATGTTTATATTTTGCATATTTCAAAACTTTTTTGGAAATTTATACATGAAAAAGTAAAATACTGTCTCTGAAATATTATGGAAATATTTTATATTAAAAATGACTTTAATATCAATTATTTAGTTCAGGTTGTTTTCCAAATATTCGAAATATTTTCCAGAGTGTTTTTTTTATTTTAATTTAAACTAATAAATATAAGTTATTAAATATTACTCTTTATTAAATATTTCGCTTGTTTCAAATGAAACATAAATTTGAAGCATTTTATAATGTATACAGATAAATCTTATGGTTAAAAACATGTAATAATTACAACGGAAAATTAATAAAAAAATTTTTTAGGATGAATTGTTATTGTAACTGTTAAATTACTAGAATGTATTATAGGCGAAAAAATCCTGCAGGTAAATCAGTTGAAGAATCTTAACATCTAAGGAGGGACACCTCCAAATTTGTTACCCCCTCAGCTGCAAATGTTAAGAGCATACGCTAGTCACGCGAAGAAACGCTCAAGCTAATGTTAAGTCTATGAGAAGGTTCTTGCGCGATTTCTCGCTCGCATATTAATATTTTTAAATGATTATTTTTGCATAGGATAGCTGAGGCCGATCTGTAACGTTTTTTTTTTTTTTTACTCTTTTGATTTTGGTTACAGTTTTTTTATAAGCGGACATTTTCAATTTTGGAACCGGTTGGTACCGGTTCTGAAAGTAAAATTACCGTTATATAAAAAAAACTGGAACCAAAATCGAAAAAGTACAAACTAACAACGTTACAGATCGACGTCATATATCCTATGGAAAAAAAATCATTTACAAATATTAAAATTTAGCGAGAAATCGCGCAAGAACCTTCCCATAGACTTAATATTAGCTTGCGCGTGGTTTCGCATGACTGACGTAGGTTCTTAAAGTGGAATTCCTACTTGGTAAAATCACGAAATTTGCAACATCTATGTTGATGGGCGCATAAGGTGAAGTAAACCAGTTAGACTAAATAAGCTAATAAACTTGCAATAGTTAAACTAAACAAGAACGAAAAATCATGCGTCGAGCATAAATTATGCAACACTTTCCTACACTTCCAGAATAATTTTACAAATCTTTAGTGTACATGTAGTGAAAACAATAAACATAAAACAAATACTCCCATGAGATTAGAGAAGTAGTGCTGAAACACAAATACCAAAACATTAAAATTTTGATGATACAATAACTGCGAAAACTAGTTATTACTTATACTGAGCAATACTAAATTATACTTTTGATATTGAGCAATAATTATACTATATAATATTGAAATACGAATTCTGAAATTAAAAAATTCCGAAATACAAATTCTGAAAATATATTTTACCAATGATACTGAGAAGTACTAAATAATACTATAATACTATCTGGTACTGAGCAATAATAGAACCATGTAATGATACTGTATGATGCTGAAGTAGATAATAATATTGGATAGAAGTATGTATTAAATGAAAAATAATGAATAAAGAATAATACTAGAGTACACAAATATACAATATAAGCAAATTAAAATGTACAATAATATGCGAATAACAAAAGACATATTTAAATGTAAACAAAATAGTTTCAATACAAAACAAATTTACACAAATTTATTGTTATCTCCAACTATAATAAAGAATTAAGTTTGAGTGTGTGTGTGTTTCTCGGTTGTGTTCTGAAGAGACCGCTGCACGCAGCGCTACAAAATTTGGTGGGAAGGTACCTTTATGCATGTAGTTTTGCACCTCGAAGCCAGATTTTGGAATTTTTGAATAGATTTTTTTTAATTTAATTTTTAATGCGATTTTTAGTCTATTTTCACGTTTCGATGCGATTTTTCCACATTAATAAGGGGAATCTGGTTCCAATCTTTTAGCCCAATATAGTAAATTTTATCTTCTTTTTAATAAAGTTCATGCGAAATTCGTACAGCGATTTTTGAATTTTTGGCAATTTTTTTCCCTTCGACACTAAGAAATTTTGCCAGAATGCTTGATTGGTTCGGTGGTTGCGTTTCCATTTCAGCCTCAGATACGATCAGAATCGTCATTTTTTTTTCTCTTTTTAGCTTGGAGAAAGTTGATAATTCTTTACAGATAAAAAATCATGATTTTAAATATGCGAATTTGAGTGTTTTTTGACGTTTCGCTGCGATTTATCCACATTAGTAACCGGAATCCGATTCCAATCTTTTAGCCCAATATAGTAAATTTCATCCTCTTTTCAATAAAGTTTATGCGAAATTCGTACAGCGATTTTTGATTTTTTGGGGGATTTTTTTCCTTTGACAACAAGTAATTTTGCCCAGAACGCTTGATTGGAACGCTTGATTACTTCCATTTCAGCCTCAGATACACTCACAATCGTCTTTTTTTTTTCAACTCTTTTTAGCTTGGAGAAATTTGATAATTCTTTACAGATAAAAAATCTTAATTTTAAAAGGAAATGGCGGATTATTTATTAACCCGATTTTTTTATTAGAATTTTTCTTTTAGTTTCATTTTTTAACATCTTTTTCATGTTTTGCAGCGTTTTTTGTTTCAAATGACGTCACAAATCACCCACTAGAAGTCAAACACCATTGCAGGGCAGTTGTGATTGGTAGCTGATAGAATTGTAGGCAAGGCTGGAAGTCAACCGGGCAGTTGTGATTGGCAGATGAAAAGGTCGTCAACTGATTGCAATTCGTACAGCAAGTTGAGAATTTTTGCGATTTGTTTTATGCGATTTTTAGAATTTTTCCACGTATACGTCATTTATGTATTTGATTTCAGAAATTAACAACGATAACTTACTGTTTTTGTAAGTAAAACAAAAAAAGAAAGGCATTTTGTTTCTGTTTTAAAAGTTAATGATAATTCCTAATTTTTTAACACCATTGGTTTAATTATGTGGGGGGAAGGAGGTGGAGGTGAGTGTTCGGTTGTAATTTAAATATCGCGATAATGCTCTGATCGAAACTCCCTCCTTCCCCCCTCCTGCCTCCAGAATCAGAACTATTTAATTATTAGTCCGATTCAAACGAAACCTGTTCTCAGTTCCCCAAGTACTAGATAAACTTCGGTATCATTTTTTCAGCCCACGGTTACCACTATTTCTGAATATTAATGACCAGCGAGTGGTATTGTATTGGGTTCTATGGGCCCAATTTCAATGAGAATTAGTTCATTCAACTTAACACGAACTATTTAAGATATAGATAACTATTTAACATACAGATTTGGCGCCATCTAGCGGTGGAATATGGAACAAAAAGATTTTGCAGTATAGCACGCAGTGCTATACGGTGCCAAAGTTTCGATCGGAAATAGTTTTATTTAGAACTGAGTGCACCCCTCAGCGGTGAGAAGTGAAACTAAACAATTTTGCATTTAAAATTTGTCCGATTCAAACAAAAGTCCCGATTTCAACGACAATTGATTCATTCAACTTAACATGAAATAATTAAGATATAGATAACTAATTAAGACATAGATTTCGCAACCCCTGGTGGTGGAAAGTGGAACTAAAACATTTTCTGCGCTTGCACAGAACGCCTTTTATACATTGTAATAAGCAGCGGGGACACGTGAAGGGAGTTTCGTTCGGAAATTGGTTTGTTTAGAACAGAGTGCACCCCCTGGCGGTGGAAAATGTCACTAAAAGATTTTGCATTTAATCTTGGTCCTATTCAAACGAAATCTTTTCTGACATTCTTCCGAGGTCTCCCAGGTACTAAATAAACTTTGGTATCATTTTCCATGCCTTTGGTTACCACCATTTATGAATATTAATATCCAGGGGGGTTGATTTATTTTCTCGGGTTCTATGGGTCCAATTTCAACAGAAATCCGTTCATTCAACATAACATGAACAAATTAAGATATGGCTAATTATTTCAGACTCAGATTTGGTACTCCCTGGCGATGGAAAGTGGAACTAACAGATTTTTCGCGTGTGCAAGGCACGTCTTCTACACGGTAAGCAGCATGAACGAGTGCCGGAGTTTCGTTCGGAAATAGGCTTATTTAGAACAGAACGCTCCACCTGGTGGTCGAAACTGGATTTGAAAGATTTTGCAGCGCGTGCCTAACACGCCTGCTATACAGAGTATCGTAGGCAGCGGGGACACGTCTCAGATAATTTGTTTAGACCAAAATGCATCTCCTGGCGGTGTAACTAAAAGATTTGTCCTGCGCGTGCATTCAGAGCTGATCGCTTTAAATTAGGAGGGTATGATACCAATTTAATAACAAAAAATCGGAAATTGCAACGTGACAAATTAGGTGCGTTCATACTATAAAGTGTTTTATAAATATTCAGATCTTGATGCAATAGCTGTTGCATTGTTATGCAGAAATGCATGAGTACAAAATTTATCTCATCTGCAGATTCTCATAGAAATTAAGTTTCAATACACATTTACAAACAATTCATTGCAATTCTGTTACATTAAAAATATACTATGCACAAATATCCAATAAAAGACAATTTAAAAAAGTGAATTATATCATCTTTTATTATGATATGATTCATTTACGTAATAAAATAAATAGTACATTTTAAGTTGGCAACGTTTTATCTTTTATTGACATTTACTGAAAATTCCAATGGGAAACTTAAGCCTAGCTTTGAAAATTTCAGAACTTGAAATCCATATTTAGACTCTTTTTCCATTTAATATTTTTATCTCCGAAAACATCTATCCAAAAATCTGTTGGTAGATTATAGGATTGCTATAATTAAACAATTTTAGTATACACATTTGTTTTTTAAAATTAGTAATTAAAATTATCTGACTCCATCTTAAATAGGACGTAATCAACATGGCAACAATACATACAATAATTACATATTATGGGATATCATTGAATTAATTACGTATGATAGGATTTAATAGAAGGAAGAAAACTTTTATTAATATCTTTTTAAACTTTGATTCGATTTTCATAAAATTTGAAATGACTTGATAAAATTCTGCAACGATTATATATATTAAATTTCAAACCATTCGGTTGGGTAGCTTTTGCGCTGTTATATGCGGACAAACGGGCAAACCAGACGGCGACTATATGTGCTATGTGTTTATTTAATTGCGAACGCACCTAAAAACAAATGTTGATTAATTCACTGAAGAAAGGGGTGGAGTTAAGTCGTAACAAATTTTATTTATATGGCTCCAATCAAGCGTAATAAGGAGGAAAATATAAGAGGAGAAGAAATCCTTTCTGAATTCTGTAAAATTCCAGTTCCATAATAATAACAAAGTTTTCCAATATTAATTCTGTTTTCAAGAACACCAATCTTCACTTAAGTAAGTAGAATCCGTGAGCCTAAATATCACTTAATTCGAAGTACATGAAAACAACAATTCCTACCCACACCCTCAGCTTTGCAGTGATTGTGAGTTACATATGCCAAACGAAGAATTCAATGCATCAAACTCACAAAAACATCCACAACTTGATTTGATCCAATCTGGAGTGCCGTTTTGGCGAGAAATTTTACGTTCCTTTCTAAAACCTCACTCTTTATAGCCACTATACAACCACAATAACCTATGAGTAATTATTTTTCTAACTGACAAGGGGACCGCCAAACATGATGCGCACAGATTTTGATGATTTTAAAGTATGTTGTAGGGGTGATACCCCTAACTATTCAGGTCAAAGGTTTCCTTCAAATGGGCTTTAGTTTTCGAGAAATTTCGGGTTAAAGTTCAGTATGCATTTCAAATACCCATTAGTTCGCAGTCTTGAACAAGAGCTCCGTGGTGCTGGGGTAGCGCTCGCGATTTGAGAGCGGGAGATAGGGTTCTGTCCTCTCTAGTGACTTTTTAAACTTTTTTAATAAATTTTATATATTTGTTGCGTTATAAGTTTTATGCAGAATTATGAATTCTGCATCTTTGAACTTTTTGATATTTTCCTAATAAATTCTATTTACATTTCCAAATTTTTTGTAAAAATTTACATTTTTTTAAAAAGTTTTGAAATTTTGAAATTTTTATTGACGAAATTCCAAACTAATTTATGTCTGGATTTTGTTTATTTTTCTATTATTTACCCTGTATATTTTAATAACTGTTCTAAAATAATACTTTTTTTTAACTTTATGAAATTTTAAATGAAAATTTATCATTTTTTATAATGTATACAAAATATTTTTTATCTCAAATCTTCTAAAGGTATTTATGATTAGGTAATTCCAACAGCATATCTGTTCTTCGAGCCGTGGATTTATCCATGCGTAAATACGGGTTAGGTTCCCTTAGAAAGACCCCCACGAAGGGCACTCCCCCCGGGCCTATATCCCAAGTGTAGATAATTGGCCGTCAATAATCAACCCTGGAACCAACAGCATATCTTGAAAGGAGTAATAAAATATTAAAGAGTGACGCTTACATCCAAATTTTAGCTTGTTATATATATATATATATGTGTGTTATTTAAATACATTTAACTGTAAAGTTCAAACTCAACATAATATTTTGATTTGCACAAATAAAAACAATATATTACAGTTATTTTTTTATCATTCTAACAAGTCGATGCCATACAGAAAAATTCAACTAGAAATGAAAAATCATTTGTAAATTACAATACATATAAAAAATATCTGAAAAAAAATCGTCTGCAATGACTTTTATGGTAATATTAGAATAAATAAAAATTTATTTTTATTCATTTCGTTTAGCTTCCTTTGCAGACAATTATAACAATTGAAATAATTTCTTTTTCAACTTTTAATGCATTTTTAAATATATATACTTATCACAATTTAAGTATTTAAAGAAGATATAATATGCTATTTTATACATTCTTCCAATATTGTTAAAACAATTTACGTAAAGAATATATTTAACGGCGATTTTTAATACGGAATTTGTTTAGAATATTTTTGCGATATGTATCACACAATTAGTTCTATATTTAATAAACTAAAAATGTCAATGTCGGTGATGATAAATATTTTAGTATTTCAGCAGTTAACATATTTCAATATATTTAGAACAAATCAAATAATAAAAGGATATATTATTTAGTTATTTTTTTCTTAATCATTAAAAATTTTTTAAATAGAAAATGCAAATAAAAATAAATGCATTATTTCATAAATACGATAAATATATAAGTAAATATATATATATATATATATATATATATATATATATATGTAAACAATACTCGTTTTAAAAAGACATAAATTAGTTTGGATTTTCGTCAACAGAAATATTAAAATAAAAATTGTGCAAAAACTATAAATTTTCACGAAAAATTCGAAAATGTAAATGGAATTAATACGAAAATATCAAAAAGTTCAAAGATGCAGAATTCATAATTCTGGATAAAACTTATAACGCAACAAATGTATAAAATTTATTAAAAAAAGTCACTAGAGAGGACAGAACCCTCATCTCCCTCACTCAAATCGCGAACGTTAGATCAGCAGCACGGAGTTCTTGTTCAAGACTGCGAACTAATGGGTTTTTGAAATGCATACTGAACTTTAACCCGAAATTTCTCGAACACTAAAGCCCATTTGAAGGAAACCTTTGACCTGAATAGTTAGGGGTATGACCTCTACATCATACTTTAAAATCATCAAAATCTGTGCGCATCATGTTTGGCGGTACCCTTGTGAGTGAAAAGGTGTTCAGGATGGGATTTCAACCTAGGACCATGGGCTAAGCTGCCAATTAAACTATCCTGAACAAATTCGTCGGACACATTTCACTGTGACATCTCTCCGACAATTTGCATATGGTCTGTTATCTGAAAGAGCGTAACTGTGTTTTCAACGTTTATTTGCGTTTTTTTCCTGCGATTAATTCTGTTGAGCTAACAGAGCTTGCAGACCAAATGTCATTGTCGAAAAAACAATTTGTAAAGTCACTGCATATATGTCCATTGTTTTTTGCTTTATATTGGTATTGTGTTGTGTAGTATTTTTATTGTTATATAGTACTGGTGTTGTACTGTAGTTGTGGTATTTGTAATGTTAATTAATTTTATATGCTGGTATTGAATAAGTTTTTTTATATTTATTTGATAGAATAGTTAAGGATGGCATTGTTATAAAACAAATAAACAATTTCTAAACATATGGTTATTGTGAAACAAAACGCAAAATAAGAATTTGTATTGATACTACTGATTTGAACAAAATACTCTTGCGAAGACAATTCCCATTAAAAATTTTAGAAGACGTTAGAGCTAATGTAGATGGATCAAAGACGTTTTTTTTTTTTAATTTCACGAAGCTAGATTTGGAAAAGGGTTCTTAGCAACTGACCTAATACACAGCCATTTTTCGCCTAATACACAGCCATTTTTCACCTAATACACAGCCATTCTTAACATTTAGTACTCCATGGGGGAGATATTCCTTCGATTTCCATTCGGTTTAAAAATGGCTCCAGAAAATTTTCAGAGTATAACAGGAAAAATTCTACAAGGCAATCCAGTTTTCGAAAATTCAATGGACGATATATTAATTTATGCGCCTGACATTAATACTATTCTATCAAATACTCGAATAGTCCAACACACATTAAGAATTGCTGGAGCAAAACTAAATAATGATAAATAGAATTCGACGTTCAGAAAGTTAAATATTTAGGACATAAACTTTCTGGTGATGGTATCATGATCTACCCTGATAAAGTTCAAACCATAGATAGAATTAAAGCTCCAACTAGCAAAAATGAGTTACAAAGATTATTTGGCATGATTCAGTAACTACATAAATTCATCCCTAATCTCTTAGTCAAAATACATAGTATGAGATTGTTATTGAATAAAAACGAAGAGTGGAATTGGAATGAGGAATTCGATAGAGAAATAGCTGAAATCAAGTAATTATAGAAAGAAGCTCCGTCACTTAAATACTATAATCCCACTTCTGACACCACGTAATAATATATGTTGAAATTAGTACGCATTTACGTTTGCTAACATACACCTTTAAGGACGACAATTTACACACAACAAAGAATCGAAACAGTTAAAAAGCAGACATGAGCGATTACAGTTAAATAGACGTTGTCATAGATACAATTATATTACACACATCACATGTGCTATGGTCCAGATTTCTAGTGACTTGTGATATGATTTCTTCTGATAACGATTCCAAATCCTTGTATAGTGCCATCAATTTTTACATCATAAATTAGTGCAAGACACCAGGTGTGATGGTGCTATTCTGAATGTGTTTTTACAGTGATCGTCAAAAAGCATCTATTACAGTGTTCTTGAATTGGTGAAATGTTAGCGTGTCTAGCAATCTTGTGTCTAGAGTTTGAATACTAGTCTTGAAAACTAATCTTGATTATATAGAAATTAATCAAGATTAGTGAATGTATAGAAGTTTCACTAAAAGTGAATATCACAGCACTAGAAAGTTCTGATTCAAAATTAAGATGCTCTTAGATAAAATGGTAGATCTCATAAAGGAGATCAACTTACACGTGGATACATATCAAGCCTAGTATGGCAATCACTTCGAAAAAAATACTTAATTGGGTTCTTCAGCTTCTGAGTTTTTCCTTCAGCTCTATTGAGTACACAAAATCTCATAATCCAGAAATATTTTCATTGCATTTATTATTTAATTGTTTCAATTTAATGTTATTTCATTATTTACCTTTTCTTACATATTTATTTGTTTTCTTCTTAATAAATTTATATCGTCCAGCAAAATTATAATTTGTTTCATTATCTCTTTAAATCTTTCTGTGCATATTTAATATGTTAATCTGTTTCTAATTTCTTTTGCAGCAATTAAATTAAAGTACATTTTTCTCTTAACTCCTTATTCAAAATCATGTTACTTGCACTATTCTATGTCATTAAAATCCTTCCACTATATGGACATGAATAATATAATATAATGTAATATCTATATTAATAACTCATAAGCAAAATCTTTAAAATCAAACTCTTTCTAATTCCTAATTTATCTTCGTATGCGTTAACCGACTGTTTTTCTACATTTGGAATGCTACTTAATTCTACAAAGATGTTGAAAATCACTTGTACAAATATATGACTGTTTCAAATATCAATATCCTATTTTAATATAAACATGTTTTCCTGATGTTTTAAAGCAGTTTAGTTCACTTATACACTACAGTTGTATCAAAGCGAGGCTAACGAAAAAGACAGGCTACCGCGGTGCATTCCACTTATCTTTTTTTACAGACCGCTAGAGTGACGTGATGCTCTTTTCGTACACCTGCATTGGTGGATTCGAGCATCACGTGACTCCTGCGGTCTGTAAAAAAAGATACGCTTAAAGCACCACGGTAGCCTTTCTTTTTCGTTAGCCTCGTATCAAAGTCATAAACTATAATATTATCTGTATTTTACCAAATAATTTCTTAATTCAACAGTTAGATAGTCACAATTTCACCCCGTATTTCTCGCGAATTAAATGGTAAAAACATTGCCAGTTCTTCGATGAAATGCCGAAAAATTACTAATGTATAAAACTGATACCATTATTTGAACAAATAAAGTATAATTACTTTGTGTTTTGCATTTATTTTACATTTGTTAAGTATTTTATATTCTTTATGAGAGCAATTTTAACTACTACTCGTTAAATAATAATAAGTATCCTTAATATTTGAAAAAAGATTTGAACTTGTGTAGATTATACGATATGTTTTTCATTTATTTGGTCATATTTATAATTTATCGTTATGTAACTTATCAGAAATATAGATACAAATATTATGACGATTAAGTTTCACTCAAAATGAAATTATGTAACAAAATGTAACAAAAATAAATACAGTAGAGTCCCGCTATTTCGAACCCCGCTATTCCGAAAATCCGCCTATTCCGAACAGAGATCAGAAAATTATGGATTTTTTTTAACTTAAAAACAAGAAAAATTAAAAAGACGTTCGTTAAAAAAAGTACATTTATTGTTATACAAAGAAGTTAAATAGAGATATATATAGAACCTAAGCTTGATGAAAACGTCTGAAACCAAATTGAAATGAAAGCTGGTTACTTACAGTACATGTCGGCCCCATTTATACAATTCTGTAGAATCATTTTAACTAATTTGCACACACTTAAGAAGTAAAGTCTGTGATTTTTTACTAACGAAAAGCACTGAATCGAATTGAGGATGCAATATTCCGCCATCGCCGCATGAACATAACATCATTTGGTGTTGATTAAGCGTGTTGTTTGACGTAGCGTAAGGCGAGGTCAAGAGCATTTGCCACGTCTGTGTGTGATATGAGTTCAGTTTGAGCGTTCACCTCCTCCTCGTTTTCCTCCGAGTCGATCTCAGCAGATGAGTCCTGGACCACTTCTATGATGTCTTAGTCTTCGTACTGCTATGGCCATTCTCGTCAATAGCAGTACAATCCTCAACACAGCTTTCTTCTACGTCTTCACAGCCAGGGATTTTCTAGACTAGTGGAAGATGGTGACAGTCTTTCACTGGTGTAAAAGTTGTTTCAACAAATTCCAATGTAAGCCAGAGTGATAGGTAGGGTGGGTGGGGTGATGAGTGGTTGAAGGTCACTGCCCTTCCGTTCCCACTTTCACTGAACCTGTTCACTACGAGCCGATTAACGCTGCATAGAGGTGACACTCGCATATGTCCCCGCACTTAATTTACGCCTTAACAAATCAATACATTGATTATTCTTACTGAAATATCGCCTATTCCGAATTCCCGCTAAACCGAACAATGATCGGTCCCAATTAGTTCAGAAAAGCGGGACTCTACTGTAATACAATTATTTCTACAAAAAGATTGCATCATTTTTCTATATAATATTCAAGTACTATATATAAAAATTGTAATATACTAACAGTACTGTGCATTTCAATGGGATATATAAAACATGCTCGCTCACTGAATACAAAATATTAAGAAATGCTCTTAAAATCTTTCATATATAACATACTGCATCAAAATATAAAAATACCCTTTTTTTAACTTCATGGAACTGAAGTTTGGGTACTGTGACATGTTTATACTTTTTATCAGTGAAGAAGCAATATCTGTTATATGTATTTAAAGGAAGTTTTGAATGAAAAGATGCGAGGCAAAACTATTCTGCACAATGCAATGAAAGAGGTAAATAAAATATTATCTTTGTAAGAGATTTTTTTCAAAGGAAAATATATACTTTTTGAAATTAAAACATTTTTATTTTCATTTTTTACAATTATATATTTTTTCTTCTTAGTCGAACACACACTTCAATATGTATGAAAATAGAATTTGGGGAAATCTACTAATTTTCTATCATTAAGGTGATAAAATCTAATTTTAGTTTCCTGTGTCTTTATTTCTGTATAGGTAAATTTTAAATATATATACGTTCAAATATTCTTGTTAACCACAAAGTGCACAGTTTATTAAATTTTGCGACTCTAAAGCCTTCTTTCAAATTAATGAGTTTTATGATATATATATAAGTACAATATTTAATTGTCGCAAATCTTTATATCAACTTCGCGAAACCTTGAAAAAGTCTACGGTAGAAGGATAGAATATTATATCCAATGGTTGGAGTATCATAGTTAAGGGTTTATTCCAACAGAGCGAAAATATGCCGGGAACAGGACTCAAACTTTGGTACTTTGGATTGCCGTGCCAACGCTATTCCTACTGAGCTATCCCAACGGTATACTCGCTGGCATATTTTATTCTTATTTCTTGGACAAGGCTGCGAACTGTAGCGCTAATTTCATTCATCCGAGCTATAACTATAGCATTTTACATGATAAATCTGAAATAGCACGAAAACACCTGTATACCATGTAATTAGGTCACAATGAACAGAGAAAATTATATTCAACTATGTAAATTATATCCAATGGTTGGAGTATCATAGTTGAGATTTATTCCAACAGAGCAAAAATATCTCGAACCTGGGTACTTTGGCTTGCCGTGCAAACTTTTTTTTTTTTTTCAGATTCATCATGTAAAATGCCATAGTTATAGCTCGGATGAATGAAGTTAGCTCTGCGCAGTTCGCAGCCTTGTCCAAGAAATAAGAGTGAAAAATGCCATCTAGGATATCGTTGGGATATCTCAGTAGGAAGACCGTTGGCACGGCAAGCCAAAGTATCCACTTTTCGAGTCCTGGACCCAGGATATTTTCGCTCTGTTGGAAAAAAATCTCAACTATGATACTCAAACCATTGGATGTAATTTACATAGTTGAATACAGTTTCCTCTATTCAATATAACAGAACATTTTTTTATAGATAATAATAAATATGGTAAAATAATTGTAGAAATATTTAGATCACGTACGTTAACAATTCTATACATGTTGATAATCTAATTGTTTGTTTTTTATCAGCATTCATTATCCATCAGAAATCGATTTCTAATGGTATTTTGCATATATCAGGAATTATATCTGCAAAACCAACTCTACAAAATTAATTTGCTATTCGCACCATGATGCATCAAAAACAAAAGTTAAAAAGATTAAACAAATATATATTGTGTTCCTTTGATGTTTAAAAGTTATGTTTCGGTGTATTCAGCATCTAGCTTTTGAAATAAAATGTCTAAAATAACTGGGCCGACCGGATGAGCTTAAGCTTCCCCTTTGACACGAAGAGTATAAAAAAAACAGATATTACATTGGTTGTGTGATATACAAATAATGCATGGTAAGCTATACCAATAGAAATAATAATCATATCTCCTATATAGAGACGCACGAGGAAAGAGCTTGACAGCATAGAGGTCGATGTTATGAATTTGTAGTGACAATGAAATTTATCTCACCTTGATTAATTTATCCTTATGTAACTTATTAGAAACATAAATACAAATAATATCAAGATTAATATCAAGTTTCAACTAAAATGAAATTATGCAACAAAACGTATCAAAAATAAATAATACAATTGTTTCTACCAAACGATTGTTTCTACCTACATATTTTTTTCTATATATTATATAACTAATCGTAATATATAACTAGTCGGATGTGCCAATCCTGAAAAGTTCTTCTATCTCATACAGGTTTCATGTACACCAAAAACGAACCAGAACCAATCTATATCAAGGTCTAACTGAATCTAAAGTCTTTTTTTTTTAAATTCCATACATTAGTTTGAGATGAGACTATGGCTAAATTCGTGTAAATCCTGAAAAATGCGCAGAGTCACCTGTTGAAAGATTTAAAAACAAAACGTAATCAGCGTCTATTTATGTCAAGGTATAACAGAATATGAAATTTGGTGAAATTCTGTGCATTAGTTCTTGAGCTATAGCTATCGTGAAAATAGTGCAAAATGTAGCATAACAGCGTCACCTGCTGGGTGATTTACATCAAAACGTAATCAGCGGCTAATTATATCAAAGTCTAACATAATAATAAAGTTTGGTGAAATTCTGTGTATTACGTCTTGAGATATAGGTATCATAACAAATGCAGCATAGCAGCGCCACCTGTAGGACGATTTACATCAAACACAAATCAGCACCAATTTGTATCAAGTTCTAACTGAATATAAAGTTTTATTAATTTCTGTGCATTAGTTCTTGAGATAGAGCGCCCAAACAATGTTTGTGACATACAGACAGACAGACTCATAGGCAGACATTTTATTAAAAAAGTCAAATCGTGTTCAGGACCTTCTAAAACGTATAAATCCGTCGAAAATTTTCATCAATCCAATACTTTCTTCTTTTAAAGATATAAGAAAGTAAAAATGGAAATATAGTGTGCATTTCAATGTGATATATAAAACATAAGTAATCGCTCACTGAATTCAAAATAATAAAAATTGATTTTAAAATCTTTCAAAATATTAGAATACCTTTTTTCTCTTTTTTTATCAGAATTCTGTTTATTTCTTGGAACTGAAGTTTGTGTACTCTGACATGTGTTTACGCTTTTTATCAGTGAATAAGCATTACCTATTATATGTGTTTAAATGAAGTTTTGAATGAAAAGATGCGAGGCACAACTATTCTGAACAATACGATGAAACAGGTAAATAAAATATTATCTTCGTAGGAGAATTCTTTTCAAGGGAAAATATATACTTTTTCAAGTTAAAACATTTTTTTTTAATATATTTTTTTATTCTTAGTCGAACGCAGACGAAATATATTTTAAATATAGATTTTGGGGTAGACTTTGTTCAGTTCTAATAATTTTCTATAGCGTGAAGGTGAAAATGATATTTTTAAATTCATGCCTTTTTATTTCTGTATAGGTGATCTCAAAATTTTAATTAATTATACGTCAAAATATTCTTATTAAACACAAAATGTACAAATTATGCAATATTAAATTGACGCAAAACTACGGGAAACTTCGAACTGTATATTGTAAAAGTTTAGAAAGATTTTTTTATATAAATTAAAGAGAAATATTTATCAACAGTTGGTGAAAAATATGTAAAATTATTTAGTTCACGTACGCTAAATATTGTATCCATGTCGATGCTCTAATTGTGTGTGTTTTGTCAACATTAATTATCCATCAGAAATCGGTTTCTAATGGTCTTTTGTATAGATCAGTAATTATATCTGCAAAACCATACGTACAAAATTAATTTGCTGCTCACACCATGATGCATGAAAAACATAAGATAAAAACATTAAACTAAATTTTTTTGTGTTCACTTGGAGTTAAAACTCAATGTATAGGTGTCTTTTGAGTCAAAACTTTGAAAAAAAAGTCTAAAACTACTGGGTCAACCGGATGTGCTCACACTTCTCATTTGAAACCAAAAGGAGAAAAGAAAACAGATATTACATTAGTTGTGCGATAAAAAATTTATGCATGGTAAGCTATACCAGCGGAAATAATAATCATACCACCTACATAACAGTCAGATTTTAGGGCTATGTTTGTGGCTAAAAGCATCAATTGTTTTTTAGCACTATTTTAATTCATTATGATTCGAACAGACTTCACTTTGCAAACGCTTTGCTAAACGTATTTCATAACGAAACATGACTTTTTGAGATTTGTCATTATGATGACTATTTTGTGTCTGTGTGAGGTATGTTTAACTAAAAACCACAGTTTGCAGTCTGTTTGTACTTGTTCTGGACTTGTTCCGTCTGAAAAATGATGCAAAAATTAGAATTAATTAAATACCCAAATACCTGAGACATATCACACAATTTTTGAAAATTGTTCTTAGTGTTAACCGAAACGCTAAATACACAATTTACAGGCACGTTTTGGGACCGTGTTAATACATAAGAAATTATTCATGAATTTTTGTTTAAACTATTAATCGTTAAATATGGTGTTATGGTCTTGTCACCTTTTGCGATCCCCGCGGTACTTCTCCTCGACTTGAGACCTTAGTCTTATAGTATTTGCTGCCACCACCGGTATTAAACTGATACCGGATACGTTGGAAAAGAAGTTCTCACATAAATAATCAACTAATAATTTATTGATTAAATTAATATGAAAAAAATGTTACAGTGATAGTTCTTATTGGTCAATAAAGCTTATTATCACTTGCCGTATGTGACTGTCGAATGACAAACTCCCTGATCGCAAGTTTTACTCTATTTCGTTATGCATTATTCGTACACACCGATCCGTCTACGCTGTAATTAATTCACTATGACAAAACTGTCTGATGCACGTTCTCTCTGCAATTCAATACACTCCTCTGCGTTTTTTTCTCTGCACGTCTATCCTCTACGCTGCGCACTGGCGACTCTGGCGTCCTACACTTTCCGCTACACATCAACGAGTGACACGTCCTACCCTCTTTACGGCACACCAAAACTCTGGCGTCCTGTTCTCTTAGCTGCACATCCACGATTGACACGTCTCCCACCGTTCACAACACTCTCCAAAACAACGGGGCTAAGATTCTTATTTAACGGAGTTTCAATACCTGTACAAGCATTTCTTCGCGAAAATTCCACCCTTCCATTATCCTCTGAACTACAGCTCGCTAGGAATCTAGTGCTCATTGTATTTTCCTACCAAAGCCGAATGAGTACTTTCACAATGATCTCGTGAACATTTCTCAAATATATAATCATATCAGGGAAATTCCATTGTCAATCACATACGGAAGTTTTACAGAAAAAGAAAAATATATATCAGAATACAGTAATATATAATAATGATTAAATATAATTAGTTAAATTAATTAGAAATATACAATATAGGTTCTGTTAAAGTCAGAAACCTGATATATGGTATAAGTAAAATTAATGTGTAAATAAATAATTAAAATAAAGATGTTATTTAGTCTGATTTGCAAATATATCTGGTACATTTAGTACGTTAGGTAATGTAACACATCTTGTCTCTTAGAATTTACTTTAAAAAAATTAAACAATAATTGTAAAAAAAAAGCGGTTTTTATTAATACTTTGTCTGATGAATCCATTTTTAACTGACATGGTCTTAACTTATTTACGAGTTTTCAAAAACATTTACATAAATATACTTCCTTATGGGCAATTGAGCATGTTATTAAACTAATAAATTAATCTTGATTTGTAAATGCATTATAAAACGATTTTGCGTTCATCCATATACAGTAATGTAATGAAATTAAACAACATTGAGAATTTCCATAGAAAGATCCAATTTAATACTTACACAATTATGTTTCTATTTTTATAGATTACTTCTCTTACGTTTATTTAATGCAAATATAAAAATACTAGCTGTTACCCGTGACTTCGTTCACGTAACATTAAAAAAATAATAAATGCATTAATTTAGCAAAACATTTCACTTGATAATTAACAACATATATAATTAACCAAAGCTTTATCACATTTTATAGGAGACAATATGGTATTTGTTTTCTATAGTGGCCTTGACATAACCCAGTCTTAAAAAAGTGAAATTTCATGCCAAATAATATATACAATCGCGAAAATGAAACTGCAACTAATGGAAAAAGGAGGACCCAGTAAATTCGTGAAAATCGAGGAATTCCTTTTCGTAAAACGAAAAACAACACTGGCAGAATTCTTCTATACAACAGTGCATTTTAGGTGGTATTTGGTGTACAATTTGTATATGTGTGCATTGCTAAATGGGCATTATTATATTTTTTATTTGCATAGACATATGTTATATATTTCTTACTACATTATCTTGTTTATGTATATATTAAATTAAGTGTTTAACGCTAAGTGGTGTAAATAGTGAACAAACTGCTTGTGGATTTTATACATTGATAGATATTTCACAAAGATATAACAATCTGATGTGATTCTAAAATGTAAATAAAGGTTGCTAGAAAGTACTTTAAATTCTGCCCAATTTAACCTCGATATTTTCTCTATAACGTCAAGAACACTATTAGCAAATAAATACCCACGACACAAATCTGATTATCTAAATTTACATATTTTTGTTAGTATATATAGGATTATTTTAATTTATTTCATGCGCTTGAAATTTTTTACGCTTTCTCTAGGGTTAGGTGTCGAATAAATGTACTTTCTTGTTATTTTATTTTGCCATTTCTATTTATTCTATTTTCCATTCATTCCATTTATGGATATTGATTTAATTTACCTATTCGTGTCAAAGAATATTCTTTAAAGTTATTATCAGGATTAGGATAGGATACGATTAGGGTTAGGATTAGGAATAAAAATTGAACGACAATGGCATGACCGATTCAGGTTTAAATATGAACCATCATGAAGCAATAAGAAAATTAGAAAATTATCGGCTAATAGTTTTTAATATGTTTTACAGTCATAGTTGGCATCAAAGGTGAGCGGGGAAATGATCATCTAAAATACCATTAAGTGTTTACCACGCAAAAAAAATCTGGTTACAACAATGTATTTAATTTTGCGCCAAATTTCACTTGATAAAAAAAAAAAAGCAAATTGACTATGGACTTAATTACAGACCCCTAACCTTGTTATTCTCGGAATTTTTCTACCTATATGTAAAAAAAATTCTACTATATAGAACGCGCTTTCACGTTTATACTGTTATGAATTGGCACGATCGGCTTGTTCAAGTTTACACAATTCGGCTGGAAGAAAAGATTCATTACTTTTTGATTTCTTCTTTGCTTTTGCATTACGCGAATTTGTTGGTAAAATCGATTTTCTTTTCGATAACATTGTCGTTTTTTAAGTTAAAAAAATATTGTAATTTTACTTAAACATTGCTTTAAAATCTATGCAATTTTTCTTATCCTACAAGACTTTACAAAAATCTATTATGAAACAACTTTAAAAAAAGTTATATTTAAAAACGACAACAAAGTTTTTCCTATTTTAAAACTAAAAGAAATGTAAAATTAAATTCCGGTTCGAAACGACGATTTACAAATGAGTTTCGATTGTGGGAAAATGATAGAGGAAAAATGCTGTTACTTCGACACAATCATATTAAATCTTTAGCTTTTATGAGAAAAGCAAATTTCTTTTAAAAAATATAGTTATTTTTATTAAGATTTTCTGATTTTCGATACGGATAATTTTGCGATGCATATCATTGACATTTGCCATCCAATATATATATATATATATATATATATATATATATATATATATATATATAATTTTTTTTTTTACTTTTTAAAATTTAAATTAAAAATATGGTATCTTTATGTTAGTCGTGTGCAGACGATAAATCGCCAACCTATCCCATCATTCGTATTGAATTCATTAAAAATATAAATCTTTCACTCATTTCATTTAAAACACAGAACTTTAATTTACAACACATACATTTAAAATACATATATTACGTACATTTAAAATAATTCCTTTCATGTCAAAAAGAAAAAAAAAAAAAAAAAAAAAAAAAGAGAAATTAATCACAAATAATTTGATAACCCAAGATCATTTTATTTCAACATCAAAACAAATCTGTTTTATTTTTCTATATATGACATCATATTCGCTTGCTTTCCATACTTACTCGTATTTATGCACTTTGTATTATTATCAAATATTTGAAAACGCATGTTTTGTTTCTAATATGACATCATTTCATATTCTGTTTAATTCTTAAATAATTCATTTCCTTTTCATTTTTCACGTGGAAATTTTTCACTTGAAAATAAATTGTTGATTAAAAATTATTATTCAGGGGTTTTATTTTATATTGGCATCGATAAAGTATTAGTAACGGTAAAATAAATTTAACCTTTTTAAAAAAAGCTGCAAAACCGGGCCCTTTGGGCCAAACCAACCAACCATTTTAAAATATACGAAAAAATGTCCATTTATTCTCTATGAAAATAATGAAATTTTGAATTATTAAGAAAAATATTGAAATAAAATAAACAAAAAACATTCTATGTTCATTTGAGGATTATAATCAACTTATATGCAAAGATACAGGATAATTAAATGCTTCATTTTGACGCTGGCTTCAGCCTAACATTTGCACACAATCAGATTTATAATATTATTAGGATATTTAACAACTGTGGACGAGGATTTTTAAAATTTTATATTTCTAGTTAGATTTAAAATGTATAACGTTAACATTTGTCACTTGTCTCCATTTCATCATATTATTATAGCACTTAGAATTAAGAAAAGATGATTTATACTTCGTATTCCGTGTTATTTTTTAAAAGAAATTCAAAATTTGACAACTTATAATTTTCTGAAGAATTTCCCTGACGTTATTTAGTTTGTTTTTTGACAGATAGTCACAAACATGGTACATATTTCTTATCAAAGTGTCAGATAAATAAACATAAAGTCGCACTTTTAAACTTTATATCAAAATATGTGGATTCATTTGTAAGATGGTTAGATGATATCCTGAAGTGGTTTTAGAAAGATCTGACTGAAATATGACAGTTTCAAAGACATAAGATTTCCTATTATAATATAAATATGACTTTTGGATTCAGGAACAAAAGATTAGTTCAGTTATTCACTCCATTTGTATCAATGTCAGAAAATCTTAGATATTCAGTATTTTACGAAAGACAATTTCATAGGTTAACAGTTAGGAATTTAGTATTTTACCTTGAAATTTTGACGTGTTATATGGTTAAATAAAATGTCAATTTTTATACTAACTGCTGAAATCTATAAAAGAATAAAATGTACAACAGCTTTAGAACTTAAATAAGGAAAAATCACATTTGTTGTGCAGTCTGTTTACTTTTTGCATATTAAATGTCTTAGATTTTCTACTACAATAACTACCATTATTAAACTAATAACAAATACTAATAGAATAAAAAAAAAATAAGAGACTGTGCTGATATCTCCAACCTGCATTTGGGGAGTGGCAAACTATTTCACTGTGGCACTGAAAAACATGTAACATAAGATGTGGTAGGAAAGACGTAATGTAAAGTGGTGCAGGGTTGTGCTCTTTAGCTATATCATTGAATAACAATAAATGAATAGATTTAATGCATGTTGTTATACTTTATTTATACTCTTAGACTATTAAGATAACAAGAAAAATTGCATTAATCAACTTATAAGACTCTCAGTGTTATTTGAAAAAATATTACCCTCCAGAATGCACACTCTTGTACAATCTATGAGGGCAAGAGTGCGCAATCAAATGTGCAAGAGTGTGCAATGAAAAAAGGAAGAGCTCCACCTACAAATGTTATATTTGCAGTGACCACTACACATAGTGCCGTAATTAGTAGTCTGTACTGTACTGTCCGTAAATGACTGCTGAGAGTTAGGAACGAAGTCTGTAGAGCATGTATGTCCCTCCCGGTACACTTTATTGAGGTTTAAAAAATTACTAAATCCCGCCGGTAAACGCAACAGCGCGCGGAGTAGTGAACAATATATATGGATGTATTATTGTAACGGAAACAATATTTGTGAAAGATAAAAATACAAAATAATAACACGGCCGGAAAATACAATTCTTCGACACGAGGCAGTGAACAAGGCGGAAACCCAGTCCCTAGCTCAGTGATGAATTAAAAAAGAAAGGTCACATGGAAAGTTAAAGATGTTTTAAACATTAAGAGCAAAGCCGGGCTCGATAAAATATTAGCCAGTAAACCGTCTTGAAGAGCGGGATGACGGCGAATATGCCAGCGAGCTGTTAAAGGAAAATTATTGCACTTTTCGTGCCACCAGTCTCTGCAAAAAATGCACTTCGATTTAATCTTCTACGGTTGATTCTCTATAGATTTCTGAACAACCTGGGCATATCCAATTTTTTTTTTTGGTGCAGTTTTTGGCTTCTTGAGTTTAATTTTACTCCTCTTTGGTAATGATGTTTGGCTTTCTTGCGCAGCGTCATCTTCAAGTTGCCTTTTGTGTAATGAACTGCTTAAAATTACATACCTTCTGTTTCTCTTACTATAGGATCGCAGCACAGATAACTATGGATACGGTGACAACTCTGTTAATTTGGCGTAAGATAGAGTTGTTGAAGTCGAAGCTATACGTTGCGAAACCGAAGTGGGATTTATTTCACAGTGATTGTGCGTTTTTTCTTTACGTAGATTTTCTGCCTTTTCTGAAATATAATTTTCTATTCAAAGCAATTCTCTCTCCTCCTCATTTTCTGTGGTTCTATTATCATATGTGGTTCAACAAGTTCATATTCGAATGATCTTTCAGTGACGCTGCTTGCTAAAAAGTCAGTATAAAAAAGGTCATTTTTCAAAGGCAATATACCCGTTACTTTAAATGCTTCAAAAACATTAGCAACGGTAGCAGGTTTTCCAAAAGTAGGTGTAAATATTGATGCAACTTGTAAGGTCGTTATTATTCTACCTGGATGATTTCTCATCCAGTTTTCGCATTCAGCAGGGTAATATATTTTTTAGTGTACTAAAAAATCATCTATCTAGCGTTTGTATTTTGAAGCAACTATGCGGAAGCAATGAAAGTATAACAAACTGTAAATATTTAAAACCCATTTTTTAGCTATAATTGACATGTAAAATAGATAATAGAAATATTGGACAAGAATGCGTGCGCACTATTGCACTATCGTTACAAAATTATTTTGAAACGTCAGTAACGTGATCTTTTGATAAACAAATCAAAATCACTTAGGTGACAGGCAGTCCAATAATAACCTAATCGAAAAAGCAAAAAAAAAAGTAAATTACTTTTGTAATCTTTATTATGAACTTGATTTTAAAAATCACAATCATTATAACGAAAAGGCCAAAATCACTTTTTCATTTCCAAATCTTTAATTATTTCACCAAAATACGCAGATTTGTTTCACCATAAACTTATATTGTTATTACATAGTTTGGAACTGTAACTGAACGCAAAACTCTGTTTTGGGATTAGATAATCGCTCTTCGTACTTTTAGACGACCCTACTCTATGTCTGCAGTGCTACATTTTTATAAACAATACACATCAAGGAATTGTGGTTGTTCGAGTTCAACGAAAACAGAAATAGCGTTTGACGAGCAATGAGCAGCTCTGAAATTGTGTTAATGTTTGGAAAAATAATCGACAGAAACATTACACATGTTGCAGTAGGTATAAGGTAGAGAAGCAATCAGTGTTGCGAATATGTTATTAAACGGCTCCTTTTAAGAGTGCATCTAAGGTTGAAGTAAAATCGACGGCCAAAACGATGAACATATCGTCCAAAGTTTTCCCGTAATGCATTCAGAAACTACACTCATGCTGGCAGAAGTGCGTAACTGTAGAAAGGGAAAACTTTGAAGGGGATTGTGTGTGACATACATCAAAAAGTGTGTCACACACACACATTAGAATAGCCATTCTCACAGCATTTTTTCTATCTTAGTAGTATAATAATTTGTTGACGTGAAATACTAAGTTCAAGATTCAGAAATGTGGTTTTAAATAGTCTATTTGTTGATCATCCTAATAATATTATAAATGTGATTGTGTGTGAATGTTTGGCTGAAGTAGACGTCAAGACGAAGGTTTTACTGGCACTGTATATTTGAATATAGGTGGGTTATAACCCAGAAATGAACATAGGCTAAATTTTATTTATTTTTGTCAAATAATTTTCTTAATAATTAAAAATTTCATTATTTTCATAGAGAATCAATAATCATTTTTTCCATAAAATTTAACAATATTTCTTTCTTATTGCCAATATATAAAAATCCGGAACAATATTTTCCGCAACAACTAATTTTCAATTGAACGATTTTCACGTGAAAAATGGAAATAAAAAAGAATTCAAAAGAAGATGAATTTCCGTGATATAAGCTGGTGAAAAAAAAATATTGATTTCAGTAAGATTTCCGAAAAACAAAAACATATTTTCACAAATTCAAACTTCAGGAATCAATTTTTTCTGCAGAACAAAAATCGTCCATCAACATATTGTCATTTAGAAAACAAGATTTGTTTCAGCTATACATTAAACGAAGAAGGAAGAATTGAATTTACAGAAAACGCATATAGTATTTCCAATTAATTATTTTTGAAAGATGGCTGTTAAAATGTTTCACAAAGGTGTTAAAAGTAAAATGGTTTATCAGGTAAAATTGACATTTGTTTTTACCCAATTCGTCAATTTCAACGATTTTCTTTGACCTTTTTTTTGCATTGGTTGCAATTTTATTTCGCGATTATCTGGCACAAAATTTTACTTTTTTAGGACTGAGTTAAGTCAAGGTTCATATCACAAAGAAATACCGTACTGTCTCCTATGTAATGTGATAAAGAGTTAGTTAATTATTTGCGTTTCTATTTATTGAAAGTGACATATTTTGCTTAATTAATGCATTTATTCTTCTGTTAATATTCCGTGAACGAAGTCACGTGTAACAGCTAGTTAGTAAATATAAATGGTAAAATCATTATTGTATTTATCTTAAAGAATAAAAATAAACGTGTCAAAAGACCTAATTATTTTACAGAAAAAATACCAAAAGAAGCGGTTTAGATTATTTTAATTTTAATTTCAAATAAATCATTTATACATACACATTATTCTGCTTGTGGTAGGATTTCTTTTACGTAAATATTTCATTGCACTTTTAAGTATGAACAAATTTTGTGCAGTTATTTAATTCATTAGTATGATTATTTAAATTAAGACATAAAAGAAAAATATTTTATAATCAGTTAGCAGGCTACGACTGCTTCGCTGATCGATTGTACCAAATGAACCTGTAATGATTAAAACATCTTTTAGTTCCATCTTCCACCGCCAGTGGGCTCATTCTGCTCTAAACGAACATCTTTCTGAACGAAACTTCGGCATGAGTCACTGCTGCTTACGGGACTGTATAGCAGACGTGTTACGCACGCGCTGCAAAATCTTTTAATTTTATCTTCCGCCGCCAGGAGTGTATTCTATTCTAAACGAACATTCGGCACGCTATAAGTCACCGAATAGTAGATGTGTTGCGCACGCGCTGCAAAATTAAATTAGTTCCACCTTATACTGCCAGGGGTTGCCAACTCTATGTACCTTTAATATTAACGAGATATCAAGCAGGGCGGTCTCTCTGTCAAGCCAAGCTTTAAAAAAACGCCACACAAACAACGCCAAGAACTGGACTAAAAACCGCTACTGCTTACTTACAGAAAGCAACTTCGTAATATTAAAGCGACAAAACATGCCATATTAAAATATCAGATATCAAATAAACCAAGCGTCGAAGAAAAAAAAACGAAAACTAGAAGAATCTAATGAAGAAATTCTTCAACTTAAGACCAAACTCATCTTCATAAGTGATTTATAAACAGAGATATAGATTTTTTTTAAAAACGTCGAGTTACTTAAAATGATCACTTTTTTCTTCGTCAAACTTTTTTTTTTCAAACAACCTACAGACCTTAATATTCGGCAGAATAAAAAAAGGATTACATTTTTGGACAAGTAATTACGTAATCTATGTGCTTTTATAAAATCCAGTGTAAAAAAAAAAATATTTTTTATCCTTAATTAGTATAAAACTGTTAATTAACTTGGCGGCGATTAAAAAAGTATACCAAAACAGAGATAAAACCCGCCAACGACCATGTACCATCTGTATTATAATAGCAGGAATCAGTTACAGGTTATAACCACATCAAATTTCATCTGCAAGTCAGCCATATTCTTCTAAAGATATTTTTTTTAAATAAAACTTCATAATAAAAAGAACACATATTTTATCAGACAATTAAATATGACTGCAAACTGTGGCAGATGACTGTTTCAAACATGAATAAGTATGAGAAATTGCCGGTCCCGGACATGCACAGGGCAACGCAAAAAATAAATAAATAAATAAATAAATAAACAAAAAATAAATAAATAGATAAATAATTAAATAAATAAATAAAAATCAGCTTTCAGAAATTCTAAAAATTGTTCATATATCTTAATTACAAGCTAAAGAAGGGTTTATTTCTATATTATTCTATATATAATGGTGATTTCAGCAAATATATTAAATTCCAATGAGATCTGTTTTAAACTTTAAGATAGTTTATAAAACATGATAAAAAACTTTATAAAAAAGAATGGCACGTCATATTTCGGGGAGGGAATGGGGAGGGACGTGAACAAAATTAGGAAGTATAATAAGGCTATCTGTTCGAAACTTTACGAAATTTTATAACACGTAACATAAATTTTAAAAATAAAGTCGCGTCAAAAATTATAGGGAGGGGCGGGGCGCGTTTTGCCTACACAAGGGGGGGGGGACACTTTTCTAAATTTTAACGATATCCGTCATGTCACATATCGTTACAAAGGGCTGTGACCACTTATTGATGTTATGCACCACAGGTGTCACCCCCACATTTTGCGCCCCCCCCCGACACTACTCATGCGATATTTTGTTCGAAAGGCCTGTGACCGCTTATTCATATTATGTATCTTCGGGGTCCCTCCTCTCACTTTCACCCCCCCAAAGGGGGCACTTTTCTAAATTTTGCCGACACCTCTCATGTGATATATCGTTGGAAAGGTCTGTGAACGCTTAATCATATTATGCAGGGGAGGGGGTATTTTCTAAATTTTGCACATACCCCTCATGTGATACATCATTGGGAAGGTCTGTGACCGCTTAATCCTATTATGCATCTCTGGTGTTCATCCCCCCACTTTGCCCCCCAAACGCGATTAGCTTTCACCACCAGGGAGCGCTTTCTTATCTCTGTTTCTATGGGTCGGATCACGACGGGGTATGGCTCATTCGACTCGACATCGATAGAGCTTTCCGATTTTAGTTCATTTTTTCACCACCAGGGGGCACTTTCCTATCTCTGGTTCTATGGGCTGGATCACGTCGGTCTCATTCGACTCGACATCTATAGCCTTAACGATTTCAGTGCCCGAGGTTCATATAGAACAGATTGCGCTACCTGGTGGTGGAAGATGGAACTTGAGCGTGCGCAGCACGACTGTTATACGGTGCCGAAAGCAGCGGGGACCCGTGTCGGAGGTTCGTTTGTTTAGAGGTTTATACTATTCGATGGGCAAATTAAGGGACTATCCGGTGCCGAAGGCAGAGGGGAACCAGGCCGGAGGTTCGTTCGGTTCGAGGTTTATCTTATTCGAGGTTTTACAAGATTCGAGGCCCCGATGTAAATTAGGGGCCCGCTAGTGGAGAAGCCAGCTAGTGCTAATAATAAAAGAGCGTGATATTACGTTTGATTTCAAATTCAGCGCTGACACGCTATGCACGTATTCCAGTTTTATTCATTTCATGGATAAGTCAGTGATATTTTTTAACGGAGGGTAACAAGTATTATGACAAGCCACATTTAGTATGTTGTTTTTAAGAGTGTAATTAGTTTAATTGAAAAATCTATTGTTATTTCTAGTTAACCCTTTAAACAATGACTGAAAGTAAAATGTAATTTTAAATTATTTCTCATGTTTAGATTATTTAAATTATTTTTAATCTATTTAAAAAAAAGAAATATCTACAAAAATAACTTTTCAAAAGTAAAAAAAGCCAAGCGTAAAAAAAAAAAAGTTGTGGCTAAAAAATGGTGTGATATCAAATTTCCAAGCTATTATATTACTTATTTAACTTTTTTCCATTAAATAAGTTATCATATATATAAGTCGAGTGCCTACGTATATGTTAATAGAAATCGTTTTCTCCTCTACTAAATACATCCTAACGAGTTTCTGAAAATTCAATTTTTTTTTCAAATTATGCATGATGGGCTTGGTGGCCATCTTTCCATATTTCTAAGCACCCAGATTTCTAAAGTAAAAGCGTAATATGTTTGCAATGTAATATGTTTATCACAATTTCGAACTTCAGATTTTAACGACGGACAGATAAATTAGATAAGACTGATATTTTGAGAAATTGATTTTTACTAGTTTGAAATTATTAATTACTCTTAAAAATAAATCATAAGATGAATTTTTAAGATAAGTCATCATTATCTTAAGACACAATTTTCAGGGCATACAAGTCTATAAATGCAACGCTTAAAATATTTGCTTAAATAACAATTTTGAACTTCGGATTTTAACTACGGATTTGAGTGTTTAGAATTTTGTGAATAATATGGAAAGATGGCCGCCAAGCCCATCATGCATAATTTGAAAAAAATTGCATTTTCAGAAACTCGTTAGGATGTATTTAGTAGAGGAGAAAACGATTTCTATTAACATATACGTAGGCACTCGACTTATATATATGATAACTTATTTAATGGAAAAAAGTTAAATAAGTAATATAATAGCTTAGAAATTTGATATCACACCATTTTTTAGCCACAATTTTTTTTTTACGCTTGGCTTTTTTTACTTTTGAAAAGTTGTTTTTGTAGATTTAAATTACAGCTGAACTCCCCCACCCTCTTAAAAATTTAACCAGTGACCTTTAACATTAACAAATACCGGTAACTTTGAAACAGAAACCAAATGGCGCGTTTTTTTTGTTTGACTTCGCACTTTATTTTCTTTACTTTTCAGAAAGTCTGGGTCAGTTTTTTGCAAAAATTAAGAAAAGTTATCGGCCGATTTTTACAAAAGATGGATAAGACATGAATTTTATCTATATATTTGATGTCAGTTTTAAACAGTAAGACATTAAATACTTTTCTTAATATTCGCAAATTATTGAAAACAGACCACTCGTTGCCAGTGGCAAAAGTGAAATAACCGCTTTTTTGTCACCACGTACCTTAGTGTTATAGTGTACATATATATATATAGGCATTACCACGTTTAAATTTAAATTATCATTTCAAATTACGTTTACCTACTTCTAAATAATAATCTACTTAAACAAATAACAACAAATAAATAAATAAAATCATGCCACACTGAATATTACGAAATCATTTCCTGGCATTACGAGAATATTGATTCTCTTCACATCATCTGTATGTATTCAAATATATTGAAATGATTGTGTGGACCTTTTGAACATACAAGGAAACTGCATGCCATATTAAAGTTTCTTCAACGCCGTAACGTATACTCACACACACCAAGCAATAACTCTCCATTGACAGTAAATGTTCCTGACATTTATTGAGATTTATTGTATCATAATCGTTGTCTACACACACACCACATAACATTGTAAAAAATCAACTTCAAAATGTGGGACGTTATTGATACACAGGTTTTTATGACTAATATAATTTTCAAAAATATTGTTCTTCCATATTATAAAAATTAAATTTATTTAGGAAGAAAATATATTTTTTAATTAAGTTTTAATACAGATAAGGTAATATATATATATATATATATATATATCCCATCAAAAACATACATGTGAAAGAAGGCCAAGTTCATTAACGGTTTCGCTAATAAAAGAAGTGAGATCTAACTGGAAACCAAGTTCTTTCGAAACACCTTAAATCATAGCTCCTGTCATGCATGACGTTCTTCAATTGCTTAAAATGATTTGTTATGTTATTTCCTAATCAATAGGGCGACTTAGCAATTTTCACCCACCAACTTTAATCTTTGAGTCTGAGTACAATTTAGTCTATTATGTCATTGGCAAAGATGTAGTCAATCAAGTATTCGAATAAGTATGTCGATGTTAAGGTATTCATAAGTTAAGGAAGTCATTAACTTTAAATTCAGATAAATCAAGTAGAAAAATTTGAATAAGAAAAAACTTGCCAAGTTGCTCTATTGAGTAGCAAATAACATAACAAATCATTTTAATCAATTGAAGAACGTTATGCATGACAGGAGCTATTATTTAAGGTGTTTCAAAAGAACTTGGTTTCCAGTTAGATCTCACATCTTTATTAGCGAAACCGTTAACGAAATTGTCCTTCTTTCACATGTATGTTTTTGATGGGATTTCATTACTTTTTGTACAGTTACAATGTACTTCAACACTATACTTAATGGTTTTTAATGTGTTTACAAGTGACTATTTTATTGACCAGGCAACATTCATTTTAATTTAAATTTCCTACAACAAAATATTTGGCTGTCAATTTGCGGCAGAAATTTGTATTTTAATACTGCTGTATTTAATATTTGTTTTGAAACGAAGTGTATTGATTCGAAATTTTTATTACTTCTGAAATAACAATAATCATACTGACATAATTTTATGTTTTACCATTACAGACTCATTATTATATAAATCAACAGTCCGATTCATATTTACAAATAAAATGACGAAGCTATCCAAATAATATCAAACAAATAGTATAAAATTTACAGATAATTGAAAATTAAATCGGCATTGTGTTCATAAATGAAATGAAATTTTCCTCAAAGTAGTGTTGCCACAAAAATAAAATTCTGGAGTATATCATGCTCAACAATGATTATAAAAAAATAAATAGTACAAAAGAGATAAAGTGTGACATCTCCGCACGTGCTTATTTTATATTTTATGATTAAAAAGCAAAATTGAAATTGCGATGTTTAGGAGAGAAAGACACCATGGATTGTCCCATGTTTTTTTTCGATGCAATTAAAATACGACTAGATGGAACCCGCCAAAACTTGACGGAAAAAATTACTATAACAATATCAGTGACATAAGCTACTTTATGACATAAAAAAGGATGCGTATGAAACAGTCTTTCAAATATTTTATTTTAAAAGTTTTTCCCCCCGGTGAAATACAGTACTATTTCCGATACAAACTCCGAACAAGCAATCCGTAAACAACTGTGTAATGCAAATCAGTTTGACATTACCGCCATATTACTCACGGCAAGAAAGAAAATTTCACAGACCTATGAAGTATCATACAAATAGTATATCCCTACTTTTATCTCATATTCAGTAAATAAAAGAACATAATAAATAAAGCACACATCCAATCCCCCTGTGATAATGCAACCGAAGGAGCTCCTATGCGCATGTGCGTGCATTGCATCTGCCCAAAGGCACCGTCGAAATTCGACGTTAGAAAAAGTTTTAAAATGTTTAAATTAAAGACTTTAAAATGTCCTCTTTAATCATTGTTCGTTTCAAATTCATATCTTCTTAAACGCCTCCATTGTTTTAAGCTAATAAATTTTATGTAAAGAGGTAGAATGTTTTTTACAATAATAATTCAATCTGCAAATGAGGGAGATTTTTAATGTTTCCAAGTGTAATTTATTTGTATGGTTTCTTCGATCCCTTTACATAATCAGGATGATTATTCCTTTTCCATCACAGTCAGGGATCTTTTCCTTCTTATACAATTAAATACCCAATGGATCTTTAAAAAAATAAAAATATACAATTTCTAGTATATTCTGATGCAACATATACATCAACGAATTCAACATATATTTTATGTTAAACATAAACTGTGTGTGTGAAAATAGTTTTTTTTTAACAGATTTTAGTTTAGCGCCAAAATGCTTCTATCTTATGGATAATCTGATCTTATGATTTATCGGGCTTTTTTATTATTTTTTTCACTTTTTATGATGGTTAGGGAAATCTATTTTCAATTGTGCCAACTTTCCCGGGGGCTATGTTACATTATTAAAGCAAACTGATGGTCATTGTTGAGATAGAATTGAAACATAATTCATGCTTGAAAGTTATTTCAAAAGTCGTTAAATTACGCAGCAGTTTTCAAATGAATTTCAATCGAAAGCTAATTTTCTTCTAATTGGTGATGTAAGAATTGAAATTGTAAAATATAGTAAAATGTAGTAAAAAATTAAAATTTGTAGTATTTAGAAGTGATGTAAGCGCGATGAAAGCTAAAGCGATAGCGCCGTTTGTTGTCACAACCGTTATACATTTCTAAAAATTGCCACTGTGTTTTGACTGGCGTCCGAAAGTAGACTACCATTTTTTGACATCAAAAGAGAAATTCACAGTGAAAGAAATAGGACTTTGCCGCTAATAAAGAACTGTTAATTTAACTTATAACAAACCTACCAAAATAATTCCTATAAAATATTAGCGTTACATTGTTTATTCTAGCACAAAAAAAACAATCATTATTTCAAGTTTTTTTTAAACCATAGCACGATTTTAATTAATTTTAATTTTCCTGAAAACCTTTACTTTTGTTAACTTTTTTATAAAAAAATAAAATCTTCTAACCTACAATTTAAAAAAAGTAATTGGTAGCATGTAAACAAGGTATGCAATCAAGATGAAGCACCCAATAAAAGCTCCAGTTCTAATATTTAAAATTAAAAATTGAAAAACAGTTAAAATTACGTCATGTTGACACAATCATATAAATTGTTCTATTTAGTTTTATCAATGTTAAAATGCATTTCAAGCTAAGCATAACGTTATTTTCACCGGCGCAAACTTTTCACACGTACTTTGTATAAGTTAATTGTATGCTTAAACACCATGTATACAAATAAAAATATATTTTGTATTTAATTATAATGAAAAAATGGCATCAACAAAGTTATAATGCATAATTATAAAATAAACCCAATGGACAATATTCCCGTGACGTCTCAATAAATATGAATTTTATTCTCTTATAAAACACGCGGATAAATATTTTTACCGAAATTTAACTTGCAAATTAAAACATTCGGCCTAAAAGCCACGTGCTTTTTATTTATTTTTTTCTCCTTTTTATCCTCGCAACCACAGAGAATAGAGAATAAACTATGTTCAGAGAATATGTTCAGAAACTGAGTTCAGAGAATAAACTATGTGCCTCGCAACAGTGGGCGTATTCCGATTGCCAACTTTATGACGTCATAAGCAGATGTAAAAGTTTACATTAAAATTACGGCTAATTAATAAAATTTTCGAACAAACGAATGTACGATAACAAATCTGTGTCCAAATATCTTTCTATTAATAAAATAATGATGTAATTTGATGCAGTAGTTTGTTCTCACGGATTTTTGAAAGAAAACGCTTAGCGTTTTAAATATATAGATTGATATATATTTTTTTCCTCGCGCGTGCCTTTTTGTAAGTTTGATTGAATAAATGAGCTGATATTTTACCACAGCTACACTGCCTAAACCAATGGTAGCTACACATCCATGATCAATATTTTTTTAATCATAGGAATGACTCTCTTTTATTTACATTTTTAATTCTGGGATTAGACGAAATATATGCGTATTTTGGTATATGTATTCTCTCAAGATGTTTTTGTTTTTTCAAAATGTGTCTAAAAAAGATAAATTTTATGCACCATTATACAAAAAATTAATTCTCTGAAATTAGCCCAAAATGGCTGATAATCAAATATTTTGCTGCAAGGTCAGCCCGGATTCACATTTGGCGCTTTTTTGGCAAATTAAATCTTCGCCTAATAGACGTAACGTTAAAGTAAAAATGGACACCCCTAAGTGGGTAATTAATCGATTTTCAGATTTTTTTTCTTATAGTGTAAACGAACTTACCAAATTTTATGTCTGTAAGTGCAGTAGATATATGAAATGTTTTTGATGAGTGAGTGAGTCACTGATAAAATTATCGATTATCAGACATTTTCAAATATCATTATCTCGGAAACTAATTATGCGTTATTTGTAAAATTTTGGATTCTGGATAATTAAGGGAGCCTTACTACACATTTAAAATTACAAGTACGTAGGTCAAATAGATTTTTAGTAGTAAAGTGTCGAAATTTGGCGAAAACAGCTCGAAATGGTTCTTGTAAATATACCCACGGCCAGGGTATCAACTTTTTTGCTTTGGGAACTTGGCTGACACACTGCCCTGTGTGTAGATGATTTCTTTACCAATTTGAATAATTGTGTTAAAATTAATATGGATAAAATAATACTGATAAGATAAATACCGTTACAACTTTTCTTCGATTATGCATTTATTTCAAACAAAGAAATACAATTAATATATTTAAATACGTCTAAACACGTTAATCCTAATAATATTATAAATCTGATTGTGTGCAAATGTTAGGCTGAAGCCAGCGTTAAAATGGAGCATTTAATGATCCTGTACCTTTGCACATAAGTTGATTATAACCATCATATGAACATAGACTGGTTTTTGTTTATTTTATTCAAATATTTTTCTTAATAATTCAAAATTTCGTTATTTTCATAGAGAATAAATGGACATTTTTTCGTATAATATTTTTAAATGGTTAAATTTACTATACCGTTGCTAATATTTTATCGTTGCCAAAACTAAATCAAAGCCGGAATAATAATTTTTACTCAACAATTAATTTTCAATTGAAAGATTTTCACGTGAAAAATGAAAATTCAAAAGAAGAGGAATTTCCGTGATATTTGAAACAAAAATATGGAGTATTTGTACTATACATGAAGTATGAATATTGGTTACGTTGAGAAGATATTTTCTGTCAAAAACTGCGTTATAATTAGAAGGAAAACTGAACAATAATCATATTATTAAGAAAAGATTTCGCTTGGACCATGGAACTATGAAAAGGATCCTCCTTGGTTTGAACAAATATGACGTCATAAATAAAACTTGTATTTTCAAATATTCGTAACATTACAAGGAGCATGAATATCAGTGTATAATCCTTATCAAGCAGGGCGGTCGCTCTGCCAAGCCAAGCTTAAAAAAAAAAAAAAACGCCACACAAGCAACGCCAAGAACTGGAATAAAGACCGCTAATGCTTATATACAGAAAGCAACTTCGCAATGTTAAATCGACAAAACATGCCAGATTAAAATATCAGATATCAAACAAACCAAGCGTCGTAGAAAAAAAACCGAAAAACTAGAAGAATCTAAGGAAGAATTTCTTCAATTTAAGACCAAACTCATCTTCATAAGTGATTTATAAACAGAGATATAGCTTTTTTTTTAAAAACGTCGAGTTAATTAAAATGATCACTTTTTTCTTCGTCAAACTTTTTTTTTCAAACAAGCTACAGGCCTTAATATTGGGCAGAATAAAAAAAGGATTGCATTTTTGGACAAGTAATTACGTAATCTATGTGCTTTTATAAAATTCAGTGTAAAAAAGAATTATTTTCTATTCTTAATTAGCAAAAAACTGTTAATTAACTTGGCGATTAAAAAATTATGCCAAAACAGAGATAAAACCCGCCAACGACCATGTATCATCTGTATTAAAATAGCACAAATCAGTTACAGGTTATAATATAACCACATCAAATTTCATCTGCAAGTCAGCCATTTTCTTTTGAAGATATTTAAAAAAAAAATAAAACTTCATAATTATAAGAACACACATTTTATCAGACAAATAAATATGACTGCAAATTGTAGCAGATGACTGTTTCCAACATGAATAAGTATGAGGAATTGCCGCTCAATGATATGGGTCTGGGTGGCTCTGTCGTAGCGCGTCAACACGGCGTGCACAAGGTCCCAGGTTCGAGTCCTGCCCCCGGTAAACTTTTCACTCATGTTTGTTTAGTGTATTTAATTGTCTGATAAAATGCGTGTTATTGTAATATTGTAAAATAAAGTAATCAGACGTAGTGTTTATGCTTTAAAAAATATTTTTAATATATAATTTACGTTTTTAGAAAGATCTTTAAAAATAAATTAGTTTTTGAGGGAAGATGTACCTTCTAAAATGTATACATTAAGACTTATCGGCATTTAAAATTTCTTTCCAAACGTAAACAAAATTTTTGAAATGAATTAAATGTGATTCATTTATTTCTTTAAAAAAAAAGCAGTAAAGGACAGGCATTTCGTTCGCAGGAATACCTTTCACGTCATTTTCCTATAAATTAATGAAATCCAGTTGTTAAATTACACAGCTCAACACAAATATGGGGTTTGAAGAATGGTACTTTTTTCTTAGTAAATCAGTCACGCTGATCACAAATATGACATTAGTTTTTTTCTAACACCCACAGTTTTTTCACAAAACAAAAAAGAAGGGGGTGCCTCTTAATAAAATCAATGTGTAATATTTATTAAATAAGATACATTTTTAATAAAAACAAAAATTAATTTCTTAGTAAAGTGACATTAATAAATGTTAAAATACAATACTGCACTAAAAGATGTGAAATATAAATATAGATGGCGCCACTTTATGTATTGATATTTGCCTGAGAAGGCGCAATTTTCTCCCGCGCATTTGTAGTGAGAACATGCATTTATTCTGTTCGTTTATTTATATCTTACGTTTGTTTTGTCAGTTTCTTATAGCAATATGGCATCAGAGGTTGTTTTGTCAGTTTCTTATAGCAATATGGCATCAAGAAGTTGTATAAATCCAGGATATAAAAAAAAGTGATTCGGCAGAACTTAGTTGATCCAAAAGAAGTCCTCTTGCCTCCCCTGCACATTAAATTAGGTTTAATGAAACAATTCGTAAAAACCTTAGATAAAACAGGGGATAGTTTTCGATATTTAAATGAAGTTTTTCCACATTTATCGGAAGGTAAAATCAAAGAAGATGTGTTCGTTGGCCCAGATATGAGATGGTTAATGAAGGACGAAAATTTTGAGGAAAAAATTAAATCAATCGAGAAAGATGCATGGGTTAGTTTCAAACACGTTACTCAGAAATGTTTAGGAAATTACAAAGATCCTAACTACGCAACTATCATTGAAAAAAATGGTTCAAAACTTTCAAAAACTAGGTTGTAACATGAGTTTAAAAATGCATTTTCTGCACCCCTATCTTGAATGTTTTCCTGAAAATCTTGGTGAAATGAGTGAAGAACAAGGTGAGGGATTTCACCAGGACATAAAATGCATGGAAAAACGCTATCAAGGACACTGGAATGTAAATGTGTTGGCAGATTACTGCTGGGGGCTAAAAAGAGACACTAAACAAGCTTCAAAATCTAAAGGATACAAGCGTTCTTTTGATGATAAAGAAAAGTAATTTTACTGTATATACTAGAATATAATTTCTTATAAAACATGCACACACATTTATATATGTATATATGATTTTATTTATTTATCTGATTTTTTTGTACATTTTTAAATGAATGTTGTGTAAATTGTATATTCTCAAATTCCAAATTCTTAGTTTCTTAATTGAAAGAAATCCTGACGTGATACATAAAAATGGATATTATTTTGAAATAAGCATAGCAGATTTCTTACAATTTACATAAATTCATGAAAACCCCAGATAAAAATTTAAATTTTGTAGGGCTGTGTTATTTTTGTTTTAGGAGTGAAGTTTCCATTTAAATTTATTGTAACAGTACAATGTTCAATTGAATAAAATAATGTAAATCTAAGAAATTGCTAAGAAATTCCAAACATGCACAGGGCAACGTAAAAATAAATAAATTAATAAATAAACAAAAAATAAATAAATAGATAAATAAATAAAAAAAAATCAGCTTTCAGAAATTCTAAAAATTGTTCGTATATCTTAATTACAAGCTAAAGGAGGGTTTATTTCTATATTATTCTATATATAATAGTAATTTCAGCAAATATATTAAATTCCAATGCGATCTGATTTAAACTTTAAGATAGTTTATAAGACATGATAAAAAAAAAAAATTATAAAAAAGAGTGGCACGTTACATTTCGGGGAGGAGATGGGGAGGGACGTGAACAAAATTAGGAAGTATAATAAGGCTATCTGTTTGAAACTTTACGATATTTTATAACACATAACATAAATTTTAAAAATAAAGCCGCGTCAAAAATTATAGGGAGGGGCGGAGCGCGTTTTGCCTACACAAGGGGGGGGGGGGTACTTTTCTAAATTTTAACGATATCCGTCATGTCACATATCGTTACAAAGGGCTGTGACCACTTATTCCTGTTATGCATCACAGGTGTCACCCTCACATTTTGCGCCCCCCCCCCGACACTACTCATGTGATATATCGTTGGAAAGGTCTGTGAACGCTTAATCATAATATGCAGGGAGGGGGTGATTTCTAAATTATGCACAAACGCTTCATGTGATACATCGTTGGAAAGGTCTGTGACCGCTTAATCCTATTATGCATCTCCGGTGTTCATCCCCCCACTTTGCCCCTAAACGTGATTAGCTTTCACCATCAGGAGGCGCTTTCCTATCTCTGTTTCTATGGGTCGGATCACGACGGGGTATGGCTCATTCGACTCGACATCGATAGAGCTTTCTGATTTTAGTTCGTTTTTTTACCACCAGGGGGCACTTTCCTATATCTGGTTCTATGGGCTGGATCACGACGGGGTATAGCTTATTCGACTCGACATCTATAGCCTTAACGATTTCAGTGCCCGAGGTTCATATAGAACAGATTGCGCTACCTGGTGGTGGAAGGTGGAACTTGAGCGTGCGCAGCACGACTGCTATACGGTGCCTAAGTAGTGGGGACCCGTGTCGGAGGTTCGTTCGGTTGGAGGTTTATACTATTCGATGTGCAAATTAAGGGATTATCCGGTGCCGAAGGCAGCGGGGAACCTGGTCGGAGGTTCGTTCGGTTCGAGGTTTATCTTATTCGAGGTTTTACAAGATTCGAGGCCCTGACGTAAATTAAGGGCCCGCTAGTGGGCGAAGCCAGCTAGTGCTAATAATAAAAGAGCGTGATATCACGTTTCATATCAAATGCAGCACTGACACGCTATGTACTTATTCCATTTTTATTCATTTCATGGATAAGTCAGTGATATTTTTTAACGGAGGATAACAAGTATTATAACAAGCCACATTTAGTATGTTGTTTTTAAGAGGGTATTTAGTTTAATTGAAAAATCTACTGGTATTTCTAGTTAACCCTTTAAACAATGACTGAAAGTAGAATGTAATTTTAAATTATTTCTCATGTTTAGATTATTTAAATTATGTTTAATCTATTTAAAAAAAAGAAATGATATCTACAAAAACAACTTTTCAAAAGTAGAAAAAGCCAAGCGTAAAAAAAAAAAAAAAGTTGTGGCTAAAAAATGGTGTGATATCAAATTTCCAAGCTATTATATTATTTAACTTTTTTCCATTAAATAAATTATCATATATATAAGTCGAGTGCCTACGTATATGTTAATAGAAATCGTTTTCTCCTGTACTAAATACATCCTAACGAGTTTCTGAAAATGCAATTTTTTTCAAATTATGCATGATGGGCTTGGCGGCCATCTTTACATATTTCTAAGCATCCAAATTTCTAAAGTAAAAGAGTAATATGTTTGCACTGTAATATGTTTATAACAATTTCGAACTTCAGATTTTAACTACGGACAGATAAAATAGATAAGACTGATAGTTTGAGAAATTGATTTTTACTAGTTTGAAATTATTAATTACTCTAAAAAATAAATCATAAGATGAATCTTTAAGGTAAGTCATCATTATCTTAAGACACAATTTTCAGAGCATACAAGTCTATAAATTAAACGCTTAAAACATTTGTTTAAATAATAATTTTGAACTTCGGATTTTAACTACGGATTTGAGTGTTTAGAATTTTGTGAATAATATGGAAAGATGGCCGCCAAGCCCATCATGCATAATTTGAAAAAAATTGCATTTTCAGAAACTCGTTAGGATGTATTTAGTACAGGAGAAAACGATTTCTATTAACATATACGTAGGCACTCGACTTATATATATGATAACTTATTTAATGGAAAAAAGTTAAATAAATAATATAATAGCTTGGAAATTTGATATCACACCATTTTTTAGCCACAACTTTTTTTTTTTTTTTACGCTTGGCTTTTTCTACTTTTGAAAAGTTGTTTTTGTAGATATATTATTTCTCCTGTCAACATCCCTTTTACTCAGAAAATATGAAACGCAGAACAACGAATGAGATACCATATGAAAGGTTTTAGAACAGGCTTCTGACATAGCGCACTTAACAATTCGTTAAAACATGTTTTTGATTAAAATTTGCTGAAATTAAAAAATTAAATCGGCATTGTTTTCATGAAAGAAATGAAAGGTTTTCCTGAAATTATTGTTGCCAAAAAAAATAAAATACCACATTATATGATGCTCATAGCAATTATTATAAAAAACACCGCACGGGTTTATTTTATACTTATGATTAAAAAGCGAAATTGAAATTGAAATGTTTAGATTTATATTTCTAAGTCCCATGGTTTTCCTGAAGCGGATGACGTCATCCTCTAATGCAGTCAAAATACGATTGTTAATTTTTTTTTTCTCGCGCGTGCCTTTAGCAATCTTGGATCAGTTTTTAGTCTAACTTTGATGGAATAAATTAGATGATATTCTGGCTTGACTAACAACTAAATGTTGTTTGCAGATATTTTTATCCTTGCTTTTTCTTTAGAAGTTTAAACCTGCATCTAATAAATATTACATATTGATAAAAAATGATACTTCTCTATTATCCCGTCGACCACTTTTCATAACAAAAAACTATCGCCAAATAAACGGGACACCGTTGCCATTGGAATATCAAAAAATAAATAAAATATAAGAATTTAAGGACACAATTGTTATTTTAATTAATAAAATAACTACTAAATCAGTAAAACATAATGAAAAATACACGCAAATGTCGAATGTAATACCACTAGATGACGTAACAAACACGCATAATGATTCTGACATCAAGTAAATGGGACTGCATTTTTGGCGTTTAATCTTACAGTTTGGCGGTAGTTTTTTGTTATGAAAAGCGGTCGACGGGTTAATAGAGAAGTACCTAAAAAATATTAGATTTCAGTGCGAAATCTTCGCACGGGCCCTCTGGTATAAAAGTATATACATAATGGACGTCAGATTTAAGATGAATAACTGAAATATGTTTTTTGATACTGATTAATAATAAGCTTGAAAATCAGTTACATACAGATGTGAGTTTTCTGATAAAATTCCCGTCATGATTGCCAGGAAAAGAAAATTAACAAGAATTATATCATTGAAAATAGATTTCTCTGGAATCAAAGTGACGTCATATTTCAAATAAAACGGGATTTTTCAAATATGTTACAAATGGTGCGTGAATCAATTTCAAACATTAATAATTACAAAGTATGTTTGTTTGTTTGTTTGTTTATTGAGAACATACAACAGACTTGTGTGCTTGACATCAAGTGCCCGCTTATAAATCATCGTCAATATACAGGGACGAGATAGCCACAAGGAAATTTACAACACCAGAGAGTTACATCCAGGAGCTCCACAAAGTGAGTGCAATGCTCCTACGCTCACAAGCGATTAGCGTAATGGTGTCTTAACCACTCGGCCACGGAGGCCCCAATTACAGAGTACAGTGAAAGAATAGAGAGGCAGTGAATCGTCAAATCGGCTTGCAATATGAAGCCGGTTATCGCTCAAATCGTTAGGCCCTAGGGTTGACTTCATTGGACGGGGAGAGGTTTTCAAAGCAAGCCGCCAGTTGTTTAGGCCAACTGTAGGGTTGCATTTTCAGCATCACGCCAAACATAAACATTTCATATATATATCTATTCTCTGAACTCTGCGATTAATAATACAAGCATCAGTAAGATAATTAGGAAAAGAAAATTGAACAAAAGTCTATTATTTTAAAATCTGACTGTCTGTTTGTATTTCGCAACTACTAATCTTAATGCAATGCGATTTACTTAACACCATCATTGATCTAAGGATGTCATATAAACTCTGAGAATTTAAAATTTTGAATTAGATTCCGATATATTATTTATTTATTTATTTTTTGTAAATTTTAACGAAATTTTTCTAAAAACGTTAATTAAATTACTCCATTTTTGTGGATAAAAAAAAAGAAGAAATAAAACGGATTAATACATTTTTATTCCATTTTCTCATTAAAACTGAAAAAAGAATTTATTTTCCATTTGAATAGTTGGTGAAAAAAAATCTTGATTACAGCAGAATTTCCGAAAATTAAAACATATTTCCACATATTCAAACTTTATGAATTAATTTATTCTGCAGAACAAAAATCGTCTGTCAGCATATTGTCAATAAATCAAGAGTTGTTTCAGCTATAGATTAAACCAAGGAGGCAAATTTGCTGTTACATGCAAACGTAACACTTGCAATTGCAAAGCTTTTCGCAACCCCAAATTACATGCAAACGTAACATTTACATGTAATTTGCACCCAAATTAATTTTAATTTGAACCCTTATAAATGTTAATTTGCACTGAAAATTACATGCAAAAGTAACGTTTACATATAATTTTGGGTTGCAAAAAGCTTTGCAATTGCAAATGTTACGTTTGCATGTAACTGTTACTGTTACATGCAAACGTAACACATGTAAATGTTACGTTTGCATGTAATTTTGGGTTGCAAAAATCTCTGCAATTGAAGTTCCTTGCATTTAGGTGTAGAATTATTCCTCCATATTCACAAGAATTGAATTTAAACAAAAAGCATATACTATTTCCAATGAATTATTTTTAAATGATGGCTGTTAAAACGTTTTTCAAAGTCGTTAAAAGTAAAATGGTTTATCAGGTAAAACTGATATTTGTTTTTTGACAAATTGTACTTTTTTAAAACTGAGCTATGTCAAGGCCCCTATAACAAAGAAATACCATATTTTCTCATATGAAATATGATAAAGAGTTAGTTAATTATTTACGTTTTTAATTATCGGGGGTGAAATATTTTGCTTGATTAATGCATTTATTCTCTTTTTTTAATGTTACGTGAACGAAGTCACGGGTAACAGCTAGTAGTATTCATATGCTTCGTGTAACCAGTGGTGCACATATAGAGGTTTAGTAATTGATGCAAAAAAACACTTCAATTTATACTCCTAATATTGCATTAATTTCTATATTTGTATCTGTTCATTGTGCACATATGGAAGTTTATTGATTGATAGAAAAAAAAACTTCAATATACACTCTTAATATTGCAGTACTTTCCATATTTGTATCTCTCCATTTGTGTTTGTAATAAAACGTTGAAATTGTAAGAAGACTTTGTGTTTCATGCATCAAAATGTAATAAAAGTTGAATTGTACAAATAAAATGATAAATAGCAACAATTTATTAATGTTTGCTAACATACTCTATCTTTATTTTTATAAAATATATAAAAATGTGAAAAAAATAACTATAATAACTTTACTGTGAATTTTATTGCAATACACGATAGTGTAATAGTAGTTCACTTGATACAAATTTTATCCAGAAAAGTTTTAAAATCATTTCAAACTCTTTAAGAATCTATTGTAAAAAAAATTAAATGTATTTGTCTTCATTATCCCGTATTTTTTACGGAAAATAATCTAGGTTTGTATAATCTAACATGTTTACATTTTTAATCAGTGAAGAAATAAGATCTACTATATGAATTTAAATGCAGATGTTAGTGAAAGGATGAGAGTCAAAACTGTTCTGCACAATACGACGATAAAAGTAAATAGAATATTACATTCATGAGATAATTCTTTTCAAAGGAATAGATATTCCTTTTCCATAAAATATTTTTCTAGTTTTCTATTTCTTGAAAAGTATAATACTTTATAAAAGCTTGGAAAAGCTTGAAATTGTAAGGAGATTCTGTATTTCATGCATGAATAGGTAATATAAGTTGCATTGTACAAATAAAATGGCAAACAATATTTCATTTATGTTTCCTAAAATATCTCATCATATTTTTCAACAAATATATAAACATATGAAAAAATGAACTATAATGAATTTTACTGTGCATTTTATTGAAATACACGATACATTGAATTCACTTGATACAAATTTTATCAAGAAAAGTTTTTAAAGTCATTATAAACTGTTTAAGTACCTATGATTTTTTTAAAATTCTTTTTTCATTATGCAGTGTATTTTATGGAAAATAATCTAGGTTTGAGTAATCTAAAATGTTTATATTTTTTATCAGCGAAAAAGCAATATTTACAATTTAAGAACATAATTCAGACACAATTAAATGCAATAACCCAACTTGAGTGAAAAATTGATCTGGGACTGAATTCAAACCTGTGACCTTCAGCGTAACGTGCTGCACGTTACGCTGAATGGCCCAAGTTCGTGTCCTGGCCCAGGTCAATTTTTCACTCAAGTTGGGTTTTTATATTTAATTGTGTCTGAATTATGTTCTTAAATTGCAAATTAAAGTAACGAGACATATTGTTTATGTGTTTTAATAAGAAACAATATATATTGCATGAATTTAAATGCAGATGCTAGTGCAAGGATGCGAGTCAAAACTGTTCTGCAAAGTACGACGATAGAAGTAAATAGAATATTTTCTTCATGGGATAATTCTTTTCAAAAGAGTAGATATTCCTTCTCCAGAGAATATTTTTCCAGTTTTCTATTTCTTGAAAAATATAATACTTTATTTACTACGAATTACATATCAAAAGATACACGATATTTTAGGTTTAATTTTGTTTAGTTCTATTCATTTTCCAATTTTTTACGAATGAAAAATGTGTGTTACTTTAAAAAATACATTACAATTAATAATTAATTATTTTAGTAGATTGAATTTGAATCTTTTAAATAAATACTGCAAAAATATTCTCGTTAAAATAAACCTCCATAGTTAATAAAATTTGCGGTACTAAAACTTACTTTTGAGTAGAGAATCTTTGCATGTAATTACAGAGGTATGTATTTGCATGTAATTAAAAAGGAACTATTCAGGATATCCAGTTGATGCAAGTCTGTATATTAAAGAAGCCAAAGTTTGAAATGCCTTTACTGAAAAGATTGAAATATTTGATTTTGTCACAAACATACAGAAAGATTTTTCACCAGTAGGTTCAAAATACTAGAGAAATTGCAAGCTAAATCCACGTTGGTAATCTTTGTTTACACATCTTTCATGAACATTAACAATTCCCAATATTCTGTTTCCATTCGTATTTTTTTAATCACTTAATATACACTATTGGAAACGAAACATGTTTTTGTAAATGCTATCTTGTAAAATACTTGTCGAGTCAATTTTATGTTTTGAAAAACTTAATCTATATGATATACAGGGTGACTCATCTTATTGTTGTCCAATAACTAATTTCTAAACCATTAATTTTATAGACATAATTCCAAACAAAAAACTGTTTATTATGAAACATATAGACAATATTCTGATCAATAAAAAATTACATACTGTGGCAAATTTAAAGTTTACACATGTACTATTTAAAATATATAATCTGCGTTCAAAATAATCACACTGAAATTCACATAAATCATAAAAATAGTATTTTCTCTTTCGTTTTATATTTTTCATATTATTGTGTTTCAAATGTATTCTGATTTTTTATTTGACGATATATAATGTACAATATGTATTATACAGCACTTATTAAAAACTAAAATGAAAATCAATTTATTAATAAATCACTTGTTTCATTTGTAATATTTATTTCCTCCACTTGAAACTAAGTTGCGTCGCATACATTTTTTATTCAATAGTATTATTTTAAAAATGTTATTAAAAATATTTTATGGCTGAAAAATTGCCTTAACGTAAACAGCGATTCTTTATACACTAGATCCTTCACCATATGTGTTTTCACAAGATTCTACCTGCCTTACATTGATTAACTGCAAGTTATGCGTATACATATAAAAAGAACACTTTCAGAAAATCAAGCTGAGAATATGTTTATTTATACACTAGATCCTTCACCATATGTGTTTTAACAAGATTCTACCTGCCTTACATTGATTAACTGCAAGTTATGCGTATACATATAAAAAGAACACTTTCAGAAAAATCAAGCTGAGAATATGTTTATTTATACACTAGATCCTTCACCATATGTGTTTTAACAAGATTCTACCTGCCTTACATTGATTAACTGCAAGTTATGCGTATACATATAAAAAGAACACTTTCAGAAAAATCAAGCTGAGAATATGTTTATTTATACACTAGATCCTTCACCATATGTGTTTTAACAAGATTCTACCTGCCTTACATTGATTAACTGCAAGTTATGCGTATACATATAAAAAGAACACTTTCAGAAAAATCAAGCTGAGAATATGTTTATTTATACACTAGATCCTTCACCATATGTGTTTTAACAAGATTCTACCTGCCTTACATTTATTAACTGCAAGTTATGCGTATACATATAAAAAGAACACTTTCAGAAAAATCAAGCTGAGAATATGTTTATTTATACACTAGATCCTTCACCATATGTGTTTTAACAAGATTCTACCTGCCTTACATTTATTAACTGCAAGTTATGCGTATACATATAAAAAGAACACTTTCAGAAAAATCAAGCTGAGAATATGTTTATTTATACACTAGATCCTTCACCATATGTGTTTTAACAAGATTCTACCTGCCTTACATTTATTAACTGCAAGTTATGCGTATACATATAAAAAGAACACTTTCAGAAAAATCAAGCTGAGAATATGTTTATTTATACACTAGATCCTTCACCATATGTGTTTTAACAAGATTCTACCTGCCTTACATTTATTAACTGCAAGTTATGCGTATACATATAAAAAGAACACTTTCAGAAAAATCAAGCTGAGAATATGTTTATTTATACACTAGATCCTTACCATATGTGTTTTAACAAGATTCTACCTGCCTTACATTTATTAACTGCAAGTTATGCGTATACATATAAAAAGAACACTTTCAGAAAAATCAAGCTGAGAATATGTTTATTTATACACTAGATCCTTCACCATATGTGTTTTAACAAGATTCTACCTGCCTTACATTTATTAACTGCAAGTTATGCGTATACATATAAAAAGAACACTTTCAGAAAAATCAAGCTGCGAATATGTTTATTTATACACTAGATCCTTCACCATATGTGTTTTAACAAGATTCTACCTGCCTTACATTTATTAACTGCAAGTTATGCGTATACATATAAAAAGAACACTTTCAGAAAAATCAAGCTGAGAATATGTTTATTTATACACTAGATCCTTCACCATATGTGTTTTAACAAGATTCTACCTGCCTTACATTGATTAACTGCAAGTTATGCGTATACATATAAAAAGAACACTTTCAGAAAAATCAAGCTGAGAATATGTTTATTTATACACTAGATCCTTCACCATATGTGTTTTAACAAGATTCTACCTGCCTTACATTTATTAACTGCAAGTTATGCGTATACATATAAAAAGAACACTTTCAGAAAAATCAAGCTGAGAATATGTTTATTTTTTATTTTTATTTATTTTTATTTTTTATTTATTTTTTTAATTTTTATTTTTTACAGGAGGTAATTTAAAAAGAATGCGTGACATGAAAATTTTTATTTTAACAAATTACCAGTCACGTCAGAAATAAACATATTTTAAAATAAACCTGAATTATAAAGTTCACACCTAGAGAAAAGTTTTATTGAATCAAAAAATTTGGTTGGCCCAAGAAAACTTTTCGTTTAAATATGGGTCAATGGAAATTTTGTTTGAATCAACAAAAAAAATATTGTTGATTTTTTTTGCAATTCCACCAAAAAAAAAATTGTATCATCAGCAAAAAAATGTTTTGTTAATTCAAGTAAAATGGTCCAATTTTACTTGAATTAACAAAATTCTTTTGTTGAAAGTTTTCTCAAAATAAATATAATTATATGTTACTTTAAGAGTTCTTTTTAGTTTCTTCAACAAAAACTTTCGTTTAAAAAACAATGTTTTGTGTAATTTTAAGAATTTTCTTTGGTTTAACAACAAAAGGTTTTTGTCAAAGAAACAATTATAATATTTAATTAAAAATTATTTATTGTTTCGATAACAAAATATTTTTGTTACATAGATATATACTATGTATTATTTTAACAATCTATTTTCTTTTTTCAAAAAATATATTTTACTTGTTTAAATAATAAAGTATGTTATATTACGAACTTGTTTTGTTTATACTACAAAAACTTTTGTTAAATGAACCAATCTAATAGGTAATCTTAACAATTTTTTATTTCATTTTCAGCAATGAATTACGCCTGTAATCCTCGAATAATAACAAGTGAATTTTTATTCTGCTTTTTTCAAGCGTAAACCGACAGATTGAACAATGTCCCAAGCTGGGAATTGATCCCGGGTCCTCAGAATAGCTCTCTGAGGCTCTACCACAGAGCTACAAGGGACAATATGCCAACTCGGCATTTCTCACTCTTACATATGTAGGACCGGCTGCAGCCGCAGCGCAAGATGGAAATGTCATCATGAGCATGCAAATTTCTGCGGCAAACATGAGACGACAATACAAAGCCCAGCATACGACAACACATAGTTAATTCTTAATTCATTTTCAGCAGTGAATTACACCTGTAAATATAAGGATAAAAATTCACCAGCAGAGCTCGACTGAACTGAGGTAGGGCTGATTTGTTCGAGACCTTTCATTCTGAGCTGTTGGAGGCAATTGCTGGTGACAGTCCACTGCCACTAGCTCTGATGGTGGAAGCAACTTATGATGTAGGTCCACATTATCTATTGGTGGAAGCAACTGCTTGTGTAGGCGTATTGTCACATGCGCCGTTTGCGGAAGCAACAGCTGTATCATTGCTGAAACCATCCGATATACCAAATGAATAGCATGCTCTGGCATTGTTTGTGGGTTATAAGGATAAATCCCAGTTTCTGAAAACCCAGAAGTGTCATTTCCTATTGTGGCTGTCTTGCTTTAAGCCGTATTCAGAAGAGATCCAAATCGAAGTCTTGAAAGTTTACGATTTGGCTTGTTGTGAATCTAGGCGTTCAGGGTTTGTCGCCAATATGTTTTCAATTGTTTGAAAAATGAGCGATCAAGTAGCTGTAAGTACTGGGTGGTGTGACTTTTAAGACAGAAAAGAATTAATTCATTTTCTGATGCAAAATCTAGTACCGTCACATCTTAGAAACGGGACACGTGGTCCTCCACAATGAGGCGAATTTTCCCATGTTCTTACCTGGGATGAAATGAAACTTCAGAAAGTTCATGAACAACTCTGTGTTGACGAAGGCGGACGTTTCGTTCACCTGTATGTGTGAACCCGGTGACAATCCATCATGAAATTCGGACTTCTTCCTTCTACCTTTAAAAATACAGTATGGAAGAAGTAAATTGCATTCTGCGTTGCAGCATGTCACTATAGTTATGGTCTCCGTATTCTCCGTTGACATGACATGGTGGACATCACGCGACACTTTCTTAGCAATAACTTTTCCAGGTTCATCGTTCATGTGCAGACCACATTCGTCTAAGTTATAGATCGTCCTTGCATTTGCTAAAAACGAATTTTCCTACAGAACGGTCAACAGTAATCTGAAGTACTTGTTGACTACATCCCTGCACATTCCTATGCCTCGTCCTATGGAGAAAACCTGCGTCTTCCTCACAGCTAGTTCAGAATGTCTCTTCATAAATAGCTGCAACCAGTCTAATCCTGCAAGCTTATTATCCTTATTGAAACGATTCGGTTTCCTTATATAATCAGCAAATGTGTAAACTAGCCGCCAAACAGCAATTTCAGTTAATGGAAAGCCAGATTCCTGGTAGAGTTCAATGTGTTTCACAAGGGCTGTTTCGCTTTCCTTTCCAAGACAGCGTGAAATGACATGAATAATAGGAATCATTGGCCAATGTTCGCACCACAAATAAATAATTAAGAATAATAGTTTGGAAGTTAGGTAATATAAAAATGGTTAATATAAATTAAGTTAATATAAAAATGATTTTGGGGCAAAAAGTTCTGCAGAGATATGTATTTTTTGGAAATTTTACTTTAAATTTTATTTTTTTATTTTTTTATATTTATATCTAACATAGAGATATGCAACTAAAGAATAATATTTTGATCATAATTATATAAATTAGAATTTTATATAGTGATATTTTAGAAAAAAGACATTTTGTTTTATGTTTTAAAAATTTTAAACCTTTAGCAGAATATTTACTTTTACATTTCTATACATTAAGGGTGTATTCAAATCCAAACTGCTTATTTTGAGACACATTCTTAAATACATTTTTGCTCTAAAATGCATCCAATTGGCAGGTTCTCTTACTCAGAAACTTTATAATGTCCCTATTGTTTCGATTTTTTGATAAAGGCAGAATATATTTCAAAAAATGCTGTCAAAGTGGACATTTTGAACCGCATTTCCCGAAGACATAGAGCTGGAAACAAAAAAAAATATCGTACTGTGAAAATAATTGTTTGTAAATCAATTTCTAATTAATTGAACGAAAAATAAAAACATGGGGTCCTTATAAATCTCTTCATAAATCACCTCACCAAATTTCATGTTTTAATTTTTAAAAATGAGTCTGAAAATGTGTCTCAAAATTTTGAGTTGTTGAGCGTGGAAAAATATTTTTTTTGAATACCTCCTTAAAACTTTACCTTAAAGAACGTTAATGAAAATGCTGACATCTTTTAAATATGTTAATAAAAAAAAGATAATTTTAAAATACATTGCCTTTTACATAAGTTCAAAATAACATCAGTTATCTAGATAACTGACGATGTATCAAGAAAAACGATCGTTCTGCCAAGCTAATCTTTAATAAAATGTACTAATTCCTTCAAACGAACAAACGTTAGGAATCAAACGTCAGACAGCTTACTTCTTTCTTACAGTAAAGAACTTCTCAATGTTTATTTCAACAAACATACCTGCTGAAAATATCAGATGTCAAAGCAACCAAGCATCGTAGAAAAATAAATCCCGCAACTTTTAGGATATTACATATTGTTTTCATTTATCGGCGTGTTACGTTTCCAAGAATCTGCCATATACGGGATATAATAACGAGGCATACGACCATGGTTATTGACCAAAAATCGTAAATGTGTAACGAATTGGTAGAGTTGCAAAGGCTAGAAAAAACCCGGTTTAAACCTGGGAATAAATCGGGTTTTTTGGGAATAAACCGGGTTTTTTGGTAATAAACCAGGTCTTTTGGGAATAAACCTGGGAATAAACCGGGTCTATTGGAAATAAACCTGGGAATAAACCCGTTCTTTGCAACTATACGAATTGGACGTCATGCTTGTGTATATTTTGCATTAAATGCCATTGTGTGGCAACAGTTATAGTTTTTTAAAAGTTGTCCATGTGAAAATAGACAAGTACCAATATGTTATGACCATTCCTTAAATAAGAAACATATTAAATGTTATCTTGAATTTCAGCATATAACAGATTCTTTCTAAAGCAAATGTTTAATTAATCGAAGGTAGAGATACTTCAAACTAAATTAATTCCGTCAAAGTTTTAAAATTTATACAAGGTGTTCCATAAATAGCACCCAAACTCTGCACAGCCAAATTCCTCGTTGGGAGTACATCCAAAAGGCCCAAAGAACTGTACCTGTACGATCCATAGTTTACGAGAAAAAGACGAAAAACTAAGTATGACGTCACAGCCGATGTAAAGAAAAAACACTTTATTTGACACATCAACAGCTGTATTTGAAAATTATAAAGGCAGATGTTCAAAGTGTCCGCCGTGTATATCGAGGCAGGCTTGAGCGCGCCGTGGAATGGATGAGTGCACACGTCGCAGCAGCGTGGTGTCCACCGAAGTAAAAACAGCATGCAGACGAGCAACTAAGTCCGTTTGTGTAGTCGCGATACACCAATTCTTTGAGATGGCTCCATAGGAAAAAATCCAACGGTGTGAGATCTAGCGATCGTGGCAGCCATAGAACTGGACCCCCACGTCCAATCCAGCGGCCGGGGTATGCCATATCCAGCCAATCACGTACAGGAGCACAGAAATGCGCCGAAGTCCCATCATGCTGGAACCAAAGGCCGTGAATGCCCGCCAAGGGTACGTCATCGAGGAACTCGGTTAAGACATCTCGTAGAAACACCAAGTACGACTGTCTCGAAAGTCGTTCCGGCAACAGATATGGTCCAAGCAAGCGATTCCCGAGTATCCCGGACCACACATTTACAGACCAGCGTTCCCGATGTTTCTTCGGCCGAATTGCATGTGGATTGACTGGGACCAGATATGGCTGCTGTGATGGTTGAATACCCCATTATGAGTGAAACATTCTTCATCAGTGCACAATAAATATATTCATTGAAACCATTATCTGTGTTATGTTGCTACAACAGCCATTCGCAAAAGTCTATGCCTTTCTGAAAGTAATCTGGTTTTAGAGCTTGCACGGTTTAATACCGAAATTGTATATCGCCTCTGACCGTAAGAGCCTGTGCATGTGCACAGTACTTTTACTCGAATTCATCTCACTGGCTAGTGCGCGCGTACTTACCTCGGGCGTTTCTTCTACCCGCCGCAGTATTGCGCCTGCTTGTCTTACCGTCAGGGCGCTCTGCGGTCTTCCAACATCGTGACGACTGTCTGTTGGGCAGATGCTTCCCGTATTTCGCAGTCTGTCGTCCAGCCAGCGGATGACTTTGGCATCGGGAGGACGGCGTGACGGATATCGACGGACATACTCCCTAGCAGTTCGTAAGACATTTCCATTACATTGGTCGTACATCGAATACATGTCGCAATATTCACAAACGGAATACATGATATACGATGCGAAGAATACCATTAGCTGCAAGATGCAGTCTTTTAAATGCGATTTCAACGGCGGCTTAACGTCATTCCACGGCGCGCGCATGCATAACGCGATATGTGCAACGAACGTTTTGAACGTTATCGCCTGGAAATATAAGCAAATAGTGGTGTTGATGTGTCCCAATACGGTGTTTTATCTTAAACGGCTGTGACGTCATACTTAGTTTTTCGTATTTTTCTCGTAAACTATGGACCGTACAGGTACAGTTCTTTGGGCATTTTTTATATACTCTCAACAAGGAATCTGGCTGTGCAGAGTTTGGGCGCTATTTATGGGACACCCTGTATAAGTTATGCAGTTCTGCAGCAAGAAATAATCCCCCTACCTCAATTTATTGTCTGAGTGCAACGAAGACTCATACACAGTGCAGTATTACTTTGCCCCATATATAGCTACGATGGATATTAAAACCTTTCGTATAACTCAAAAAATATTTAACGGATTTCGTTCACATTTTTACAGCAGGTACCTATAAAGGTGGCAACGACGTCTTTTTATTACCAAGAATAAATGTCAAACCGTTTGGATATTATATTAAAAAAATAGATAAAAAAGCACAATTAAAGTACATACGTCACTTAAATTTTTTTTACGTCATTTTCACCGGCGGGAGATTTTCGTAGATAATCGGAATTGAAAAGTTCATGGAGTACATGGAGCAAAAAAATATTCACGCACAGTGCAATACGATATCAGTACAATAATCAAATCAATACAATAAAACATATTTCCATTTAATAAAAATGGAAAATTAATCTGGAATTTTTTCTGTTGGAAAAAAAAAACCCACAATAATTTAGTATTAGAGATTTGGCGCAAATCTCACTATTAGCAGCTTTTTATTTCGCGTGTGTAAATAAGAAAAAATATTTCTTCTTATTTTCTTTTCTGTTTTAGTATTTTAAATGGAATTAGTGAAAGGCATGTGTTTTAAATTAAATGAGTGAAAGGTATGTATTTTTAATGTATTTATTTCAAACTAGCTGTTACCCGTGACTTCGTTCACGCAACATTAAAGGAAGAATAAATACATTAATTAAGCAAAATATTTCCTCCCGATTATTAAAAACGTTAATAATTAACTAACTATTTATCACATTTCACAGGAGACAATACGGTATTTTTTGTTATAGGGACCTTGACATAACTCAGTCTCAAAAAAGTGAAATTTTGTGTTAAATAATCGCGAAAATGAAATTGCAACCAATGCAAAAAGTAGGGCCAAATAAAATCGTGAAAATAGACGAATTGGGTAAAAACAAATGTCAATTTTACCTGGTAGACAATTTTACTTTTAACGCCTTTGTGAAACGTTTTAACAGCCATCTTCCAAAAAAAAAACATTAATTAGAAATAGTATATGCTTTTTCTTTAAATTCAATTATCTCTTTTTGGTTTAATGTATAGCTGAAACAAATCTTGTTTTCTAAATGACAGTATGTTGACAGGCAACTTTTGTTCCCCACAATAAATTGATTCATGAAGTTTGAATATGTGAAAATGCGTTTTAATTTTTCGGATAATTTACTGAAATCAAGATTTTGTTTTCACCATCTATTCAAAGTGAAAATAAATTCTGTTTTTCAGTTTTAATGAGAAAATGGTGTAAAAAATATACTGATCTGTTTTATTTCTCCTTTTTTATACACAAATATGGAGTAATTTACTTTCCGTTTTTAGAGAAATTTCGTTAAAATTTACAAAAAAAAAAAAAAATCTTGGCATTTAATTTAATTTTTTAAATTCTGAGAGTTTGTGTGACATCCTCGGATCAATGATAACCGGTATTAAGTAAATCGCGTTGCGTTCGATAGTCTAGGAGTAGTTGCGAAATAAAACACACGGTCAGATTTTAATAAAATAGATTCGTGTTCATTTTCCTTTTCTTAAAATTATAATGTGATTTTTAGCAGAAAACTCTGATCTGTATATAACAGATACCCATGCTTAATAATCAGTATTAGATTTAGAAAAAAAAAAAAACATTTAAATTTTTCGTTATAAATATGGCGTGAAATTCATCTACTTTTTATACTTACTGATCCTTGTATTATTAATGTAAGGAATTGATTCGCACTCATTTTAAAACATATTGGAAAATTCCCGTTTTATTTTAAATATGATGTCTCTTTTTCTCCAGAGAAATCCCATTTTAATGACATAATTCTTGTTAATTTTCCTTTCCAGGCAATTAATTTCAATACTGGCATAGGGGAAATTATGTTACTTTAACGAAATAATATTAAATCTTATGTTTTATCAACAAAAATGGAACTATTAAAATTCGTAATTTTTTTTAAGGTAACCGAGTTATTCCTTTTAGTTTTAAGAATGAAAATAGCTATTTCTCGCTATCCATGACATCATTTTCGATATAGATAATTTTGCGGAGCATATTATTGACATTTGCTAACCATTTTCTTTTGAAACTTCTTTTTACTTTTTTAAAATTTAAATAAAAAATACGGTATAGTTATATTAGCCGTGCGCAGACGCTAAAACGCCAAGTATTGTTACCATACAGAAGAAAAAAAAAGTGAAGAAAAAACCCAAGATCATTTTATTTCACCAATCAAAGCCTATCCGCTTTATTTGCGATATATGACGTCATATTCGCCTGTTTCCCATGGTTACGCAAATTGAAATCCTGTATTATTATCAAAAACTAAAAAAATCCATATACTTAAAGCTAACCTGCTTTTTAGTTTTTCGTGCAAAAATGCCTTTTATAGGCATGCGCGAGCATTCAGCTAATCAGCTAGAGGCTTTTACTATCTTCAGACGCGATATTTCAGCCAATGAGGTGAAGGCTTTTTCCTCTCTCTAGAAGCGTATGTGGATTACTACGACACCATTTGGTTGTTCGGTTGTTGAAACTTTATGGATTTCTTTTATTAAGGTATTTTTTCATTTTACCGTATTTATTTTCTTTTTAAGTCGTATGTATTTTATTACTTTGAATTTTTTATAACTAACCCTTTTTTTGAGAGAGAGAGAGAGATTTCGTGGCACGAAATTCCGCGAATCGTTTCCGATGTAAACAAGTGTAAAATTTCAGTTTTTTAAACTTTTAATATGTAATTCTGTGTGATATGATTAAATTCAGGTTTTCTCAGCGACGATCACAGTATTTTTACGAAAATTTTTTTGTATTAATCAAGCTTTTTTGGTTATTAAGCATAGCTAAACACGAAAGAAAACTTTGTTATTTTAAGATTTTGATGTGAATTATTTGCGTACATTTATAAGGCGAGTTTCACTGAATAATTCAAGAAAAAAAAATCTCATCATTATACATATTTAGTTACGCATTATTAATTATTTACTTGGCCTTTACTTTTAATATTTCAAACTTACAGCTGAATGTAACTATTAAAACATTTGAAATACTGTATTCGTAAAATGAAATTTCAGCTTAAACACTCGACAATTACTTTTACTTATGCATTATTAATTATTTACTTGGCCTTTAATTTTAATATTTCAAACTTACAGCTGAATGTAACTATTAAAACATTTGAAATACTGTATTCGTAAAATGAAATTAGCTTAAACACTCGACAATTACTTTTAGTTATGCATTATTAATTATTTACTTGGCCTTTACTTTTAATATTTCAAACTTACAGTTGAATGTAACTATTAAAACATTTGAAATATTGTATTCGTAAAATGAAATTTCAGCTTAAACACTCGACAATTACTTTTAGTTATGCATTATTAATTATTTACTTGGCCTTTACTTTTAATATTTCAAACTTACAGCTGAATGTAATTATTAAAACATTTGAAATACTGTATTCGTAAAATGAAATTTCAGCTTAAACACTCGACAATTACTTTTAGGTTAAATTAAGGTTTTTTCAGTGACGATCACAGTATTTTTACCAAATAATTAAAAGTACTACATGCATGCATCTATCTATCTATCTATCTATATTAGAAATTGTGCAGGTTTCTGGTCACTGTTTTGTTTACATATTTTAAACAAAAATTTCAATTTAATAATGCACTGAAAATTATAATGAATGCTTACAATTAAACACAACAACACAAAACAAAAAATTTCACAAAAACACATTATTTCCCGGATATTTTCCCACAACTAATCAATAAATTTGATGATATTTTATTGCGATTTTAAACCATGAACTTTAGTACTTTTCTGTTTTACGGACACTATGCCAAAATGTATGTATGTATGTAAATGTATGTATGTATGTTTGGCGACAATGGTGTACGTATAACGGAAAAGTGCCTGAATTATTATTTTTATATATATATATATAAAATATGAACATAATTGGCGACACAGCAAGTTTTCTGGATTTCTCCCTGGCTCTCTAACCACATTGTTAACAAAACAAAAAATTCACGAAAAACACATTATTTCCCCGATATTTTCCCACAACTAATCAATAAATTTCATGATATTTTATTGTGATTTTAAACCATGAACTTTAGTACTTTTCTGTTATACGGACACTATGCCAAAATGTATGTATGTATGTATGTTTGGCGACAATGGTGTCCGTATAACGGAAAAGTGCCTGAATTATTATTTTTATATATATATATATATAAAATATAAACATAATTGGCGACACAGCAAGTTTTCTGGATGTGAAAGGCGGAGATGAATTTCATTCATTCAATGACCTTTTTAAAAGTTTCAAGTTTGGATTGAGTGCACATGAACATAGAAACCGATACCTATTTCTATGTTTATGATTGAGTTATTTGGATATCTTTTCGTATAGCACAGAAAATCATTTCTCCCGCTTTCGTAATACAGATAAATTCTGGTGTATTTTTTTTTCTTCTTTTTATATCATAAGTACTTTTCTACTTTAAATTTTTTTAACCTAATAGTAATTGTCGCGTTTCTAAGCTGAAATTTCATTTTTCGAATGCAGTATTTCAAATGTTTTAATAATTACATTCAGCTGTAAGTTTGAAATATTTAAAATATTAAAAGTAAAGGTCAAGTAAATAATTAATAATGCGTAACTAAATATGTATAATGATCAGAATGACATATTAAAATGTGTACAGAATGACATGAAAATTTTAAAAAACTGAAATTTTGCACTTGCAACTTAATTGTAAATTTCATTGTTTACATTGGAAACGATTTGTGGATTTTAAGAATTTGCGGAACTTCGTGTCACCAAATTACTAAATCTCTCTCTCTCACTCTCCAAATAAAAAAGGGTTAGTTTAAAAAAATTCAAAGTAGCAAAATACATACAACACAAAAATAAAATAAATACGGTAAAATGAAAAAATTACTTTAATAATAGAAATTCATAAATTTTCAACAACGACATCAAACGAACGCGACAGATCGACGAACATTGCGTTTTTTAAGTGACTGATCGACGAACCTTGCGTTTTTTGGGGACATATCGACAAAGTTTGCGTTTATTCCACAATCGATCGATAAAATTTTTCTTTTTTCCCTGACTGATCGACGAACTTTGCATTTATTCCGCAATCGATCGACGAAATTTGCTTTTTTCCGCAACTGATCGACGAACTTTGCGTTTTTTCCGCGACAGATCAACGAACTTTGCGTTTTTTCTGAGACAGATAGACGAACATTGCGTTTTTTAAGCGACTGATCGACGAACCTTGCGTTTTTTGGGGACAGATCGACGAACTTTGTGTTTATTCTGCAATCGATCGACGAAATTTGCTTTTTTCCCCCGACTGATCGACAAACTTAGCGTTTTTTCTGCGACAGATCGATGAACTTTGCGTCTTTTCCACGATCGATCGGTGAATCTCAATCAAGTAAAATCTAAAGTCAGAAATTTATTTAACAACCTAATTGTTAAGGGTCCCTAACACATTTAATGGAACTTGAAAAATACACTGCATATATAAAACTTAACATTCTTCCCTTTTTTATAATAAAAATAAACATTTTACATAATCATTCTCAGTTGACTTAATTTTTTCAATGGTATTTTGTCATGTCTGCATTAATGTAATTCTTTAAATAACACGTAAAATAATAGTGGGGTTTAAATTTTTTTTTTCTCCCTCCCAAACATTACAACTCCCCTCCATTTAAAAATGTTGGTAGGGAGACTCCCGTCCTTGGAAAAATTGAATTTCAAGCCCTGCCTATAATATGTTTGTGTGTATTGAGGTTTGTATAGATGTTTGTGTGTGTGCTGTTTTTAATAAAGACAGTTTCATTTTTCACAAGAACCTTTCAAAAAATTCACATTCTTTGCGCAATCCTTTAACAAAATTTGCATTTTTTTTCGTGATTCTTTAATGAAATTCACATTTTTTTCTGTATCTTTTTTTTGTCGAGATTCACAATTTTTTCAGCTATCCTATGACGTAATTCGTGTTTTTTTTCAGCGATAATTTGACGAAATTTGTGTTTTTTCTGCGATTTTTTTTTTCCACGAAATTTGCGTTATTTTCCATGATTCTTTTATGAAATTTGTGTTTTTCTGTGATCCTTAGACGAAATTTTCTTTTTTCGCAATGCTTTGATAATAATCACATTTTCTCTGCTGCCTTTTGATAAGATTCATGAATTTTCAGCAATCCTTCGATGAAATTCGCGTTTTTTCAGCAATCTTTGAAGAAATTCGCATTTTTCTCGCGATACTTTAACGAAATGTGCGTTTTCCAGCGATTTTTTGATAAAATACATTTTATTCCGCAAATTTTTAGACGAAATTTGGCAAGAAAGCGCTATCTTTTGGTGGAATTTCCTGTTTTGCGATTCTTTGACAAAATTTGCTCATCTTTTGCGTAAATCACGTTTTTCTGTGGCCTTTTAACAAAATTCACGTTTTACATGATCCTTTGATGAAATTAGTGTTTTTCCTGTGATCATTTGACGAAATCTAGGATTTTTTTACCGCGAAGATTGATTATATGTTTTTAGTCTGCAGGTGCCCTAAAAAGTTTGTGACGCCAAACAAACAAAATTCATCCTAAAGAATTATTGTTTCGTTTCTGGAAATGAACGACTGTCAACTCATTGGCTGAATTATAAAGGGTGAAATGTGTAGGCACTGAGTATCATCTATACTATTAACAGAGTTTCCCCCAGGTTTAAAAAGGGGCAAGGTGCTGCTGGTGAGAAAAAGGGCACTTTTTGGATTTTTGAGGGCACTTTTCAGAATCTTAAGGGCACTTTTCAGAATCTTAAGGGCACTTTTCAGAATCTTAAGGGCACTTTTTTAATTGTTAAAGCTTAAAGGTATTCTTTTGGTTTTTAAAGCCACTTTTGATATTTCAAAGTCAAAACACTCTTTTTAAGACAACATTGAGTCAGTTTTTATTATGAAACCAAATTTTTTAATGCAAAAAGGAGAAAGGGCACTTTTTTTACTGAGAGCAAGAAGGGTGCTAATTATTTTGCTGGAGGGGGCAAGAAGGGTGCTAATTATTTTGCTGGAGGGGGCAAGAAGGGTGCTAATTATTTTTATGAGGGGCAAGAAGGGTGCTATTTTGCAAACCAAAGGGCAGGCAGGGTGCAGCACCCTTCTGAAACTGTCTGGGTGAAACACTGCTATTAATGTCGGTAAACGTCTGTCTGTGTGTGTGTTGTTGTGTCTGGCGTCTGTAAGCACAAAACTCTGCATGCAGACGATGGACATAAGTGCTTTTGGTATAAAAAAATTCGGAAGGGGAGTTTTTAAAATTCACATTTTGCGGGAGAAGAGGGGTGCGAACGAATTTAAAAAATGAGTCCGCATCAATAATTATGGCGGCGGGGGGGAGTATGTTTTGCCCACACGGGGCAGAGACTTTTCTTTGCTGACACCACTCATATGATATATCGTTCGAAAGGCCTGTGACTGCCTTTTCATGTTATGCATCTGTGTGGTCCATCCCCCCCCCCGTCAATTGGGGCACTTTTCTAAATTTTGCACATACCACTCATGTTATATATCGTTAAAAAGATCTGTGACCGCTTAATCATATTATGCATCTCCGGTGTCCATCCCCCACTTTGCCCCCCCCCAAGGGGGTACTTTTGTAAATTTTGCACAAACCCTTCATGTTACGTATTGTTGGAAAGGTCTTTGACTGCTTATTCATGTTATGCATCTCCGGGGTCCATCCCGCCATTTCCCCCCTTTTAAGGGGGGCACTTTTCTAAATTTTGTTGACACCCCTCATGTCATATATTGTTGGAAAGATCTGTGACCGCTTAATCATATGCATCTCCAATGTCCATCTCCCCAATTTGCCCCCCCTCCAAGGGGGCAATTTTCTAAATTTTGTTGACACCCCTCATGTCATATATTGTTGGAAAGGTCTGTGACCGCTTAATGATATTATGCATCTCCAATGTCCATCTCCCCAATTTGTCCCCCCCCTACCCCAAGGGGGTACTTTTCTAAATTTTGCAGACAACCCTCATGTCATATATCGTTGGAAAGGTCTGTGACTGCTTAATCATATGCATATCTCTGATGTCCATCTCCCCACTTTGCCCCCCCCCCCAAAGAGGTACTTTTCTAAATTTTGCACACAACCCTCATGTCATATATTGTTGGAAAGGTCTGTGACTGCTTAAACATATTATGCATCTCCAATGTCCATCTCCCCACTTTGCCCCCCAAGGGGGTACTTTTCTAAATTTTGCAGGCAACCCTCATGTCATATATCGTTGGAAAGGTCTGTGACTGCTTAATCATATGCATATCTCCAATGTCCATTTCCCCACTTTGCCCCCCCTCCCCCAAGGGGGTACTTTTCTAAATTTTGCAGACAACCCTCATGTCATATATCGTTGGAAAGGTCTGTGACTGCGTAATCATATGCATATCTCTGATGTCCATCTCCCCACTTTGCCCCCCCCCCCCAAAGAGGTACTTTTCTAAATTTTGCACACAACCCTCATGTTATATATCGTTGGAAAGGTCTGTGACCACTTAATCATATTATGCATGTACCGTGTCCATCCCCTACTTTACCCCCCCCAAGGGGGTACTTTTTTTAATTTTGCACACACCCCTCATGTTACATATCGTTTGAAAGGTCTTTGACTGCTTATTCATGTTATGCATCTCCTTGGTCCATCCTGCCATTTCCCCCTCCCCAAGGGGGCACTTACCATTTACTTGCACAACAGCGCTAAATGTGTCAAATGAAAGAAATTCCGCGAGTGCATGTGCCAGTGAAACTTAGCCAATTGCTGTTCTTCAACCTAGCTTTAATTCAAAGTGGGTTTTTTATTTATTTGAATTATTCTGCAAAAGTTTCAAACATTTTAAAGCAGCTATGAATTTTATTTTTATGGTACTATCAAGTTTTTTGCCGTCAAATTTTGACGGGTTCCATCTAGTAACGTTTTATTTCTAATAATATTATTTAATCTTCTTTTTAATTCTTTAATTTTTTTATTTCATTTTCATTTTTCACGTGAAAATTTTTCAATTGAAACTAAATTGTTGAGTAAAAATTATTATCCGGGTTTTGAATTAGTTTTGGAAACGATAAAGTATTAGCAACGGTAAAGTAAATTTAACCATTTTAAAATATTATACGAAAAAAAATGTCCATTTATTCGCTATGAAAATAACGAAATTTTGAATTATTAAGAAAAATGTTTGAGTAAAATAAACAAAAACCAGCCTATGTTCATTCGAGGGTTATAATCAATCTATATGCAAAAATACAGGATCATCAATTGCTCCATTTTGACGCTGGCTTCAGCCTAACATTTGCACACAATCAGATTTATAATATTATTAGGATGAATTGAGTGAAAGGTTTATAGTTAAATGAAATTAATTCAATATGAAGATGTTATAAGAACAATATTTGGCTATTTATCAACTGCGCCAAGTTAACATAAAAGTATGTCATATACGCACCATGTTGGCGCAATTTTTTTTACCACCACCAATTTGGAGAAAACTTTGTTTTTGAATTTTAGTTACAAATATCATGCAATAATAGCACGTGATTTTTTATTTCAATATAAAAATAAAATAACGTAATAGATGAAATAGCTTCTATTATTTTAAAAAAGGAAATAAAAATAAATAAATAATAGTTTGATATAAATAAATATTGATATACATATAAAAATAATCTATAGAATTAAAATAAAAAATAAAAGTAAATAAACACAACAAACAGTTTTCGCCAAATTGGCGGAGGGGGGGGGGGGGGGTTCGCGCCAACGTGGTGAGTATTGAATATATGAGACATCTGTGCCGGGATTTTTACCCTTTTATATGTGCTTTCGGAAATATAAAAAAAACTAAAAAATACTTATCAGGCATATAATGTTTTGCATTTTTATACGGACCACTTCTCCATTTTAAGATTTGAAATGATATTTATTAGCCCAGTCAAATAAGGATTCAACCTCGGAATGAAAGATAACAAGCTGAAATTTTGCAAAAATCTTTGTTTTGACATTCTAAAAGTAAGCTAAAAAGTCTCATATAATCTCGTGTCCGCGTCTCGAGATATTCAAGGTCAAAGGTCAAGAAAATCGGTTTTTTGCTTATATCTCGAAAACTGTGCATTTTATTAAAAAAATTCAATTACAAAATTGAAGTAGATAAAATTTCCTATAAAATACATACATTATCTTTAATTTTCGGACAAAGGGTTTAGGCGCTAGAGCGCGCTGAAGAAAGACAACTTTTTGACCTTCAGACCAAAACGAGAGAAACTTCATCTTTCACCCTCGATTTCTCAAAAACTATGCATTTTATCGAGAAAACATGTTACAAAATTGAAGTAGGCAACATTTTCTTCAAAATTCATAAATTAACTTTAATTTTTTGACGAAATTTTTAGGCGCTAAATAGAGCTGAAAAAAAGCGACTTTTTGACCTTTCAGCCAAAAAACTAGAGAAACCCCCTTTCCTACTCTCAATTACCCAAAAACTAGGCATTTTATTGAATAACACCAGCTACAAAATTAATGTAGATAACATTTTCTGCAAAATGCCAATATTAACTTTAATTAGTTTTAGCCCTCTGGCCTAAAAGGGAGAAAAACCCACTAAAGATTTTTTCTTATATTTCAAATGATATTTGAAGCTATTACAAAAGTTGTAGAGAATAAAATTATCTACAAATTTAGTCTTAATTAGTTACATTATTTACTTTGTAATAAATATTAATTATAAATAAGAATTAATTATAAATAAATTGGATAATATTTTGTTAAATTATGTATAAATAATAACATATTGAAATGAGTTTTTATGTATTGTAATTACATTTTTATTTTTCATAAGATTATCAAATCTATTATATTTTGTTTAAGGCGGTATTCAAAAAAATATTTTTCCACGCTCAACAACTCAAAATTTTGAGACACATTCTCAGACTCATTTTCAAAAGTAACAACAGGAAACTTGGCGGCGTGATTTATAAAGACATTAATAAGGGCCCCATGTTTTTATTTTTCGTTCGATTAATTAGAAATTGATTTACAGACAATTATTTTCACAGTACGATAATTTTTTTTGTTTCCAGCGCTATCGCTTTGGGAAATTCGGTTCAAAATGTCCACTTTGACAGCATATTTTGAAATATATTCTGTCTTTATAAAAAAAAAAATCGAGACAATACAGACATTATAAAGTTTCTGAATAAGAAAATCTGCCAATTGGATGCATTTTAGAGCAAAAATGAATTTACAAATGTGTCTCAATATAAGCAGTTTGGATTTGAATACACCCTTAAGTTAAATTATAAGGCGATTATTACTTCTGATTATCAATAGCAGGCATACAGCTTACATTTCCTCTTGTGCGTCGTTGTCTCTTTCTTCTAGTCGCCCATATAAAATTTCCAGATTGTTATCATCATCCTCGTTGCCCGTAATACTTGGCTCTAAAAACTCAAGAATCCCAGGTACATATTCACTTTCTTCATCAAGATAATTTGGATATGATGAAGCGTTGAGACATGCTTGTCCGTTACACTGGCCACAAACTGAGGAGCATTGAAGCCCTACTTTTCTACATCCACAGTTCGCGCCACAGCCTTTATTGCAATTGCAGAAGATCGTACTGAGTAGTTCTTCTGGGGCTGAAGGTAATAATGTTGTTGTGGGTTCCACGATCTCGTTTTGTATTAAACACCCCCTTCTCTGGGTTCTAAATCTTTCCCTAACCAAGTTTGGATCTGATAGTACACATAAATAGGATAAATATGCTGTCGAGCTGCTGCACTTGTTGGTGGAAGAGATGATAATTGCACCGGTTTATTGAGTCTTGTTGATTTAATGAATCGTGTGTACCTAAAATTGTCAATACTATGTTCTGATTTTGGAGCATTATATATTGCTAAGAGAACACGTATTCCATTTTCAAATAATGTGTTTGGAGGGCAGTTGTCTTCCTGAAACAATTGAGCTGATTCGTGCAAATTGGAATGTTTCTCGAACATTTTTATAATTGTCAGTTTTCCTTTTTTTAAACAGCGCAGATGTTGTGTCACATCCACTGATAGCGTGCAAAAATAAGATATGTTCTTTAGAACGAGGATATTTGTCGAAGCTTTTAGACGAATACATTCGTGTCTCCACATTGCCTTTACCCATTTTTTAAAAAAAGGTTTCTCGCTGATGTGACTGTGTTCGTCCTATTAAAATAACTAACAGATCAACATCTTCTCCAACTATGACGGCAGTCTTTTGATGTTTCAAATTCTTCAATGGCTGTTTCGATGATGAGGGTATCATCATCATCTCTGGCTTGTTTTGTAGTGATGTTAACAGTTTTTAACTGCTCAATAAGCATTTCAATAAAGTTTTTTTTCTTGCACCGGTTCGATAAAAACTTTTCCTGGCTGATTGGCACAATCATTGTCTCATCAAAACGAACTTCGTAAGATGTTGAAACTGCAACAGTTCTTCTGAGTTGTTCCATTGCTTTTATATTTTTACTGTTATCTGAATAACCGTCGAATACAACAACATTTGAACTAAAATGTATTTGCAAATATATGACGTATTTCGGAGTAATAATTGAGAAAGTATCATCTTTGCTCCATATGACGCGATGCAGAAGAAATCCACCATCGATAATTTAAGTCACATTACCTTCATCCAACTCAATATTAAGAGGTTGCATATTGTTATACAATTTTGCTTTTGTAGTTTTTAGCATGCCGGCATTATCAAAAAGCGATGTTGGGTATGGGCTTAATTCATACTGCAGGTATTCTTTGAGATTATGTTCAAACTTTTTGTTTACTGTTATTCTTTGGAAGAGTAGCCATGGATCGACAGCAACTTTGCAGTTATTTACATTGATGGATTTGTTAACTGCAGAAATTGGAAGAATTTTGTCTGCTTTCTTTAATTTTATTTCATTAAATTTCAAACCAGTTATTTTGACCATTGATTCAAGACCAATAGAGACCAATAAACCAACGAGTAGAAATTTTAATACCTCTGGTAATTTGAGGAGTTTACTGAACTGTTTAGAACTCTCTAACGCTAACTCTGTGTGTTAGTGAACACAGTGTTTTATTTGAACGTATGAGATGCCTCATGCTTAGTTTGTGGCTGTATTATATTAATTAGAAATAAGTATTTTGGTTCTAATAAAGAACTTTTAAGATTCATAAGATGTATGATCTTGGATTTTAGTATATATATATATATATATATAACAGAACTTTAATAGGACTGTGGCCACTTCATCAGAGCCATTAATATAAATAGAAAAAAGAAAATGGTCTTATTAGGAGATCGTGTTTCAGAAAATAATATACGTAGGTATATCCAAGCACTTCCATTGTTCGAAAAATAAATACTTAATCCCTTTCCTACTTAAAATATAATTATTATAAACAAAAATGTAATTAGAATGTATTTAAACTATTTAATTTCAATATCTTATTATTTATATAAATTAATTAAATATTATCATACGAATGTCTTATTTATGAATGTCATTTATAAATAAGTAAACAATTTAAATTTCTCAATTTTGTTACATTTCAAACACTACTTGAAGCGTAGGAAACAATCTTGAAGGATGTTTCTCTTGTTTTGGCAGAGGGCTTAAACTAGCCCTTTTTCAGCGCGCTTTAGCTCCTGAACCCTTTGTCAGAAAATTAAAGTTATTTTTGCAATATTTAGATAATATTGTGGACTTTAATTTTGTAATTAATGTTCTTTGATAAAACGAACAGTTTTCGAGTAATCGAAGGTAGGAAATGGCTGTTTTTTTTGTATTGGCTCTAAGGTCAAAAAGTCGCTTTTTTTTCAGCGCTATTTAGGGCCTAAACATTCTGTCAGAAATTAAAGTTAATTTATGAATTTTGTAGAAAATACTGCTTGCTTTAATTTTGTAACAGATGTTTTCTCGATAAAATGCATAGTTTTTGAGAAATCGAGGGTGAAAGATGAAATTTCTCTCGTTTTGGTCTGAAGGTCAAAAAGTTATCTTTCTTCAGCGCGCTCTAGCGCCTAAACCCTTTGTCAGAAAATTAACAATAATATATGTATTTTATAGGAAATTTTGTCTACTTTAATTTTGTAATTGGAATTTTGTAAATAAAATGCACAGTTTTCCAGATATAAGCAAAAAACCGATTTTCTTGACCTTTGACCTTGAATATCTCGAGACGCGGACACGAGATTATATGAGACTTTTTAGCTTACTTTTAGAATATCAAAACAAAGATGTTTGCAAATTTTCAGCTTGTTATCTTTCATTCCGAGGTTTACCCCTTTTTTCACCTTATTTGACTGGGCTATATATCAGATATTTCTTTCCTGAGATTCCCACATGTTATTTTCGGTAATTTTTTAGTTCGCTTATTAATTGTTTACAAGTTGCTCCTCTGACAATAACAATTATTTATCACAAAAATGTCTCTTAGTTTTGTTAAATATGTTTGTTATGTATTTTCATTACTTGTTAAAATATCGAAAATTGCAATAAAATTTTATTATAGAAATCGTACTTAATTTTTTAAGATGGCGCAAAAACATGGTTTAATAAACGTATATTTGTAAATATTTGAAAAACATGTTTTTCCACTCTCTAGAAAAATTTGTTTTGATGCTAAAACGGACTTTTAGCACATTTTTTAATTTTTTCGCCAATCGCGCCAACCAGCACATGATACGAACTTTTCCTCATTCAGATACACAGACAAGGTTGGTCTCAAACAAGAGTAATGCTAGCAACAATATTGTTTTAACTCTATAAGAGTTACAAACAATAATAATATTAAATTCTCCGATTAAATTGGGCCCGATTACGGAAGTTTCTCCTAGGGAAAAAAAACTGTGGAAGAAGTCTTTTACATTTGTTTCGAATGAAGCTCGGTCAACAAAGTGTTAATTAATAATACAAACAACACTAATATTAACATGGGGGCAAAAGTTTGAATTTAAGTGTAAATATTTGAAACCCTTCCCTCCCCCCCCCCTCAAAAAAGGAAGATAAAGCTGCGAATCCGATTACGAAACTTTCACTTAACTTAATAACATGTATCTAATAGCCCGGAGGATACTTTCCCTTCCCAGTTATACGGACCTAGGGGCTTTTTTAAAAAGCTTGACGCAGTTCGGTTTTAAGAAGTTGAGATTTACTGCCAAATGACATAAACTACAATGAAAATAAACCTGATGAATTATTATGCTGGTTTATGTATTTATTTTAAAAAAAATTGCATCTGATTACACTTATTAGATAAATTACTCCTGTTTGCATTCAATAACAGATGAAAGGCTTATGTATACTAAATTGTTTAAATATTGGGAAGAGGTGGCGAGAGGTAGAGATACGTGTAAGCAAACGGGTAGGCAGACGGGTAGTGAGATGGGTAGAGAGACGGAAAGCGACATAGATAAGCTAACGGGTAGCGAAACGAATAGACAGACGGGTAGTGAGACAGGTAAAAAAGAGGGTTGACAGAGGGGTAGCGAGATAGGTAGGGAGACGGGTGGCGAGACAAGTACCGAACCCGGTAGACAGGCATGTAGAGGGAAAGGTTGCGAGACGGGTAGCGTGGTGGATACAGAGATGAGTACAGCGACGAGTTGACAGACGGGTGAGAGGGGTATATAGACACAGACGTGTCGAGAGACGGGTAGTGAAACAGGAAGCGAGACAGTTAGATAGACGGATAGACAGATGGGTAGCGAGACGGTTAAAGAGTCGGGTGGAAAGATAGACGGATAGTGAGAAGGGTATACAGACGAGTAGAGAGACAGTAGACAGATGGGTACGGAGGGAAAAACGGTATAGAGACACGGCTAGACATACAAGTAGTTAGAAGGGTTAGAGAAACAGATAGGCGGGTAGAGAGACCAGTAGAGAAATATACAGACATGTAGCGACACGTGTAGAGAGACAGTCAATCGGGTATAGAGATGGGTATAAGAACTAATAGGGAAACAGATTGTAGAGAGAGACAGACAGACAGGCAGAAGAAAAGTCTGGGGTTTGAAGCGGTAAAGGCGCAGGGGGAAAAGCCTCCTAGAAAATAATCAAGAAGTATTATCTTTGAAATATATATATTTTTTTCAAGTTCGCCAATATGGAGATTTAATGTAAAATTGATTTTTACAGAAGTCATCAAAAGATTTTGTATATACTTTAGTAGGAATTTAGGCTACAGTTTCGTAATCAGGTTTGTAGCAAAGCATGTTATCAATGTGGTTTAAGTGTACGAGTTTCTATAAATAGTTATACAAATAAAGAAAGGGTAAAATTTTTAAATTCAAGTGTAAATATTTGTCACAAAGAAAATGTTGCAACAATAAAATTAAATTTGCGTTAAACTACGCTTGCTAAAATACGCTCTTGTCTGCAAATCTGATTACGTGACTTTAAAAAGCTTGGCGTTTTAAAAAAATCCGTCTTTTTCTTTTTTTAAGTTTTGAGCAATTCCTGCTTAAGAAAATGAGATTATTTGCCAAATGTTATAAATATATATATACATGTGAAAACATAACAGTATATATGAATTTATATATGATATACACTAATTAGAACCCCGATCTGCACATTTTTTCACACTAATGGTTGTACGCTGTTTAGTAAAGTGATAATTCACATCTTTTGTATTTTTAATTGTGATATTTTGTAATTCTATCATTTAATTTGCTCTTTTTCATATATTGTATCTTCTTTATATCGTAATTGTTAACCCTATGTTCTCAGCAATATCACTCAGACTAATCCCTTTGAGGGAAGTCCTAGTTTAGACTGCTCCAAATCTTCGTATAAAATTTATATCGGCACGTATTCGACTGAGAATAATGTCTACTATCAAATGATGTGCGTAGATTAGGGTTTAGAGGCCATCTGTGTGTGAAAAGTTTAACAGATTTTTAAACTTTTATGAAATACGCATTCATATTGGATATTATATTCTATCTCTGTTATTTTAAAAGTATAACATAAATTCACTTCTCCCGGGGATTTGCGTCGCGAAGTTTCTTACGACGGCATATATATTTATATATAAAAATGTAATTGAATTAGTAATAAGACTTCTTACATAGATGGCAGAAGAACTAAATGAAGGGGGAGGGGGGGCTAGTTATAAAAGGAGAAAATTCCAAGGACAATTTTAAAAAGTTTATGTGTTTAATAACCAGTTATATAAGTACTAGATAAATAAAAATTAACTTTTGATTAAGTTTGTATGCAAACCAAAGCAATAGAAAACAATATTTGCAGTAAAACTTTAAACGCACTTGGATCCGATTACAGATTGTAGAATAAAAATTTGCATAAAACTGTATTTATTACAGAATGCAAAGAGAATGAAACAAAAGACAGAAATGTCAGTTTTTTTGTGATAATTATGCAAGAAAATATTAATGTTAGTGCAGAAATTAATGTTTATTATGATACATTTCATAAAGAATTGCAAACTCAGCAATTTTATAAATTTTCGTTTTTAGGGTTTCGTTCATCTCACGAAACCCTATTCCTCCCGCTGCGTTGTCTGTCTCTCACAGAGCCATTCTCGAAAACTATGTAACTTACAGAGTTGAAACTTCGTGTATAAATCAGAATATCAGCTGTAACGAGCTGAAAATATTAAAATTTGAAAAATTCGTATTATTTTAATAAATAGAGATAAAAAAACCAAAATTCTAATAGCCTTTTCCTATTAAATTGAAACATTTTTCGTTATAGCAGATGCCAAAAATTAAAAATCCACGATGAAATTCTTTCTACAATAATTAATTTTCTATCAGACGATTTTCACGTGAAAAACGAAAATAAAATAAAAAGTTTCACCAAATGAAAAAAAAAAAAGATTAATATGAAATAAAAATGATTGACGTCATAGTGGTAAATAAAACGGAAAATGTCTAAGATTTCTCAATAATACAAGGAGTATGAGTATGTGGCTGTACACAAAGCAGATTAATATCACGTCATTAGAGAATTAAAAAGAAAATCTGACGTCCTATTGGAAGTTTAACGAATTTTTCAGATGTTTGAGAATAATACAAAGCGAGTATCAATATGAATAATAGAGAATATTAAATATATGAGTTTGAGGAATGTATTGAATCATGATAAAAACCCGATTATGGAAATATTCGCATATTTTAACATTTTGAAGGCGTCCAACATGTTTAATTTTGAAATTATATATATTTTTAAATATCGCATTTAGTCCGTATGACGGGTATTATTATGACAGAATATAATAGCGGGTTTCGCCCGCTAACCGGCTGGTTTAGATTTTCGAAAAAACGGAAAAATAGACCAGTAAATTTTTACTTTATAAAAAACATGACTTTTTTTTGTTGTTGTTGCTAAATTATATTTATTTGAATTTATTAAAGAAAGGATAAAGTGTTTTGAAAGGAATATTAAACGAAACCCTTTGTGCGATCTTCGATCACACTTACCCACTTGTTTTATATAGTAGTACATCTCTAACAATTGACATTTAGGAACACACTTTACTGTCAATTACAAAAGTATAAGACCACAACATATTTTGCTATTTAGGTAATTAAAGAAATATTTCAATCAAAATAAAGACTATTCTCTGTTAGTACATCAAGTTTTTAGTAAAATGTAGCAACTTACTCAAATGAAATTAATTCGGAAAAAATAAAACATCAATCTAACAAAAAAGTGTCAAAAAGAACTGTTACAAAATTATGGGACCACCTGTAGGAAAGGCAGTTTTCTCAAATTTAGTAAGACCACCATTTCTCTGAATAACTTCAAATACACGATTTGGCATAGAGTTAATTCATTTTTTAAGGAACGATTCGGGAATATTGTCCCATTTCTCCATAATGGACATTTCTAATTCATAATTAATGTGTTGACTGATATTTTTTGTTATTTTCATACACTTGGCGAGACAAATAACACCACAAGTTTTCTATGGGGCCAGGACTCAGGGCTTCGAATTGGCCAAGGTAAAATCAATCTTTTCTCTTTTAATCCACACTTTTGTTAATTTCGATGAATGACTGGGAGAATTATATTGTTGAAACTTCCATTTTGCACCTCCGAAAAGTGGTCCGAAGGATATCAGACTTCGAAATAGCAATCATTGATTACTGTCCGAATCCATTTTCCCTTCAACTTTTTGGAGATCGCATTTTCCTGCATTTGAAAATGCTCCCCACACACCATAACGGAACCGCCTCCCATCTGCTTATAGAAGAACTCGCTAGATCTGTGCCTTCAATCGCGCCAGTAGTAATTATTGCCATCTGAACCATAAAGATTGAATTTTTTTTTCTCGTCTGAAAACAATATATTTCTCCATGCAGAGTTCCAGGACATGACATTATTTGCCCACTTAAGACGAGCTTCTTTGTGACATTTCAGTAGTAGTGGTTTACTTTTTAACTTGCGACGAATAACACCAATATTAGATTTCATACTTCTCCACACGGCTGCATGTGATACCTTTTCAGTTATCTGTTGTACTATTTTACGAGTCGACTGGTATTTTTTCGTTGGCAGTTTGACAATTCGCCTATTTTCACGATCTGATAACTTCTTTTTATGACCAGATCATTTATGCGTTCCATACAATTCTTTTTTACTTAAAACATTATGAATCGCAGTTTTAGAACGATTACGAATCTTACTTATTTCACGTTCAGACTTTCGTTTTCGTTTGTAGAACCACACTCTTCACACATCTATTTCAGACAGCTGTCTCTGACGAGGCAGTTTACTAATAAATTCAAAGAATCCGATACAATTCAGAATTTCTGCATTTTATTCTTCTTTTTAAATTTTACAGATGTTAAGGTTACAGTTAAACTATGAGTTTAAAATAAAATCGTCTGCTGTATTAATAATATAAGAGTGGTCTTATATTTATGAAACAGCGGGTTTGTGTAAAATCGTTTGGCATGAAATAAAATATTATTCAAACTTATTTTTCCCTGCGTAAATAAACATTATACAGTTATTTCTTTTCATACAACTACTTTTAAATTCAAACTAATATTTACTTCGTTGAAAAAGAGTGAAATTTTGAGTGGTTTATAATTTTGTAACAGACTGTATAGCTGTTTCTATTTCATGAAATATATGTAATTTTATGTACACTACAAAACGTTTACAAGATCACATTTATATTTTTCAGACAATCGTAGCTGAAATATTTTTTAAAGGAAATGTTGGAAATGTTAAAAAATATTATAAAATGTTTAGAATCATGCCTAAACATTACAATATTAAAATTGGCATATATTTAACAAATGTTTTAAATGTTGAAATTAAAATGCAAAGTTGAAGGTAAAATCGTATATTTTGATAGTGAGGTTCTTATTTTATTTATATTGAAATTTTCTAGCAATTTCTTAGAGGAAAAGATGTTTTATTTATTTATCTTTACAAAAATAATTATAATTATTATCTCAGCGTTATGTACAGGGCTTTTGCTACAGCTTTCATCAACCATTTTATTCCTAGTAAATGTAATTTCGCTGATATAGTGCTTCATTATATACACCATTCAGCTATTAACAAGTTTGGTATTCCGAAAGATGCTTTGCATTCTCAGTTATTCCATGATGAACAATTAAGCAGCATATCATCAATTGGACAATGCTGTAAATTCTGTAGAAGATTTCTCAGTCTAGATGAAACTAACGTAATGATTTATACTATTACTATTATATTCTATTTATATTATACTGTATAATATATAATATTTTGAAAACAAATATGAATAAAAATTCCGAAATGGAAGAAATTTATCGATCTAATATTTAATGAAAGCGTATATTTCATATTGTAACGTTGCCTAAAATTTTATAAAATTTTTCAAAATATGCCTTATAGGAATTTTCTAAATACATATTTCCAAAAATTCATTAAAAAAATAATTCTTATACAAAATAACAATAAGTAATATATATTTTTTTTCTACTTTGCAGAGCAATCGTTTATTTAGGTTGGATGGAAATATATTTCGCTATACAAACAATAGAAAGAATACATAAAATACACTTAAACGAATAATGAGCCATTTAGAATGTTTGCATTCATTAATGTGATTAAAAGACAAAGTGCTCACTTGTCTAACTATTAGAAAGCTAGTATGTTTTTCAATATAATTTAAGAACAGAGAACAATAAAGCATATAAATAATATAGTCCAAGATTTATTGTACTGTTCGATCCATTCCTTATTTTGAAATGTATCATACAATAGTTAAAGAGGCTATAAATAAACATGTTTCTATGCAGTTGATGTGTATTAGGCAGTGCCGAAACTGTAATTTAAGTAAGATATTAGTAATCTGAAAGTGCAGGAAAATGGCATTTTTGCTTGATAATAAGAAAAAATGAATAAAACTATTCTGTAGCTTTATCTTAAGATCAATAATACAATTTTAAGATTAAAACTTAATTAAGTTAATTCATATAAATTGTCTAAAATTTTGAATAATCACAAAAAGTGTCGTTATTTTTAATAATAGTTTATGGATAGAAAAGTGTGTTCTTTGAAATTTTAATAGTGTGGAAGAGCGGCTTAAATGTATTATAAGAAATATAAGAAGATACAATCGACACATATCAAAATAAAATAACGATAATTACGATAAATTTTTAAGTATTTTATCAATTTCCGCATTTTAAAAATCTGTTTCATTAAATAGTATTTCTCTAACAAAATCTTTTAGTCAAAATATTTTTATTGAATTAAAAATGTGATGAAGGACGTAATCGCCGATATATATTTCTAAATATTCCGGTTCTTAAAAAACATAAAATAAGATGGGTGCCTCTGAAATGGCCAAGTTTAAGAATTTTCCCTGCCTTCATTATGAAAAAATCAAAACCGTTTTATTTTTTTTACGTTCTCAAGTTAAAGGATTTTCATAAACAAATATTGCATTCCCCATGAAAATAGTTTAATAGTCCAAAAAAAAAAAAAAAAAAAAAAAAAAAAAAAAAACGGAATTCCAAAAGTCTACCAAGTAGCCATATCAGAAACATCTGCAACTGTTATGGCCACCATTGTTCCATGTTTCACAAATCGTGATTTTCTTCAATATAAAAATGCTGTTCTGTTAAATTAAATAATATTGGTGTAAAATAAATAAACATTATACTCAGTTGTTGCCGCTAGAAGCGCCTTTTATGTAAAATGTTAAAAAAAAAAATGTGATTGTGAGTTGGGTTCGAGATGCCGATCAGAGAAGTTGGGTAAATCTCGGCTCTCGACCATTTTATATAGTGTTGTGAGAAATTAAAAGAGTTACAGTCCGCTAGTGAGTTATTTTATTGAGATTGTGTGTTTTTTCTTTTGTAGTGCTAAATAATAACTGAGTTATCGGCGTATCCATCAGTAATTTTTTTGTTATTCAAAAGGGAATTTGAAACAGGATTTTTCATCAAAAATGAAGTTGTTTACTTAACATTACGATTTAAGTTTTTATTTAGAAAAAATGTGAAACCCTTTTGGAGTTAGAAAAAATGTTAAAACAAATTACCTATCGCAAATGGAGCAAAAAAATTGACCATATTTGGAGCGGGTCAGCTTTCACGAAAATCGTTTGATTTTCAACAACACGTAAAATATACACCATCAACGGCATCACCAATCAATAGAACATTAAAAACTGAACAGAGTATGATGATATTCATAAAAAAAATTCTTTTGAAAACGTGCATAAAAAAGAATCGATCACACCAAAAACATAAAATAGGAAATTGTCGTCAAATTCCAAAACCTAGCTGAATGGCAAGTGACACATGACACACTAGGAGGCCCCTGCACGGTATGCTCATGCCATTTAGAGATTTTTTTGGTTAGCTGACGTATAATAGGAGCATGGCCATATCAGGAACATGGCCATAACAGATAAAAATAATAATAAATTTCATGCTAAAAAAAAGTAAATTTCATGCTTATCGGCTGCCGTTGGCAGTTGAAACCAGGATTAGTACATTTTATATTAACACTACATACTACTATTTGAGAGATAGGCCAAACAGAAAAGGAATGATGAAATTCATTCTTCACAATTTTCCCTTTTATTGATGTATTTAATTAGGCAAGAGTATATGATTTAGAAGATATTCATTATGTACTGACGTAATAACTTTTCAATTTCTAAGTATAATTTGAACAATACGTTACGGCAATTTTGGAATCCCAGTGACAAATGGATATAAAAGAATTAAGAGTTTGTTACAGTTATCCACTAGTTACACAGTTACTAACAGTTATTTTTAAAAACAAGATTTGTCGCGCCTAGTTGCAATTTCCTGGTCTGTTATCGAATTGAGTTAGTGGTGTCATTACAAAATGTAACATATCGGCTCAAGCATTCGAATATTCTATGGTAATGTCTATCGCTTCTAACAATAGTAAGAATATTAAAAATTGCAAGTTCATTTATACTATCAATGCAAACTCATTGTGAAAATTTTCTATTCCAGCATTCGATTTATTTAATTTTATAGTAATTTTATGGTATTTTTTCCTTTTAGCTATTTATTTTGTCATACCCATGTAGGATATTTTATGACATACAAATGATGAAAGATGCTATCCTTAATACTGCAGTTGAAAAATAGAAAAGCCTCCAAATAAGTGAGCTAATATCAGTCAAAGAAAAAGATAAAAATAGAAAATGGCCTTCAGATAAAACAAAAAAAAATAGAAAAAACTGTACAACGAGCATCCCCTCAATATTCTGGACACTGAAAGATCACAAAACTTTATAAAGGTAAGGTCATCTTTCAACAAATGTCCAACTTATAACCTTGTAGTTTATCTTGAAAGTATACACAATGAACGACTACCGCCGTCAGAACTTTTAGTTAACTCAATACATCAATTTATTGAAAAGATTTCAGAATATAATCCAGAATGCAACGATTTTACGATAAACCGTGACGTGTTGATAATCTGTGTGCATCTTTTGATGTTACAGTAATTGTATAAATTAATAATAGTACAGTTGAAAATATATTTAACGGTTGCAATATTCAAATCACCTTACCCAGCGAAACACATTATCTAGTTCTTAAAGGTAAGTATTTCAAGTTTAAAAATCCAGCTTACAAACAGAGCAAAAGCGTCCCTTTGTGATCCCCCCTTAACACTTTCCAACCTAGTTGAAAAGTGTTTATGACTTGGGTTTGTCTGGTCGTATGGCCGTCTATCGTCTGTCGTCTGGCCATCTGCCGTCTGGCGGTTCTCTAACTCCCGTAAATAAGCTCGGATTGCCCTGCAATTTTTATATGTTATTGTCGTTATCTATAGCATGTTCCCTATTTAAACTGAAGTGTGTAGCACTTATAGTTTTTTTACAGGGACACTCAAAAGAATTCCGTTACATTACGCCTACCAACACTTTCCAACCTAGTTGAAAAGTGTTTATGACTTCGGTTTGTCTGGTCGTATGGCCGTCTATCGTCTGTCGTCTGGCCATATGCCGTCTGGCGGTACTCTAACTCCCGTAAATAAACTCGGATTGCCCTGCAATTTTTATATGTTATTGTCGTTATCTATAGCATGTTCCCTATTTCACCTGAAGTGTGTAGCACTTATAGTTTTTTTACAGGGACACTCAAAAGAATTCCGTTACATTACGGTCTATGGGGAAAGATCATTTGCGGTTTATTTTAATGATGTTACACAATTTCAAACACTTTGTAATTGATATATATCACTACTAGCAAGCTACGACCGCTGCGCTGGTCGGTTTCTACAAATGAACCTTGAATCAAACGAAATATATTTTTGCACGTTCAGAGTTGAAATAAATGTCGCATTAGCCTACTTTTTGGCATGATGTTGGTATAACGGAAAATTACCGAAATTATCAAAAGAAATTCTGTTCCAAATTGCGCCAATTCTCCGTAGACTCGATTATGGAATAAGTCCACTTTCAAAACATAGAATCAACTTAACTGTTTTTTAAGTTTTATTATGCGCCAAACAACACCCGGTGACTCACGAAAAATATCTTTAGACCCGATTATGTAATTTACCTAACTTAATTAATGCATATGGTAACAAACTACACCTACTTTCCAATCAGGATTAATGGTTCGGCTAGATGTAAATATGTTTGTCATTGTAGCGGTACATTAGTTTGACCTATGAAATATGATCATAACATTCAATATTAGCAATATTTCTGACATTATTAATAGTCCTCAGAGTGGTCCTTTTTTTGGTCACAAATATATTTTTTTATTATTCTCGTGATAGGTTACTGAATTAATTGCAAGGAAATGTTAGTCATACGCATGTCATAAACAGCCAAATATTGTTTCCATCGCCATCATTCCTATTGCATTCATTTCATTTAAAATATAAACTTCTTGCTCTTTTAATTTAAAATACATACATGTAAAATACACATATTATATGCATTTAAAACATACGCCTTTCACAAATTTCATTAAAAATACAAAAGAATAAAAAATAAGAAAGAATGCTATAAACCAAAACAGTCTATTTCATCATCAAAGTATTGTTTCTAATTCAAACACGCAAAAAATAAAATCTGCTATTGCCAAGAAAAAAATGCTATCGGCGATATTTGCGCCCGGCTAGCATAAAAGTATAAAAAAACTCATCATGTGTAGCGGGACTGTTTATTAGGACTTTTAGAAAATGCTTATATTTAATTAAAAAAAAGGTCACCCGATTTTCGAACCTCTCCCTATAATTCTAGAACTGAGCAACGAAAATGATATGTTATATAATAAAACACTCCCTAGAAAAGTTCCATCGAAATGCATTCGGCAGAATCTTTTTAAAAGGCTAAGCTTTCATTATCGGATTCATCTGATTATAGAACTTCCCATAATAATTCTATAACTAACCTACGTAGAACAATATGTTATACAATAAAACCTTCCCTGAAAAATTATCTTACAGAGTAAGTTCTGTGAAAATCCATTCAGCAAAACTCAAGTAATAAGCAGCCGGAAAGAAATTTCATATTTAAGGTAGAAGTAAATAGAAGTATATTGCTATTAATATGATTTACATTTGAATAAAAAAAGGGTACTTTTCGGTTAGCCGGGTGCCAGTGATTAGCATATACAAATGTACATATATAAATATATATGTATATATATATATATATATATATATATATATATATATATATATATATATATATATATATATATATATATATATATATATATTATATATAAATTCATACATATAAGTGTATATATATGTGTTATATATATGTATATGTGTATATATATGTGTATGTATATATATGTATATGTGTATATATATGTGTATATATATATATGTGTGTGTGTGTGCATACAGGGTGAATCTAAACTCTTGAGCAAAATTTTAAGGGGTAATAGTACACATCAAGACAAACAATATTAAATAGGAAACTAAAGGTCCCAAACGTCTTCCGAAGGAGATAGGCGCTATTAAAGTTTTGGGTCCAAAATTTCAAATGATTATAAAAAAACGGAAAAATTGGTCGATTCGTTTGCGGTTTTCGCTAAAACTATTCTTTATGTCAGTATTTTCTTAAAAATAAATTTTAAAGATAAAGTTCACAAAATTCCGATAGAGGGCGCTTTAGACTTTAGAGTAATGAAAAACTATTTTTTACCGTTATTTTTTGTATCTCATTAAATGCTTTCAAAAGCTTAAATTTTGAGCTCAATCTCTGAATCGTTGGGAGGGATTAAGTAGCGCAAACTGAGCTTCTTTCAGGAGTTCAAATTTGAAACACCTCCCCCCCCCCCCACTCCTGAACACAGTTCAGTTATTACCGATCTTGGTATCGTAGACGAGGCAGAAACAATATGAGTTGTAATTTTCAAACTGCACGAAAAATGTCTGGGCCCAGATTCGAACCTGGGATCTCTTGAAGCTGCCATGTTCTACCTACTGACCTATCCCGGTTGAATCTGGAGGGCATAATTCATCCAGTTCATTCCGGGATAGCTCAGTTGGTAGAGCATGGCAGCTTCAGCCAAGAGATCGCAGGTTCGAATCCTGGCCCGGACATTTTTCGTGCAGTTGGAAAATTACAACTCATATGATTTCTTTACCAAATTGAATAATTGTTTTTCCAACGATTCAGCGATTCCAACGATTCAGATTTTGAGCTCAAAATTTAAGTTTATGTCTAAGATTTTGAAAGCATTTAATCAGATACAAAAAATAACGGTAAAAAATAGTTGTTCGTTACTCCAAAGTCTAAAGCGCCCTCTATCGACATTTTTAAAAGTTTTTCTTTAAAATTTATTTTTAAGAAAATACTGACATAAAGAATAGTTTTAGCGAAACCTGCAAACGAATCGACCAATTTTTCCGTTTTTTATAAATATTTGAAATTTTGGACCCCAAACTTTAATGGCGCCTATCTCCTTCGGAAGACGTTTGGGACACTTAGTTTCCTATTTAATATTGTTTGTCTTGATGTGTACTATCACCCCTTAAATTTTTCCCAAGAGTTTAGATTCACCCTGTATATGAATGTATATATATCACTGGCGCCCAGCTAACCGAAAAGTACAAAAAAAAAAAAAACTCCACAAATGCTGTCGTACAAATGAAAAAACACCTTTTGGCTTAAAATCAAATTGATTGGGGACAAAAACAAAATTAAAATCGCCAAAAACAAAAGATAAATAGGGAAATATTGTTTCAAAAGCAATCTTGCACATTGAATAATTTTTTAAACGTTACGAACTTTTTCAATCATGTTTAAATTAAATATTTTCGTCTTATAATATTATCTCTCATCAAAACTGTTTTTCTTTTCTTTCTTTCTTTTTTTTAATACATTTAGTAATGGTTTTTCCTTTTATTTTACGAGATGTTCCATTTCAATTATTTCTGCAATAAAAAAACACTTTTTGACTTAAAATCAAATTGTTTTGGGGTCAAAAGTAAAATAAAAATCGCCAAAAACGAAAGATAGATCGCCATATATTGTTTCAATAGCAATCTTGCAAATTGAATATTTTTTAAACATTGCGAACTTTCCCAATCATGTTTAAATTAAACATTTTCGTTTTATAATATTATCTCTCATCAAAACTGTTTTTCTTTTTTTTTTAATAAATTTAGCAACAGTTTTTTCTTTTATTTTTCGAGATGTATAGCCTTTTCAATTCTTTCAGCAACTATAATGGTCGCCAAAATATTAGCAATGGTAACCTTTTCGGCCAAAAAAACAGAACTTTCTATCATAATTATGTAACCGAGGCTAATGAAAAAGAAAGGCTACCGCTGTGCTTTACGCATATCTTTTTTTACAGACCTCCGGAGTCACGTGATCCTCAAATGCACCAATGAAGGTGCACGAAAAGAGTATCACGTCACTCCAGCAGTCTGTAAAAAAAGATAAGTGGAATGTACCGCGGTAGCCTGTCTTTTTCGTTAGCCTCGTTATGTAACTAATCTACGTAGAACGTTGTGTTATATACTAAAACATTCCCTGAATTATTATCTATCGAAAAGTGCAAGTTCCATCAAAATCCATTCAGCGGATCTCGAGTTATAAAGGAACGGGACGAAATTTTCGTTTGTGTTTTATATATATAGTAGAAGGTGCATTCCAAGAAGCTTAATATGGAATAGGGTGTGCATAGCACTTATAGTTACTTTACAGGGACAGTCAAAAGAATTCCGTTACATTAGGTCTATGGAAAAAAATGGTTTAATTAAATAATGTTTTTTTTAAATTATATAATAAACTATTTTAAACGCATTGAAATTTCTATATATCACTAAGGTACATTACAAGAGGCTTACTACAGAATATTGTGTGTATATTCTGTATTTTATTTTGTGGACACACAAAAGAATTCCCTACTGTCTGTTAACAATAATTCCTGGAAGTGCGTTTTAAGTTGCTGAACGCGATTTTATATTTAACTCACTTTTTGTCTATTACTTGGTGTGTATAAATTCTGTAGATCCTATACAGGGCAGCACAAAAATTCGCGAACACATTTTCGTATTATTTAACTCCAGACGCAGAATTTTAAATTGTGCATTGCATTTATCGTTCATTTACAGGGACACACAAAAATATTCGACAGCAGTACTGTGAATGAGCAATAATTGCTGGCATGCGTTTTTAAATTTAACTAATGCTTTGAATATTATCTGGTCTGTATATATTCTATAGATAATATACAGGCTACACAAAATATTCCGAGTACATTTCCGTTTATTGACAGAAACTCCAGAAGGAGAATTTTAAACTGTGCTACGCGTTTCCTAACTAAACTAAAATTGAGCATCCTATGTAGTATATATACAAATCTATAGATCCTATACAGGGCTGAATAAAAGTATTCGGATATTTTTCCGAATATTGTATATGTTGGAAATTCCTGAAATTACGTTTTTAAATATGTTATGCGTTTTCCGAATTGTTTACTTAGATGTTATCTTTCAGCTTATTAAACGGTAATGATTTGTAAAATTATTTTGGAAGCGTTGGAAAGTGTTACATAATCTATGCTTGACGCATGATTTTTCGTTCTTGTTTCAGAATAGAAATGGGTATTTTTAAAAATATTCTATTAAGAAGGACTTTCTATACATTTAAAATCTGGATCGATATGTAGACGATATCATCATGATATCTAACATGAATGATAACCTTACCCATTATGTATACTTAACTCTAATGGTCCAAATATAAAATTTAATATAGAGTTTGAAAATGCAATCTCTTTACTATTTTTAGATATTAAAATTATACGATCTCTGAAGAAACTTCAAACGACTGTGTCTAGAAAACATGACTGTAATAAGGATTAGTTTTCATGTACTCTAAAACACATGTTTTCATTTTAAAAAAGTCCTTCCGGCCTCTACCGGGAGGAAAAGGTAGCTTTCCTATTTCTTCGTTTTAAGATTTTAGATAATGTTACTCGAAAACAGCAAGTTAAAATGCAAAGAAAACGTTTACAAAAGATTCGTTAATACTGAATTTGAATAAGAAATTCGCCACATTATTGAGCAATAACCAAATTGGCTTTATTTATGAAGACTTATTTTGGTCGCCAAATTTGACGATATTTCACCAAATGTCGCGAAGTTTGTCAAGAATTTGGCGCTAACGGATATGAGTATAAGGTAAAGCTAGGATAGTCTGCGCACAATTCAAAAGAATAGCAATAAAAAATCTAAATATTATTTTTTTGCTAAACTATCCATGAATAATTTTTACTTCATTTGTTTTTTATGCATTTCCATTGCTATTTTGTTGTTATGTTGCAATTTAATCGAACAGTTGTAATAAAACCAAGAAAGTTATTTTGCGCAATCTCTCCTTACTGGCTTGGTGTGATTGCGCACATGGGTAGGAGAGATTGTTACTAATAATAGCTACAATTAAATTGTTAACAATAATAATTACACATAAATGACATTGCTGTAAGGTTTTTGTGAACAAATTTTAATGTATTGGGAGTGAATATTTCAACCTAATGCGTAAAGAATCAGAAAAAGGAAATAATTTTAAAAACGATTAAAAATTTTTAATTAAAGGAAAAAAAATTAAAGAATCAGAAAAAGCAAATCCAGGTAAGATTACAAAATAAAATTATGGAACCTGATAACACGTTTAACTTAAAATTAGTCCATTTTCATTTTTCACTCTTTTATGCAAATTTACCAATAAGCTGCGTAATCTCTCCTAGCATATAAACTAATGGGAACAATGCGCCATCTCTCCTAAGTATCAGATGCGCAAACTCTCCAATTTCGGTAGGAGAGATTGCGCGGCCTTTTAATTAAACAAAACCGCTACTAAAACGAACCGTTGATGTTCACATTGTTAGTCTTGATTAGTAGCTTATGAGAAATCGTTTAAGTTTAAAATATTTTGCACTATTGACATTGTATAGAAATTCTGATGAATAGCTATGAAAATTCAAGCACTTACTTTGGGAAAACAAAACAAAATAGCAATACTTTATCTTAGATGCTCAAAGCAATCAAAGTGCACTTTCAAGTAGACACTCCACTACTGTTGTTGTAGAACTACCTGGAGTCGCTGCGCTCTCACTCAACTCCTCCCCCCCGAACCTCTATGTGCGCAATCTCTCCGACCGCGTCATCTCTCCTGGCTTTACCTTATAGTTGTATGCGTATGATTGGGAAAATTATTACAACAATGAAAATTTTTGTAATGTGCTGTCTTGTTTCAAAATGTCAGTTACCCTAGAATTTCAAACTGCTCTATCTCAGCCATTTTTGAAGATAGTGGTAAACCAAAAAATGCTCTGGAATCGTCGTATCAACGCCTAACACTTAATTAAAAAATAAATTTGAATTTTTAACTTTTTTGTATATTTTTTTTAGTTTTAAATTTTTAAGTGAATCTTGAAACAAAATGGCGGACCAAGCTGGCCAACGAACTCGGTCGAGACATTGGTGAGCTTAATACACACAATTAGTTTCATCAAAATTGATTTATAAATACGAGCGTTATCGTATGACATATGTCAGATATATATATATGGATATATCTATATATATAAATTAACATTTGAACGGAGGGTGGTTTTGGGGTCTGGGGGTCATGATCGGTGAAAATATATCGAAATTTTCCGGAACTGCTTTCCTCCGAACGGCTGCAATAGGTAGATTTATACTTTTTTGTATTGAAAGCTACCTAAAACTGCTACCATAAACACTTATACCCATAGTAGATTAAGTGTATGCTCACCAGATGATCTCCAGAATACTGAAATCTGTTCCGTCGAAAAAAAATAGGAAGAAGAGTAGTATACTCTATAAAAACAATAAAAAACTTAATTGATAAAGCTTTAGATAGATAATACTATCCAAACAGCACGGGAAGTATTAACATAAACTAATGACATGCATTTTATGAGCAGCTTATCGCTTAAAATAAAACGATAATATTAAATATCTAAGTGTTCCAAATACAACAAATCATTCTATTTTCCAAATTATCCAAACATTGAAAACATTAATTATTTACAAATATCAGGGATTTATAGAATTAACTTTGTCAATAACAAAGGCAATAAAGGATACTACGTAGGTATTATTAAAATAACAATAGCAGACCGGATTAATGAACATAACAATTTATACAAGAAGAACGAAAAATCATGCGTCAAGCATAGATTATGTGACACTTTCCATCACTTCCAAAATACTTTTAGAAATATTTACCGTTTATTAAGGGGATAGATTATATCTAATTAAACAGTTTAGAAAACACATAGCACGTTCAAAAATCCAATTTCTGGAATTACCAACAATATTACGAACAAATATCCGAATTATTTTTTGCAACCCTGTATACGATCTATAGAACTTATACACACCAAGTAATAGGCAAAAAATCAGTTAAATATATAAACACGTACCACAACTGAACATGCACTTCCAGCAATTACTATTAACAGATCTTTAACCGAATATTTTTGTGTGTCCCTGTAAATGTACGATTAATGCTACTCACACAATATCTATAATAAGCCTTTTGTAATGCACGTCAGTTATATATATATCGATTTCCATATGTTTGAAACAGTGAAACATTATTAAAACAAACCACTTAACGATTTTCCCCCATATACAGGAATGTAATGGAATTATTTTGAGGGTCCCTGTAAAGGAACTTTAAGTGCTATGCATACCACATTCTATAGTAATCCTCTTGTAATGCACCTCAGTGATATATATCAATTTCAATGTGTTTAAAATAGTGTAACATCATTAAAATGAACCGCAAATGATTTTTCTCCATAGATCACAAAGTAACGGAATACTTTTCAGTGTCCTTATAAAGCAAGTATATGTGCTACACACTTCATTTTCAATACCGAATATGCCATAGTAAACTTCAATAACATGACAATCCGAGCAAATTTACACGAATATGAGCTCAAACAGACAGACAGACAAACCAAATTCATAAAAACATTTTAACTTTGTTAGAAAGTGTTAAAAATACTGTAAAAATTAACATCGGTATTTGCATATGTTTGGTGATGAAGATGCGCAAATTATTGATCGTGCATATCGAGGCATGCATGGGTGCGCAGTAGAATGACGTCAATCCGTCGTTTGAATCGTATTTAAAAGAAAGACTGAATCTTGTAGCTACCGGTAATCTTCGCACGGTGACAATGTATTTCGTTCGTGGATATTGTAAACCTCAATAACATATATCAATTGCATGATAATCCGAATATATTTACGCGAGTTAGAACGAGGACAGATGGCAAACAGACAGACAAACCCAATTCATAAACACTTTTCAACTATGTTAAAAAGTACTAAAAATGAATAAATCAAATACTGAAACCTCCATTGAACATCGATTTCAATAATACAGACAATATTAAAACTTTTAAAAACCTTATTCACGCATCGTTGATTTAAACGATCGAAATTATCGCAGAAGGTGCAAACATTCGGTGCAATCAAGGCAGTTCTTCATCATTACAAGACATCACAGACGTCACGCGCATGATAAAATTATAAATTATGCGTTATAAAACTGCGTTAGAATAATATGCGTAATAAAAACAATTTTTGACCAAAATAGAATAATAAAATACTCATCTCTATCTTAAAACCAAAATATACACAAAAGATATTGTTTAACATTTAATTTTAACTAAAAATTTAAAAAAAAATTAAAAATATCACAAAACTTTTCAAGTTTTTAGAGTGAAAATAAATCTGATTTTTTTTTTTTTTTTTTAGCATGTAGACTGTGTACAAACGCACATATGGTTAAAAATTTAGAACTGTAACTTATATAATTTGAAAGTAACAGCGCGCGCAAAATCAAAATTTACTAATCAGAGAAAACACATCTTAAAGTTTCAATACCCACTTACTTTCAATTACGCTCACCATCTATCTATAAATGATTATAATTCAAGAATTAATGCCGGTTTTTGAATGCAGTTGTTTGCATATTGTTCAGAAATGTTTAGAAAATCAAAATGAAACAAAAAGAAAAGATTTTTTTGAAATTTTAAATGTTCTGTGCCCCCTTAAAATAAAACTTCATGTCTAGAATGCACTGGAAAGTCAGCATGTATTTGTATATTTTAAATTCTGACATTGTTAATGCTTAATAAGTATAAAAGTAAAAAACTTTTTTTTAAAAGAACATTCTTGTATAAGCATTCAATGTTTATTTTTTTTAAATCATGCCTAATTTCATTAGTGATGGGCATAACGATTACTTTGATTATTCGAATGAATCATTCGTGAATGCACAGAAGTATATCTGTCAAACTTCAATTTTTTTCTTTAATTCAATTGCTACCAGAAATTTTGAAAAAAAAAAGTTTCTGATTTTAATTAGAATTAGATTAAAACGCCAGATAAAAATGAAAAATGTGTTTCGTTACGAAACACATTTTTGGAATTCATTTTCATTGGAATCATTTTTGGAATCCATTGACTTTGGAAATATTCCGCCGGAAGAGGGCGCTTGAATAACGATTTTTGTGCAATTTTCATTACTGTTCTAAAGTATTAAGTTCTAAAAGTATATGAAGTTATGCTTAGAATTGAACCAAAATTTTTTATAGGTATCTGACAATGACCAGTAAGTCCTTCTTGAATTTGAAGATGTTCTACCGGAAGGGGGCGTTGTAACAGTAATTTTTGTGACATTTTCATTGTAGTATCAACGAAAAGTGTATACAGTTATGCAAATAATCGAACCACATTTTATGGATAAGTGTTTGATTATTGCCTACAAATCCCAATTGAATTTAGGGATATTCGGACGGAAAGGGGCGCTCAGATAGGGATTTTTTGCGTTTTGCTGATTTCTTCTGTAGTTCTGTTGTAAATCAGCGTCTCGTGCAGCGAAGGTAACCAGGTGATTCGCAAGCAGTTGACGTACAACAGAATAGCGAAAAATATTGATTTTATTGTCGATGTGATATCGAAATTTGATGTATTAACATGTATACGATAGGAGAAAGTTTTAGAATTTGCACATCCGACTATCTATAATTGTAGCATATCAGGAAGTGGATGAAAAATCAATTACAAAATTCCATCTTTATATACAAAAAGTCTTTCCGGCCTGTACCGGGAGGAAAAGGTAGCTTTCCTATATCTTTGTTTTAAAATTTTAGCTAATGTTACACGAAAACAGCAAGTTAAAATGCAAAGAAAACGTTTACAAAAGATTCGTTAATACTGAATTTGAATAAGAAATTCGCCAAATTACTGAGCAATAGCCAAATTGGCTTCATTTATGAAGACTTATTTTGGTCGCCAAATTTGGCGATATTTCGCCAAATGCCGCCAATTTTGGCGAGAATTTTGCGCTAACGGATATGAATATATAGTTTTATGCGTATGATGGGGAAAATTATTACAACAATGAAAATTTTTGTAATGTGCTGTCTTGTATCAAAATGTCAGCCACCCTAGAATTTCAAACTGCTCTATCTCAGCCATTTTTTAAGATAGAGGTAAACCAAAAAATGCTCTGGAATTCTTGTATCAATGCCTAACATTTAATTAAAAAATAAATTTGAATTTTTAACTTTTTTGCATATTTATTTTAGTTTTAAATTTTTAAGGGGCCGCCATCTTGAAACAAAATGGCGGACCTAGCTGGCCAACGAACTCGGTCGAGACATTGGTGAGCTTAATACACACAATTAGTTTCATCAAAATTGATTTATAAATACGAACGTTATCGTATGACATAGGTCAGATATATATATATATATATATGGATATATCTATATATATAAATCAACATTTGAACGGAGGGTGGTTTTGGGGTTTGAGGGTCATGATCGGTGAAAATATATCGAAATTTTCCGGAACTGCTTTCCTCCGTACGACTGCAATAAGTAGCTTTATACTTTTAGGTAGCTTTAAATACAAAAAAGTATAAAGCTGCCTATTGCAGCCGTTCGGAGGAAAGCAGTTCCGGAAAATTTCGATATATTTTCACCGATCATGACCCCCAGACCCCAAAACCACCCTCCGTTCAAATGTTGATTTATATATATATATATATATATATATTACAAAATTTAAATTTTTTCCGCAATTATTCTATAAAATTTGTCCATTCAATAATATTCGGTATATAACCCAGCTTATTAAAATAATTCTCATTCTTAAAATAGCCTTTTACTATTCATATGTAAAGCCAATTATTCCTAATCCACTTAATAATATTTATTCGAATGTAGTTATTCTAAAAATGGCGATAGCTTTTTTAATTTATTCTTTAAATAGAACATCTTTATTTTAATCCATTATTAAAATTCATTAGTATTATTCCCGTGTGGTCAAATTGCTATAACTTCTTTATTTAAATGCTAAAATATCGTATCTCTTAAAATATTCCGCTCAAAAAACCTTATTTCATAAAGTTATCCTATTATTAAATATCAAATGTCTATTAAAATATTTCCGAAAAACTTTAATTCTTTCTTTTTTTTTTTTTTTTCCCCTTTTATAAAGATTCATTTTCTTTTCTTCTTATTATTTTTATTACGTATTAAATTCGAAGTTTAGCTACAGCCTCAAAAACAGATAAGCTGGTTTGTTGTTATGACAGGCATCTGGTACGAGATTATGGAATATTCTGGTTGGGCGTAGAAAGTTATTGCATTTTACAACAAAATAAATCCACCGGAAATATTGATAAAGTTCCAAAATAGACCTTTTGATTCGATAGAAGTGGGTCACGTGACGTATTCTGTATTATTACGCAAGCTTGTTTAAAAACACGATCATCCTGATTCGGAGAGGATTTTTTCGACGCTGGTGTTTGCTAAAAGAATCGGGACGGATTCTAGTAAATAATGGAACGTTGTATTTTTTTTTCGTTTAGCGTTGGCTAATGAGCATTTTCCCTGAAGAGATGTCTTAAACTGGAAATAAAAGGTTCTTCGACAAAAATATGGACTGACATTTCTTGTTGTTGATGATACCACCCGGCCGCCTGATGCGAACTAAAAGGGAAACCAATAACATCGCTAACCCTATTTATCACGAGCACGACTGCCTTTTTCCCGGATTTGAACTTGGAAACACGACATTAATATAATAAGTCGAACAGGATGCTGGTGATCAACAAAAAGTTTGTGTAGTTAAACGTGAAATTTGCCGATTAGAAGAATATGTTACGAGGACGTCTACGCCATTACAGCACGTTTACGTCTGGTGTTTTGTTATTTTGTAGTTTTATAATAAATTAAAAATGGTCAAGCCTAAAAGAGAAAAGAAGAGGAAAAGTTGGCCTAAGTGAAGTTGTTGCTAGAGAATATACTATTCATCTTCATAAGCGTCTTCATGGTGTTGGTTTTAAAGGATTGCGAAAAAGCAGAACTTTTGTGTTATCAAGAAAATTAAAGATTTTTAGATGTGGGAAACTTTCCTGTGAAATATGCTCAAGAGTAACTGTAAGTTGGTATTTTTATTTATTGGTATCTTTATATGTTGATATTTATTAGTTTATGTTATATTTAAAATGTTTTATTTATTTAATAGTCTACTTTGAAATTTAAAGGTTTTATATACTATGTTATACTGATTAAATTTTTGTTTTTAAAATTCATTTCTGTTGCAAATATTTAAGGTTAATTAATTTATTTGATGATTTCGTGTGATACGTCATTGTAATATTATAGACAGCGGTATAATTTATATTTTCATGTTTTAAGAACAGATATTCTTAAAAGAAAAATTCTATTATTTTTAATATGTTACTAAGATCTGATCTGTATTTTATAAAGATACAATTTTTATCCTAAGGGAACATTCCTGGCACCATGCCAAACCTAAGCTACAAAACAGCTATTATGAGGAGAAAAAAAAAAAAAAAATATTTATGTTGAATAATAAGTGACTGGTGGTTTGAATTGTAGTAAATTAATGAGCCACTGAAAGATTATTTATGATGTAAATATGTAAATAGAGTGTTAGTATTTTATTGTTTATTTAAACTGTGAATATGTAAAATTAAATTTAGTATGTTATTGTTTATTTTCATTTAATGTAGGATTTATGATGCATTTACCAACTTGCTAAAATATTTAATATAGAAAATTTGAAAATTTTTGATGGTGTTATAATATTAATAAAGTGTTTAAATAAAATGCTAGGTCAGGTAGAAATTAAATTACTAGAACATGTAGACATTTAGCACTATGTTAACCTAGCTGAATTGCTCTATTAGGTAATTTGAATTTTAATAATCTTAAGCTCACCAATGGGGAATTTTTTTTACACCTCATTTGTCCATAGCTTAGGTAAAAATAAGTTCATTATTTACCAAGTCTTCAGCAGTAATAAATTTACTAGAATTGAATACTCAGAATAATTATGATGTGATGATAGAATTAATACGTGATGACGATCAATATGAAGGTAAAGTCATGTTTTCCTTGATGACAAATAATAAAAATATTTAGAAGAGAAATTGGAAAATGTAGGTAAGTTGCATTCAAAAAATTCATGGGGTATGTAATAAAATTTTGTTGATGATGTTGCTCTTCTTGTTCTTTTTGCTGATGATACAATTGTTATTATTATTATTACTATGATAAAAAAATTTATTCTAAGGTAGTTAATGCAACATATTAAATTTAAATTTAGCAAAAATAATAAATAAAATTTAGGAGATTTTTATGTATTTTATTGAATAAATGTTCTGGTTAATGCTTAATTTGGATTCACAAATTCTTATAATTCTTAAAAATTCAATAGGAAAGGTTTTAATTCAGTTATGTTTCTGTCAGAAGGGTATATAGGGTCTTAATTTGGAGACATGGAACAATTCACAACATATTTTTCACCAGATAACTTCAGACTATTTCATGAGCAACCCAAACAACAATCAAAATCACCACAGACATCACAATCACCATCACAAAATCAAACTAAAGTAAAAACAATAGAATAAATTCTAATTCTTTAAATATCTCTTATTACTCTAGTTTCAACATTATCAGGTATGTCTTTGGTGTACAACAGAGATATTACCCATTTTTGAAAGTTTAATATTTTAAAATTTAAAATAAATGTCACAGCTTTTATTTCAACATTGTGGTTATATTTTAGCCTGATCAACTAAAATATTTACTTGTTTTTGAGAGTTTTTGAGGTTGAGTAGACACCTTATGCAGGCATAAGATGTGTATTTTGATTTTAGGAATTGTCAAATTGATGTTGAAAAATGAAACTAAATGTTTTAATTCTATATCAAAATAAACTATTTTTACTTTATTTACTTTTTCTTAAACCAATTGTTTCAAAAATTTAATATTATGTTATTTACTTCAATAGATAATCAAATAGTAACCATTTATAAGTATTTCTATAATTATATAAATGATTGGATAGTGATGATGTGATTTTACAGTGACTGTTTTGGTGTGACAATAGAAAATTAAGTATCTAAACTAATTGCCTTTGTATTCCATTTCTCAGCTAAAATTAACATCTTTTATTTGTTATTTATTGTCTTTATTTATTCTAAGTTTGCCAAAAAAACAACTCTCTGCATTTAGGATATGAATACTTATAACTTAACAGTATAATTTTGTAAAAGGGTATCAGAGGAAAAAATTATTGTAAGGAACTAATGGTTGAGAGTTCAATTTCTAAATATTTAGATTTAAATTTATTTGTATTTTGAAATTATTATATTTTTTTTTTGTATACTTTCGACTGGCAAAAATACTTTCTTATATAATTAAAAAATAAGAAATTTATTTATTTGCTATGTAATTATTTTATCTCAACCAATATTTTCCCTAACAATAAATAAACAAACTGTGATATTTTCTTAAATTATACTGATGTTATTATATTATTATTTCTACTATTGAATTATATTATGAATTACTACATATGTTGAGAAGTATTAGTTATATTGAAAGTTATTATTGTTATGTTTATGAATTGAATTTTATTATAGCATTTATTTATATTATTGAAGAGTTATATTATTTATTAGTGAAAAAATGTTTGACAAATATTAGTTAAAGATGGTGGGATCCCAACAGAAATATAACAAATCCCACAGGAATATAACAAAGATAACATATTCCAAGTACAATAAACGACCAAGAGATAATTTGACTTGTTTATTATGTGAGAAAATTAATGTGATACTTAAGAGAAGATGTTGTGACAAGTGCTAGCATTATAAAGTCATTATAAAGTATTGGTAAGAATGACTACAGTTTTAAAATTTTGATGGAGTAATGTCTTTATTTTCAGCCTTTACATAAAAACTGTATTTTTAAGAAAGGGACTGCAGTAACCATTTTTTTAAAAAAACAAAATGAGGACTTATCACGATCCAAGAAAGAGACTGAAATAAAACAGTTGGATCTAATGAACTCAAATTTGAATTAAGTCTAATTTTTTTTTTTAAACTTTGTTTTAACAATTTGCTAGTGACTACTTATTCCAAAGCTTGTGAACTTGGTAAACGCAAAATTCTGTTACTATTATTATCCTGTTTTTCTTGTTTATTAATATTTATTATTTATTGTTATTGTATTTTTCTTGTGCACTTACAAATGGTAAGTGAGATTGTAACCATTTCTTGTATTATTTTACAGGGGAAATGCTCGTAGCTTTATTTTTATTTATCTATTAATTTTAATTGATTACTATTATTTTATTTTTGTTTTTGTTTTTGTCTTCCAGTTCTTCAGAAATTCCCCATCTCCTTGCGGGCAGTCTCTAAATTTATACTAGTCAAAATTCAAATTTCTAAAGTATTAAATTTATATTGTCTGAATTTATAGTTACTTAACTACTAACTTCATCCAAAATCTTTAGGGAGGGGGGATAATATTACAAAATTTAAATTTTTTCCGCAATTATTCTATAAAATTTGTCCATTCAATAATATTCGGTATATAACCCAGCTTATTAAAATAATTCTCATTCTTAAAATAGCCTTTTACTATTCATATGTAAAGCCAATTATTCCTAATCCACTTAATAATATTTATTCGAATGTAGTTATTCTAAAAATGGCGATAGCTTTTTTAATTTATTCTTTAAATAGAACATCTTTATTTTAATCCATTATTAAAATTCATTAGTATTATTCCCGTGTTGTCAAATTGCTATAACTTCTTTATTTAAATGCTAAAATATCGTATCTCTTAAAATATTCCGCTCAAAAAACCTTATTTCATAAAGTTATCCTATTATTAAATATCAAATGTCTATTAAAATATTTCCGAAAAACTTTAATTCTTTCTTTTTTTTTCCCCTTTTATAAAGATTCATTTTCTTTTCTTCTTATTATTTTTATTACGTATTAAATTCGAAGTTTAGCTACAGCCTCAAAAACAGATAAGCTGGTTTGTTGTTATGACAGGCATCTGGTACGAGATTATGGAATATTCTGGTTGGGCGTAGAAAGTTATTGCATTTTACAACAAAATAAATCCACCGGAAATATTGATAAAGTTCCAAAAGAGACCTTTTGATTCGATAGAAGTGGGTCACGTGACGTATTCTGTATTATTACGCAAGCTAGTTTAAAAACACGATCATCCTGATTCGGAGAGGATTTTTTCGACGCTGGTGTTTGCTAAAAGAATCGGGACGGATTCTAGTAAATAATGGAACGTTGTATTTTTTTTTCGTTTAGCGTTGGCTAATGAGCATTTTCCCTGAAGAGATGTCTTAAACTGGAAATAAAAGGTTCTTCGACAAAAATATGGACTGACATTTCTTGTTGTTGATGATACCACCCGGCCGCCTGATGCGAACTAAAAGGGAAACCAATAACATCGCTAACCCTATTTATCACGAGCACGACTGCCTTTTTCCCGGATTTGAACTTGGAAACACGACATATATATCCATATATATATATGAAAGGATATAAATAAACCCTTTTTAAAATGCAAAATTTAAATTTAAAATCCCAAAACATTTTTTATAACTTATAAATCTAATGCTTAAATCTAATCTGCCCCTGTGATCTTTGTTTCTCAGCCTCACAAATATTACTTTCATCTAACAATTTCGACATCTCTTTAAGTTTTAAAAGTGATGAGTTTGCATTTCTTGCAGCAGTCTGTTGGGTGCGGCTCCCAGGCCCGGCCAAGCGTTGGTGTCGGCATAAGACCCCAGACATCAGTCAAAAGCTAATTGACCAATTAAAATAAATGATCCTCCCAATTTGACTCTTTCTCCCTCTGCTGGAAAATATCCTAAATTCTGATTAAAACCACATGCAAGGACGAAAAAGACAGAATTTTGCCACATTTGAGCGGTCAGCCAAACCCTCGGCCATGTAGATCTCCAAAGTTAACGTAAATGGCTCGCGGGACCTCCGACTGAACGCGCGAAGATGTCTGTACGAAGAAAGGCTTCAATAAACGAGTTCGATCTGTCTAGAGGTCCCGAGTCCAACTTATTTGGATGTTTCTGTCAATTATTATTCTGTCGATTATTTCTGTTGATTGTGTCTCTCAAGTCGTCCCCGGATAATTCGTTACATTTTATAAAGTCGGCATGACAGTCGCCTGCTGTGAAAATCCCAGCCTGCAAACCCGCGGCTACATTGGAGAAAATCCCGGACTTCGTACACTTTCCTGCCGCAAGGATATCCATCATGAAAAGGATAGTTTTCTGCCTCGGAAAATCCCAGCCTTTCCACGAAAAAAGAAATTGATAAGTGAAAAAATTCACTTTTGCAGATAAAAACTCTTTTCGTCGCCAATCCACTCTGTCCTCATGGATAAAGTAAACGTGATCGACCGTGACTATACCCGTCAAAGGAAATTCGGATAGTTTCAGAGTTGTATCGGCGCAATCGGCCCACGAACAATCTCAGAATATTGCTTGTAATTAATGTGACATTCGATTGACCAGAAGAGAAAGAAAACATGTTTTTGAGGATAAAAACTCAATTTTCATCGTCTGCCTGGACTTTGATAAAATAATTATTTTTTCTCGTCGCCTAAGAATCGAACGTTTTCCAAATCGGACGTTTAATGGGACGATAATCGAATCATTAATGCGACTTTTCCAAACGCGATGTGCCGATTATTCGTATAAAAGAAAAAAAATCGTTCTGATGTTTTAATACGAACAGAAAAGACAACTTCAAACTGCAAGTGATTCTCTGAAGAAAAATCAACAGATTTTCTTTCTCCATCAACCACCGCCTGATAAAATCGTTAAAACTAAACAATATGACTGCAAAGCGATCTGCTGCATGTTTCTTCAAACTGAAACTTAATTTGACTTACTAACGATGATTAAATCAAGGGAACTAAAGTGACTTATCAGCAGTGCTAAAATGACTCATTCAACTAAGCAACCATGGAAATTTTCAGTGCTAATTTTGCTTGCGTTTTGAAAGACAGAAAATGTGGGTCAAAGATCGGTACTTTTTAATAAGTCACAGAAGGCTGATTGCTTTTTCAATGATGAGCAGCCAAAGTGCGGTTTTATTGATTCTCTTTTTGTGTGTATTTAAAAAAAAAAAAAAAAAAGAGAATTTTATAAATTTTTTTTGTGTGTGCTTTTAACACAATTTGGTAAATTGGATATTTTAATTCACAGGTAAGATTTATTTGTATTAAAATTTCTGTTTTAATGGTATTGAAGGAAAAAAGTTTAGCCCATATTAACAAAATTAAGTAGTAATATTTTTAAAGTTGTAAATATATTTTTAGTATTATTTCTAGATTTTGTGTGTGTTTAATTATTACATATTGTACTTATTCATTATTACAGTTCGTTTCTTTTTATATGAAAAAATATTTTTATCGAACTGTTGGAGATACCAATCAGATTGCCAGTATTTTTAAAAATATTTCTTGTAAGTAAGTATTTATGTTGTATTTCCAGTGCATTTATTCAATATTTTTATATTTTATATTATATTATTTTTACCATTTCCTTTTTTATTACCCATATCACTTTTTAAATCAAATATCGTGACCCATCATTCTCTAAACGACCCCCCTGTGCTGGTTAAACCCCAACCAGGTTTTAAAGGTTAAATTTGAAGGCCCCGTCCTTACCATTTTAAGTATTCAAAATAAATTCAATTCATTAACCAATCGGTTTAGGCATGACCTTGGTGAATCCACTTTTACCGTGGTAAGTCCAATAGTGTCTAAATCCACCCATTCAATTTTTAAAGATGACCATGGTTCCATTCCATTAAATCTTTAAGCCCACAATTTTTTAAGTTTTTGAGTTGGTTAAACTCCAACCAAAAACACCCCTGTGCAATCAAAGAGGATTCAGTGATGTACATGTGCAAATGTGGCAACTGCTGACATTTTTGTATGAATAGATCCATTAGTAAACAGAATTGTCACCAGGTTGCCGCACACTTCTAAAACACTGTCCTTTTTCATTCATACCAGGTTTATTAATTTATTTTTTGTTTTATTAATTAATTTTTCCTTTGCCAGTAGTAAAACCCTTAAAAAAAATAAAAAGATTTTTGCTATTTGCGTAAAAACTAGCAAGGAAAATTCGGAGCGTTCTGGCCTCAATTTTAAAGGAAAAATGTTCTGTGATTTATACTTGTCTAGAGCAGGAATTTAATTTTTTTCTTTGAGCTAACAGTGAGATGTAGTTCTAATTTAATATATTGCTGCTCGGATTTATTGATGCCACTGGGGAAAACAAATACACCTCAGTCTGCAAAACAGTAAATTCCATTGCTTACAATTAAATTGCATCTACATCTTCATCCAAAATAAAAATATCATGCTCAATTTTTTTTTTTAATTTTTGGTAAAACCTCCCAGAGGTTTAGGATCTGCTAAAACCTCCAAAGGTTTAGGATACAAATAAAACTACTTACCTAACCAGTAGTCCCTGTAAATAAACTCTATATCATACATTTGTTATGTCCACACCTGTTTTGTCCATTTTTACAGTATATTCCATTATTTTTAAATATTTACATAATCTTTTAATTATAACAATTTTATATGACCTCAATTTTAATATTTTCACGTTTTGAAAAAATGTGAATAAATATTTTCAATTTTTTCCATAATTTCACATTTCTAACTAGTTGTCTAAGGTGAATATTTTACATATAAAGAACATATATTTTTCAAACCAATTTCTTACGTTTATTATTATTATTTTATTATATTGATACCATATGTTTATATATTTTTGCATAGTTATTTTTTATATTTAATTTTTGCACTTTTCACCATAAAGTTATAATTTTCACAGAACTATATATTTTTTATAAAATATTTTGAAATTTTGTGCTGTGAGGACTTGAACAAAAATAGCACACAAATGGCCAAAAAACCTTTAATCCATACAATTATGGCCAAAAGACAAACAACAAATTTATGGCTATTATTTTAATCTTTATCTTATTAGTATTTTTTTTTCATATAGTTTTGTGGTAATATTACTGTATTATTCCGTATGTTTTGTGGTATAATTATTATATTTTTTAAGTTTTTAATGTAAAGTTTGGTCAGATTGTCCCGAGAGCCATACACAAAACTTAGAAATTTTTAGCATAAAAACATAAAATCTTTCATTTTTCCTTAATTTTTATGCATCAAAATGTAAACTTTTAATATTTTTCAGGCAGCAAATTCCAGCCCTCACTTTTTAACAATCTTAGTTGTAAATTTAACTTTAACATTAACTTATTTTGAAGCCTTACTCAATTAAACGCTTCTTTTTCACTCACTTTGGCATTCTCGGTCTTCCGGGTGAGTTCCCCCAGTTTTGCAGGCAAATCTGGTGGATCTCATCTTGGAGGGGGGGGGGGATGTGAAAGAATATAAATAAACACTTTTTAAAATGCAAAATTTAAATTTAAAATCCCAAAACATTTTTTCTAACGTTTTTCTAACGTTTCGTCATTTTTTTCATAAAGTTATCCTATTATTAAATATCAAATGTCTATTAAAATATTTCCGAAAAACTTTAATTCTTTCTTTTTTTTTTTGCCCTTTTATAAAGATTCATTTTCTTTTCTTCTTATTATTTTTATTACGTATTAAATTCGAAGTTTAGCTACAGCCTCAAAAACAGATAAGCTGGTTTGTTGATATGACAGGCATCTGGTACGAGATTATGGAATATTCTGGATGGGCGTAGAAAGTTTTTGCATTTTACAACAAAATAAATCCACCGGAAATATTGATAAAGTTCCAAAAGAGACCTTTTGATTCGATAGAAGTGGGTCACGTGACGTATTCTGTATTATTACGCAAGCTAGTTTAAAAACACGATCATCCTGATTCGGAGAGGATTTTTTCGACGCTGGTGTTTGCTAAAAGAATCGGTACGGATTCTAGTAAATAATGGAACGTTGTATTTTTTTTTTCGTTTAGCGTTGGCTAATGAGCATTTTCCCTGAAGAGATGTCTTAAACTGGAAATAAAAGGTTCTTCGACAAAAATATGGACTGACATTTCTTGTTGTTGATGATACCACCCGGCCGCCTGATGCGAACTAAAAGGGAAACCAATAACATCGCTAACCCTATTTATCACGAGCACGACTGCCTTTTTCCCGGATTTGAACTTGGAAACACGACATATATATCCATATATATATATGAAAGGATATAAATAAACCCTTTTTAAAATGCAAAATTTAAATTTAAAATCCCAAAACATTTTTTCTAACTTATAAATCTAATGCTTAAATCTAATCTGCCCCTGTGATCTTTGTTTCTCAGCCTCACAAATATTACTTTCATCTATCAATTTCGACATCTCTTTAAGTTTTAAAAGTGATTAGTTTGCATTTCTTGCAGCAGTCTGTTGGGTGCGGCTCCCAGGCCCGGCCAAGCCTTGGTGTCGGCATAAGACCCCAGACATCAGTCAAAAGCTAATTGACCAATTAAAATAAATGATCCTCCCAATTTGACTCTTTCTCCCTCTGCTGGAAAATATCCTAAATTCTGATTAAAACCACATGCAAGGACGAAGAAGACAGAATTTTGCCACATTTGAGCGGTCAGCCAAACCCTCGGCCATATAGATCTCAAAATTTAACGTAAATGGCTCGCGGGACCTCCGACTGAACGCGCGAAGATGTCTGTACGAAAAAATGCTTCAATAAACGAGTTCGATCTGTCTAGAGGTCCCGAGTCCAACTTATTTGTATGTTTCTGTCGATTATTAGTCTCCCAAGTCGTCCCCGGATAATTCGTTACATATATATATATATACAGGGTGATTCATAAAAGATGGGCAGAACTTTAAGGGGTTATAGTACACTTAAAGACAAATAATATTAAATAGGAGACTAAGGGTCCCAGACGTATTCCCAAGGAGATAAGGGGCATTAAAGTTTAGGGTCCGAAATTTCAAATGATTATAAAACATGGAAAAATTGGTCGATTCGTTTGCGGTTTTTGCAAAAAATTTTCTTTATGCCAGTATTTTCTTGAAATAAAATTTTAAAGTTCAATTTCAAAAAATGCCGATAGGGGGCGCTTTAGACTTTGGAGTAACAAACAACTATTTTTTAACGTTATTTTTTGTATTTCTTTAAATGATTTCGAAAGCTTAGACTTAAACTTAAATTTTGATCTAAAAATCTGAGTCCTAACGAGTAGTTAAGTAGCGTAAACTGAAATTTGAAATTTGAAACCCTTCTCCCCCCAGAACAAAAATCAGTTATTCCCGATCTTTGTGTCGTAGATTAGGCTCTAACTACTGCCGCGTTTTGCTAAAATTATTCTTTATGTCAGTATTTTCTTGAAAATAAATTTTAAAGAAAATTTTCAAAAAATTCCGATAGAGGGCGCTTTAGACTTTGGAGTAACGAACAACTATTTTATACCGTTATTTTTTGTGTCTCATTAAATGCTTTCTAAAGCTTAGACTTAAACTTAAATTTTCAGCTCAAAATCTGAATCGCTGAGCGTGGTTCAGTAGCGAGGGGAGGGGGTTCAAATTTCAACTTCTGAACATAGTTCAGTTTGCACTACTTAACCATGCCCAACGATTCTGTGCTGTGATACGAGGCAAAAATACAACTTTCGTCAAGGACTGCATAGTCGGAATTCACTCATAAAGGCACTGGCACAGTTGGAAACGTCGCTCATGCAAACGTTAAAGCTCCATTCCTGACGCTAGTCACCGGGTGAAGAAGGAAACAGAAAGTATGCAAATGTCAAATGGGGAAGAAGAAGAACACGTATGCAAAATTTCGACACGATTCAGGCATAAAAACCACTGAACGGTGAGTCAAGTGTAAGTCGCTGTAGTAATGAATCGGAAGATGGTGCCCTTCACGAATAAGGAAAAGGCTGAGATGCATTTAATATGTGAGCGGCAGATGGAAATGGTGCAGAGGCACAACGAATGTACGGAGAGCGATTTCCTAACAGGCGGTTGCCTAACCGCAAAACTTTCGAGCGCTTGCACAGACAGTTGTGTGAGACGGGATCATTTCTCGCTTCCCGGTCGAATGCAGGTCGTGCAAAAAAGGACGAATCAGTAGTTGTTGCAGAAGCCATTCTGGATGTAGTAGCGGCGCAGCCAAGTACAAGTACACGAACAGTGGCTAGCCAGGTGGATACCTCACAGTCCACGACTTGGAGGGTACTGAAGGATGAACATTTGCTCCCGTTTCATGTGCAACGAGTCCAGAAACTGTCTCCAGGGGATTATCCAAATCGTATTGAATTCGCCCGCTGGTTTCTGCAGCAGAACGCGCTAAATCCACATTTTGGACGAACTGTGCTTTTCACCGATGAATGTACCTTCACACGTGAAGGTACATTTAACACACACAATGCACATGTATGGGCGGATGTCAATCCACATGCTACGTATCCACATGCTCATCAGAGACGCTTTTCCATCAATGTTTGGGCAGGAATCCTCGGAGACCACCTAATCGGACCGTACCTTCTTCCTGAACGCCTCAACGGTAAAACATACCTCACATTTCTGCAACATGTGCTGCCAGACCTGTTAAACGTTGTTCCTCCACGCATCCGGCGGGTCATGTGGTTCCAGCACGATGGAGCGCCAGCCCATTACGTACGAGACGTCCGCAACTATCTGGACATCACATTTCCGAACAGATGGATTGGTCGAGGTGGTCCTGTTGCTTGGCCTGCTCGCTCGCCAGATCTTTCACCCCTCGATTTCTTTTTTTGGGGACGATTGAAGGCTCTTATGTATGAGACACCCATTGAATCCCCCGAGGAACTGGTCGCCAGACTTTCCGCCGCTGTAGGGGAAGTGCTCGAAAAGCCTGATGTTTTCGCGAATGTTCGCCGTTCCATTCGTCGCCGTTGTTCTGCGTGCATAACCTCTGGTGGTCACAATTTTGAACATTTATTGTGATTACATGTTAATAAATATGCTTTGGTAACATAATCCTAATTTGTGTCTTTTTACCTCGTATCACAGCACACAATGTGTGGACATGGTAAACTGAACTGTGCTCAGGAGTAGAAATTTCAAACCCCTCTCCCCAGAAACTTAACCACGTCTAACGATTCAGATTTTGGGCTGAAAATTTAAGTCTAAGCTTTAGAAAGCATTTAATGAGACACAAAAAATAACGGTATAAAATAGTTGTTCGTTACTCCAAAGTCTAAAGCGCCCTCTATCGGAATTTTTTGAAAATTTTCTTTAAAATTTATTTTCAAGAAAATACTGACATAAAGAATAATTTTAGCAAAACGCGGCAGTAGTTAGAGCCTAATCTACGACACAAAGATCGGGAATAACTGATTTTTGTTCTGGGGGGAGAAGGGTTTCAAATTTCAAATTTCAGTTTACGCTACTTAACTACTCGTTAGGACTCAGATTTTTAGATCAAAATTTAAGTTTAAGTCTAAGCTTTCGAAATCATTTAAAGAAATACAAAAAATAACGTTAAAAAATAGTTGTTTGTTACTCCAAAGTCTAAAGCGCCCCCTATCGGCATTTTTTGAAATTGAACTTTAAAATTTTATTTCAAGAAAATACTGGCATAAAGAAAATTTTTTGCAAAAACCGCAAACGAATCGACCAATTTTTCCATGTTTTATAATCATTTGAAATTTCGGACCCTAAACTTTAATGCCCCCTATCTCCTTGGGAATACGTCTGGGACCCTTAGTCTCCTATTTAATATTATTTGTCTTTAAGTGTACTATAACCCCTTAAAGTTCTGCCCATCTTTTATGAATCACCCTGTATATATATATGTGTGTCTTATGTCATACGATAACGCCCGTATTTATGAATCGATTTTGATGAAACTAATTGTGTGTATTAAGGTTACTAATGTCTCGACCGAGCTCGTTGGCCAGCTTGGTCCGCCGTTTTGTTTCAAGATGGCGGCCATTTAAAAATTTAAAACTAAAATAAATATACAAAAAAAATAATAATTCAAATTTATTTTTTAATTACGTGTTAGGCCTTATTACAAGGATTCCAGAGCATTTTTTGGTTTACCTCTATCTTAAAAAATGACTGAGATAGAGCAGTTTGAAATTCTAGGGTGGCTGACATTTTGAAACAAAACAGCTCATTAACGCGATTACTCGCAAATTATTTTCTTTCATTGTTGTAATAATTTTCCCAATCATACGCATAAACTATATATTCATATCCGTTAACGCCAAATTCTCGCCAAAATTGGCGACATTTGGCGAAATATGCCAAATTTGGCGATCAAAATAAGTCTTCATAAATGAAGCCAATTTGGCTCAATAATTTGGCGAATTTCTTATTCAAATTCAGTATTAACGAATCTTTTGTAAACGTTTCTTTGCATTTTAGCTTGCTGTTTTCGTGTAACTTTAATTAAAATTTTAAAACGAAGATATAGGAAAGCTACCTTTTTCTCCCGGTACAGGCCGGAAGGACTTTTTTGTATTGAAAGCTACCTAAAAGGAAGTGGCGTAAAATAAAATATTTTTAAAATGAATCACTTTTTTTAAATTTAGTGCATTAAAAAAAATATTTTACATTTTCCGAAAGCTTCAATGTACAAAATAAAGAATAAAAATTTTCAGTTATTTTACCCTATTTTTTCTCTACAAAATGCGTTACTGAAAGTACTTCTGATAACATATATTAAAATATTTAAATATTTAAGCTTACTGCTCCATGAATCTTTTTCCTTTGATCCTACTTAAGCGTTTTCCAATGTTCTGATTTATGAAAATATCTCAGTTATTGTCTTTTAACGACTTTAAATTGCTCACAATATTCCATTCGCTTTAAATTTGTACATATTTGCATAAATAACCACTCTGTATGGACATGGTAATATACATATACTAACCTGAACAGACAGAACTAACTTGAACATTTTTTGAAAGTATGTGTGATTCAATTATTGAGATGCTCTTTGTGATAAACTGGTAAAAATATGCTCTAAAAAAATTCATTTTACTTCTAAGCGGTATTTTCGTAACCTCTATGGTATTATTAATAGAAATTTAACTATTTTTTTGTTAATCTTAAAAGGCCAAAATAGTAATAAGTACTGAAAACACTATATTAAAAAAACTATTTTCAAAGTACGTCAAATGTAAAAAAATAACTGGAATCCCGTGGAAACCGAAAATCAATTTATTTTTTTAAGACCTTAAATCAACTTCTTACCAAAATGTTGCTGCTATAGGCTGCAGAAAGTAAGTTTCTCTTTTAACAGACGTCAACCGTCACAATGAAATGGCACAAGGCTTGAAACGCTATGGAAAGCTCTGTAATAGAACCACAGTGGTGAGACATGGCTAATCCACTCGTTTCAACTTTTCCTCACTTATTTATATACGTTAGCTGACCATAGGAAGCTAATTAGTGTATAACCACAGAAAATAACAATGAACATCAGATTCATAGAGGCACAATTATAGAGAGATTACAGGTAACGTGCAACAAATGTAGATAACAGTTGTGCATATGTACCAAAAATGTAAATGGAAAAACAGTATAATTACATGAAGTACAAAGGATGTGAATAATCACTTTACTAAACAGCGTACAACCATTAGAGTGAAAAAAATGCCCAGACCGGGGTTCGATACCGGATACCTTGGTATAGCGCACCAAATGCTTTACCAATTAAGCTATCCAGACGACATCCAGTCTAGCATTCTCTCACTCTTATAGGGCAAGCACTTGTTGCGCTATACCAAGGTATCCGGGATTGAACCCCGGTCTGGACATTTTTTCACTGTAATGGTTGTACGCTGTTTAGTAAAGTGATTATTCACATCCTTTGTACTTCATTAATTTGCAGCGTAATTTCAGCTCTACTGAATAATTATTTAGAGTATAATTGCATTTTCTAGTTTAGAATTATTAATTTATATGTTATATTTTAACTGTCATGTGGAGCTATTTTACAAATGGAGAAGAGTACAAATTACATGATTTGAAATAATTAATTAAGGAAATAGATTACTTTTAAATTAATGAGTTTTATCTATTACTTTTGCTGCAAATGAAATTAGAATCATTGAAATATTACTTCAATGAATTAACACATTACAATAGATAAAAATGAATTAAAAGAGTCATAAAGAGAATTAAGAGAGGACTTAAGAGAGGACTTAAATCAAATCAGATTATGCTGAGATAAATATTTAACAATTATTATTTAATAAAACACCGAAATATGAAAAGTGCAGTTCAATAAAAAAAAACATTGAATATATATGAAAATAATTAATATCTTGATTATTATATACACGATCGCTTTAGTGAGAAGTGCTGGAATCAGTATTTTCAATATTGTAATGGCCAAGTTAGCAGTGGCGCAGCCAAGGGGGGGGGGGGGGGTGGGGGTTAAACCCCCCCCCCCCCAGAGCTAAAAAAATTACTATAATTGCCGCTTATATGAATCAAAACAACTAAAGTTAAAATTAAGTTTTTTGGCCTTTCCGCCTTGGCAGAATCCACCGCTTTCTTAAATCAAATTCTATACAACAATGTGATTCAATTAAACGGCGAAAATTCTACTTAAAACTGTGAAAGCGCATATTACACGCATAGGTTATGTCAAAACTTGATTTTTGGACTGCGTCACTTTGTCGAGACGTCTTATAGTAAAAGATGGGTCATATACTCTCACAGAGACGCTTTGAGTTATATAGTATACAGTGGTCTGTTTTTTAATTGCATTTCTGTCTTTGTTCCACGTTCGAAACAATAACAGATCATCGAATTCCAGAGAGAAAAAAAACATACACATTGTAAGTCTATCTCAGTTTCAAGTGGCTTTTTTTGCGTTTTTTGCTCTCAGTTATATCTAAGACCAAGCTATGTGCGTACCCAGGAAAAAAATCTTTGCAAAAGTAAGAATTTAAAAAAAGTACTTAAAGTTATAAAAAGCTATTTTTCGATTATGAGCAGATTTTTGCAATCGGTGTTTCTTTCGAATCATTTGTTTCGTAGGGGGTCCAGGGTTCGGAAAAACTACTTTTTGTTTGTAACGAAATACAACTACAACTACTTTATAAAAAATGTAGTTAACTACAACTACAACTACCTATTTTTAAAAGTAGCGACTACAAACTACTTTCCAAAAGTAGTCACTACTTCGCTACTTTAGTAATCATCGCTAATTAAATACACCGCAAACGATTTTTCCCGATAGACCATAATGTAACAGAATTCTTTTGAACGTCCCTGTAAGCGAGATATAAATGCTACACATTTCATTTTCAATACTGAACATTCTATGGTAAACTTCAATAACATAAAACTTTCATGGCAGTCGGAGTATATTTATGAGAGTTAGAGCACGGACAGACAAACAAAGCAAATTCATAGAACCTTTTTAATTATGTTGGAATTTTTTTTTAAAGAGGAAATTTGAAAACAAAAATTCTAATAATCTTACACATTTATGAGAGTGATGTAGCACAGTAGCGCTTAGAATCCTGCATCGGGTCGGGTTACCCACTTTTACCCCGACCCGACCCGCCATTCGGGTCGGCTATATTTTCCCGTTGCGGTTCGGGTTCGGGTCGGATTGACTTCAAATTTTTTGTTGCGGGTCGGGTTGGCTTTCATTCTTTCGGGTTCGGGTTGGCTTTTTGAATCTTGCGTGTCGGGTTCGGGTTGACCCGGTTTTTTAAAAGAATGTCCAAAATATTTTTTCACATTAAAAGTCTATATAAACCGCAGATTACAGTTTCACAAAAGCAAAATGCGTGCCTGTCTGTTTTGTTAATCTTAGAATTCGTATCAGGAAGTTAATATAAACATACTTTTTCAACTACTGGTACGATAATGGTTATAACGAATGCTCCTGCACAGCTGAAACATTTCTGCTGAATAGTTACAATTCTAATTCTTGATACTTCTAATTTTGTTATGGCAAAAAACTGTGTGATCGACAGGAAGACAGGAAACGATTATTTAGCGTTTTGCTTCTTATAGTATTTCGTTATAAATGGAAGTTTTGAAACCGCAACTAATTTTAAACAAGTTGGAAATTGTATGTCAAACGTGACAAACGAGGTGCGTTCGTACTGTAGCTAGTTATATAAATATTCAGACCTAGATGATTTTTAATTCTGTGAAATGAATTATATCGTCTGCAGATTAATTTCTGTCATAAAATAAGTGTCTCGGTCGCTTGACGATTTAACATCCATCAGAAGCTCCTCTAACAAGAAAGCACCGATTTAAAAAAATAAAATTCAAATTTCTTAATAAATATTTTTATTAATATCTCCTAAAGTTTTGATTCGATTTTATTAAAATTTGAAATGTCTCGACAAAATTCTGCAAAGATAATATATCTTAAATCTCAAACCATTCGGTTGGGTAGTTTTTGCGTTGTTATATGCGGACGGACGGACGGACGGACAGACAGACGGACGGACGGACGGACGGACGGACCAAGCGACGACAATAGGTGCTACGTATTTATATAATTACGAACGCACCTAAAAAACATTTAAAGATTAGATTTTTAGTTGTATACCGTTTAGAGTCCTGCATCGGGTCGGTTTACCCGCACCCGACCCGACCCGGCTCTAGATTTTTTTTGTTGTGGGTCGGATTCCGATCGGGTTGACTTCCACTTTTTTACTGTGGATCCGGTTGAATTTCATTATTTCGAGTTCGGATCGGCTTCGGGTTGGGTTTTTACTCTAGCGGGTAGGGGTCGGGTTGACCCGAATTTCAAAAGAATGTCCAAAATATTTTTTTCAGGTTAAAAATCTATGTACAATAAGACCTCCATTCTGGTTTTTCTTCCAAAAGGCGGCCACCTCTATTTAGCGCCACTTTTTAATTCCTAAAATTTATATATTTGAAAACGCTTATATCTCTGAATAGCGGCCACCTCTAAATCTAGACACACATAACATGTGCAGAAGATTTTTTTTATATAGAAATAAAAACAACTTAAAATTTTTCTATTTATTTGTATGCTTGTGGGGGGGGGGGAGAGTAAATTATGGGAAGTTAGGGGACAATTTAGATAGTTACTTATATATTATTATTAGGTAGAAACAAATGTGGACATTTTTTTTTAAAATAAAGAGTTTTAAATATTTGAAACTGTATGCTGGAGGAGGGGCAAAAAGGGAAGCGTAAATTTTGGGGACAAGGCAATAATTTTTATTTGTTGTCATTAGAAAAATGAGTGAAAGATTTTATTTTTGTATAAAAATAAAGATTTAAAAATATTTTAAACTCCTTTGTATGCTACTATGGGGAAGCGTGAATTTGAGAGATTAGGGATAATTTAGAGGATTTATGTTTAGATAAATCCATTCTTTTTCTTTTTTTAATAAGGATTTTACATTTCTTTGCTTGGTGGGGGTGGGAGGCAAAAGGTAGAAGAAATTAGTCAAATAAAGATTTAACATAGCCAGACGACTATATTTTGGTAAAAAAAAATCGTAGTCGTATAAAAATACATTATATTGAGAAGATTTCTATGGATTTAAATAACAGTACACGAAGTTTCTGACACCCAAACTGTGAAAATGACAGCCAATTTGAGACTGTGCCCGTCGTCTATGGAGAAATATATGACACTGCAAATGAGATTTGTCGCTGACGTTCGCAAATTGTTGCAGAGAACATATTTCGCACGAAAGAAACGAGTTATAATCATGTGATTTGAAGATTGGGACCTTTTTTCCTCCCTCCGAAAGTAGCGTCGATGCGCGCTACAAACTACTGATATTTTGTATCGCGCTACTCGCTACACTACAAACTACTGGAAAAAGTAGCGGCTACTGTAGTTTCGCTACTTGTAGCGCGCTACTTCCGATCCCTGAGGGGGTCTGTACACAAATTTAAAGACTATATTTCATTTGTTGGTAATGTTGCAACGAACTCTTGCTCATGATGGAGATTCGTATATTTATCGTTAAAATTTTATAAATTAGTTGTGGTTCGTCTTTTAGCTATTTTTAATTCTATCGCGCTTCTAATATTGTAAACGCTGTTTAAATGAATCATAACCAAAGTAATTGCGGAGAAAAGCATTATGATTTCATTCATTTAAAAGACTGATTCCATTAACCGATGATTCATATAACCGGCGACCATCTTTATTATAAACTCAAAACCCCCCCCTAGAACCGAATTCTGGCTGCGCCACTGCAAGTTAGGCCTTGTATTTTTAACAAGTGCATGTGTCTTTTTGAGATTTTTCTTTCTTATCTTTATGGAATCAACTTTTACACTCAAAAGATTTTAATTCTATTATTTTTATAAAGCTTGTACTTTTTAATCTTCCATTTTTCGGTAAATAATTTCTATTCCTGAACACTTTAAAAGAAGATTGCTGTTATCACAAAAAACGCGAGCAGACTTCATTAATTTTGAGCACAGTGTGAAAACAACTGATGAATCACCACAGAACGTGATCTTCTGATACGAATTTCTTTAGAAGTAAGCGGTGCTACATTATGTATCATCAAGGAGGATAGCAATTTAAAAGGACAGCAAAACTTAAGTTGATTGGCAGATACTCGGCAATCGTTGAACTAGCACTCAGCACAGGTAGATAAAGGAAATTTGTTCGATATTGATTAGATCCAGCATATTTTAACTGTAATTTATTTCATTAAATTTCCCGGTATAAACTTTTATATTAAATATTTCGACCAACGCAATTAAAAAGGTTTTTTAACCTCAACTGTGCGCGGCCAACACACTACTTCAAGATTCCCTTTCAAGTTAGACGCCGCGGTTATTCGAACACACCTGCTGCCACTTTCGGAAAGGGGAAAACATGTTCCAACTTAAAAATCGGGCCCATAGAACACGAGATAGAAAAGTCCCCCCCCCCCTGGTGGTGACACTTGGAGCTAAAATCTCTAAGTTCAGTCGATGTCGCGTTTGTGATGGAACCCATAAAACCCAGGATAGCTGCAAAATCTATTAGTTTCACATTCCACCGCTAAGGGATGCAATCTGTTCTGTACGAACATAATTAAAATCATTGAGGCTATCGATGTCTAATCGAAAAAGACATACCACGCGTGATTCGGCCCATAGAACCAGGAATAGGAAAGCGCCTCCAGGTGGTAAAACTTGTAACTATAATAGATAATTCTATCGATATCGAGTCGAATGAATCAAACCGCGTCGTAATAGGACTCATACAACTCGAGATAATTTCAAATGAAATAGCAAAATCTTTAGCGTTTTATTTCTTTTTCTATACAAAAATCGGAAATTCGCTAAAATCCAAAATTATGTGCCGATGTTGGACCGAAAATGGCTAGAAATACCTATACGTGGAGTATAGTGGATAAAACTAACAGAGTAATGAATTTACCTGGCTGCACGTTGTGCGTACAGCTGATTCAAAAGTAATACACTGTTCGAACTCTTATTACCATCTGCAGGATTACTTGGTGAAAAGTAATAGAATAAAAATACAGGACAATAGAGAGAAGAAAAAAATACATGGATATGCAATTAAAAATATTTATTTGAATTACAGAGTTTCTTAACTCATATAGATGTTATCAAATTTATTTTATTGTTTTATTGGAAATGTATGTTTCTTTTTCCAATTTTATTGTTTTATTGGAATTACATCTTTTTTTTTTATTGTTTTATTGGAGACATATGTTTTTTTTTTTCAATTTTATATCATTTGGTATTTTGTTATTTTTACAATTATAGACATGTAAAATCTAATTTTACAAAAAAGTAATAGGGTCATTTATCATCCCTAAAAGAAGACAAAAATTACAAAAGAAAAATAATTGAATTTGCGCAAAAGATTGCGCCTCTGGATATATTCTTTACAAGTTATTTTAGTATGACAGTAATTATAAATATATATATACGTTATAAGCCATCATGATATAGAATTATGTAAAATGAGTCTCATCAATTCGACGTTTGCGAAGAGTCATTCTTGCCTTATAAACTAAAGGTTTTGCGAAGAGTCATTCTTGCCTTATAAACTAAAGATCTGCGAAGAGTCATTGTTGCCTTATAAACTAAAGGTTCTCACTAGTAAAGTCACAAGACGTAAACTAAAAGTTCAGTGTGTTGAGCGATCACTGATCAGTAAATAGAATTCTGTAGCGTGGCATCTCCAGTGGCAACGGTTAAAGGCTTTCTGGAAAGCGCTGGGGAGTTGAGCAATCACTGCAGAGCTGATAGAATTCTTTAGCACTGGATCTTCGATGGCATATATTAAAGACTTTCCGGCACGCTCTGGGGCGTTGAGTAATCACTGCAGAGCTGATAGAATTCTTTAGCCCTGGATCTTCGATGGCATATATTAAAGGCTTTCCGGCACGTTCTGGGGCGTTGAGCAATCACTGCAGAGCTGATAGAATTCTTTAGCACTGGATCTTCAAAGGCATATATTAAAGGCTTTCCGGCACGCGCTGTGGCATTGAGCAATCACTGAACCGCTGATAGAATTATTTAGAAATAGATCTTCAATGGCAGCAATTAAAGGCTTTCTGGCACGCGCTGGGGCGTTGAGCAATCACTGAACTGCTAATAGAATTCTTTAGAATTGGATCTCCTATGGCAGCAATTAAAGGCATGCGCTATTTCGACGCTGAAAGAAAAAAACATTCCCTTTTCATCACGGCCTCATCCCCGTATATCCAGGGGTTCTCCCGTTCTTTCTTCTTTTTAGACTTCTGGCTCAGGCCTCCCCTTTTTATTATATTTCTTCCTTCTTCAGAGACTCGCACAGAATTAATCTTCGTCTCAGAAAAAAAAAAAGTCTTTTCTTTTTCTTTTAAAACAGGCATTTTCTCTTTTAAGATTCTGAGGGCTAGTTGTCCAATATCATTGAAGGGGGCGAAGCCGCTGTTCCACCCGATTGGCTTTCCGTTTGTCCACATTCTCTTCCAGTGCTTGACATCCTTTATGCCCTCAATTCAATGTATAAATATATTTTTTTATTGATTGGTGTATATTACCACTGAGGGTTTTATGAGAGTGCAGAACAAGCATTCATTCTTAACATAATGAATTCCGTCTTTCTAAATTTATTTTGTCTCTGCACTGGTGAAATCATGAAAACAACTCTATACTCAAATACATTTTAATTAAAATAAAATAATTCATTAAAAACTTTATATATACAAAAACTAACAATTTATTCGGAACCTTTACGCTTTATGGAATAATTTGATAATTTGAAATTAATCTTTATGTATATATATATATATATTTAATTTTTAATTTAATAAAATAAAATATAGATAAGCATTTGTGTTGACTTCAAAGCAACAGCCGAATTCAAATATTTTTTGAAACGCTGAAATCCCAGCCTTTTTTAAGCAAGGATGCATACTTTTCATATCCAAAAATCCGATATTTAAAAAAAAAATATAGGTCTTCGAAATTTCGCAGTATAAAAATTGTCAATATTTTGGTGAGTAGACTCAATGTCCGAAATGAAAGCCAGGTTTTACGGCTATGAAAAATGAACTCTTTTTAGCCATCTAATTAAATAAATCATTAATTGCAAATTCCGCCTAAATTACCCGAGAAATACGAAACTTACATATTTAGAATCCTCGTGAAGAGATGTATAATTTTCAAATCGATAAATGTAATATTAAAAAAAATAATAATAGGGTTGGAATTCTTCTAGTATAAAGAAATGTGGTTTCCGTCCTCCTTTCCGAAATAACTTGTACCCAGACGATTTGTTTGCATTGAACACCTGCTCGAGTATTGAAATTTAAAGTTATCTTTTTTTCGACTTAATATTAAAAAATTTTAATTGATATCTTCTCTTCTAGTTGATCGAATTTTACAAATTTAGCTTATTTGAAATCGCGATATTTTTTCGACCGTTTGCAAATTTTCGTGCGGATACAGCGATTATTGCATTTTTTTCAAAAAAGCACGGGAAACGAACAGTCCACTATTTTAACCGGAGCCGAAATGGAAATTATCGAGGTGCAGGTCGAAGTCGAATGCTCATTGTTCAGTTGCGAGTCTTGTATCCTGGTCCCATTTTAGTCAAAATTGAACTTCTTTCTTTGTTTCAGTAAAAATTGTCCATTTTTCGCTACTTTTCCATGGTTTTTATTTAATATCTTGCGTTAATTAAGACTTTTTGAAAATTTTATGATTTTCAGTGTGACAGTAAGTATTCAGCTGTAAGTACATAAAATTTCAAGTCTCGAACTTATACAATTTCTGAGAACGGACTCTGTGACAAACAGACAAAAGAGTGAGACGAATAGGGTTTCGTCAGATGAACGAAACGCTAAAAACAAAGTTTCTTTTACTGACACTGACATGTTTTACATATAAAAATCATAACTTATGAGCATTAACATTAACATTAAAATTGATATTATTTTTGCATGTATAAATTTAATTACACAGCTGAAATTTTTTCATTGAGATCAAATGTTTCATCCTAAAAACCTTTATACCGGTTTGAGAAAACTGATTGATACACTATATAAACTACTCGGAGACGTTTTCGAAAATCAGTGTCAGAAAAGAAAAAAAAATGTAACTTAACAATTACAACAACCATTGGGAAAATATTCCGAAAGCCTTTTTTTTTAAATTAATTAAAAATATTAATTGCTCAAAAATATTCATCGGAACCATCTACAAATAAACGCATTTTTCATTACTACAGTTGAAGAGATTCTGGCATTCTCTGTCCTCGCAAAAACATTCGTTTCAACCATCGCCGCAGTTATTGAAACGCATTTTCCATTACTGTACCTTATCCTTAATATATACCTTAATATTTTGTCGGGTCCTTCCTACAATAACTTTAACTCTTGTTTAGATTGCTGTCTGAGCTAAAGGTATTTTGAGGAAAGTAACCACGTTTTTTGCTTTATAAGACGATTTCTCATCCGACGTCAATTTTTGAATTCGGCTTTTTTTCCAAATCTGATAGTTTGCATCTGTCCTTTTTGTAACTTTTACATTTTTGTAACGATTTTATGCATTTCTATTGCCTATTTAAAGAAAAATTCTTCCAAAGTTACAGAATTTCGTTAAAAACGCTTAAAATAATAAATTGCGAGCATCAAGGGGTCCATTCTCGATCGAAAACAACAACCATTTTCTCGATGGTTAAAAATGTAGAAAAAGTGATCGAATAGAGTCTGATCAACTTTCCGGTGTTTATGAAATCCCATTCATCAGGGCAGATGGAACGCTACAGTATTATATAGGAATTACAAACGTAAAATTTTAAACGAGAATAAAAGAAAATATGGCAGTAATGAAATATGACAGAAGAATTACAGCTTTGTCCAGACTACAAGAGATAGAGCCTTTACAGATTGATTTCAAGAATTGTAAAATAATCTTTAATAATAATTTATCATTTTTGTAACAATTTTATGCATTTATATTCCCTATTCAAAGAAAAATTCTTCTAAAGTTACAGAATTTCGTTAAAAATTCTCCTAAAGTTACAGAATTTCGTTACAAAACCTTGTAAATTTACAGAATTTCTTTAAAAATTCTTCCAAAGTTATAGGATTTTCTTACAAATTCTTCTAAAGTTACACATTTTCGTTAAAAATTCTTCTAAAGTTACATAATTTCGTTAACAAAATAAAGTGACGACGCCAAGAGGTCCATTCTCGACAAAACAATATTCGACAAAACTCTTGACAAAACATTCTCCAAACAATAACCATTTTCCCAATGGTTAAATAAAAAAAAAAGCGTTTACTTATAAATACGTGTTTAAATTTCGAAAATATATTGGTTTGTGATATTTATAAAGAGCGCTTTTCGGAATCATGTGTAACGCGGAAGTGGTTATATATTTTAAATGGTGATTATTTTATATCCACGTATATTAAGATTCATTTGTCTTTTACTACAATATAACATGTCGTCTTCTTATTTATTACCTTAAAATATTTTCAAATATATGATTGATTAAAAAATTACTAATCTGTAAATAACTCTATTAATCGCAAATAAGCTACTCCGTTACAGGAAGTGAATAACTACATATTCATAAATTATATATTCATAATGAATGGCTTTATAAATACAGGAGTAAAACATACCCTTAAGAGAAAATTAATTGATCTATTTACGTTTATATAAAAAGGAAGAAAATTGGGAACAGTGAAATTCTCACAAGTGGAGCCTTTAATTTATGTACTCGGAAATCCTCTAGCATTAATCTACACGAGGAAGATAAAATAAATGGCAGGTATGATTTAGGTATTGTGTGTTAGAAATTTCTGTATGTTGTATTATCATATATTGCATTAAAATAATGTTTAAAGCAGAAATCGTGATTAAATAAGCTTTGTTGAGTTAATAAATTAGGAATTTCCCCTTGATCATGTACTAGTGTTTTTCTTTGACTGGATACTTAACTCTTTAAATCCCAAGCTTTAAAAAATTGAATGACTTTAGAATCCCAACAAAATAGTCCAAAATACTCACTTTTTTCATTATCCCCTTTTTCACTAGGTAAGTAGTGGAAATGACACTATTCCCTTCGCCCTTTATTCAAATTTCGACAGGTTTTACACCCCTCTGTTTATCATTGCTCCAGTTACAGAAAACAATTCTTGTTTTTTTTTTCTGTACTGTCCAGGAATTCCAATACATTACCCCATCCCCACTTTGAGAGTGTCCACCCCCTTGACAGCACTCGACCCATTTAAGGGGAAGGAAAATCCTTTCAGCTATCCAGGGCTATTGTGAGTTTCAGAGCAATGGGCTATTTTCGGCTATTGGGGATTCAAAAGGTTAAATATGCGTTCCAAATTATCAATATCACGTCTTAAATATTTTAATGAAAAATGTAATGCAATAACAGTGTATATTTAAACAAATAATTAAGACACACAATCACTGGATTATTTATGCTCTGAAAATGATTCATGCTCTTTAGATTGAAAACATTTAAATTTAAAATGGATTTAAAAATATAATATTTTCCTTTTCAATGGATGTGCTGTTCCAGAATCATCTTTCGATTGTATAATTACAAATTCAGAAAGATGAATTAAATAAAATAAATAATGTTAAATGAGACATATCCACCAGTGACTTGTGAAGAAAGTTTTACCTATTAGCGATGACTTGTGCTTTAAATGTTTCTTGCATGTAACTCGATTTTTATCGATAATTTTTTCGTTAATAAAAACAACTATTAATCGGTATCCCTTGCTACGGTGGGATATTTCTGTTGATTTTGACGTTAACAATGATTTAAAAGCAATGATTAATGAAGAATTTATAACTAAAGCTGACCGTTTTGTCAGGCAAAGATTTCAAATTCTACACCATGAAGGTAATAATACAATTTCCCCAATAATGTGTGATGTTGGTAGACAAGCAAATTTAACATTGGATAAAAATATAAGTAATGAAGATTTTGAAATTATGCAAACATTGAACGCATATTTCAAAAACCTAACGGGAAAAACATTCCAGATTCAATTCACTAACCACCTAGAGTGCAAACAAAATCACACACAAATATCTAATCCAGACCATGCTTTTGAAAGTTACTTGTTAAAACAGTTTCACCAAGATATCATAATCCAGGCAAAAAGCAAAAAGAAGTATGTAGGATCAAACTTTGCATAATGCTTAACGGCATATATGAAAAAATAAATAAAAGGGAAAAACTAAAACATAGACAAAAAATTTGAGAAAAAAAAGGGAAAATAACGTATTTGAAAAGAAAAATTCATCAAAAACTCGAAGTAAGACTCAAAAACAGTCGGGAAGAAAGGTACAACAAAGATAGAAGATGTGAAGAAGCATTAATTTCAAAACATTCTAAATCTAGACCTCTCACAAACTAAACTAGTCGCTGGGCACCATCGTAATACTTACCCATCATGAATATGCATAATGTAAAATATTAAAATAAAAAATGTGTAAACTACTTATAAAATGCATTGCAATTCAAATAAAATCGTGACTTGATGACGTCACAAACTTTAAATGCTCTATCACTGAATGGCGTAAAAGAAACACCCTTATAACTCCAAAAACAATAATCCTATTAACTAGCGGTTTATTGCATCTGATTAAGCGTCTCATTTCCAATTAAAATATATCATTGAATTGAAATTTGGTCGAAATACAGGGTCATGAAAAATCAAAGAGTGTGGGTAAAGGATTACAAATATCTCGGCAACTCATTATCCGATCGACTTCATGCTTTATGCAAAATTTATGTTTTTTTATTGTCTTTTATATTCACTTCTTAAAATAAACAATTTCGAAAAATTTTATATACCTTTTATCAGAACGAATATTTCGAGAGTCCGAAAAAAATAGTTCCGGATTATCGAGGTTACTGAAATTAAATAAGCTTCTTCCCATTATTAGATATTATTATATACCAAATTTCAAGTCCCTATCTCATTTTTTTCGGGAGATAGAGCTTTTACAGACACACAGACGGACGGCAAAAAGTGTTTTTCTAAAAATATGTTTTTCGGAATCTCCAGTCTCTGAAACGTGTAAATCCGTCAGTTTTTTTTTTTCGATTTTCAAAACAATTACAATACTTACCTTATACTACGTATGATGTGTAAGTGAAAGGAAATATACATGCCTACACGGATGACGAAAAGTAAAAATAAGTTAAAGGCATATTGAAGAGCAAAATATTTGCTTAACATATACAATAATAAAAATTGCTTTGTAAAAATGTATGAAGTATTGGTCATTTATTAGTCACCTTTTTTTGGTCAAATTTAAAATTATTTAAAGTATGAATGTTGAAGTATTCGTTATTTAATTATAATATATCCCTTATAACATATCTCAAAGTTATTATTTTTTTTTTCTTTTTTTTTTAAACTAAGTGATTAGAATATTAAGTAGTTCAATAATAAGTGTTTCAACGTTCAATTTTATATAATTTAACTCCTTATTAAGTATATAAAATTACAATAGAAATAAGATGAATAATGTAAGATGAACTGACACGAGTAAACATTGTCACTTTTAGGTAGTTTGGAATTCTCACTTAGATTTTAACTATTGAAAATCTGACAAAAGTTACAAATCATAATAATGTTTTCTTAGATTACAGAAAATGATTCAATTTCTATAAAACAAGTTAGAACAAAACAAGTTTTGAAATAACTATTCCAAATGCTTTCTGCTATCTCATATAAATAAATGGCGTCATCTATACAGTCCTGGCCGCCAGTCTTCATCGGCTCTCATAGTGACTTGGGGTGGGGTCCCCATATTTACACCTGTGCCCGTTTTTACACCTTCTCCACTACTATAGTGGGCCGAAAGATTAAAACAGGATTTCATTTGTGAATGTCGAAAAATCGCCGAAAACCACAAAGTTGCACAAATTCCAAAAATCACATAAAAAACTGCGCAACATTCAAAAATCGCAGAAAACAAAATTTACTACAGTGGACCACAACATTGCAACTGGAATTCTTTCACGAACGTAGAAATCGACGCGAAACGATAAAATTCACAGAAAAACTAATGTACTATATTACGGTAAAAGTTTGAAACCGAATTCCTTTTACTTTTGTGGAAAAATTTCTTCAAAACGCGAAAAAACTCTAACAAATTGCATACAAAAATTCGCGATTTTATTGAAAACTTTATTGAAAAGAGGACAAAATTTACAATATTGTGCTAATGGGTTATAACTGAATTCTTTTTACTAATGTGAAAAAATAACTAAACATCGCATAATAAATGGAGGATATTTCATCTACGTCATGATCACGTGGTCCAGGCAAAGAAATTCTGGGGTAAAGAAGGGAAGACTCCGTAAACGTAATGTAAATCCCCGCCAGCCAACGAAACAGTTCATGGTATAAAGCAATAGTTGCTTCCCTTCTTATCAGTTACAAGTTCTTTGGGTAAGTGACTGGTGCCAAGTGACCTTTTTCAGCCTCGAACCAGGATTTGTAATATAATCCATTGCTAAAAATTTTAAAAATGACAAACAGCTAAATTTACTATAGTGGACAAAAACATTTCTAAATATGATTTCGAGATACAACATGGAGTTCTCAGTATTACGTTAATGCATTTAAACTAAAATTATAAGGCATTTTTTATGAGAAAACACAGTAGAATTATTATTTAGTTTAAAATGAGAGCAATTTTTAAAAAATAAAGCAAAATAATTCGATAAAATGCAGTAGATGCTTCTGCATATGACCATATGAGTTTATGGATTTCTTTCGAATATATTGATTTCTATTTTCAATATATATATATATATATATATATATATATATATATATATATATATATATATATATATATATATATATATATATATATATATATATATATATATATATATATATATATATATATATATATATATATATAGATATATATATATATATATATATAATTAAAGTGAAGTATAAACTATTTGCTTCATGATTTTTTGTACAAAAGAAGATACGTAAATAAGCGTAACGCAAAGCACATAAATCATAAACATGAATAATGTAAAACAATAAATTTATAAATAAAATAAACACACATTTCATGTTAACTTATCCAAAAAAAATAATTATGTGCTAGTAAATTTTAATAATACTTTTATTTGTTTTATTGTTTTTCTAACGAAATACAAGAATACAAAGAATACAAATACAAGAGTAATTGTAGAACATAGTAGTTTTTATATCAGTAAAATTACTTAAGGTTATTCCGCATATGCTATGTAACTTAAGTAAGAATTTAAAAAAATCAACTTCAAATTAATTTACGATTTCAAATTTTAAACCTCTATTAAAAAATGTCATTTATTCAAACTTTAAATTTTAAGAATATTCTTAAACTAAAAGAAAAATGTTCTTCAAATGCATTAAAAAAAAAAAAACCTTTTATATTAAATATGTAAGTACAAATTCTTATCACGTAGATTTTATTTTATGTGGCTATTGATACTTCGTATTGTTGGAAAAACTCTAGAAATTAAAAAAAATATATCCCATTAAAAATAATAAGTACTTTCTCTCTCGAAAAGAAATGTTTCAGTAATAAAAAGTTTTGCGGATAAAATAAGCCATTTTTCAATGAAAATGTATCGAGTATCAAACACTGCGTTAAAAATGTGTGTATTGATTGTTGAGTAGGATATCACCTAAAATAAATTGTAAATCTAAGATTGTTCACTTAAAATTACTCATCGTAAACATTCATACAAAATTTCTGGTGGAGTCTTATAAGCTATAAATTAAGACATTCAATAAATTTTAGAACTATGCTAAACCGATTATAGAGTGATGTAAATTTACCAAGAAATGTAAAGGATTTCATACATAACTTAAAATTAAACAGTTAGAATTAGATAAAACCGACAATATTATTCTTAAATCACAATTTCATTTAAATCACAAATTCATTTAAAAAAAATCATTTTGTTTAATACGTACAATGAAAGTGAATTAGGTAAAACTAAGCAACGCCACCAAAGGTGGACGTACTTAACCGCGATTCCAGGTTATCGTGAACCCTAGCGAGGAACCGTCGGAGTGAGCTCGGTTGACTCGGGCACCTCCACCGGCGGGCTCTTCGGCCGAGGGGCGCATGCTCCACTTGCATATCACTCCCCGGACCCAAACTTTTGACGACAAAGGTCGCTGCGATATGCGGTGGAGCTCAAACTCTGAGGACACCACCACATCACACTTTGGGAGTATACCGGAGTCCCTCGGAGACGGAGATCAAAAGAGGAAACCGGATATTAGGCTTTAAGACGAGTTTCCCCGACAACTCTTGCTTTACCGCAACTTTCGATCATCAAGATCCTACAGAGGATACGACTATTTCGTCGGCTGCGGCGAAGTGAAGGTGCCTGTCGCTATGCCGGGAAGTCGAGGAAATGCATCTCTGAACGCATAGACACGCTTAGGTTGTTTCCTAAGCTAGCTGTGACTTCCGAGAGCTTTCCCTCTGACTTCTACAGATGCCAGAACATCGTATGCGGTCGACTCAGTTGAAGACCATCCGGAAACACATATAAAACACACACTAAGAAGTGTTAGTAAATAAAAACTATGTTAGATACCGCTATCGTACCCATAAGGACGCGGAAACTCCCTTCAAAAGCTCAAAAGAGGCGGTCCCAATCGGGATTAGTACCTCGAAAGTTATCTCTTAGACTCCTGCTAATCTAAATGTCGGACGCAGACAGCTCCGACTGTGCAAAAACACGCTTGATTCATTTTCGACCCAAGGTCCGACTTAGGTCTGGACGCTGTCACTTGCCCGGTATATCGTCCGGAACCACCTGCCCGGTATCTCGTAATCGGTCAGTCCGAGAAGAAGTTCATATCCTCTCCTAAAGAAGGTGATACGAGCCACAGACCTTGGACCTGAGGGGTCCTCCGCGACTCGAACCACTCTTGGTCAAACGGGTATTTCCTTTCCAACCGAAATTTGAGGGCGACACAAAACTACTCTAATTACAGAGGGAATCGCAGGGGATGGTTGGTTGCAAAGGACCCCGTCCAAAAGGCCGAAGCCCAGATCCTTCCGCCGACGTCTACGTTCCGCCGCCTGCCAGTACCGAGGGATGCTTCACGCCGCCTCACGCACTGACCTGACGTCACTACTGAACCACAAGCGCTCCTTGTCCTGTGGAGTCCGTTCTTGCCTTCGTCTTGCCTTAGATAAGTTTGCTAGAAATATATTTACATCTTGTATTTGGAAAGCCTACAGAAGCGATATCTAGCTCTTTGCCGGCGAAACAAAATTAACACAAAAAATAAAATAATAGTAAAATAAATGAAAAGATAGATATAAACAAGTGAATAAGTGTGATTGAAGATCGCTCAAAGGGTTTCGTTTAATATTCCTTTCTAAGCACTTTTTCCTTTCTTTAATAAATTCAAACAAATTTAATTTAGCAACAACAACAAAAAAAAAGTCATGTTTTTTATAAAGTAAAAATTTACCGGTCTATTTTTTCGTTTGTTCGAATATCTAAACCAGCCGGATAGCGGGCGAAGCCCGCTATTATATTCTGTCATAATAATATCCGTCATACGGACTAAATGCAATATTAAAAAAATAATAATTTCAAAATTAAACAAATTGAACAACCTTCAAAATGTTAAAATATGCGAATATTTCCATAATCGGATTTTTATCACGATTCAATATGATTCTCAAAGTCATATATTTTCTATTCTCCATTATTTATATTGATACTCGCTTTGTATTATTCTCAAACATTTGAAAAATTAGTTAAACTTCCTGTAGGACGTCAGATTTTCTTTTTAATTCTCTAATGACGTGATATTAATCTGCTTTGTCCACTTACACATACTCATACTCCTAGTATTATTGAGAAATCTTAGACATTTTCCGTTTTATTACGACTATGACGTCAATCAATTTTATTTCATATATCTTTTTTTCAATGGGTGAAACTTTTTATTTCATTTTCATTTTTCACGTGAAAATCGTCTGATAGAAAATTAATTATTGTACAGAGAATTTCATTGTAGATTTTAAATCTTTGGCATCTGCTGTAACGAAACATGTTTCAATTTAATAGGAAAAGGCTGTTAGAATTTTGGTTTTTTATCTCTATTTATTAAAATAATACGAATTTTTCAAATTTTAATATTTTGAGCTCTTTACAGCTGCTATTCAGATTTATACACTAAGTTTCAACTCTGTAAGTTACATACTTTTTGAGAATGGCTCTGTGACGGACAGACAACGCAGCGGGGGTAATAGGGTTTCGTGAGATGAACGAAACCCTAAAAAGGAAAAATTAGCCCCCGCATCCTACGTGTCCCAGTGTGACTAGGCTTGTAGCGTCAGGCTACGGGGCAGGGGAAAGCACCAAAAAAGTGGTTCGGTGTCGCTACGTCGTCCTCGGCTGAGCTGCCGGTAAACTTCCTGCGGCGATGCCAAGCCCATTCGGGACCACTCACAGAGGCTCGTAACCTACTATTGAGTAGATCAATCATATAACAACTTTTTCCTTTATATTATTTCAAAACTAACAAAACCCGTCGTTGTGGTCGTTGAAATGTGCCAAATGATATGTGTGTTTGTACTATTATTAGGATAAATTATATTTCTGCAGATTGTTTAAATATTACTAATTAAAATATAACTTTTTGAAACTTCATTCTAGTACCACATTAGGTGATGTGAGAATTGAAATAATGAGAAAATCGTCATTCCAATCTATTTGAAGCCACACCCTTCCAGAAAACAGTTAGGATGCAATCAAATAGGGAACTCTTTTATCAGCTAACGTACAGGGAAATAGTTTTTTTAAAATCAGTTCAGTTGTTGCAATGTTTATTTCCTACAAAAAATGTATTTTTATATCATTAATCTACCATCATTCATCATAAAAATACCGTTAAAGTTGAAAAACATTGGTTTACTATAATTAACCGTATTTTGTGTACAGGTAAATGCTAAATATGAAGTACTTACTTAAATGGTCGGAAATGATGTTTCATTATTACTATCTCAAATTGTATTACAGCGATTACTGATATCTCTGTTTTATTCCCATCTGCAGACAAGTTGTACACTGGCTTTCGCTTTCGGCTACTCGCTTTTTCTTCTCTTTTCATATTTGTTAAATTTTAGATATATACACACACACACACACACACATATATATATATATATATATATATATTAAAAAAAATCATTGTTCGTGAGCATGTACGTCCTAGTTATCTCTATGCCAAATTTAAAGTTTCTGATCTGACATTTTTAGGGAAATCATATTAATAATGTAAAACGCTTGTTTCCTATTTAATTCACTCGAAATTAGATTTTTTAAAAAAGAGGCATCTTTAGTAGCATCACTTCTTATAGAAACCTGCATGTCAAATTAAAAATTTCTAGCCACGAAAGTTTTAGAGTAAACGTTTTTATGGAGCGCTTTCTATAATCATCCTTTTAAAGAAAATTATAACAAACAACCACTATATCACATTTCATGCTTTTAGCTGCATATTAAAAGAATTAATAACTTTACAACATTTTGTCGCTCTTGCACCCGTTTGAATGTACTATGTACTGAGGTAAACTATACATTTTCACATTTTCAAGCAGTGATTGTAATCAATATTATCCAGAGAAAATATTTGAAATTGTTTCAGTAGTTCTAAGTAATCATAAATTTAAAACGTACCAGATGACGACAACACGCTTCACTGTTTTTTTTTTTTTTTTTTTTTTTTTTTTTTTTTTTTACATCTGTGCAATTTTTTTATATTTAATATAGAAGATGTGCATAAAAATACATTTTTTTTTATTTCTCTTCTTTTATTTTTTAGAACACTTTGGTCGAAATATGAAAATGCCTTAGGTCACCACTTTTAACAACCATATTTCTCACACCACTACAGAATGGTATCCCGAACATTCCAGAATGTTCTAGATTCTTCCGGTCCATACGTAAAGCTAAAAAAAAATATGTATATAAATGTATATACATATGTAAAACAAATTATGTGTATATGTATAAAATATAAAGAATATTTTAGTACTTTCTGACACTTCTAGTGCATTCTAGAAAATTCCAAACATTTTTAGAACACTTTGGTCGAAATATGAAATTGTCCTAGTTCGTCCAATTTTAACCACCATATGTCCCACACCCCCACACAATGTTACTCCTACGTCACGTAAGCTTACTGACACGGTAGACCTACTTATTTCAGCAATATTTTCAGTCCGTAAATCGCGGGACATTACAGCGGCATTTTCATGCGAGCATCAACTGCTTTTCTCTTGATAATTCTGTTCACACGAATATTCGTTTTCTGGGGTCTCCCGGACCGTGGCATGTCCTGAAGGCCACGACCATCTTTATATTTATTTTAAATATCTTTCACAGTAGTTTTTCCGATTTCTAACTTTGTCGCAATCTCCCGAGAGGATTGGTCCTTCATCGACAAACAAATCACTCGTTTAAGAACAATAATTGTTGAACTTTCATTTTTGAATTCCAACTACGTTATTCCCGTTTATTAATTAACAAACACAGCCTAAGCAACAATTTACTGATAGCAATAACTAACGAATGACGAATGGCCGGAAACTTCAGCACACGCGAATTTCGAATTCCTCCTCTTTGCATCAAGTGTCTTCAGTATCCAATCAAAACCATTACGTGCTCAGAGGTCATTTGCAAATTCCTAACATTTGGAGCAATTGTTCTTCTTCTTCGCTTAAACGTTCCGGCAAACAAATCAAAGAAACTAACTGGCCGGAAACTTTTGACCGCCACTGTATATATATATATGTGTGTAAAAAATAAAGAATATTTATACATTCTAGAAAATTCTAGTTCATTGAAGATCATTCTAGTACATTAGAGAACATTCTAGTGCATTCTAGAAGATTCCAAACATTTTTAGAACACTTTGTTCAAAATAGGTAAATGCCTTAGGTCGACCACTTTCAAACACCATATCTCCCATACCCCGACAGAATGGTCCTCGAACATTCCAGAACATTCTCGATCCTTCCGGTCTATATCTAAACTTAAAAATAAAATGCGTATGTATGTATATATATATGTATATATATATATATATATATGTATATGTAAAAAAAAATATATGTATGTATAAAATATAAAATATAAACATTTTAGTACATTCTAGAAAATTCTAGTACATTCAAGAACATTCTTGTACTTTCTAAAAGATTGCAAACATTTTTCAGAGCACTTTGGTCAAAATATGACAACGCCCTAGGTCGACCACTTTCATCCACCATATATCCCACTTCCCCACACAGTGGTCCTCGAACATTCCAGAACTTTCTCTATTCTTCCGGTTCATGTGTAAACCTATTAAAAAGTATGTATATGTATGTATATATGTATTAAAAAAATATATGTATGTGTAAAATATAATAAACATTCTTGAAAATCCCAAACATTCTTAAAACACTTTGGTCGAAATATGAAAATAAACTTAGTCGACCATTTTCAACTATCATATATCCCACACCACCACAGCTACCGACATGCAACCACCATAGTGCACAATGGAAGACTCGAGGCTACTACCACACACAAATACCAGTGGTTTGCGCTGGGTAGTTGTGGCTGTAGAGTGAAATATAGTGACACACACGTCTATTTTTATATTGAAATTGCCTAGGTCGACCACTCACAATCACCATATTTCACACACCCCTACATATACCGACATCCAACCACCATAGTGCACGTTGGGAGACTGGAGGCTACTACCACACATAAACACTACTGGTCTGCGCTGGGAAGTTTTGGCTGCAAAGTGAAATATACTGACACACACGTCTACTTGTATATATATATTTATATATAGATGCATTCATTTCGCTGTTTTAAATTTTATTACAATATTAAATTTTAGAACGTGTTTTGTGAGAGCATTTACGTCTTAACTTAACAGCCATGTGAAATTTCATGTTTCTAAAAAAAGACATCCAGAAAGTTTTCCAGAAAAATCATTATATAGAACGTTTTAATTACGCTTACCACACATTTAAAAAAATTTTTAAGTGTTCTATGCGAGCATTTACGTCATAAATGTAACAGACTTGTCACATTTCAAGTTTCCGTACCTAACAAGTTCATATAAATCGTAATTTAGGATAGCTCTTTGCTGATTTAATCCTTTTAAATTTCTATTTTTAAAAACTATTCTGTGTTTATAAAAGTCTTAGAAACATCAGCTATGTCAAATTTCAAGTTTATATCCCTAAGAATTCCAAATAAATCGTAATTTAGAACGTTTTTAAAAAGTTTTCCGCTCATTTCATCCTTTTATATTTCTCTTTTTAGGTGCGTTCGTAATTATATAAATACGTAGCACCTGTAGTCGTCGTTTGGTCCGTCCGTCTGTCCGTCCGTCTGTCCGTCCGTCTGTCTGTCTGTCTGTCTGTATGTCTGTCCGTCTGTCTGTCTGTCCGCATATAACAACCCAAAAACTACCCAACCAAATGGTTTGCAATTTAAAATATATTATCTTTGCAGAATTTTGTCGAGACATTTCAAATTTTATTAAAATCGAATCAAAACTTTAGGAGATATTAATAAAAATATTTATTAAGAAATTTGAATTTTTTTTTTTAAAATCGGTGCTTTTTTGTTATAGGAGCTTCCGAAGTTTAATCGTCAAGCGACCGAGATACTTATTTTATGACAGAAACTAGCTGTTACCCGTGACTTCGTTCACGTATCATTAAAAGAAGCATAAATGCATTAATTAAGCAAAATATTTCATTCCCGATAATTAGAATCGTAAATAATTAACTAACTCTTTATCACATTCCATAGGAGACAATACCGTATTTCTATGTTATACAGGCCTTGACATAACTAAGTTTTAAAAAAGTGAAAATTTGTGACAAATAATCACGAAAAGGAAACTGCAACCAATGAAAAAAGGCGGGCCGAATAAAATCGGGGAAATCAGTGAATTGTGTAAAAACATATGTCAAGTTTACCTGGTAAACTATTTTACTTTTAACGCCTTTGTGAAACGTTTTAATAGCATCCTTCAAAGATAATGGAAATAGTATATTCTTTTACATTAAATTCAATTCTTGTTAATAGGGAGCAATAATTGTAGACCTAACTGCAAGGAGCTTAAATTTGCCTCCTTGATTTAATTTATACCTGAAAAAAAATCTTTATTTCTAAATGAAAATATGTTGACAGACGACTTTTTGTTCTCCAGAATAAATTGATTCATGAAGTTTGAATATGTGAAAATAAGTTTTTATTTTTCAAAAATTTTACTGTAATCAAGATTTTTTTTTCTTTCACTATCTATTCAAATTTAAAATAAATTCTTTTTTTCAGTTTTAATGAGAAAAAATATATTAATCCGTTTTATTTCTTCTTTTTTATCCACAAAAATGGAATAATTTAGTTGCCATTTTTAGAGAAATTTCGTTAAAATTTACAAAAAAAAAAAAAAAAAAAAAAAAAAAAAAATCTCGGAATTTAAATCATTTTTTTTAATTCTGAGAGTTTATGACATCCTCGGATCAATGATTACCGGTCTTAAGTAAATCGTGTTGCGTTCGACAACCTGAAAGCAGTAGTTGCGAAATGCAAACAGGCGGTCAGATTTTCATATAATAGATTCGTATTTATTTTTATTTTCCTAATAATTACGTTTTGGTTTTTGGCAAAAAACTCTCATCTGTATGTAACTGATATTCATGCTTAATAATCGGTGTAGATAAAAAAATATTTCAAATTTTTCGTTTTAAATATGGCGTGAAACTTATTTACTTTCTAAACTTACCGATCCTTGTATTATTAATGTAAGGAATTGATTCACGCTCCTTGTAAAACACATTTGAAAATTTCCGTTTTATTTCAAATATGACGTCACTTTTTCCTCAGAGAAATCTCTTTTTAATGGCATAATTCTTGTTAATTTTCTTTTTCTGGCAATCAGGGCGTAAATTTTAGCGGAAAACTCACATTTGTATGTAACTGGTATTCAAGCTAATTATTAATCAGTAACGATAAAAAATATTCAGTTTTTCATCTTAAATAATACGTCCATTATCTATCTACTTTCATTATACATTGATATTCATGCTCCTTGTATTATTACGAACATTTGGAAATTACATGTTTTATTTATGACGTCATATTTGTCCAAACCGAGGAGGATCCTTTTCATAGTTCCATGGTCCAAGCGAAATCTATTTTTAATAATATAATTATTGTTCATTTTTCCTTCTAATTATAACGCAATTTTTGACAGAAAAAGATCTTTTTAATGTAACCGATATTCATACTTCATGTATAATGTTGTTTCAAATATCACGGAAATTCATCTTCTTTTGAATTCTTTTTAATTTTCATTTTTCACGTGAAAATCGTTCAATTGAAAATTAGTTGTTGAGGAAAAATTATTTTTCCGAGTTTTTATTTTTTGGCAACGATCAAAGCCCTAGCAACGATAAAGTAAAACGGTTAAATTTTATTGAAAAATGTCCATTTATTCTCTATGAAAATAATAAAATTTTTAATTATTAAAGAAAATATTTGAATAAAATAAATAAAACCTAGTCTATGTTCATTTGAGGGTTATAATCAAACTACATGCAAAAATACAGGATCATTAAAAGCTCCATTTTGACGCTGGCTTCAGCCTAACATTTGCACACAATCAGATTTATAATATTATTAGGATTAATCTGCAGACGATATAATTCATTTCACAGAATTAAAAATCATCAAGATCTGAATATTTATATAACTAGCTGATACATATATATCTGAATATTTATATAACTAGTTAAGATATTTGTATGAACAGTGTCATAAAATATATACTTAACTAGCTGTTTAACCCGTTCTACGCACGGGATATCATGAATTTAATTCTAAAACGTGCGTACAAACGCACCTCGTTTGTAACGTTTGACGTACAATTTCCAACTTGTTTAGAAACTGCTTTCAGTGAGCATTTACATTGTAAAAGAAAATTTCAAGTTTTTAGCGCCCTTGGTCTTACAAAAAGCGATATTTTAGAAAGCTTTCTGCTCTAGCACCCTGTCGGGATTAGTGATACCGATATAAAATATAGCCTATGCTGGAGTAGAGAGTGTCACCAACATTTTATCACTTTTACTTTTGAGATTGATTCCGTAGTTACAGAGATTATCACATACAAACAAATAAACAAAGAAACAAACGTTTCTTCTTTATAATATTAGTGCGAAAGTATGAGATAAATCTCAAATTACGAAAAAAAAATTACGCAAAATAAACTCAAATAAGAATAAAGAGCTTAGTAGTCAGGGTGTGCCACAGTAGTCAATCACCAAGGTTGATTAGACCTGATCATGTAAGCAAAATATCATATCCAATGGTAGCTGTCAGCTCCATTTAAATTAATAAGGCCTAAGAAATTTATTTACTTTTTGTACTCAAAAACATTACTTTACTTATCCTATTAATACTATAATCTCGAAACAAAATAATAAAAGAATAAATTAATACTTACCCTTTAAATTTTTTGTCATCAGTTAAATATAAATTTTGAAAAATGAATCATTTTGTAACATTTACTTTTGAAATTGATTCGGTAGTTCTAGATATTACCAACCGAGAGACAACTAAACAAACAAACAAACGTTTATTCTTTATAATATTTGTATGAAAGAACAGATAAATCTCAAGTTACGAAAATCAAATTACAAAAAATAAACTAAAAAACTAATAAAGGGCTTAGTAGTCAGGGGACGCCAGTAGTCAATCCTGGGGCTTGACTTCTGAACATGTAAGCAAAAATATCATACCTAATGGTAGCGGTTGGCCCCATTAAATTAATAAAGTCTAAGAAATGTATTTACTTTTTAAACTCAAAAACATTAGTTTATTTATTTTATTAATACTATAGTCTCTCTATTTTACAAAAGAATAAAAATTAATATTTACTTTTTAAATATTTTGTCAATTAACTAAAAATTAGAGAAAATGATTTTTTGACCAGAATTACTAATTATTAATGAAATAAAAAAATACTTGGAATTCTTTGCTGATATCTTATGAGTTATGACAAATGGTTGAAAATAAAGAAAATATAATATTTCATTTGGATCCCAAAATAAGTTATTCCATAGGCAATTTATCTCCTGACTATTGGAGCATTTACTCTATATCTAGTACAAGAGGATGACTTAAAAAATTGTTTCATTCATTTTTTTTAATTTACTTCACGATGTTATAAATTACTTCAATTAGACTGAAACTTCCTCGAATCATATGTCAGACATTCTAAACTATATACATATTTTTTATGTAATTTTGCTCGAAAATTATAAAGATTTTTTAACTGTTAAATTATATTTTTTTGTTATCATAAATAATTATTTTTTCTCTTTTGATTCACCAGTGGCGAGCAACACTATTTCATACCATGTCTGAAAAAGAAAGTTTATTAAAATAATGCATTTATTGTAATTTTCCCGATTACGAAATATTTGAAGAAAAAAGTGCATATAAAATATAAAATAGCAATTTTTCCGCAATTGCGGCCGTGCCAAAACATGCATTCGCGAGCTCTTTTGAGGCAACTTGATATACCTAAGTGGCCTTCGTGGAGACTCCCTAGTGCTGTGGACTTGTATTTTGCTGGGATGATGATTCTTAGTCCTTTTAAAACTAGATCTTTTTGAATGGGCAGTTCATCAATAAATTGAAGGTATTTCTTGTATGGATTTGGTACGCTATCTTTACTTGGAGGCCACCCAGTTGAAATAAAATGCTTTACTAGCGTCAATTCTGGATCTGTATTTGTGAATTCTTGATGGGCTTTTAAACCTTTATTGGTAGTTGGAATTGCAAATAAGATTAGAAGATTGCTTTCTTCTAAAGAATCTTGGTAGTGGCTATCTCTGCTTAGTAAATCTGCTGTATGTGATTCTTTACCACGTTTTTATTATCCGTACTGCTCAACTTCCAAGAACAGCTTTTGGTGTCTTGGGAGAATTCGATCGATTGAAAAGGGATTTTAGAACCTTGTGATCTGTTTCGATTACCACAGCATTTTCGCAGATGTACAAGCGAAATTTCTGGTACCCGAATTTCATAGTTGAGGCCTCCTTTACGATTTGTGACTATGCCTATTGTGATGAATTTATCGCTGTTTATGAATAAGCAATGTGTCTGCCTTCTTGTAGTAAAACAGCACCGAGGGCGTAAGAGATGGCATCTACAGAGATTATAAAACCTTTGTTTGGTTTGAAGTATGTAAGAGTGAGAGATTTTTTCACTAAATTTTTAATTTCACAGAGGTGTTGGTCTAACTGCGCATCCCAAACTCAGGCGGTATTTTTCTTCAATAGCAATGTTGTGAGCTTATTCTGACAAGTTAGGTATGAATTTCTGAAGATACTGGATCATTGGATCATTCAAAGTAGTCTTTGCAAATCTTTCTTACTGCACGGAGTTTTGATTCAGTCTATAAGTACGACTTTATCATGATCAATCGTGATACCTTCAGGAGTAAGCACGTGTCAAAGATATTAAATTTTCTGCACTTCGAACTCATGCTATTTTCTATTTAACTTCGCTCGTGCATCTTTGAGGGCTTCAAAAACTGTTCTGGTTCTTGACTGGAGAGTATTTATGTCTGGTGCATGGATTAGAATGTCATCCATCGAGTTTTCTACACCTGGAATATGCCTTGAATAATGTTTTGATCATAATGTTTTGAAATATTTCTTTAACTGCCTTTATGCCAAACGGGACTCTGAGAAAAAAATCTTACCCAAGATGCAAGTAATATACAAGTAACATGAATTTAAGTAACTAAAAATTTTGAATTGAGTTTTTTAAATAAAACTTTTACATGTGGAGAATGAATATGAAAAAAAAGTTTAAAAGAATTGAATTACTACGTACGGAAAGCAGATGATGACGTCATGTTTAAAAGAAAAAAAATAAATATTTTTTTTAATTATACATAGAGAATAAATATCAGTTAATTACGAAACCACTTGGATGTCAAACATGACGTCATGATTAACAGGAAAAGAAATAAACAAGTCTTAAATTATAAAAAAAAGTTTTGATGGAAAAAATATGTCATATTTAAAATGAAGAGTTCATCTTAAAATTTCTTCACCTGACTTTTGATTTATCTGGTTGAATTTTTATCACTCTAGTGTAGTTTACTGTCGTCGTGAAGTATCCCTGGAATTTATGTTTGATGACCTATAATTTTTTTTTCGTCAGCGTCTAAGGCAAACGGTTTGAATATTTGTTGAGCATCACGGCCTATAAATGCCATAAAAGTAGATACTTGAACTGTCTTACTTTTCGAACTAAGCGAAACTGCCTCTGCATACCACTCGAAGACTATTAGGACAGAAAAATGGTGAATTTACACAAATATAAGAAATCTATACTAATATTATAAAGGAGTAAAGATTGTTTTTTTGTTTGTTTGTTTGTAGGGGGTAATCTCTGGAATTACCGAACCGATTTCAAAAGTGATGGTGGCAAATTGATGGTGATAACCCCTGCTCCAACATAGGCTATATTTTATGTCGGTGCCACTAACCCCAGGGGGGTGCAGGAGTGAAAAGCGTTCTAAAACTGCGATTTTTAGTATACTGAAAGAGTTAGAAATTAGAAATTTGGTATTGTAGCTACTTATAAGATGTAAATGCTCTCTAAGAACAAATTTTAAAAAAAAGAAATTTAAAAGGATGAAATGTGCGAAAAGCGTTCTAAAAACATTCTAAATTACAATTTCTATGGAATCTCTGGAACTATAGAACTGATTTCAAAAGTGATGGTGGCAAATTAATGTTGACAATCCCTGCTCCAACATAGGCTATACTTTATTTCGGTGCCACAAACCCCAGGGAGATGCAGGAGCGAAAAGCGTTCTAAAACTGCGATTTTTAGTATACTGAAGGAGCTAGAAATTTGAAATTTGGTATTGTAGTTACTTATAAGATATAAATGTTCTCTAAGAATAATAAAAAAAATCGAAAATTAAGAGGGTGAAATGAGCCGAAAGCGTTCTAAAAACATTCCAAATTACAATTTCTTTAAAATCTGTGGAACTACAGAACCGATTTCAAAAGTGATGGTGGCAAATTGATAGTGACAAATCCCTGCTCCAACATAAGCTATATTTTATGTCGGTGCCACTAACCCCAGGGGGGTGCAATAGCAAAAAACTTTCTAAAATTGCGATTTTTTCTATACTGAAGGAGCTAGAAATTTGTAATTTGGCATTGTAGATACTTATAGGATGTAAATGCTCTCTAAGAACAAAATAAAAAAAAATCGAAATTTAAAAGGGTAAAATGAGCGGAAAGCGTTCTAAAAACATTCTAAATTACAATTTCTATGGAATCTCTGGAACTACAGAACCGATTTCAAAAGTGATGGAGGCAAATTGATGGTGACAATCCCTGCTCCAACATAGGCTATGGTGCCACTAATCGCAGTAGGGTACAGGAGCGAAAAACATTCTAAAATTGCAATTATTTTATACTGAAAGAGTTAGAAATTTGAAATTTAGCATTGTAGTTACTTATAAGATATAAATGCTCTCTAAGAATAATAAAAAAAATCGAAATTTAAAAGGGTGAAATGAGCGAAGAGCGTTCTAAAATCAATCTAAATTACAATTTCTATGGAATCTCTGGAACTACAGAAGCGATTTCAAACGTGATGATGGCAAATTGATGGTGACAATCCCTGCTCCAACAGCCTCTTTAATAAAAAGCTATGCGTTGCTGATGAATGGGTTTTTCGCTAATTGTTGCCACAGATTAATCTCGGAAAATGAAACATTTGAATTTACTGAAAATAATAATAGCTCGAAAAGTATTTGTCAGAAAATTGTTAGACAAACTGCGTTTAAATGTAGAAAGTTGTATTTTTTTTTATATAAATTTCATATCTAATGATTATGCCGTTTTTCAAATATTGAATCTCAAAAATTACCAAATTTCGCAATGGAGTACCATAGCGAAACCTTCATGCGTAAAAAGATAATGATATGGGCAACGTATCCTGTATATTGGCACGAGTAACAAATTATATTAGCCTTATTATTCTGTTAAAATATAAGAGTGAATTATGAAATATCAATATTTTGTTTGATTAAAAGTTCGTTAAGAGAAATTGACCAGCGTAACGGGCGTAGCTTTCTAGTAAAAGATAATTAAATGCGGGAATAAATAGGAAATATTTAATATAATTTAGAATTTAAAGAAATAGGTTTTTTTAAGAAGAAGTATTCGTACGAAATGTGATTTAGACATCTTATTTGCCGGGAAATAAAAATTAAATTTAAGTAGATTAGGATAAAAAATGTTTTAAATATAGACAGTAATGAAGTATTTTTAAGAAAGGGGATATTTTCATAAACTAGGGTTGTAAATGGAATATTAATAAAAGGAATCTTTTATACAATATATTTAATAGGATATGGAGTTTTAAATTTTGTAATATATATGATAAATAATCATTTGGTATATTTTTATGTTCGTGTACTCTGCATATATTTTTTAATTTTTAATAGCAAAAAAATTTCACTGAGTTGAAGAATTTTCACTATTGTTTACACTTCATTGCTCGTTGGGAAAGATAAATGCTGATTCCATAGTTTTGCAAGGGTGAGTAGTTTCCACATTTTAAAACACGGATTAATGACACAGCAGTTAATTTTCAACTGAAATGTCTACACCATAATAGTGAAAACGAGATAAACGTTTACAATAATTAACTTACTACGTGCAAACAGCAAGTGTATATGATATCATATTTGAAAGACAATTTTAATATTTTTAATGCTACATAGAGCATGAACATGAGTTACGTACAAAAGAGAGTTTCCTGTCAATGTGTTTAATTCATGATTAACAGGTAAAGTAAATGAAAAAAATATTAACGAATATAAGTTTATAAACTATACGATTTCAATGGAACAAAATCACGTAATATTTGAAATAAAAATTGTATTTTCACGTATATAGCAATACAAGGAACACGAATTTAAGGAAGTAAAAAAATTGAATAGAGTTCTTCAAATTAAACTTTTACGTGTGGAGAATGAATATGAAAAAAAAGTCTTAAAGTATTGAATTACTACGTACGAAAAGCAGATGATGACGTCATGTTTAAAAGAAGAAAATTAAATATTATTTTAAATTATTCATGGAGAATAAATATCAGTTAGTTGCGAAAACAGTTGGCTGTCAAACATGACTTCATGATTAACAGGAAAAGAAATAAACAAGTCTTAAATTATTAAGAAAAGTTTTTGCTGGAAAAATGATATCATATTTAAAATAAAGCGTGCATTTTCAAATTTCTCCAATAGTACACGGAACATGAGTATGATTAAGTAAAGAAAATATTTTACTGTCCAAAATGACATAATAAAAATACAACGTTAAACATATTTTGGTAATTTAATTAAACTTTATGATGTAAATATATTTTTTTAATGTTTTCTTTCATGTTGCCACATTTTGAAATGAGAATGTATTTTTCCAAAACTGTTAATTAATTTTCAACCTGTACTTTTAATTAAAAATATACGTGCTAAAGGCTATTACAATGCACTTAAAGACTTATAAACCTTTAAAAAAACGTTCTACTTGTTTCATACGAACAATCTGCGACATTCTCAAGATGAATAATGATAAGATAATCAATTAATAAAACAATTTGACTGTTTTTTTTAATCTTTGGGAAATTAGTTTATTTTACCATTATTAATCTTGAGAATGTTGTTGTTTCTGCGTATGAAACTAGTAGATCTGTTTATTAAAAGATTTTTAAAGCTTTTAAATACATTGTAATAGCTTTTAGTAAATATTATCTTTAATTTAATGATAGTAAGAGATTTGTCTTATATAATTATATGCCTGTATTAATTTGTTTTTTTAATTCGCAAGTGACGTCATGAATGTAATTTTATTTATAAATCAAAAAATTTTCAATTTCCTCTTAAATTAGTTTTATCAAGAGTTATATTAGTTTTACCATCAAGAATAGAATTAATTTAGATTAGGAATTTTTATAAATGATGTCACAAAATCTTAAATTTTTTAAACGGTTCCATGTTTGACATAAATTAAAATGCAAATTTCACATGATTCATGATATCAAAGTTTTTCTTTTTTATGTAAGTAAATACTTTAACAAACCATCGCTGTTTAATAAGGTAAATAAGGTATCTAAGTAAACATTTCAGAAACACACAAAACATATTTGAAAACCAGATTTCAGCAATTACTGTCCACAGCCAGAAAAGTGCTCCAATTCCTTTCAGCAGCCCTGTATATAATTTATATATTTGTATATAGTCAATGCAAAGTCAAGTTTGGTCTTGGTTAGTCAAGTTTGTATGCTACAATTTAGTTTCGTAATAAAACACATAACAGAGTTGGAAATTCATCTTCAGCAGTTTCTACCAATAGCCGGAAACATGCTTGAATTATTCAGTATATTACCTTGAGCTTTTTATACACGACACATATTAAGCTACAGTTCAATATAGGCAAAAACACGCAGAAAACTATTGAAATCACATTTACAACAAATTATCATACAGAGGCGGTCATGTGTCCAGTTCTTTGCGTGGCCTTGTATATGATTTTATTTATATTCAACAAACATCTCTTAGTATATTAATATATTTCACGTGAAATATGCATAACTCGATTAAAAAATCCTTTACGAAATTTACGCTTATACACAGTAATGTATACAAATTATTTTATGTAACCCTGTATATGATGTGTAGCATGTATACTTACCACATAGTACGTAAAAATTTTGTTAAACGCATACTAACTGAAACCACACTTCCAGCAATTATCACTTATAGATAATGCTGCGATACAGTACTGCACCCGAAATATTTTCTGTATCCCTGTAAATGAATGATAAATGATAGGCACATAACAAGTATCTTGTAGTAAACCTCAATAATGTATATCAATTTCATTATATTGGAAATGGCGTAACATAATTAAAATACGCTGCAAACAGCTCCCCCCCGTAGACCATTAAGTAAAAGAATACTCTTGTGTGTCACTGAAATTAAAGCTTTCTACAGTTTCTTAGTGCATTTCAGAAATTGATATCAATTTCATCATGTTTGTAATAGTATAACATGGTTAAAATGCGTCGCTAACGATTTTCCACATTAAACCATAATGTAATGCGAATTCTTTTCAGTTTCTCTGTACACTAATTATAAGTGCTAGACGTACCATGTTCGATAGTAAGCATGCTGTAGTGTATTTTAGTGATGTATATCAATTTCAATATATTTTAAATAGTGTTACATCATTAAAATGCACTGCAAAGGATTTTTCCCCGTAGACCATAATATAACGGCATTCTTTTGAGTGCCCCTGTAAAAAAAAAGTATAAGTGCTACACACTTCATTTTCAATACCGAACATGCTACAGTAAGCCTCAATATCATATATCAATTGCATGACTATCCGGATATATTTAAGAGAGTTAGAACACGGACAGTCAGACAGACAGACAGGCAAACCAAATTCATAAACACTTTTCAACTATGTTGGAAAGTGCTAAAAATATAAACTTTCCCTTCCGTGAGATTAATCTTTCAGTTAAGCAATTTATGCTGTTTCAAACATGACTTGTTTAGAAATAGGAAAAAATTAAAAACATGAGTGCTCCAAATAATCCCCTAAATAAAAGATTAAATCTCTAAATTTAGAAGAGAAACAAGAAGAAAAAGAAGATCCTCCTGTAAACATTCATTGACTTTATTACATTAGCATAACATTTATGTTAAATATTTGAAATAAATTCTGTAGCAATTTACTTCTTCGTATCACGCATTCATAGGAATACATTTCTCACTTAAAATACATAATCTGATAATCTGGCAAAAAGAAAATTTGAACATGTTGTTTCACACAGCAGATTAAAATGTAAATTTGTGTAGGAATTAACAAATGAATTAAATATAAACACTGTTGGAGTGTTCTAAAGTTATGCAATATCCTTTCATTCGATTCCGATTAAAAGAAGCATTTTTTTTTAATGTTTAAAGCACTGCTATATTGCTTCAATATGTATGAATATTTTGCTACCTATTAAAAATGATTTATTGAAAATAGCATTAGGATTTTTTAAATCATATTTATGTATTAAATTTTAATCTATACTAATATTATAAAGGAGTAAAGATTGTTTGTTCGTTTGTTTGTACGGGGTAATCTCTGGAACTACCGAACCGATTTCAAAAGTGATGGTGGCAAATTGATGGGGACAACCCCTGCTCCATCATAGGCTAGATTTTATGACGGTGCCACTAACCCCAAGGGGTGCAGGAGCAAAAAACTTTCTAAAACTGCGATTTTTTAGCAATCAAACTGGCTATCAAGCCTTGAGAGCTTGCCAGCCGGTTCTGTATGTATGTATGTACGTACGTAATGCGATAACTCTGCATAGAAATATCCGTTTTCCTTCAAATTTTGTTTATAGGTTCACTGTGTTAAGGCGCTTCCCTGATTAATTTTCGGGATTGATTGGTTAAGTATAAAAGGGGGAAACGGGGGGATAAATCCCCCCCTTAATTTATATAAATGGGTTTTTCATGCAGAATTATTCTATTTGCTTCAAAATTTGTTTATAGGTTCATTTGGTTAAGACGCTTCCCTGATTAGTTTTCGGGATTGATTGATTAAGTATAAAGGGGGGGGAACGGGGGGCTAATACCCCCCTTAATTTATATAAATGGGTTTTTCATGCAGAATTATCCCATTTTCTTCAAATTTTATTTACAGGTTCTTTGTGTTAAGGCGCATCCCTGATTAGTTTTCGGGATTTATTGGTTAAGTATAAAGGGGGGAACGGATGGCTAATACCCCCTTATTTTATATAAATGGGTTTTTCATGCAGAATTATTCCGTTTTCCTTCAAATTTTGTTTATAGGTTCACTGAATTAAGGCGCTTGCCTGATTAGTTTTTCGGGATTGATTGGTTAAGTATAAAGGGGGGGAACGGGGGGATAATCCCCCCTTAATTTATATAAATGGGTTTTTCATGCAGAATTATCCCATTTGCTTCAAAATTTGTTTATAGGTTCATTGGGTTAAGACGCTTCCCTGATTAGTTTTCGGGATTGATTGGTTAAGTATAAAGGGGGGGGAACGGAGGGGGCTAATCCTGCCTTAATTTATATAAATGGGTTTTTCATGCATAATTATCCGATTTTCTTCAAATTTTGTATATATATTCATTGTAATTAGAGATTTACCTGATTAGTTTAAGGGGCTCATTAGTTAACTATGAGGGGGGGTTAACGGGGGGATGACCCCCCCTTTAATATATTGTTTATTTCTTTATTTTTCAATGGGCTTATTCAAATTCTTTGAAATAAGAGTATAATATACAATTAGTGTGAATAGCCTGTGAACTCAATGCCCTCAGTTTAACTGGGCAGTTTTATTTTTATTTTTTATACTGAAGGAGCTAGAAATTTGAAATTTGTCATTGTTGTTACTTATAAGATGTAAATGCTCTCTAAGAACAAAATAAAAAAGAAATTGTAATTTAAAAGGGTGAAATGAGCGAAAAGCGTTCTAAAAACAGTCTAAATTACAATTTCTATGAAATCTCTGGAACTACAGAACCGATTTCAAAAGTAATGGTGGCAAATTGATGGGGACAATCCCTACTCCAACATAGGCTATATTTTATGTCGGTGCCACTAACATCAATGGGGTGCAGGAGCGAAAAAATTTCGAAAATTGCGACTTTTTTATACTGAAGGGGCAAGAAATTTGAAATTTAGCATTGTAGTTACTTATAAGATGTAAATGCTCTCTAAGAATAAATTTAAAAAAAATCGAAATTTAAATTGATGAAATGAGTGAAAAGCGTTCTGAAGTCATTCTAAATAGTCAATTTCTATGGAATCTCTGGAACCACGGAACCGATTTCAAATGTGATGGTGGCAAATTGGTGGTGATAATCCCTGCTCCAACAGCCTCTTTAATAAAAAACTATGCGTTGCTGACGACTGGGTTTTTCGCTAATTGTTGCACCAGAGTAATCTCGGAAAATGAAACATTTGATGTTACTGAATAAAATGATAGCTCAAAAAGTATCTGTCAGAAAATTGTTAGACAAACTGCGTTTGAAAGGTAAAAAATTGTATTTTTCTTGATATAAATTTCAAATCTAATGATTATGCCGTTTTTCAAATATTGAATTTCAAAAATTACCAAATTTTCCAATGGAGTACCATAGCGAAACCTTCATGCGTAAAAAAGATAATGATAAGGGCGACGTGTCCTGACGTGTATATTGGCTATAGCACGAGTCACAAATTATAGTAGCCTTATTATTCTGTTAAAATATAAAAGTTATTTATGAAATGTCAATATTTTGTTTGATTAAAGGTTCGTTAAAAGAAATTGACCAGCGTAGCGGGCGTAGCTTGCTAGTTTGTAATATTAATCAATATATTTGTACATATCTATGTATATTATAAAGGACAAACATGTCCGTGCGTAACGCTGACGTCATTTTGCGAATAGCAACAGTTGACGATAAAATTTCGGTTTTGCGATTTTTGCTACTCCAATTTTTTTTAATTTCTATGCATCGCACGTTTTTAATTTTTACGCCGTTATATATGAAAAAAAACTACTTTCAAATGCAATTTGTTTGAAAACTGTATCTTAATTGATTGATTTATTATAGCATTTATATTAAATTTCAAGCAAGATTTTTAAAAATTTTATCTCTATTGCTTGCAGACGACTACAAAATATAAATCCATTTTCACTTTAAACAATATAAAAAGTTCAGCTTTTGTCTCCAGCTAATATTCAATAGCGAAATTAAAACTTCATTAAGGAATAAATAAAATAGTATAAATAAAACAAAGATTTAACAGAGATGTAATTGAAATAAACGTTTAAAACTGCAAAAATTATCAGAATAAAAAAAACTGCTATAGATAACGAATTTTTTTGTGATTTCTTTGGTGTTGTTAGCGGGCCAATCTGATAAAAGTTATTAAATGTAAAAAATCTATTAGTTTTTAGTAACAAAAAATAAAAAATGGTTTTCACATATATTCTCTATGCCGGGAAGCCCTGGTTAGATGCCATAGTACTTATAAAAGAACATTTCACGACTGGCTGACTGGCACATCTATTAACGCCGAGCTTCAACCGTTGCTCCCAGGACAAGGATATTTGGAAGACATATTGCTTGTATACATAGATATCCTTTAACAAAGGATTTTTGAAAATTAAACCTCTAAGGGAATTGAATGGGGGGGAGGGTTTAAATGTTTTTTATTATTACTCATTTCTCAACAGCAGTTTTAGGTAGGAGCGTGAAATTCAGCATAAAAAATCTACTAAAAGGTAGTTAAACTCGTATTTCAGCGATTTTAGCATTTCAACCCCCAAAGGGATTGAAGTGGATATTGAAGATTCAAAACTAAATAATTTACGGTAGTCCAGTATATAGCTGATTTGTGTATTTTAACCCCTTCAGGGGCAATGCACTCTTGTTGCTAAAATACTGAAATGATTGACTGACACCAAGATTCATGAACAAATTTATTTTAAAATAAGTAAAAGTTTTCCTTCATGTAACTTTTCATGTAATTCAAAATTTGATTCTAAAATTCTGGTGTCAATGTGGCATTTTGGTATTAAAATTAAGTAGTATATATAATATACCGGCGCCCTTCAAGGGGTTAACGTGCTTGGTGTGGCGAAAAACTAATTTAATTATTATAACGATTGAGTCAGTATCATAATCTGGAAGCCAATTTTTGCCAAGATTGATTATGGTTGTCGCCAATATTGGCTATGATCTCGATTATGGGAGATTAGACGAACAAGACAGCTATTACTGATTTTTGATTAAATATTTCGAGCGACATTTTTACAGGGATAAGTTTGTTTAGTCTTTTTTTTTAATTTCATATTTTATAACATGTTTTGGGCTTTTCGTCTCTTAGCGATCGGATTCCAATCTTTATACAAAATATGGCACATTTCTACCTCTTCTCAAAAACATTTTTGATTTAAATACTTTTCGCCATATTTATATGCTTGCGTATGCGCGAGACTTCATTATAGGGATTGTCGTATGACCAGTTTATAGGAGTGAAAAACACAGAGCTCTAGTTAATGTGATTGTCGCTGTGGAATATGTATGCAAAATTGAGAGACCCTTCTTATAGTGATTGTTGTTTTTACAATTTATGAACGAAACACCCGATATTGTGATCACAGTATTAACGATATATGGCTGAGCGCGAAACATACAGATACAATGATCGCCATATATCTTAGGTTATCCCACTTTTGTTTATTTTGCACAGAAATTTTTCCTTACCCTTAAATAAGCACCCCAATGTTCAACTAATGTTTAAAATGGAAGTTCGCAATTTTGTTTTGTTCTCTTTCATTATTGTTATTACAACATCACAAAAGGTGTATGAAGAATACACCGCACGTGTATTTGTGTAATTTATTATAATTTCTTTGTTAATTATACTTTGTTTTTTATACCTGGATTTCTATTATGCCTATGTTATTACTACACTATGTGACTACAAACAGTCAATGCCATATTAATTATAATACAATTAATTTTTCTTAGCAATTTGATGTTTATTTCTCTTATACTAGACAAAGCTTCTACTAGACATTGCATTAAATGATATCATTAATTGTTGTTATTAGAGATAGACTAGAGTTTCTACTAGACATACCATTAAATAAGGATATCATTAAAAGTTGTAATTAGAGACAGACTAGAGTTTCTACTAGACATTGCATTAAATAAGGATATCATTAAAAGTTGATATTAGAGATAGACTAGAGTTTCTACTAGACATTGAATTAAATAACGATATCACTAAAAGTTGATATTAGAGATAGACTAGAGTTTCTACTAGACATCGCATTAAATAAGAATATCATTAAAAGTTGTTATTAAAAATATATTACAGTTTCTACTAGACATCGCATTAAATAATAATATCATTAAAAGTTGTTACTAGAAATATATAAGAGTTTCTACTAGACATTGCATTAAATAAGGATATCATTAAAAGTTGATATTAGAAATAGACTAGAGTTTCTACTACACATCGCATTAAATAAGAATATCATTAAAAGTTGTTATTAAAATATATTACAGTTTCTACTAGACATCGCATTAAATAATAATATCATTAAAAGTTGTTACTAGAAATATATTAGAGTTTCTACTAGACATTGCATTAAATAATAATATCATTAAAAGTTGATATTAGAGATAGACTAGAGTTTCTACTAGACATTGCATTAAATAAGAATATCATTAAAAGTTGTTATTAGAAATAGATTAGAGTTTCTACTAGACATAGCATTAAATAAGAATATCATTAAAAGTTGTTATTTACGCTTTAAAAACGATGGTACATATTGTGCGGAGCTCGTGTCTTTTTGTTACTACAAACCGTCGCGTCTTTTAAAGACAATAATATATTTAAATTTCGTAGTAATCTATCCTATATTCTACATTAAGAAAATATCAGAAAAAAAGAAAATCAGCCTAATTTATTATGTTCAGAATTTGATATTCTTAAATGACATATGTGCAAATGTTTTCTTCAATGTAAGATACTATGGTATAAATCTTCTGTAAGGAGAAAGAAATTGCCAAAAATCAAAAGACAATTTGTGTTATGAATGACTAACTTGTCACTATTGTCATTATATCTGTCATGCAACTAATAAACCAATGTAATAAAAAATATGCATAAACCATTTATTGTTGCATCATTATTTAAGTTTGTGATTGCTTACATTAGATTTAGCTGCAGATATTTTAAAATTGCCAACAAAAAACATTTTATGTTTCTTGTTCAAACATGACTTTTCTTCAGAATTCATTTATGAACGACACTTTCCTGTTTAAAAAATGTGATATGAATTTGTTAAGCAATAATGAAAACAGATTAATACATCTCAGAAATATTATTTTTTAATTCGAAAGGATTAATGCTTTTCAAAAGCAGAACAAGCATTACACTATGCTGTGAACATTTTACTTTTCAAAACGAGTTTTAATTAAGTGTGATTTTGAACTACTTTAAAAGCAATGATTTTACAAAATTTCATGCTAATAAAAATGAATACGTCCTGGCTTGTGTTCTTCAAATTTGTTAATTCCGTTGGTTGTTGAAATATTACATTTTCTCTCAGATTAAAATATTCTGAATTCAGGAAATAATATACGATGAGCATTAAAAATATTTAAGCATCGAATACTAATTATTAAGTGGGATGAATGAGTATTTTTTCTGAATAAATAACGTATTAGTGGATGTCAATTACATTAAAATATACCTGTGAAATTTTTGTTCCTGGAAACGTTTAAATATATCGGTTTTCTCTGAAATTAGAAATTTGTGATAAATATCTGAAGCAAATAAAACTTCAAATAATTCGTAACTTCAATATTTTCAAAATTCGAATATAATGACTCAGATTTTCAAGCATGTGTAGTTTATACGAGCCCACATGGCTGCATGTTTAGTCAATTAGCCTGTTCAAATATTCGAAAAAACTGAGTTTGGTATAAAGAGAGTTACATATGTTTTTAATTATCGGGGGTGAAACGTTTTCCCTAATTAATGCATTTATTTTTCTTTTAATGTTACGTGAACGACGTCACGGGTAACAGCTAGGAAAATATAAAATAACTAATCTTCCGTAATCTGTGGGCAAAGTTAGCTCCAATAATGGGCGTTTGCTAACAACAATATAGTGTAAAATCAATGTAGATACTTTTAAAGAACTGTCACAAAAAGTCTCACTTTCTGAAATACGCAATTTGGCAGGAGGACCTGGATTACAGAGGACTGCGAAATAGGTTTAAATATCTATTTTATATAAATTATTTTTTTAATATCGCATTTAGTCATGACAGATATTATTATGACAAAGTATAATAGCGGCATAAAGGTCAGACGACATAAAGGTCAGCGGCATAAAGGTCATATTATGACCAAGTATAGTATAATAAACGTCAGTCATGACGTTTTGCTTGGAAACTGACTGAAAACAAACGGTTTCTATGTTGTATTTTCTATTTTGTTTGTATATTTTAGCTACATCTTATAGCTATATCTCACAATTAAATGTTTTAATATTTTAGATGTAGTGGTAAAATTTTCTATGATTTATATTTAATAAGAAATGAAACATATCAACCGCTTATTTGGAGTCAGTATCCAACCAAATCGTCATGAGTGACGTCATAGTGTAAGCGTCTATTAGGGATTTCGTTGTAACTGTGTTATTTATTAAAGAAAGGATAAAGTGTTTTGAAAGAAATATTAAACGAAACCCTTTGTGCGATCTCCGATCACACTTATCCACTTGATTTTTGTTTACAACGTTTTGTATACAACAAGTAAATAAATATATTTAAGAAACATAACAACATATCTGTAATTGGAAGCTCTTCTGATAATGTTGAAATCGTTTAACGTTTTGAATGATGTTGCAGAAATTTCTAATTTGAATACATTTTTTAAAAACAAAATTAATCATATATATATTATTTCTCCTGTCAACATCCCTTTTTCTAAGAAAATATGAAACGTAGAACGGCGAATAAGACAGCATATGAAAGGATTTTGAACAGGCTTCTGACGTAGCCCACTTAACAATTCGTTAAAACATGCTTTTGATTAAAATTTACTGAAAATTAGAAATTAAATCGGCATTGTTTTCATAAAAGAAATGAAAGGTTTTCCTCAAATTATTGTTGCCACAAAAATAAAATACCACATTATATGATGCTCAGCAATTATTATAAAAAACACCGCACAGGTTTATTTTATATTTATGATTAAAAAGCGAAATTGAAATTGAAATGTTTGAATATTTCTATGTCCCATGTTTTTCCCGAAGCGGATGACGTCATCCTCTAATGTAGTCAAAATACGATTGTTATTTTTTTTTCTCGCGCGTGCGTTTTGCAATCTTGGATCAGTTTTTACTCTAACTTTGATGGAATAAATTAGATGATATTCTGGCTTGACTAAAAACTAAATGTTGTTTGCAGATATTTTTATCCTTACTTTTTCTTTAGAAGTTTAAACCTATATCTAATAAATATTACATATTGATAAAAAATGGTACTTCTCTATTATCCCGTCGACCACTTTTCATAACAAAAAACTATCGCCAAATAAACGGGAGAACGTTGCCATTGGAATATCGAAATAAATAAATAAATAAAATATAAGAATTTAAGGACACAATTGTTATTTTAATTAATAAAATAACTAATAAATCAGTAAAACATAGAGAAAAATACACGCAAATGTCGAATTAAAAACCACTTGATGACGTAACAAACACGTGTAATGCTTCTGACATCAAGTCAATGGGACTGCATTTTTGGCGTTTAATCTTACAGTTTGGCGGTAGTTTTCTGTTATGAAAAGTGGTCGACGGGATAATAGAGAAGTACCTAAAAATATTCGATTTCAGTGCGAAATCTTCGCACGGGCCCTCTGGTATTTTCATTATTTGTATCAACTAATCTCAGTAAATATCTATAATTATTTTCTATTTAATAAGAAAAAAAAATCGCGAAAACATTTGTTTACTGGGTTTGAAAACAATACAAGAAAAAAAAAAAAGAATGGGAGATAAAAGTAAATACTATTCTATAAATTTCTACGTAGTTTGAGTTCTCATGAGTATTATTCTAAAAATTGATGTATTATAATTACAAATAGGTAAACCTCTGGATTTCATTTTTTAGTCATACCGGATAACTTATTCAGGTACATACAATGAGTTTTTAATTACCCTCTTGAGACCCAAGCACGTATTTTTCGCACAAATTTTACGATAATTGAGATTATTGCTCCTTTTGAGACTAGAAATCAATAAATCTGTTCATTTATTTAATATATATATATATATATATATATATATATATATATATATAGTTTTTTAGCGTGTCCAATAAAATGGACATTGGGTCTTCATCTTGTGAAAAACATATTATTGAATTACATGAATCTTAATGGAAAATTCTTAATATTGGACAGAAAAGAATGGCACAAAACAGAATTAGACATAATGACACAAAATTTAATTAAACATAATTTATTAATTAAAAAAATAATTAGACACTAAATAATAATTATTATTATTATAAAATACTTAATTGCACGCAAAAATTAAATAGATGAGCTTAAAATTGAATAATTTATGAATAGTCTTCTGCAAAGCAATTATTTTGGGAGTTAAACAGATATACAAATTGCACTTCATTTAGTTTTTTTTAATATATATATAAAATTTGATTTTGCCTCACAACGCATTTTATTTGTCCATTATTTTAGGTAACTGTTGGATACTCTTTTTAAAGCTGAGTAGACTGCACAAGTTCAAATTTTTAGGGCCCCATCAGTGGCTGAGAGGTTCTGCTCTTAAAGCTGGTAGACGGGAGGTGCTGGGTTCAAACTCCTGTTGCGCTCGTCGATCTAACCGTTCGGAGTTTTCTGTGTTTTTCTTCGAACCTTGACGCAAATACGGGTTAGAATCCCTTAGAAAGACACTCATGTAGGGCACTCCCCCCTAGGTCCTATATCCCTTGTGTAGATAATTGGCCGTCATTAAATCAACCAATCAACCAACCAAACTTTTGGTGGCGACTAGGATGCTAGGTGGAGACGTGTTGGGGCTTGTGTGTTTTCGTCATGACTTGAATAACTCAACTTCGATTTCTTCAAAAGTTGATTCGCGCTAAGCACCTTGAAGTATAATAATTGGATGGATTTGCATGAATCCAATTTCTTTGTTCTTTTCCTCCTTCTTACCTTCGTCACTAATTGTCAAGCTCTGACACGTCACAATTCATTTTATTACTTCCAAACGTGTCTCAATAATTTTCTCTAGATCTAAATAATGCCAGTTTCCAAATATCTCTAAAAAAGATAGGCCTCAAAAATCAGATTTCTGGCGACAAAGTCCTATTTCTTTCACTGCAAACTTTTCTATCTTCAGAAGTGTGTTTTTATTACTCATCAATCAATTCTAAGCACCGCATAATTTCAAGTTTAAATTCATCAAATAGAAAAGTGTAGGCCAATTTAGTATAATTTCAAATACTTTTCAATTAGAATTTTGTTTTAAATCTATCTCAACACCAACACTTTATTTCCTAAAATAATTATATTAATTAGTGGCACAACTACCACAATTGTCAATTGAATGCCAAGTGGCAGTGTAAAAGAAATAAAAATGAGTTTATTTATAATCTTATAATATTATCTTTAGTTATATTTTTATTCAAATTTGGTTATTTTAATTTGATTAAGTTAATTAATTTAATTAAAAACAACATACTAATAAAACATAATACGAAAACCTTGCAATGAACAACAACAGAAAAAGATATTAAAAGAAAAGCTTATTTGTAAGTAAGTCTCTTTATGTATTAAATACTGCAAAAAATCACGTTTCACTGAAATAAAAAATTAAACAATGTACTAATATGGAACAAGCATTTTATCAGTTGAATTATACACCTCTAGGACAATATTTAATTAATTATTTAATTAATTATTTAATTGCCAATAGAAATGCATATTATCTACTTCTGTATTTACTTTTTTTTAATACAGTATGGAATGTTGAGTAAAAACAAACTTTCCCTTCAGTATTCTAAAAGATCCTTATATGAAAAGAAACAACTGATGAAGACCCAACGTCCAATACAATGGACATTGATAAAAACATGCGTTTATTCTCCAAAATATAGATTCAATTACTTAAACTACGGTTTAATTTCATTAATATAACATTTAAAATTAGATATATGCTGCATTAATAACAAAATTCTTTAAACAAATATATGAAATTTGAATAAAAACAGTGTACTCACCTTCAACAATCTTTCACCTGTTCGCCGCCATTTTCAAATGATTAAAATACACATTTTATGGCGATTTTTTTTACCTTTTCGGTATACAGATAGCAGCACTAGACTATCCATTATAATGGAGAGTAAGTTTTTACCAGTTCCAATTGAAATTAAATATTTTATACGAAAAATAAAAATGTCCAATAGGATGGACGCGGGGTCTCAGGAGGTTACAATAAATAGCTTTTTAATTTCATTATATTACATTTATGCAATCAAATTCCAGAATTTATTTCCTTCAGACTTTAATTTTACATGAATTCAACATGGAATTTTGCAGATAAATTATCGCATGAAAAATTCTTTTCGATGTTTAATCTAAATAGAACAAATAATTGAAAAAACTAGCAGTTTTGTACGCATTTGTTATTATTTAGAAGCACGGACTCACAGACTTTATACTAAACTATTACCTCGTAAAATTGTTTTCTAATAACGATCATTTTTAAAATACTAATTTTATGTTACACAAAAGTAATTACATCGTATTTAGAAATTTAGTTCATAAGCTGGTGACAGATCAAAGATTTTTTTAAGGAAAACACCAGTATTTCCTTTTTTAAAAAATGACCTTATTTAACAGAGCAATTAAAAAAGACGATTTTTTCTAAAAGAAAATACTTGTACCCTCCATCAAAAAATCCCTGATGTGTCGTCACCTTGGCTCAACATTATCAATAATACTCAATTTACGATTTTTGATTGTATTGTCTTTTTACGTAGCATTTTCAGTGTGGGAGGAGGAAGGAAGGTTTTACGAAAAAGTTTAACCTCTCACTTTCCACCTCATCTTCTCACCTCAAGGGTTACATTAAATAGCTACATTAGATTACTCTTAGTTACATTAAATAATTTTAAATAAATACAAACACGAATAATTTTTCAATTAAACTACGAAAGTCCAACCATTTGAAAAAATTCTCTTATATCGAATTTGATATACACTATGGTTAATGTAAAGCTTTCAAAATTATGCAATGAACATTCTTCGCAATGCGTTTTTCAAAAAAATAAAAAATCACTAAATTAAGTACTTTGTACTTTAAAGATATATTAAACAGCATAATATTCTGATAGTCTGTTTGTCTTATTCAACAAAACAACGAAAATAATGTAATCTCATTACCGTCAACTTTGACTTCGTTGCAAAAAGACGGCTATGTATAAAATAATCTTTCATACCTCACAAAAACTGAATATTTAGAATTCCAAATGAGAAGAAATGGATTTTAGAAAGAAAAAAAATTACTCTTCATAACCTGCTGATTCATTTTGTTGGACTGATTCGATTATAAACACTATCTTCAAATCTAATTCTGACTTCGGCCACGATAAAACAAGAATAAGCTTCTGGTTTCCTTAAATTTGTTTACCGCTACACTCCCAATGACTACCACTGTGACATATCCTTCCGGACTGTTCAAATCTAATTCTGACTTCGGCCACGATAAAATAAGAATAAGCTTCTGATTTCATTAAATTTGTTTACCACTACACTCCCAATGACTACCACTGTGACATATCCTTCCGGACTGTTCAAATCTAATTCTGACTTCGACCACGATAAAACAAGAATAAGCTTCTGATTTCATTGAATTTGTTTACCGCTACACTCCCAATGACTACCACTGTGACATATCCTTCCGGACTGTTCAAATCTAATTCTGACTTCAGCCACGATAAAACAAGAATAAGCTTCTGATTTTATTAAATTTGTTTACCGCAACACTCCTAATGACTACCACTGTGACATATCCTTCCGGACTGTTCAAATCTAATTCTGACTTCGGCCACGATAAAATAAGAATAAGCTTCTGATTTCATTAAATTTGTTTACCACTACACTCCCAATGACTACCACTGTGACATATCCTTCCGGACTGTTCAAATCTAATTCTGACTTCGACCACGATAAAACAAGAATAAGCTTCTGATTTCATTGAATTTGTTTACCGCTACACTCCCAATGACTACCACTGTGACATATCCTTCCGGACTGTTCAAATCTAATTCTGACTTCAGCCACGATAAAACAAGAATAAGCTTCTGATTTTATTAAATTTGTTTACCGCAACACTCCTAATGACTACCACTGTGACATATCCTTCCGGACTGTTCAAATCTAATTCTGACTTCGGCCACGATAAAACAAGAATAAGCTTCTGATTTCATTAAATTTGTTTACCGCAACACTCCTAATGACTACCACTGTGACATATCCTTCCGGACTGTTCAAATCTAATTCTGACTTCAGCCACGATAAAACAAGAATAAGCTTCTGATTTTATTAAATTTGTTTACCGCAACACTCCTAATGACTACCACTGTGACATATCCTTCCGGACTGTTCAAATCTAATTCTGACTTCGGCCACGATAAAACAAGAATAAGCTTCTGATTTCATTAAATTTGTTTACCGCAACACTCCTAATGACTACCACTGTGACATATCCTTCCGGACTGTTCAAATCTCATTCTGACTTCGGCCACGATAAAACAAGAATAAGCTTCTGATTTTATTAAATTTGTTTACCGCAACACTCCTAATGACTACCACTGTGACATATCCTTCCGGACTGTTCAAATCTAATTCTGACTTCAGCCACGATAAAACAAGAATAAGCTTCTGATTTTATTAAATTTGTTTACCGCAACACTCCTAATGACTACCACTGTGACATATCCTTCCGGACTGTTCAAATCTAATTCTGACTTCGGCCACGATAAAATAAGAATAAGCTTCTGATTTCATTAAATTTGTTTACCACTACACTCCCAATGACTACCACTGTGACATATCCTTCCGGACTGTTCAAATCTAATTCTGACTTCGACCACGATAAAACAAGAATAAGCTTCTGATTTCATTGAATTTGTTTACCGCTACACTCCCAATGACTACCATTGTGACATATCCTTCCGGACTGTTCAAATCTAATTCTGACTTCAGCCACGATAAAACAAGAATAAGCTTCTGATTTTATTAAATTTGTTTACCGCAACACTCCTAATGACTACCACTGTGACATATCCTTCCGGACTGTTCAAATCTAATTCTGACTTCGGCCACGATAAAACAAGAATAAGCTTCTGATTTCATTAAATTTGTTTACCGCTACACTCCTAATTACTACGTTATTACGTTATTACGTTATTACGTTACACTCCTAATTATTACGTTATAAATAATTACAGTTTATTTATAACGTTGAACTGGAAGATTAGTAGTGGAGTAGGTAGGTTTCACTATAAGCTCGGTGAACGAGAGAGAGAAAATCCCTTCTCAAAAGCTAATTTTAAATGGCTTAAATGAAATCAACATAGCCCCACTCTTTGTTCTGTAGGTACCTAAGAAAAGTCACTTTAACAGTCAATATGACTATAAATTGGAACCCCGTGGATTCCAATAATACTTATTTGTAATACGAAGCTGAACTTCTTAACACGCTGGCGCACAGTCGTAGGTTCTAGCCGAAACTCCACTCGTAGTCAACACGTGCAGAACTTGAATTCCAAGAAAATAGGATGCGTTCAAAATCCAGAACTTAAATACCTTACCGGCGAGACGCGTTTCAGATTCATCTCCGACAGCACTATATATAGCAACGAAACAACCACAGATACCTAATTAATATATCATTTCCATAAATAACCTGCACAATCAGATTTCAGGAGATTCAGATATACCACTCAAAACTTACAAAAATGTGCAGAACAGGTCTCATTCATGTACAAGTTTTAGAATTCAGGTCACTACGATCGCACGCAAAGTCTCAAAACTCACTTGCCCATTAGAGTATCCTTATAAAAGAGTAACTTGGCACTATGAGGCACTACATACTATTACATGCACAGTATGTAATATCATACATTTAATAGTAAGAATTTCTAAGTGATAAATCGCGAAATATTTTATTTTAATTTAATAATTCTTTTCAATTTTGTTTGTGTGTTAAGTTTTACATAATTCCCTTTGTTTGTTTTCTTCTTTAAAAAATAATATTCTATTGGAGATCGTATATGCAATGTAAGAAATGGGATTTTTTTACTGAAATGAAATGTTTCGCATTTAATAGAAATTCTCTTTCCATCGCAAAATAAAATGGTTTTAAAATGGGAAAGAGTGAAGTGGTTTCGATTTCATTTCCACACTTTATCGGATTCGATTCAACTACGAAATGTTCCTTGGAACGTTTCTTTTTGCCATTTCTCTTGATTTATTTTAAATCAAAATAGCTTATTCTTTCATGTTTGCTTTATATTATTTTTTTATGTAATTTTGTTTATTTTTTATTTTTTGCTTTATGTAATATCTAAAAAAAAAATTAAAAAAAAAGATCGTTATTTTTTTTTTATCTTGTCTTATATTTCTTGTGTATTTCTAATTAAAAAATATATTTTAATTATACTGGATAATTTTTATACATTTTCACATATTTAATAGAAGCACATTACAACACGACTTATTGTATAATCACATAATAAGACCACTTATTAGTGACCACTTATTACCACTTAAGTGATACAAAGAAAAACACAAAAGACTTATACAAACCTTTTAATGATCGACATATGTTTCAGCGCTTATACGGCGCAATTTTCAAGATATACAACGATAAACAAAATATTATCGCAAATTTTTGAAAATGAACTTGAAAACCATAAATCACGAGATCATGCATGTAAAAAAGCAGGTGCTTAAAATAGTCAACTGTATACTTGAAAATTAATATTTCCTTATTGCTTTTTTTAAAACTGAAAAAACTTCGTGCCAAATTTTAGGTAATTCAAATGAGGCTGATTCAATGCAAACGTTCATGTTACGCATATTGATTTATATTGATTCCCGGAAAATAGATGGGGAATAAAGCCTTGATGAATAAATTATTTTACTATTTTAAAAATAAATTTTTAAAGTCTCAGTTCTATGTAGTTATTTTTAAAAGCATACTAACTTCTCAACCACGAAACATTCACATCTGTTGCAGAAATTGAATAAAATCTCATATAAGAAATGCATTTATACAAATGTAAAACTCCTATTACGAGACTTGAATCCAAATTACACGCCTAATGTTTTTATAATTTTCGTGTGGAAAAATGTTCTTGGTGACAATTCCATATACAATCACTGCCAAAAGTTAAGCACGCAGAGAAAAATGACAATTTCCGTAAGCCAATCTGAAATGGAGATGCTACAATTCGCTGCGGAGTTAAATGGAATTATGAAAATATGTTATGTAACAGCCAATCATAGTTTTGTGCCAAGAAATTTGCAAAAAAAGGAAGTCGTATAAGAAGCCAGCAATGTGAAGAGTTACAGGAGTTGCATGTAAGTTCTGATAAAAACTGTTTAGAAGATTTGTACGTATTGTTTTCAATACAGACGTGTTTCTATGGCTTGCAGAAGACGAACGGAAGATTCTTACCGTTGACGTGCCGTCGCAAGCATTGGAGCGGGACAATCAATCACAGATGTTGCTCTTTTCTTCGCGTTCATAATTCCGTATATTCAAGATTATTGAAACAATTCCTAACCAGCCAAACAGTTGTCTGAAGAAATGTGACCGGTTATCCAAAGTTTACCAACACGGTGGATGATCGATATATTGTTATTGTAGCCAAGCGGAATCTAAGAGCGACCTCCACACGTGTGGCATCCATGGTTGGAGCGTCCATTGGTAAGGTAGATGTTCTATATTTTTCGAACGAATGGACCAAATGTAACAAAGCACTATACAGCCAATTCCGGTTAAACCACCAACATACCTACCAAATATCAAGATAATCGGTTAATGTTTCCGGCAGTTATTGCGCAACAGTCAGACTAACAAACAGAAAACAAACACTTTTCGGATCTCAATAGTAAACCTCACTGACAATAACAAGTTAATAAATAGCTTATTTGAAAAAAATAATAATATTGTCACATGTTCGATTGTCACATGGTCACATGTTCGAGAAAATTTGATTAGTGGGTCATTTTGGGTCACCATGTGTCAGGGTCAAGCTAATTATATCTAAAAAACGGTTCAAACGATTTTGCAAAAATTTTGTATCTTACCTTTTTCGTGCACGATAAGACTATTGGGCTGGGTCACATGTTCGAGAACTTTAAAATAAAGGGTCATTTTTGGGTCGACGCCGGTCAAGTTAATTTTATCTAAAAAACGGATCTAACGATTTTGGTTAAATTTTGTATCCTACGACTTTCGGGCACGAGACAATCATTGGACTAAGTCACATGTCCAACAAAATTCGATTAGTGGGTCATTTTTGGGTCACTGTGGGTCAAGCTAATTTTATCTAAAAAATGGCACGTCTATTTAGACTAAATTTTGAATCCTATTGTTTTCGGGCAAGAGAAGACTGTTGGGCTAGGTCACATGTTCTAGAAAAAATCGATTATTGGGTCATTCTAGTCATGGGTCATTATGTGTCAAGCAGTTTTTATTTTAAAACCGGATCAGAGGATTTGAACTAAATTTAGTATCCTGCAGTTTTAGAGAACGAGCAGACTCTTGGGCTAGGTCACATGTTCGAGAAATTTCGATTAGTGGGTCATTATGGGTCAAGCTATTTTTATCTTACAAACGGCTCTCGCGATTTGAATTAAATTTTGTATCCTACTACTTTCGCGCACGAGAATACTATTGGGCTGAGTCACATGTTCGAGAGCTTTCGATTAGTGAGTCACTTTTGGGTCAACGCTGGTCAAGCTAATTTTATCTAAAAACGGTTCAGACTATTTAGACTAAATTTTGCAACCTATGGTTTTCCTGCATGAGAAGACTGTTGGGTTAGGTCACATGTTCAAGACATTTTGATTAGTGGCCAAGCTATTATTATGGGTCAAGCTATTTTTTATCTTAAAACCGGCTCAGAGGATTTGAATTAAATTCTGTATCCTGCATGTTTAGGGAACGAGAAGACTATTGGGCTAGGTCACATGTTCGAGAAATGTCGATTAGTGGGGGTCATTTTGATTATGGATCATTATGGGTCAAGCTATTTTTATCTTACAAACGGCTCAGACGATTGGAACTAAATTTTGTATCCTACGGTTTTGGGGCACGAGAAAAGCATTGGGCTAGGTCACATTCTCTAGAAAATCCGATTAGTGGGTCATTTTTGGATTTTTGGGTCATTGTGGATCAAGCTAATCTTAGCTAAAAAGCAGCTCAGACTATTTTGACTAAATTTTATATCCTACGGGTTTCGGGCACGGTAAGTCAATTGGCATGGTCACATGTTCGAGAAAATTTGATTAGTGGGTAATTTTGTTTATGGGTCATTACGTGTCAAGCTATTTTTATAAAATAAAAGGCATTTTAGTAATAATACAGAGAGAAAAATATATAGAGTTCAACTCAAAGCTTATTTTGACCAAGCATAGCTCGGTCTTCCCTGCTCGCATTTCTTATATAACAAAATAATTTTATTTTTCAAGGCTCTTATAAAAATTATGGAATATCCGACCATGTTTAATGTATCAAAATTCTAAATATGTTTTGAGTAATCTGAAGTTTATTTTCTGTATGAGTCATATTTTTTTCATAAAATTAAAATCATTTATTTTAATTTTGATGATGTACGGAATATATTATCATTTTCAGCTCCGACCCTTTGTAATGTACCTTCAATTGTGGGCTGTGGGTTTTACACACATTAAATGATTTTTTTAGAACACTTAGAACTATATGATACAAATGAATTTGTTTGATAGAATCTTTCTACTTTCCTTTTTCATTATCCACAAACATCTTAATTTTAAATTGATTACGCATTTTTAAAAATGTAAATATGAAAAAGAGACGCTTTTAGAAAAATAATAAAAATACTCCCGCATAAGAAAATATGATTTAAAGATGCGGAATTTTACGTGACCGCACTTAGTGGGTTAAACCAAAGATAATTATACGTATTTTATGTGTTCTAAATGAATATAAAACGTTCATAAATAATAATAATTGATTTTTGCCTATTTTATCAAATGACACATTGCAGTTTCTTTAAAAATTCCACGGTTTGTCTTTAAAGGGGCTATTTCAATTTAGTCTCTAAGAGGTTTTTTTTTCGATCATTTAAGGAATAGCGTTGAATGTATAAAGTACCAAACAAAATCATCCCGAGCTTTAAAACGGAAACTTCAGATATAAGAAAAAAATTTCTTCATCGTCTTTGTAAGTAACAAACGGTTTTTGTGTGATGAAGTTTGATTTATGACATTTTCATGACCGATCTTGGTGTTTTCAAAAGTTAAAAACAATCAGCCAGTTATTTTTGAGAAAAATGAAGATATTGATTTATATGTTCTGTGCAGATGTTGCAGGATTGATGTTATGTATCCCAGTATTGCATCACATGGAATTCCTACAACTTTAATAACTATCAATATTTTAGTATAGGATCAAAATTGAGTCATAATAGTAAGCCTGTTACCTTTTTTTCCACAAACAAGAAAATCTAAGTAAAATATATATTTTTTTCAAAACAGCATTTTAAAAATCAGTGAACATTCTAGCTACGCCAATTTCAAATTAATCAACTTGTGTTTTTTTAATAATTAATCGTCGCATACTTTCTTATGAAAAACATCAAGAGCAGTTTTTTTGTTAAAACAGAATTTTAAAAATCAGTGGACACTCTAATTACGCCCATTTCCAATTAATCAACTTCATTTATTTTTAATTAATAGTCACATATTTTCTCGTGAAAACATCAACAGCGGTCTTTTTTTTTAACAGCATTTTAAAAATCAGTGGAAACTCTAGTTACGCCCATTTCCAATCAATCAACTTCATTTATTTTAATTAATCGTCACATATTTTCTCGTGTAAAACATCAGATTATTTCGCATTATTGTTATTACGATTTTCATCGTAACATTGGGTAACGTAACTTTTGGTTGAAAAGGTAAATTTTGAATCCACGTCATTTCACTAATAATGTATATTGCCATGCTTGAAGAGGCATGGCATTTGCTTAGGTTTTGGACTAATAAAATTTTAATTTGTTTGGAATCATTGATCCAGATCAAGTCTACGATGATTTATCACTTCCACTGCTTGACTTTCTTTCTTTAAGACACTTCCGCCCATCACGTAACCTGCAATTTTTCACTTGATCAACTAAACAAAATATAGTTTTATTACTTTATTATATCCCTAATAATTTAGTGTAAATGGGTTCTAATAAAAACATCGTACTTCTTTAAAAATAAAAATCCCGAAAAAGCCTTAAATTTCAGGTCGTTAAATTGTCGTTACCTCGTAATTAAAATCATGTTTACTTTTCCTTTATAAATTATCAATGTTTTTGTCAAAAATAAATCCGCCTTTTTTTTATTTAAATAAAACATTTTTCTATGAAAAATAAACGTCGTCAAGAGATTCAAATATAAATTAGACTCGGACCTACTACTCTTCCTTCCACAGACGCTGATACTGTTAATATAAAACAAAATGACCCCAGCAAATGAATATCACCATCGTAACAATTGTCATTAGGTAGGGTTAAAAAAATAGTGATCTCACGTAGTTTGGAGAAATAACATTGTTGTTCTTATTAATGAGTATATTCCAACGTGACTAATAGCTATGACTGAGAATTTCATTTACATAAAATATAGAAAAACATTTACCACGACGATGATTTAAAGGAAACCATTCCAGTAAAAAGTGTTTTTCCTGATGATGAACTGTTTTGTAAGATTGTTGCAGCTAAGTCAAAAAATCGTGGGAATTCACTACATTTTTGAAAAGGTTTAAGAATAAATCTTATATAAACGAAAGAAAAAAATTTAAAAAAAATTAACAGTGAAAGAATTCAGATATATATTATATATATATATATATATATTTATTTATATTTATAGGAATATTTATACATCGTAATGTTACAACATTGTTTAATAATTTAAAAATAACAGAAATAATAGGTCGTTTTGAAATAAAATTAATAAATTATGAAATTTAGGCTTTATTATTATACATTACTGTTTTTAATCGCTGTTATTCGTTCTAGTAAAATTGCTTTACTGACTGCACTTGAAAATGTAATAGTGTTACATTTCTTTGTGACGAATATTGAGTTTGATAAAAACATACAAATCTTAATTTTATTATTTTAAAAACTTTTGCAACTTCAAATGTGTTGAATTTCATTTGATAAATTAAAATTTAGTAACGCCTTTGATATTTTCTTCTGTTCATAAACATGTGAAACGAATAAAATTTATTTAAAATTTTTCATAGCATTGCTATCAGAAATACCTTTTACATATTTGTTGCGAATTTCCTAAATATACAGGATATCACAAAATCATGTGTACAATCTTTGAGAAACAGTTCGAAACATTGATATACACCATATTCACATAAATAAGTTTGACCAGAAACAATATGAGTCACTCTAGAAAACGGCTTAGATTTAGCACCACTGCCTCCCCCCCCCCCATTGAGTTTTTAAATTTTCTTGATTTATCTATGATGAATAATATTTCAATGCCATTGTATAAAAAACAACTGTTGCTTCTGGCATGGGTCTTGTGGAAGAATTGTTGAGTTTGTAAAACTTCAATTACACAAAAAAAAATTTCGTGATTCTGTGCTGTATCATTGCTAGATATTAGAATGAATTGGTCCACAATTCGAATCCTCTCGTAAACAATACTATGTATCTACCAGTTTTCCGCTGTTACATTTCGCCTAATAAAACGTTTTACAATACTTTCTGCATACAATTGCTATAATTAGTAATTTTAGTAGTTTTAATTGCTATAATTAGTAAATTATACAGCAAATAATAATATTTTGGCTCTACAAATAACCTAATTCTGTGTTTACATTATGGCGTAACTGTCTCCCCAGGTCTACGAGGTCTGCAAGTCACTGGTTTCTCAACCAATCAACGTGTTAATTGTATGTAAGCCACCGCTGATTGGTTGGCTGTTTCGTTGGGTTTTAAGATTTAACACCTGGAACGCTATTGCCTAGGACGATAACGTCATAATGTAAATGAACCTTAAAGGTACTATGTGCATAGCATATTTGAGAGAATTGGTAAAGTTAAATACTTCCATAAAATTTAATTTATTGGGGATGTTTTTAGAACTTTATTGTATATCACACCTCAGTGATACACCTACATTACTGGAGACTCACTTAAGAGCCTACATCAGTCATGCGAAAAAACACGCAAGCTAATGTTAAGTCTACGGTAAGGTTCTTGCGCGATTTCTCGCTCGCATTTTAATATTTTTTGCATAGGATAGCTGAGGTCGATATCTAACGTTGTTAGTTTTTACTTTTTCGATTTTGGTTCCAGCTTTTTTATATAAGGGTACTTTCACTTTCAGAAACGGTTCCAACCTTCACAAAAATTCTCATCTTAAAACAGACACTTCATAAATCGTTTCTTCCAAAACCGAAGCTTTCATAAAATTATTTTTCCTAAAAATAGACCTTTCACAAACATTCTCAACTTCCAAACTGAATCTTTCGCAAATTTAATCATTTAAAAATAAAATCTGTCGCAAAATAATTGAACTTATCAAAGAACATATTTCTCAGTTTTCTTATACGTAAAACAGTTGCTGTGTAAAAAGGATAGATAGTCATAATATAACGATAATTTGAAATTCACAAAATTATGATTTGAGTTTTTCGAAATATAAAACAACTTTTCACAATTTCACAAATACATAACCCTGTAAGAAAAATCTGCAAATATTCCTCATTGCAGAAATAAAACTGGCAAATTTTCCGATCAAGGCCTCAGATGTCAATTCTACATTTTTGTTTTGAAATGATTTTATTTTTATTTAAAACAATTAACCCACAGTTTCATTTCTTTCACATTTGTATTACTTAGTATTACTTTGTATTACTTGAAACTATCGTTTTCAGCCACGAGACCCAAAGATTGTATAGAGGAATTTGATGAAATGAAATATTTTCCTTGATTTTATTGAATGAACGACAATAAGGTCCACAGCAGTTGGCAATTTGACAAAGAATATATTACTTTTCATTTACAAATAAACTTTCTGTTCATAATAAAATAAATCCCTGCATTTTTAGGTAGCTTTCCATACAAAAAAGTATCAAGCTACCTATTGCAGCCGTTCGGAGGAAAGCAGTTCCGGAAAATTTCGATATATTTTCACCGATCATGACCCCCAGACCTCAAAACCACCCTCCGTTCAAATGTTGATTTATATATATATATATATATATCCATATATATATATCTGACCTATGTCATACGACAACGCTCGTATTTATAAATCAATTTTGATGAAACTAATTGTGTGTATTAAGCTCACCAATGTCTCGACCGAGTTCGTTGGCCAGCTTGGTCCGCCATTTCGTTTCAAGATGACGGCCATTTAACAATTTAAAACTAAAATAAATATACAAAAAAGTTAAAAATTCAAATTTATTTTTTAATTACGTGTTAGGCCTTATTACAAGGATTCCAGAGCATTTTTTGGTTTACCTCTATCTTAAAAAATGGCTGAGATAGAGCAGTTTGAAATTCTAGGATGGCTGACATTTTGAAACAAAACAGCACATTAACGCGATTACTCGCATTATTATTTTCTTTCATTGTTGTAATAATTTTCCCAATCATACGCATAAAACTATATATTAATATCCGTTAGCGCCAAATTTTCGCCAAAATTGGCGACATTTGGTGAAATATCGCCAAATTTGGCGACCAAAATAAGTCTTCATAAATGAAGCCAATTTGGCTATTGCTCAATAATTTGGCGAATTTCTTATTCAAATTCAGTATTAACGAATCTTTTGTAAACGTTTCTTTGCAATTTAACTTGCTGTTTTCGTGTAACATTAGCTAAAATTTTAAAACGAAGATATAGGAAAGCTACCTTTTCCTCCCGGTACAGGCCGGAAGGACTTTTTTTTAAATGTAGCTTTGAAAGAGCTTCTATAAGGCGATCAGTGCAATTATAACGATGGCACACCCCAGATAGTAACGCCATCTATCAGTGTTAGCCAACCCATTTTTGAGTCAAATGCGATAGGTATTTAGTACATTAATCCCTTCACATTCACGAGTTTTGATTATTCGCGAACATAGAAATGCGGAAAACTTAACATTCGCGAGAATCTGACTTGATTATTCGCGATTTTATTTTAAATTATATCTTTGCTTTTTCAGAAATTACAGTGGTTAAAGATTGTTTCCCTGTGTTTTCTCAGTATGTATTTTACAAATAAATTTTCAGTTGTCTACTGAAAAAGGACCGAGTGTTGTTGGAAAACATAATAATACCAGCAGAAGAATACTCATTGCAATGGGGATATTAGAAGTGGTAAGGTAACGTCATCTTCAATCTATTAATTTGAAATGTGCTTGTGCAGGTTCTCGTAGAGATGAAGCTGAAGCTTCTGTATGGAGCTGAAGCTGCATACATTATCATCTCTTTGCGAATAGAGAGAGACTGTCGAAATTACTTTATTCAAAAAATAAATAAAAAAAACTTATGCTTTTTCGCTGTTATTATTTCTCTAGTCAGTTAATTTGAATTATCTTCATTAAATAAATTTCATATGAATATGTGTGTACATTCATACATATGTGTTATGCATAACGTACTGTTAATTGTTAATACATATATATTTTTGTTTTCTTGAAATACTGTGCCCCTCTAATTAAATTTTTTTAGAACCTAATTCCTTTTTTAGTGCAGAGAGGTAGACTCAACATTCGCGGAGTTGACATTCGCGAGATTTTTCTGGAACGTAATCCTCGCGAATCTCAAGGGAATACTGTATTACGGAGGTAGCGGTGTAACATACTTTTACACTCATCTAATATGACTATTATAAGCTGAATATATTTTATTTCGAAACATGCTATGGACATGGACCATTAACTTACTCAAAAGGAAAACTTTCAATTTTCTACTTATATTTATTGAGTTTAAAATAATTTCATTCCTTCATTTACACACACATGTATTTCGGAACTCCAAAATAACTTTATTTAGAAAATGAATAGTAATTAGTACAAATAGATCCAAATACCAAAATTTTGTAATTTTATTTTTACCATAAATAAATAAATAAAATTAGAAAGTCAGAAAGGTAATGTTTCGAAATGTTAAGGGAAAACTTTATTAATATCCCATTCTAATTATCCCGAGAAGCACTTTTAATTGGAATGATATTTTATTCAGGTGCTGTTAAAATATTCTTTAACTTTTTTAAAGCAAAAAGAAATGTAATTGCGAAATTGTTTGTTTCTAATCACATTTGCAGAATGTTTATTCATAGTTCATAAAAGTAACTTATTTCAAAAATTACTAAAATAATTAAAAAAAGTACTGGGCTTCTGTTATATATTATTTTTCTCAATTTTAAATTAAATGGGTTGCAACAAAATATAAAAACGTATAAATTTGGAATAGCGAAAACCCACTTATTATTACCCACTGTAATTACCGAAATTAAAAATTACGTTATTTATAATTGTGAGAAAACAGTCTTTGTGAGAAAAAATTATCTGTGATTTTATTTGCGTCAAAATAAATCTTATCAAAAACAACTCGTTGTAAATGATCCCACCAAGCCACAATCCTAAAACGTCAGTCACAAAAAGAAGTGATATCACATAAAAAGAAGCGATATAGAAGTGCATACTCCGAGTCCCGTGTAAAGATCTATCACCACTCATAATGTTTCCAAAGGACTCGGAGTGAGGTACAGTATGTGAAAACTGCTTGGCGACCTGCAGGCTTTTATAATATATGCAGTATATCAATTTTGAAAATCGAAAAAAATAAATTTGTAATTTTTGTTACATCATTTTTTAAATATTTTTGTATGCGAAAGAACTGACAGAACGGATTTTTCCCCAGATCTATGCGATTCCGCTTACGCTAGAATTACTGCAATATATCTCAATTTAGTTAACGTTTATTATAAGGTACAATGTTATTAATATGCATATGATCATTATATATATATTACAAACTCAAAATCTTTACATGTTTACTTAAAAAATGCTCTTCGTAAGAGTGGTGTTTCTAGTTTAAATAATGGTAAATACAATCAACAAATTGATTTTTCAAGCTCATAAATAAGAAAGGACATGCAAACACAGAAGCTTCAACATTTTACAATTTTATGGGAGCAAAATAAATAATTAAATTAAATTAAATTAAATTAAATTAAATTAAATTAATATAGTCATATGTAATTGCAGGAAACGCAAACATTATAAAAGCCTGCAGGTCGCCAAGCAGTTTTCACATACTGTACCTCACTCCGAGTCCTTTGGAAACATTATGAGTGGTGATAGATTTTTACACGGGACTCGGAGTATGCACTTCTATATCGCTTCTTTTTATGTGATATCACTTCTTTTTGTGACTGACGTTTTAGGATTGTGGCTTGGCGGGATCATTTACAAGGAGTTGTTTTTGATGAGATATCACTCCTTTTTGTAAGGTATTTAATTTCAATTATACGGATTCCATTTTTATTCAGAAAAGAAAAGATAAAAGGGGCAAAACAAATAATAATGATGCTATAAACAGAATTATACATCAGAATTATCCAATTTATTGAGTGACTTATTCCAATGTACATGTCGCTACCATAACAACAGGGAAACTTTCATATTAATTTCCTTACATTGTATTCATCAGATTATTTGTGACATATTTATTTTCCTTTTTCTTTTGTTTATATCACTCTTCCGTTTATATACATTCAAAAACAAAAAATTACACAATTTTACAGTAGTTTACAAACTAATTAAAATACTACAGTTTCAGAAAAATCTGGAAAAATAAGAAGCACTTTTTTTCGGTCAACTACAACGATAAGTTTATGGAGCATACTTTACCGAGAATAATCAACATTTTTTTTTCCCTATGAAACTATTTCTATTAGTATAAAAATTTACAGGGATTTTTATACTAACATATTAAATATATTATTTTTGAAAATTACTGAGCACCTTAGAAGTTTTTTATTTGTTTAAGTTTTTTAACTCAACGTTTCGAGAATTTGAAAAATATAAAATTCGCAACGTTTGCAAAAGTATAAAAACTATTAAAGTGATTTCTGTTCATATAGTCTGTTCATTCCAATTCGGTGATCGTAAAATATTGGTCACCAATCTCCATCAGTCCATGAATTAATTAGGACATATGTATGCAACTGTTAAAATGTTCTCAAAGTTGACAATAGAGGCAATAAGTATAGCTCGGCAAATATGAAACACGGCATTGCTTCATCATGGCTTTGTTTCATGAGGAGTTCGTTCTCCGAACATAAAAATCTCACGCGAAAGTGTTCGTTAACCGATTTGTTCGTAAACCGAACAGTTCATTACCGATCACCTATTGTATACGAAATTTAGGATTTTAAGTTCGTCATAGACGGAGATTCGATGAACGGCAAATATTTAAACGCAAAACTTGTAATTTTGGGGTATCAACATTTTTACATTCTATTACTCAGCGCATGAACGTAAAGTTGAATTTTGTAATCGCTATTTCAATCAATTCCTAATACGCTAGAATTATATATTTATATATAAACACAGTTTTTTTAATCGATGAAAATACTATATATTAATAGATGTAGAGCTTAACATCGACGTGATTTCAGACGGACAAAATGATCTTATATTAAATTTTAAAGCAAGATAATGAAACCTTACAGAGATTGAAACAGTGTAAAATCATTAAAATACATCTCACTCAGTAAATATACATCGGTTGTAGTGTAATCAAGATCTTCTAAGAGACTCTGTAAACGAAACGTATATGCTTCAATGCCGCTTTACAATAGAGAGGATGTAGTAACATATTTGAATATCTTGTGTATATAGCGAATTTAACAAAAGTTATGCAATTTACTATTGTTTTTCCTCTGTGTTAAGTACAGGAATCATGTACTTCAACGTAAAAATTTGCTAATTACACAACTTTTTAGTCTTATTAAAAAATCTTTTGAGTTACCCTGTAAACGAACAGTCAATTCTACAATTCTGTTTTACAATAGGAAACTAACTTAGGTAGTTCGTAGTAACATATGCGCATACGTTCTTTTTGAAAAGAGTTAGACCATTGAATATTTTGTTTGCTTCATCTTAAGTATAGGAATAAATCACTTTAAAGTGGTATACATAAAAAACTAATTAATATTTTACACGAAATATTAAACATTTGAACAACTTATAAAAACAATTCAAATGCTGCAAACCGCGTAAAAATCGGATAATTACACAACTTTTTAGCCCTATATCAAAAGATATTTTGTGAGACCCTGTAAACGAACCTTAAATGTTAAGATTTTTATAATAGGAAGCTTACTTGGGTCGAGTGTAATAACATATCTTAATATCATGTGTATACGACCATTCCTAAAAGAGTTGGGTCATTTATTATTTTTTTGCTCTATGTTAAATATAGGAATCAATAACTTTAAACTGATATAAAACAAAAACTAATTAATATTTTTACATGAAACTTACAAAGGTTTGAACTACTCATAAAAACGATTCAAATAACGTAAACCGCGTAAACATCCGATAGTTACACATTGCTGTAGCCCTGTCAACAGTTTTTTGCTCTATGTTAAGTATAGGAATCAATAACTTTAAACTGATATAAATCAAAAACTAATTAATATTTTTACATGAAACTTACAAAGGTCCGAACTACTCATAAAAACGATTCAAATAACGTAAACCGCATAAAAATCCGATTATTACACATTGCTGTAGCCTTGTCAACAGTTTTTTGCTCTACTGTCACGTAATCAACCGAACTCATGGTTTTCAGCAACTTTATCTCATTTATTTTATTTATAACTTTTTGATGTTGTTGGCAACAATGGTTTTCTCTTATATATAGTTGTTTTGTGTTCCAAAGATGTAGGAAAGGAAATAAAACTATGAAAAGTAAAACCAAATGATTTTTTAATATAGGTCTCTATAGAATAAGATAAATAGTATTTTTTAACGAAACGTGTAAACGTTATAGTTTTTAATTTGAATAGAGACATTTTATTTTATGTTTATTATAGTTTTGCGTTTTCATTGAATTCTCAATCAAGCAAAGAACTTGAATGCCGGTGTGCATATTAGTTATCTGACATTTATTGGCGTCCGCGAAACAGGACTTGTATTGAGAATAAGATGGCTTTAGCAAGTTTAAGTGATAATGTTAAATTAAGAGGAACCGTTAGAAGTGGTTTTACAAAACAACTGAATTCCATAAAAGAAGAAATGAAAGAAGATACTCCGAATAAGAAGAAATTACAAATTTCGTTATCGATGTTATAGGATAAACACAAGCAATTGGTCGAGCTTAACTATAAAATTCTTCTTAAGAAAATCGAAACGAAAGCAGACGATTTAGATGAAGAATCTGAAGTAGCTGATGGTTATGTGCGACAATTTCTTGAAACACAGATTAGTGTTTATGAATTAATTAATGTATCTTCTAATGATATAGATAACAGTTCTAGTATTAGTGAAGCTAATATTAAAAGGAAGTTTAAACTTCCGAAACTTGAACTTTATAAATTTGATGGAGAAATAAAAAACTGGTTGAAATTCTGGTGCCAGTTCGAAAAAATACATGAAGACTCAGATATAGTTCCCTCTGATAAATTTCAGTATCTTATTCAGGCTACAGTAAAAGGGTTTAGTGCCAGAGAAATCGTAGAATCGTTCCCGCCAACAGGAGATAATTACGCCGAGGTAATTGATAGCTTGAAAACTAGATTTGGTAGGGAAGATCTGTTAGTAGAAGTATATATCCGAGAGTTATTAAAATTAGTTTTGAAGAATTCGTCTTCACGTAATAACTCTAATTCCATGTGTACACTCTATGATACTTTAGAATCCCATATTAGAGCTCTAGAAACTCTTAATGTTACTACAGAGAAGTGTGCTGCTATGTTATACCGCTTAGTGGAATCATGCATGCCAGAATAATTTTTAAGGGCATGGCAAAGAAGTTCTAAGTTTATAGATGGGGCGGAACCTAAAAATAGGTTAGATAATTTAATGGAATTCTTAAAATCTGAGGTAGAGTCGGAAGAAAGAATTAATTTAGCCTTATCTGGTTTTGAACTGAAACCTAAGATTAAAAAACAGGGTGTTTCAGTAGAAGAAAAAATATCTACCGCTGCTGGTTTATTATCCACCAGTCCGACAATCGTTAAAGTTTGTGTGTTTTGTAACGGACAGCACGAAAGTTTTAACTGCTTTAACGCGCAGAAAATGAATTTGGTTAATAAACAGAAAATTTTAAAACAAAAAGGTTGTTGCTTTAAATGTTTTAAAAGGGTTCACTGCGTAAATAAGTGCAATGCATTCATAAGATGTTTAGTTTGTAATAAAAAACATGCCACACTGATGTGTCCAGAAATATGCGCAAATAAAAACGTTTCGAAAGGTCCTATTGATAAAAGGGATAAAAAAGACGAGAAAGCAAAACCATCTTCACAGAAAACACCTGAGCAGAAATCTGTTAATTTATCTAGTTTATCTCAATCTCCAAAGGTAATTTTGCAAACTTTGATAGTAAAATTAAAAGGACCTCATTCGTGTTTACATGTACGAGCATTGATCGATACAGGCTCAGAGAAGTCTTATATTTTAAAACGCACTGCTGAAAATATGAATTACGAACCATTGAGAGAAGAACTAGTTACCCATTCTTTGTTTGGGGGTAAGAAAACTAGTAGAATTAAGCACATGTGTTATAAAATACATTTAGAAAGCTTAGATGGGAAATCTCTTTGTAATTTTGTTGTTCTAGATGAACCTGTTATATGTGAAATTATTCCTTCAGTACAGAAAGGTCCTTGGATAGATGAACTAAAAGTTATGAAAATTTCAATAAGTGATACGGAAGAAGATCCACGACAAATTGAAGTTTTAATCGGTGCCGATGTTGCCGGAAGATTATTAACTGGGCGCAAAAGAAATTTATCGTGCAATTTAGTTGCAATTGAAACATATCTAGACTGGACACTGATGGGTAAAGTTCCATTGAATGACGTTCATGAGAAGTCTGATCCAATGGTTTTAACATCTTTATTTGTGAAATAATTTACAAACACAGACCTGTGAGTCTGGATGCAATCGGCATAATGGATCTTATAATTCAGAAGTCTCAAGAAGAGAAGGAAATTGAATCAAAAATAAGTTTTATGGATTCAGTTACTGTGAATAAAGAAGGGCGTTATGAAGTCTATCTCCCATGGACTGAAGAACATCTCCCTATTTCTAGCAATGAAAAGTTAGCATTAAAAAGATTAGAAACCATGACTGGAAAACTTGACTCCGATAATTTGTTTACATCCTATAACGAAGTTTTTAATCAGTGGTTGACTTTGGGCATAATTGAAGAAGTTTCTGTGGATTCAAAGGTTGACTCTGTGCATTACTTACCTCATAGACCAGTGGTGAAAGAGTACAGCACAACGAAAGTTCGTCCAGTTTTTGACGTATCTACGAGAGAAAAGTCACCTCCGTCGTTGAATCAATGTCTCGAATGTGGACCGAACTTAATGAAGCTCATCCCTGATATTCTTCTTAGATTCCGCGAACAAAAATACGGTGTCATAGCGAATATAGAAAAAGCTTTTTTACAAATAAGCATTAGACCGGAATGCAGGGATTTATTAAGATTTTTTTGGTGGAGTGATGAAGATGAAAGAAAATTGAAAATACTTCATCATGCGCGATTAGTTTTCGGTTTAAAGTGTAGTCCTTTCATTTTGGCAGCCATTATTGAATTTCACTTACTGAAATACATTGACAATCCTTGTTATGTTAAAGAGATGATGATTAAACTTCTTCACAGTTTTTATGTTGACAATGTTGTAACGAGTTTTTCTAATCAAGACAGATTGCTAACATTTAAACAGGAAGCTAGAAATGTAATGGAGGAAGGTAAATTCAATTTAAGAGATTGGCAATATTCTGAAGATAATGTCGAGCCTACAATTTCACCTGTACTAGGTCTATTATGGGACCGACAAGAAGATACTTTAGCTCTAAATTTTGGCTGGCTAGAGAATTGTGAGCTAGAAAAAATTACAAAACGAACCATTTTCCCCATTGTCCCTAAAGTGTTTGACCCAATTGGATTGGCATGTCCAGTTTTCTGGTTGCCGAATATTTTATTACCGAAAATGTGGAAAATTGTAAAATTGCACTTCTGAACAGATTCATCTACTGCATTGAGTTGGATTAAAAAAGAAGAATTGTGGACTACTTTTGTAAGTAATCGAGTAAAAGAGATTAGAAAAACAACAAACCCAAACTCATGGAAGCACGTACCCGGAACTAAAAACCCCGATGATATTCCATCCAGAGGATGTTCTGCGAAACATCTATTGAAAATAAAATGGTGGGAGGGTCCAAGTTGGCTTAAAGCACCTGAAGATAAATGGCCTTCGTCTAATATAGTCACTGATGAAAACGCCATTGCCCAAGAAAAGAGAAAGTCAAAGATTCCTGTTGATGAAGAATTAGTCAAATGTTTAACGAATCAGACAACATTTTGTGAGTGGTGCAATTCTCCTAAACATGAGAAGAATAGTCTTTGTAAGTATCATGGACTTGAGTGGTATTTTAGGTTTTTCTCAAATTATGATAAAATTATTCGTCTGGTAGCTTGGATTCACAGATTTATTCATAATTGTAAGATAACCAAAATCTCGAGGTTGAATGGGGAATTATCCCTTGAAGAAATAAATGCAGCTGAGAAAGTAATTGTGAAACTTATTCAGGAAGAATCTTTCACTTCAGAAAACAAAAGTAAATTAGACACGTTAGATGTGTATAATGACGAACACGGTCTCCTTAGATTGAAGACCAAGATTGTGTACAGAAAAGATGTTGAAGATTTTCGACGTCCAATGGTTCTATCTTCGAACCATCCTGTTGTCAGAAGACTTATCATGACAGAACATCTAAAAAATTCTCATGCTGGATCGCAAATGTTACTAAATATTTTGAGAGAACACTATTGGATCTTAAATGCAAGAAAAACAATCAGATCAATGATATCTAAATGCGTTGTTTGTATACGACACAAAAGAAAATCTCTTGACGCTCCTGTTGCTTCACTTCCAGAAAATCGAATTAAAGATGCAGCAGTTTTCAAATTACAGGCTTCGACTGGGCTGGGACTTTGTACCTTAAAGGAGGCTCGAAAGCATGGATTTGTTTGTACACCTGTGCGATATACCGAGCTGTACATCTTGAACTTTGTGTCATCTTTGTCGACAGAAGTATTTCTACAAAAATTTCGGAGATTTATAGCAAGAAGAAGAAGACTCTCCACTGTTTATTGTGATAACGGTTCTAATTTCGTTAAAGCCTCAAATGCACTTAAAGAGGTTGACTGGTATAAAGTCGTTCAGTATAGTACTACCTTGAAAATAGAGTGGTTTTTCAACCCACCGACAGCCTCATGGTGGGGAGGGTTTTGGGAAAGATTAGTTGGTGTTATGAAATCTATTCTTAGAAGAGTCTTAGGAAAGTTTAATGTATCTTATGAAGAAATGACAACCATTCTATGCGATACAGAATATATAATTAATTCCCGACCTCTTACTTATATTTCTGAAAGCAATGGTGAACTTGTCCCGCTGTATCCTGCTTTGTTCATGCAAGATGTAAAGCAATTTTGTACACCAGATTTTGATGTTGTGGATGAAAACAAATTGAATAGGAAATTGAAATACAGAAAAAAACTAATAAGTGATCTGCGAAACAGATTTCGTTCAGAATATTTGGGATTGTTAATCCAACGTCCTCAATATAAAAAATGTAAAGAACAAATTCAAGTTGGTGACGTCGTGTTAATTGGCAGCGATAATACCAAACGTATTAACTGGCCTTTAGGACGTGTCATAGAACTTATTCCAGGAAAAGATGGTGTCACCAGATTAGCCCGTTTACGAACATCAACATCAGAAGTTTTACGACCGATTCAGAGAATTTATCCACTAGAAGTAACTTCAAAATGGCCTGAGGAACGAAAGGAACACTATTCATTTCCGACTATTCAGACTGTGTCTAAAGATGAACCTGAAAAGCGTACACGATGTGGGCGGGTAATCAAAGTGCCTCAAAAGCTAGACTTGTAAGAAGTTTTCGTGACAAATTGAGTTGTCTCTCACCAACTCAAGGTGGGAGGATGTCACGTAATCAACCGAACTCATGGTTTCAGCAACTTTACCTCATTTATTTTATTTATAACTTTTTGATGTTGTTGGCAACAATAGTTTTCTGTTTTATATAATTGTTTTGTGTTCCAAAGATGTAGGAAAGGAAATAAAACTATGAAAAGTAAAACCAAATGATTTTTTAATATAGGTCTCTATAGAATAAGATAAATAGTATTTTTTAACGAAACATGTAAACGTTATAGTTTTTAATTTGAATAGAGACATTTTATTTTATGTTTATTACAGTTTTGCGTTTTCATTGAATTCTCAATCAAGCACTTGAATGCCGGTGTGCATATTAGTTATCTGACACTACGTTAAGTATAGGAATCAACAACTTTAAACTGATATAAATCAAAAACTAATTAATATTTTTACATAAAACTTACAAAGGTCCGAACTACTCATAAAAACGATTCAAATAACGTAAACCGCGTAAAAATCCGATAATTACACATTGCTGTAGCCCTGTCAACAGTTTTTGGTCTGAACAAGATTTAAAAAATGCAAAAAACAGCACTTTTAAAATCCCATTTACTAAAAAACTATTCGTCGCATTTTGCTTTACTTTTGAATTCTTAGTCCCGTGGCACGGCCCATTCCATAGAATCAAGAATTTTGTTTCTATCATAAATAGAACGCGATATATAGATGTGTCAAAAACCCGTTTTGTCCCGTCCGCAAAATATAAACTAGACAGAGTTAAAAAAAAAAAAAATTGTAAAATCGTTTGGCATCCATTGGCGGAAATTCCTTTCATTTACGGTTCAATGCCTTGCTGTTTCTTAAGCTTGGCGAGAAACTCTGTCGAGTTTCTATGATCACATTTATTGCTTTTAAAATTATTTGCTTTTCTTTAAAATCATTAATTGTAATAATCTGCAATAATTTATCCTTTTAATAAGATATTGAATAAGTTATTGTTCAGTTGCGTCAAAAATTGCACTCAATTGTTTTCAAACGCTGCATTTAATATACCAGTTAAATACGCATATATAATCAAATAATTTAAATTCCGACAATCATTTTAACATTTTAACAAGTGGGTAAGTGTGATCGAAGATCGCACAAAGGGTTTCGTTTAATATTCCTTTCAAAACACTTTATCCTTTCTTTAATAATTCCAAATAAATTTCCTTTTAAAAAAAAAATATATATATATATATATTTTGTTTTGTATAAAGTAAACATTTACCGGTCTATTTTTCTCGTTATTTCGAACATCTGAGCCGACACGATAGTGGACAAAACCCGCTAATATACTCTGTTATAATAATATCCGTCATGTGTACTAAATGCGATATTAAAAAAATTCAATTTCAAAATTAAACATGTTGTATAGCGACCTTCAAAATGTTAAAATATACCAATATTTCCATAATTGGGTTTTTATCATGATTCAATACGTTCCTCAAACTTATATATTTACTATTCTCTATTACTCATACTGATACTCTCTTTGTATTATTCTCAAACATTTGAAAAATCCGTTATGACGTCAGATTAATTTTCTTTTTAATTCTCTAATGACGTCATAGTAAACTGTTTTCTGTATTTACACATATTCATACTCCTTGTATTATTGAAAAATGTTTGAAAATTTCCGTTTTATTACCAATAGGACGTCCTATTAATCTTTTTTTTCGATTGGTAAAACTTTTTGTTTCATTTTCATTTTTCTCGTGGAAATTTTTCAATAGAAAATTAATTATTGTATAAAGAAGTATATTGTGGATTTTTAACTGTCGGCAACTGCTATAAAGAATTTTTTTTTTAATTTAATAGGAAAAGGGTGTTTGATTTTTGGTTTTTTATCTCTATATATTAAAATAATACGATTTTTTCAAATTTTAATATTTTGAGCTTCATAGTAGGTAAAGTAAACTTGAGTCATGAAAAACAACACTCATTTGAATCAATATTCACCTTTGTACTATAATAATTACTTAAAAACAACGCAAATGTTACAAAACACATATGCATCATTTAATAAAAAACTTTACTTAAGGTGTTCAGAAACATACATAACTGTATTTCACATTGATAAAACCTAGCGCTTTCGAGCAACCTTAGCTCATCATCCGGATTAAAAACACACAACATGTAGACACACACAAAACAAATAGTCTAAAACTAGTAAAAACATCATTTTCTGAAGAAGAATGGTCAAACCATTACAAACAGGTCACTAGGGGTGGGAAGCATTGGGAGGGATGTGCCAATCTTATTCAATCTTGAACAATCTGTAAACGTTTAAACCGCAATTTAGGGATGTTGTAAGATACCGAATCATTGCTTGTTTTATCTTTTCTGGTTAAAATTTAACATTTCATCCTATTTTCAATTATTTCTATAGTAACTATAGCAATTATTGAAAATAGGATGAACTACTATATGAAGTTACTAGATGAAGTTACTATAGAAATAATGGAAAATAGGATGAAATGTTATAAAATACAATAGAAGTAAAACGGCACTTTCCAGATTAAAACAAGAGCAGTCGATTAAAATAGATTTTGTTAAAGCTAAAATAATTAAACCCACATCCTCCTTTCATCAAGCAATAATAAATGAATCCATAGTAATTTTAACCAGAAAAGATAAAACATGCAATGATTCGGTATCTTGATACATCCCTAAATTGTGGTTTAAACTTTTACAGATTGTTCAAGATTGAATAAAATTGGCACATCCCTCCCAATGCTTCCCAACCCTAATGACCTGTTTGTAATGGTTTGACCGTTCATCAGCAGAAAATGATGTTTTTACTAGTTTTAGACTATTTGTTTTGTGTGTGTCTACGTGTTGTGTGTTTTTAACCCTGATTATGAGCTAAGGTTGCTCGAAAGCGCTAGGTTTTATCAATGTGAAATACAGTTATGTATGTTTCTAAACACCTTAAGTAAACTTTTTTATTAAATGATGCATATGTGTTTTGTGACATTTGTGTTGTTTCATAGTAGGTATTTAGCTATAAGTACATTAAATTTTCATGTCTGAAAATTATGTAGTTTCTGAGAACGGCTCTGTGACGGACAGACGACGGAGCGGGAGTAATAGGGTTTCGTGAGATGAACGAAACCCTAAAAAGAAGTGTTTTAAGTGTCAACGAGGAATCACTCCTTTATTAGACACAAATCTACATTACATCATTACTTTCTTTTAAAAAAGATGCCTTCTGACAGTTATTCAAATTACTCGGCCTAAAAAGATTAAAGTGATATTAATAATAATCCATTAAATCAAAAATTAATAATGATCCACCTATTAAAAATTCCAAAATCACAATTAACATGATTATGTCATTTGAACTACAAGTGTAGATTGTTGCAAAAATAGCATTTTAAAAAAATAAACAGTAAAGTATTGTCATTTAACAATTATTGTTGATTATATTATGAATTATTTTTGCATCAATATTATACCTAGTAAACCTTTACAAATTTTACAAATACTCCTTTTAATGTCAAAAACTGCGTAGGATATAAAAATTGAAACAATTCTATTTAGATTACAGTAAAAATGTCTACATATTTTAATGTTCAAATACAGCATAATTACTCTATTAAAACAATCGGAAGCCTTAAACAAATAATCCAATAACACATTATACTTATATTTCGTTCAAAAAATTTATAAATCAAAAGTTAAGCCTGATCACTTAAAATAATACTTTAAAGTATCAATTTTAAAATGAAAGATAACCAAACCTACTTTCTAATATCTAATCTGTGACAGTTCTCAATCGGAATCGGAAGTAAATGTCAGCCTTCAATTCGATTCATTTATTTTCTGGAGGGTTTTCCCTACTTAATCAAATGACACTTTCAAACGATTTAAATGTTGTTTAAGAAGATGAGTGAAATTTGAAAATTTTGTCTTTTCTTTTGAAATTAGTATCTCAATATTGAAAACAATTCATGTCATGGAGAAAGAATATTTATGAAAATATCAGGATAATTTATTATCTACAACCAAATAACTATATATCCAGTATATTTTATACAAAGTAACAAGATCTTCACTATAAACAGTGAGGTTAATAAACGTTTTTAACACTGTCCAACCTAGTTGAAAAGTGTTTATGACTTCGGTTTGTCTGGCCGTCTGCCGTCTGCCGTATGACCATCTGGCCGGCTGCCGTATGGCCGTCTGTCCGTCTGTCCGTGCTCTAACTCGCGTAAATATGCTCGGATTGCTCTGCAATTTTTATACGTTATTGTCGTTATCTATAGCATGTTCCCTATTTCAACGGAAGTGTGTAGCACTTATAGTTTTTGTACAGGGACACTCAAAAGAATTCCGTTACATTGCTTTCTATGGGGAAAAATCATTTCCGGTTTATTTAAATAATGTTTCACAATTTTAAACGCATTGAAATTTACAGTCAAAAGAATTCCGTTACATTACGTCTATGGAGAAAAATCTCGTCTGCGGTTTATTTAAATAATATTTCACTATTTTAAACGCATTGAAATTTATATATATATCTCACTAAAGTGCATTACAAGAGGCTTACTACAGAATATTGTTTGTATAGCAGTCATCGTTCATTTACAGGGACACACAAAATAATTCTCTACTGTCTGTTAACAATAATTCCTGGAAGTGCGTTTTAAGTTACTTTACACGATTTTAAATTTAACTCGCTTTTTGTCTATTACGTGGTGTGTATAAATTCTGTAGATCCTATACAGGGAAGCACAAAAAGTTCGCGAACACATTTCCGATTATTGACAGAAACTCGAGACGGAAAATTTTAAACTGTGCTACGCGTTTCCTAACTGAACTAAAATTTAGCATCCTATGTAGTATATATACAAATCTATAGATCATATAGAGGGATATTTTTCCGAATATTGTATATGTTGGAAATACCTGAAATTATGTTTTTAAATATGTTATGTGTTTTCCAAATTGTTTACTTAGATGTTATCTTTCAGCTGATTAAACGGTATGATTTGTAAAATTATTTTGGAAGTGTTGAAAAGTGTTACATAATCTATGCTTGACGCATGATTTTTCGTTCTTGTTATAATAGAAAACAGTTTCATTTAGACATTTAAAAAATGAAAAGATTTTGTAACAGAAAATTGTTACTTATAAACCTGGAAAAACTTTAGATAATAGTTTTAACGGTGTTGCCACTCGGTAGTGCTAAAAGTTAACAATGGAAATTAATGTTTAAACATTGAATTTAGGGTGGCTTTTTTACAGTCCTCACATCAACCTATATGTGCTGTAATAAGCGTATAGCGAATATAGGTTGCATATTTGAGGTATATTTGATCTGGGAGAAGGCGGTTTTATAACAAGCATTCCTTGAGTTAACCAGGGGAGCCATTTCAGAACTTTCTTGGGGGGGCAAAGTTTTTTAATGTAGTAGCATAGCCAAGGGTGGAGTTTGGGGCGCTGTACCCCCCCCCCTCCCCCCGCAATCTCTCCGAACGGGAAACGTTTACTGAATCATAGATACAAAGACAGTAATACTTCTAATACGGAATCTCAAAGGAACTCTGAAAAATTCCGTTTTAAACAGGTTTTTATCTTAGCAAGTAGAATTTAAAAATATTATGAAAGTTTTCAGCTATAGGCAGGTGCCGTTTTTTTTAGGGATTTTTTAAGAATGTTAAAACCTCCTAGCTATAAAGAACTTCTGAAGAGCATATGTGTATTACAGTGAAACGTGTCTAAGCGAAACTTGTCTATAACATAATTCTTTCTCAAACGGGAAAATAATCGTTTCGACGAAAGAAAACGCTATACAATTACACTTGCTAAGATCGAGACCTGTCTAAAATGGAGCTTTCTTGGAGAGCGGGGGGAGCAAAGTTTTTTTTGGGACAGGGGTTTCAAAAATCGTATGAAAATAGCATGCAGGATTGCCCAAATCGAGCACAAAATAGAAATAGGCCCCCCACAATATAAAATGCTGCGTGAAATTTTGCCTTCTTGTCTTAACTTCTTTCACAAACATGTGATTCTTCAGCGAATATATATATTTTTTATTTTAGTGGTAGATTTATTTTTTTCGTTTTCTTATGCAAAAGAAATTTGTCAACCGATCGCGGTAAACATCGCGAATTTTACAAATTGGAAGTAGAAAAATTAGTTAATTTGGCAAATTAGTCGCCGAAAAATTCTTTAATTTTTTCAAACGACCGTGGAAAAATATTGCGAATTTCGCCAAAGATCACTGAAACAAATAGCGATTTTCGTCAATCGGTCGCGGAAAAAAATTGCAAATTTAGCATAACAATTGCGGAAAAATATCGCCAAATTCGTCAAAAGATTGAGAAAAAAAATCATGAATTCAATCAAACAATCGTGCAAAAAAGGGGAAATTTCGTCAAAGATTGCGCAAAAAAATATCAATTTTTGTCAGTCGGCTGTGGAAAAAGACTCCCGAATTTCAACAAACGATCGTAGAAAAGAGTTGCGATTTGTTTTAAAAGATCGTAGAAAAGAGTTGGGATTTGTCTCAAAATATCGCGAAAACAAATAGCAAATTTCGTCAATCAGTTGAAAAAAAAAAATGTGAATTTCGACAAATGGTCGAAAAAACTTTGTCAATGATCGGAATTTCGTCAAAGATTGCGTAAAAAATAGCAATTTTTGTCAGTAGGTTGCGGAAAAGACTCCCGAATTTCAACAAACGATCGTGGAAAAGTTAGCGAATTTCATCAAAAGATGGCGAAAACAAATAGTGAATATCATCGATCGGTTGCAGAAAAAACTAGTCGGATGTGCCAATCCCAAAACTTCCTTCTATCTCAGTCATGTTAATACTTCAAAATTCGCTATCACATCGCCAATAAAATCAATATTTTTCGTCATTCTGTTGTACGTCAGCTGCTTGCGAATCATCGGGTTACCGGGATGCAATCAACTGATGTATACTAAACAACGAAAAGTTCTTTTGGCCTGTACCGACCGGAACAGATAGCCTTCCTATTCCTTGGTTTTGCGATTTTAGCTAATTTTACTGGAAAACACGAAGCTAAAATGCGTAGAACCCAATTAAAGAAGATTCATTCCCAGTTCTCGTCAACATTGAATTTGAATGAGAATATCGCCAAATTAGTCTTCTACAGCCAAGTTGGCTTCATTTGTGGCAACCTATTTTTGTCGCCCACATTTGGCGATATTTCGTCAATTGCCGCCAAACTTGGCGAGAATTTGACGTTGGCGAATATAAATATATAGTGTTAAGCATTTAAGAATAGGAACAATGGTTACAACAATGAAAGAAAATTTGCTGAAACCCTGTTAACTAAAACTCATAAATTAAACCCGTTTATGGATGAATTCTGCTGTCTTGTTTGAAAATGTCAACCACCCTAAAATTTCAAATTGCTATATCTCCGCCATTTTTTAATATAGAGACAAAACAAAAACTGCTCCGGATTCTCCGGATCAAGGCCGAACATTTAACGGAAAAAACTTTTAGGATTTCTAACTTTTTTATACATCTTTTTGAATTTGAAATCTTTAAATGGCTATCACAGCGCCCCCTTCCGGCGGAATATCCCCACATTCTAGTAGGACCTGCTGGCTACAGCCAAAAACATATTAAAAGTTTTGGTTTAATTATCCGCATAACATCATACACTTTTCGATGATACAATAATGAAAATTGAACAAAAATCGCGATGGCAGCGCCCCCTTTCGTCGAAATATCCCCGAATTTAACCTGGACCTGCAGGCTATGGTCAAAAACATAGAAAAAAAAATTGGTTCAATTATCTGCATAACTTCATACACTTTTTGATGATACAATAGTGAAAATGGAACAAAAATATCGATCACAGCGCCCCCTTTTGTCGAAATATCCCCAAATTCTGGTAGAATCTGCTTGCCATAGCCAAAAACATAGAAAAAAAATTAGGCTCAATTTGAAGCATAACTTCATACACTTTTAGGTGGTACAATAGTGAAAATGGAACAAAAATATCGATCACAGCGCCCCCTTTCGTCGAAATATCCCCAAATTCTAATAAAACCTGCTTGCCATAGCCAAAAACATAGAAAAAAAATTAGGTTCAATTTGAAGCATAACTACATACACTTTTCGATGATACAATGAAGACACACAGACGGACAGACGGACAGACGGACGGACGGACAGACAGACATTTTGTAAAAACGTGTTTTTCGGAATCTCTGACCCCTAAAACGTGTAAATCCGTCGAAAACTGGAAGTCGAAAAAAATTTCGATGGTGCCAAATTGGTGCCAAATTGATGGTAACAGTCTCTGCTGTAACATATTCTATATTTTATGTCGGTGCCACTACTCCCAGGCGGAGGTGAAGAAGCGAAAAACGTTCTAAAATTTCGATTTTTTTATACTGAAGGAGCTAGAAACATGAAATTTGGCATGTGTGATGATGAAATATTATTGTAAGTGCCGTTATAATATTATTTTAATGGATCGATGATGGGAAAGATCGTATAGGTTTAATAAATTGCAGTTGTGATTTAAGTAAAAAGCAAATAACCCTGCACAATTTGTGCCTCTGTTCTTTTGGTCAAATTCTTGAAGAGAATCACATCAAAATAATAAAATAAATAAAACATTCTTACTTGTGTGAAGTAATAGACGCAGACTATTAAAAATAATTACTTCATTAGAATTGGATCCAATACACTGTAAAAAATGAAGTACTCAAAAATGAGTAAGTCCATGTACTCATTTCAAAATGAGTATTTTTGGATAAAAAATGAACATGTGCATTCTCAAAAATGAATAAGTTCATGTACTCATATCGAAATGAGTATTTTTGGATCAAAAATGAACATGTGCATTCTCAAAAATGAGTAAGTTCATGTACTCATTTCGAAATGAGTATTTTTGGATCAAAAATGAACATATGATCAAACCCAACATACTTGTATATTTCAGAATGTGTAATGACGAAATTTCGGAGCCTAAAAAGCTATTATTTGAAGGAAAAACGAAGAATAAGAGAAATGAAAAGTGGATCTGGTTGTTCTGGATTTTCATCAAAGTGGATCCACTACAACACATTTACTCTTTTTTTTCCTCACATTTTACGCATTTACTTTTTTTTTCTTGATAGTACTTCAAAATTATGATTTTTTTCCCACTAATTTTTTTTTAATTTATTTTAACTTTTTTAACGTGAAGCAATATTGTGTTATTTAAAAGTTTCATAGCATAATATCTTTGCAAATTATAGCTATGCAAATTGGTATTAAACTAAACTGATTTGGCTTACAAATTTATGGATTACGCTAAAATTTATTATTTTATAAATTATAATTTTACAAAGTTTATAATTTTAGTATTTCAATCTATGATCTTTTCTAATGTCATTTTTTAATTAATAATTCTTCGAACTACCTGTTACTTCAGACATTACTTTAATCTTTAACACATATAGACAGGCACTGTACATCCTTAAAAACATATTTAAAAACACATAACCCTCTATCCCTTCCTAACAGATGGCGCCAGATGCTGTTAGAAAGGGATAGAGGGGTTAGTTTCAAAGTAACTACCAATATTTGAGAAAGAGGCGTAACCACTCATGGCACGTTGGTCTAAGTCGTCAGGTTAGTAAACAGGACTTCACGGGTTCGATTCCTCGCATGGGCAAGGGTTGGTTAATTACTAGAAACTCACGCAGGAATGAAAAAAATGAGCAGAAATGTATATACCCCTTATAAGGTTGTCCTCGCGAAGTAACTTTTTTTTTATCCAAAAAATTTTATTTTAACGACATAAACAATTTTAAATTTGAATACATCCATGGGATCAAAAATGAGTACATAGCAGTTCATATTTGAATACATCCATGGGATCAAAAATGAGTACATAGCAGTTCATATTTGAGTACATCCATGGGATCAAAAATGAGTACATGTGTGTCTCAATTTTGAGTACATTTGGATCGGAGCTATATTGAGTATGTGACTTATTCAAAATTGAGTACTTTTTACTCAATTTTGAATACCCATTTTTTACAGTGTATATTTGTTATCATCTTGAGGAAGGAGGAAGGATGAGATGCTAGAAGCAGCTGCACATCAAGTCTTTGGGAAATTCTGGCTCGAACATCATAAAATTCGAAGAATCTTTAAAATATTCCTTCTGGCCGAATCCATTAAGAGTTGTAGAATTAATGCAGAACTAATTAAATTAACTGGTAATTTAAACCTTTAAATATTAAATTTAAAATTTACAACAGCATTTTTATAGAATAATTAAAAACTTTAAAAACGCGAAATTGATTTCCATAAGAATCGGCATTTGCCGATCTCGGACAACGAGCCGAAGCTCAGATCAAAGATGCGCGCTCCAACTTATTTTTACAGCATCATTTTTGTTAAAATTCTGTTTGAAAAATGCGCTACATTAGTAATTATAGCCGTAACAGGGGTGCACAAATGTGAGAGCAAGATTAATTTAAACTAATTTGTTGATTATGAATTACGCGAAAATCAAAAGAGCAAATCAAAAACTCATTAACATTTAACAATTAAAAGCAGCCTTCTAATTTGTATTTGAAAGACACGCCCAATCACCTGGAGCGCCAAATCGGACGAAATATGAAAACCATCTCCCGAAATCACAGCTAGCAAGAATCAAACAAGAGCGGCGGTGACGCATGCGCACAACACACGAGAGAGGAGGATCAAGAAAGATGAGACGTCACAGCCCAAGATTTGCAAAGAAAACAACATCGCCGATTCAACGAACGCAGAGCACGATGAGGGGGAAAGATGCGTCGCAGAGAAAACAACTTCGCCGTAATGCTTCTTCAAAACGAACAAAGATACACTATGAGGGAGGGAGGCACTGCTGTGAAAACCAGCTGCACGGCGCGCGCTGCCGATAAAAATAGCTTTTAAAAAACGGCAGTTAAACTGGAAAGGCTATAAAATACAGAAATACGTTGAGCTGAAATAGAAAGTAATTAAAAAGAATTAAGACTGTGATATTCTTATCACAGCATGGTAGTTACTTATAAGATGTAAATGCTCTCTAAGAACAAAAAAAAATCGAAATTTAAAAAGATGAGATGAGCGAAAAGCGATTAAAAAACTTTTTAAATTAATATTTCTATGGAATCTCTGGAACTACCGAACCCTTTTCAAACGTGATGGTGGCAAATTTTTTATGACAGTCCCTGCTAAAAAATAGGCTATATTTTACGTCAGTGCCACTAATCAAAGGGTAGTGCAGGAGCAAAAAACGTTCTAAAATTGCATTTTTTTTATACTGAAGGAGCTAGAAATTTGAAATTTGGCATTGTAGTTACTTATAAGATGTAAATGCTCTCTAAGAACAAAATAAAAAAAATCGAAATTTAAAAGGGTGTAATGAGCGAAAAGCGTTCCAAAAACATTCTAAATTACAATTTCTATGGAATCTCTGGAACTACAGAACCGATATCAAAAGTGATGGTGGCAAACTGATTGTGACACTCCCAGCTCCATCATAGGCTATATTTTATGTCGATGATACTAATTCCAGGGGTGTACAGGAGTGAAAAATGTTCGAAAATTGCGACTTTTTTATACAGAAGGAGCTAGAAACTTGAAATTTCGCATGGTAGTTACTTATATGATGTAAATGCTCTCTAAGAACAAATTCTAAAATTATTCGAAATTTAAAAGGGTGAGATGAGCGAAAAGCATTCTAAAACCATTCTAAATTACAATTTCTATGGAATTTCTGGAACTACAGAACTGTTTTCAAAAGTGATGGTGGCAAATTGATGGTAACAGTTCCTGCTGTAACATAGGCTATATTTCATGTCGGTGTCACTACCCCCAGGGGAGTGCATGAGCGAAAAACGTTCTAAAATTTCGATTTTTTGTTACTGAAGGTGTTAGAAACATGAAATTTGGCATGGTAGTTACTTATAAGGTGTAAATGCTCTCTATGAACAAATTCTAAAAAAATTCGAAATTTAAAACTGAGAGAAGAGCGAAAAGTGTTCTAAAAACATTCTAAATTAAAATTTCTATGCAATCTCTGGAACTCTACCGAACCCTTTTCAAAAGTGATGCTGGCAAATTTTTGATGACAATCCCTGCTTCAACATAGGCTATATTTTACGTTAGTGCCACTAATCCCAGGGGAGTGCAGGAGTGAAAAACTTTCTAAAATTGCATTTTTTTCTATACTGAAGGAGCTAGAAATTTGAAATTTGGCATTGTAGTTACTTATAAGATGTAAATGCTCTCTAAGAACAAAATAAAAAAAATAGAAATTTAAAATTGTGTAATGAGCGAAAAGCGTTCCAAAAACATTCTGAAATACAATTTCTATGGAATCTCTGGAACTACAAAACCGATTTCAAAAGTGATGGTGGCAAACTGATGGTGACACTCCCAGCTCCATCATAGGCTATATTTTATGTCGGTGATACTAATTCCAGGGGTGTGCAGGAGTGAAAAATTTTCGAAAATTGCGACTTTTTTTGTACAGAAGGAGCTAGAAATTTGAAATTTGGCATTGTAGTTACTTATAAGATATAAATGCTCTCTTAGAATAAATTTAAAAAAAATCGAAATTTAAAAGGGTGAAATGAGCAAAGAGCGTTCTAAAATCAATCTAAATTACAGTTTCTATGGAATCTCGGGAACTACAGAACCGATTTCAAAAGTGATGGTGGCAAATTGATGGTGACAATCCCTGCTCCAACAGCCTCTTTAATAAAAAGCTATGCGTTGCTGACGACTGGGTTTTTCGCTAATTGTTGCCACAGATTAATCTCGGAAAATGAAACATTTGAATTTACTGAAAAAAATAATAGCTCGAAAAGTATTTGTCAGAAAATTGTTAGACAAACTGCGTTTAAAGGTAAAAAATTGTATATTTCTTGATATAAATTTCAATTATAATGATTATGCCATTTTTCAAATATTGAACTTCAAAAATTACCAAATTTCACAATGGAGTACCATAGCGAAACCTTCACGCTTAAAAGGATAATGATAAGGGCGACGTGTGCTGACCTGTATATTGGCTATAGCACGAGTCACAAATTATAGTAGCCTTATTATTCTGTTAAAATATAAAAGTGAATTATGAAATGCCAATATTTTGTTTGATTAAAGGTTCGTTAAGTGAAATTGACCAGCTTAGCGGGCGTAGCTTGCTACTCTAAAATAAAAGTGATGTTTAATTACCAGTGAATTCTTACTGCGTCGAATATCGTACATTACAAACTTTGAATCGGCTTCTGGCATAGTACACTCACATTTCGTTAAAACTTGTTTTTTGATTAAAAATTGCATTTAATTAAAAGTTAAATCAGTATTGTTTTCATAAATAAAATGAAAGGTTTTTCTCAAATCAATGTTGCCATACAGATAAAATACCGCATTATAATGTGCTCAACAATGATTATAAAAAAATTACTAGTAGAGAAAATATAAAGTGGTACGTCTATAAACGGGCTTATTTATATTTATGCTTTAAAGAAAATTAAAAATCTAATGTTTCGAAGAAAAAGACTCCATCTATCGACCAATGCATTGGCATTTCACTTGGGGCGTAAAAGGTATTTATTAAAGGTATAAAGGTATTATGCTTTGTTATATTTAATTAAATTGTATTTTATATGTATTCAATTTATTTTTCTTTGTCCCATGATTTTCTTCTTTTGTAATGGAGCAGTGCAGCCTCTAACGAGTTAAAAGACAATTGTTAAGGCTTTTTTCACTCGTGCTTTTTGCTTTCTTCTATCAGTATTTACTGTATTTTCGATGGAATAAATGAGACGCTATTCTGGCTTGACGAATGTTGTTTGCATAGATATTTATACTTAATTTTTCTTTGTGAGTTTCAGTGGAATTTCACGTGTGGAAACAGTGGTATTTCACGCGTAGACGTCATCCTCTAATACAGTTAAAATACGATTGTTATTTTTTTTTCTTGCTCTTGACTTTTGCTGTCTTCGATCAATTTTTACTGTAACTTTGATGGAATAAATGATATGATATTCTGATGACTTATGTTGTTTGCAGATATTTTTATCCCTAATTTTTCAGTAGAAGTTTAAACCTGCAACTAAAAAATATTAGATATTGGTAAAAAATATTAGACTGCATTGCGAAATCTTCACACAGCTCCACTGATTGAATATATTTCTGTTATTAGCTTCATAGATGTTTTTCATACAATAATATTTAATTATGATAAATGTTTAACGCAAGTAATTTTAAACAGTCATCGGAGTGTGGATATTTTAAAATAAAGGGAATAATTGGGGAGAAAATCACGAAAATTTGGGCAAAGTCGGGTAAATCCCCTCCTTAAACGTTCACCTATTTTCTCTAAAGCAAATATTCAATCAAAAAATCATGTATCTTGATTTCTTGATGAAATATAAATTCTGTCGTCACTGGAATAAAAATTGCTTCTTTGAAGAAGTAACTCTGATGCATTATAGTTTATCCTTTACTATTATAAATATTTTTTTAAATAAAAAGTTTGCAATCACGCATTTATCATATATTTTCTTTATCTTGTGTTCAAAATACATACCTTCACATATGATTCAAATGGTATTTTTAACAATTTCAAAAGTGTTTCGAAAAACGACTAGAATTCTATCTAACGATACCGAGGAAAATTGAAACCTAGAAAAAATGTATAGTAACCCTAGAGAAAACTGAACTGAATAAAAATCATTGTTTACTTCGAGCTCACATCACGATAAAAGTATAAAAAAAAAGTCAAAAGTGATGTTTCAAAAGAACATTAAAATTCTGGTCATCGAAAATGGTTTTGTAGAAATTGTAAGTCCAATCCTAAGAAGGTAAACTTTTAGTTTATTCCTAGAACAAAAGTTTGAGATTTATTACAAAATGCACTTAAACATTTTTAATATTTATATTTACTGCTTTTTAACCTTTACAAAATTAACAAATGGTAAATTTTACTACAACTAAAATATAAAATTTTATTAATTTCCAGAATTATAGATATCAGCCATTCATAACACGAGGGTAAGTCATTAAGTAAGTCACAAAAGATAATAAAATAACAACTGACAATGATATTCACTTCAAAACTATTTTTATTTCTCAACATGTTCTCCTCCAATATTTATGCTCTTATATCACCGTTTTATCAGTGTCCCAACACCAGCTGCATACAATTCTTTGGGTTGTTCTCTCAGCCACATTAGGACTTCAAGTTGAACCTTTTCATTATCTGTGAACATCATTTTGAAACTTCTTCAACATCCACCATACAGATTCGACATAGCCCCAAGCGATTTTCATCCGTTTAATCCACTAACAAGAACGAAAAATCATGCGTCAAGCATAGATTATGTAACACTTTCCAACGCTTCCAAAATAATTTTGCAAATCATACCGTTTAATAAGCTAAAAGATAGCATCTAAGTAATCCGAATACTTTTATTCAGCCCTGTATAGCATCTATAGATTTGTATATATACTACATAGAATGCTAAATTTTAGTTCAGTTAGGAAACGCGTAGCAAAATTTAAAATTCTCCGTCTGGAGTTAAATAATACGAAAATGTGTTCGCGAACTTTCGTGCTTCCCTGTATAGGATCTACAGAATTTATACACACCACGTAATAGACAAAAAGCGAGTTAAATTTAAAATCGTGTAAAGTAACTTAAAACGCACTTCCAGGAATTATTGTTAACATACAGTAGAGAATTCTTTTGTGTGTCACTGTAAATGAACGATGACTGCTATACACACAATATTCTGTAGTAAGCATCTTGTAATGCACATTATATAAATTTCAATGCGTTTAAAATAGGGAAACATTATTTAAACAAACCGCAGACGATTTTTCTCCATAGACGTAATGTAACGGAATTCTTTTGACTGTCCCTGTACAGTAACTTTAAGTGCTATGCACACCCTATTCCATATTAAGCTTCTTCTAATGCACCTTAGTGATATATATAAATTTCAATGCGTTTAAAATAGTTAAACAATATTTAAATAAACCGCAAATGATTTTTCCCCCATAGACCAGAATGTAATGGAATTCTTTTGAGTGTCCCTGTAAAAAAACTATAAGTGCTACACACTTCCGTTGAAATAGGAAACCTGCTATAGATAACGAATATAACATATAAAAATTGCAGAGCAATCCGAGCCTATTTACGGGAGTTAGAGATCGACCAGACGGCCAGACGGCCATACGGCAGACGGCAGACGGCAGACGGCCAGACAAACCGAAGTCATAAACACTTTTCAACTAGGTTGGAAAGTGTTAAAAACCATCTTGGAAGCAAGATGATGTTCACAGATGATGAAAAGGTTCAAATTGAAGTCCTAATGTGGCTGTGACAGCAACCCAAAGAATGGTATGCAGCTGGTGATCGGGAACTGATAAAACGGTGATATAAGTGCATAAATATTGGTGGAGAATATGTTGAGAAATAAAAATAGTTTTGAAGTGAATATCAGCGTAAGTTTTTATTTAATAATATTTTGTGACTTACTTAATGATCTTACCCTCGTACAATTATTGATTTGATTTAAACAAATTGATTTGTTGGAATATAATATATATCATTAAAGACTAATCATTTGCTTATTGTCAGCGTCTCTTAGATTTTTAAAGACTTTTAAAAATATGTATAAGGTAAAGCTAGGATAGTCTGCGCACAATTCAAAAGAATAGCAATAAAAAATCTAAATATTTTTTTTGCTAAACTATCCATGAATAATTTTTACTTCATTTGTTTTTTATGCATTGCCATTGCTATTTTGTTGTTATGTTGCAATTTAATAGAACAGTTGTAATAAAACTAAGAAAGTTATTTTGTGCAATCTGTCCTTACAGGGTTGGTGTGATTGCGCACATGGGTAGGAGAGATTGTTACTAATAATAACTACAATTAAACTGTTAACAATAATAATTACACTTAAATGACATTGCTGTAAGGTTTTTGTGAACAAATTTTATTGTATTGGGAGTGAATATTTCAACCTAATGCTTAAAGAATCAGAAAAAGGAAATAATTTTAAAAACGATTAAAACATTTTAATTAAAGGGAAAAAAATTTAAAGAATCAGAAAAAGCAAGTCTAGATAAGATTGCAAAATAAAATTATGTAACTTAATATCATGTTTAACTTAAAATTAGTCCATTTTCATTTATCATTTTTTATGCAAATTTTCCAATAAGCTGCGTAATCTCTCCTAGCATAGAAACTAATGAAAACAATGCGCCATCTCTCCTAAGTAGCAGATGCGCAAACTCTCCAATTTCGGTAGGAGTGATTGCGTGGCCTTTTATTTAAACATGGCCGCTACTAAAACGAACCGTTGATGTTCACATTGTTAGTCTAGATTAGTAGCTTATGAGAAATCGTTTAAGTTTAAAATATTTTGTATTACTGATTTTATATAGAAATTCTGATGATTAGCTGTGAAAATTCAAGCACTTACTTTGTGAAAACAAAACAAAATAGCAATACTTTATCTTAGACGGTTAAAGCAATCAACGTGCACTTTCAAGTAGACACTCCACTACTGCTGTTGCACAACTACCTGGAGTCACTGCGCTCTCACTCTACTCCTTCCCCCGAACCTCTATGTGCGCAATCTCTCCGACTGCGTCATCTCTCCTGGCTTTACCTTATATTTTAGAAATATATATCAATTAGACAACGAAGAAATACTATTTAAACAAGAACGACAAATCATGCGTCAAGCATAGATTATAAAACACTTTCCAACCTATTCAGAATAGTGTAAGAAAACTTCACAGATTAATAAGGTAAAAATTATATCTAATAAACAATTTAGAAAACGCATAAGACATTTGAAAACTCATTTTCAGAAATTACCATCAGCAGTCAGAATTCTCCTGTACAGCCCTGTAGATGATCTATAGATTTGTATATATATATTACACAGTTTGCTAAAATTTAGTTCCGTTAGGAAACGCATAGCACGGTTGAAAATTCACCTTCAGCCATTTCCATCAGTAAACGGAAATGTACTCGAAATATTTTGTGTAGCCTGTATATTATCTATAGAATATATACAGACCAGGTAATATTCAAAGCATTAGTTAAATTTAAAAACGCATGCCAGCAATTATTGCTCATTCACAGTACTGCTGTCGAATATTTTTGTGTGTCCCTGTAAATGAACGATAAATGCAATGTACATCATATTCTAAATAAGGTAAAATGATAGCTATGTAAACAATTTAGAAAACGCATAAGACATTTGAAAACTCATTTTCAGAAATTACTATTAATAGTCAGAACTCTTTTGTTCAGCCCTGTATATGATCTATAGATTTGTATATATATTACACAGTATGTTAAAAATTAGATCATTTAGGAAACGCATAGCACGGTTGAAAATTCCCCCTCAGCCATTTCCATCATTAAACGGAAGTGTACTCGAAATATTTAGTGTAGCCCTGTATATTATCTATAGAATATATACAGACCAGGTAATATTTAAAGCATTAGTTAAATTTAAAAACGCATGCCACAGATGAGAATGCACTTCCAGCAATTATTGCTCATTCACAGTACTGCTATCGAATATTTTTGTGTGTCCCTGTAAATGAACGATAAATGCTATGCACATCATATTCTATAGCAAGCATCTTGATGAAAATTCGTTTAACATTTTTATTTTAAGTGAATCTATTGTGTTTATCATTAATATCCTTAATATTCAATACCTTTACCATGTGGGATTTTTCTAACTATGAGATCTGTTCTTTCATAATAATATCTGCCATGTAGACAAAATGCGTTATTTAATAAAAAGTAGATTCCCCCTCTTCCCTTCTTTTTAATAATCCCTATTCGCATTATTAATTACAGTAACTGGCTTTGCCCGCTAGCGCGCCCCTAATTTACATCGGTGCCTCGAATCTTTTGAATTCTCTATTTGTATAAAACCTCGAAACAAACGAACCTCCGGCTCGCGTCCCCCTCGAACCGAACAAACCTCCGACCCTGGTCCCTGATAATCCCTTAATATGCACATCGAATAGTATAAACCTCTAAGTGAACGAACCTCCGACCCGATCCCCGCTGCCTTCGGCACCGTATAGCAGTCGTGCTGCGCACGCGATGCAATATACGTTAGTTCCAGTTTCCACCAATCTGTTCAATACGAACCTCGGGCACTGAAATCGTTAAGGCTATAGATGTCGAGTCGAATGAGCTATAACCCGTCGATATATAGCCCATAGAACCAGAGAGAGGAAAGCGCCCCCCGCTGATGAAAAAACAAACTAAAATCGGTAAGCTCTATCGATGTCGAGTCGAATGATACCCCGTCGTGATCCGGCCCATAGAAACAGAGATAGGAAATCGCACCCAGGTGGTGAAACTCGGAACTAAAATCGATAAGCTCTATTGATGTCGAGTCGAATGAGCCAAAAAAAGTCGTGATGTGACCCATAGAACCCGAGTTAGCTGCAAAATCCTTTAGTTACACCTTCCACCGCCAGGGTGCGCAATCTGTTCTATACGAACATAACCGAAATCTGTAAAGCTATCAAAATCCAGTCGAATGAGCCGAACCCTGTCGCAATCGGGCCCATTGAACCTGATTTACGGAAGCGCTCCTTGGTGGGGAAACTTAGAATTATAATATGTAAGCGCTATCGATATCGAGTCGAAAGAGCCAAACCGCGTTGCGATTAGATTCGTAGAACTCCAGATAATTTGAAATGAAAAAATAAATTCTGATATTATTATTCGAAAAGCGTGGTATAAACTCAGAAACTTTTTAAAATGTTATAGAGGGTCCTCATTACGTTAATTATAATATTTGAAATCAGTTTGGTGGAAATCCGGAACATAGTTTTTAACACTTTCCAACCTAGTTGAAAAGTGTTTATGACTTCGGTTTGTCTGCCGTATGGCCGTCTGCCGTCTGTCCGTGCTCTAACTCCCGTAAATATGCTCGGATTGCCCTGCAATTTTTATATGTTATTGTCGTTATCTATAGCATGTTCCATTTTTCAACTGAAGTGTGTAGCACTTATAGTTTTTTTACAGGGACACTCAAAAGAATTCCGTTATTTTGCGGTCTATGGGGAAAAATCATTTGCGGTTTATTTAAATAATGTTTCACTATTTTAAACGCATCGAAATTTATATATATCATGAAGGTGCATTAAAAGAAGCTTAATATGGAATAGGGTGTGCATAGCACTTATAGTTACTTTTCAGGGACAGTCAAAAAAATTCCGTTACATTACGTCTATGGAGAAAAATCGTCTGCGGTTAATTTAAATAATGTTTCACTATTTTAAACGCATTGAAATTTATATATATCACTAAGGTGCATTACAAGAGGCTTACTACAGAATATTGTGTGTATAGCAGTCATCGTTCGTTTACAGGGACACACAAAAGAATTCTCTACTGTCTGTTAACAATAATTCCTGGAAGTGCGTTTTAAGTTGCTGAACGCAATTTTAAATTTAACTCACTTTTTGTCTGTTACTTGGTGTGCATAAATTCTGTATTTCATATACAGGGCAGCACAAAAGTTCGCGAACACATTTCCGTTTATTGACAGAAACTCCAGAAGGAGAATTTTAAACTGTGCTACGCGTTTCCTAACTAAACTAAAATTTAGCATCCTATGTAGTATATATACATATCTATGGATCATATACAGGGCTGAATAAAAGTATTTGGATATTTTTACGAATATTGTATATGTTGGAAATTCCTGAAATTACGTTTTAAAATATGTTATGCGTTTTCCAAATTGTTTACTTAGATGTTATCTTTCAGCTTATTAAACGGTAATGATTTGTAAAATTATTTTGCAAGCTTTGGAAAGTGTTACATAATCTATGCTTGACGCATGATTTTTCGTTCTTGTTGAGTTATGGAAATGGGCCATAGTTAAGAGTAAAACACTGAAGGGGGGAGGAGGGGGAGAGGCGATGACACTGCTTTTCCTCAAACAACTGATTTAGAATACCGGAGTACTTGTTCAAAGACAGGGACCTGTAGAAAAGCTTGCAACTGAAAAAAAAAATCTGAATTTACTGTTCGAAAATAGTGGTAATTTCTATACATAAAAGCAATCAAACGCTACGGATGAATCTAAAAATGTAAATTTTTTAAATGGAATTGGTCTTGTCCAAATAAGAGCAGTACATCTGTATTAATTAAAGAGAAACTCAAATAACGAAAAACGGATGAAAATAAAAAGTCGCCCCACCCCCCCCACACCCCTCATTGGGGAGGCGCAAAATGGGGTTTTTAACAAATAGCACGTGACTGCCTTTTAAAATAAGCATATAATAGAAATAAAATGCTCCAATAAACGGTTTTAATTGATATTGTCCGTTCTAATTATCGGAGAAAAACCAAATTTACATATTTAAAATCCTAGTCGAAAAATACACATTGATGCATCCATTTCAAATCCATAAATGCAATAATTAAAAAAAAAAATTAACGGTGCCTGAAACTTGCTAGTGCGGTTTATCCCGTCTTTTAATAGTCTTGAAATAATTTATTTCCCAGACCACGTGTCGCCGATAAAAACACCTGCTGCGGTATCCAAATTAAAACTCCTTTTTTTCCACTCAAAATTAAAACTTTATTAATTAATATTTCCCTTCCTAATTATCGGAGAAAAAAGAAAATTACATATTTACAATCCGCGTGAAAAACTACAAATGGTTGCATACATTTAAAATCGATAAATGCGATAATTAAAAAAAAAGTAACGAGGCCCTAAATTCTCCTACTTTAAAGTATGGAAAGCGGAAATATCACTCTCTGAGATCGAGAGGTCCAGCTTTATGCCGCTTCTCTGCATTCTTGCTTGGAAGACAAAAGCTGATTGGTTCTTTTGCGAGCCTCGACGCAGCGCCCCGTTCTAGTCAGAACTGAAACGGTTTCTTTGTTTCGGAAAAAATGCTCCTTTTTCGCTAATTTCCGAGACTTGGTTAATTAATAACTTTCTTAATTGCGGGCGGACTTCTTCAATAACTTTAACTCGGGAATGCCCAGATTTTTCCGATTTTTTTTATACCGGAAGCGCTCGTGTCCGTCGCCCGAGAGCCGATTTTATCCGTTAACAGACGGCAGACAGACAGACGTTTACCGATATTGATATTATAGATAATTGTGTATTAGCGTTTTATTCTTTTTTTCTATACAAAAATCAGCATTTTGTGATAAAATACAACTTTAGTTATAATAATGCGATTTTTATAAAAATTAGATTTTTGGGTTCACCGTAAAAAATATGGTTAAATTCATAATTATCAAATCGGTAAATGCAGTATTAAAAAAAAATAATAATAATAGAGCTTTTAATCTCTTACTACCCTCAAAATTTGTGGTTTATTTATCTTGCTCCCTTCCAAAAAGCCGTTGAGCGTCTCCTATTTCACACACCAGTTGCAATCATCATATACTCTTTTTAAAAAAGAACTTTTTTAACGCAAAAATAATTTGAAAAAATCTCTCGATGAATGCAATGTTAAAAAAGTTCTATAGAGCCTGAAAAATGCCTAGTCCGTCGTCTTTGGGCTGTGGAGAAAAGAGAGCAGATTGTTCGTCTGTTGTTTTCCAATGCAAGAAAATTAAACGAATTTATTCATATCGATTTTTAATTGATATTTACACTTCTAGTAGAAATAACAAAAACATTTTTATAAATTCTGAAAACTATTTTTTTTTTTTTTTGCGTTTGTGTCCTAAATTCCGCGTTCCTAGGTGGAATAGTTTATGAGATAGGGGTGTGTTTGAAAACGTCCAATCTGTTATCGCCATTGCAATACTGTGATTATGGCAACCCTTCCCCCTCTTCTGGAGTTTCAGAATGAACTTCCTTTGCGGTTGATTAAATTCTACGCTTTAGTTGAATATTGTTATCCATTAATGAGTGGGTTTTTAAGGTTTTAATTAATATCTTCCGTTAATGAAAACATTTTAAAAATTTTATGATTTTCAGCGTGACAGTAGGTATTCAGCTGTAAGTACATGGCATTTCAAGTCTCTAAATTATACAGTTTCTGAGAACCGATTTTGTGACGGACAGACAGAGAATCGGTACGAATCGGGTTTCGTGAGATGAATGAAAACCAAAAAAAGGATAATCGAAAACCCTAATAAAAAAAAAAAAAAAAAACGCTCTGTCTTTTATTTTAATAAATGCCAAACAAATATTGTAGTTTTTTTCTTAGGAATGTACAACTATTTTTTCTGACATTGCATTGTCATATCATTATTCATTGGATATGACTGGATTTGACAGTTTAAGTTTAGGAAATCATTTATTCTATATAAATTTATTGTGCAAAATTACAGTTTGGCAAATAAAGACAAAATATTCATGTTTAATCCAACGTATTAACTTATTGAAATGTGTTACATTTATATGCATATATTCAATAAATATAAAAATAATACTGTGAATAAATGCACACTCTTATATGAATGTGTCATAAATAAAATGAAATTTTTATAAAAAATCTGTAGAAACACTGAAACTGATTTATTTATTTTTAACACTTTCCAACTTAGTTGAAAAGTGTTCATGATTTCGGTTTGTCTGCCCTCTGGCTGTGCTCTAACTCGCGTAAATATACTCGGATTGCCCTGAAATTTTTGTATGTTATTGCTGTTTACTACAGTATGTTCCTTATTTCAAATGAAGTGTGTAGCACTTATAGTTTTTTTTTACAGGGACAGTCAAAAGTATTCCGTTACATTACAGTCAATAGGAAATAATCATTTCAAGTGTGTTTTGATGAAACTACGCCATTTAAAACATCATGAAATGGATATATAATTATGAAGCGCATTATAGCATGCTTTTTGTAGCATATGGGGTGCAAAATAATTCTGTTACACGCTATTCTACGGGGAAAAATCGTTTGCAGTGTAATTTAATGATGTTTCACTATTTCAAAGGTAATGAAAATTATATGTATTACTGAGGTGCACTATAAATGGCTCACTTAAAATTATGGTGTGTATTGCGTTTATCGTTAATTTACAGGGACGCATAAAAAATACCGGTTACAGTATACGTACTATTTTATTATAGTCTGTATGTGATAAGTGCGTTTACAAGTTTGGTTTGTGTAATTAAGTTCACCTATTTTTTTTTCATATTACGTGGTGTGTATAAATTTGGTTGATCATATACAGGGCGAAATAAGTAATGTTAATTTTTAGAATCATTAAATTTCTGATTTCCTAAATATAGTTTCTGGAAAGTATTTCCCGTAAATAATTGAAATAAAGTAAACTTATAGTTGTTCCGAACATCCGTAACAGCAGGGACAATGTTTACATATTTCGAGCCTATACTGTTAAAAATCTGCATCAAACTGCCTAGTCATTCGACCGTTTTTAAAGATAGTGATTATATGAGTATACTATGAAGCCATATTTGACTATATTTTTTACCATTTTGTTGTCAGAATAGAGATAAATTGCGATGATGCAACCGTTTTCTAAAAAACTGTCGAATGACTGGACTGTTTGGTGCAAATGTTTATCAGTGTATCATTCGCTAATTGTACAAAATACATTGAAAAGATTCAGCGTGGATTATTTTACTATAAATAGCACTAAAATAAATGAGACACACGAGACAATACCTTATCACAATCTGAAACGAGTTATTAAATTTCTATTATACACGGTTAAAAATCTGCAGTAAAATGTCCAGTCAATCGACGGTTATTATAGATAACGGGTATTTACAATATTATGAAGCGTCCCCATGGGTCAAAATAAAATAAAATTACGTTTAGGTAACCATCCTCTTTAATAAAAAGCTATGCGTTGCTGACGACTGGGATTTTCGATAATCGTTGCCACAGAATAATCTCGGAAAATGAAACATTTGAAGTTGCTGAAAAAATTAACAGCTCGAAAAGTATTTGTCAGAAAATTGTTAGAAAAACTTCGTTAGAAATTTAAAAAAATGTATTTTTCTTGATATAAATTTCAAATCTAATGATTATGCCGTTTTTCAAATATTGAATTTAAAAAATTACCAAACTTCACAATGGAGTACCATAGCAAACTCTTCATGCGTAAAAAGATAATAATAAGGGCGACGTGTCCTGGCGTGTATATTGGCTATAGCACGAGTCACAAATTATAGTAGCTTTATTATTCAGTTAAAATATAAAAGTGAATTATGAAAGGTCAATATTTTGTTTGATTAAAACTTCGTTAAAAGAAATTGACCAGCGTCGCGGACGTAGCTTGCTAGTATTATTATATGCGCTATTTTACAAAATGACAACAATTCAAATAATGGATTTTATGAAATATGGAATAAATCTTCATCAAAATAATGAAAATTTTGAATAAATAAAATGAAATATAATCTCAAAAAATTACTCAAATTAAAAAAATAATTGCCGTCTGCACACCGCAAGTTTGTCAACTATATCCTCATAAATTATTGTTAAATTCCTGTGCATAGTTTTCATTCCTATAAAACTTTTTTCAGAAAACTGTTTCGACCAACTTTAATATTAAATATCTCTTAAATAATTCTTCTTTTTGAAAACTGTTTGCTTCAGCGTGTTTATCGAACTTTTATTTATAAAACTACCAATTGTTTAATTTTTATATGCAATAGTTTTCTTGATATTAGTCTAATACTAGCGCAATAGGTTATTAATAAATATATTTCCAGACTTGAAGCCACGTTTGTCAGCTACAACTTTGCATGTGAACATTCGTACTCTTGACTTCAGTGTTTAATCTAAGTACCGGTGACTAAAAACTCCAGAAATTTATGTCTTTTAGACGCATTTGTTGCAGAATATTTAGTTTTATCAAAGAAAATAATTATTGTTTTAAATATGTCATTTTCACTCATTGAAGCATTTCACCTAGAGTCTCAAAATTAGTATCAGCAGATTGAAAAAAATATTGAAACAACTACATAAAGCAAAATACGTGTTTTTTAAAGCGTGAAAAAAAAATTTGTTCAAATTTTAAAATAAAGTTATTTTTAATTTAAAGAAAAATGGCATTATTAAGGATACAAAACTGAGCTCCACCACAAGGCGTGTTAACCGACAAACCCAAGCTCTGAAGAGCTTTTAGAGCAATCGACCAGTATAGACCTTTTAAGCGCTACGGCCGGCGAAGGCACCGGCATCTGCGCACTACACCCATTTCTCCCACAGAGATTGACGACACAGGTCGTTGCTATTCGTGGTGGAGCCCACCCTTTAGGAACACCAACACTTTACACTTAAGGACGAGCCAGAGTCTCCCAACATCCTGAACCATAAATCATACGGGAGTTGGGCAGTAGGCCTTAGTCAGGGTTCCCTGATCCGCACTTACTGTACTAAAGCCTTCGATCATGGAAATCCTACAAAGGAAACCACTAGTCGGCCAGTTATGCGAAGGCTTCTCTCGCAGGCCGGGGAGATTGAGGAAACTTTCTCCCTGGACGAATAGACACGTCGCTGCTTAGGCTGTAGGCAGCAAGGTCGGGACTTCCCGGCACTAAGCCTATGATTCACACAAATACCTCCGGATGACCAGGTTCCTACGCTCCGAGAAGCCCTCAAACCTTGCAGGGCCGCCGGTACGGGAAATCGTAAGCACGACTTACAATCCCAGAGGGACGTGGAAAACTCTCTCTCAAGTGCCAAAGGAGTGCCGCCATTCGGGGTTTAGTAGCGTGAAAGTTAGTTACTAGACTTCTGCTAATCCAACCGTCAGACACAGAAAAATCCGACTACGTAGCGACACGTTGGACGGGTTTGCCACCCGAGAGTCTGCCTGTAATGATACTGTTCATGCAACCATTGACAGTAGTAGTTGGCGAACAATGTTGAAGGGGAGGGAAAAATGAAAATAAACAGAGACAGTTTTTATGAATCTCTTGCCAACAAAAAACTGTAAATTAAATTGAAACATCATTTGGATTGATGAAGCTCCGGAGACAGGAGTGAAAGTGTTTTTCAGCTGAGAAATGAGTGGTGTATTTGTGTCTACATGGTTAAAATGAAATGTAAGAGCTCTTTAGAAATAATAAAAAGCAAAAGATGCGTAAAATGAAAGTAGTGAAAAAATTTTTAAAGGAAATGTGTGCGGACGAACTGGTTATAGATTATACTTTTATAAAACGTCTAACTTAATCATATGTGTTTTCATTAGTTAACTGACTATGTTTTTAATGATAACTATTAATATATGTATTTTATTGACAGTACAAATAAATTTATTTGAAATAAATATAATGGTATTTAACAATAATAGTACTGTAAAAAAAGACACATTTATACTAGTACTGCTCATTAAAAATACATACTTATGCCTGAGGATTGGTAGAACTAAAATAAGATTTAACTGTAACAAAATTTCACTGTTTAAGAATATAAAAAGGGATATCTAAATAAATAAAGTCAAAATCAAACCAAACGAGGAGGCTACCTTTTGGCTTAACCTGAACTATTAATTACTATTTATTGTAAGAAAAGTATCCGAATTATTTTCTGCAGCCCTGTATGTGATCTATTTGAATATTATACTACATGACATGCAAATATTTCATTCAGTTAGGAAAGGCATAACACAGTTGAAAATTTCCCTTCAGCAATATCCGTGAATAAACGGAAATGTACTTAAAATCTTTTATGCCGTCCTGTATATGAGATACAGAATTTATGCAAACCAAGTCATATGGAAAAAAATGATAAATTTAAATGCGCGTACCACAATTAGAAACAGACTTCCAGCAATTATTTCTTATAGACAGAACTGTAACCGACATCTTCTGTGTGTCTCTGTAAATTAACGTTAACTGCTATGAACGCCATATACTACAGTAAGCATCTTGTAGTGCACCTCAGTGATGTATAACAATATCACTATGTATAGTTATCATATAGTATCTTATCAATAGTATCATATCAATAAAATACGCTCCAAATGATTTCCAACCATAAGCCATATTGTAAATGAATTCTTGAGTGCCCCTGTAAGAGAACTTTAATTGGTACATACATCATTTTCAATACCGGATTTTCCATGGTAAGCGTCAATAACATGTATCATTTACATGGCAATCCGAGAATATTTAAACGAGCACGAATAGACAAGACAGTGAAAGGGTCTGACAGACAGACAGACAAATGCTATTAATAAACATATTTCAACTACGTTGGAAAGTGTTAAAAATGAATTAATTTAATTTATATTTCTTTAAAAATTTAAAATGTATGTGCACTATTTTTTCCTTTCGAAAGAGATTATAGACATTGATATATCTTAACAATATAAATTTCCACGGAAATTAAAGGTATGTCTAAGAATTTATATCATCAGTCATATTATTAGCCAGTTTTAAGCCCTTTATCTGAGACAATGCCATATTTAGGGATTTATATACCTCTAAATGTCTAGGAATAATATTATTAATATTTCTTGTTGAGAATCAATAAAGCTATGTCATAATTATCATTCGTCTTGAGGTATCTCGAATTAGACGCGAATATAATTATTAAGGTATTTATGCATGAAATAGCATTTTGATCATTATTAAATATTAGTAAAAATAGTCGATGTTAATTAAAAATTGAGATAAAATCTTTAAAAAATAATAATTTTACTCAGAATATAACTTATAAATATAAACCCAGTAAAACATGAAGTTTAAAACTTTAAAGATCTCGAAAATTCAAAAAAACTAGTCGTTGGGGGCCACCTTAATACTTACCCATCATGGATATGCATAATGTAAAATATTAAAATAAAAATGTGTAAACTACTTATAAAATGCATTGCAATTCAAATAAAATCGTGGCTTGATGACGTCGCAAACTTTAAAGGCTCGATTACTGAATTGCTTGAAAGAGGTTTTTCCTTATAACTCCAAAAATAATAATCCTATTAACTAGCGGTTTATTGCATCTGATTAAGCGTCAAATTTCCAATTAAAATATATCTTTGAAGTGAAATTTGGATGAAATACAGGGTCATGAAAAATCGAAGAGTGTGGAAAATAGGATTCCAAATATCTCGGCAACTAATTATCCGATCGACTTCATGCTTTATTCAAAATTTATGTTTTTTTATTTTATTTTATATTCATTTCTTAAAATAAACAATTTCGAAAATTTTTATATACCTTTCATCAGAACGAATATTTCGAGAGTCCGAAAAAAATTGTTCCGGTTAATCGAGGTTATTGAAATGAAACAGGCTTCTTCCCATTATTACATACTAAGTACATACCAAATTGCAAGTCTCTATCTCAATTTTTTCGGGAGATAGAGCGTTTACAGACACACACACACACAGACACACAGACACACAGACGGACGGCAAAAATTTTTTTCTAAAAATATGTTTTTCGAAATCTCCAGTGTCTGAAACGAGTAAATCCGTCAAAAAAATTTTTTCGATTTTCAAAACGATTACAAGACTTACCCTATACTACGTATGATGGGTAAGTAATAATTATTTTAACGTTTGGAAGCTGAAATCTTTATTCGTTTATTTGAAAGTAAAACATCTAAATAGCCAAAGTTATTTAGATACAAATATCAGATTAAAGATTTCCGTTAATCCTATATTTGCAGTTACAGTTATTCGTCCAAATAATAAACCCAGTAAAACATGAAGACTAAAACTTTAAAGATCTCAAAAATTTAAAAAATAATAATTTTAATGTTTGGAAGCTGAAATCTTTATTCGATTATTTGGAAGTAAAACATCTAAACAGCCAAAGTTATTTAGATACAAATATCAGATTAAAGATTTCCGTTAATCCTATATTTGCAGTTACAGATATTCGTCCAAAGAATAAACCCAGGAAAACATAAAGACTAAAACTTTAAAGATCTCGAAAATTAAAAAAATAATAATTTTAACGTTCGGAAGCTGAAATCTTTATTAGTTTATTTGGAAGTAAAACATCTAAATAGCCGAAGTTATTTAGGTAACAATATAAGATTAAAGATTTCCGTTAATCCTATATTTGCAGTTATAGTTATTAGAAATTGAATTTTTAATTAATCAATAAATAGGCCTCCAAAGAAAATCTACATATAGTACACAAATGGCAGAAAAATTTTGACTCGGAAGAGTTTCTTGGATTTTGATTTGGTAGAAAGAATAGGACTTAAACAAAATGACGACTCTTTTTTAGTTGACTACATGTTTTATTTTGAAAAACTCAAAATTAATCATTTACCAAAAAAAAAAAAAAAAAGATTTATTTATCAAAATTTATTCATCAATCGTAAGCAATTTTCATTATCTACCACACCCTAATTATTCTCCAAAATATTGAACTAATACTGCTATGAAGGCTTAATAGGGAAAAGAGAAGTATAGTAGGGACACCATATACGGCATCGTAGGGAAAAAAATATAAAAAAAAATTTCGGTACTTCTCCATTATTCCGTTGACCACTTTCCATAAAAAAAAATCACCTAGAATGTATCTAAGGTTGAGTAAGCTTCGAAGTTCTCAAGCTAACGATCTCGTCCAAAGTGTTCCAGGAATGTTTTCAGTAACTGCACTTGCGCTACCAGAAGAGTATAGCTGTAGAAGTGGTGTACTTTGAAAGTGGTTATAGTAACACATACAAATAAATAAAAGCCATTATGAAAATTTGTCTCCCTTCTCCATTTAACTTGGTAGTATAATAATTTGGTAAAAATAAATATGAAGTTTAAGATTCGTACAAGTGACTATTGTTAACTTGTTTGATTTCAGATCATTAGTAGATACACTGTAAAAAATTTTGGTCAACAATTACGGTACATATACTGGCAACTTTGTGACCAGTATATATATCGTAATTTAACTGGACGGTATATGTACCGTAAAATATTTAAAGTATATGTACCGGCTGCACTCCCCCATCTCCTCAGGCCTGCACGTATTACGTAACAAGAGAAAGAGCATCACTTTAGGGGTTACCTTGCACCGAGGCGGGGCTACCAGCTTTTTCCTTACAGAAAACTAATTATTTTACGGTATAAATAGCGAATTTTTACTGAAAAACAATCATTTGACGATATAAATACTGTTTATAATTGAAATGGCACATATACGGTTTTTGTAAGCTTAATATACCTTAGAAGTACAGCACTCATACCGTAAAGAGTGAAAATGGTACAGGTACCGTTAATTTATCGTACATGTACTGAAATTTTACGAAAATTTTTACAGTGTATAAGTAGTAAGATCATAATTTGTATTTAGTATACAGAAACGAACACCAAGCAATAACTGCGCATAGGCCAGAAAATTTCGTGAGATTTTTGTTGAGAGAATGTGTCAGAATCATTGCCTGCACGCACACCATATAACGCTGTAAAATTTCAACTTCAAAACATGGAATTTTATTAATACCCACGTTCTGATTCCTTTTTGTGATTAATAAGGTTTCAAAATAAACATTTTTAGGAAGAAAATATTTTTAAAAACTTAGATCTTACTGTTAAAATTAATTTTTCAGAGATTTTACATTGATTCTTTACAAAGTAATACTGTCTATTATATTTAAAATACATTAACAGTTAAATTATACTATGTCTTCTGTTGTATCCATCAATAATTCCAGCTTAGTTATTCAGTAATGTTAGGAGCAAGAGATTAAAGTCATGTATGAGCATTTGATTTACCCCTATTTAATTATACAATGTTTAAGTCAATATAATATTGATCTCAGAATATAATTTTATCTCCTTGCATAATTAACATGTACAATATATTGAACTACATTTATTCACTATAAATTTAGATGATTTATTTTTAATATTAGAAAATCATGTATAACCATGTTGGCCACTCTAATTGTTAAAAACAAGGAATAAATTATTAAGACACGTGTAAGAAGAATATATGCTTTGATATTATTAAACAATATCTTTTGAAATATTCCGTCAGATTTTGATCATTAAATTAAAGTTTTTAAACAATGTAAAAATATGAACCTGAATCATAAATACATTTATAAAAGATATAGCTTGGTAAGCATGTAACACTCGCCTTTAGTGTGCCTTTTTTTCTTCTTGAAGCTGCCGAAATAAAACATTTCCAATACAGATGTTGCTTAATGTTTTTCAATTTTTTTTTATCTTTCTTTTCAGTAAATAAAAATTTGAATAATTTTAAGATTTGTTTATTATTGCACAATTTCGTTCTTTTTTTTCTTTTAATCTAAATCCGGTCGTATCTTTATGACCCAATGTGACTGTTCCTACATTTATCAAACTTACAAAATAACCACTCAAATATACCACTCAAATTAATTGGAACACTCAATGAAAAACCGCATATCTTTCTTAATACACAATTTATTATAAAGACTGCAAACGTAGTTTATTTTAATTGTTCCTATGTCCTCCGTTGTTTTTTATTACCTGCTGACAACGTTTGGGCATTGATTCACCTATTTATTCGCGTATTTTTTTCAGTTCATCATCATGAAACCATATCTTGATTAGTGAAGAAATCACAGACGCTTTTGTTGTACAGTGTTCTTTGTCAATGTTTTGCTTCAAATTGTCCATAGATTATCAATCGGGTTTAAGTCTGGTCAACAGTAAGGATATTTATACCACATTGAGCGAAGAACTTTTCGAATTTTTTAGATGTGTGGCAAGGTGCAAGGTCTTGCTGTAAAATCCCATCGCAGGCTGAAAACATTTTTTTCTTCTCTGGAGTAAAGATGTGTACTTATCTAAATCCATCATTATTTCTACTGGAACCAATGGTCTTGGTCCATGAAAGGTAATACATCCCCAAAACATTTTCTTTCGAGGATATTTTGAATGTAAAATTGTGACAGGATTTTCCAGCAAGATCTTACACCTTGCTATACATCTAAAAAATGCAAAAACACTTTCTCTCAAAGGGGTATAATTGTTCTTCAAAGACTTGGTAACTCACCACACTTAAATCCGATCGAAAATCTCTGGTTAATTTGTACGCAAAAACTTCCCCAACTGTACAACAAAAACATCTATGATTTCTTCACTAATCAAGATTTGTTTCCATTACGATAAATTGAAAAAAAAAATGTGAAAAACTAGTGTAAACAATGGCTAAACATTGTCAGGAGGTAATAAAGAAAAATCGAGAACATATCAACTATTAAATAAACTAAGTCTGTACACTTTATAATGGATTGTGTATTAAGAGCAATTTGTTGTTGTTCATTGAGTGTTCCAATTCATTTGAGCGATAGTGTACATAATTTTTTAATAATTTTGTTTATCTATACTAGTAAAAGAAAAGAGTTTTTCCGTGTGTGTGTGCGATGACTAGTGAAATCTACAGCACCTAGATGTCTGAAAATTTGGATACGGATATACCAAGGCTAATCTTAATCCATCTAAGGCTAAGATTTTTCATATGTTGATAATTAACCTAGGTATTAATTTCAAACCACAACGAACACTCATGAAAATGGAGTACTTTTTATCAAAAAAAGCGGGCTGCGGTCGTTCCGGAAGATCGCTAGCACAGAAGATCCATAGATAGGAAACTGCTCTTTTCGTGCGCGAGTTTCGAATTTCACAGAAACTCAACTATAAAAATAAATAAATAAATAAATAAATATACCAATTTACGTCTACGTACTTTAAGCTTTCTAGTGGTGCAATTTGTCTAAAAAATTTTTGGACCTTAGTCTTTAAAAAAAAAAAAAAAAAAAAAATTGAAACTGCGATTTTTGTGTTTTTTTCCCGTTTTTTCGAAGTTTGCGCTTCAGCTGAACTACTAAAAATTATCTACTTAACCAGCATTTCTTCATTTTTAACACTCCGTAATACATTAAAAAATATATTAATGTTAACTCTTTCAAAAACAATATTCCATGAATGCCGTTTCGTAAATTTCGCATTTTATCGAAAGTTAAAAAATCTGCATACGCCTTCCAATCAAAATAAGATTAACTATTTAAAAATTACAAAGTTAATCAGAGTATTTATATCTTTAAAAAATCATCTTCGGTTTAAAAAAAATTAGTTTTCAAAAGAATTAGTTTCCAAAAATCACTCTCGCAATTTTCGTCGTTTTTGGAGTTGTTTAACATTCTGGTACCGCCATTTTTAACCGAAATACGCAAAACAAATACTGTCATTAACAACCTTACATTTAGATTTAAAACAACGGCTTTGGTTTTAAAAAATATTAATGTGAACTCTTTCAAAAAAAAAGTCTAGACTGGGTGTTACTTCCCGAGTTCTCCAGACTTTCTTTGGAGACGTAATTTCTATCACATATAAAATTTTTAAATTATTCAAACAATTCTAAGTATTTTAAAATCTACTTAAAACTTGCTCAATCTTTACCATTTTGTAATCCCCCCCCCCCAACTTTTTTGTTATTCGAACAGCAATGTTTTTACGACTAAATATCTAAATTTTAGTGCGAAAATTGTACACAATGGTCAAAAACATTATATTTATAACTGATAAAGGTTTCGAAGAGTTTTGAGAAATATAAATATATTTTTTAAGCGTTAAATGGCTAATGCATTTCAATTACGAAGTCACTGGAGCCCCCAAAATTAGGTGCATTCGCAAAGATTTCCGTTTAAATATACAAATTAATTTAGCACTGATTTTAGGTATATTTATGTTTATTATCACCTTCTTTAAATAAATTTAAAATGCAAATATATATATATACATACTCTTGCTAGCATATCTTGATCAATGCACTTTCCAGGTTGCCACTGGCTACCACGTTATTTAATCTGGCGGTTTTTTTTTTTTTTTTTTTTTTTTGTATGTGTGCGTGTGTGTGTGTTTTGTACAAAAAGTGACTTAAGCAATGAGAGACTTTACAGTATTTCTTTTTTTTCAGAGATATATAATTTTAATAAGTTTCATTAGAAAGCTTAGTTTAAATTATTTTTCTAAATCATGTACTATTCTAAACTATGTAACTATTAATTATAAACTATGTTTGTTATTGTTTCTCAACTAATGCATAAAAAACACTTTTGAGCTTTTTGAAAATCAGTGACGGAGGAGGAAGTGGAGGGAGGGGGGTCATATTATAACTAATCACATTTTGTCAGAATAGTATAGCCCTAATTGCAAGTATATTTCGACATTGGTTTATACAAAATATAAATATGCGAAAAGAAATTAAACATGCGAGAAATGATGGGCATTATACATTAAAACTTGCTCACGGTATACAAAATTTTATTCAGAAATTAATTTAAAATGCTTTCAAATCTGTTGCAGTACCTAAACTCTATATATATTTCTATTCTTCTTTATTACTTTTTCGTGAAAAATAAGTTTTGGAAACATATATCATCACATTTCTCTAACATACACAAAAATATGAAAAATATCAACTATAAAAATTTTACTATTCATACTTATTGTGAAACATAAAAGAGTACTAGTAACTCACTGGATACAAGTTTTTTAACCAGCATGGTTCAAACTGTTAAAGATTCTTTGAAATTTTCAACACATATTTTTTGTTTGTTTTTTCCATTATTCCTTTTACTTCCGGGAAAATATTTGTGTTACTCTGATATGCTTACATTTTTTAAGTAAGAAGCAATGTGTGTTATATGTATTTAAATTCAGATGCGAGTGAAAATATGAGAGCCAAAGCAGTTTTGTAAAGTTCGACGTTAGACGTTAGACTTAAATAATATATTTCGTTCACAGAATATTTCTTAAGAAAATAATAGAAATTATTTTACTATTTAATGTATTTTTTAGATTTTCATTTTCTAAAAGAATATAATACTTTGCATATCGAAATATACATGGAAAAATATATTTTACGCTATATTTTAATTATTTCTATTAGTTTAAACAAACTAAAATCGTGATAGTTTAAAAAATATGATACAATTCATGACGTTTTATTTCTGTAAGAAAACTGGTGTAAAATCATTAGTTACTTTTGTAATTTTGCGTACAATAATTGACATCCAATTAGCTAATTTAGTAGCTGATATGACCATGGGATCTTTAATTTTAGTAATTATTAATTAATATATTACTAATGTCAATTGTAAAATCGATTATAATTTCTTTTAACTGGTATGATCTACAAATTAATTCGGTTACATCTAGCCACTGACTATAGTATCAGTACTGTACAAAATGTTTTAAATCTCTTATAATTGTAAATAATGATTTTGAAGACATTTGATAATTATTATAAATAACTCGTCATATCAATTTGTCTAATATCGCTTTATATTGTAATCTGATAGTGTCCATATCGAAAACGTAACCATATCCAAACTATTAATTTTATGCCCGTATCTTCCGGAGCAATAGAACTGCTATTATTTTAACATTAGAATAGAACAATTATCATTTAGTTTATGAATAATCAGTTACAAAATGACTGATAAAAATAAAATAACAAATATGTCAATCGACAAAGACATGTTTATCAAGACCTTTTAATAAGATTAGAATCGTCTCTAGATGAAAAAGATAGGAAAGATATATGGGGATACCAAATTCAACTGTACAATATCCTAAAACCTATTTCAAGTCTAGATAGTTTATATATTTTGTAAATAGGGGTTGACAGTTCAGAGCTTGATGATCATCTAGAAGGCTTTACAGAAATTGAAAAATAGAGTGATAAAGCTAACAAAATTCTTACTTTGTAATAGTAATAATAGTGAAAGTGGATTAAATGTTAATAACTCTAAATTTAATAATTGAAGTATACATTTGAGGGGGTCGGAGCAAGAAAGTGACATGCCACATTTTTGATGAAACAAATCTAACACTGTAATCTGTTGCTTAATATTGTAAATTATAATATCCAACATATAATTTTTTTCTAATGTCACTTGGTGGCAGCCTATGTGACAGGTTTAGTTTTTGCCCCAGATGTTTATGCCCCCAATGAGGATAGCTAATTTACGAAAAACGTAATAGTAACAACATTAAAGTAATGCCATATTATTACTCAGAATATTTCAAATGTTACCAAGACATTGGCGAAAAAACTTTAGGTCATATAACTTGATTTGAGTATTTGATCAAATTTTCAAATTGAAATATCTCAGATGTTCAAAAATGTGGCTTGGTACTCTCTTGCCCGGACCTCCTCATTTTAAGTTGCCTGATGTTACATCACCAAAGATTTCTGGAAATTATCAAGATTAGTACACATTTAAGGAGCAATTTAATACTTTAATTGGTTGAAATGATAAATTAAACAGTACACAGAAACTAAATTATTTAAAATCTACCCTTAGCCACCGTGTTTTAGACGTAACAGCTGATAACTCTTATGAATTTCTTTTTAAAGTATTTGAAGATCGCTTTCAAAATGAACGATTTATTATTTTAAAAATGATAAAGAAACAAAAAAGCAATTTGAGTTATTACTAACTACGACGGAATTACCAAAATGTGATGAATATATTGAATTTATACAAAACCTTTATTCAGTATTATAAAATGTTCAGTTCTTTGTTCAGTATTCTAAATATGAAACCTAATCTTTTATCATGTAAAAGAAGTTAAAAAGCAAAAAATAAATGGTATTAAATAATAATTCCGATACTGGAAATAAGTGTTTTAATTACAAGTGCAATCATTCTATTTTTAAATTTAATATGTTCTTAAAATTTAATTAATATGGCAGATATTCCAAGGTGAAATTGTTTAATCTTTGTCTTAATTGTCTCAGCTCGAAAGACAAAATCACTTAATATTTATCGAAATCACGTTATTTATTTTGTTCAGAAATGCATAACATTTTACTTTGCCGTAGACATTCATTAGCGTCAAGCTAAATTAATCAAACATCTTCCACTCAAAGAGTATATGAAAATTAATGTAGCGCTCCGAATGAAGTACATTTTCAATTAACATAATTGATTAAAACTGTTTCGTTTGAAATTTCAAATTCATTTTGCAATGACATTTATTTATCTGAGAAAAATGAATATAAAGTTATTATAAAACCTTGTATTATTTATGTGAAATATGTCAGTGGTATAAAAATTATTGCCCAAACTCTTATGAATCGCTTTTTTTTAAAGTATTTGAAGATCGCTTTAAAAGTGGACGATTTATTGTTAACAGTCGTGGTATCCTAGACAATGTATCGCAAATATCACTAACAACTAGAAGATTAGCAGATTGATAGGGATTAAGAAAAAATAGAGCTAATATTTGATTTCTGGAATTAAAGTAAAATTTCGAGTGTGAAATTGAAAGTGTAGCGAACTATTTCAAACAGAAATGGTTCCTTTCGAAGATTGATCCAAATCTTTACAGCCGAAAATAAAATAATGCCTATCTTCTAGTAATATTAATGACGATAATTTTAACATGTCAGAACATGTATAATTAGCTGATACCAGTTTTGTAAAACCAGCTAAAATAGACATTTTAATAACTCAGCACATTTTTATGAAATTTAAAATTAAAAATGGCTTTTTTTATTAACACTCTTTTATACACATTCAATGCTTATCTTGAAAATTACACCTAATTTCATGACTGCAATTCATGCTTTCCAAAGAAATTCCGTTAAAATATGTGAATATGACGTCGACACCAAACCCGGAAATTCACCGCTTTCATTTTCGCTTGAAAGAAAGAATAGCAAGCTCGTGAATTTATTTTAAGACATTATGATTTTTTAAAAATAGGACTATCGGAAAAATAAAATATTGTTTACACTATCATTTTAGGATTTCTAAATTGATTTCTCTACGTAGAATCATAATTTAATCAATATGAAACTATTAACTGATAAAAACGTATTATTTCCCTTACTACACGCTAGCCTTTTTCTCCTTTTTAGTATTTGATGTTTAACTCATAACATCAGCCAACTGCATTTCATGATTAAAGTGCAAATGACTGAAATTACTCATAAGAGTTGTTTGTTTATAAAAACAAGGAATTTCCGAACTTTCTCCTACTATATGAAATCATAACTTCATATGTTTTGACGTAGGTGGTTTTTACTGGACTGAATGACTACTACTCTGCATCTTTCTGTAAGAACATTGAGCTTATTACGCAGATAACATAATGTAAATGGTAAGGAAGGAGCTATGTTTGAATGCTCCATAATGTATAATAATAATGTACTAGATGGAACCTGTCAAAAGTTCACGGCAAACAACTTGATAGTATCATAAAAATAAAATTCATAGCTGTTTTAAAAAGTTTGAAAATTTTGAAGAATAATTCAAATACAATAAGAAAAATTATTGTGTCCATAACGGGGATCGAACCCACACGATAATCGTAACAGAGAAGAAACGCACTTTATACCACTCGGCCACTCCTTTCTTACTTCAGTCTACTCTAAAACTGGTTATGTTCTAGATTTAAGTTTACGCATGCGTAAATGGAGCAAATTCGTGTGAAAAATGAATTTGACAGAAATTCCTTTCCGTTTTAATGTATAAGATGTAAAATTATGTAATAATATATAATAATGCTAAATGTAATGTAAAGTTAATATAATGTTAATTAATCTTAAAGTAGTGGTATGAATTTATTTAAAACAAAATAATCACATACATTGAAAAGTGCTTTCAGATCCAAGAAGACTTCAACTTTGTAATGGATTTACACGGAAAAAAATGCGAAATGATAAAACATAATTTGATTAGAGAATAGCGATGATCGATGACCGGCATCATATGGATATATAATAAAAGGTGAGTGAAATGCTTACTTAACTTACCACGTTGTCCTGCCAATAAATAATAACTATTTTGCTTTTTAACGAATAAACTGCGCAGCCAACTAAGAATATTTGGAGATTTAACACCTGTGGCAGGTATAAGGAAAAATGCCTTACAATTAAAGTATTAATTTGCAATTATGTTCTGAAAACATTAAAATATTGCATTGACCTTGGAAACACACCTGTGAACACAATTTGTTTAATTCTACCATGTGAGAAAGTTGGTGGAAAATCGATTACAAAGTTCAATCTTTGCATAAAAAAAACGTTAGTTCAGTTAAGTAGTTGTAACAAGGTTGAATTAAACAAAGTACTTCCGGCCTGTACCGGGAGGAAAAGGTAGCTTTCCTATATCTTCGTTTTAAAATTTTAGCTAATGTTACACGAAAACAGCAAGTTAAAATGCAAAGAAACGGTTACAAAAGATTCGTTAATACTGAATTTGAATAAGAAATTCACCAAATTATTGAGCAATAGCCAAATTGGCTTCATTTATGAAGACTTATTTTGGTCGCCAAATTTGGCGATATTTCGCCAAATGTCGCCAATTTTGGCGAGAATTTGGCGCTAACGGATATGAATATATAGTTTTATGCGTATGATTGGGAAAATTATTACAACAATGAAAGAAAATAATTTGCGGGTAATCGCGTTAATGTGCTGTTTTGTTTCAAAATGTCAGCCTCCCTAGAATTTCAAACTGCTCTACCTCAGCCATTTTTTAAGATAGAGGTAAACCAAAAAAATGCTCTGGAGTCCTCGTATCAAGGCCTAACACTTAATTAAAAAATAAATTTGAATTTTTAACTTTTTTGTATATTTATTTAAGTTTTAAATTTTTAAGTGGCCGCCATCTTGAAACAAAATGGCGGACCAAGCTGGCCAACGAACTCGGTCGAGACATTGGTGAGCTTAATACACACTACGAGCGTTATCGTATGACATAGCTCAGATATATATATAATTATATATGGATATATATATGGATATATATATATATATATATATATATATATATGGATATATATATGGATATATATATGGATATATATATATATATATATATATATATATATATGGATATATATATGGATATATATATATATATATATATATATATGGATATATATATATAAATCAACATTTGAACGGAGGGTGGTTTTGGGGTTTGAGGGTCATGATCGGTGAAAATATATTGAAATTTTCCGGAACTGCTTTCCTCCGAACGGCTGCAATAGGTAGCTTTATACTTTTTTGTATTGAAAGCTACCTAAAAGTAGTGTAAAATAATGTTTTGAATGAAAGATAAATGCAATAAAGTTGAGCACTCTCATAAAGTCATAACTTTGTATCAAGTTTTCGTATCGACTTGCAATTGGTATCATTCGATTCAACATTTAAACATACATAGTAAACGGAGCACCACTCAACAATTAAAAAAAAGTTGAGTTGCACCCCTGAGTTAAAAAGCCCTTTTTCACCTTCCAAAACATAGTAAAACAACGTGTTTTGGGAGAAACTCGACGGATCTTCATTTCTACTGCCAAAATGAAAATATTCCCAAATTTTTGTGAACCCACTTGTTGGTGATGTAAAACTATGTGAAGAAATACTTTAAATTATTTTAAGCTTAGTTTGTTGGAGATTTTAAATGTTTCTTCTTTGGAATAAAATGGTATTAAATTGAAATTTTAATTCTAGCCAGCATTGTGCTTGCAACATCTTACAACATTTCACATCAACTAAAAAAAAAGGTTTCCGAGTTCAGATTGTATTTTTAAAGCATTGATTGGTGCTGCCATCTGGTGGCATTTCCGTGAAACCAAAATACTTTTCCTAATACTTATTGATAATGTTCATACAAAATATAGATAAAAGTTTAGATCGATAATTACATGCAAAATCTTTTAATTTAAATATTTATAAAATAAAATAAGTAATTAAACAAATATTGTCGGTTGTTAAATTTTATTTACCAGAGTCCCAATATTTTGAAAAAATAACAATATTTAGTGTTTCAGATTTTTTTTTTCTTTTTAACTACACGTCCTTTAAAATTTTTCATTAAATTAATTTTTATCAGTCTGATTCTAAAATTCTGAATTTAAACTTTGCTGTTTGTAGCTAACGATTTATTATACATATTTTTTAATTACTTAAATTTATATTTTCCATTTTCACACATTATTTAATTGTTAAATCATGAATATCAAAATAATTTAGAGTTCTTGTACGAATATTTTTCGTTCTTTTTGTTTTCTCCTTTTAATTTTCCTTTTTTACGAAAAATAATCACATAGTTATTATATATATGACATTTTGACAATGGTTATACCAAATATAATAAAAATTGTAGACCAGTTCAATTTATTTAATCGATAATTACATGCACGATCTTTTAATTTAAATACTTTTAATATAAATTTAGTAATTAAAACAAAATATTCTTTGGTGTTAAATTTTACTTAATTATAAAGCATTCGAATAAAAAAATACAAATTATAAAACTTTTCTTCCTGAATTAAAATGACATTATTAAAATGAATTTTTGCCAATAAAATAAGAAAAATCATTCGGTCCGGAGTTGATTTCGAACCGACACGATGATCGGAACAGAGAAGCACCACGCCTTATACCACTCGGCAACTACTTTTTCGCTCGAGTCTACTCTACAACTGGTTAGGTTCTAGATTTAATTTTACGCATACGCAAATGGGTCATTTTCGTGTGAAAAGTGGATTTGACGAAAATCCCTTTTCGTTTTAATATTATATAAGATATCAACTTTTCTAAGCGTTTGAAGAAATAGCTGACAGAAATAATTCACATGCTACAGCAAGTGTAAAGTGAAAGAGCAATGTGTCTTGCGAAGATGTTTTAAAAGGACGACGACGTTTGAAAAGTGCATATAAGGGCGAGAAAATATGAAAATCACCAACTGCACTTGCGCTAGGAGACGTGTATAGTTCTGGAAGGGAGTGTGTACTTTGAAAGTTATTGCTTGTAACACATATAAATATAGAATATTCATTAGGAAAACTGTTTTCCAATCTCTTTTAACTTGGTAGTACAGGTTAGTCAGAAAGTTTTCCCCTAATTACAAAAAATTATTGCGAAATAACGTTGAATGTATTACTGTAAAATTTATGGAATTTAATTATTATAGAAAAGTCATGTTCTTAAGTTTTTTTTAGTCCAGCCTCAACCGTCGTTCATGAGTTACTGGATGATAAATTTCTTGGAAGATGGATTGGACGGAATGGATCGACTGCTGTAGATTTTAGGTAGCTTTCAATACAAAAAAGTATAAAGCTACCTATTGCAGCCGTTCGGAGGAAAGCAGTTCCGGAAAATTTCGATATATTTTCACCGATCATGACCCCCATACCCCAAAACCACCCTCAGTTCAAATGTTGATTTATATATATATATATATATATATGACCTACGTCATACGATAACGCTCGTATTTATAAATCAATTTTGATGAAACTAATTGTGTGTATTAAGCTCACCAATGTCTCGACCGAATTCGTTGGCCAGCTTGGTCAGCCATTTTGTTTCAAGATGGCGGCCAATTAAAAATTTAAAACTAAAATAAATATACAAAAAAGTTAAAAATTCAAATTTATTTTTTAATTACGTGTTAGGCCTTGATACGAGGATTCCAGAGCATTTTTTGGTTTACCTCTATCTTAAAAAATGGCTGAGGTAGAGCAGTTTGAAATTCTAGGGAGGCTGACATTTTGAAACAAAACAGCGCATTAACGCGATTACCCGCAAATTATTTTCTTTCATTGTTGTAATAATTTTCCCAATCATACGCATAAAACTATATATTCATATCCGTTAGCGCCAAATTCTCGCCAAAATTGGCGACATTTGGCGAAATATTGCCAAATTTGGCGACCAAAATAAGTCTTCATAAATGAAGCCAATTTGGCTATTGCTCAATAATTTGGTGAATTTCTTATTCAAATTCAGTATTAACGAATCTTTTGTAAACGTTTTATTTGCATTTTAAGTTACTGTTTTCGTGTAACATTAGCTAAAATTTTAAAACGAAGATATAGGAAAGCTACCTTTTCCTCCCGGTACTGGCCGGAAGGACTTTTTTACTTCCTGGGGTACATAAAGAACAGAGTGTTTGAACACCAGTAAAATATATTGAAACACTCGAAGTCAAGATCACAGATGTTGTGTCTATAGTGACAGCACGAATGTTGGGCAATACGTGGCGGTAAATGGAATACCGCCTAGACATTTTTTGAGCTACCAAGGGTGCTCACATCGAAGTTTACTGATGTAAGTACTTGTATTAAAAACTTGATAAATGTATTCACAATATATTGAAACAAGCATAGGTCGAATTATATTGGTTTTTCAGCAATAAATTATGGTATTTAGAGAAAGACTTAATGACCAACCTATATAATGAGTTGCTAACGGGAAATATAAAATTAAAGATTTATAAACTTCACCATTGTTAACTTACAGGGTGTTTAAAAAATGACCGGTATATTTGAAAAATCAATAAAAACTAAACGGGCAGCGATAGAAATACACCGTTTGATGCAGTATGCTTGGGACAACAGTAAATTTTCAGGCAGACAAACTTTCGAAATTAGTTACAATTTTCAACTACAGATGGCGCTGCAGTCTTGAAAAATCCAAACCACGATATTTTCCACATATCCACTATGCGCAGCAATAATATGGCGTAGTCTCTGAACGAAATTACCAGAAAACTTTGTAAACGTGTCAGACTTCACATGCAGAAGAGATGTACTGCTTCAGTTGTTCAATTGTTTCTGGATTGTGGCGGTACACCTGATCTTTCAAGTGTCCCCACAGAAAGAAGTCACAGGTTACACGTTTACAAAGTTTTCTGGTAATTTCGTTCAGAGACTACGCCATATTATTGCTGCGCATGGTGGATATGTGGAAAACATCGGGTTTTAGATTTTTCCAGACTGCAGCGCCATCTGTTGTTGAAAATTATAACTAATTTTGAAAGTTTGTCTGCCTGAAAATTTACTGTTGTCCCAAGCATATTGCAACAAACGGTGTATTTCTATCGCTGCCCGTTTAGTTTTCATTGATTTTTCAAATGTACCGGTCATTTTTTAAACACCCTGTATCTGATTTTACATCAAATGTAGATAAAAATGGTAAAATTATTACTTGTAGGGATGAACAGATATATGCAAAAGTTTTATCTTTTTACAGAAAAAATGACAAATAAGAGATTTAATGTATTTTAGTTTTTACTAAAATAAATCAGATGCATGCAAATTACTTAGGTTGTGGTATTGATTCTTCTAACATGGAACATTTGATTGAATGTTTAAACAGCAAGCATTTTTTTTTTTTTTTTAAGTAGAGTGATTTATAATGCATGCAACAAAATTATTTCAAATAAGAAAGAAGAAAAATAGATTATATTCGATATTATGAGATTTAATTTAAAATTATTATTTCTAATTATGTTTCCTACTTAAAATTGAACGAAACAGGAAATAAAATTATGCTAGACTAAATATTACCAAAACAGTTTCTGATACTACTATTTATTCGCTTCACATCCTACGTATGCATTCAAATATATTTAAATGGTCATGTGTGGAGTTATAGAACATAGATAAGTACAAAGCATGTCATACGTCTACAATATCATGACGTATACTGAAACACACACCAAACAGGAACAATCCATTGACTGAAAATGTTCTTGGCAGTTTGAGAAACGTTATCTGCACACCACTGTAAAAATGCAACTTCAAAATACGGGACATTATTAATGCACAGCTTATAATTGCTTTTTTCGATTAATATATTTTTCAAAATAAACATTTTTAGGAAGAAAAACTATATTTGAAACTAAGATAGTGCACTTAAGATATTACTGTTAAGATAAATATTGTTAAGAAGTATCTAATATTATCCATTTATTTCTTATGAAAATACTGTCTATATATTTAAAACATATTAATAGTTAAATATATTAATCCCACTCTATTTTCTATTCTATGAATTATTAATTCCAGTTTAGTTATGCAGAAGAATTGTAAGAAGTAGGAGAATTAGGTCACATATAAGCGTTTAATTTTCTCGTTTTAATTATGCAATATATGTCAACATAATATTGATTTTAATATGTAATTTTACCTTCTTGCAGAAGTAACATGTGCAATATAATGAACTAGATTTCTTTTAGAGTAAATTTATATGGCTTATTTAAAACATTATAAAATCGCGTATAAGCAGGCTCCTTCAAGTTCAAGTAACTAAATAAATCATATTAAAATATTGAACAAACTAATATGATACTATAAAAGCATAAAAATTTTCTTAATAACACCATAAAATAAGGAATGCGCAAGGTGTTTCGAAAGAACTTTGACTTTCTTCGTCAGGCGCAAAGAAGTCGTGCAACCACTCAAATCACCCAGTCAACTGGAAAATCGGTGTCTTTTATACTTATGTAAATCGTGCCCTCAGAATTTGTTCAGATTATGTCTTCCTTAATGATGAAATCAATTATTTAAAATATGTTGCTGTCAAAAGAGGTTACAACTCTTCTGTTATTGATAATGCTGTTAATAAATTCAATAGACCCTCTAACAAATCTACACTTTCTAAATCTGTTAAAACCTAACCTGTTAATTTAATTGTTCTGCCTTTTTATCCTTCTATATGTTTCAAATTAGCTGAAGTTTTAAAACGCTTCAACTTTAGTGTTATATTTATACCTGTCAATAAATTTAAATTTCCCTCCGCAAAGTCTCCCGTTCCTCATCTTAGAAAATGGGGAATTTATATTATTCCTTGCAATGGTTGTCATCTATCTTATATAGACCAAACTAAAAGAAATCTTGAAACCCACTTAAAAAAACACTCCCGTTATGCCACTAACCAAGATATTTCTAAATTTTCTATTGCCAAGCATTCTTGGGATTCCGGCCACAGTTTCAATTTTCAATATACTAAAATTATCTTTAATTCTAATAGCCCCTCAGAATTTGTCTTTCTTGAAAATTTAGTTCTTTATCTTAATCGTGATGTTATCGTTAATGGAAAATCTGATTCCACCATGCTTTCTGAAGCTTCGAAAAACTTGTTCAGTTCAACCATATAGTTTTTGTTTATATTTTGAATTTTTAATCTCTATTTTACTTCTTTTTTTTCTTTTTTTCTTTATTTTTATTTACATACTTATTTATTTATTTATTTTTATTTGTATTTATTTATTTGTATTTTTTTTAATTTAATTTTAATTTAATTTTAATTAATTATTATTATTATTTCCAATTTTCATCATAAATTCCCTTCTCTTCTGCGTTTTAGTTAATTCTATTCTGTGGTTGGTTGATGCTTTCTGCTTTCCTATTGGCTGTTCCCTTAACTTGACCCTCTTTCCCTCACATTTCTTTTCAGTCTTTCTCGTGCCTTCAAAATGGTTGCACGTCTTCTTTGGGCCTGACGATGGAAGTCAAAGCTCTTTCGAAAGGTCTTGCGCATTCCTTATTCCATGGTGTTATTAAGGAGTTTTTATGCTTCTAAACAAATCATGTCTGAATCCGAATTATAACAGTAAAAATAAATTTAATAAAATACAAAAACAACGTATTAATATTACATAATAAAATCAGCTGCAGTAGATGTTTCAAGCTCTATACAAGCTGCTCCTAATCAGTACCAATGCCAATCCAGAAATCAAAGCTATTATTTACTTATGTTCACGTTCATAATTATTCGTTTAAAATATTACATCTCTAGTAAGTGGATGTCACTGTAGGACCACATTCGAGGGTAAATCTGAAGATTTTGAGACAGGGCCAGACGATATGCGCAAAAAAAAACAAATATATTGGTCGGCTAGGTAAATTGGAACACTTTTATGCCCGCCGACGATAATTTGTGGCAGCAACTGCAATTTAGCTATCGTAGAATAAATTTTGAAATAAGAGAAAATGGAGTTGACGTGATAGCATTATCTAGCTATGATTTGAATCCTTTCCGGCACAGACAAAGTCTGTTCGTAAAATGAGAAATTGCTGACTGATACCGGAATTTACAAACGACTTTTTTTGAAAATATGACCACCTTATTTAAAGCTTTCATTATAGAAACAAAATTTTATTAAAATATTCTTGGTGTCGTTTAGAAGTTTGGAATTAAAATTAGGTATGCTCGGAGTGGGACCACTGTGCCGGAAAGGTTTAAAGTGGTGATAAATCATGAAAAATGCCTTCGACGTCTACAATTAGCATATGGAGATGAAGCTCCATCTCGTGTCACTGTATTCATATGGTATACAGAATTTAGAAGAGGTCGAAATTCTCTTTTGGATTAAGAACACACTAGAAGACCGTTGTCAGCTGTAGTCCCAGACAATATGTCGGTCGTATAAAAAATGTTAATTGATGATAATCGCTGTACCTACGAAATGATACAGAAGGAACATAACATTGGATCTGCAGCTATACATAAAATTATTCATGAAGATCAAATATGCATATGAAAAAATTTGTTTGTCGTTGGGTCTCCCATAATTTAACAGAACACCAAAAGCGGGGGTGTAGCAGAAACACTACGTACCTTTTTTTATATTCCAACACATCAATAAAGTAATGTACGGGTATTTGAAAACGATCCCAAACTAACAATGGTGAAAAGACAACGACCAATGAAAAAAATAAGGTATACCCGTGTTCTTCAGAAGTATTGGTCTGGTCAAAGCCATTAAGCCAGAGGGACAGAAGACAGTTACAGCTAACTGGTACACCACTAAGTGTCATAAAGAAAATCTTCAAGAGATTAATGTTAGGAGATTCATTCTTCACCATAACAATGCATCTTCTCATTCAGCAAGGATTACATTCGAATTTCTTGAACACAAAACATCAAAGTGATAGAACATCCACCCTATTCTTCGGATCTTGCTATATGTGACTTTTAGCTATTTTGTAATCTGAAAAAAATATTATGTGGGCGTCGTTTTCATTCCGAAGATGAGATTGATGAAGCTGCAAAAGAATATTTTTCAACTACTCCAAGCAATGGATGGCTTGAACCATAATCTTTGAAAAATTCGTCTACAAAAGTGCATTAATTTTGGAAGGAACTACTTTGAACACTTCTAAGAGTTGGAAAGTTTAACCTGTACCATTTAGCCGCACTTCAAAAATTTCAGTGTGACCTTCGTATTTTAGCGGCATAAAGCATGTACCATTCAACATAATATGGGGTCCTATTGTGACTTATACAAATATCACATGCATTTGTATTAAAAAAGTACATGTATTTTTTCCTTTTAATTTCCATTTATCCTATGAATAAAATGACAAAGTAATCACTAATTTCATTATTATTTTTAAATATTTAAAATACTTGGTAACTTAAAATTGTGAGACATTACAAAGAAAACTTCAGATATGCGAATACAAACACATATTAATTCACTGATCTTGGGAAGCATTATACATCAAACAGCACGATAGTGCTGTTTAGTAGAGCTCAGACGCATCTTTAACGTTAAAGTCCTAAGTTTGGCCCTTAATAACGTTGGACCCAATCATCGGAGCGCTATGAAATTTAAACTTCGATGTGTTCGACCCTAAACCTCAAAGAACACCAAATTTCATACAATTTCACCAATTAGTTGTGGAAATCCAGACCCCCTGTTTTGTCACTTTTTCCTTGTACTAAACAAGATGATGGACGGATAACAATTCAATTACAACCTGAACCTGGAAACATTCAGGGACGAGTAATGGCTTGTTCGAAAGCTTTTAATTTAAGAAAGTGCCTTTTGGAGGTCGGATATAAAATATTCAATATTAAGAGAATGACATCCATTTTTTGACCACCCGCCATAGTTTATCATTATAGATATCTATTTTTAATTCATTTTCTAATAATGCAATTTATTTCCCGTTGCCAAAAAAGGAACTGTTTACGGACAATATATTTATTAGCCAATAAAAATTCAGTTTCATTCACTATAAATTGAAATGCGAAAATGACGTCATTCTGCAAAGATAATGTGATTTTTTTGTATATATAATCTGGAGGCACGGCAATGCCTCCGCCAAGTCGAGAAAGCACAGCCGTAAGCATCCTTTTCTGGAAGCAACTTAGGGCGCTTTTGACCCCCACCCCCCATATATCTGCGCTGGAGTTTCCCAAAAGCCTGGAACTTCGTTTTTCTAGAGTATTTGGCCAACAGGACCAAAATTTAAAATTACAAGTTTCTGTCTTTTCTAGTTCAGACGATATATGTACTCAAACATTCGATTTTTTGTCACTCACTCACTCATTCCCGCGTCATCAAAAATATTAGGTAGATCCCGTAGCTCTAGAAACTTGACATTTGGAAAAAAGGTAGTGTTTAGGATACAAAGAAAGGAAAAATTATAAAATCCGAAAAATTCGAAAAAAAAATTCGAAAATTCAACAAAATCCATCAAAATAATGTGATCTTGTAGTCTTAGAGACTTAAAATTTGGTGTGAAGGTAGTGTTTAGCATCCAGAAAAAGAAAACATCAAAAACACAACGAAAATCGAAAGCAAAATTTAAAAAATCGAAAAAATTTAAAAAAAACGAAAATTTGAAGACAATCCGATTTTGTTGCGCTAGAAACTTCAAATTTGGAATAAAGGTAGTATTTAGGATATAGAAAAAGAAAAAAGAAAAAAAATCCAGAAAATTCGAAAAAAAATTCAAAAATTCGAAAAATTCGAAAATAATTGAAAAAATGAAAATAATTTGATAGTTAGCCTTAGAAAGTTAAAATTCGGCGTGTTTGGAATTCAGAATAAGAAAAAAAATAAAAAACACAATAAAAATCGAAAATAAAATTAAAAAATCGATAAAATCGAAAATTTGAAAATAATTTGATATTGTAGAACTAGAAACTTGAAATTTGGAATATAGGTGGTACTTAGGATAGAAAAAAAATTAAAAAATCCAGAAAATTCGAGAAAAAATTCGAAAATTTGAAAAAATAGAAAAAAAATTAAAAAATATTGAGTTGTTGGAATTTTCCTGAATTTTTAACTCCGCCAAGTCGAGAGAGCACAACCGTAAGCATCCTTTTCTAGAAGCAACTCAGGGCACTTTTGAACTCCCCATTATGTTTGAGCTGGTGTATCCCAAAAACCTGAAACTTCGTTTATTGTTCGTATGTGACAAATAAGACCAAAATTTTAAATTTCACATTTTTGTCTTTTCTAGCAAACGATATATGAACTGAAAGTTTCGATTTTTTGTCACTTACTCACTCACTCACTCACGCGTCATCAAAAGGATTATGTGAATCCCGTAAGCCTAGAAACTTGAAATTTGGAATAAAGGTAGTGTTTAGGATACAAAGAAAGAAAAAAATATAAAATTCAGAAAATTCAAAAAAAAAAAAAAAAAGCATTCGAAAATTCAACAATTTCCAACAAAATTGAAAATTGAAAATAATACGATCTTGTAGAAACTTAAAATTTGGTATAAAGGTAGTGTTTAGAATTCAGAAAAAAAAAACACACACAATAAAAAATTGAAAATAAAATCAATAACTCGAAAATATCGAAAAAATCGAAAAAAAACCCAAAAATTTTTAAATAATCCGATTTTGTTGCGCTAGAAACTTGGAATTCGGAATAAAGGTAGTATTTAGGATACAAAATAAAGAAAAATTCAAAAAGCTGGAAAATTCAAAAAGTCGAAAAAGTTGAAAAATTGAAAAATTGAAAATAATTTGATTTAAAGCCTTAGAAACTTAAAATTCAGCGTAAAGTTAATGTATAGGATTCGGAACAAGGTAAAATGAAAAACACACTAAAATTCGGAAATAAAATTAAAAAAATCGAAAAAAAGGAAAATTTGAAAGTAATTCGATTTTATAGCGCTAGAAACTTGAAATTTGGAATAAAGGTAATATTTAGGATGCTATTTAAGGAAAAATTAAAAATACGGAAAATTCGAAAAAAAAAATCCATTATATTCGAAAATTAGAGAAAAAAAAAGATAAATTTAAAATAATTCGATCTCGTAGTCTTAGAAACAGAAAATTTGTGTAAAGGGTTCAGAAATAGAAAAAAAATTTGAAAACACGACAAAAAGCGAAAATAAAATAAAAAAATCGAAAATATCGAAAAAAAACCGAAAATTTGAAAATAGTTTGATTTTTTAGAGCTAAAAATTTGAAATTTGGAATAAAGGTAGTAAAAATACAAAAAAAAAAAAAAAAAAGAAAGAAAGAAAGAAAGAAAAAGGAAAAAAAAATTAAAAAATCTGAAAAATTTTAAAATTTGAAAAAAATTTGATCTATTAGCTTTAGAAACTAAAAATTCAGCGCAAAGGTAGTGTTATACAGAAAAAGGAAAATAATAAAACACAATAAATTTTTAAATTAAATTAAAACAAGAACGAAAAATCATGCGTCAAGCATAGATTATGTAACACTTTCCAACGCTTCCAAAATAATTTTACAAATTATACCGTTTAATAAGCTAAAAAATAACATCTAAGTAAACAATTTGGAAAACGCATAACACACTTAAAAACATAATTTCAGGAATTTCCAACATATACAATATTCGGAAAAATATCCGAATAGTTTTATTCAGCCCTGTATAGGATCTATATATTTGTATATATACTACATAGGATGTTAAATTTTAGTTCAGTTAGGAAACGCGTAGCACAGTTTAAAATTCTCCGACTGGAGTTTCTGTCAATAAACGGAAATGTGTTCGCGAACATTTGTACTTCCCTGTATAGGATCTACAGAATTTATACACACCATGTAATAGACAAAAAGCGAGTTAAAATTAAAATCGCGTTCAGTAACTTAAAACAAACTTCCAGGAATTATTGTTAACAGACAGTAGAGAATTCTTTTGTGTTTCACTGTAAATGAACGATGACTGCTATACACACACTATTCTGTAGTAAGCCTCTTGTAATGCACTTTAGTGATATATATGTTATATAAAAATTTATTTCCTTCGTATCCTTCCATTTTATTCGCATTAATATTTTAAAATTAATCTAACTTCTGTCATAGTCAGTATTTCCTTAATTCTTAATAATATCTATTCCTATTTAAAATCCTTTTAAAAGTAAATATCCGTATATTAATGATTATTTTATTAGAAATTTTAATCTAAAATTTAAGATCATTCGTAACTTTTCTCAGTTCCCCAATCTATAAAATTCTGAGACGCATTCTCATTTCGAATGTTTTTTAAAAGCCATTTTCTTCTTCTTATTATTATTATTATTGCTCTGAATTTTTCGCGCGCTTGGGATTTTAACTTCTAAATTGGTCCGCACCTAAGTAAGGGGGATTCTTTAATGTTTTAACCTCGCCCTCTAGCTTCATTCGTTGGGCTGGAGCTAGCTTCTCACTCATTGGGTTGAGCGCTCGTGACGTAATTCTGTGTATGTTTCCGCGGAGAGATCAAAACTGGCCCGCGCCGGTCGGAGCGGCAGATTTTTGACGTTTTCGGAAGCTAAACAAGTATGTGTCTGGTATTTGTATGACCGTAGAATATTCAACTGGCCCAATAACATCTTAATTCAATGAAGTGAAGCAACGTTAGCCCGAGGGCTATAAGTTTTAGACCCTTTGGGAATCGTTTATATGTTGTTCGTCTTCTAATAAAATTATTTGTCTGGAGATTGGCTGGATTTACTGGAGAAATTCTGTGATCTCATTTCATTGCCTTACTACTTCGCCATACTCGCTAAATTCGACTGCAACTTGCTATATCATTGAAGGACTGCCATCTTTTCATCGAATAGTATTCATCGTAATATCTCAACCTCGTCAAAATGCTACAAAAAAGCCGGTCAGGATTCCATGAACTTGCGCTGAGCTATGCCAATGTTCTGATGGACGGATGAGCTGCGAATGTATTGCCGGCTACTGTTGTACATCTTCATAGCGAAGAATGTGCGTCTAGTTCTCGCAAAGAGTATGTTGATTAGTGTTCTTCTGATCGTCTGATAAACGGAGAAGCTGTGATATGTTGCTGAATGCGGATGCTGTATATTTTTATTGTGGTGTGTGCAACTGATACTCATCAAAATATGCATCGAATATTTCAAAAAGTGTTGGAATAATTTATCCCTGGAAATACCAGATGCAGACCAGTGTGAATGTTCTACAAAACCACCTCTCAATCATGACGGAATGATCAAAATAATATTTTCTTTTACAGAAAAAAATGATAAAAAATTATCATTCTACAAATTAATTAATAAAATTATTGGTCGTATTAAAATTTCAAAAAGTAAGAGGCAGACAACTTGTGAACGGAATTACGTAAGTTGAAAAAAGTTATTATTGTATGTATTATTTATTATTTTATTTATTTTTATGTTATTTAAGTTTCGCTCAGATTTTCTTATTTGTTGTATTATTATTATTGCTATCATTATTTATTAGAGATGGAGGTATTTACATTTGTTATTTAATTTAAATTTTATTTTACATCTGTTGTGTTAATTCTCTTTAATTTTTATATTAATGTTATTGCGATCTGGACTTGTAAAAGTCCTTGGTGATCACAAAATGATGAAAACGAAATAAACATCATTCCTTTTGATTTCGAATCTGGAATGAACATTCAATCTTGGTTAAACCATTTTGACAAAACATGCCTTTCTGAAAAGAAAGATGAAAATTGGAAGATTAAAAATATTTCAAAATATTTGAAAGGAGAGGCTCTGAAGGTATTTATCAATGAATGTTTAGAATGTAAAGCTTTTGACAAAATAACTGATATTCTTACTGAAAAATTCATAACTGTTCATGTTTCTCGATTTTTAGAATTTGCTTCTATGAAATTAAATGATCTCAATGATTTGGATAAGTACTTTGGAAAAAAGGTTGAAATAGGTAGACAACTTTGTTTATGTGAAACTATAATAGTACAGGGATTAACAGACGGTCTCAAACCTGAGTACCAGAATTATATGATTAGTAATCCTCCAAAAAATACAATAGACTGGTACCTAATGGCTAAACAGTTAGTAGTAATTCCTACTTCCCATGTCAACAATAGTAATTCTAGGAGTAATTTTCAGAATTATAGATCATTGCCACAATATGATCAGGCACCTAGACATTGGGTTCGCCCGAGTCGAAATTTTCATATGCCAAATTCCAATTTTCATTCACAGAGCAATTTTAATGCTCCAAATTCTAGATTTATCAATCCTAGGTTGCCTACTACCCATTTTCAGAGAAATTATCCAAGTAGACCATGTCGAATGTGTTTAAATAGAGGTATCCAAAATGCTTACCACTGGGAGAGGTATTGTGTATTCAATGTGAGCCCTTTGCAATCTTCTGCACCCCCTCTTAGACAACCACAACCATCTACTGATAATATATGACAGTTAATTGTATCAGGATATGTAAATAACAGGGAACTTCCTTGTGTGATTGACTCTGGCTCAACCATAAGTATTTTACCTTTTAAATTTGTTAAATTGTTAAATGCTAAAGTTATAAATATTCCACCTGTTATTATTGGCCAAGCCAAAGGAACTGTTGTAATAGATAAAGCTTGTAATTTATTGTTTAAATTAGGTAATGTGTAACAAAATATTAGATTTTTGATACGTAATACAAATTTAGATTATGCTATATTAGGTTTACAAGAATGCTGTAAGTTTAATTTAATTATTGATTGTGCTACATGTAGAGTATTACAAGGAGACCTTGTTTTAAATGAATCTAAGAGCATATCCAGTGATAAATTAAGATTACTTCATTTTAATGTTAACTATGATTATCAGAGAGTGCAACCCGATTATGGAAAGATCATATCTCCTCAATCCTTTGTTCCATCTAATGTTGATAATTCTAAATTAATTGGGGAAATAAATTCTATAGAAAATGAAACTTTAAGGGAAAGTATAAAGGATTATTTAGACATTTTTTCTAAAAATAAATTTGATGTCGGGAGAATTAATATTGAACCGCAACGTATTTTTCTTAATTCTGACCTACCAATATCTCTGAGGCCATACAGAACTTCCCCTTTAGAAGAAAAAGAGATTTCGGATCAAATTCATTCACTATTAGATGCTGGTTTAATTAAAGAGAGCAATAGTCCCTATTCTGCCCCTGTTACATTAGTAATGAAAAGAGAAGAAGGTAAAAAAACTAGATTATGTGTTGACTATAGAAAATTAAATGCAATAATGAAAAATGACGCCGAACCCCTACCTCGTATCGATGGAATTTTAGATAAACTGAGTTGTGCACAGTATTTTTCAACTTTAGATTTAGCCTCTGGCTACTGGCACATACCCATCCATCCATCCGATACTGAGAAATTGGCTTTTGCTACCAACTTTGGGCTCTTTGAATGGTTAGTTCTGCCCTTCGGGATTAAATTAGGCCCCCCGATATTTAATAGAACCCTTAGAAGAATACTTACTAAATACAAAATAGACTTTGCTTGCCATTATTTTGATGATATCATTATTTTTTCTTCCTTTATTAGAAGAACACATGCAACATTTAAACCAAATATTTGAATTATGTAGACGTGAAAACATTAAACTTAAACTATCTAAATGTAATTTTGTTCAAAGTAAAATTAACTTCTTAGGATATACCATCCAGAATGGCACATTAACTCCTGCTAATGCTAATATTGAAGTAATAAAAAAACTAAAACCCCCTTCAAATGTAAAGGAACTTCAGAGATTCTTAGGATCTATCAATGTTTATCACAAGTTTATAGATAAATATGCCGAAATTCGAGTCCCTCTTAACAGATTACTCAGGAAAAATACATTATGGGAATGGAATGCAGATTGTCAAAATTCTTTTCAAAAATTAAAAGATGCCTTAATAGCCAAACCTATCTTAAAAATTTATGACCCTAAGTTACCCCTCCATATGTTTGTTGATGCCTCACAGGCGGCAGTAGGTGCAGTCTTAAAACAACCTGATAGTAATAATTTTTTACATCCAATTGCTTATTACTCTAGAGGATTGAGAAGTTATGAGAAAAATTATTTTATTACCGAGTTAGAGTGTCTTGCCATCATTGACACGTTAGACAAATTCTATCATTATTTTCATGGTGTAAATTTTACCATTCATACTGATCATGCATCTCTTGTATGGTTAAAAAATACTAAACATTTGAGAGGCAGGTTATTTAGATGGTCTTTGAAGTTGAGCATGTTTGAATATAATATTGTTTACGAAAAGGGATCCACAAATGTCGAAGCTGACATGTTGTCGAGAAACCCAGTTTCACATTTTATTCAACCACTTACTTTTCTTCTGGACGTTAAAGAAACTATAGAGAGGCAGGAAAAAGATAAAGTATGTGGTAAAAATTATCTAAATGAAAATGGACTTATGATTATTAAAAGGAAAGGATTTCGAAAAATAGTAGTCCCCATGTCTTTAAGGAGAAAAATACTAAATGTTGCTCATGAAAAATTTGGTCATCCTGGTATACAAAAAATGTTAAATTTAATCTCCCCTAATTATTATTGGCCTGACATGACGCAAGATATAACCAATTTTGTAAAACATTGTGATATTTGTCAAAAGAATAAAAAACCCAGACAGAAAAAATTTGGCTTATTACAAGCTATGCCCACCACAGATCAACCTTTTGAATGTCTTTCTATTGATACTGTGGGAGGATTCAATTATTATAACTCCACCAAAAAATATCTACACATCATCATAGACCATGCAACCAGATATGTTTGGGCATTTCCTTCCAAAAGTGTTACCACAGAAACATACACAAATTGCTTAAAACAAGTCTTCAATATTCAATTCCCTCAACAATTATTCTGTTTCAACAAAATTTTCGATATACAGGGTCCTCAAAAGGTATTAAGTGATAGGAATGCAGCCCTTACTTCACCTAGATTTAAAAAATTTTTGAGGAATCACAATATTAAGCAACGTTTAACCACATCACATCACCCTCAAACGAATGGCAAGTGTGAGAGAGTGAATCAATCAATAGTTACAAGATTAAAGTGTAAAGTTAATTCTACTACCTCCAAAATTCCTTGGACCAAACTTCTGACTGAAGTAGTTAATGAATACTATAATACACCCCATTCCATAACCAAATTCCCTCCTGCTTATTTACTTTTTGGCAAATTACCCTATGATTCCCCTCTTAAGCAAAATTATTACCCTCCTGTCCAGGAAGCCCTCAACATGGCTAAAAAACGCACGGATGAATTTTACTGGAAAAGTAAAAACAAATTATGATAGAAATTATGTGGAGCCAAAATTTGAGATAGGAGATCTTGTTATCTATGAAGAATTCCATTATCCCAATACCAGAAAGCTCTCACAAGTTTTTAGTGGTCCCTATCAAATCCTTAAAAAATTATCTGATGTAAATGTTGAAATTAATAGACAGACTCAAAATAAATTTACTGAAATAGTCCATGTATCAAAATTACGCCCTTATTACCCTCCTGACAAATTAAAGTTATCCCATGAGCAACAACAAACTAATGTTTAATCAATAGCTTAATATTAAACTTAGTAAAGCAAAAATTAACTAAATTTAATGAAATCAAATTATAATTGACTAATCAATTCTCTTCTGTATAACAGTATGTTCTTGAATATAGGAATTCCCAAGAATATTACTGCCAATATTTTTGCTTGAGTTAACTTTTTATGCAGGCGTAAATTAGTTGATTTGAGTTAAGAATTTTTTATATTGGATTGAATTGAATTAGAACAATAAAGTAAATTGGAATAGCAAATTAGATTATAATAATACATTAAATTAAAATAAATTGAATAAAAATTCACTGGATTAAATTAAATTATAATAATAGAATAAAACTCTCTATTAATAGTAATAATTAAACTTATTATCCACCATACACTTCAAGGTCTTATTTTCATTGAGCAACTTATGTTTCTCTTGTTTGACTGAAAACAGAGAGCACATTATCTTACTGAATTGTTGATAATTTTTCACAGATATTTCTTAGTTTACTATTTATTATTTTTGTTTCATTTTATTAAGTATATTTTCATTCCTCACTGATATTGAAAAAGAATGAGGAATTAAATTATATACAGATGAATTACTGATTTAGTATTATTTTGAAGTTGTTTGTTATTGTTGATATTATTATGTTGTTATTATAAATTTGTTGTTGTTATTTATTATGTGATAAGATTATAAAAGAGAATATTCTTGAGAAATGTGATAAAAGAGAACCACTGATAGTATATTAGTTGATGATAAACAGTCACATCTTACTAGCAAAACATCTAATACTCATATCTAACTGATGGAACATTATTAACTGACTGGACTTCACTTAATAAGTGCACTAACAAGGCACAAAACTTATCAAGCATCACAAACAAGCACTTTTATTGTTTATTGAACTTAGTAGTGATGGAACTTTCTTATGTTTTTGGACTTTATGATTAACTGGAATTATCCTACTACAGAATCAATACACTGTATTGCCATAAACTGTATTACTGGCTAATACTTGACATATCTGTGCCTTCAAACTTTATTGGAAATGAGAGGTCTATGACTCAGACTGTTACTGATTAAGAGGACTATTAGACATTTATACTTTTCACTGCTTAGACAGAAATGCTTTGTTTACTTCATATTCATCCTTTTCACTATTTATGTATGAAGAGAAAAAAAAATATTTGTTACTAACTTATTTATATTGTAATTCTATGTATTTCTGTATTTAAACAATTCCCAGAGGTTCGCGTTTACAAAAATAACTATTGAATTAACTTTAATAAAATCAAAGAATTTTTGGCATTAACTAGAATACCAGATAAATATTTTGTAATCCAAATTCTTGCTTGCCTTAATGAACTTGTAGATCATCGGATCTACCCGTCATTCGGATTTTTAGAGGGGGGGGGGATAATGTTATATAAAAATTTATTTCCTTCGTATCCTTCCATTTTATTCGCATTAATATTTTAAAATTAATCTAACTTCTGTCATAGTCAGTATTTCCTTAATTCTTAATAATATCTATTCCTATTTAAAATCCTTTTAAAAGTAAATATCCGTATATTAATGATTATTTTATTCCAAATCTTAATCTAAAATTTAAGATCATTCGTAACTTTTATCAGTTCCCCAATCTATAAAATTCTGAGACGCGTTCTCATTTCGAATGTTTTTTAAAAGCCATTTTCTTTTTATTATTATTATTATTATTGCTCTGAATTTTTCGCGCGCTTGGGATTTTAACTTCTAAATTGGTCCGCACCCAAGTAAGGGGATTCTTTAATGTTTTAACCTCGCCCTCTAGCCTCATTCGTTGGGCTGGAGCTAGCTTCTCACTCATTGGGTTGAGCGCTCGTGACGTAATTCTGTGTATGTTTCCGCGGAGAGATCAAAACTGGCCCGCGCCGGTCGGAGCGGCAGATTTTTGACGTTTTCGGAAGCTAAACAAGTATGTGTCTGGTATTTGTATGACCGTAGAATATTCAACTGGCCCAATAACATCTTAATTCAATGAAGTGAAGCAACGTTAGCCCGAGGGCTATAAGTTTTAGACCCTTTGGGAATCGTTTATATGTTGTTCGTCTTCTAATAAAATTATTTGTCTGGAGATTGGCTGGATTTACTGGAGAAATTCTGTGATCTCATTTCATTGCCTTACTACTTCGCCATACTCGCTAAATTCGACTGCAACTTGATATCATTGAAGGACTGCCATCTTTTCATCGAATAGTATTCATCGTAATATTTCAACCTCGTCAAAATGCTACATATATACATTTCAATGCGTTTAAAATAGTGAAACATTATTTAAATAAACCGCAGACGATTTTTCTCCATAGACGTAATGTAACGGAATTCTTTTGAGTGTCCCTGTAAAATAACTATAAGTGGCATGTACACCCTATTCCATATTAAGCTTCTTCTAATGCACCTTAGTGATATATATACAGTGTCTCACATAAGTGATGGGACACTTGTGCTTTACAAAAGGAAACTAATCAAATAAATTAAAAAAAACATGTACACATTTTTTTGTGGGTGTGTTTCATACTTAAATTTAGTAAAGATTATTACATGACATACATTTTGTCAAAATATTAAAATATTAATTTAATAAAAATACAAATGTTTAGAACGGAGCAAAAAATAGCTCACATAAGTGATGGGACACCATTATATATGCAACAAAAATCGCCTGAAATAAGCAATAAAAATAATTTTTGGGGTTTTATTTTTACTTAAAAGCAATTGGCAATAATTGATAAAATCGTCTGCAGTATTTCTCTCCAGTTTGTTTTGGAATTTTTGTGTTTTTTAGCTCTGTGTAGCCATGAATGCTAAACGAAAAGAAACTTCGCCTGAAATTCGAAAATTAGTTATTCATTTGCATATTGAACGTGGAAAATCTATTAGAAAAACTGCTGAAACAGTTAACTTGAGTCGTTCAACAGTTTTCAATATCATTAAACGATATAAAAAGAATCATATGATTCAGGATAAAAGAAGACCTGGCCGACCATCAAAGCTATCCAATGGAATAAAGCGAATTATCGTTCGAAATATTAAAAAAAATCCAAGAATTAGTGCTTCAAAAGTTGCTGCTGATTTACAAGCATTATATGGAATAATTGTTAATCCTGAGACTATTAGAAGGGTAATTCGATCTGCTGGATATCACGGTAGAGTAGCCAGGAAAAAATTCTTCGTAAGTGAAAAGAATAGAAAACTCAGACTAGCTTTCGCAAAATCCAACATAAATAAGAATTCTGATTACTGGAATAAAGTTATATTTGCTGATGAGAGTAAATTTAATATATTTGGTTCTGACGGTAGAATCTTGGTGTGGAGAAAACCCAGGGAAGAATTTCGCAAACAGAACTTGGTACCAACAGTAAAACATGGTGGAGGAGGAGTTATGGTATGGGGGTGTATGTCGTCCGCTGGAGTTGGTAATCTTGTTTTTATTGACAGTATAATGGATCAGTACAAGTATATTGATATTTTAAAGCAAAATTTGAAATCTTCAGCACGAAAATTGAACCTTCATAACGATTTTAAATTCTACCAGGACAATGACCCCAAGCACACTGCTCTGAACGTTAGACTCTGGCTGCTATATAACTGTCCTGAAATAATAAAAACACCACCACAATCTCCAGACTTAAATCCCATAGAGAATATTTGGCAAGAATTGGAATCAAGAATTCGCAAACACACCATTTCTTCAAAACAACAACTAAAATCGGTGCTTCAAGAAGAATGGGGTAAAATCACTCCAGAAATCACAAAAAAATTAATCGAATCCATCCCAAAGAGATTAAATCATGTTTATGTGAGCCATTTTTTGCTCCGTTCTGAACAATTGTATTTTTACTAAATTAATATTTTAATATTTTGACAAAATGTATGTTATGTAATAATTGTTACTAACTCTAAATATGAAACACACCCAAAAAATTTTTGCACATGTTTGTTTATTTATTTTATTGCAGTTTCTTTTTAAAAAGCACAAGTGTCCCATCACTTTTGTGAGACACTGTAAATTTCATTGCGTTTAAAATAATGAAACATTATTTAAATAAACCGCAAATGATTTTCCCCCATAGACCTCAATGTAACGGAATTCATTTGAGTGTCCCTGCAAAAAAACTATAAGTTCTGCACACTTCCGTTGAAATAGGGAACATGCTATAGTTAACGACAATAACAAATAAAAATTGCAGAGCAATCCGAGCATATTTACGGGAGTTAGAGCACGGACAGACGGCCTGACGGCAGACGGCCATACGGCCAGACAAACCGAAGTCATAAACATTTTTCACCTAGGTTGGAAAGTGTTAAAAACGAAAAAAATCGAAAATTTGAAAATAATTCGATTTTGTAGCGCTCGAAACTTGAAATATGGAATAAAGGTAGTATTTAGGATACAAAAAATGAAAAAATAAAAAAATCTGGAAATTTCGAAAAAAATTCGAAAATTCGAAAAATTAAAAAAACTTTGATCTTGTAGCTTTAGAAACTGAAAATTCAGCGTAAAGGTACTATAGTCATTTAGGATACAGAAAAAGCAAAAATTAAAACACAATAAATTCGAAAATAGCATTAAAAAATCGAAAAAAATCGAAAATTTGAAAATAATTCCATTTTGTAGCGCTAGAAACTTGAAAATTGTAATAAAGGTAGTATATAGGATACAAAATAAGGAAAAATGAAAAAATCCGGAAAACTAGAAAAAAAAATTCGAAAAAAAATCAAAAAATTAAAATAATTCGATCTTGTAGTCTTAGAGACTTAAAACATAATGTTTACGATTCAAAAAAGAAACTTTTAAAAATTTGTAAAATTCGAAAATAAAATCGAAAAATCGAATTATCTGTAAACAATCAAAAATGCGAAAACAGTTCGATTTTGTACTTCTAGAAACATGAGTTTTAAGATAATTGTCCTAATAGCTAGTACACCGCCCCTAATTTTTTTGTTTTTGTCTCCGGATTATGCTTTTTTTTTTCTTTTTGTTTACGAACTTCGGTATAAAAAAGTTCCGCTAGAGACCGGCTACGTTATGGGCGGTTTCTTTATAGACATGATTGTTTTCTTTCACAGGTTATACTCTATTTAATTTGCATATGAAATATGGATTGTTAAATGATGTTAGCACAAAAAAAATTTTCACAGCTCCCCGTCTCCTCCCGACATTACTGTATGGTTATGGCTTGATAGTCCTTTCTAAATTAAATCATGGCGATTCTAAGATTATCTTGATTTATCTTTAAATTGAACCTAAATGATCCTAAAAAGACGGATCAAAGAATTACTACATTGGCATGACAATCAGGAAACTTAGAAGTAAAATCGAAAAATCAATAAATTTAGAAGGTTTGAAAATAATTCGATTTTGTAGTCCTACCAGTTTGACATTTAACAAAAAGGTAGGGTTTAGGATACAAAAAAAAAAAATAAATAAAAATAAAAATTGGGGAAAAAAAAACTTGAATATAGTTTGATTTATTAAAAATTTTCGGAAATTTTAATTTTAGCTTTCTTTTCATCCTAAACAGTACTTTTGTGCTAAATATCAAGTATCCAGTCTGCGAGTATTATGTCAGATGGATTCCTGGAAGCAATTGAGAATACTTTTGACTCCCTCCTCCCATACCCATACCTTAGTGCTCGCCTAGTTAACTGAAATTTCTTTAAGGTAACTTCATCCAAAATCAGTGGATGATCTCCAAAAAGAGCCCAAAATCAAGAAAAGGAGGATTACTTACAAAAAGAAGTGAAATCTCATCAAAAAGTCACCTGTAAAAATGCAGCCAAGTCTCGTATCTCATTTACCGTAAAAAGTACTGAGATCGTATAAAGCCAAGTTTAACTATCTTATTAAATCTGAAATTTTCATTCACAAATCACTCCTAGTCTCTACATCTTTAGATAATTATTATTTTGTGACTTGGCAATTACGCAGCACAGGAAATTTATTACACCTTACTATGTTTTGGGATGGGATGGGATAATTTAATTGTCTGAGTGCAACGAAGACTCATACACAGCGCAGTATTACTTTGCCCCATATATAGCTACGATGGATATTAAAACCTTTCGTCAAGCATAACTCAAAAAATATTTAACGGATTTCGTTCAAATTTTTACAGCAGGTACATATAAAGGTGACAACGACGTCTATTTATTACCAAGAATAAGTGTCAAACCGTTTGGAAGTTATATTAAAAAAATAGATAAAAAAGCACAATTAAAGTACATACGTCACTAAATTTTGTGCGTACGTCATTTTCACCGGTGGGAAATTTTCGTAGACAATCGGAATTGAAAAGTTCATGGAGTACATGGAGCAAAAAAATATGCAAGCACTAATATTCAGCACAATGAAATATATTTCAATTTAATAAAAATGGAAAGTTAATCTGGAATTTTTTCTGTTTGAAAAGTATTAGAGATTAGTAAGAGTAGTATTAGTATTAGAGATTTGGCGTAAATCACACCATCAGCAGCTTTTTTATTTCGCGTGTGTATGTTAGGAACAATTCTTTGATGTTTAAATAAAAAGTTTCGATTTGTGGCATTATTTCATATTTTCTTTTCCTTTTTAGTATTTTAAATGGAATTAGTGAAAGGCGTGTATTTTAAATTAAATGAGTGAAAGACGTGTATTTTTAATGTATGTATGTCAAATGAAATCAGTGAAAGATTTATATTTAAATGAAATGAATGCAATATGAAGATGTTATGAGAAAAATATTTGGCGATTTATCAACTGCGCCAAGTTAACATAAAAGAACCAATACATATGTGGGTACTTCTCTATTATCCCGTCGACCACTTTTCATAACAAAAAACTATCGCCAAATAAACGGGAGAACGTTGTCATTGAAATATCAAAATAAATAAAATATAAGAATTTAAGGACACAATTGTTATTTTAATGAATGAAATAACTAATGAATCAGTAAAACATAATGAAAAATACACGCAAATGTCGCGTTAAAAACCACTTGATGACGTAACAAACACGTATAATGCTTCTGATATCAAGTAAATGGGACTGCATTTTTGCCGTTTAATCTAACAGTTTGGCGATAGTTTTTTGTTATGAAAAGTGGTCGACGGGATAATAGAGCAGTACCTCTATGTGAAATGAAACAAGGCACAGATGTCATATACGCACCACTTTGGTGCGATTTTTCTCTCCACCAGCTTGGGGAAAACTTTGTTTTTGAATATTAGTTACAAATAGTACACGTGATTTTTTATTTCAATATAAATATAAAATAACGTAATAAATGAAACAGCTTCTATTATTTTAAAAAAAGAAATAAAAATAAATAAATAATAGTTTGATATAAACAAAGGCGTGTATGTCATATACGCACCACATTGGCGCGATTGCAACAAAATGGCAATTTTATGCCTCACATGGTAACCCGGTTATTTTGTTTCAGTTGTTGTTTATTAACTTTTATTTTTTATTTTAATTATATAAATTGTTTTTATTATATATATCAATATTTATTTATATCAAACTATCATTTATTTATTTTTATTTCCCATTTTTGAATAATAGGAGTTATTTCATTTATTACGTTATTTTATTTTTATGTTGAAATAAAAAATTACGTGCTATTATTGTATGGTATTTGTAACTAATATTCAAAAACAAAGTTTTCGCCAAATTGGCGGGGGAAAAAATCGCGCCAATCTGGTGCGTACATGACATCTGTGCCTAAATTAATATTGATATACATATAAAAATAATCTATAGAATTAAAATAAAAAATAAAAGTAAACAAACACAACAAATAGTTTTCGCCAAAGGGGCGGGCGAAAAATCGCGCCAACGTGGTGAGTATATGGCATCTGTGCCGGGATTTTTACCCTTTTATCTGTGCTTTCGGAAATATAAAAAAATTAAAAAATTCTTTTATCAGGTGTATAATGTTTTGCATTTTTATACGGACCACTTCTCCATTTTAAGATTTTAAATGCTATTTATATCAGATATTTCTTTCCTGAGATTCCCACAAATTATTTCCGGTAATTTTTTTAGTTCGCTTATTAATTGTTTACAATTTGCCCCCCTGGCAATAACAATTATTTATCACAAAAATGGGTACTTCTCTATTATCCCGTCGACCACTTTTCATAACAAACTAGTCGTTGGGGGCCACCGTAATACTTACCCATCATGGATATGCATAATGTAAAATATTAAAATAAAAATGTGTAAACTACTTATAAAATGCATTGCAATTCAAATAAAATCGTGGCTTGATGACGTCACAAACTTTAAAGGCTCGATTACTGAATTGCTTGAAAGAGGTTTTTCTTTATAACTCCAAAAATAATAATCCTATTAACTAGCGGTTTATTGCATCTGATTAAGCGTCAAATTTCCAATTAAAATATATCTTTGAAGTGAAATTTGGATGAAATACAGGGTCATGAAAAATCGAAGAGTGTGGAAAATAAGATTCCAAATATTTCGGCAACTAATTATCCGATCGACTTCATGCTTTATTCAAAATTTATGTTTTTTTATTGTCTTTTATATTCATTTCTTAAAATAAACAATTTCGAAAATTTTTATATACCTTTCATCAGAACGAATATTTCGAGAGTCCGAAAAAAATTGTTCCGGTTAATCGAGGTTATTGAAATGAAATAGGCTTCTTCCTATTATTACATACTAAGTACATACCAAATTGCAAGTCTCTATCTCAATTTGTTCGGGAGATAGAGCGTTTACAGACACACACACACACAGACACACAGACGGACGGCAAATTTTTTTTTCTAAAAATATGTTTTTCGGAATCTCCAGTGTCTGAAACGTGTAAATCCGTCAAAAAAAACTTCGATTTTCAAAACGATTACAAGACTTACCCTATACTACGTGTGATGGGTAAGTAAAAACTATCGCCAAACTGTAACGCTAAATAAACGGGAGAACGTTGCCATTGAAATATCAAAATAAATAAAGTATAAGAATTTAAGGACACAATGGTTATTTTAATGAATGAAATAACTAATAACTGAGTAAAACATAATGAAAAATACACGCAAATGTCGAATTAAAAACCACTTGATGGCATAACAAATACGTATCATGCTTCTGGCATCAAGTGAATGGGACTGTATTTTTGGCGTTTAATCTTACAGTTTGGCGATAGTTTTTTGTTATGAAAAGTGGTCGACGGGATAATAGAGAAGTACCTAAAAATGGCTTAGTTTTGTTAAATTTGTTTGTTATGTATTTTCATTTCTTATTAAAATATCGAAAATGGCAATAAAATTTTATTTTAGCACCGTACTTAATTTTTTAAAATGGCTCAAAAACATGGTTTAATAAACGTATATTTGTAAATATTTTAAAAAACATGTTTTTCCGCTCTCTAGAAAAATTTGGTAAGATTCTAAAACTGCCTTTGGCACCAACCAGTACATGATACGGAACTTTTCCCCATTCCGATACACAGAAGAGGTTGGTCACAAACAAGAGTAATAATGCTAGCTACAATATTGTTTTAACTCTATAAGAGTTAGAAACAATAATGATATTAAATTCTCCGATTAGCTTAGGGCCCGATTACGGAACTTTCTCCTAGAAAAAAAAAACTGTAGATGTCTTTTACATTTGTTTCGAATGAAGCTCGATCAACAAAGTATTAATTGATAATACAAACAAGACTAATATTAACATGGGGGCAAAAGTTTGAATTTAAGTGTATATATTTGGAACCCTCCCCCCCCAACCACCCACCAAAAAAAGAAAAAGAAAGTTACAGAAATGAATTTAAAATGGCGTGAAGCCACGCTTTCTGACATAAGAAATTGGCTGCGAACCCGATTACGAAACTTTCACTTAACTTAATAACATGTATCTAATAGCCCTGAGGACAATTCCCCTTCCCAGTTATACAGACCTTGGGGCTTTTTTAAAAAGCTTGACGCAGTTCGGGTTGAAGAAGTTGAGATTTACTGTCAAATGACATAAACTACTATGAAAATAAAACTGGTGAATTATTATGCTGGTTTATGTATGTATTTAAAAAAATTGCATCTGATTACACTTTTTAGATAAATTACTCCTGTTTGCATTTAATATCAGATAAACGGCTTCCGTTTACTAAATTGTTTAAATATTGGGAAGAGTTGGCGAGAGATAGATAGACGTGTAAACAAACGGGTAGACAGACGGGTAGAGAGACGGATAGCGACAAAGATCAGCTAACGGGTAGCGAAACGAATAGACAGACGGGTAGCGAGGCAGGTGAAAAAAAGGGTTGACAGAGGGGTAGTGAGATGGGTAGGGAGACGGGTAGCGTAGTGGATTGAGAGACGAGTACAGAGACGACTTGACAGACGGATAGAGAGAGGGGTATATAGACAGACAGACGTGTTGATAGACGGGTAGTGTAACGGGAAGCGAGACAGGTAGAGACAAGATTAAAAAGTCGGATAGAAAGACAGACGGATACTGAGACTGGTATACAGAAGAGTAGAGAGACAGTAGACAGATGAGTTCGGAAAGAGACACAGCTAAGACATACGAGTAGTTAGACTGGTAGACACGTTTGTAGCAAAGCATGTTATCAATGTGGTTTGAAGTATACGAGTTTCTATAAATAGTTATACAAATAAACAAAGGACATTTTTTTAATTCAAATATTAAATATTTGATTTAATATTTCAATATTTAATATTTTATTTTTTAATATTTTATTTAGATATTTGTCACAAAGAAAATGTTGCAAAAATTAAATTAAATTTGCGTTAAACTACGCTTGCTAAAATACGCTATTGGCTGCAAATCAGATTATGTGACTTTAAAAATATCGTTTTAAAAGATCCGGCGGTTTTTTTTTAAAGTTTAGGGCAATTCCCGCCTAACCCCTTAATCGTCGTGCCCGAGACATTCACGGGCAGCGTAAGTTATTTACCATTACCTATTATCACCAATCATATTTAACATTGTTAATGACCAATCGCGTTCAAAACAGTAATTTAATATACATTTATAAAATACATAACACCATTAAACACTTTTATGTTATTTGGGCGCAAATCTCGCCAATAACATTTTTAAAATCGCCAATAACTACTTTTATTTTTTGCGTGTGCAAATTTAAAACGATGCTTTGATTTCGAAATCAAATGTTTTGATGGAACAGCTATCGCAGACGCACTGGTGTTGGCGCGATTTTTGTTTCGCACCATTTTGGCGAGAAAACCCCCATTTTCAAGTACCGGTAAGAGATTGCTAAAACAGCATGTTACTTTTATTTTATTATGAAATAGTTTATTTTATATTAAAAAACACACAATGTTATTATAAAACACACACAATGATTAATATATTATAAAACACACAATATTTAATCTTAACATAGTATAAAACAAAGTCGCTTTTTCTGTCCCTATATCCCTATGTACGCTTAAATCTTTAAAACTACGCAACGGATTTTGATGCGGTTTTTTTAATAGATAGAGTGATTCAAGAGGAAAGTTTATATGTATAATAACATCCATTAAATAGTGGAGAAATACTGTTATTTTTGAGGTTTAAATCGCTTTTTCTGTCCCTATATCCCTATGTACGTTTAAATCTTTAAAACTACGCAACGGATTTTGATGCGTTTTTTTTTAATAGATAGAGTGATTCAAGAGGAAAGTTTATATGTATAATAACATCCATTAAATAGTGGAGAAATACTGTTATTTTTGAGGTTTTTAATGTGATGTCGTAAATAATTTCATTTTTTCCGCTTATACATTGCAAACGCAGGCTGAACCCTACAAGATTTATCAAAATAATGTACTAATTATTGTACACATTAAAAAGGTCTACAGAAAACACAAAGAGATGAAGGTTTTCAAGGTTAACCCGAAGCTAAGCGAGGGAGGGCCGCTAGTTTATTATAAAACATTCGGAATATGCTCTACCGGGTTTAACATACAAAGTAAACTCTAGCCGAAACAGCCAGGTTGCCCAGGCATAAAATCGCCATTTTGGAGCCAAAATGATACCCCGGTTTGTCTGCGATAGCTGTACCTAAAAGCACCCATCATTAAAAGTTTTAAATAATATAGGATCAAAGTAAAATAATACAAAAGATAATTTGGTATACATTTATCAAACACATAAAATCATATCGATGGCTTTTCCTACATATTTACGATGGTAGTTTTATTGGCGGTATGTTATATCCATCGGAATGAATATGAGATATATATTCTAACTAGCATGCTACGCCCGCTGCGCTGGGCCATTTTTCTAAATGTACCTTAAATCAAACGAATTGGCTTTGTATTTTAAAGGAATATGGATCTTCACCTACGGATGCTACCCTAGTCAAAATTTTAAAACAAACCTTGAATCAAACGAATTATATCAATGGGTTTGAGCATGTATTTTAAAGCAATGGGGACGTTCACCTGGTTTTTTCTTCAATATTGCTGTAAACGATGCGAACGACATTCCTTTATATTAAATTATATATTTGACAAAATTTGGGCTAATAAGAAGCAACTCATTAAGTTGATTATTTATAGTAGAGTTTGGTAGGGAAATGAGGCCATTATGAGATTATGACAGTAGGAACTAAAATGTTCTCTAGTCAACATACTGATAAAAAAGAGAGCATTACAATGATTGCTTAGATTGACCATTGAACTTAAGTAATGTTCGGGTGATTCATTTTCGTATGTAAGTTCCTGAATCCCGTCCCTCTTTCTTGTCTCTATGTGAGGTTCTGGTAACATAAATACAATCTCACTCTATGTTACGTTATATTTCGTAATATACGTCCTCTTCAGGCAAGTCTACTACGGTTTTTTACCTTTCAACTCCGGCAGAGTAAATACAGTCAAAAATGTAATAAATTGTTTGCACATAAAAAACAGAGTTTAACTTTCATATTTAAATAAAATGGTGAAACATAAAAAGTGCATTTTTAAAGCTGAATAGTTTGAATAAAATTAAGATGATGCCCTTTTCACTGTCTTTCCTTTTTTTACAACAGTTGCATTCGTGTAACCATTAACCTGAAAAAAAAAACCGATGATTAACTCTGGTAGAAGAATAAACCTCTAGTTTGCATCCAATAAAATCTTCCTAATCTTCCATAATCTTTTCAATATTCAAGTTTGACGTCAAACATTAGAAGTGCTGGAAACGATATGGTTACTAATGTACCAGAGTTAGTTACAAAACGAAGTTATCTACGCGCAAAACTATGTTCCATTAAATAATGTCAAATCGCTGTTAATTCAATTATAGATCTTTCATTGACAAAATTCCATACCTTAAGTAAAACTGACAAGGATAAATTTAGTTATGCAAAATGTTTCGTCATAATCTTTTTGGTGAATACTTAAACCGAAGATTTTCTTTGCATTTCTGTAAAGAGTGTAATAACACGCAGAAAAAGATTCATTTGTCACTATGTTTAGCTGTTAGGTCTGTATGTATGTTGAAAATACTTTATAATGATCGAAAAGTTATCTAATCAGAATTTCAGTGACTCGTGTTTCTTATCCAGGCTGAAATGATAAATCGACAAATATTATTTATTCCATTCGCCAACATTTGCGTTAAAAAGTTTTTCTGTACATTTGAAGCCTCGCTTTTTTGGTAAAACTTTGCTTCATAATGAAAAAAAAAAACCGTAAATTTAGCAATCGGTAATTGCAAAAGTCATCTAATCTTCTGTAATTTGAATCGTCGTCCAGAGTAACCTTCAAACACAAACAAAACATCTAACAATATGGTAAAAATGCCAACTGGCAGGTGGCCGGAATACGGACGATTAGTAGAATATCTTTTAAAAACCTTCCTGAAAGAAGGGGAGATATGCAGAAAAACTAAAAAGAAATGACGAATCAAAAAGAGCATAGAAAATTTATTTCAGTAAGCAATTTCTATTGCAAAATGTCGCCTTTTGTGATAGTAATAACGCATAATTGCACACATCTCCTTAAGAATATTCTTTACTTCCTAACTTTTGACGCAGTGAATATTTCTATAAGTAAAATTGGCGATACATTAAAAAAATATATAAATAAAACAATAGACAATATTCGCTGATCTGAGTTCGAGGCTATAAAAATCATATGTTTGGTGAAACAAACCAGCATATTTCCGTAGTAAATTTTTAAATGTCCAAAATTCAATTATTTTACAATATGTGTTTGAGTGGCAGACATTCACTGCAATTTAAATATTTGATCCTATATTTATGACAAAAGCTACTATTTAAATAATTTGCGATTGAATATAAATATTTACTTCAAAAAGGATCGTGTATACCCAAAAACACCATTATTGCTAATATCGCTCAAGCTGATGTCACGCTGATGCATTTTTGGCTTAAAATCACATTATTTGGCGACAAAAGTAAAATCAAAATAGTAAATAAACAAATAACATGTAATTCCTAAATGCAGGCATTTTTACAATTACATCTGCTAGTTCCTCCTGTAAGTCACATGATAGAGGAGTTATATGAAAAAAAAATAACAGAAAGTAAAAAAATGTCACTCACATTTTATTTAATGAAATTATTAGTTGCATTTTTGTTAACCTGACGCAAACGATAAATCGCCAAATATTGACTTAATTCTAATCTCATGCATTTCAAATATTTTTAAGCATTACAAACATTCCTCTGGTGTTTTAATTAAATAGTTTCGCTTTATTATATTATCCCTCATTAAAACTGATTTTTTTTGGAGGGAGGGGGGGGGATTTTAAGTAAAATTAATAACAGAATATTTCTTTTATTTTTCTATGTGTTTGAATTTATTTCTGATATAGCCGTTTCAGTTCTTTTGCCAACAATAATGGTCGCCAAACAAATGACCTATGGTAACCTTATCGTCCAAAATAACAGAACTTTCCATCATAATTCTATAACTAATCTACGTAGAACTATATGTTATATACTAAAACTTTCCCTGAAAAATTATCTATCCAACAGTGCAAGTTCCATCAAATTCCATTCAGCAGAACTTGAGTTATAAAGGAACGGAACGAAATTTCCGTTTGTATTTTAAATATATAGTAGATTACATACTATATATCTATGAATATAATATATATATCTACTAGCTGTTACCCGTGACTTTGTTCACGTAACATTAAAAGAAAAATAAATATACTAATCAAGCAAAACATTTAACTTTCGATAGTTAAAAACGTAAATAATGAACCGACTCTTTATCACATTTCATAGAAAAAAATACGATATTTCTTTGTTATAGGGGCCTTTACATAAATCAGTTTAAAAAAAGTAAAATTTTGTGCCAAATAATAGCGAAAAGGAAACTGCAACCAATGGAAAAGGGACGGCCAAATAAAATCATGTAAGTCGACGAATTGGGTAAAAAGAAATGTCAATTTTACCTGATAAACCATTTTACTTTTAACGACTTCGAGAAACGTTTTAACAGCCATCATTTAAAAATAAATCATTGGAAATAGCATATGCTTTTTCTTTAAATTCAATTCTTGTGAATAGGGAGGAATATTTCTACACCTAAATGCAAGGAGCTTCAACTGCAAAGCTTTTTGCAGCCCAAAATTACATGCAAACGTAACACTTAAATAGCAAAGCTTTTTGCAACCCAAAAGTATATGTAAACATTACTTATGCATGTAATTTTCATTTCAAATTAACATATATTACAGTTCAAATTAAAATTAATTTGGATGCAAATTACATGTAAATGTTACGTTTGCATGTAATTTGGGCTATAGATTTTGTTAGATATTGTAAACAAATCTTGATTTCTTGACAATATGCTGACTGGCGATTTTTGCTCTGCAGAATAAATTGATTCATAAAGTTTGAATATGTGGAAATATGTTTTTATTTTTCGGAAATTTTACTGTAATCAAGATATTTTTTTTCACCAACTATTCAAATTGAAAATAATTTTTTTTTCAGTTTTAATGAGAAAATGGCATAAAAATATATTAATCCATTATATTTCTCCTTTTTTATCCACAAAAATGGAGTAATTTAAGTACCGTTTTGAGAGAAATTTCGTTAAAATTTACAAAAAAATATTTATATTTCGAAATCTAATTCAAAATTTTAAATTATCAAAGTTTATATGTCATCCTCGAATCAATGATAACCGGTATTAAGTAAATCGCGTTGCATTAAGAGGAGTAGTTGTGAAATACACACAGTCAGATTTTAACTTAATAGACTTGTGTTCATTTTTCTTTTCCTAATAATCTTACTGATGCTTGTATTATTAATCACAGAGTTCAGAGAATAAATAGAAATGAAATGTTCATGTTTGGCGTGATGCTGAAAATGCAGCCCTACAGTCGGCCCAAACAATTGGCGGCTTGCTTTGAAAACCTCTCCCCTTCCAATTATTCCAGTCCTTGTTCCACGTGCAGCCTCTCTCCATCCAATCGCGACCTACGTTATACACGGCCAGTGCATGACGTTTAAAACGTCACATAGAGTGGATCATTTTTGTACGGCGATTGGTGCAAAGCGGGGGGCGCGCCGCTTTGAACCAATCGCCATGCAAAAATGATCCACTGCATGTGACGTTTTAAACATCATGAACCGGCCGTGTATAACGTAGGTCGCGATCCAATGAAGTCAGCCCTTGGGTCTAATGATTTGAGCGATAACCGGCTTCATATTGCAAGCCGATTTTACGGTTCATTACCTCTCTATTCTTTCACTGCACTCAGTGATTATTAATGTATGAGATTGATACACGCTCCATTTGAAACATATTTAAAAAATCCCGTTTTATTATGACGTCACTTTGATCCCAGAGAAATCTCTTTTCAATGATATAATTCTTTCTTTTCCTGGCAATAATGACGTGAATTTTAGCAGAAAACTCACATCTGTTTGTAACTGATATTCAAGCTTATTATTAATCAGTATCAATAAAATAGGCTAAGATGCTTTACACTCACGCAGAAAAAAAATAAAAATAATAATCGGCTAAAAAAAGGAAAAAAGTCGCCAAATTTAGGGGATTTTTTCCTTTAATGGCAACTTAGCCATTGTATTAAGTTATTCGTTTGGCACGGTCTTGAAAATCGTGCCAAACAAAAAGTCCCTAAACTTATGTTTATATGTTTGCGTGAGTGTAAAGTATCTGTTCCAAAAAATATTTCAGTTATTCATCTTAAATATGACGTCCATTATGTATATGCTTTTATTATACACTGATAGTCATGCTCTTTGTAATATTACGAATATTTGAAAATACATGTTTTATTTATTACGTGATATTTGTTCAAGCCAAGGCGGAACCTTTTCATAGTTCCATGGTTCAAGCGAAATCTTTTTCTTAATAATATAACTATTGTTAATTCTTCTTTCTAATTATAACGTAGTTTTTGACAGAAAAATATATTTTTAATGTAACCGATATTCATACTTCATGTATAATAACAAATACTCAATATTGTTGTTTCAAATATCACAGAAATTCATCTTCTTTTGAAATATTTTCATTTTTCACGTGAAAATCGCTCAATCGAAACTTAATTGTTGAGGAAAAATTATTTTTCCGCATTTTTATTTATTGGCAACGATCAAAGCCCTAGCAACGATAAAGTAAAATGGTTAAATTTTATCTAAAAATGTCCATTGATTCTCTATGAAAATAATCAAATTTTGAATTATTAAGAAAAGTATTTGAATAAAATAAACAAAAACCAGTCTATGTTCATTTCTGGGTTATCATCCACCTTCATGCAAAGATACAGGGCCACTAATTTCTCCATTTTGACGCTGGCTTCAGTCTAACATTTGTACATAATCGGATTATTATATATTGATCGGATTATTATATATTGATCCTAATAATATATTGCAATATTATTAGGAATTAGGATAGGATATCTACTATAGCAATAAAAGCATCAATTAATTGTCTTTTATATTTCTACTACATAGTATTAACTATAGAGTTACAAAATAGAGAGAAAAAACGTGTTTCTGTAATTAGAATTATAGTCGCCAATGTTGGCGCGGCGTATTTACCTGTTACAGACCTTAATAGTCAGTAGACATTAAGCAGAAATGCCAAAGTAAGATAATTACGAAATTATGAAAACTCCTAAACTATATCAAGAAAGGAGAACAGAGGAAAACAGAGATCGGCATCTAGAAGGAAGCTCGTGAATTTTAATCAGATTGTACGTCACGGGTCAAAAGTTCTGACTGCAAATAGAATTTAAAGGGAATGCGATTTAAACTGAGCTGCGCCACCAGGCGCCTGAGGGCGCACATCAACCGCCTTACACAAGTCCTGAGGGACTTTTAGCACGCACGACGAGGAGAGTTCCTGTATGCGCTACGGGGTGGGAGCGCCGCCGCCTGCTGACCACTTCCATTCTCTTTCAAAAGTTCAATGTTTCACCAAACCATACTCGAAAATTACGTGTAATAATATGCAGCCCGATTATGGCGCATTATTCAAGACGTTTTAGATGAGAATAATGTTAGATTTTCTAATCTTCCGTAATCGAGTCTACAGCCAAAGTTAGCGAGAAACAAAAAGTCATTAGCAACAATATGGTTCAGTGTAAATGTGGAAATCATTAAAGTCTTTCACAAAACAGACTTCATTGTATCAAATCGTATTAACTTAAATACGCCAGTTGGCAATAGACCCAATTACGGAAAATTACTTAATAAGTTTAAGAATCTCCGCATTAGCGAACATATTGCAACTGATAAGCAACCGGACATGAAGCTTAAATGCTTAAGTTGGTTAAGGGGTTTTGTCAAGAAAGATGAAATACATAACAACAAAAAATATGTGAAATGCTACCCTGATCGCAAAAGTTCTTGATTTGTCTATTAAAATATTCCACTTTGGCGAAGGATTAAGGGAAAAAATTAAATTATGAATAAAAGTAACGCGTTACAATGCTTAACATACATTTAAGGGAGACCAAACTGGTCGCCATTGGGGGCTAGTAATTAAATAATCACGTGTTGAAAGCAGGAAATAAAGAAAAATACGTCATAAAAATTGTGTTTACACATGAATATTAGCCTTCTATATTAAATAAAAGTAATCTGGAACTGAGCCAAACACGATTTAGAAATGGACCAATCAAATTCTGCGTAGATATTCCGGGTTATTCTCATCGCTTTTTTACTAGGGACTTTTTTGAAGAGCTATTACTTTTTTTTTCTAGCCATCCTACGGATTCGAATATCATTTCACAAGACACGAAGTATAGCAAGCTTACAGAAATTCAAAAAATTATCACGGTCGGACAATAAAAACTCAAATTTTTTTTAAAAATCGAGTAAAAAATCTTTTATTGAAAAAGTCATTTTTTTTATATTGTTGCCAATTTCTTAATAAGCGCAAAGGATTATGTTTTATCTCAAATAAAAAATGTATTTGCGCGAGACTATTAAAAACAATAATGAAAGTTTAAAATAATAATTAAATGATCACGTGTTGAAAGCAGGAGATAAAGAAAATTACGTCATAAAAATCGTGTTTACACATGAATATTAAAAATAAAAAAGATGAATTAAATGAAAAAGCATTATAACCAGTTAAATGAAAAAGCATTATAACCAGTTAAATGAAAAAGCATTATAACCAGTTAAATGAAAAAGCATTATAACCTGATTACAGAAGATAGTCGCTGTTCGTGATATCATCATCATCATCTTTTTAAAACAGGACACATTACCAGGTTTTAAGAGGCTGTAAAATCAGAACGGTGGTTGGTGAGCGTAGCGAGCAGGGGGCAGAGCCCCTAGTAATATAAAAGCAAATAACTTAGCTCCTAATTTTACAAAAGTAAATTGTTTCCACTTGTGAAAATAACCCCATGTTTAATGAAAACGTGCACATTAATAGTTGCAACTATGACTAATTTTCGGTGAATTTTAATTCCGCACGGAATTAAAATAAATATTGAAATTCAGTTATAGTGATGTTAACGGGAGTTTAAAGTTGTTTTAAATGTAGCTATTTCTCCATTTCATGCGTTATAGTGTACATTTTCAGACACATTCATGAAAACAAATAAAAATCTTTTAAGGAAAAATGATTTTACTAATTTAAATCAGGTTCAGGTGATTTTCAGTTATCGTCAAAGAATTGTTGAAAAATGGTTGAAACATGGCTTAGATACCAAACCCTTCAGACATGTTTTTCGAAAATCTATACAGATGTTGGAAAAGTGTTTTTTAACATATTTACCAAACACGAGCTCTGTCGGAAACATAGATTGTGCACTATTGTGTGCAGTCACATACATACATACACAATCATAAAAATACAAAAAAACAGGCTCTGGCGGCCTTTAACATAAACAAATGTCAACATATGCGCAGACGTATAGGTATGATTAAAAGTAACAAAAGAGTATTCAGAGAATCTCAAAATGTAAAAATATATCGAAATTTCCATAATCGGATTTTTGTTATGATCACAGCACTTTCCTTGTACTATATTATATGTCCGGAAAGGAATAATGTTTTATCATCAGTGGAAGCCACTTGCTCGTCTTAAATTAAAATTTATCATATAGAAGACTAGGGGGCTCTGCCCCCTGCTCGCTACGTTCACCAACACCAGTTCTGATTTCACAGCCTCTTAAAACCTGGTAATGTATCCTGTTTTAAAAAGATGATAATGATGATATCACGAACGGCGACTATCTTCGGTAATCAGGCTATAATGCTTTTTCATTTAACTGGTTATAATGCTTTTTCATTTAATTCATCTTTTTTATTTTTAATATTCATGTGTGAGCACAATTTTTATGACATAATTTTCTTTATTTCCTGCTTTCAAAACGTGATCATTTAATTATTATTTTAAACTTTCATTAATGTTTTTAATAGTCTCGCGCAAATGCATTTTTTATTTGAGATAAAACATAATCCTTTGCGCTTATTTAGAAATTGGCAACAATATAAAAAAATGACTTTTTCAATAAAAGATTTTTTTACTCGATTTTTAAGGATTTTTTGAGTTTTTATTGTCCGACCGTGATAATGTTTTTAATTTCTGAAAGCTTGTTATATTTCACGTTTGGTGGTATGATTTTCGAATCTGTAGGATGGCTAGAAAAAAAGTAATCGCTCCTCAAAAAAGTCCCTAGTAAAAAAGCGATGAGAATAACCCGGAATATCTACGCAGTTTTTCATTTGTCCATTTTTAAACCATTACTTTATATATATATATATATAGAAGGATAATAATCCTGTAAATAAAACTAGGGGGCTCTGCCCCCTGCTCGCTACGCTCACCAACCCCCGTTCTGATTTCACAGGCTCTTAAAACCTGGTAATGTATCCTGTTTTAAAAAGATGATGATGATGATGATGAAGATATCACGAACGGCGAATTTCTTCTGTAATCAGGTTATAATGCTTTTTCATTTAACTGGTTATAATGCTTTTTCATTTAATTCATCTTTTTTATTTTTAATATTCATGTGTAAGCACAATTTTTATGACGTAATTTTCTTTATTTCCTGCTTTCAACACGTGATAATTTAATTATTATTTTAAACTTTCATTATTATTTTTATTAGTCTCGCGCAAATATATTTTTTATTTGAGATAAAACATAATCCTTTGCGCTTATTTAGAAATTGGCAACAATATATAAAATGACTTTTTCAATAAAAGATTTTTTAATCGATTTTTAAGGATTTTTGAGTTTTTACTGTCCGACCGTGATAATTTTTTTAATTTCTGAAAGCTTGTTATATTTCGCGTCTGGTGGTATGATTTTCGAATCCGTAGGATGGCTAGAAAAAAAGTAATAGCTCCTCAAAAAAGTCCCTAGTAAAAAAGCGATGAGAATATTCCGGAATATCTACGCAGAATTTGATTGGTTCATTTCTAAATCGTTTTTGGCTCAGTTCCAGATTACTTTTTTAACACTTTCCAACGTAGTTGAAAAGTGTTTATGACTTCGGTTTGTCTGCCGTCTGGCCGTCTGCCGTCTGCCGCCTGTCCGTGCTCTAACTCCCGTAAATATGCTCGGATTGTCTTGCAATTTTTATATGTTATTATCGTCATCTATAGCATGTTCCCTATTTCAACTGAAGTGTCTAGCATTTATAGTTTTTTACAGGGGCACTCAAAAGAATTCCGTTACATTTCGGTCTATGAGGAAAAATCATTTGCGGTTTATTTTAATGATGTTACACAATTTCAAACACATTGTAATTGATATATATCACAAAGGTGCATTACAAGAAGCTTAATATGGAATAGGGTGTGCATATCACTTATAGTTACTTTATAGGGACAGTCAAAAGAATTCCGTTACATTACGTCTATGGAGAAAAATCGTTTGCGGTTTTAAACGCATTGAAATTTATATATATCACTAAGGTGCATTACAAGAGGCTTCCTATGTTCCTAATATTTCACTATTTTAAACGCATTGAAATTTACAGTCAAAAGAATTCCGTTACATTACGTCTATGGAGAAAAATCGTCTGCGGTTTATTTAAATAATGTTTCCCTATTTTAAACGCATTGAAATTTATATAAGGTGCATTACAAGAGACTTACTACAGAATATTGTGTGTATAGCAGTCATCGTTCATTTACAGAGACACACAAAAGAATTCTCTATTGGATGTTAATAATAATTCCTGGAAGTGCGTTTTAAGTTGCTGAACGCGACTTAAAATTTAACTCACTTTTTGTCTATTATTTGGTGTGTATAAATTTTGTGGATCCTTTAGAGGGCAGCACAAAAGTTCGCGAACACATTTCCGTTTATTGACAGAAACTCCAGAAGGAGAATTTTAAACTGTGCTATGCGTTTCCTAACTAAATTAAAATGTAACATCCTATGTAGTATATATACAAATCTATAGATCCTATACAGGGCTGAATAAAAGTATTCGAATATTTTCCGAATATTGTATATGTTGGGAATTCCTGAAATTACGTTTTTAAATAGGGTATGCGTTTTCCTAATTGTTTACTTTGATCTTATCTTTCAGCTTATTAAACGGTAATGATCTGTAAAATTAGTTTGGAAGCGTTGGAAAGTGTTACATAATCTATGATTGACGCATGATTTCTCGTTCTTGTTTATATTGTGAAGCGCCTTTCCGCATTTGAACTGTAAGCTACAATTTGATTGTTTTTTTTTTTAGTTTTGCATGTCCCATACCCTTTTTTGGGAGGAAAAGTTCATTTTTAACCAAAAACGGCGTGTTTTTTTTAAGTCAAACGTTTTTCGCCTGCTTAACCTTTAAATTATTTCTTACAATACAGCACTGTTGTACCCTTTTTGGTGAAAAAGTTCGTTTTTAAGCCAAAAATGGCGATATTTTTAAGTCAAAAGTTTTTTTCCCAATTACCTTTGGACAATTTTGTACAATAAAACATTGTTGTAACTTTTTTGGGGGCAAAAAGTTAAATCAAAGTTAATTATTATGCCATACATGTCATTTTTTTAAGTCTTTTTTTTTTTTTAAGTTGGAATACACAAGAATACAGTACTGTATTTTCAAGGGCTATGCTTTCATCTAATAGTTTTAGTTCTTGAAAAATAAAGTAAAGAGTTCATTCACTTTTATTATTTCAATTAATTTCATTTTTTAATTAAACAAATTCCAAGCAAAGATGTTCCATGTAAAAATTGTGGCATGGCGTTGTATATAATATTAGTCTGTATAGTTTATTTTATATTTTTGTATTATATTCGTCTGTATACTTTATGTTGTATATTTTGTGCAATATTCGTCTGTATATTTTATGTTGTATTTTGTATAAAAATTTTTTGTATAGTTTATGTTGTATATTTATGTAATATTCGTCTGTATAGCTTATCTGGTATTTTTGTATGTAGAGTTTATATTTTGTATCATGTATGCAGAAGATGCAAGAATTCCTCTGTTTTCAAGTATCTTTTTAAAATTAACATTCTGTAATTTAAATTCTTTTTTTTTTCTTCATTGTGTTTGCTATCTTTTTTCTCTTTTCCTTCTGCATACATGACCCCGATGAGGCTACCGCATTGGCTGAGGATTGGGCCATATTTTTATTTGTCAGTATACTGTATTTAGCATGAAAGTATAATTATATGCCCAGCCCCATGCAATTTGGTAATAAAGCCTAAGTACAGAATAGTACTTCTGCATACGAAAAACAGTTTCATATTTGTATTTCAATTGTGAAATTAAAAAATACTATATGGAACCCGTCAAAACTTGACGCAAAAAAAAAAAAAAATATACTATAACAATATCAGTAAAATAAGCTTCTTTATTATTTATGAAAGGGTGCGTATAAAACAGTCTTTCAAATATTTTATTTTAATTTTTTCCCCAGTCAAATACAGTACTAATTCCGATGCAAACTCCAAACAAACAATCCGTAAATAACTGTGTAATGCAAATCAGTTTGATATTACCACCATATTCCCCACGGCAGGAAAAAAAAATTCTTGGACCTATGAAGTATCATACAAATAGTATATTCCTACGTTCATCTCATATTCAGTAACTAAAAGAACATAGTAAATAAAGCACAAATCTCCCTCCCCCCACCCTGTGATAATGCTACCGAATGAGCTCCTATGCGCATGTGCATTGCATCTGCTCAAAAGCACCGTCGAAATACAACTTATTTTTTTTTTTAATGTTTAAATTAAAAGTTTTAAAATGTCCTCTTTAATCATTGTTCGTTTCAAATCCATATCTTCTAAAACGCATCCATTGTTTTAAGCTAATCAATTTTTATGCAAAGATTAAGAAGTTTTTTACAGTAATAAATTTATCTGCAGATGAGGGAGATTTTTAATGTTTTCAAGTGTAATTTATTTGTATGGTTTCTTCGGTTCCTTGACATAATAAGGATGATTATCCCTTTTCCATCACAGTCGGGGATAATTTTCCTCTTATACAGTTGGCAAATGTAAAAAAATAAAAAAAATGCAATTCCTAGCATATCCTGATATCTGATGGAACATATTCATCGACGAATTCAACATATCAATTTTATGTTCAACCTAAACTAAAAATAGTCTTTTTTTTCTTTTCTTTTTTTTCCCAGACAGATTTTTGTTTAGCGCCAAAATGTTCTATCTTATGGATAATCTGATCTTATGATTTATAACTTTTTTTTTAAAATTATTATTCACTTTTTATGATGGTTAGGGAAACCTATTTTCAATTGTAGCAACTTTCCCAGGGGCTATTTTACATTATTGAAGTAAACTGGTGGTCATTGATAAGATAGAATTGAAAAACTTTTCATGCTTGAAAATTATTTAAAAAGTCGTTAAATTAATCGGCAGTTTTCAAATAAATTTCAATCGAAAGCTAATTTTTTTCTAATTCATGATGTAAGAATTGAAATTGTAAAATGTAGTAAAAAATAGAAATTTGTTGTATTTCGAAGTGATGTAAGCGCAATGAAAGCTAAAGCGATAGCGCCTTTTTTGTCACAATTGTTGTACATTTCTAAAAATTGCCACTGTAGTTTGGCTGGCGTCCAAAACTGGAAAAACATTTTTTGACATCGAAAGAGAAATTCACAGTGAAAGAAATAGGACTTTGCGCTAATAAGGAACTGTTAAATGAACTTATAATAAATCTACCAAAATAATTCCTATGAAATATTAGTCTTACATTGTTTATTCTAGCTAAAAATACAATCATTATTGCAAGATTTTTTTCTGCTATAACACTATTTTTAATAACTTTAAATTTCCTGAAATCCTTTACTTTTGTGATTTTTTTTTAATTAAAAAAGGAAATCTTCTATTCTATAATTTTAAAAAAAAGCAATTGGTAACATGTAATCAAATGCAATCAAGATGAAGAAATCAATGACGGCTCCAATTCTAATCTTTATAATTATGAATGCAAAAATCAGTAAAATTATGTCATGTTAACACAATCATATACATTTTTCTCTTTAGTTTTATCAATGTTAAAATGCACTTCAAGCTAAGCATAACGTCATTTTCACCGGCGCAAACTTTTCACACGTACTTCATATACCTTACATTAATGCTTAAACACCATACACACAAATATAAATATATTTTGTATTTAATTGTAATGAAAAAATGGCATCAACAAAGTTATAATGCATAATGATAAAATAAACCCAATGGACAATATTCCCATGACGTCACAATAAATATGAATTTTTATTCGCTTATAAAACACGCGGATAAGTATTTTTACCGAAATTTAACTTGCAAATTAACAAATTTGGCCTTAAAACCGCGTGCTTTTAATATTTATTATTTCTCTTTTATTCAACCACAGAGTTTAGAGAATAAACTCTGTGCTTCGCAACAGTAGGCGTTATCCGATTATGACGTCATTAGCAGAAGTAAAAGTTTAATTGAAAATTACGGTTAATTAATTAAATTTTTGAACAAACGAATGCACGATAACAAATCTGTGTGCAAATATCTTTCATTTAAAAAAAGAATGATGTAATTTGATGCAGTAGTTTGTTCTCACGGATTGTCGAAAGAAATCGCTTAGCGTTTTAAATATATAGATTTTTACTGTTGTATTGTATAATATTTTCGATCACTTTTGATCTTTTTTTTTCTGCATTGAGTCGTTTTCAGACTTTTTAAAACTTTCCAACCTAGTTGAAAAGTGTTTATGACTTCGGTTTGTCTGCCGTCTAGCCATCTGGCCGTGCTCTAACTCTCCGATTCTGGATCATTACCAAATCATCCTTTAACCTATACTTCGAACCCATATTTTTAAATTGGTTATGGATGATTTTAATTCGGAATGTGTTAAAAATCCCTTTACTTCCCTGATTGATTTTAAGGCACCAGTAAAGCTCAGTCCACATTTTCAGCTATCAACAAAAATTTGGGTAATTTGATGAGCTTTACAGGTAATCTGGTTTCGTTACTTTTCGACCAGAACCTTTAAGCATGGTCTTATGAGCTTTACAATCAATCTGGTTCCATTACTTGTCCACGCACTTTTTCACTTTTTTAGATTGAAGCTATTAGCCAACTTTTTAATGTAAGTTTTTTATATCGAGCTTTACTTTTCTCTCTGGTACCACCAGTTTTTTAATATGATCATCAATGCGTTCGTCCATTTTCGTAGAATACAGTATTATGTAGTATAGAGGGGAATTTTTTCAATCCGTATCTCTAGTAATACTCATGACAAAGAGAGTTACGTAGTGGTCTACAGACATGAAAAATGCACATACATTGAAGTGTTATAAAACGGAATGGTTCCCCAATCAGGGACAACAATCCAGAAATATATTACAATAATAAGAGAATGTTTACGAAGTGTAATTCCTGAAAAAATATATAAAAATGTAAAAAAAGTATTTATTTATTTTTTATTGCAAGTACACTTTATCATTTGTCTATAAAGTTTATATAAATATATAAAAGGAAATGAAAAATGCTATAACTTCTGTGCATTATGACACATAAAACATTAAAAGTCACTCCCTGTATACAGAATTGCATCCCGAAATGCATTTAAAATGTTTTTAAATCTCTTAAAGTACCTAAAATATGCATTCCCGTTTTTCCTTATTTCCTTTTTATGGAAAAGAACTGCCGTTTCATATTTCAACATTTATCACAAACATATTTCAGCATTTTTCTATAAAATATCAAAATATATAAAGAGTTAACTATAAGAAATTTCAGGCATTTTTTTTTTCTAAAACATAAATGACAAACAATAACTCACTGAAAACCAAATTTTTATCCAGTATGAGTTTTAAAATCACTTGAAACTGTCAAAGACAGTATGGGATTTCTAAAACATAGTTTTCGTTTTTCTTAATATTCAGTTTATTTCATGAAAAACAATTTAAGTTTGTGTACTCTGACATATTTACAGTTTTTATCAGTAAGAAAGAATCAGTATATATTATATGCATTTAATTTCAGATGCGAGTGAAAAGATGCGAGGCAGAATTGTATTGCATAGTACGACGTTAGAAGTAAATAAATTTTTTTCTATATAAAATACTTTTTATGAAAATAACATAAATTCTTTATCTATCTGACATCATTGTTTATAATTTTCTTCTTTTATATATATTACTTTATGGAAAGCAAAGATATATCAAAAGATATATGAAAAATATATTTTAGTTTGTCTTTTGTTTATTGTTATTCATTTGAAAGAAACCAGAAGCGTCATAAGCGACATGCTTATAAAAATACTTTAAAATTCATGAAATTTTTTATTTCTGAAAGAAACTGTCGCGCAAAATCTCATACTTTATTATTAATTGCATTTTAATCCCAGAATTTTCAATATAATTTAATAAAACTTCTCTTAAATATTTTGCACGTTTTCCTGTATAATAATATCATTATAAATATACTATCAGTTTGTGACATTTTTATTAAAGAATACGTTTCTAGATAAAGTGAAATCACAAATTTTTACTACTCCAGTGGGGGTAAGTGTATGGATATGTTAATCTTTCAAAAAATGAAAGTATCTAGAATTTCATTTGTAAAGGCATAAAATAGTTTTTTTTAACTTTAACTAAAGAACTTCACTAACAATATTTCCATTAAGTCAAATGCTTTAATACTTATACAAATGATTAATTATGTTAATTGCAATTTGAGGGATTACAGGGGAAAAACTTAATTCTCTTGTCAGTTTTAGGGAAACCGTAATCACACTTGAACATATAAGTCTTGACTTTCTTTTCTCCATTCATTATTTAATGGCTCTTCAATATTTGTTTTCCAATAATGGGTTTTATCCCATGTAAGATATCCTGTCTTATTCCAAGAGAAAGATTATTGGAAAGAAAGCCGTAATAATGTCCCTATAAATACTTGCAACAGGTTCAATGTGGGATAAATTTCCTTATTTGAAACAAATAGTGAAAAATCGATTTAAAATTCCATCTTTCCATACAAAAACGAAGTTAAGTTAAACGAGAAAGAAAAATAATGCGTCAAGCCTAGATTATGAAACACTTTCCAACGCATGTTTCTTTTAATAAGGTGAAAGATGATATCTAAGTAAGAAAACGCTTAACACATATCAAAGCACAATTTCAGCATTTGCCATCTATAATCAGTTAAGTATCCAAATTCTTATGCGCAGCCTTGTATATGGTTCATAGGTTTGTATTTGTACTACATAATTATACTAAACCGATTATTGGTGCTCACTTTTTGCAGCATTTTGATTTACTGGTGGATTTAAAAAAGCGTTGTTTATGAGACCCTGTGACTAACTTTACTGCTCGAGGTCGCGTACGTCTGCGTGAGGACGCTGTTGTTAAGATAATTATTGACGATACTGAATTTATGGAACTGCTAAGAAAATATATTAATAGATTACCCAGTTGAATAATACTGATAACCGAGTTGCAAAGCATGATACAGGCCATTTTATTCATACTTTTGGATACCTTGTCACACCTAGATTTCGTCGGTTATATCCAGCGCTACTCCGAATAGCTAAGCAGGAATTTGATTATATGCTACAGAAATGTATCTGTCGACCTTGTAAAAGTAACTGAGCCAGTCCATTGAAGATGGTCCCTAAGGGCGAGTCAGATTAGAGATCAACGGCATATTACAGGTCGCTTAATCGAATTACAGTGCATGACAGATACCCCATTCCTCACATTCAAGATTTTGCATACAAAATCAAGCAGGGCGGTCGCTCTGCCAAGCCAACCTAAAAAAAATATCGCCAAACAAACAACGCCAAGAACTGGACTTTAGACCGCTACTGTTTACTTACAGCAATCAACTTCGCAATGTTAAATCGACCAAACATGCCAGATTAAAATATCAGCTATCAAACGAACCAAGCGTCATAGAAGAAAAACGAAAACTAAAAGAATCTAATCAAGAAATTCCTCAATTTGAGACCAAACTCATCTTCATAAGTGATTTATAAACAGAGATATAGATTTTTTTTTAAAACGTCGAGTTACTTAAAATGATCACTATTTTCTTCGTCAAACTTTTTTTTCAAACAACCTACAGATTTAAATATAGGACAGAAATGAAAAAGGATTGCATTTTTGGACAAGTAATAACCTAATCTACGTACTTTTATAAAATACAGTGAAAAAATAAATACATTTCTATCCTTAATTAGCAAAAAACTGTTAATTAACTTGGCAACTAAAAAATTATGCCAAAACAGAGATAAAACCCCGCCAACGACCGTGTACTATCTGTATTATAATAGCAGAAATCAGTTACGGGTTAACCATATCAAATTTCATCTGCAAGTCAGCCATTTTTTCTGAAGATTTTTTTTTAAATAGTACTTCATAATTATAAGAACACACATTTTATCAGACAATTAAATGTGACTGCAAATTGTGGCCGATGACCGTTTTCAACAGGAATAAGAATGAGAAATTGCCGAGTTAGAATATTGATCTGGGTGGCTTAGTGGTAAAACGTTAGCACGGTACGCTGAAGGTCCCAGGTTCGAGTCCTGGCGCAGGTCAAATTTTCACTCATGTTGGTTTAGTGCATTTAATTGTCTGATAAATGTTTTTATATGTGTGTTCTTATAATATTGTAAAATAAAGTAATCAAACGTACTGTTCATGCTTTTTAATATATATAAAATTTACATTTTTAGAAAGATCTTTAAAAAAAATAATTTTGAGGGAAAAGGTACCTTCTGAAATGTATACATTAAGAGTTATCGTCATTTAAAATTTCTTTCCAAACGTAAACAAACTTTTCGAAATGGAATTGAATATGATTAATTTATTTCTATAAAACCACGGTAAAGGACAAGCATTTCGTTCGCAGGCTGAGATACTTTGACGTCATTTTTCTATAAATTAATGGAATCCAGTTGTTAAATCGTTTTTGTTTTAGAAGTTAAGATTCCATTTAAATTTATTGTAAGAGTATAGTGTTTAATTGAATAAAATAATGTAAATCTAAGAAATTGCTAAGATATTTTGAAACTTTTCACCATTAACTACGTTTTATAAAGATTCGCCAGTCAATGGGATTTAATGCTAATAATAAAAGAGCATGATATCACGTTTGATTTCAAAAGCAGAGCTGACGCGCTATGTACGTATTCCATTTTACTCATCTCATGGATTAGTCAGTGATATTTTTTAACGAAGGATAACAAGTATTATAACAAGCCACATTTAGTATGTTGTTTTAAGGGTGTAATTAGTTTAATTGAAAAATCTACTGGTATTTCTAGTTAACCCTTTAAACAATAACTGAAGGTAAAATGTAATTTTACATAACATTCTCATGTTAGTTTCATAGAGTAGATTATTTATATTATGTATAATCTATTTTAAAAAAAAAGAAATGATATCTACAAAAAATAACTTTTCAAAAGTAAAAAAACAGCCAAGCTTAAAAAAAAAACGAAAGTTGTGGCTAAAAGAGGGTGTGATATCAAATTTCCAAACTTTTATTATAGTACTTATTTAACTTTTTTCCATTAAATAAGTTATCATATATATATAAGTCGATTGCTACGTATATGTTAATAGAAATCGTTTTCCCCTGTACTAAATACATCCTAACGTGTTTCTGAAAATTAAATTTTTTTCAAATTATGCATGATGGGCTTGGCGGCCATCTTTTCATATTTATAAGCGCCCAAATTTCTAAAGTAAAAGCGTAATATGTTTGCAATGTAATATGTTTATAACAATGTCGAACTTCAGATTTTAACTACGGACAGATAAATTGAGGAAGACTGATATTTTGATAAATTGATTTTTACTACTTTGAAATGATTAATTACTCTAAAAAATAAATCATAAGATGAATCTTTAAGGTAAGTCATCATTATTTTAAGACACAATTTTCAGAACATACAAGTCCATAAAAAAACGCTTAAAAATATTTGTTTAAGTTACAATTTTGAACTTCGGATTTTAACTACGGATAGGGGTGCTTAGAATTTTGTGTATAATATGGAAAGATGGCCGCCAAGCCCATCATGCATAATTTGAAAAAAATTGAATTTTCAGAAACACGTTAGGATGTATTTAGTACAGGAGAAAACGATTTCTATTAACATATACGTAGCACTCGACTTATATATATGATAACTTATTTAATGGAAAAAAGTTAAATAAGTACTATAATAAAAGCTTGGAAATGTGATATCACACCCTTTTTTAGCCACAACTTTCGTTTTTATTTTTTTTTTAAGCTTGGCTGTTTTTTTTCTTTTGAAAAGTTATTTTTTGTAGATAATATTTTCTAAAGTGGATTTTTTCCGGGCTCAACAACAAATTCCTCCCGAAATCCCTAAAATTGCTGTTATGACTTCATTCGGTTTATTTGAAGTTTCATTTTTAAATTTTCGCTTATGTTGCGCGGCGCAAACGTTTCAACGCTTCAGAAATGAGGTACTACGAGATTTGGAGTATTGCTTTTCTTATCTCTATGACTTAATATCGGGTGAAATTCGTGCTGAGCACATGCAGCATTTAGAGGAAGTTTGTATGCGATTTAGAGATCAAGTGTTTATAATTAACGAACCGAAATATAAGTTCGTTAAAGAAACTATGGATTTTCTGGGCTACACTATAGATACCAAGGCTATGTTCCACGCAAAAATAAAGCAAAATCGATTGTTGGATTTCCAAAACGAAAAATTATTAGGCACCTGAGGGGCTTTTGGGTATGATGAATTATTATCATCGTTTTGTACTCAATACAGCATCAATATTGAGACAGTTGAATATGCTTTTTTGTGGGGCAAAAACGAGGGATAAAAGAAAAATACAGTGGGATGCGGATGCAGAGAGTAGCTTTGAGCAATTTAATAAAGATATAGCTAACGCGACATTGCTTTATTACCATTTTGAAGATGCGAAATGTGCACTCATAACTAATGGCTGTAATTTTGATATGGGTGGGGTGTTACATGAAGTTTTTCCTGATGTTCCAAAACCACTTGGATTTTTCACACGTAAGTTATCCACTTTATAGTGTAAATAACTTGAATTGCCACGGCATCAGAATCCTTAGATCAATTCAGAGAATAGCATTGTTATGTTAAACATCATAAGAACTTACCGAAGTATTTCAAATGACGCATTAAGTATTTTAACTGGAGTGCCCCCAATTACCATCAAAATACCGAACGAATTCCAAGTCTATGAGATAAAGCAAGGAAACAGATTACTTAACATCAACAATACAATAATATACAATAATCTTATGCAACGGGAAGCAACTTATAAAATTCCAGAATGTTACAAGTTGAAAAATATAGAAATTATACCCGTAAGGCATGGTGACGTCACGACGACGTCACTGTGAAGTCACACTGTGACTTTGTGACCGTCGTCGTGACGTCAAGTGACGTCGATGTGAAGTCATTGTGACAAAAAATCCGAGGTCGTTATGGCCGTTTTCAAGGCTTTCTGTGACCTCACAATGTGACTACTTTGTGAAGTCACCGTGCGACTTCAATGTGAAAAATGTGACGAATCTGCATCGGATAGGGTGACCAGATTTTACCCGAATCCTATACGGATTGTTCGGATCAAAATTTTTTTATGGTTCAAGTTTGTGACGTTTGTGACGACACTGCACCGGTTCGGGTGACCAGATTTTTCCCGAATCCAATCCTGAAACTTCGGATCGATCTTTTTGGATTTGTTTGGCTACAGAATAGATTTGGATTAGTTGTCGTGTGACCTGATTTTCGTGAACCCGATCTGACCCGAGTCAGGTATAATGTTTTTACTGTAAGTCTTGTTTGGAATAGAATCGACCGAGTAACCAGATTTTATCAGAAGATGTGTTACGATAGAATTTCTGATGTCGGCTCGGATCTAGAGTCATACACGAATCCGGTTATATACTTCTTGAACATGATTGAATGTCTACTTGAACATGAATGATGGTTGACTGAAACTATATTTCGATTCAACCCGTATTCTTACCCTAACCCAACAAAAACAACAACAACAAATCTGTAAGCCCACAACCTGACCGAACCTGATAAATGATTTCGCATAGATTCGGATAACAAGATTTCACCAAATACGGATAAGATCGACGATAAGGATTGTATCGACAATCATTTTTATTGATGCAACTCGTATTCAAATTAAAACTTTGCATCTGATTGGGAAACCGGCTAATGTAGCCGTTAAGCAAGAAAATTATAAATGTAAAAAACGCATACTAATATAAAAATAATAGATGAATCCATTAAAAATTATAATAAAAGTAAATATTTCAATAATATGGAATTCTATTGTGCAAATAACAACTTTTTATATTAACTTCTACTTCCAATTGTTTTATGTAACCACCACAAATATTGACAATAATTAAAACTATGCTATTTTGCTGTTAAGTATTGAAGTTTTTAAATGTGTATACTTTGCCATATGTCCCCTCGCTCAGTGTCACGAAACTTTCTGACACATTTATGAACAAACTTTTAAACGCATGGTACTTGCATGCCTGATTATTAAAGCTATTTGGAATGAATAGCGTTTTCCATTTTTAGCTAAATGTAATACTTAAGATCAATGTCGGTCACGTCTTACCCGTTTCTGACGCTGCGCGTCGGAAATTTGGTTCAAAACACCGACTTTGATAGTGTTTTCTGAAACATCATCTGCCGTTACCAAAAAATGGATAACGCCATTCGATTATATATATGGTAGATGTGCCAGTAATGGACACCCTTAAGGAATTTCTTTAAAAATTATTTTTTAATTAATAGTTATAATTGTTATATTCAACATTTTTTAATATTATATTACTCTAACAACAATATTTAACCATGCTCATAGTCACATTTCCCAATGTGAATCGAAATTTAATTGTAAATAACAGAAATAAATCAAAACACCCTAAATTCCAGTAATGGACACCTTACAAAAAGTAATAGATAATTGATATTATGATTGTATTTCAAACTAGAATTTAAAGATAGCATATTAATGAAATAAAAAAAGCTGAATTTTTATTGGTTATTTTTTTATAAACCAAAAACATTGAAGGTGTCCCATTACTGGAAGGCGGTCCATTACTGGCACATCTACCCTATTCTGAATAAGAACACCTGCCAATTTCATGCATTTCCGAATAAAAATGAATTCAGAAATATAGAAATTGGCTATTTTGGATTTGAGAACAACTTTAAAGAAAATATAAGTATACATTTTAAAATAAGCATTCTGAAAAATTTATATTAGGAATCAATTTAAATAATTGATATACCTATTGTGCGATATTATTAAATAATAAACATTGTATCAAGCAGTAAAACAGTTTTCGTTGTAAATGAAATATAGAACTTAAGATCATAAATGCCAAATATGTATATATATATATATTTTTCTTTACAAATTATTTTATTTATAGTTTTTGATAGAATACTAAATGCAGAACTTAAATATCAATTTTTACAGTAAAAACATTCGATAACACAACTGGAAAAATTACCTTAACTAAACAGTTATTTTATTGTTTCATCAATATTTATTATTTTTGTGCACCTAACATTGACATATCTCGACAAATAAATTATTCAATGCATTAAATTGTCAATTTTTTTTTTCAAATATACCGTAAAATTATTTCTGGACACCTACACTAGCAACGAAACTATCAAATTGCAAATCAAATATTAATAGTTTTAAAAATTGCAATATTTTTAATTATAATGAATAACTATGAAAATTGAACTAAGAAACGCAAAATATTAAATAAATTCCTCATTTTAAATAACACTTTACATTTAGAATACATAAACTTGTTAGTAAATACTTTAAGCTTTTTTCCAAACAGTCTATTTAAAAAAATTTAAAACATTAAAGATAAAATTTATTACAAGTGATTTTTTAAAAGAAAATTTAAACATCTTAACTTTTAAATAATGCACTATTAAACGTACTAGTACTAAACATGCACTATTAACAAAACTGCGAAGACATTAAAAGTTACCTGCTGGTCTATAGGTAAAGGGGTTACGATTGAATGCTTCTTATCTGCTTCCCTTTCATTGAAAAATTAGACTGTAAATCCACTAAAATAATTTTCAAATTATTCCAGCAGAAGAGGTGTGTTCATAGATCTGAGAAATCAAATATCACCCAGGCCTTATGAACGCACCCGGCTAGACACAGGGAGATGTTAAAATGGATGGTTTACATTTAAATGGAGATTGTTCACTTTAAAACGTTAATTCACTTACACAGTATAAATCTACAAACTTAAAAGAACGCAACACGCGCTAATCCAAACTTCGAATGAGAAAAAATCGTCTGCCTTCAATATGCGCGCGCAGTATTGTTTAAACACAACAAAATAACAACTAGCAGATGTTTCCAACTTTACCGCAAATGATATAGGAAGAAAATAATTTAAATAAAGACATTTCAAAACCTTTATAATTTATATGGCTGAAAAATGAACTTCTAATGATGCTATAATATTCTTTTTTTATATGAGAGAGTTTTGTATTCTTAGAAATAAGCTGCGAAAATTTACATTTTTATATATTTTTTAATCCATTGCATTTACTTTAGACGTCAAAAGTAAAGATAAATTTTAAATAAAAATTGATTTAATAGGCTTTATAAAGTAATTTCGATATAAATTTAAATTGTAATCAAATTTCCTAAGTACAAATTTTTCATTTTTTACACTCTATCGCAAAGAGCATTATATTTAATAGAGGTGATATCTAAGCACTGGCCAGTTTTGGATAAATTGCTATAGGAATGACATATACTTTATAACATGTTTTTAATTCATTTTTGCTCGGAAATACACGAGATTGGCTCGTGGTTTTATTCAGAAACTATGTTATTGAAAAACTTTTTCCATTTTTTGTTAAAAGCAGAAGATCTTTCAGAAAATAATGTCAAAGTCGGCGTTTTGATTTGAATATCCGACGTGACAGTGAAAGACAGGAGAAAAACTGGTCGTCACGTGACACGAATTGCTTATAACTCGATAAGTAACTAAATTTCTATTTAAGGATTTTTACCTGTGTATTATATAGTATATTTTGTTAAATTTCATGAAAATGGTAATGTAAATTGTAAAAAATTATCTGCCTCATATATGTAGACAGATATTTATTTATTATTTTATTTTGGAAATACTCAATATATTTAAATAGTGTGTGACAATATTTTTATTAATGATTTAGGTAGATGACATAATTCAAATCTATATTTTATGAGTTTTTTTTTTCCAAATTCACTCTCCGATCACACCGTGAAGTCACAGAGTGTTGGCATTTTGGTCATAAGTTTTACGTGACTTATGTGACTTGCAGTGACGTTATTGCAACGTCACAAATTTTTTAAAGCTGTCAAAAAGTAATTTTCTTTATGCCATAAGATGTTCTAAAGTTTATTTTAAGTTTTCTTTAGATCTCCAAGACGTTCACATTTTGGTCACAGTGTGATGTTACAAAGTGGTGGCACTTTGGTCACAGATGTGACGTGACGTACGTGACTCACAGTGACGTCACAATGACGTCACTGTGACTGTGCATGCTATGCGGGAGCTAACCTGACAGAAAACTTAATATTGGAAATCATCTACAAATATTTACAGATGGATCCTCTATGGGAAATGGAGTGGCAAGTGCATATACAGTCTCTCTTAATAATAACTTCATCCATGATCATGCATTAAGACTACACCCAATTAACTCAATTTACGAAGCCGAATTATATGTGATCCAGGAAGCAATAGTTTGGTTAACACAATCACAATTTACATCAGCCCTTATTTTGACAGATAGTCGCTCATCCTTAGATGCACTCAAGATAATTTTCCCTCGAAACTCCATAATTGTAAATATCTACAATAGTTTGCTACAAAACCCCAATAAATTCATCAAAATAGCCTGGATTAGAGCACATGTAGGCACCACTGGTAACAAGCGAGCAGACCTTCTCGCAAAAAATGCAATTACAGAAGACTATTATGATGACATCTCTGTCTTACCATTTCCAGAATCCATTCTAAAGAGTTATTTTAAAAACAAAATCATCACAAATTGGCAAAATGATTGGACCAACTCAACGAAAGGAAGAGAAACGTATAAAATTCTTAATAAGGTAGATGTTAAATTTTTATGTGTTCAGAAATCAGCAGTATATTTTCTTAGCGGCCATGGAAGCTTCCCAAGCTTTTTATATAAAATTGGTAAAAGAACCACGGATAGATGTCCTTGTGACAAAAACCCTGGAACTCCTGTACACTACATCTTCGGTAACTGCCCTCTTATGGAATACCATTTTAACTTCAATAAAAATAAAACATTAAAGAGAAACCTACAACGTGTGCTATTAGACGCTTCTAATTACGAAAAGTTAGATAAAAACTATAATGTCATAAATAAAAACTTTTCATATATCAAAGAATTATTATAACCTATATAAAATTCTAGATCTATAGATTTTAAAAACTATGTTTTAAAAGACTTAATAGACTACTAGATGGAACCCGTCAAAACTTGACGCAAAAAATACTATAACAATATCAGTAAAATAAGCTTCTTTATGATTTATGAAGGGACGCGTATAAAACAGTCTTTCAAATATTTTATTTAATTTTTCCCCCAGTCAAATACAGTACTATTTCCGATGCAAACTCCAAACAAACAATCCGTAAATAACTGTGTAATGCAAATCAGTTTGACATTACCACCATATTCCCCACGGCAAGAAAAAAATTCATGGACCTATGAAGTATATACAAATAGTATATTCCTACGTTCATATCATATTCAGTAAATAACAGAACATAGTAAATAAAGCACACATCTCCCCCCCCCCCCGCTGTGATAATGCAAATGAATGAGCTCCTATGCGCATGTGCATTGCATCTGCCTAAAACCACCGTCGAAATTCGACGTTAAAAAAGTTTTAAAATGATTAAATTAAAAGTTTTAAAATGTCCTCTATTATCATTGTTCGTTTCAAATCCATATCTTCTAAAACGCATCCATTGTTTTAAGCTAATCAATTTGTATGCAAAGATTAAGAAGTTTTTTACAGTAATAAATCTATCTGCAGATGAGGGAGATTTTTAATGTTTTCAAGTGTAATTTATTTGTATGGTTTCTTCGGTTCCTTGACATAATCAGGATGATTATCCCTTTTCCATCACAGTCGGGGATATTTTTCCTCTTATACAGTTGGCAAATGTAAAAAAATAAAAAAATGCATATCCCTAGCATATCCTGATATCTGATGGAACATATTCATCAACGAATTCAACATATCAATTTTATGTTCAACATAAACTAAAATAGTCTTTTTTTTTTCCCCTGACACATTTTTGTTTAGCGCCAAAATGTTCTATCTTATGGATAATCTGATCTTATGATTTATAACTTTTTTTTTTTTAATTATTATTCACTTTTTATGATGGTTAGGGAAACCTATTTTCAATTGTAGCAACTTTCCCAGGGGCTATTTTACATTATTGAAGTAAACTGGTGGTCATTGATAAGATAGAATTGAAAAACTTTTCATGCTTGAAAATTATTTTAAAAGTCGTTAAATTAATCGGCAGTTTTCCAATAAATTTCAATCGAAAGCTAATATTTTTTTCTAATTGATGATGTAGGAATTGAAATTGTAAAATGTAGTAAAAAATAGAAATTTGTAGTATTTCGAAGTGATGTAAGCGCGATGAAAGCTAAAGCGATAGCGCCTTTGTTGTCACAACTGTTGTACATTTCTAAAAATTGCCACTGTATTTTGGCTTTCGTCCAAAAGTGGAAAAACATTTTTTGACATCGAAAGAGAAATTCACAGTGAAAGAAATAGGACTTTGCGCTAATAAGGAACTGCTAAATGAACTTATAATAAATCTACCAAAATAATTCCTATGAAATTATTATAGTCTTACATTGTTTATTCTAGCTAAAAATACAATAATTATTTCAAGATTTTTTTCTACCATAACACTATTTTTAATAACTTTAAATTTCCTGAAATCCTTTACTTTTGTGATTTTTTTTATTAAAAAAGAAAATCTTCTATCCTATAATTTAAAAAACAAAACAATTGGTAACATGTAATCAAGGTATGCAATCAAGATGAAGAAATCATGACGGCTCCAATTCTAATCTTTAGAATTATGAATGCGAAAATCAGTAAAATTATGTCATGTTAACACAATCATATACATTTTTCTCTTTAGTTTTATCAATGTTAAAATGCACTTCAAGCTAAGCATAACGTCATTTTCACCGGCGCAAACTTTTCACACGTAGTTCATATACCTTACATTAATGCTTAAACACCATGCACACAAATATAAATATATTTTGTATTTAATTGTAATGAAAAAATGACATCAACAAAGTTATAATGCATAATGATAAAATAAACCCAATGGACAATATTCCCGTGACGTCACAATAAATATGAATTTTTTTCGCTGATAAAACACGCGGATAAGTATTTTCACCGAAATTTAACTTGCAAATTAACAAATTCGGCCTTAAAACCACGTGCTTTTAATATTTATTATTTCTCTTTTATTCAACCACAGAGCTTAGAAAATAAACTCTGTGCTTCGGAACAGTAGGCGTTATCCGAATATGACGTCATTAGCAGACGTAAAAGTTTAATTGAAAATTACGGTTAATTAATTAAATTTTCGAACAAACGAATGCACGATAACAAATTTGTGTCCAAATATCTTTCATTTAAAAAAAGAATGATGTAATTTGATGCAGTAGTTTGTTCTCACGGATTGTCGAAAGAAATCGCTTAGCGTTTTAAATATATAGATTGCATAATGCAATTGAAAATTTTCAGTACAATATTATAATTGTAAATATCTGTAAATATTTATCTTTAATATTATGTAATCTTATCAGTATATTCATATAGAACTTATATACATGTAATAATTTTGGGCTTACCCAGCAAAAAGCAATATTGGGTAGCTCGTAAGGGAAATTTTGTTGTTGATAGTTTATCGAACATTTGGGAGATTCAAGTTTCGTCACTATCAGATTCTGAGTTATGGGAAAAGTTGAAAACGGAATATGAGGAACTAAAATCTATTTTGCAATGTAAGGTTAAATTTAGTGAAAAATTGTCTAAAGTACAAGTGTCGGATGCTAGAGCATTACTGTATTATGAAACTGCAAGCGAGGTAAATACGTTTCATGCCCCCCCCCCAAATGTTTAGGAATAGGGTGTTTGAAATTACTTGGGTTGCCACATCGAGGAATACGGGCTTCTAGGCAGCTAATCTGTTAAAGCTTCATTTGATCAGAGCATGCATATTCTGTTAAAGGACTAAAACACTACACTTACATACTAAACCCCTTTGTTGTGATTCCCAGACCCAGATCAGAGATTTGCGCATATGCACAGAGACATCATCGTTCCTTTGTCTTTAGTATGTAGATTTAGATATTTTCAAACTAAATTTGATAGGTATACTCGATGTACAGAGGATGTACTTATTGTGGATGCTGTGGCTGAAACGGATGCTCAGGATTTCGTACAGACATACGTTTCTCGTTTTGGTACGCGTCAGAGGGTATACGATAGGTGTACGCAATTTGAGTACATGCTTTTCCAAGGTCTGGCAGGAACACTCGTCACTGCTCTAGATATAACTGCTTGATATAGACCACAGATCAATGGTTGGTGGAACGACTTCATCGGTCTTTAAAACAAGCCTTGATGTTATATAAGGTTTATTGACTCGAGGCTTTTCCTCTGGTTTTGTAAGGTCTGCAAACTAGAGTACGAGAAGACCTTGGCGCGTCTACAGCTGCATTAACATACGGAACCACTTTACGACTTCCGGGAAAGTCTATGAAGATAGCCTCTTTAAAGACTCACCAAATTATATATCTATGTTACAGAAAATGATGCATGCTTCGAGACTCATTCAGTATGTAAGGCATAGGCAACGAAAGAACTAATGATAATTGCAGCAACGTGTTTGTCCGGAGAGGACCTTTTAGGAGGGCTCAGTAACCGGCTTATGAGGATTAAAAGAAAGGAAAAATGCTTTATAATTCTCATTGGTGTTCAGGATAAACTTATGAATATTGATAGGTTGAAATCTGTTTTTCTTTTCTCAGTAGAAAGGGAACTACCATATCGAGAAGGAAAGTTCATTTTCGCCCCCCACGGGCTGTGTTAGTCTGTCGGAGGAGTTGTGTGACGAATCTAAAAATATTAATGTAATAACTTTTTATTATTAGCAGAGCTGGAACCGAGTTGCCGACCATAGATTACACGCTATCAGCTTTCTGTGATACGGCGTCAAACTACGTAAAGCGTGATGTCGAAATTTTCTCTCTCAGCAGAACGCTACTCCGGGTTGGAGTGAAACTGGCGTGGTTTCTCATATTTTAGAAGAGAAATTAGAATGCTACTGAAACACCCTCGCTCACTTACGGGCGCTACGGACACTACAGAAGCGGCGTTTTGAAGATGCTGCTGACCGCATAAGATAGAGATTTAATGTTTTATTATGTTTAAGTTATATACCCATTGGTTAAGTCATATACCTATTTTTTAAGTAATATACCTATTTTGTTTAAGTTATATACTTAATATGTTTTAAATTTTAATAAAGATATGTCGTAGTAACAAGTTGAATCTCAGCTTAACCTTTACTACAGATTCATCACACTCTGGATTTCTTAACGTGTATGTTCTATCAAAACTCTCTTTTCGTTACACTGGTTAGATATAATTTTGAGTATAGATTTGAAATGAGCACTTTAAAAAAACAACTGGTGTAAATTGTTTTACATATTTTACATTTATATTGTTTTTTAATCTGGAGGCATTATAAAAGGTTCACATGGTATGAAAATATTTGTGTCATCGCAAATCACGTGAGTACTCGTAATTTAAATTAACTAAATTAGGAAGGTGTTTATGTAACAAATTTATGTCAAATAAGGATAGTCATATTATAATGAATTGCGTTTGATTAGCTCCTTTGATTACGGGACCTGCCTGGCGACTATTTTTGTGTTCAATCGTGCCACACATTACAAAAACATTTATTTGTGATAGTTATGTCGGAACAGCCCTTGCAGACGGGGGTGCGGGTTTGGTGCGATTTGTGTTTTGCGTCATTTTGGCTAGAAAACCACGTTTTCTGTTACACGTTAGGCCTAGCTTGCTGAAACAACATGTTAGTGTTATTTCATTATGAAACAGTTTATTTTATTATTAAAAACACACAATTTTATTTTAAAATACACTCAATTTTTATTATAAAAACACACAAATTATTTTATTTTAAAACACACATTGTTTAACTTAATATAAAGCATACGCAATCTGCTCTACTGGGTTGCCATATAAAGAAAAAATTTACCAAAATCGCCGAGTTGCCCAGGTATAAAATCGCCAATTTGGCGTCAAAAGAATAACCGGTGCGTCTGCGACAGCTGTACCGATTTCTCTTGAAAATATCCTTGTATATGTTTATGACAGAGATTACTTTTCAACAAGTGGCGCGGATATAATAAAAAATTATTACACTGGAATCGTACGCGCATTTTCCGTCAAAATATTATCCAGTATTTGGGAAAAAGGTCAAAGCACTAAAATTATTTAACATTTTCTTAGACGTCAATGTGTTTTTTTTTCTCTCTTCATAAGTATAAATTAATAAATAAACAAATGAGTAATTGTATCTTTATAAAATACGTTTGACTTTTAATCAGATGATTACAAAACGAAAACACCGTTTTTATCACTACCTGTTAAAAAATAACATTTCTTTTTATTTAATCTTATTTCCTTTTAAAATTCCTTTCTATTAAGATATGCAACATTTCACTATTATTATTAATTTAATGTAAAGTGTTAATTAACTTACAGAAAATAATACGTTTGCTTAAAAAAAATAAAGAATATAATTTTCCTTAAAAGAAAATCCAACTAGTCGGATGTGTCAATCCCAAAACTTTCTTCTATCTCACACAGGTTTCGCATACACTAAAAAGAATCCGTATCAATTTATATCAAGGTCTAGCTGAAACTCAAGTTTTATTAAATTCCGTGCAATATTGCTAGAGATATGACTATCGCTAAAATCGTGTAAATCCTGCAAAATGCTGCATAGCAGCGCCACCTGCTGGGCGATTTTTACTAAAAACTAATTAGCACCGATTTATATCAGAGACTAACTGAATATAAAGTTTTATTAAATTCCGAGCATTATTTCTTGAGATAGAGTTATTGCGGAAATCGCGAAAAATGCTGCATAGCAGCGCCACCTGCCGGGCGATTTTTACCAAAAACTAATCAGCACCAATTTATATTAGGGACTAACGGAATCTAAAGTTTTATTAAATTCCGAGCATTAGTACTTGAGATAGAGCTATTGCGGAAAACGCGAAAAATGCTGCATAGCAGCACCACCTGCCGGGCGATTTTTACCAAAAACTAATCAGCACCAAGTTATATCAGGTACTAACTGAATCTAAAGTTTTATTAAATTCCGAGCATTAGTTCTTGAGATAGAGCGCCCAAAAATTTTTGTCACATACAGACAGAGTCACAGACAGACATTTTCTAAAAATAGTCAAATCGTGTTCAGGAACTTCTAAAACGTATAAATCCGTCGAAAACCGGAAGTCGAAAATTTTCATGAATCCAATACTTTCTTCTTGTAAAGATAGAAGAAAGTAAAAATAACACAAAACAATTTTACTTAAGTAATTGATTTTTCTGGAAGAAAAATATATATCATTTGCAATACTTAGTTTTTGTAAAAATGTTTTTTTAATCTTTTGACATACTTAAAACACGAACCTTTCACAAAATTAAAACCACACTTTTTTAATATTAAGTTGAATTTTTTATCTTCTCTTTTAAATGCCAAAATTTCCTATAATATAGAAATAATTTTACACCTGATATAGACTATGTATTTGAAAAATCCCCAGAAATTTTATTAATTTTAATTTCATATTTAAAATTAACATATTCATTCAATTAAAGGGCAATAACATTCAATTAAAGGGCGAAATTGATGCATATCGCAATGAACTAAAAAAATGAATCTACATTCGAGATTTTTTTTCTTGAGTAAGTTAATTAAGTTAATATTAATATTACTATTTTTTAATAATTTACTACGTTAGAAAATTAAATATTTTATAAGGATAAGTTACTCTAGCGTATCTTATAAATATTCTTGAAAATTTTATCTGTAAGAAAGAATACTTGAAATAGGGTCGTTACTATAATACGTACAAAATTTCATTTAATACTATCAACAATTATCAAAATACATATATTATATTCGAATCAGAATATGTTTCTTTATGTATTAGTTTCTTAACTAAAAACATTTTTAAAGCTTAAATCTTAACTTAAAATCTCAACTTAAATTTTAACTTAAATCGTAACTTAAAATCTCAACTTAAATTGTAAATTAAATGGTAATTTAAAATCGTAAAACTTAGGAAATATATATAATATAAATCAATATAATCAAAATAATAAATACAAATCATATATAATCCACTTTAATTAGCAGTTAATAAATAACCACTGTACCTCATGCAAAAAGAAGTTTTCAAAATTAATATTAAAATCTGAACAAAATTTGAAATAAGTCAGATAGCATTTTTTTCAAACAACAAATGTTTTCAAGTGCTCTTTTTAAAATAAAAATCGTCATATACACTATGGATTTATTACCATTCTTGGGCACATTACAGGCTATGTTTAAAATATTTTTTGTTTAAGCACTTAAGTTTAAAAGCTGCAATTTTGCCCTTTGTGCTATGAATTATTTTAATTTACATGACATTACTTTATATACTACATGTATCTCGTGCTGTTTTTCTATCTATATTTTGTAAATTTATAGATGCGATCAATCGCATTTCATTTTCAAATTTGTTATATTTACACCTTACAATTTGTTTAACTAATTATATTTATTTACTAGCATTTAGTATTAATTTATTAGTCGGGTTGAAAAAGAAGTTTTAATACTAGGACATTAAAATGTAGTCTAATATTAGGGCATTAAAATGTAGAATTTTAGATATGAAACCATACCATGCATTTTACACATAGAATGATTTAATTTAATGTTATTGTGTTTTATTTCACTTTTAATTTTGTACTCTTTCTTGGAGTATGATTGATGCAAATTCACAATATTAATACGATATAATTTTGGGATTAAATATGAACTAATTGATTTCTGATATTTTCGTAAAATGTATTATCTATATATATATATATACAGGGTGATTATAAAAAAACTATCCCGATATATCAGTCCTTAACTATCACACCGTTCACAGAAACTGACTGAAATTTTGGTTTTAAGTATTTTGAGGTATGCACTCAAGAATCGTATGAAAAACAAGAGTTAAACTCTAACAGTTACGGTTACAGTGACAAAATTTTGAAAATTTCAAATGCCAACACCTTGAGCGCATACCTCAAAATACTTAAAACCAAAATTCCAGTCAGTTTCTGTGAACGGTGTGATAGTTAAGGACTCATATATCGGGATAGTTTTTTTATAATCACCCTGTGTATATATATATATATATATATATATTTGTGGGATTTGAATTTAAACATACTTCATTTTCTTTATGACGTGCGTGATCATCAAATTAACTGACGTTCTGGTATTTTTTATTATCCATGATTTAAAAGCATGAGTTATGAAAATTCTCGATCACGAGATCAAGGTTTGGATATCTTCAAAATTAGAAAAACAGCCAGTTTTTTTAATTTTTATCATTCAGGAACAGTCGAAAAATGAAATGTCATTAAAGGCACTGTTAGGCCTAATTAGACTATTCGAAAGTAAGAGTATTATATGTTTTAAGTGAGAAATGTAATATTGTGAGAAATGTACCAACGAAGCGTTGTAAAATTATATTAAAGTTTATGTGTTGTTATTTCAACGTCTAGTTATTTAAGTAATTCAATAAATTAATTTTTTACATATTACCTTCCTACACACACACACATATATATATATATATATGTGTGTGTGTATGTGTGTGTGTATATATATATATATGTTACGGTCAATATGATTAATCCTGTCATTATTAATAATAACCGGATATTATTAATAATGACCGGATTAATCATACTGACCGTAACGTATATATATACTAGCTGTTACCCGTGACTTCGTTCACGCAACATTAAAAAAAGAATAAATACATTAATTAAGCAAAATATTTCACTCCCGATAATTAAAAACGTTAATAATTAACTAACTATTTATCACATTTCATAGGAGACAATACGGTATTTGTTGGTATAGGGACCTTGGCATAACTCAATCTTAAAAAAGTGAAATGTTGTGCCAATATTCGCGAAAATGAAATTGCAACCAATGCAAAAAGGAGGGCCAAATAAAACCGTGGAAATAGACGAATTGAGTAAAAACAAATGTCAATTTTACCTGTTAAACAATTCTACTTTTAACGCCTTTGTGAAACGTTTTAACAGCCATCGTTCAAAAAAACATTAATTGGAAATAGTATATGCCTTTTCTTTAAATTCAATTCTGCCTCCTTGGTTTAATGTATAGCTGAAAAAATCTTGTTTTCTAAATGACAGTATGTTGATAGGCAATTTTTGTTCTGCAGAATAAATTGATTCATGAAGTTTGAATATATAAAAATACTAGCTGTTACCCGTGACTTCGTTCACGTATCATTAAAAGAAGAATAAATGCATTAATTAAGCAAAATATTTCATTCCCGATAATTAGAAACGTAAATAATTAACTAACTCTTTATCACATTCCATAGGAGACAATACAGTATTTCTATGTTATAGAGGCCTTGACATAACTAAGTTTTTAAAAAAGTAAAATTTTGTGACAAATAATCACGAAAATGAAACTGCAACCAATGAAAAAAGGCAGGCCAAATAAAACCGTGGAAATCGGCGAATTATATAAAAACATATGTCAAGTTTACCTGGTAAACTATTTTACTTTTAACGCCTTTGTGAAACGTTTTAATAGCAATCCTTCAAAGATAATAGAAATAGTATATTATTTTTCATTAAATTAAATTTTTGTGAATAGGGAGCAATTATTGTAGACCTAAATGCAGGGAGCTTAAATTTGCCTGCTTGATTTAATCTATAACTGAAAAAAATCTTTATTTCTAAATAAAAATATGTTGACAAACGATTTTTGTTTACCAGAATAAATTGATTCATGAAGTTTGAATATGTGAAAATACATTTTTATTTTTCAAAAGTTTTACTGTAATCAAGATTTTTTTTTCTTTCACCATCTATTCAAATTGAAAAAAAAAATTCAGTTTTAATGAGAAAAAATGCATTAATCCGTTTTATTTCTTTTTTTTTATCCACAAAAATGGAATAATTTAGTTGTCATTTTTAGAGAAACTTCGTTAAAATTTACAATAAATAAATAAATAAATAAATAAATAAATAAATAAAATAAAATAAAACAATAATAATAATATCTCGGAATTTAAATCATTTTTTTTTAATTCTGAGAGTTTATGACATCCTCGGATGAATGATAACCGGTGTTAAGTAAATCGCGTTGCGTTCGACAATCTGAAAAGACTAGTTGCGAAATACAAACAGGCGGTCAGATTTTAATATAATAGATGAGTATTTATTTTTATTTACCTAATAATCATGGTGTGGTTTTTGGCAAAAAACTCTCATCTGTATGTAACTGATATTCATGCTTAATAATCGGTATAGATAAAGAAACATTTAAATTTTTCGTTTTAAATATGTCGTGAAACTAATATACTTTCTATACTTACTGATCCTTGTATTATTAATGTACGGAATTAATTTCCGCTCCTTGTCAAACACATTTGAAAATTCCCGTTTTATTTCAAATATGACGTCACATTTTCCTCAGAGAAATCTCTTTTTAATGCCATAATTCTTGTTAATTTTCTTTTTCTGGCAATCAGGACGTAAAAATTTTAGCGGAAAACTCACATTTGTATGTAACTGGTACTCAAGCTAATTATTAATCAGTATCGATAAAATATATTTCAATTTTTCATCTTAAATATTACGTTCATTATCTATCTACTTTCAGTATACATTGATATTCATGCTTCTTGTATTATTACGACTATTTGAAAATACATGTTTTATTTATGACGTCATATTTGTCCACACCGAGAAGGATCCTTTTCATAGTTCCATGGTCCAAGCGAAATCTATTTTTAAGAATATAATTATTGTTCATTTTTCCTTCTAATTATAACGCAGTTTTTTGACAGAAAAAGATTTGTTTAATGTAACCGATAATCATACTTCATGTATCATAACAAATACTCCATATTTTTGTTTCAAATATCACGGAAATTCATCTTCTTTTGAATTCTTTTTCATTTTCATTTTTCACGGGAAAATCGTTCAATTGAAAATTAATTGTTGAGGAAAATTTTTTTTCCGTGTTTTTATTTATTGGCAACGATCAAAGCCCTAGCAACGATAAAGTAAAATGGTTAAATTTTATGGGAAAATGTCCATTTATTCTCTATGAAAATAACGAAATTTTGAATTATTAAGAAAAATATTTGAATAAAATGAACAAAAACTGGTCTATGTTCATTTGAGGGTTATAATCAACGTATACGCAAAGATACGGGATCATTAAATGCTCCATTTTGACGCTGGCTTCAGCCTAACATTTGCACACAATCAGATTTATAATATTATTAGGATGATTTATTTTTCGGATAATTTACTGAAATCAAGATTTTGTTTTCACCATCTATTCAAAGTGAAAATAAATTCTGTTTTTCTGTTTTATTGAGAAAATGGTGTACAAAATATACTGATCTGTTTTATTTCTACTTTTCTATACACAAATATAAAGTAATTTACTTTCCGTTTTTAGAGAAACTTCGTTAAAATTTACAAAAAAAAAATCTTGGCATCTAATTTAATTTTTTAAATTCTGAGAGTTTGTGTGACATCCTCGAATCAATGATAACCGGTATTAAGTAAATAGCGTTGCGTTCGATAGTCTAGGAGTAGTTGTGAAATGCAAACACACTGTCAGATTTTATATAATAGATTCGGGTTCATTTTCCTTTTCTTAAAATTATGATGTGATTTTTAGCAGAAAACTCTCATCTGTATATAACGGATACTCATGCTTAATAATCAGTATATATAACATTATAACATATCAGTATATATAATAATCAGTATATAAAAACATTTAAATTTTTCGTTATAAATATGGCGTGAAACTCATCTACTTTCCATACTTCCTGATCCTTGTATTATTAATGTAAATAATTGATTCACACCCATTTTAAAACATATTGGAAAATTCCCGTTTTATTTCAAACTAGCTGTTACCCGTGACTTCGTTCACGTAACATTAAAAAAAGAATAAATGCATTAATTTAGCAAAACATTTCACTTGATAATTAACAGCATGCATAATTAACCAAAGCTTTATCACATTTTATAGGAGACCATACGGTATTTCTTTGTTATAGGGGCCTTGACATAACCCAGTCTTAAAAAAGTAAAATTTCAATTGATGCCAAATAATATATACAATCGCGAAAATGAAACTGCAACTAATGAAAAAAGGAGGACCCAGTAAAATCGTGAAAATCGAGGATTCCTCTTCGTAAAACAAAAAACAACACTGGCCTTCTTCTATACAACACTGCATTTTAGGTGGTATTTGGTGTACAATTTGTATATGTGTGCATTGCTAAATGGGCATTATTATACTGTTTATTTGCATAGACATATGTTATATATTTCTTACTACATTATCTTGTTTATGTATATATTAAATTAAGTGCTTCACGCTAAGTGGTTTAAATAGTGAACAAACTGCTTGTGGATTTTATACATTGATAGCTATTTCACAAAGATATAACAATCTGATGCGATTCTAAAATGTAAATAAAGGTTGCTGGAAAGTACTTTAAATTCTGCCCAATTTAACCTCGATATTTTCTCTATCTCGTCAAGAACACTATAAGCAAATAAATACCGACGACACAAATCTGATGATCTAAATTTACATATTTTTGTTAGTATATATAAGATTATTTTAATTTATTTCATGCGCTTGAAATTTTTTACGCTTTCTTTAAGGTTAGGTGTCGAATAAATGTACTTTCTTATCTTTTTATTTTGCCATTTCTATATATTCTATTTTCCATTCATTCCATTTATGGATATTGATTTAATTTACATATTCGTGTCAAAGAATATTCTTTAAAGTTATTATCAGGATTAGGGTAGGATGCGATTAGGGTTAGGATTAGGAATAAAAATTGAACGACAATGCCATGACCGATTCAGGTTTAAAGTATGAACCAGGAAGTCTATTTACATCATGAAGCAATAAGAAAATTAGATAATTATCGGCTAATATTTTTTAATATGTTTTACAGTCATAGTTGGCATCAAAGGTGAGCGGGGAAATGATCATCTAAAATACCATTAAGTGTTTACCACGCAAAAAACAAATCTGGTTACAACAATGTATTTAATTTTGCGCCAAATTTCACTTGATAAAAAAAAAAAAAAAAAAAAAAATGACTATGGATCTAATTACAGATCCCTAACCTTCCTATACTCGAAAATGTTCTACCTATATGCAAAAAAAATTCTACTATATAGAACGCGCTTTCACGTTTATAATGTTATGAATTGGCATGATCGGCTTGTACAAGTTTACACAATTCGTCTGGAAGAAAAGATTCATTAATTTTTGATTTCTTCTTTGCTTTTGCATTACGCAAATTTGTTGGTAAAATCGATTTTCTTTTCGATAACATTGTTGTTTTTTAAGTTAAAAAAAATATTGTAATTTTACTTAAACATTGCTTTAAAATCTATGCAATTTTTCTTATCCTACAAGACTTTACAAAAATCTATTATGAAACGACTTTAAAAAAAGCTATATTTAAAAAAGACAACAAAGCTTTTCCTATTTTAAAACTAAAAGAAATGTAAAATTAAATTCCGCTTCGAAACAACGATTTACAAATGTGTTTTCGATTGTGGGAAAAAGATAGTGGAAAAATGCTGTTACTTCGACACAATCATATTAAATCTTTAGCTTTTATAAGAAAAGACACTTTCTTTTAAAAAATATAGTTATTTTTATTAAGATTTTCTGATTTTCGATACGGATAATTTTGCGATGCATATCATTGACATTTGCCATCCAATAATTTTTTTTATTTATTTTTTATTTTTTACTTTTTAAAATTTAAATTAAAAATATGGTATCTTTATGTTAGCCGTGTGCAGACGATAAATCGCCAACCTATCCCATCATTCGTATTGAATTCATTAAAAATATGAATCTTTCACTCATTTCACTTAAAACACAGAACTTTAATTTACAACACATACATTTAAAATACATATATTACGTACATTTAAAATAATTCCTTTCATAAGAAAAAAAAAGAGAGAGAGAGAAATTAATCACAAATAATTTGATAACCGAAGATCATTTTATTTCAACATCAAAACAAATCTGTTTTATTTTTCTATATATGACATCATATTCGCTTGCTTTCCATACTTACTCGTATTTATGCACTTTGTATTATTATCAAATATTTGAAAACGCACGTTTTTTTTCTAATATGACATCATTTCATATTCTGTTTAATTCTTAAATAATTAATTTCCTTTTCATTTTTCACGTGGAAAATTTTAACTTGAAAATAAATTGTTGATTAAAAATTATTAATCATGGGTTTTATTTTATATTGGCAACGATAACGTATTAGCAACGGTAAAATAAATTTAACCATTTTAAAAAAAGCTGCAAAACCGGGCCCTTTGGGCCAAACCAACGTAACCAACCATCCATTTTAAAATATATGAAAAAATGTCCATTTATTCTATATGAAAATAATGAAATTTTTAATTTTTAAGAAAATATTGAAATAAAATAAACAAAACCCAGCCTATATTCATTTGAGGGTTATAATCAACTTATATGCAAAGATACAGGATAATTAAATGCTTCATTTTGACGCTGGCTTCAGCCTAACATTTGCACACAATCAGATTTATAATATTTTTAGGATATGATGTCTCTTTTCCCCAGAGAAATCCGTTTTTAATGACATAATTCTTGTTAATTTTCGTTTCCAGGCAATTAATTTCAATACTGGCGTAGGGGAAATTATGTTACTTTAACGAAATAATATTAAATCTTTAGGTTTTATCAACGAAAATGGAATTATTAACATTCGGCATTTTTTTTTAGGTAATCGAGTTATTTCTTTTAGTTTTAAGAATGAAAATAACTATTTCTCGCTATCCATGACATCATATTTCACATGGATAATTTTGCGGCGCATATTATTGACATTTGCTGTCCATTTTCTTTTCAAACTTCTTTTTAATTTTTTAAAGTTAAATTAATAATACGATATAGTTATATTAGACGTGCGCAGACGGTAAAACGCCAAGTATTTTTACCGTACAAAAGGAAAAATAATAATAAAAGTAAAGAAAAAACCCAAGATCATTTTACTTCACTATCAAAGCATATCCGCTTTATTTTCGGTGTCTGACGTCATATTCGCCTGTTTCCTATGGTTACGCATATTGAAACATTGTATTATTAGCAAAAACTAAAAAAAGTATGTTTTATTTATAACAATATTATTTAATCTTCTTTTTAATTCTTCAATTTTTTTTTTTTTCATTTTCATTTTTCACGTGAAAATGTTTCAATTGAAACTAAACTGTTGAGTAAAAATTATTATTCCGGGCTTTGATTTATTTTTGGCAACGATAAAGTATTAGCAACGGTAAAGTAAATTTAACCATTTTAAAATGTTATACGAAAAAATGTCCATTTATTCTCTATGAAAATAACGAAATTTTAAATTATCAAGAAAAATATTTGAATAAAAGAAACAAAAACCAGTCTATGTTCATTTGAGGGTTATAATGAGCCTATATGCAAAGATACAGAATCATTAAATGCTCCATTTTGACGCTGGCTTCAGCCTAACATTTGCACACAATCAGATTTATAATATTACTAGCTGTTACCCGTGACTTCGTTCACGTAACATTAAAAGAAAAATAAATGTGCTAATCAAGCAAAATATTTCACTCCCGATAATTAAAAACGTAAATAATTTTTATCACATTTCATAGAAGAAAATACGATAGTTCTTTGTTATAGGGGCCTTGATATAAATCAGTTTAAAAAAAGTAAAATTTTGTGCCAAATAACCGCGAAAACGAAAATGCAACCAATGGAAAAGGGACTGCCAAATAAAATAGTGTAAATCGACGAATTGGGTAAAAAGAAATGTCAATTTTACCCGATAAACCGTTTTACTTTTAACGACTTTGAGAAACGTTTTAACAGCCATCATTTAAAAATAATTCATTGGAAATAGTATATGCTTTTTCTTTAAATTCAATTCTTGTGAATAGGGAGGAATAATTCTACACCTAAATGCAAGGAGCTTCAATTGCAAAGCTTTTTGCAGCCCAAAATTACATGCAAACGTAACACTTAAATTGCAAACTTTTTGCAACCCAAAATTATATGTAAACAATACTTTTGCATGAAATTTTCATTGCAAATTAACATTTATTACGGCTCAAATTAAAATTAATTTCGGTGCAAATTACATGTAAATGTTACGTTTGCATGTAATTTGGGGTTGCAAAAAGCTTTGCAATTGCAAGTGTTACGTTCGCATGTAACAGCAAATTTGTGTCCTTATTTTAATCTATAGCTGAAACAAATCTTGATTTCTTGACAATATGCTGACAGGCGATTTTTGCTCTGCAGAATAAATTGATTCATAAAGTTTGAATATGTGGAAATATGTTTTTATTTTTCGGAAATTTTACTGTAATCAAGATTTTTTTTTCACCAACTATTCAAATGGAAATAAAATAATTTTTTTCAGTTTTAATGAGAAAATGACATAAAAATATATTAATCCATTTTTTTTCTCCTTTTTTATCCACAAAAATGGAGTAATTTATCTACCTATTTTTAGAGACATTTCGTTAAAAATTGCAAAAAAAATATTAATATCTCGGAATCTAATTCAAAATTTTAAATTCTCAGAGTTTATATGACATCCTCGAATCAACGATAACCTGTATTAAGTAAATCGCATTGCATTAAGAGGAGTACTTGCGAAGTACACACAGTCAGATTTTAACTTAATAGACTTGTGTTCAATTTTCTTTTCCTAATAATCTTACTGATGCTTGTATTATTAATCACAGAATTCAGAGAATAAATAGAGATGAAATGTTCATGTTTGGCGTGATGCTGAAAATGCAACCCTACAGTCGGCCCAAACAACTGGCGGCTTGCTTTGAAAACCTCTCCCCTTCCAATGAATCCAGTCCTTTTTCCACCTGCAGCTGCTCTCTATCCAATAAAATCAGCCCTTGGGCTTAATGATTTGATCGATAACCGGCTTCATATTGCAAGCCGATTTTACGGTTTATTACCGCTCTATTATTTCACTGCACTCAGTGATTATTAATGTATGAAATTGATACACGCTCCATTTGAAACATATTTAAAAAATCCCGTTTTATTATGACGTCACTTCGATCCCAGAGAAATGTCTTTTCAATGATATAATTCTTGTTAATTTTCTTTTCCTGGCAATAATGACGTGAATTTTAGCAGAAAACTCACATCTGTTTGTAACTGTTATTCAAGCTTATTATTAATCAGTATCAAAAAAATATTTCAGTTATTCATCTTAAATATGACGTCCATTATGTATATACTTTTATTATACACTGATAGTCATGCTCTTTGTAATATTACGAATATTTGAAAAAACATGTTTTATTTATGACGTCATATTTGTTCAAGCCAAGGAGGATCCTTTTTATAGTTCCATGGTTCAAGCGAAATCTTTTTCTTAATAATATAATTATTGTTAATTCTTCTTTCCAATTATAACGCAGTTTTTGACAAAAAAAAGATCTTTTTAATGTAACCGATATTCATACTTCATGTATAATAACAAATACTCCATATTGTTGTATCACATATCACAGAAATTCATCTTCTTATGAATTATTTTTGTTTTTCACGTGAAAATCGCTCAATTGAAACTTAATTGTTGAGGAAAAATTATTTTTCCGCATTTTTATTTATTGGCAACGATCAAAGTCCTAGCAACGATAAAGTAAAATGGTTACATTTTATCTAAAAATGTCTATTGATTCTCTATGAAAATAATCAAATTTTGAATTATTAAGAAAAGTATTTCAATAAAATAAACAAAAACCAGTCTATGTTCATTTCCGGGTTATAATCCACCTATATGCAAAGATACAGGGCCATTAATTTCTTCATTTTGACGCTGGCTTCAGCCTAACATTTGCACACAATCGGATTTATAATATTATTAGGATTAGAATTAGGATAGGATAAACACACACACACACACACACACACACACACACACACACACATATATATATATATATATATATATATATATATCCTTTTTTAAGGCAGAATTATTTATTCTTTTGATAATGTTTTTCCAATCATACTACTGAATTCCAATGATACTGGCATACTACTGAATACCTAAGTTGATTTTACAGAATTTGAATAATATGAATAGCATATTAAATTTCAACTGCAAACTCAAACTATACAATTTATTGGCATTGTGATTACCCACGCTGAGTTAAAGGATGAGATCGTGTAGAAGAATGGCGTTAAAAAATTTCTATAAAAATCTCTCCTTTCTTTTCAAATAAATCTTTGTTTAATGGGCGTTGATGTAAAAATACAAATACTTAATTATATTTTTCTGATAACACAAACAGTAAATAACTTTGACTAAAATATTAATCTGTCATAAAAAAATTCGGCTCTCAATCTTGTTACTTTATAGTTTTTATTCAGACTACATTGAAAAATATATTTTGTAGTGATTGAAATATCATTTTTTAAATTCCATTGCAATTTTATATTGTTATTACATTTTCCGAAAAGTTTCCATATACCCCCCCCCCCCCCACAAAAAAAAAATAAAAATAAAAATAAAATAAAATAAAAGACTTTTTCACACCATTTCATTCTTACAAGCTACTTAAAAAAAATAAAAAAAACTTCTGATTTCATACTTTGCTACATTTGAATATTTAAAATTGCTGCTTGAATATTTTTCAACAATGATACTTAAACGTTTTCCAATGCTCTGGTTGCGCAAAATATCACAGTTATTGTCTTTTAACGACTTTTAAATTGCTGACATTTTCCTTTCCTCTTCAGTATTGCATAAAAATCCTTAAATTTTGAGCAGTACTTTTGTTATGTTGGCAATATACATATTTTGTAGAATAAAATAAAACGAGCAATTTTCGAAAATGTATTTATTCTATTATTCAAATTTATATTAAAATATTGGGATAATCTGGATACATATTTTGAAAAAAAACAACTACTTTTACTTCTAAACATAATTTTATTAACTTATATGATGTCAAATTATTTATTAAAATTAAATTTAGCATGTTATCGTGAAGACTGATATCATATTTTAAAAAGGAATTACTTTAACGAAATTCGAAAGTATAAACCGGATTTACATAGTACTAATGTGATACGGTGATTAACTTTTTATTTATTTATTTATTTTATTAAACTTATAACGAGTCTTCCGAACAAGATATTTTCTCATGCGTCATTCATAGCAGCTATTTAAATGTTTAATAATAGCAAAAACGTAAGAATTTTATTTAAGGGATGTTTTGGGTTTTGCTGATACCCCCCCCCCAGCTTTTAATGGTATCGCCTCAACTTCCTATACTGCTTCCATTTCATAGTTTGTTGGTGTCGCCCGCTTTCCACCTGTCCAGTGCACTTCTTCAGAACTGTTTTTTTTTTTTTTTTTTTTTTTTTTTTTTTTTTTTTTTACTGGGTTTTATCCTCTGATGATGGCTAAAGTTTAGCCGAAAGTGCTTAGGTATTTTGACATCTGACTTTACATCATAACTACTTTTAATGCTTTAAAACTGTGTTTTTAATATTTGCACCTATTATAGTAAAATATAATTTTTTTTATCAATATGTTTGCATTGTGTTTTTTTCGATAAAACCTTTTAAAATAAAGATATAGAAGTAAAGTGGTGAATAAAAAGAAGACGTGAGATTCGAACTCATGCTATCTAGACTCAAATACATCGCTCTAACCATCATAGGACATAGCCGATCAGCAAAACATTAAAATAGGGTGGCAAATCTGTGATCTGAAGGCAGGCAACGTGATTTCAGCTGTGAGACACTAGTTTTTTCTTGGATATTATCACACCTGTTATTTATCGCCTTGCTTTCATCCAAAGTCGAACCGCGGTATTAGACATTAGAGGATGTATGCTCTGTCCTCTTCGGCACATGGCCAAATACAGTAACTTGGTTATAGGCCAAAACATTAATTACGAAAATTTAACTGGAAGTTTTCAGTTTTCTCTCAAAGGAAAAGGAACAGTTTCGTTTCTCTGAAGTTTTCGGTTCTGGAAGGAACTTTTTTCCGTTTTCTCTCAAAGGAAAATGAACACTTTCGTTTCTCTGAAGTTTTCGGTTCTGGAAGGAACTTTTTTCCGTTTTCTCTCAAAGGAAAAGGAACATTTTCGTTTCTCTGCAGTTTTTCGGTTCTGGAAGGAACTTTTCTGTTTTTAACATTCAATGAGTGCGATTAAAAAAAAATCTTTTTATTCCGGGAAAACGTAAGATTTTCACTCAAACTGAAAAGCTTCCGTTAAAAGACAGAAATTTCAAATAAAATCACCCGTATATATACGGAATTTGTTTTTTAACGGTGTACATGTGGGATGGGATATGCTGAAATGATTTTTAATTTGTGGAGAAAAGTTATGGTTTAATCATTACATTATTCAGATGGAAATAAAAATATAAATAATACTTTATACGATTGCAAGATATGAGTGTTGAAAAAATCTCTGGACAGAAATGTCTTTTATTTGTAGCCGTTATATGAGCTTGAAATGCAAGGAATCTGAATAACTCCATTAAAAATACAATTTAAATTTTACATTAAAATTTTTGTGTGAGAACAGTCAATTAGAAAAAATGAGAAGGACAAACTATAATCTTTATTGTCTCGTTCAATCTTAGTACCGAAAAAAAAGTAATGGTACTTCTCTATTATCCAGTCGATTACTTTTTATTACAAAAGCACTATCGCCAAACTGTAAGATTAAACGTTAAAAATTCTGTCCCTTTTGCTTCATGTCAGAAACATTATACGTGTTTGTTATGTCATCAAGGGGTTTTTAATTCGACATTTGCGTGTATTTTTCATTATGTTTTACTGATTTATTAGTTATTTCATTAATTAAAATAACAATTGTGTCCTTAAATTCTTATATGTTATTTATTTATTTATTTTGATATTCCAATGGCAACTTTCTCCCGTTTATTGGGCGTTACAGTTTGGCGATAGTTTTTTGTTATGAAAAGTGGTCTACAGGATAATAGAGAAATACCAAAGTAATTTTCTAAAACTGAAAATTCTGTCAAAAATAGACAAAGGAGGATATATTGATCTAAATATATATTTTTTTTAAATGTAAATATGATTTATTCCACGAAAAAGCAATAACTTGTAGTGAATGAATGCGAATTATTTGTTGGCCGAATTTTCATATTAAGCATAAATGAACCATTGTGAATGCTGAAATTTATTTTTTAACTACATCAGTGAATATTTTTATCATGATTGATAGCATCCTTTCAATATACTAATTTTGTGTTTTGACACAAAAATTGACTGTTATAAAAAAATAATATTTCCTAAAATCCCGTGATAAAGTTATATTTTTATTAGATCATAATAACAATTAAGTATGTATTTGTAATTATATCTGTAATAATCATGATATATTTTAAGTGGTTTCCCATTCCAAAAATAAAATATAAAATAAAATATAAAATAAAATAAAATAAAAACACCCGATATAAACATCAGAATTTCATTTTGCAATTTATTTATCATATTAAAAAATTAATTTAAATTTCCTTGTTCTATACCTGCATATATTTTGGAGTAAAAAAATAGCTACATTGGGGTTGGAGTTATATACTACTTTTTTTATTTTATTTTCCTAACGTCAAACGTTTTGTAAAAAAAGTGACAAATAAAACTTATAATTCATAAAATTTTCTAAAATCTAAATCTCTTCATTGAGTAATTTGCAGTCAGAACTAAAATTATCTGAAAAAAAAATAGTTTTGAATCAAAATTCTATGCATGTGCGAAATGTTTATTTGAATTAAAGTTTTTGCTTAATCCATTACAAATATTTAAAATTATCAAATGAAACTATGAGGGTAGATTTTCTTCTCCGACATTTTCTTTTTTTTTACAAACTTTAATTCGTTGCAAATTTTTCATATTGCTATGTTTTTCTATGCAGTAAAAATATTAAATGGAAAATGTTTGCAAATTTTAGATTAAGAAATTTTACTTTTTCTAATTCATCAGTTGTAATTCTTTGAGTAAATAAGAGATTTTCAAAATATTATTTTAATTATCTTTAAAAATACTGCCATTATGTTAATGCAAATATAATTTTAGTTTTAAATATCAACTTGAAATCAGTTTATATTAGCTTTGAATTAAATTGACTAAATAAATAGAAGAGAAACTCTACAAGCATTTTTACCAACAAGATAAAATCTGTTGATTCCGGGGACATAAAATGAAAGATCTCTAAAATGATATTTTCAAAGATTTATTTGAATGTGCTTGATTGTTAAAGACATTCTTTTCAAAAATATGTTCGAAAAGCTTAAAAATTTTTGCAGTCGATCACAAGAGAGACATGAAACAGATCTAAATATTCCAATTCAATTACCTTTCTTCGTATTCATTTGTGGCAAATCTTATAGTATTTCCATGTATTTGTGTCTCTTTTAAAATCTTCGGCTGATGTTTCCAGACACATGCTGCTGTCATAAGTAAAAATAAGTTTATTATGTTTTCTCTTACTTCTTTTTTTTACATATTTGTACAAAGTATTGTAAATCACCTTCTATTGTCAAAATAATACGATAATTAATAACATATTATGATATAACATCTTGTAAAAAAATGAAATATGGATCAAAATAATAAAGTTGCTGATCTATACAAGCATTTCTATGCAGCGCATAAAAGTTACTCCAACAGCAGTAAATAAATATCTAAAAATACATCAATAACATATTATGGTATAACATCTTAGGAAAAAAATCAAATATGGCTCAAAACAATAAAGTTACTGATCTATACAAATATTTCTATGTAGCGCATAAAAGTTAGATATACAAGCACAAAAAGTACCTTAACAAAATTGCCAAAATAATGCGAAAATTTATCTCATTTTATAACAATTTAAAACAAAATGTGTATGAAAATAATACAGTTACTGATCTGTAAAAGTAACTCTCTGCAACACATAAAAGTGACTAGAAAACCTGTAAATAAGTATCTAAAAATAAATCAATTATTTATACTGAATGCTGTTAGAGATACAAGGAGAAAAAATAACTTTAAAAACCAAAAAAATAAATGAACAAACTAAATCCTTTACTTGTATATAACAAAGAAAGAAATAGAGAAAGACTGCAATTCCCACAAGTAGAGCCATAAATTTATGTACTCGGTAAAACCTTCAGCATTAATCTAAGTGAAGAAGGTAAAATAAATTACAAAAAATGTTGTGCATTGCATGTCAGACGATACTTTTAAAAGAGAAGAGGTGTAGATCGTTTTATTTTTTCTTGAAATTTTGAGAAATCATGGCAAAAAAATTTGAAATCTGTATAAAATATTATTTTTAATAAAAGCGATATGTAGAATAAAACTAACTTTATCATTGCATATAATGTATTTTTTTCTTCAAAAAACGATGAATGAACATTTTAAAGCAGGTTCCAATTTCCTTCAACAAAAGTTATGTTTAATTTTGTCGATATTATTTATTATATTTGATATCAAGATACATGTATTTCTCAGAAAATGTTTTAAATTTAAAATTGAATTTAACATTACAATTCAATTGCAATTATTCCATTTAGTAGAGCAGTTTACTGTACCGAATAAAAGAAATGTTTATTTTAAAAGTTTTAATACCAGAAATATTATGTAAAAAATATTAGATGCGTTTGCATTTCACACAATGAGTTTAAGAAATTTTTCAGAATGCATCAAAGTGTATTTCGAATCCATTAATATATATATATATATATATATATTACATTATGACATAATTTAAATAATTTGTATAGTTATTCATTTGCAAGAAGAAATATATATCTTTTCAAACGTAATCCACGTCGATCATAAATTTGAAAAATATCCCGAAGATCAAATCTATTTGTAGAAGTAAATGATTAAAAAATAAACGCAAATTTATAATTTTGTAAATGCGGCAAAATAAATAAATAAATACATGTTTTAAAAATACTTAAAATACTGCACACTTTTTAATGTTTACTTAATAAAAATAATTTTAGCAGATGATACCATTAAAGAAAGTAACGTTAATTTGAAAAGTTTATTCTGAAAATGCAATGTAGCGTTATAAGCTTAGGATAGAACAAACTCTATTTAGTTCCCAATCTATCAATATTATAAAGCAAAAAAAAAAGCCCATTAGTTACGCTGACATCATATTGACAGTGGCAACAGCCGACAAATAAATTTCGTTTTTTTTGCAATTCTTTTAACTTCTAAATATCAAACATTTTCAATTTTTTACACCGTTAAACAAGGAGAAAATGTAGTTTCAAATGCAATATGATTAAAAATTGTATTGCAATTTAATAATTTTATATGGTTTTAAAATAGTTTTCAAGCATGATTCAGCATTTACAATCAAATATCCCATAACGAAATTAAATTTTACTAGATAAATAAAATAAAACATAAATTTAACAGATATGTAATCGAACAACTTCAATTTTCCATCGTTGAATAGGAAAAAAAATTACATTCAAATATAATTTGTTTGGAAACTGTTTCTTAATTTACAGATTAATTATGTTTTTAAAAATAATATTCGTGATTCAAAATGAACAAGTTTCAAAATGAACAATGTAAAAATTTGTTTTTGTAATTTGTTTTTTATTCCCAAACTATATTGCTAAACGAAATTAAAAATGCACGAATAACTCAAAAAATAAAACATGAAATTAACAGACTTGTAATCGGACTACGTACTTAAACACTGAAACAAATGAAATAGAAAAGTTACTATAAATACAGAAACCATTCGCTGGCCAGCTGCTAATGCAAAAACACCACACATACTTTTTGGTTTAGTTGGAGGGGAAATCTTTATAAATATACGTATTGTAAAAAATCTATTAGAGTTTTCAATTAAAAAAGATTTATACTCACTTCCTGTGCACAGGACAGTATATCGAGAATTTTTTAACTCGGGCAGCCCGGGTTAAATAAAACTACCCAACCCTGGCAGCTCGGATTGGGTTGCCTTGTTTATGGAAAATTTAAATTTTGAACATCTACTATTAGAACAAGTTGGAAATTGTACGTCAAACGTGACAAATGAGGTGCGTTCGTACTATAGCTAGTTATATAAATGTTCAGATCTTGATGATTTTTAATTCTGTGAAATGAATTATATCTTGTTCAGATTAATTTCTGTCATAAAATAAGTATCTCGATCGCTTGACGATTAAACCTCGAAAACTCCTATAACAAAAAAGCACCGATTTTTTTTAAAATTCAAATTTCTTAATAAATATTTTTATTAATTTCTTCTCAAGTTTTGATTCGATTTTCAAAATTTGAAATGCCTCGACAAAATTCTGCAAAGATAATATATTTTTAATTTCAAACCATTCGTTTGGGTAGTTTTTGCGTTGTTATATGCGGACAGACGGACGGACGGACCAGACGACAACAATAGGTGCTACATATTTATATAATTACGAACGTACCTAAAAAGTGTCATTTAATTAAACATTAAATTGTAAGAATATTCTTTTACTAAACAACAATATTCTTACTATATATATATTTTTTATCATCTAAAATGTAAATACCAAAATGCATAGTAGAAATTCTTTTCACATATATTTCTTTTATGTAACTCTTGATGCCTGCTTATTTCATGGAAGGTTAGTTTGAAAACTGTAGAATTTAGGATAAATGATATCTGATTTAAAAGAATAAGCACTTTCTTCTGGAAAAGAAATGATAAATGTTTTCTGTGGACAGAATAAGCCATTTATCATGAAATTTGTTGCAAGTTTAAAAAGTAACTTAAAAGTTTTGTATTGATCTTTATGAGTGTAATATCTGGTAAAAAAAATTGAAAATCCAAATTATTAGGATTTTTTTTTTTATGTAAGTCTTTTTTACAAAATTCCCCGTAGTTTAGTATAAGCTATAAATTAACTCCTTAAATATATTTTACATCTACACTAAACCTGTGAGGGAATTATACAAAATTATTTATTAAAAACGGTCAAACATTTTATAATTATGAGTAGTAATTTTCCAACTGAGTGAAAAGGAGTCCAGGCTGAGACACGGACCCAGAACCTTTGGCATCGATTGCCAGTGCTCTTCCGATTGAGCTATCTGGACGACATTGCAGCAAACACAATTCACTCAGACAACCAATTGGTAAAGACATCTAATCTGTTAATTGAAACAACTAGACAGAATAAATCACAGTTAATGAAACTCCAATAAAGTATGGACTCATCGATTTTCTATCACAAAATGGAAACATCCTCACTCAGTTGTAAAAATTGCTACTCATATTATTTATTTATTTTGTAATTTTTTTTTTCTTTTTAACTACTTGTGTTAAAATAATTTAAAAAAAATTACATATTTAACATAAACTGAAATATTTTAGTTAAATAGAACAAACCACGTTATTGGTAAATCCTATTTTTGATCCAAGCGATCGCTGTTTTTCTTATGTTTAATCAGAGGGAATAAGGTAAAACAAGTGGGTAAGTGTGATCAAAGATCGCTGAAAGGGTTTCTTTTAATATTCCTTTCAAAACACTTTATCCTTTCTTTAATAAATCCAAATAAATTTCATTTAGCAAAGGGTAAAAAAAAGGTCATTTTTTTTTATAAAGTAAAAATTTACCGGTCTATTTTTTCGTTTTTTCGAATATCTAAACCAGCCCGCTATTATATTCTGTCATAACAGTGTCTGTCATGCGGACTAATTGCGATATTTACAAAAATAATTTCTAGATTAAACATGTTGTACGCCTTCAAAATGTTAAAATATGCGAATATTTCCATCATCGGATTTTTATCGTGATTCAATATGTTTCTCAAACTCATATATTTACTATTCTCTATTACTCATATTGATACTCGCTTTGTACTATTCTCAAACATTTGAAAAATTCGTTAAACTTCCAGTATGACGTCAGATTTTTTTAAATTCTCTAATAACGTGTTATTAATCTGCTTTGTGTACATACACATATACTCATACTCCTTGTATTATTGAGAAATCTTTGAAAATTTCCGTTTTATTACCACTATGGCGTCAATCAATTTTATTTCATATTAATCTTTTTTTCAATTGGTGAAACTTTTCATTTCATTTTCATTTTTCACGTGGAAATCGTTCAATAGAAAATTAATTATTGTAGAAAGAATTTCATTGTGGATGTTTAATTTTTGGCAACTGCTATAACGAAACATGCTCAAATTTAATAGGAAAAGGCTGTTAGAATTTTGGTTTTTTATTTCTATTTATTAAAATAATACGATTTTTTCAAATTTTAATATTTTGAGCTCTTTATAGCTGGTATTCAGCTATATACATTTCAACTCTGTAAGTTACATCGTTTCTGAGAATGGCTCTGTGACGGACAGACAACGGAGCGGGAGTATTAGGGTTTCGTGAGATGAACGAAACCCTAAAAAATAATTTACATATAAATCTACTTACACTCTGTGTATTTGCACTTTAGTTTTTTTTTTTTTTTTTATTGTAGCATTATTCAACTGTAATCCGTTTCTCATTCAGTATTTTAAAACATACAGTATGTTACCCATTTTTCTGACTTTTTACTTTTTTTTGCAATATCACATACTCAGTTTTAATACAAGACCTGTAATGAAATAATAACTCAGCTAAAATATTTTAAGCAAAAAGAGTTTTTACGCTTGATATCTCACAATATATTCTACTATTCAATTAAAAACTTCTTTGCCTTTTTACATTGTATGACATAAAAATTAAACAATTTATTCAAGTTCATTGAATAGATACATAGTTGTAATATTCATGCTGATTTCCAATATGTTAAACAGAATCAATAACATTTTAAATGATTATTTAAAGAAAAAATGAATGAATAAAACAACTATTATTATTTTTATAAGTATTAATGATTAAAACAAAATTATATTATGGATGTACTCTACTATAAATGTTTCTTTTATATCAAAATATATCGAAAAAAAGTACTGATTAATTTCAGAAAAACAATTCTTGTTAGCAGCACCCCAAATATACATTTGTATTTTAGATTAGAACTTTGTAATGAATGCTATTGAACAACATGCTAACCAGGAAATAAAGGTTACAGTGCCTCATGTTGTAATCATGATACAAATTTTCCATACGAGTTTTACTTACAAGGAAAGATGCCAGACCTGGCAAGGAGAATCGTCATGATAGTTATAGAGATAAACAAGCGTGTGAGCACAGCCACAGATGCAATGTATGACATTTCTCAATCGTCTGCAACTCCCCAGAATAGATTATGGAATGTGCGTGCTTGTCCGCAATACTTGGAACCATAGAATTTAAATCTAACTTGGTATAACATTCAAATGAAAGGAAAGAAAATGATAATTAAATACTATCCCTATTTCCGTTCCTTATTGTGTGGGACATAAACTTTGCTGTACTTGACATGTGCAAAACTCCTGACTGTAAGTCCAGTGCCGTCCTCGCCATCTGCCTGCAGATTTAATTTTTTCACCCACATTATCGCACAGTTGAGTGACTATGCGTATGACATGGGCCCCTTTTTGATGAAATGAGTCGTGTGCGCTGATATATGAATTTTCCCTATTTCACCGATACATTATGTTTGCCAGATTATTGTTGGAAACACTGCGGGCAGGAGGTCACTTTATATGACCTGGAATTTCTCAATCGTCTCACAATTCCCCAGAATAGGATATGTAAAGTGGGCGCCTGTACGCAGTATTTGCAACCACAGAATTTAAATCTTACTCAGTATAACATCTAAATGAATGCAAAGAAAGTGATAAATAAGTATTATAGCTATTTCCGTTCCTTAATGTGTTGGACATAAACTGTGCTACATTTGACGTGTGCAAAACTCCTGCTCGGTGTCGTCCTCCCTGTAGACATCCACTTGCCTGCAGGTTTGCTTTCTTCCATCAGATTACAGTACCGTGGAGTGACTATGCGTATGACATGCGACCCTTTATGATGAGATACGTAGTCTGTGGTGTTATCTGAATAATCCATATTTCACAAGCATATTATGATTAACGGATTATGGTTATAAATATTGCAGTCGGGAGTCCACATTATATGACCTATTACGGAGGATGCGTTTCAGTGCGATTACCAACTTTATTTGCGTCTTCTAAATTTATGAACATTTTGCTATGTTAAAAACACAAATTGCACAAATTGTGCTTATTAGTTGCTAAAATCAGTGTAAAAATTGTTTTAAACTCATAAAAGAGCTAAAATCCTACATGCTTCGGCTTTAAACTTAAAGCCATCATCGGGGAAGAAGAATAACACAAACGACTACTGATCTTTTAATTTTCGACTCGAGAAAATTGAAATCAACAGTATGCAAAAATTTAAATAAAATAAGCGGGCGCTCTCTGTTGCCAAAGAGCGAAAAACAAAACAATGAATTAACAAAGGGTTAAAAATGTATCCCATAAACTAGGTATGTTGAAAGAAAAGTTATCATTACAAATACAATCTTTTCTAATCTTTTAATTCTCATTTTAGCAACTAATAAGCACAATTTGTGCAATTTGTGTTTTTAAAATACTAGTTAACAGTGTAGTGTCCAAATGGATTCAATTGTCATTTTGCTATGTTTAACTTATTTTTTTATTATTACAATTTTTTATTATTTTAATAAAGGAACTTTTATGAGTATTTTTAAGTTTGAATTTTCTTACGCGGAAGCTTTTGAGAAGAATGGAGGAAGATGTTAATCTATTATAGATATTTCGCAGGTAAGTTTTTGTTTTAATTTTTGGTTAAACTGTATCCGTAAACGCTTATGAGACTTTAAATATAATTTTATAATCCAAATATAGAACTTAATAACATACTTTTTAAATATACATCTGGACATGTAATTTGTCACGTGTCTGAAGTTATAATTTGTTTGAACATAAAACAATTTAAAACCAACTACATTAATGGTTTAAATCTATGAATGATGGTAAGCAAAGTGTGCAATATATAAACTTATATCATGCAGTAGTGAAATTTATTATTAGACATGTAGCTACGTCAATTGGTCTACTAATAAAATATTTTTAAAGAGACGTTGAAAAGAAATTCTTTAAAATATAGTTTGCTTGCTTTTAGGAAAACTCGTTTTCAGATGTTTATTTTTGTACTAAAATATTTTTCAGAAAAATACATTTTAATAGCTTGATATCTAAAATATCAAAAATTTGTAAAATGGTGTACTCAAATTTAATTTCTTATAAAATACAATACATTTTTGTAATCGTAAAATGAGAATATAAACTATTTGAGGCGGAAACTAAACATTGAATTTAGGGTTATTGTGTTAAGTTGTGAAAGGAAAGTAAAAAATAATATCGCTAAGAATATTTCTGGTTAAAAAGGATGATTGGAAAGAATAAATTTTATCTCATTTTATCTAACTATATCTTCAGTGCTATAAACTGTTGTTTTGCTATTTGTTCAAATTTCTCTAAAAATAAAATCAAACATGCCATAATTTTTTTGTTTCTTTCGTCATTTTAAAAGCGTTTAAAATTCGTTTTTTTTAATAAAAACCACACAGTAATATTGCTTATTTGCTTACATTTTTTTGATTAATTATTTAACTTATTTTATCTTAAAGAATCCAGCTAATGAATTTAATCATTAAAAAATATTTGTTGTTGTTATATAATTTTTGCAAGGTATCCCAAAAAGGTTGTACTGATGTTTAATATTCTATATACTGGAGATAGAATTGCCCAAAATAAGATAGGTAAATTTATTATGTTAAAAAACAGTTCTGGCACTATTTTTCAAAGTCTTATACACTTGAAACTAATATATGACCCCTCTAGAGAAAAGTGGTCAGATGGAAAATATTTATTTTTGATGAAACATGATCATTACAAAAGAAAATTGCATATTTGTGAAGATAACTGAATTATAACGAAGAAATAAGTCTGACATCACTTTTTCCGTACAACTTAAAATGCTGTATCATCAGAGATAATAGGGAATATATAGAAATTACTGATAGCAATCATTATATTAAAGATACATACATTAACTTGTGTGAAAATCATCATATATACATCTGAAAAAATAATTACACTAAAAGAGATCATGTGAAGAGTAAAATTTATTTTAAAATCCCAGACATAAGATTAAAAAAAAAGGAAGATCAGATAAATAATGTTTACATTATTTAACCTTCATCCAATACATACCTGTGTTAGGTAAATACTTAAACAAGGCTAAACTGCAATTAAAGTAAAAAATTCTTCAGTAAGTTAAGAACAGATATTGCGATGATTTTAAAAATCAAATGCAAATATGTAACTTTTTTTTCTGAATAACAGAACAATTCATGACACAATTTTAAATATATGCAGTAAAAAAAACTTAGATTAATTACTAATTTAATAATAAGATTATATATTTTTATCATTATAATGTTAATTAATTTCTAAATGACAGAATATTTTCTATACAAAATTGAATATAGATAAACCAAATTTAACAAATATGTCATAACGATTACGAGTTAGCTTTTTTAAAAGAAAAAATTAATTTTAGAGATATAAATCCTTTAATAAAGTTATTCGAAATTAAATATTTTGTATTCAGAGAAAAATAAACTAAGTAAAACACAGAAAAATGAATATCTCCGAAAAAATTCTTTGATATAAATATAGATTATCATTTTTTAACGTTAAATGAAAAAAGAAAACGTACTAAAAAAATAATGGAAAAATGTATAGCAAATGAAGTGAAGCTCTTTCACACTCAATAAATAACGATTTAAAGTTTAGTAAAAAATGGTCTGTAATATAAAACACAAGAAATCTCTCATTAATGGAAAGCTACAATTTTCCAGAATTTAGTAAATAAATGTTTCACCAGAGATAAAACATATGATAATCTGAAGATATGTAATAACCAAAAGTCTTAATCAGTCATTAAAATTAAAACTATTCCTATTTCTTGTTTTAAAACGGTTTAATCTGTTTTGAGAGTACTTTTAAATTTCAAAATTGATTTCCGAAATTTCTTTAATAGTTAAAATTGTTTTTTTTAGTAAAATAAAAAAAAGTAAAGAAATGAATCAGATGCAGAACTCTATCTTTATGTCAAATCTTTTGACATTGATTGGGATGACGGATAACTGAATAATTTATTTGCATTTCTCATGCAGACATTTTTGTATTTCTAGTCTCGTTTTAATTTTTTTATGATAACTACGTTGTAATATGAAATTTTTGACATTCCTAAACAAAACATCCCACATTACATATAAATTATTAATATCAGAATTTGTATCAATGTTAGGCAATGTTTACATTTTTGTCATCTTTCGGATCTGAAACGTTCCCAATCCTTTTATTTTTAGCATCAATAGGTTTTCCTTCAACAAATTTTAAAGATTTCTCTTCAAATTCTTTGATTTTATCACCTGTTTGTTTTGTAAATAATAAAAACTCATTATCAAATTGAGATTTATTTTTTTCTATATTTTCACTTAATTCAAAATGATTACTCTCTATTTTATTCAAAACAATTTTTTTAATACTTAAGTCAAAATCGTCAATGGGATCTGAAGCATTTTTTAATATTTTATTTTCCATATCGTAATTTCCATCATTTGTTAAACGAAAACCGATTCCAGGGGGTCCCTCTGGACCTACTTTTGTTGTATCATCGTACGGTGGATAATTGGCAATCATTTATTTACAAAAGAGTTAAAAGTATTAATTTGTTTACTTTTCATGTTTAATGTTGTATGTTTTCTTACTTCTGTAATTATATAAAATACATAATCTTTATTAGTCGCATCCTTTAATTTATAATTAAAATATATTCTTAAATTACTTACAGATGTATAATCTTCATGATGTGATAAATCAAAACAAAAAATTGGATACAATTCACCAAATTTTAAGTAATCTATCAACGGTGCTGTTTCAGTATCAAAATTATTTTTAGTAATTTCGATAAAAGTTTCGAAAGCTCTGTTCCACTCTTTATTAGTAAAATCCATTTTATATTTTTCAGTGGGTTTTGGTAACCCATTAACTGTATAATAACACTCAACCATATTTGAATTATCAAATATCATATTATTTTTTTATAATTATCATCTCTTTCCCCGTATTGAGGAATAACAAACAATTTCAAAACTTCGTTAGACGAGGGGGGTATGGAATATGAACATTTTTTATCATTTGCAATTTTATTTGTTTTATAAATTTCATAATGATTCCAGTATATATCTATATTTTTATCAGATAAACCTAATTCATGATATAATAAATCTGCAGCATTTTTTAATGTATAGTGTGCTAAATATAGAGACAAATCTAAAAATTCCACTTTATATTTAGTTGCAACGTCTGTATACAGCATGTTTGTATCTTTTTCCCTTTCAAATTCTATTTTTATTTCAAAATCTGTAATTAATTTCGGATATGCTTTAACAAAATCAAAAATTTGTTTTAAAGGTATCCGCTTTGTGATTGGTTTACTATCTTTTGATAATTGATATCGTTTATCGAAACCCTCATTATAATTTTAATTTTCAATTACTCCTAATTTACTACCAATTTCTACCATAGTTGTTGTAGCAGCGGCTGTACTTTGAATCGTATATATTTTTTTTTCTATCAGCAGTGTCTTTTGAGTCAAAGAAACAAAACATATCAGTTGGCTGTGATGAAACATAATCCGGAGCAAATTCTCCAAGTCTTACAATATGTTGTATAATACCGAAATAATCATTAACATGTTCAACCTCTTTATTACCTATTGTAAGTTTTTTTACTTTTAAACGGATTTAAACCTGAAACATTTTCATTACCTATGGAATCTCCATTTTCTTTTACAATTTTCCATTTTAATTGAACAAAAGAATCTGAAAGTAAAATTTTTGCACTTTGAAGATTAATATAAAATTCGTATTTTGTCGTACTATTCAAGTCAATATTAGGTAATTTAAATTCAATCAACTCTTTACTTTGAATGTTCCCATCGTAATGATGAAAATAATCTGTCAAGTCCCAAATCTTTTCCATTTATTTAGGAATAATTTTTAACCCTGTTCCTGTTTTTATTTTAGATAATATTTTATCCAATTTTTTACGAATTAATTTATCAGGATTAATTAATTCTTGTTTTTTCGGATAGCGAAGCTGAAGCTTTCAATATAATCTAAGTTCATTCATTTATTTATCTATAAAATTTCATCTTTTGTGATAAACACGTATTTAACTTTTCTGTTTCTTAAATTTAACAGTTTTCCATCTTCATCTCTTATACACATCGTGATTCTTTGCACACCTTTTGTATCTTTTACATTGTAAAATATCGGTTTTTCAAATTTTTGAACAGTTTTACTACCAGGTCTATTAGTATTTATAAATGTATGAATTACAGAAGTTGACTTATTATTATTGATTTGCATACCATCTATTATATCGCAATGATATATATCATGATGATAAATATCATCGGATTTATATTCCAAATTTGCTAGATGTTCGGCTACTTGCCACTTTTTTTTATATATTTTTGCTTCAAATCCTAAAACTTTATGAAAATCACCGTCACTCAAGACAATTTCGTAATTTTCTTTTAAATAGATTGCGAATTTCTTTTCTTCTTCTATTTCACCAATTTGAATAGGAGATATATATTCCGTAAATTTTTCCTTGTTGTCTTCTCGTGGAAATTCTTTATCGAAAATATTTTTTTTAATTCGTATATTTAATCTATCTGTTGTATAAAAACCATCCGCAATGAATATGTCATTCCATTGATAACCATTCCAATACATGAATTTGTTGTTCTGATAGAGTTCAGATATATTATCCCATGACACTTCCATATAAAATTCCTGCAAAGCAATCTTTGTAAATTTAAGCGGTTCAAAATATTCCAACAAAATATTTGCGGAATTTTCTCTTTTTACTATCGTTAATGTTTTCATTTATAAAGAACAAAATCTTCATTGTAATCACTAGGATACTCAGTGAATAAAGATAACATTTCTTCAGCTGATTTGCCTTTATTTCTCTCTTTTATATATTTCATGCAAAATAAACCACATTTCACAGAAGTAGGTTTTTGTATAAAGCTATCATTGTATGCTATTTTGATTTTTTTATTAGATAATTTTAGAAATGTCTTAATATTATCAGGAATAAACTTTTCCTTGAGTTTAATTTTTCCTAGTTTATATTCACCGAAAGGATCAAAATATTCCACAAAATCATATTTTGGATCGTTGTAATAACAGACCAGTGCGTGCCGGGACCTGTTGAAATATCTAAATTAATGATTCCATTCTCGAATTTTTTTATCTTTTTTGGTAATAAATCTGAAGTAAATACACCTCTAAAACCTTTCTCATTTTTCATATTTTCCCTGATCATAACATCAGATATCCCTCGTTTTTTTTTTCTTCAAATGGGTACCTCAATCCTTTGCCCGACATTTTATCTAGAGCTTTTTTAGCTCCCCAGGCACCAACGCCTGTTGCTGCGCCGACCCCCAGAGCTTTAGCAATTGCAATCCCTGCAGGAATTAATAAAGGTAAAAATTCTCAATTTAATTGTGTTATAGTAATTCTTTTTCCCTTATTCATTTGATCAATTTGTGTTTTAGTTAAATACATTTTATGATTTGGAGTTTTTGATGTATCTATTTGTAATCTTACATGTTCGTTTTTTTAAAGCTGATTTCAATTTTTTAATTTGATAACCACTCAAATAAATTTTTTTCCCATTTATTAATAAAGAAATTGTTTATAATATTGGTCGACCTCTTTTTTTCTCATAGTTCCATTCTTTAATAAAATATCTAACAATAAAACTGTTTGATTATATATTTTTTTAGACAACGTACCTTTACATATTTTATCAGTTAATTTTTCTAATGAATCCAATCCATCCCCTAAATAACCTTTACTTTGTTTCATAATTTGTAAGACATTGATATATTCTTGCATATTTTTCATTTTAAAATCTGATTCCTCTAACTTTTCCTTATCCTTTTCACTTTTAGAAAGCTTAAAATTTTTAGCATTAGTTCCTTTCATTCTTTTATAATTATCTCGTTTTTCTTTAGCTATGGCGATTATTTCTGCCAGTTGATCATCAGATTTATTTATAAGTTCAGAGGGTAACTCTAAATTTTCGTTTTTAATAAAAGGAATATCCAAATTTTTATCACTGTAAAACTTAAAAATTCCTTCTTGTCTATCGAACATGTCTGAAATATATGGTGCTTCAATTTCTCTTCTTGATGTATCAAATGGTGCAATATTTTCTATAGAATCTTGAATACTTTTTACAACATCTTTATTTGATTTTTCATATTTTTCTATTTCTTTAGTAATAGGACTGTGAAATTTCTCTAACGTTCTTTGAACACCTAATTTTTTTTAAATTGATCTTCATTATTCTTTCTTATTTATTTCACTAATTTTTCTTGTTCAATTTTAATTTTAATTTGTTTTCTAAGCATTTTTTCACGTTCTTTTTCTAACTTATTTATATCCATTTATTTAGGATAAAATCTGCAACGAGTAAAAATCAAATTTGCAACGAGTAAAATTTAATTTAAATAAATAAAAATTAAAATTAAAGATTATACACAAATTGAAGAGTTACCTGATCCACTCCAACACCCTTTATTATTTAAGCACCCTTTCCGATTAATTATTGTTGGGCCTTCATCAAGCCGTAAAACTAATCTTTTGATCAATTTAAAAAACGGTTTTGAGGAGCGTAAAAATTTAAGATTAGATTTCGATGCATTATATATATGTGCAAAAAATGAGCCAAAGTATTCAAAATTACAAGAAGACTATTCTATGTTTAAAGATTTTGAAAGAGAAGATGTTCTCAAAATTATTAAATCAAAAAAAGAAAAGGATTTAGTTTTAGATTGGTACGAAAAATATAAAAAAGATTTCATGTGTAGTTCAGATTTAAATGAATTTATTACGGTGGATGATTTAGACTGTTCAGTTAAAAATTTAATTGTGTACGATGATTGTGTAACAGAAAGAGATAAAAAAATATAGTTGATGTATATATTAGAGGTAGAAAGAAAAATGCATCTGTTATTTATTTAACTCAGTCTTACTATTCAGTTCCTATAGATATTAGAAAAAATTGCAATTACTACATGTTTATCAAACAACAACCTAGAGAATTTCGACAAATAATGCGAGAAATAGATGGGTCTAAAAAAGAATTTGATTGCCCGCCAGATAAAGTTTTCATGTTAGATTTAGTTAATCCTGAAATGAGATACAGAATAAATTTTGATCGATATAAATATGGATGAATATTTGCAAAAAAAGTTATATGTTTATAGAAAAAGTTATAATTATTATCACAGAATTGAAATATCTTTAACAGTGAGTAAATTTATTCTGAGCGGAACTGGTCTATCGGCTTTTGCGTTCTTACCTCTGGCAAGTCTCAGCTTGTCGGCAGGAATAGTAGAAGTGCTAGATAAAGCCTTAAATATTTCAGAGAGAAAAGAATATAAACAGACATTTAAATTTTATAAGCAGTTACAGAATTTATTAAAATCTAATGCTATTACTGAGGAGGAAATATATATTAGAGAGAAGGATTTTATAAATATTTTAGTATATTTTCCACTTGAAAAATACATTAAAAAGGTTCAGTTAAATGGTTATAAATTTGTTTCTTAATAAATGGTGTGTAAATGTAAAACGATTATTATAAAATCTGGTAAGTTTAAAGGAGGATGTTTAGAATGCGGTAAAATTGGGTCTGGTATCATTAATAGTGCTATTAATAATTTACCCTTTAAAATGCACTTACCCGGTCATAATTTTACCGGACTTGGAACTCAATTATTATGGGGCAAACACAGACTAAATGATGATTTAACATATAAAGAATCAAGTAGACCTATTAATAAAGTAGATGAAACTGCTTAGAAACATGATGTTTGTTATTTGAAAAATAAAGATACTGAAACTAGAAATAGTATATGTGATAAAAATATGTTAAATGAATTGGATAATATTAAAAATCCTACCATTCAAGAGAAAATTGAAAGAGCGATCGTGAAACCTATTATAAAAGCAAACAAGAACGAAAAATCATGCGTCAAGCATAGATTATGTAGCACTTTCCAACGCTTCCAAAATAATTTTACAAAACATACCGTTTAATAAGTTAAAAGGTAACATCTAAGTAAACAATTTGGAAAACGCATAACATATTTCAAAACATAATTTCAGGAATTTCCAACAGATACAATATTCGGAAAAATATCCGAATACTTTTATTCAGCCCTGTATATGATCTATAGATTTGTATATGCTAGGATGCTAAATTTTAGTTTAGTTAGGAAACGCGTAGCACAGTTTAAAATTATCTTTCTGGAGTTCTGTCAATAAACGGAAATGTGTTCGCGAACTTTTGTGCTGCCCTGTGTAGGATCTACAGAATTTATACAAACCACGTAATAGACAAAAAGCGAGTTAAAATTAAAATCGCGTTTAGTAACTTAAAACGCACTTCCAGGAATTATTGTTAACATACAGTAGAGAATTCTTTTGTATGTCCCTGTAAATGAACGATGACTGCTATACACACACTATTCTGTAGTAAGCCTCTTGTAATGCACCTTAGATATATCTATATAAATTTCAATGCGTTTAAAATAGTGATACATTATTTAAATAAACCGCAGACGATTTTTCTCCATAGACGTCATGTAACGGAATTCTTTTGACTGTCCCTGTAAAGTAACTATAAGTGCTATGCACACCCTATTCCATATTAAGCTTCTTCTAATGCACCTTAGTGATATACCGGGTGATTATAATTAAAGTTACGATTTCAAAAATCGATAATTTTAAAACTACTGGTCAGAATGACTTGATATTTTAGCAGAACAATCGTGAGGCAATGGAATTTTGTTTGGCAAAGGAAAAAAATAGTTCCAAATTGTGCCGATAGATGGCGTTGTCAGGGTAATGTCAGGGGAAAGACCAAAAATGTATTCTTGAACCCTTTCCGGCGCGGAGTAAATTTGTTTGCAAAATGATGAAATAATAGACTGACACCGGAATTTACAAACAAATCTATTAGTAAAAAGAAACATGCTTATTTTCTGGTTCTTAATGAAAGGAAAATTTTAAGAGAATACATTTTGGGTCTTTCCCCTGACATTACCCTGACAACGCCATCTATCGGCGCAATTTGGAACTATTTTTTTTCCTTCGCCAAATACAATTCCATTGCCTCACGATTGTTCTGCTAAAATATCAAGTCAATCTGACCAGTAGTTTTAATTAAAATTATCGATTTTTGAAATCGTAACTTTAATTATAATCACCCGGTATTTAATTAAAATTTTCCTTTCATTAAGAACCAGAAAAATAAGCAAGTTTCTTTTTACTAATGGATTCGTTTGTAAATTCCGGTGTCAGTCTATTATTTCATCATTTTGCAAACAAATTTACTCCGTGCCGGAAAGGGTTCAAGAATACATTTTTGGTCTTTCCCCTGACATTACCCTGACAACGCCATCTATCGGCACAATTTGGAACTATTTTTTTTCCGTCGCCAAACAAAATTCCATTGCCTCACGATTGTTCTGCTAAAATATCAAGTCATTCTGACCAGTAGTTTTAAAATTATCGATTTTTGAAATCGTAACTTTAATTATAATCACCCGGTACATAAATTTCAATGTGTTTAAAATACTGAAACATTATTTAAATAAACCGCAAATGATTTTTCCCCATAGACAGCAATGTAACGGAATTCTTTTGAGTGTCCCTGTAATAAAACTATAAGTGCTACACACTTCCGTTGAAATAGGGAACATGCTATAGATAACGACAATAACATATAAAAATTGCAGAGCAATCCGAGCATATTTACGGGAGTTAGAGCACGGCCAGACGGCCAGACGGCAGACGGCCAGACGGCAGACGGCCAGACGGCAGACGGCAGACGGCCAGACGGCAGACGGCAGACGGCCATACGGCCAGACAAACCGAAGTCATAAGCACTTTTCAACTAGGTTGGAAAGTGCTAAAAAGGTATTTGGTATGAGGATCAATAATATCTATTGTTTAAAGTGTAAAAAGAAAACAGATTCTAAAGATGTTTTTGAAACAATTTCTAAGAACAGTAGACGTATGGCTAAAGGAATTTGTACAATTTGTGGATCCAAAAAGAGTGTTTTTTAGGATAGAAGAAATATATTACGATCCTGAAACAGGCTACTGTGGTATTAATGAACTGAAAAGAAAAACAGGATTACCCAAAAAAAAAGTTGAAGAATTTTTACATGAACAAGATGTATATACACGCTTCAAACCAGTTGTAAGGAAATTTAAAAGAAGAAGAGTTTATGTACCTTGTGGTAATAATCAGTTTGATGCAGATTTATTATTTATTAAAAATTTCAGTAAATATAACGTATTTAGTGACAGTTATTGATGCCTTTAATAAATATGCTTGGGCTTTTCCTATAAAAAGGAAAACGTCTGAAGAAGTCGTTCAGAGTTTTAAGCAAATTTTTAAGGAAATAGTTCCTAAATTTATTTTGACAGATGAAGGAACAGAATTTACAGGAAAAATGACTCAAAAGTTGTTTAAAGATTATAATATTAAATGGTTTACAACAAAAAATAAAGAAATAAAATCAGCTATTCCAGAGAGATTTAATCGAACTATTAAAGAAAAAATAACAAAATATATGTATACAAACAATACTAAACGGTATATAGATGTGCTACCTAAACTGGTTGCTAATTATAACAATTCATATCACAATTCAATAAAAATGACACCCTTTGAGGCAAGGAAAAATGAATCCCAAGTTTATAAAAATTTATATTCAAAAAAGACGTTGTCTAAAAAACCTAAGTTTAAGATAGGTGATAAGATTCGAATAACGAAATTTAAAACAAAATTTATGAGAGGATACGACCCTACATTTACAGAAGAAATTTGTATAGTTTCTGAAATATTAAAATCGGATCCGATTACATATAAAATTAAAGACTTAAATGGTAAGGAAATTAAAGGAACTTTTTATGAGAAAGAAATGGTAAAATTTAATAAAAAAGATGAAATATATAAAATTGAAAAAATAATAAGAAAAAAGGGTAATAAAATGTTTGTGAAATGGTTGGGCTTTCCTGATGAGTTTAATTCTTGGATAGATCGTAGAGACCTAGTATAAAATAAAGCTTAATAAATGTCCAATGAATAATTACCAGAGGTTTATAACCAAATTAAAAACTTTAAATCATTTTATGATTCTGATGGTGAAGAAATTATTTATAAAGATTTAGGTACATTTTTGAAACAAAGATATCATTCGCGAATAAATCGGTTTAACTTACTGAAAATAAAATATAATCTAAATTTTACATTTGAGGCAGAAAAAATGTTTTACAAATTTTTAGATTTTATAAATTTGGATAAGACAATAAATTATTTGTACTTTATGAAAAAAAAATTGTGATTATCAGAATATTTCTAATGACTTGGAAGTAAATAAAAAAAAATGAGTTAATCTGGAAAAAAAATTTAGACGGTCTTTAAAAAATTAAATACTTATAAATGGAGGAAACTTGCAAGCGTTGTCAAGTGACAAAACCTGTAAGTGTTTTTTATGTATATAATAGGAGGGATAAAATAGAATATCAAAATAACTGTAAATCTTGTGAATCTAAAATTAATAATACGAAATATAATTGCTTATGTGGGTAGCAATATAGTTATGCTCATAGAAAACGACATTTAAAAAGTAATTATCATCTGAAAAAAGCATTGTAAAAAAATGTTTTCTAATAAATGGAAGAAACCTTAAAGTTAAAAACTGTTAAGGAGTTAAAAAAATATTGCAAAGAAAACAAAATACAAAATTATTCAAATTTAAGAAAAAATGAACATATAAGTTATATTAAAGATGTAATTGAAAGACGGAATTTTGTAAAATTGTTTGACTTTAGGGATTTAGTTAAACCATCGAAGTGTAGAGAAAAGATAATAGAAAAATGCAATGGTAAAAGAAATGTTAAAAAAAGTGTATTATTTGTGGTGAATATATTAAACATTTACAAAATCATATAAATAGTCGAAAACATAAAAAAGCACAAATAAATAATGAGGAAATTAATGAATATGAAACAGCTTTTAGTTCGAGATAAAAATCTTATAGAATTAATAATAACAACAATACCAAAATCCCATTAGATTTTTTAGAACAAAAAAGAAATATTGTGATAAGAAAAATAAGAGAAAGTTTAGAAGAATATAATGCGTTAAAGGTAAATTTTAAACTGTATTGTTTGTACAGACGACGTTTGTAAATTCGAAATTCAAGAATTTTCATTTAAAACTGAAAAACAAATTATATTAGTATCTAATGATTTGAATACTTTTTATGATTTTGTTATTGAAAATTAATAAATGAAGCGGACGATTTTGTAGCAAAAGGTTCTGGATGGAGCCTGGATGAAATAAGATTTTTGGAATTGAGAATAAATAAATATGAAGCATTTGCAGGAGCAACCTACGTTGATTTATCTAAAAAAATTAAAAACAAAAAGGCTATAATTAATGTGAAAAATAAAGATAATAAATGTTTTATGTGGTCTATTTTATCAGCCATTCATCCTATAGAAAAAGATCCTCAAAGAGTGTCAAAATATGAAAAATATAAAAATGAATTAAATTTTAAAGGAATTGAATTTCCAGTTTCACTAGATAATATTAAGAAATTTGAAAAAATTAATAATATATCAGTAAATGTGTATGGTTATAAAGACTTAATTTATCCGCTTAGCATAACTAAAAATAAATTGGAAAAACATGTAAACTTATTTTATATGAATGAGCATTATTGTTGGATAAAAAAAAATGAATAGTTTGATTAGATCACAAATTACTACTAATCAGATATTCTTATGTGATAGATGCTTAAATTTCTTTTATTCTAAAGAAAAATTAAAGATACATGAAGAAATTTGTAAAACAAAAGAAGCTGTTAGAATTATTACGCCGAAAAAAGATGAAGTCATTGAATTTAAAAATTATGAAAAGAAGCAGATTGTTCCATTTACTATATATGCGGATTTTGAATGTAGCTTGCGAAAAATAAGTACTTCACAACCAGATCCATCTAAATCATATACTATGAAATATCAAAAGCATGTACCTGATATGTTTTGTTATTATATCAAATATGAAAATGGGTATTATAAGCCTCCTATTGTTTATAGAGGATCTGACGCAATTCAAAAGTTTGTATCTATGTTGGACGAAGATACTATAAAAATGCAACTTATCAGATACTAGTGGCCCGTCCCGGCTTTGCACGGGTAGGTAATGTAATTTTTTTTGTACATTTGTTTTCCTGCATTTCGTGATCCTACCAAAAACTGTTGCTGAGATATTGCGAATGACCTAAAACTTTCGAATCCCCCTTTAACCACCTTCGGGGGGGATTCCTAAATTCGCTGAAATATAGGCAGTTATAGGTAGGAATAACTGCTGCTGAGATATGGCGAAATGACCTTAAACATTCGACCACCCCTTTTAACCCCCTTCGGGGGGGAATTTCTGAAATCACTGAAATACGTATTTAATCATTTGTATTAGCTTTGTTTTACTGATTTTCGCGCTCCTACTTATAGCTGCTGCTGAGATATGGCGAAATGACCTAAAACATTCGACCACCCCCCTTTAATCCCCTTCTGAGGGGATTTCTAAATTCGCGGAAATAAGTATTTTAATCATTTGTTTAGTAGATTTGTTTTCCTGTATTTCGCACACCTACATAAAACAGCTGCTGAGATATGGCGAAATGATCTAACATTTTCGAAACCACCCCCTTTAAAACACTTTGGGGAGGATTTCTAAAATCACTGAGATGCGTGTTTTTCTATTTTTTAGTTGATGTGTTTTCCTGAATTTCACGCTCCTACCTAAATCTGCTGCTGAGATATGGCGAAATTATCTAACATTTTCGAAACCACCCCCTTTAAAACACTTCGGAGAGGATTTCTAAAATCACTGAGATGCGTGTTTTTCTATTTTTTAGTTGATGTGTTTTCCTGAATTTCCATTTTCCTACCTAAATCTGCTGCTGAGATATGGCGAAATAACCCAAAACTTTTGAATACCAATTTAACCACCTTCTGGAAGGAATTTCCAAAATCGCCGAAATACGTATTTAACCAATTTTTCAGTAGATTTGTTTTAATTAATTTCGCCCTCCTACATAAAAGCTGAGATATGGCGAAATGACCTAAAATAGTCAACCCCCCCCCCCCCCCGCCCTTTAACCACCTTCTGGGGCGAATTTCTTTAATTGCTGAAATACGTGTTTTATTCATTTTTTAGTATCCCATATAGCACCAAAGCTCCTGAAAACCTCCCCAGGAGTTCCAATTCATCCCAAATTCCTCCTGAAACTGTAATGACGCTATCAGGCGTTCCTGGGGAAGATACTTCAATCACTTCCCCAGGACTGATCTCCCAGATCCCTCCCAGGGAGCAAGCTCCTCAGGACTGATCTCCCAGATCCCTCCCAGGGAGCAAGCTCCTCAGGACTGATCTCCCAGATCCCTCCCAGGGATCAAGCTCCTCGGGATGATATTCCCAGGGAAGTACCTAGGAAGAGACGGTGCTGGTGCCATCTCATGGGTGATTTTGACACTAAAGTAACTTATTATAATTTTTTATTAAAAAAAATATTTGATTTGATTTGATTCGATTTTTTAATTAATAAAGTTTATATTATTATTGGATTTATTTTATTTCCTAAGCACATCTGGTTATTGTTTAACTTTTAATTATTATAATATTTAATTATCCTTATTTAGATATATTTTTAATTTATAAAATGCAATCAAAATGTAGTTAAATAAATAATTAAAATAAATTAATCTTTAAATATAAATTGAAAATTTATTATTTATTTTATTTCTGATCTTTTAAAAATTAACTTATATATTAATTCATTTTATCATTACATTCATTAATTATTTTTTCTGAACTTTCAACAATTACTTTATATTTTTACTGTTACTTTTTCATCTAACTAATAATTTTACATTGATTTCACTTATATACTTTATTAGTTTCTATAGAAATAATTTAATTTTAAATATAAAATTGATTTACTTTCTCCTAATAAATTATTTTTATTTTCAATTATAAGAAATCAGAATTATTTTTTTCGAAACACGAAGTTTAATATATATTTATATATTTGTATAGAACCATATTTTATAAATTAAGGATTAGAGATACCTAGTAAAAATTATTTCTTCTGATCCTTTAAATACAGTCTTATATATTGAATTATTATTATTATTTGTATTAAATAATTAATCATTTCGTATTAATTTGAATTATATATATAAATAATTTTCAGATCAATATTTAATTTTAAAATATAGATTAGATTTTTTTTTTTTTCGCTGACCATTTTAAATTATCATATATATGTATATATATTATTTCTAATAAATGAGGTTTTTTTTCCGTAACCGTAAGAAATCAAAAGGAATCAAAAATTTGTTACAAATAAGGGTTTTATCAACAGTTTAATATATATTTACGTATTTGTATCTATTCAGAATTTGATAGTTAATACATTAGAGATAAGCATTTTCAAATTAAACAATCTATTTAAAAAAATCTTATTTCGATTGTAAAAGTTAATTTTCATGTATGTTTCAAAATTGAATCATATTTAAGTCATATCGAGCATATTTACTTTTATTATTATTCTTCTATTAATATTTTTTTTTCTGATCTTTTTAAAAATTACATATATATTTATGTATTTTATAATTACATTTTCAACTAATTAATAATTTTATATTTATCGTCATTATCAAATCAATAATTTACTTTTAAGTCTAAATTATAACACCAACTTAGAGATTACATGCTCTATTGAAATGGCACATTTGGTTTTAAAAAATACAAACATACCATATATCTGTAACTAGTTAAATATGAAAAAAAGTACTGTTAATAAAATTTGTGTCTGTAACAAAAATATTTTTTTTTCTTATTGTAATAAATAAAATTAGTTTACAATTAAATCTCCATTTAGTGATCTTTTGAAATCCTGTGAAAACATTCAATACACAGAAATTTCATTATGCACTATTTTTCATTGAAATATAATTTCATTTTAGCTAACAAAACTAATATTTAACATACCCCCCCCCCCTCCCTCCTGAATAAGAGTTTTGCTTGAAAGATTTTTTTTTTAAATATACATTCTTACAAAATCGGGTTAAAGATATAAATTCGTGCTGATTATTATCACGGACCTGGTCAATACCACTTGTCTCATTTAATATACTTTATATATGTGTTGGTAATGAGCATATGTTCGCTAAATGATGTCAATTTTTAATTATGTATGAATTTTTATGAAGCGTCTGTTCTGGAGGTTTTACCATATTAATTTCATTTTATTTTTTAAATACAAATTAGTTATTTTCTATTACATCTTTCAAATTACGATACATGGTATATATTTTTTAATTCTTAATAATGAAGGTGAAATCTCAATTTAGTGAACTTAAGAAATATTAACAACATACAGATTCAGAAAATATAAATAAATATTTATCTTTCTAAATAACAAATATTTCTCCAGAATTTAAAACTGAGTTGTGTTTTGCTTTAGTTGTTAAAACTTTCATTTAAGAAACCTATTTTATATTTGGCAAACTTTTTAGTTTAGGATATTTGTAAAAGATTATTTTTCGTGCAAATTCTTCACTCCTGTTAATATACGGCTATTATTAGTTATGTATCTTAGGGTGTTTCTCAAATGCAAGGAAATACTTCTATCCAGATGTCAAGAACGATTATATAATCAGCTGCAAAAGTCCCATAATGCAAATATGTTTAGTCAGGTAAGGGTAGAATTTTAACTACAATAAGAACATGAATAGTACTTAGCAACCTACAATTCCTTTTGATGGATGAAGAATGGATATGTATGCTTACTGGAATGCATGCAATACTTGCAAAGAAAAGTAGTTGAAAGCATGGTACTTAGTTCCATAGTTGAAAGCAGAGAAACGTTCTTCTTCCCAGAATAAGGAGTAAGCTATTTCAAATTTAGCTTTGATATAACTAAAATAAACAATTGTCGGTACAATAGAAAAATAATCTTTAAAGCAGTCGACCAATGATTCTATAAAAGACAAAAGTATTGCTTTTAAAGGATTTCCTTGTTTAGAATTTTTACACAATACTTCGTTGACAATCATAACAAAGAACTCAAATTTTATGTCAAAGTATCCGTACATTTAGGCATTTTAAATCTCCTGAAATATTAGTTTTGTTAACTAAAATGAAATTATATTTCAATGAACTAGTCGTTGGGGGCCACCGTAATACTTACCCATCATGGATATGCATAATGTAAAATATTAAAATAAAAATGTGTAAACTACTTATAAAATGCATTGCAATTCAAATAAAATCGTGGCTTGATGACGTCACAAACTTTAAAGACTCGATTACTGAATTGCTTGAAAGAGGTTTTTCCTTGTAACTCCAAAAATAATAATCGTATTAACTAGCGGTTTATTGCATCTGATTAAACGTCAAATTTCTAATTAAAATATATCTTTAAAGTGAAATTTGGATGAAATACAGGGTCATGAAAAATCGAAGAGTGTGGAAAACAGGATTCCAAATATCTCGGCAACTCATTATCCGATCGACTTCATGCTTTATTCAAAATTTATGTTTTTTTATTGTCTTTTATATTCATTTCTTAAAATATACAATTTCGAAAATTTTTATATACCTTTCATCAGAACGAATATTTCGAGAGTCCGAAAAAAATTGCTCCGGTTAATCGAGGTTATTGAAATGAAATAGGCTTCTTCCCATTATTACATACTAAGTACATACCAAATTGCAAGTCTCTATCTCAATTTTTTCGGGAGATAGAGCGTTTACAGACACACACAGACACACAGACACACAGACGGACGGCAAAAAAAAATTTCTAAAAATATGTTTTTCGGAATCTCCAGTGTCTGAAACGTGTAAATCCGTCAAAAAAAATTTTTCGATTTTCAAAACGATTACAAGACTTACCCTATACTACGTATGATGGGTAAGTAAAAATAGTGCATAATGAAATTTCTATGTATTGAATGTTTTCACAGGATTTCAAAAGATCACTAAATGGAGATTTAATTGTAAACTAGTTTTATTTATTACAATAAGAAAAAAAAAATATTTTTGTTACAGACACAAATTTTATTAACAGTACTTTTTTTCATATTTAACTAGTTACAGATATAGAGTAGAAATGCCCATACTTTAAAAATTAAGAGCTAAAGAAATATTATTGTCATTTTAAACAGCAGTTTCATGTAGGTAATTGAAAATTAAACGATGTATTTATGTATCTTAGGGTGTTTCTCAAATGATCTGCTCAACAACGTGAAACTTTCTGACACATCTTTTGACTTATTTTTAAACGCAAAGACATAAAATTGGCTGGCCTGACTATTGAAATGATTTGAGATCGAAATGAATTTTCCATTTTTTGATAAATAAATTACTTATCGGGTTATAAGTGATTCATGTTACATGACGACACGTTTTTCTCCTTTCTCGTGCTACGGCGTCGAAAATTCAGCTCAAAACACCGACTTTGACAGTATTTTCTGAAAGATCTTCTGTCTTTACCAAAAAAATGGAAAACATCTTTTGATTACAAAGTTTATAAATGAGAACACCTGCCAATTTCAAGCGTTTCCGAACAAAAATAAACTAAAAAATATGTCATAAAGTAGCCAATTTGAATTTGAGAACAGCCTAGCATGCATAAACTCAGAAAAGCTTTTATAGATATATCGTTTAGCAACTTGTAATATGGTAATATCAATATTATAAATCAAATTGAGTTTTGCTTATTCTAATTCTAAATTTAAAATTATAATATTTCTAATTTTTAAAAAAGTGCATTTTGAATTTGTCTTTCAATTTTTGGTTCATAAAAACGTCAATTTTTCTCTTACTTTGTTTAATTGTGATTATTTATAATTTATAATTTAATTTACTTAATTTATTTAATTTTAAATATTTTTATTTAATTGACCCCTTTATCATAGACCCCTGATCCTGATATATGTGGCTCCTAACTAAAATGATAAAACGTATTGTTGTTGCAAATGATAAAACACCCCTTCCCTTTTCCCTTTTATTGTGATGCCGCGTGGGGAATTCGGGTCAAAACGATGACTTTCACAGTATTTTCTAAAAGATCTGCGTTTACAATAATAATAATAATAATAATAATAATAATAATAATAAAGGAAAACATTTTTCTAGTATTACATAGTTTCTAAATAAGACCACCTGCCAATTTAATGCATTTCCGAACAAAAACGAGTTAAAAAATGTGTCAGAAAACAGCTTCTTTGGGTTTGAGAACAGCATTAAATAATTGATACGCTTTTTTTCTAGTTATCAATTTAATATTGTATTGAATATATATCAAAGGGTATGCATCTTTATTTGCAATAAAAGTTACAGAATTCCTGCTATACGAAACATAAAAATATGTATGTTTTCTATTTACTGACTCTCATAAGAAGAGAAAGAAATACATGAATACCGTATAAACGATTCAGGTACAACGGCCGTGTAGCGTAATCACTAGAGCGTGTTTCTCGTATGCGTAAGTACCCAGGTTCAAGTCCAGTCGGCGGTAAGAAAGTTTACTCCATAAAATCTGTATCATAACTGTCATGTGATTCTGTGTGCGTGATTAATAAAAGTAATGTGTATTATGTAAATTTTTAAAAGATAATGTTCGTATTTATTAATTTAAAAAAAAATAAATACTTTTTACATTACGTCGAATAATAATAACTTCGGTTGTTTTTTATGCACATTAAGTGACCCTGAAGTCTCCCAAATTCCTCCGGTATTACTTCCTGAAATCTTCCCTAGAACAACCTGAGGAGGAACCTGAAGGAGGTCCTGGGGAGCTCCCTGGGATGCTATGAGGCGGACATTTTCGGTTCCTGAGGACCTCCTGATGACAAATTTTTGCATCCTCAGGGATGCCTGGAGGATGAATGTCAATCTTCCTGGGGACGTCCTAGGGAAGCACATGTGCTATATGGGATATTTGTTTTCCAGATTTTCGCGCTCCTAGCAAAAACAGCTATGCTGAGATATGACGAAATGATCTAAAACATTCGACCCCCTTGTAACCCCCTTTGGGTGAAAATTTCTAAAATCGCTGAAATACGTGTTTAACCAATTTTTTAGTAGATTTGTTTTCCATAATTTCGCGCTCCTACATAAAACTGCTGCTGAGATATGGCTAAATAACCTAAAACATTTGACCACCCCCTTTAACCGCCTTCAGGGGGGAATTTCTAAAATTGCTGAAATACATGTCTAATCATTTTTTAGTAGATTTGTTTTCGGATTTTTGCACTCCTACCTATAACTGCTGATGATATATGGCGAAATGACCTAAAACATTCGACCACCCCCTTTAACCCCTTCGGTGGGGGGAATTTCTAAAATCGCTGAAATACATGTTTAATCATCTTTTTAGTAGATTTGTTTTCTGGAATTTCAAGCTTCTACCTTTAACTGCTGCTGAGATATGGCAAAAAAGCCTAAAACATTTGATCCCCCCCCCCCCTTTAACACTCTTCGAGGGGAATTTTCAAAAATCACGTCTTATTACTTGCCTAGGCCATAACAGCAATATACAGTCCAAATTGCGTGCCCTGATTATAGTAGTTTCGGCTGGGCGTTAATACGTCTGTCAGTCACCGTTTCCTCTTTATATAATAGTATAGATAATAGTATAGATGATAAATAAAGTAGAAATTTGGTACTTTCATGTTATAGCAGCTCCGAAGGATGAAATATTTTTGTTTCTGTTTTCATTAATGTATTGTAAATTTGGTACTTTCGTGTTATAGCGGCCTCCCAAGGATGAATCGTCAAGAGACCAAGATTTATCGCCAAATTATTATATATTTTTTGACAATTCTGTAAACTGTCTACGTTAAAATTTCTAATGCAGATTATATGTATTGAATTAATTTATGAAATCACTAGAATTCGGTAAAAATCGATAGTAGATTATTGTTTCTTGTGACTACAATTGCTTAAATTCGCAAACAATGATATCTGAAATAATATGAAACTAATTATCCTAATTTATTTTGTGTGATCGAAGATCGCACAAAGGGTTTTGTTTAATATTCCTTTCAAAGCACTTTATCCTTTCTTTAATAACTCCAAATAAATTTCATTTAAAAAAAAAAAATAATATATATATATATATATATAATTGAAGAAATTACAATAACCATTGGCTAAATGTTCCGAAAGCTTTAAAAAAAAATTACCTTACTTTCGTGTTATAGCGGCCCCCACAGTTATGATTATGCCAAGGTTGCAGTTATGATTTCGCCAAGATCATCGCAAAGCTTATATATGCATCCTATAAACGCATATATATATATATTCCAAACATTCCTATATATGCCATATACGTCATTATACATACTAGAAAACCATTTTTTATTTTTTGTTATTGAAAACTAATAGAGTTTTTTTTACATTTAATAATTTTTCTTAGATTGCCCGCTAACAACACCAAAGAAATCGCTAAGAATTTCGTTATCTACAGCAGTTTTTTTTTTTTTTTTAATTCTGATAATTTCGGAAGTTTTAAGCGTTTGTTTTAATTACACGTCTGTTAAATCTGTGTTTTATTTATACTCTTTTATTTATTCCTTAATGGAGTTTTAATTTCGTCATTGAATATGAAATGGAAGCAAATGCTGAACTTTTTATATTGTTAAAAGTGCAAACGGATTAATATTTTGTAATCGTCTGCAAGCGATAGAGATAAATTAAAAAAAAAATCTTGCTTGAAATTTAATTTAAATGCTATAATAAATCAACCAATTAAGATACAGTTTTCAAACAGATTGCATTTGAAAGTAGATTTTTTTTCCCTATATAACGGTGCAAAAATTAAAAATATGCGATGTTTAGAAATTAAAAAAATTGCAGTAGCAAAATTCGCAAAACCGAAATTTTATCGTCAACTGTTGCCATTCGCAAAATGACGTCAGCGTTACGCACGGACACGTATGTCCTTTATAATATAGATATTATTTACATCTTATATGACGTATATACATCATACACACATGTCATATATATACATCATATATGCATCATACATGCATCATATATGACTATACCTTGGATACATACGGCAAGAAATGTTATATATATATATCATATATTATTATAATGTCATACATGCTTTATAATTTGGTGATAAATCTTAGTCGGCTGGCGATTCATCTTTGGGGGGGGGGGTCACTATAACACGAAAAAACCATTTTTACAATATATTAATGAAAACAGAAACAAAAATATTTCATCCTTGAGGGCTGTTATAACATGAAAGTACCAAATTTCTACTTTATTTTTCATATCTGATAATTTGAATCTACCCTTTTTGTAACTTTAACATTTTTGTAAAGATTTTACGCATTTCTATTGCCTGTTCAAAGATAAATTCTTCTAAAGTTACAGAATTTAGTTAAATACGGTTAAAATAGTAAAATGCGAAAATCATTTGGTTCATTCTCGATCGAAAGAAACAGCCATTTTTTCAATAGTTAAAAGAAATAATTATAATTTAACAAATTGCAATAACCATTGGAAAAATGTTACAAAAGCTTAAAAAAAGAAAAAAATACCGTTCTTTTGTGTTATAGCGGCCCCTACAATTACGATAATGCCAAGGTTGCAGTTATCATTTGGCCAAGATCATCGCAAAGCTTATATATGCATTCTATATACGCATATATATATACCAAACACTCCTATATGTGCCATATACGTCATTATACGCATATTATTTACGTCTTATATACATCATATCATATATGCATCATATATGTCTATAACTTGGCCACATACGTCAAGAAATGTAATATACTAGGACACCAAACCTGGACTCCAGCCAGTAGGCATATGGACTAATGTCCAGGCGGTAAAACTCCCACCTCTATACAGCAAAAACCCAGGCGCCGAAATCGGCCAGGAACAACAATCACAAATACAGAATACGTTCACAGTAAATTAAAAAAAAAATAAAAAAATAAAAAAAATAAAACAAATAAATAAATAAATAAATAAATAAATAAATAAATATATATATATATATATATATACACATACACACATACATACACATATATATAACAAAATACTAAATTAAACTAACTAAAATCCTAAAAACACAAACTGAATCCTAAAATACACAAATTCTCTAAAACTATGCTGTAACTAATAAAATAACACTAGTCCGAAATGCACAAACTCATTATAACGTTCTTAGCACTTTAACAAACATGAAGAAGTACAATATGCTTTGGTACAAAAATTAGCATCAATACACTATTATGCAGGAAAGTCCAAAAGTTCACTATTCAAAAGCTATGATTAACATACTGGATGCTGAATAAACTAGCTCTAAACTTCTAGAACCTGTATCTAATAAAGGAGAATTTTGCATTTAATATGTTATAATTTTCACTAAGTTTTCTGTAATTGTTTTGTGAAAAAAGAACTCTAATGATGTTTTGACTTAAAGTATAATTTTTTTGAAAATCAAAATGGAACTTCATTATGGGGCATCTGCCAAATAGATAATGTTTGACATCACCACAAGAGCCACATTCACAGCGATCACTATTTCTCTTTTTCATTTTATAAAGGTACGAGGGGAAGTTCACGTGGCCAGTAATAAAATACAAAATTACTTGTTTAGAACAAACAAAATCAGGATTAACCTTTTTAAAAATATCATATGTAAGGCGTCCAGTATCTGAATCTTGCCAATGTTTCTGCCACGTGCATAATATGTTACGTTTAACCTCTCTAGTGAGAAGAGATATTGGAAATGGAATCCTTGCCACAAGGTCAGCATTGCCAGATGTAATGACACTCTTGGCTAATGTATCTGCCATTTCATTACCGTAAAGGCCGACATGCGCTTTTATCCATCCCAAGTGTAGGATCTTATCCTCATTATCATATAACAAATTAAAAATATCACATATAATTTGATTTTTTGGAAAAGCACGATTCAGCACTAAAACAGAAGACAGACTGTCTGTATACAGGATAGCCTCTTTATAATCTGAGTTCACGTACCATTTAATTGCGTGCAGGATTGCCAATAGTTCGGCCTGAAATATTGGTTTAAACCGATGCATCTGTATACTGAAGTCAAAAATGAAGTCATTCTTGAATGACACTGTAAATGCAGCCGAAACTCCTTCCAACATCTTTGAACCATCAGTATAAATTATTATATTAGTCGATTCAGGGACTATGTTCGTTACAGCCGGAACAAAAAAGAAAATGTTATATACTATATATCATAGATTATTATAATGTTACACATGCTTTATAATTTGGCGATAAATCTTTGTCGCTTGGCGATTCATCCTTGGGGGCCACCATAGCACGAAAGTACCAAATTTACAATATATTAATGAAAACAGAAACAAAAATATTTCATCTATGGGAGGCCGCTATAACACGAAAGTACCAAATTTCTACTTTATTTTTCATATCTGATAATTTGCATGGGGCCGCTATAACACGAAAGTACCAAATTTCTTCTATATTTTTCATATCTGAGAATTTGCATCTATCCTTTTTGTAACTTTAAAATTTTGTAACCATTTTATGCATTTCTATTGTCTATTCAAAGAAAAAAAATTCTAAAGATACAGAATTTCATTAAAAATTCTTCTAAAGTTTCATTAAAGAAGCTTAAAAAATAAAGTGACGACGTCAATAAAGTGACGACGTCAATAAAGTGACGACGTCAATGAAATGACGACGTCAAGAGGTCCATTCTCGACCGAAAATAACAACCATTTTCCCAATAGTTAAAAAAAAAAAGTCATGTTTTTTATAAAGTAAAAATTTACCGTACTATTTTTCTCGTTTTTTGAAAATCTGCGCTGGTCCGATAGTGGGCGATGCCCGCTATTATACTCTGTCATAATAATATGACAGAGTATAATAATAATGAATAATAATAATAATATCTATCATGTTGACTAAATGCGATATTAAAAAAAATCAATTTCAAAATTAAATATGTGACCTAGAACCATGTGACTTGGAAACATAATATGACCTTTAGAGACCTTCAAAATGTTAAAATATGCCAATATTTCCACAATCGTGCTTTTTATTATGATTCAACAAATTCCTCACATGACTTTATAATCACTTGCTGACGTCATATCTACTCGCTTTCTCTATTACTCATATTGATACTTTCTTTGTATAATTCTCAATCAATTGAAAATGTCCGCTAAACTTTCAATATGACGTCAGATTAATTTTCTTTTTAATTCTCTAATGACATCATATTAATCTGCTTTTTGTATTTACACATATTCATACTCCTTGTATTATAGAGAAATCATTGCAAATTTCCGTTTTATTACCGATATGACGTCATATTAATCTTTCTTTCAATTGGTGAAACTTTTTATTTCATTTTCATTTTTCACGTGGAAATCTTTCAATAGAAAATTAATTATTGTAGAAAGAATTTTATTGTGGATTTTTAATTGTTGGCAACTGCTATAACGAAAAATGGTTAAATTTAATAGGAAAAGGCTGTTAGAATTTTGATTTTTTATTTCTCTATATGAAAATAATACGATTTTTTGAAATTTTAATATTTTGAGTTTCATAGTAGGTATTTAGCTATAAGTACAAACATTTCAGGTCTGTAAGTTATATAGTTTCTGAGAACGGTTCAGTGACGAACAGACAACGGAGCGGGAGTAATAGGGTTTCGTGAGATGAACGAAATCTTAAAATTAAAATGAAAGCTAGAACTTTTAAAATCAAAATTAAGATCCATAATATAAAATAACTTCGCATATAAATAAATAACAGTTAATCTATTATAAAACTGTGTTTTATTTTATTATTAAATTATCAAAAGAAAAATATTTAACTCTTCCGTATATTTTTGTAAATATAAATAGTACTATAACGCCGATAATAGTTTTCATTTTAAATGCACATGCAAGTTTTCCATAAACATCAAAATGCTGTCATAATTCATGAAAGCTCCATTCATGGTGATGATTGATTAAGTTTCGACAAATAGATGTAAGATTCTTTAACTTCATTTTGTATTTTATTTATCTTTATTCGTTGTACGAAAACTTTATTTCATAAAAGTTCTGAATAGGAGATTGTTTTTTATAAGAATAAGAAAAAAATCTTTAAAACTGTCAACAATATACGCCCGAAACATGAAAGTCGAATCAAAGAAAGTTGAGAAGTGCCTGTGATAAATTGTTTAAAAATATATTGCACCATTATCTGTTTCTGCGGAATTCTATCAAAACACGTTACAATAAATATTAGCTGCTTTTTTTTTTTTTTTTTTTTTTTTTTTTTTTGTTACTTCATTTACCCTGTATTAATAAATTAACTTGATTTTGTCATTATGAAATCCTCATTAAAATACTTTTATGAATTAAAGTTAATATTTTATTTTCTATGCCTTCAATATATTAATTTTATTGAAACATTTTCTTATTAAATAAAAGCGCCCTAAATTCGTTAAGATTTTAAAAAATTCATTAAAAAAGGAAAATGTTGCTAAACAACTGCGGTTTGCAGGAGTGGGTTTAGAGGAAAATCTGTTACTTTAAATGACAAAAAAAGTTTTGGTTAAAAAATGCAGTAATACGAAGCAAATGTATGCAAATTAGTATTATAGTAAAATCAAAGAAAATAAGTTGAAACTCGTGTGAATCAATAAGAGCTAAAATATCTTCTTAAAACATCATCAAAAAACTTTTAAATGCGCTAGGCCTTTCGAAAGATCTGAGTCTTTCTTCGTCAGGCGCAAAAAAGACGTGCTTCTACTATGAAAGCAGCAGCAAGACTGAAGTGAGAGATAAGGGAAAGGAAACAAACTGAAGAAACAGCCAATAGAAAAGTAGAAATCTACAGCCAATAGGAAAACAGAAGACAACAGGCAATCACAGAAGAGTAAAATAAAAACATTAATCACCTTCTACTTTGTGTTCTATTGTTTTGATTTTACTCTTCTGTGATTTGCTGTTGTAGTCTGCTTTCCTATTGGCTGTTTCTTCAGCTTGTTTCCTTTAGCGTATCTCTCACTTCAGTCTTGCTACTGCTTTCATAGTCGAAACACGTCTTTTTCGCGCTTGACGAAGAAAGACTCAGATCTTTCGAAAGGCCTAGCGCATTTAAAAGTTTTTTATGGTGTTTTAAGAAGATCTTTTAGTTCTTATAGTAAAATACCCATTTTTTGGAAGCGGCTGACAAGTTCTGGTAACCCAGCACATGAAACGGTCCCTTTTCTCGTCTTATGTCCTTTGCCGCTGCAGAAATATCGCAATGTTCAAGTTGCCGATTCCCATTTTTGTAAAAGAGATTAACCAACAACGCTTGAACTGGTCACGATAGCATAGTGCTGGGATTGAATGAAGAATCGATGTGAATCAAAGTTCTTTAATGACAGTCTCCATTGCACAAAGATCTTCATGTTATGCATGCCAGCGTAATTTTTTGAACCACAACTTTTTGTTATTAAAACAAAGTCGATCTCCCTCTAACACCATTCGTGCAAACCGCAATTTTTTAGCATAACGTGTTTCTTTTTAATGATCTTTTAAAGTTTTAACGAATTTATGGCGCACCCAGTATATTCATAAAAAGGGCGTTCCATAAAAACTGAGAGTAACATAATATAAAATCCAGAAATATATTTACAGCAAAAACTACATGATTCTTTTTCAAAATACCATCCCTCAGAAGATTTGCAATGGCCCCATCTTTCAACCCACTTTTCAAAACAAATAGAGAAGCCTTTTTCTGGAAGCTGCTTCAGAGAACCCTGCACTGCCGAAATAACTTCAGAATCGAACTCGGTACGGGGATCAAAATGATGCACTCAAGTTTCATCACCTGTTATTATAGTCTTTAGGAAATTCGATCACTTTGAAGCATCTGTTTCCACTCACAACATTGGTGAATTCTTGTTTACATTTGTTCTTTAGTAAGGTTTTGAGGATCCCATGGCAAAGCTGTAAATTGTTGCGTAGAAATGCGAAATATCGACGTTTTCGAAATGTTAGTTGATGCCGCTATCTCCTCACATGTTATTCGCCGATTTTCTTGCAAGATTGCATGGAATTTTTGCTGTTATTTTACCATGTCGTCAGTGCATATTAGTATAACGGAGCATAGCAAACGGGGTCAGTTAGAGATGAAAAATACGTAGTAATTCCAGGAGAAAGAAGAATCACATAGTTAGATGCAACATCTATTTATTTTACGACGAGGCAATATCGATAGTTAAAGAAGCAAAGGGGAGGTACCTACAAAAATGAAGACAAAGTTTTTCTACAGCACTTCTGGTCAAGACAAACGGCCAAAGTGATGATGTTTTAAAAGTTACATGTACGGGTGTTGGCGCGGAAAGCATGATAAAATCGCAAGTACTTGGCGAGGGAGTTTTTGGAGACTGCGGTCGGAAGCGTATGGGAAAAAACGATAAATGCTAGATTCTCTCTATGATAATGCATTCATTTGAGAATGGTGGTAAGGGTTGTAAGGATTCTTTCATGGAGACAGAAAAGGAAAAAGAAAAGAAAAGAATTTTGGGATTGGCGTTTGATTTTGCTAAAAGACAGCTGCAATTAACGGTTACTTATGGCTCGAATCTAATAACAGGGTGTGAAAGATATGAGCTTGCATATTACAGTTTACATGTGGGCGAGAGATATTTTAATTAATTCTTTTGAGAGCGGATGAGAAGTGCAAATGCTTGCATAAAGAATATCGGTTATACGTTACATTATTTTAATAAGTAGAGCACAGCTGCATATATATTTTGTCTAATTTTTAAGACAGATGCACTTTTGATTTCATGAGAAGGAAACGGTTGAATTAGAAATATGTGAACATTTGTAACTTATTTTTAGCATAACCGCAAAGTTAAGGACAGAGAGGTTTCTGATGTATGCGAGTGACTTGCATTTTAGAATGAAGAAAGTAGATTCGTTATCTAAATTAAATCAGAAATAGGTTTTAGTTAGCATATTGAATTTTGGGGGGGGGGGGATTACAGACATTTAAAATCTATAAACTATAATTGTTTATTTTAATTATTTATAATTATTTATTTATTTGGGGGGGAATGAGAGAATCTTTATGAATTTATTTATTTATTTTTTTTTATCTCTATTTTGGGGGGTGGGGTGGGAGGAGAAGCATGCAATCAATACATGTATGGTAGATGTTGGAAGAGGAATGGAAAAGCTTATGTTAACTTGTTAAAATTTTGAGGGGGGGGGGGTTTGAACTGAAAGCAAGATATATGACAAACGTCTTTGTCATATATATCACCCCATTGACCAGAAAAGCTGTACTGTTTACAGTACAGTTTTAAAAATATATATATACAATACAATTATACTCTCCCCAAGCTTAAAAAAATACATACATAATATAACACAAAATACTTGTAAATTATATGAGTTGCAACAGTATAAAGGATTTTGTTACCTCAATAGTTCGTAACGTCAGGCCATAAAACATAAAACATAGTGCACTACCTTCGAAGATTTTTTTTTTATATCTTCGTCCTTTTACTTTCTGTTTTGTTCTTTTTCTTTCTGGTACCAGCTTTAAAAATTTACTATTTAACTAGACATGTCTAATGATAACTGAACACAAAACAGTACTCATTTTCTCAATTTGTTGCACTTAAATACTATAATTACTACTTAAGTATAATATGAAACACAAATGAAAACAATTAAAAAAAATAAACACAAATAACACATAACATAAACATATATTCTTAAAAATTAACTTGAATTATATGAAAACGTGAAAATGGATTAACTCAAGTGTAGTGTACAGAAAAGTTGTTTGAAAAAGTTTTAAAATTCGTGCAAGCACAGGACGGTAAAAAAAAGAGGTGCATGTGGCACGCCCATAAAAAGGGACCGCCCTTAATCTTGTCAATGCATGACAAGTGTGATGTCTCAGGCTTAGGGCCTTACGACCTAGGTGAGGAGGGCAGTGATGAGAGTCCACATCATTACAACATGAACTCCCTGCTCCCCAATGAAGATCGCACTGATCCCCACACAGGAGCACGATTCGAGAACACATATACTTTTGGGAAAAGGGAATATTGTGAATTAGTGAAATAAATCACAATTGTCTCTCTAAACACAATCTGGTGAGGGGTGGTAACCTAAGGGCAAAAATTTAGAACGGTACCACTAGCCTGAAGGGGAAGAATTAGTAAAAATAAAAAAAAACAGATACAAGTGTATCTTATGCAAATCCTAATGTATTGACAGTCCTAGAGTGTTGAGAGACCTGAAATATGTCATAATCGGGTATGATGAAGTGAAACTGTACAAGTCATGTAAGTAAATGCTTTAAGTTTGTTTAAGAGAACTTTTTTTTTTTTAGCCACACACAGGGTGGCTTATTCTTTCAATCTCTATCATTTTTCATGTTTATGAAAAGTCACAGCAATCCATCGTTGCCACAGATTAATCTCGGAAAATGAAACATTTGAAGTTACTTAAAAAATTAATAACTCGAAAAGTATTTGTGACAAAATTGTTTTACAAACTGCGTTAGAATGGTAAAAAATTGTGTTTTTCTTGATATAAATTTCAAATCTAATGATTATGTCGTTTTTCAAATATTAGATTTCAAAAATTACAAAACTTCACAATGGAGTACCATAGCGAAACTTTTACGCGTAAAAAGATAACGATAAAGGCATTGTGGCTCGACGTGTATCGTGTATACTGGCCATAGAATGAGTAACGAATTATAGTAAACTTATTATTCTGTTAAAATATAAAAGTGAATTATGTATATACATTTTTAAAAAATAAAGAAAAACATTTTATCACAAACATCAACAAAATATTTCTTTTATTTATTCCCTTATTCCAAAGATATCGTTTTATTGTCTGTTGCCATAGCAACATGAATTAAATTTCATTAAAAAAAATTGCCCAGTGGTAGAAAAATATTTTTCTAAATCGAATGGTTATTGAACAACTCAACACTTTAACAGGGGAATTTTTATTTGTTATTTAGATATTTTAAAATTGTTTGTTTTCATTGCGTTTTTATTCTGAGTTACAGCTAGTTTATTTATTTTTTAAATAAAAGCCGTGTGTGGCAATCTATATTCGGCCTTATAGCAGAATTTTCCCCTCTTGTTTTTCTTTTTTTTTTTTTTTTTTTTTTTTTTTAATTTAAAAACTCTTATTTATTTAAAATATTTGCAATGTTGTATTCAGTATGAATGAAATTTTAAAGTGTGAGAGAAAAAAATGTGAAAAGATTATATTTATCTACTGTTTATAAAATTGAATGAAAAATTAAAAGAATGGTGTGACCCGATACAAAATATTGTGTAAAAGTGGTCTTCACAAGAAGACATGGACCAGACGTGAAGTCAAGTGAAGACAAGTTATGCACAGTATACGTAGAATCCTGGCCAGGGATAAAACACTTAGTATCAGATCCTATAAAAATTTAAAAGTTTTTTTTTTTTTTAAATTTTATTATTATTATTATTTTTTTTTAATTTGTTACAAATTATCTTTTTCTTAAATTGTAGCGAGGGGCGAGAATGGTGTTAGAAGAATTATTATCTATAACATGACTTGCAGGATCACATAAATGTCCATATCGAGGTGGTGCTAGAAGAAGTCTATCAATATGTACCCTAAATGCAGTATCATCATGAGCATATAATCTTTTAATTGAAAATGAAACAGGAGAGTGTTTAAATGTTACAATATATGGACCGGTATATTTAGGTTTAAATTTGTCGACTGATTTTAAATAAACAATATCTTTTAAACATATATTTCTTAATTTAGCTTTTCGACTGTGAATTTTGTAACGTCTATCTTGAGCAGTCTTAATGTTGTTATATGCTTTGTCATATATTTTGTTTAAGTCATCTAGTAATTTATAAACTTCAACATGTTTATCTAGAAATGCTTGGTTGGTACTATGATCATATGTGTCAAAAATTAATGAAAGTTCACGACCAAAATGAAGTAAGTTAGGTGAAAATAGTGTAGAAGAGTGTGTCGAACCATTATAAAGTGACTTATGAATAAACAGAGCATTTTCAAAAGAGTGTCCTTCTTGTAGTAATGTGGTAACAGAATATTTAATAGACTTGTTAATTCGCTCGGCAATACTGTTAGATTGTGGGTGCGAGACCGAACTGTGATGTATTTTTATACCAAGAGCATCATTAAATGCATTATAGATGTGAGAAGTATATTGTGGGTCTAAATCTGACAAAATACAGACGGGTCTCCCATAGGTAGTTATATAACTAAATAAGCATTTTACAACTTTGGGTGCAGAAGTATCAGTGAGAGGATAGAGTTCAATGTGTCTTGAGAAGTGATCGGTTACAGTTAAAACATGTTTATTGTTTGAGAAAGGACCAAGTAAATCAGTACTGACTGTATGACCAGGATATCTTGGTGTGTATGTAGGTTGAAGAGGTGCGGGTGGAGTGTTATGGTGTTTGGCCTGTAAACATTTGACACATGAAGCTACAAAGTTGAGTGTATCTACATAGATGCCTTTCCAAAAATATTTGGATGTAAGAAATTCATAAGTTTTGGCCATACCAAAGTGTGACAGATGGGATATAGTTAAAACTTTACTTTTAAGTGAATCAGGAACTACAATGTGATATGAGAAAGTATTATTTATGATATCTTCCTTTTTGAACATTAATATTTTAGAATCAGGATGTATGTAGTAATTCGGGAATTTTGAAGAAGGTCCATTTTGTAATATATGATCATAAATACTAGCTAAGGTAGGGTCTTTTTGTTGTTCAGTGCAAAAAGTTTGATTTGATATCTCCAATAATGGGTCTCGTTTTGTTCGTTCACCTGAGATGAGAAAATTAATATGACAACTGTTGTTATTAACAGAGTTACAAATATCAGGTGTTTCATGATCGACTATTGGAAGTGGTTGAGGATCATGGATAAGGTTAGGATTGGTTAGTAAATTTTCTTGGTTGTTGTTAAAATTACAGCGAGAGAAATAATCTGCTAAAACATTTGAAGATCCTGGAATGTGTTCAAAATCATACGAATATTCTGAAAGGTCAATTAGCCAACGGGTGGTTATGTCTGCTGGGTTTGTAGTCTTTTTGTATTTTTTTAGAGGTTTGCTATCTGACAAGATTAGGAATTTTCTGTTGTATAAGTAATATTTGAATGCAATAACAGATTTGTAAATTGCCATGAGTTCTAATTTTAAAGCAGGATATTTTTTTTCAGAGGAATTTAAGGATTTAGAAAAGTATGCTACAGGTAGAAGATTTCCATTATGTTCTTGCATTAAAACGCCAGAGATAGCAATGTTAGATGCATCTGTATTCAAATAAAAATTCTTATTCCAATCTGGTAACCTAACCATGGGTGAACCGAAGAAAATTTTTTGTATTGTTTTAAGTATGTCCTGATGTTTTTCTGTCCAGATGAATTTAGTTTTAGGAGTAGTTAAATCAATAAGTGGTTGCACTAGTTTGTTAAATGTTGGGATTAAGGATTTATAGAAAGTTATCAAACCAATAAGCCTTTTTAGTTGTCTTTTTGTAGTTGGTGTAGGAAATGAAGTTATTTTTACAATGTTAGAATGGATTGGTGAAATACAATGATTTTCTATTTGAAAACCTAAGTAGTTGACTTTTGTTTCATGAAAGTTGCATTTATTAGGTGAAAGAGTGAGATTGTACTTGGAAAGGAGGTTAAAAATTTTGTCGAGTTTAGAACACATTTCATCGAAAGAATTTGCACCTATGATAAAGTCATCTTGATACGTATACACACCTTGTAGGTGTAATTCGTCAATTAAAGAGTCCATTAGAGCTTGAAAGATTGAGGCACTTGTCTTTAAACCAAAAACAAGTCTGCGGTAGGAAAAAGATCCAAACATGGTGGTAAAAGTTAGTTGATTGTGGAATTTTTCTGGTAAGTTAATTTGATGGTATGCTTGATGAAAGTCGAGTGTTGTAAAGAATGTGTAAGAAGAGAGATTAGCGATGATGTTTTGAATTTTTGGTAGTGGGTAAGATGAGCCTTGAATTACAGTGTTTAACATTCGAAGGTCAAGAGCGAGGCGAAATTTTTGTTTACCAGTACCATCTGGTTTTTTTCTAACAAGAAACATAGGACAAGACCATTCGGAGCAATGTCTTTGTATAATTCCAGCTTCAAGTAATTGATTAATTTGATCTAATGCATCTTTTTGTAATGCCTGAGGTATTGGAAAAGGAAGTGTTTTTATAGGATAGTCATTAATGAATTTCAAATCTGGAATAATTTTATCTGTATGCCCAAGTGTATTTAGAGATTTTGAAAATACAGGGTAATATTTGAGTAACATTTGTTTTAGAATTTCAGCCTCATTGGATGGTAAGTGTTCAAGATTGAAATCAGTTGCAGATAAGTCTTCTTTTCTTTTTTTGAGAATGTCTTTAGAAGCTTGAATGAGATTTAAAAATTGTTGATCTGAGTTGTCTTGACTAATTTTATCTGGGGAGTACTCAATTATTTCCTCGACCTCAAAAAGTTGACCTATTTTAGCTTTTTTTTGAAGGTGAATGTGATTATCAGAATTGTTTTTAACCGAAATCAGGAAAAATGTATATTGTTGTGGAATTTTTCTTTTTCGCTTTGGATTTTTTTATTTTATTATAGCATCAAATCCTATTAAGTTGTCAACGGGTGAATTGTATTGAAATAAATAATCTTTATCTGTGCTAATAGAATCTGTGAAAACTGAAATCCATTTTTGTTCCTGAGGGTTTAAGGAAATTCTACGAGTCAAAGCTACAGTTTGATTTTTGAAGGAGGTGGGTTGTGTACTACATTGGTTTATTTCAGAAGATGAAGTAGTTTGTTTGTTTACCAAAGGAATCGATAAAGTGTTGTCAATATGGATAAGGTTTTTGACTGTGTTTACAACAATATTGAATCGTTTGATGAAATCATAGCCAATAATACCTTGGAAACTAGATGAATCTGGTATGTCTACAATATAGACGTGGTGGTTAAAGTTTTTGTGTTGTAATTTAATGGAGGTTCTAATACATGCGGAAAAATCTACATCAGAATTGACTGTTTTGATGACGACGCCAGTTGATAATCTCTTATATTTTAAAATTGTTTTTAATTCATCAAATAAAGACTGTGATAGTAACGAATTAGTACTTCCTGTATCGCAAAGTAGAGTAATATCTTTTTTTGCAATTGAGGCCTTTACAAGGGGGAGTGATGTTGAGTCTTTAATGACATTGTAAATAATTTTTGTAGTAGTGTCATCATATTGTTCTGTGTTTGTTTGTGTCGTTTCATGCTTAGAAATTTTTACAATATCACATGTTTGTGTGCTTACAGAGTTTACTAGTCTGTTAAGTGAAATTTTTGGTAAGGACGGATCTGGGAAAAAACTGGCTGATGTGTAATCAGTAGGGGGGTGAGGTGCAAAGCCATCAGCAAAATTACACCTCTGACTTAGTTTTCCTGTTGTCGGTTGTTGTTGTGAAATTGTCCTCGTCTTTGTGTATTTAAGCGTTTCCACTTAAAACATGCTTGCGCTTCGTGACCACTTTTGAAACATAGCTGGCAAGTGTGGCGAAATCTGTACGACTTATGTGGAGATGGGCGTTTGTTAAAATTGCGATTTTGAAATTTCCGTTTGTTGTGCATGCCAGCAAATTTAGTTTTGTAAGTTGCCGCGTCTTCTTTAATTTCTGGTTGTGTTTGGGTATTTACAGAAAGGGCGTTTATTTTCTCGGTTAGCTGCTTCAGCTGGTCGGCAAATATTGAATCAGTTGGGGAAGGGGTGGGGTGAGCATGCAAAATTTTTTCTCCGTACAAAATATCTTGTAGCGTCTGGGCCCTCAAAACTGCGGGTTGGTACTCTGTAATTCCTTCCTCTTGTATTTTAATTCGTAAATTGGATGGAATGGTTTCCAGGAATTTCATGTACTTAATTTTGTCACGCGCATTGGCGTCTTGAATGTCCGAATAAACTGTTGCAGCCAGAACATTAACCCTATGGGCAAAGTTTTTAATGGTTTCTGCGGGTAAGAGCGTTAAGTTTGCAAGTTCGACTGCTACCTGTGACTTGCTAGGGGGGGGAAAAAATTAGAAAATTCTCTTTCGATTACATTTATGTCATTTGAGATTAATAAATCAGGGTTCTGTGTTAAATATTTTAATGCAGGACCACTTAATTTACTTTTCAGCAAAGCAATTGTTGCTTGCGGGCTGTATTTATTTATTTGACTAACAGACCGTACTTGGTCGAAAAAGAATTTGAGTGATTCATGATCACTGTCAAAGGTAGGTAAGTTAATTGGTATTTGCCGAGAAGCCATGGTGGCCAAAAATACTATTAACTAATCTATGAAATTCAAGGAAACACTGCATGCACAATAAAATAACTAAAAAATATCAATATACACTAGCAGATAATAAATATAACATGAAAGAAAAATGTAAACTGGATTTATATCATAATAAATAATAATGACTGATCACTGTTTCTTTTTAGCGTATAGATTCCTAACGCTCATTTTTTTAATTCATTTTTAAAAAGAAACAGCGATGACTGAGAGAAAAAAAAGAGGAAAAAAAATATATATATATCCTTTTTTTTATAACTTTAAAATCAATTTGTATAGCATGAAATACTAACAAAGATATTACCTGGGATTTATCAATACAAGTATAAAAAGTAAAAATTCATGCAAATTATTTCAATTGTTAAGAATGAAACGTAACATTTCTTTATTCATTAAAAAAAATGAAATCAATATTGCAAGACAATTTAAGTTATTTTTTTTTTTAAACTGGTTTACTAAAAATTAAAAACTCAGATTAATATTTGTATCCAAAACACCTTAAAAAAAAAACAATCTTGCCTTAAATATTCATAAAAAAAATATCATATTTTACAACTAAAAAAAGGTGCAAGATAAAATAATCATATTTATATGATTTGATGAGAAAGTTCAAAAATTAAATTAACTTAATTTCAACCTGAATATTTAATTAAGAAGGTTTTGGTAAAAGGCAAACACAAAAAGAACAAAACTAAAACTCTGTTATTAAATATATTCTTTTAAGAATAGAAATGCAATAATTTAACCAAATAAAATTTACTACTAACTGGTAGAGAAAAAAATTAATTATATTACAAGAGAAGTATGAAGGTTGAAATGTGCACTTTAATCAAAGCCAGTATACTATTTACGTACTTGACACACACCGGAAAATTACGATCACCACAGTAGTTTTTTTTTTTAAGAAATGGCACTTTTCTGAAGCACTAATGTTGAAGAAATTTCTTTGGATGAAACTCACACGGATTACTTTTAGTAACACTGTTAGAAATATAGCACTGGAATTTTAATTTTGGACCACTATTTTGAAACACATACACAAAACACGTAACACATTCAACGGCATTGAAACACTTGAAGGCACAAATAATTTAGTAGCATTTGGAGTAGTAGCACACATGACATTTGTAGGGTGATTTCATTTTTGATAAAAAAAAAGTCGCACACCACAGATCGCACACGCAGATGGAGGGAAGAGGAGGATCCTTGATTTTATGGAACTTAACACTTATAATGCAACGAAACACTTGTGGTTTTCAACGAACCACACTTTTTTTTTTTAAGCACAAATTTTCGCACAACACACTGACACTTTTAGATGAGGGGAAAGCACTGTAGGAACACAACAATATTGCATTCACGTCTTGAGTTAGCAGAGATGAGGATCGGCGAGAGAATTCCAGTTATGGAGATAAACAGACCGACTGTCTTGAATCCGGCGAAGGGGGTGCGGGGGCAGCACTTCCAGAAAGAGCAGGTTGTCAGCAGAGATGAGGGGGTGGAGAAGGACTCCCGGTAGAAAAGCGACCCAGCATGGCAGGTGGGGGGGCTGTGATGACGAGTTTCAACTGAAGCGAGGCCGGAGTCAGGATCAGCGCGCTGCGAAGAGATGGGGGGGGCGCGCAGTCTGGAATCAGCGAAGCGGAGCGGTGGCAGAGTTAAACTTCCAGGTGCAGTTCAGAGAAGTTGTATTTAAAGTTCCACATAGTTGCAGATGAAAGGAAATATGCCTCTTATAATTATTGTACCTCGGTACCTCCCCTTATTGGAAGAAAGATTGAATCTCTAAGTTCGAGCGAAACCGGCGGAAGCACCAGTTTTTGTAACATGGAATTTTTGCTGTTATTTTACCATGTCGTCAGTGCATATTAGTATAACGGAGCATAGCAAACCGGGTCAGTTAGAGATGAAAAATACGTAGTAATTCCAGGAGAAAGAAGAATCACATAGTTAGATGCAACATCTATTTATTTTACGACGAGGCAATATCGATAGTTAAAGAAGCAAAGGGGAGGTACCTACAAAAATGAAGACAAAGTTTTTCTACAGCACTTCTGGTCAAGACAAACGGCCAAAGTGATGATGTTTTAAAAGTTACATGTACGGGTGTTGGCGCGGAAAGCATGATAAAATCGCCAGTACTTGGCGAGGGAGTTTTTGGAGACTGCGGTCGGAAGCGTATGGGAAAAAACGATAAATGCTAGATTCTGTCTATGATAATGCATTCATTTGAGAATGGTGGGAAGGGTTGTAAGGATTCTTTCATGGAGACAGAAAAGGAAAAAGAAAAGAAAATAATTTTGGGATTGGCGTTTGATTTTGCTAAAAGACAGCTGCAATTAACGGTTACTTATGGCTCGAATCTAATAACAGGGTGTGAAAGATATGAGCTTGCATATTACAGTTTACATGTGGGCGAGAGATATTTTAATTAATTCTTTTGAGAGCGGATGAGAAGTGCAAATGCTTGCATAAAGAATATCGGTTATACGTTACATTATTTTAATAAGTAGAGCACAGCTGCATATATATTTTGTCTAATTTTTAAGACAGATGCACTTTTGATAAATAACTTCAGAATCGAACTTGGTACGGGGATCAAAATGATGCACTCAAGTTTCATCACCTGTTATTATAGTCTTTAGGAAATTCGATCACTTTGAAGCATCTGTTTCCACTCACAACATTGGTGAATTCTTGTTTACATTTGTTCTTTAGTAAGGTTTTGAGGATCCCATGGCAAAGCTGTAAATTGTTGCGTAGAAATGCGAAATATCGACGTTTTCGAAATGTTAGTTGATGCCGCTATCTCCTCACATGTTATTCGCCGATTTTCTTGCAAGATTGCCTACACAGTGTTAAATTTTCGATCATTCACAACACTTTCAGGTCGGCCAGGCGTAGGAGCAAGTTCTGCAGACAAACGTTCTTTCTTGAAACCACCATGTCATCTAAAAATCGGACTCAGCAAAACATTTGTTTTTGTAAGCTTCTTGAATTAACTTAGCTGTTTCTGGAGCTGTTTTGCCAAAACAATAGCAAACTTTTACGGTACAGCGCATTTCGTTTTTCTAAATCTGAATTACTCACCTCCATTTCCGTAGGTCAAATAAAAACAGTTCTTTAAACAAGCACGAAACTAGCAAAATAAAATCGTCTGCTTCGTTTAGAATATTTATAAATGTACAGTTAACAGTTTTAAAAAATCGCCTACAATTTTATATTTTAATTGCGCGGTTTTGCCCCTAAGTAAAAAATTAACTCTCAGTTTTTATGGAATGCCCTTTGTATAATCGGATATCCCTATTTAAAATTACTTTGACAAATTTAAACTTATTTAAAATAAATTACTAGTAGTGAACTGGGCGTATTCTTTTCGAGTGACCATTTGGTTACCATTTATCGGTATCCGGTTACACCAGTACCATTCCGGTAACCAATTATCAATAAATTGTGTTACTATTCCTGGTAATTACATAATTAGAGACTATGCTCAGCAAACTCTTCAGAGAAATAAGTTACGTAAAAATGAATGACTTCAAATATGTGCATCTAATTGAATAGCGTTCTTTAAATAGAAAATACCTCTGAACACTAATAAATCATGAAATTTCGGTCATGAAGTATGTAAATTTATTAACATAGAAAAGTTTTACTCTAATTAGGAGAATCTCACAAATTTAAATAAAGTATACGAACATTTTGTTATGGTATACAGTTCAAAATTTCATTTACTGTAATATTTCATTTTTCCAGAATATTAGGGATTTTTTAAAAATTATTAGTAGTAGTATTGAAAATTCTAATAGATTTTTTACTTTTAATACATATTTTCAGATTCAGACAGATGGCATCATAAAGCATTTCATTTTTCAAAAAATATCAATGATATACTGAAATAAAGTTTTGAAATTTATTAAAAGCGGTACATTCCATTTAGCCGTATGTCAGGGGTAAATAGCCGAAAAAAACTCCTTTGACACCTACAACAGCCTTTTTTAGTTTCGATTATTTCCGTGCTTTAAACGCGTAGTTCTATAACATTTGCGTTTTATTTACATTATTTTATTACTTTATTTATTTATTTGTGAAGTTTTAATTTCATTTCGAGGTATTAGCCTGAAACAAATGTTGAACTATTTACATGGTTTTAACAGCAAACGGATTAATATTTCTAATCGAGCTGCACGAGATAGAAATAGATGTTTTAGAAAATTATGCTTGAAACTTAAATTAAAAACCCATAAAAAAACAGTAAATTGAAATACAGTTTTCAAACAAATTGCATTTTTAAGAAACTTTGTTTCGTATTCGACAATTTAAAAATTAAACTTGTGCAATATTTAAAAGTTACAAAACAATTCCAGTAAAAGCGAAATTTATTAGTCAGGTGTTGCCACTCTGTATATGACGCCTCTGTTACTCAGGGACATGATTTTGCTTTGTAATATAAATATTTAAAATATTTTCTGATGGGGAAATAAAAATATTATTATTGTATTTTTGAGGGTAAATTCTAAACCGTAACATAACAATCTTTTGCAGAAGCATTCTTTCAGCTTTCAAATCCATCGCCTCAATCTATATCTCATAAAATCTTTAAAAGAATTCTGATCATAAGTTAGTTCACACATTCACTTAGTTTACACCTGTTTGTATAAATAGCTATTTCAACTGTGGAAGTTGTTTATATATTTTTTAATATCATTATTCAAGAGAAGAATAAATCTATGGTATATTAATAATTATTTAAGGAATGTAGAATAAAAAAGTGTTGAAGTACATGTCAAAAGCTATAGTCTACAAATGTTTGCAGAGAACCTTAAAAAAAGTCTGAAAGCAAAGCATATGCATTACTACAGATTTTTTAATGCTATAGTTTTTTTTAATTATGTTGACAAATTATTCCTTTTAAGAACATCTATATATTTAAAACGCTAAGCGATTTCTTTCGACAATCCGTGAGAACAAACTACTGCATCAAATTACATCATTCTTTTTTTAAATGAAAGATATTTGGACACAGATTTGTTATCGTGCATTCGTTTGTTCGAAAATTTAATTAATTAACCGTAATTTTCAATTAAACTTTTACGTCTGCTAATGACGTCATAATCGGATAACGCCTACTGTTCCGAAGCAAAGAGCTTATTTTCTAAACTCTGTGGTTGAATAAAAGAGAAATAATAAATATTAAAAGCACGCGGTTTTAAGGCCGAATTTGTTAATTTGCAAGTTAAATTTAGGTAAAAATACTTATCCGCGTGTTTTATAAGCGAAAAAAAATCATATTTATTGTGACGTCACGGGAATATTGTCCATTGGGTTTATTTTATCATTATGCATTATAACTTTGTTGATGCCATTTTTCCATTACAATTAAATACAAAATATATTTATATTTGTGTGCATGGTGTTTAAGCATTAATGATGAAGTACGTGTGAAAAGTTTGCGCCGGTGAAAATGACATTATGCTGAGCTTGAAGTGCATTTTAACATTGATAAAACTAAAGAGAAAAATGTATATGATTGTGTTAACATGACATAATTTTACTGATTTTTGCATTCATGATTATAAAGATTAGAATTGGAGCCGTCATTGATTTTTTCATCTTGATTGCATACCTTGATTACATGTTACCAATTACTTTTTTTTTAAATTATAGGCTAGAAGATTTCCTTTTTTAATAAAAAAAATCACAAAAGTAACGGATTTCAGGAAATTTAAAGTTATTAAAAATAGTGTTATGGTAGAAGAAAATCTTGAAATAATTATTGTATTTTTAGCTAGAATAAACAATGTAAGACTAATATTTCATAGGAATTATTTTGGTAGATTTATTATAAGTTCATTTAACAGTTCCTTATTAGCGCAAAGTCCTATTTCTTTCACTGTGAATTTCTCTTTCGATGTCAAAAAATGTTTTTCCACTTTTGGACGCCAGCCAAAATACAGTGGCAATTTTTAGAAATGTACAACTGTTGTGACAACAAAGGCGCTATCACTTTAGCTTTCATCGCGCCTTACATCACTTCGAAATACTACAAATTTCTATTTTTTTTACTACATTTTACAATTTCAATTCTTATATCATCAATTAGAAAAAAAATTAGCTTTCGATTGAAATTTATTTGAAAACTGCCGACTAATTTAACGACTTTTTAAATAATTTTCAAGCATGGAAAGTTTTTCAATTCTATCTTATCAATGACGACCAGTTTACTTCAATAATGTAAAACAGCCCCTGGGAAAGTTGCCACAATTGAAAATAGATTTCCCTAACCATCATAAAAAGTGAATAATAATTTTTTTTTTTAAAGTGATAAATCATAAGATCAGATTATCCATAAGATAGAACATTTTGGCGCTAAACAAAAATCTGTCAGGGAAAAAAAAAAAAGACTTTAGTTTACGTTGAACATAAAATTGATATGTTGAATTCGTTGATGAATATGTTCCATCAGATATCAGGATATGCTAGGAATTGCATTTTTTTATTTTTTTACATTTGCCAACTGTATAAGAGGAAAAATATCCCCGACTGGGATGGAAAAGGGATAATCATCCTGATTATGTCAAGGAACCGAACAAACCATACAAATAAATTACACTTGAAAACATTAAAAATCTCCCTCATCTGCAGATAGATTTATTACTGTAAAAAACTTCTTAATCTTTGCATAAAAATTGATTAGCTTAAAACAATGGATGCGATTTAGAAGATATGGATTTGAAACAAACAATGATTAAAGAGGACATTTTAAAACTTTTAATTTAATCATTTTAAAACTTTTTTAACGTCGAATTTCGATGGTGCTTTTGGGCAGATGCAATGCACATTGGCATAGGAGCTCACTCGGTTGCATTATCACAGAGGGGGGGGGGGGAGATGTGTGCTTTATTTACTATGTTCTGTTATTTACTGAATATGATATGAACGTAGGAATATACTATTTGTATATACTTCATAGATCCATGAATTTTTTTCTTGCCATGGGGAATATGGTCGTAATGTCAAACTGATTTGCATTACACAGTTATTTACGGATTGTTTGTTTGGAGTTTGCATCGGAAATAGTACTGTATTTGACTGGGGAAAAAAATTAAATTAAATATTTGAAAGACTGTTTTATACGTGCCCCTTCATAAATAATAAGGATGCTTATTTTACTGATATTGTTATAGTATTTTTTGCGTCAAGTTTTGACGGGTTGCATCTAGTAAATTATTATTTTTGTAAAAATACATGCAACTGTAAATAAAATCAGGAAATAATAGATAAGAAATTATATTTAAAATTATAACTTTCCTCATATTCATCGTAAAATATAAGATCGTCGAGAATTTAGTAATTTTTATTTTAAAAAATCTGGCCAGATTGCTTGAGTTTACCTAATAAGTTTTTAATTTAAAATGGGTACTGTTTAAAGATATTTCAATTTAAATGAAATTTTAGTATCATGTTAGTATATAATTTGTCTTACAATATGTTTATGAGCATCCATTAATTTTTTTAAAATCTTTGTCATCAATTAATTTTTCAGAAAACCGAGAATAATTTTCAATTTATAATTTTCAATTGATTGTTTAATACACATAATTTTTTTAATTCATTTTAGGTATTTGTTTATGACAGCGGCCCCAACAATTAAGATTACGCCAAGGTCAATTTCGCTATGGTCATAGACAAGCACTTAAAGCACGAACATAGCGCGCACGTATAATAAAGATATAGAAATAATTACCATAGAACTAAACAACATGATATTTCATGTTAATAAGTATATAGTACAATATATTACAATGTTTCATACCAAATTCATGCCAAATTCCGACGTTGTGACGGTTTACTATGTTTCTAGCGACGTAAACCACCACAACACTTAGAAAAAGGCACGTGACCTTAACCAAAACCTGCCCAGTTGAACTAAAGCTGTACCCCTGAGGAATGTGATCATCCAACTTTCTATAGATATAAGGGTTGTTTTGTGCTCACCCCAGGCCAAGCAGGAGAAAAGTTCTTTTTCTATCAGCTTCAGTGTCTGGATTCTTTCTTTCACTAGCGGTTCAAGATGACTTCGCGCAACATAAATTCTCTGTTGTTAAAAGAAAAAAATGTGCATTAAAAAAAAATGCGGATGAAAACCAAGATTTAAAAGGAGTAGATCTTGCCAAAGAATTAGGTTTACCTGTTTCAACTTTAAACACGCTAATTTATAAGGGTGAGATCATCAAGGAAAGCCATCATCGAAGTGGATGTAGTGCTTCAAAAAAAAAAAGCTTCCAAAGCGGAAAATTCGCCGATGTAGAAAAATTGCTTTTACAGTGGTTTAACCAGTGTCGTAGTGTAAAAATTCCCATCAATGATCTTTTGCTTATGGAGAAAGCACAAGAAATCTCGAAGAAGTTGAATGTGGAATGCGATGCATCATTTTCCTCAGGATGGCTTCAAAAGTTTAAATTAAGACACATCATAACAAGCAAAACTGTAAGTGGAGTGTCAGGGAAAGTTGATTGCGAAACAGTGGATGATTGGATTCAAAATAAATTGCCAGATCTGATTAAAAGGATATGAAAAAAAAGACATTTTCAATGCAGATGAATCAAATCTGTTTTATAAGCTTCTGTCGTCTAAGGCTCTTGCAGTCAGATCGGATACGTGTCATGGTGGAAGAAAGAGTAAAGTGCAATTGATAGTGATATTGTTTGCCAACTCAGATGGGTCTGAAAAATTTCCTCCTTCGATTTTTTAAAAATCAAAAAAGCTCCGCTTTTTCAGAAATGTGAAAATATTATCAACAGAATTCCTGGCCAATAAAAGTCATGGATGACAATGTAATTTTTTCCGATAGGTTAAAATGATTGAAATAAAAAATGAAATAAAACCCTTTTCTTATTTAAATCCCTATTAAATTTCCCTATTATTTCTTGTGTATATCAAACCTCTCTAAGTTACTTACTTAATTTGCTAAAATGTCACAACTCCTAAATTATCCCGTTCTAAAAAGCCTATTTATTTAAATTCATTCTTTTAATAAAATAACAAAATATTTCTTGTAATATTTCAATGCTTTAATACTCTAAATTTTATTCCGTATCAATAAATTAATTTTTTTCTTTTCTATTTTTTCTCCAGTGTAATCTAAAGTGTGATCATAAAATACGAAAACTGAAACGGAGAATCATTTTATTCATTTGTGAGTGTCCAGCCCGTCCACCTGACACAGACTTTCTAAACAACATGATTGTCAAGTTCTTCCCTGAAAATTGTAACAGCAAATTGTCTCCACTAGATTTAGGAGTCATAAAAGCCCTAAAACAACATTATCGAAAACTTTTGGTGAGAACAGCTATCGCCAGTTTAGACCATAGAGACTTCGAAGACATGAACATTGATGTCTTGGAAGCTATGAATTTCATAATGTTGGCTTGGCAAAATGTAACGATAAAAAACTGCTTCGCCCTTGCGGAATTTTTAACTCCAGTTAATGTCAATTCTATTGGAAACGCTGAACAGGATCATTTTGTTCCACCAGAAAACTGGTCAAATTTAAGTGATGTTACTACATTTCAGGAATTTGCGCAATGTGATTCGCAACTTGCAACATGCTCTCTTCGAGCAATCGACTAAATGAACTCAAATGAGGAAACTAGCAGTGAAGAAGAGGACTATTGCACTGATAAGCCACTGCCCAGTTTTCAACAAGGTTTGGTGGTTTTTAACACCATTCAAGAATACCATGCAGTGCACCATGCAGTGATTTAAATGATAATGTTAAGATGGCACTTTTATTATGTTAAGATGGCACACTTCATTTATACGTTTTCTTTTTTAGTGCCTTGGAAAACGCATAAACGGTGTTTCACTGTATATATACATATTACAAAATTTAAAATGTGTTCCACCAAAGTTAACATTATTCTATATAAACTTTCCTTTTAATAGTAATCCATATATTATACCGGCTTATTAAATTAAAACCTATTCTTAAACTAGTCTATCAATCTCCATATGTAAAGGTATAATATCTTAATCCACTTAATAATATTTATTCCAAATTACTTAAATCTAAAAAGCGCGCTAACTATTTATATTCCGTAAATAAAACCCTTTTCTTATTTAAATCCATATTAAATTTCCCTATTATTTCGTGTGTATATCAAACCTCTCTAAGTTACTTACTTAATTTGCTAAAATGTCACAACTCCTAAATTATCCCGTTCTAAAAAACCTATTTATTTAAATTCATTCTTTTAATAAAATAACAAAATATTTCTTGTAATATTTCAATGCTTTAATACTCTAAATTTTATTCCGTATCAATAAATTAATTTTTTTCTTTTCTATTTTTTCTCCAGTGTAAGCTAAAAACATCGTCTGAAATCTATTTTTAGCACAGCACTCTCGATTCAGAGCGTTTCGTTTGTTTACATGACGTATACCTGATTCGAGGCTATGAGAATGTTCTGGAAGGTTTTTTCGTGCCTGGAAGTTAATTTATTTTACAATTAATCCACCGGAACTGTTAATAAGTATCTCTTTAAACGGTTAAACGATTATAATTGGAATAGAGAAATCAGGTTACTTGATTTGTCACTTTACGCGTGATTAGAAGAAATACTCAAGCGCAGCATAATCGAACGGCCTTAGACGGAGACGAGAACTATAGAATGGCAGACAAAGGACTGAAAGTTTTTTTTTTTTTCGGGGAGTTCGAAATATTATTCAAAGCTTTTTAAGACCTCTTAAGGTAGAGATTATTTTAAACTACGGCTGCCACATAGCGATGATTAAGTAACCATTTAAATCGACTTGCTACAGCATTTCTCCTGATTGATTCCTGATTATGGAAATAAAACTGGGGTCAAATTTCGACTGCTTACTTATGGAGTCCATATACTTTTGTCGTCATGCAACCATCCGGCCTATGCCTGTGTGTATAGATATGGAAACCCAATTTAATCAGATTTTCGCCAACTGCCTTTTTCAGCTCCAATTTGTCACTTCATAACATATATATATACAGTGGTGGCCAAACGTTTGGACATTTTTTGAAAGTTTCATGTTTTTCAACTTTGTGTGCTTGTAGAATATATTAATTTTCACTTAAATACAAACGTTTATATATCAAATTGAAGGTAATTTAATGTAGAATTTAATAATAAAAACAGCTCATTATGCTTATTTTAGTAGAACAAACAAACACAAATCGTTTTGAATAAGGACGTGTTTTGTAATAAAAGCGTACTAGCCAATTACAAACACTGTTCTGAGGACCAATCAAATGTCTGTAACTATAGTTTAGGTTATTTGGATGGTAAAAGAGTTATTGTTGGGGAAATATTTTGCGGAATGCTGCATACTAGTACAATTAAATAGAGTATTGCTGTTTTTGAATATTTAAAGTCCTTTTTTATAATTAAACTAATTTTAAACAATGTCATAAACAAGAAGAACTAATTAGACATCTACAAAAAGAAGCCCAATTCTCATATTGAAAGAAAATGGCCTATCTTATGCTAAAATTGCAAGACAAGTTGGTGGTTCAGTGACTTGTTCTGGTGTACGAAAGTTCTGTTTACGTCATGAAAAAACGAAATCAGTGGAAAATAAGGCCAAATCAGGCCGAAAAAATGCACAAGTGCTACTGCCGATAGAAAAATTAAACGGCTATGTCTTCAAGATAGAAAAATTTCATCAGATGCCATTAGATATGAAATGAATGCAGCGAGTATTGCAGTAAGTTCAAGAACAATAAGAAGAAGGTTATCAGGATTTGGACTACAAGCTAGAATTCCAAGGAAAAAACGATATTTAAATCAAAAGCAACGCGAAAAACGAGTTAAGTGGGCAAAAAAACACATTAAAGGTCAGAAAATCAATGGAAGCAAGTAATATGGAGCGATGAGAGTAAAATATTGCTCTTTGGTAGTAATGGTAGAAAATACGTGAGACGTAGAGTAGGAGAAGTACTTCATCCTGATTGCATTGAAGCAACTAAAAAAAAACCCCAACAAATGTCATGATTTGGGCATGTATGCCTATAGATGGTGTGGGCCGAATTCAAGTGATTGATGGCATCCTGAATGCCAAAAAATACATCGAAATTGTCCTGGAACCAAAATTGATACCTTCCAGCAGGGATCTCTTGCCCAACAACGCACCATTTATTTTTCAGCAGGATTCAGCTCAATGCCACACAGCAAAAGTATGCAAAGCATGGTTTCAATATAAAGGCATAGATATATTACCATGGCCAGGAAACAGCCCTGATCTCAATACAATTGAAAATTTGTGGCGACGTTTGAAAATTCTTGTACGAAAAACACGTCCATCCAATCAAAGACAACTTATTGAAGCTATAATTGATTATTGGCACCATGTGATTAAGAAAGATGAACTCCAAACACTCGTTCACTCGATGAAAAGACGCTGTGAAGCTGTCTTAAAAAATAAGGGTTATCTTACTAAGTATTGATTGTGTAAGTATCACTTTAAAAAAATGTAAATCTAAGATAGATCTTACTATTAGTTGCATAACTTTTTTTGTAATACAGATATTGTAATACTGATTTTATTATTAAATTCTACAATAAATTACCTTCAATTTGATGTATAAACGTTTGTATTTAAGTTAAAATTAATATATTCTACAAGCACACAAATTTGAAAAACATGAAACTTTCAAAAAATGTCCACACTTTTGGCCACCACTGTATATATATATATATATATATATATTATAACATTTAATCAATTATATGTTTTAATGGAGTTTTATAAAATGCAGTTAACTTACTTATATCAATAGGTCAAGTATTATAAATTGTGTTTCCTGATTATTTTCTTTTATATAAATCCTCTTGAAGATGATTCGATGATAAATGACAATGACTGGACAATGAATAAGGAAATATAAAAGCTTTTTTTACAAGCAACGAGACATTTTTTAAATGACTTTTTTATTGCTGAATTCTTCCTTTGATTAGCAAAACTCAATTGTGAAACTTTGCGACGAAAGACATTTATCACACCTCTAGACGTACTTTATATCATTATCCACACTTCTTTATCACCATCTTGAAAATGAATGGTTATATGACAAGTCCTAATTACATGATTAACTATTGCCTCCATTAACTAATTTCAAACTCAAGTGTACGATAAAAATATGACAAAACACATGATTGTCAAAGTGACTTAAACCGATTGGAGAATTAGTTTTAATAAATTTAGAATTTACTTTAATTAAATTAAAAAGCTTTAAAAATTTTAATTACGGACAATAGTTATTTATGGAAAACTAGCCCCAATAGTAACTAGTTTATACCTGTAAGAAATTACGTACAAAATAAGTAATTATCTATAAAATATTTTTCCTAATTTTTAACGCCTCGTATGAATGTGTTTCGTAAAATAAAAACTCCATAAATTCTATAACTTTAACGTTTAATACGAGGTTTTTAAAAAAAATGAGGAATGCGTTTGTGAATGAGGTTGAAAACATCAAGCTCGAAACCGTTACGGTAGTCCGATGATCTCAAAGGCCCGAGACCAGACCTTCCCGCTTTTCTCGGTATGAAACTCATCGTGTTTGGCGTTTAAATTTTACCGGTTGTGACTCTATTTTGCGTCCGGACGATGTTCAAGCGTGTCGGGATAAAGGGCATGGGGACGTTGGACGGTTGCGCACGAAATCGACGGATGACGCGATGAGAATGACCTGCGATCGCCACAGCACGCATACGCGTCTGCTCCCATAATACATTGCGTGCGTTTAGACGCCGCGACGTTTGCAGCCGTATCGTCTGTCTGTATGAACTGTCTGTCTGATCTGTAGAAGTTTATAATGTTTAAGAAAATTGATTCCCCCGCCGACTATGAGATACCATCTGTAATTCGATTCTTGAGTGCAAAAAACTTGGCTGCAGCGGAAATTCACCATCAGATTTGTGAAGTCTACGGTTATAATTGTATGAGTGATAGTGAAGTTTGAAAGTGGGTGAGAATGTTCAAGGATGTGCATGATGAGCCTCCCCCAGGCCTGCCTTCTCTTATTTCTGAAGATTTCGCTCGTGATGTTAAGTCCAGACTTTGCACCCAGTGATTTTCATCTGTTTCTGAACTTAAAGAAGTTCCGTGGTGGTCAACGGTTCAGCGCCAACGAAGAAGTGGCAACTGCAGTCATGGAACAGACGGCAGACATCTCTGACGTCTGAATTCTTCAAAAACTTGTTGAACGGCATGACAAATGTTTGAAGAAAAATGAAAATTATCCAGAAAAGTAGATGAAAGTATGCAGAAATAAATATATTTTAATGATATTTACAGTATTTCTCTTCTTTTTAAAAAACGGGCCTTATTTAAAAAAGTACTTCCGGCCTGTACCGGGAGGAAAAGGTAGCTTTCCTATATCTTCGTTTTAAAATTTTAGCTAATGTTACACGAAAACAGCAAGTTAAAATGCAAAGAAACGTTTACAAAAGATTCGTTAATACTGAATTTGAATAAGAAATTCGCCAAATTATTGAACAATAGCCAAATTGGCTTCATTTATGAAGACTTATTTTGGTCGCCAAATTTAGCGATATTTCGCCAAATGTCGCCAATTTTGGCGAGAATTTGGCGCTAACGGATATGAATATATAGTTTTATGCGTATGATTAGGAAAATTATTACAACAATGAAAGAAAATAATTTGCGAGTAATCGCGTTAATGTGCTGTTTTGTTTAAAAATGTCAGCCACCCTAGAATTTCAAACTGCTCTATCTCAGCCATTTTTTAAGATAGAGGTAAACCAAAAAACGCTCTGGAATCCTTGTATCAAGGCCTAACACGTAATTAAAAATAAATTTGAATTTTAAACGTTTTGTATACTTATTTTAGTTTTAAACTTTAAATGGCTGCCATCTTGAAACAAAATGGTGGACCAAGCTGGCCAACGAACTCGGTCGAGACATAATTTGGCGAATTTCTTATTCAAATTCAGTATTAACGAATCTTTTGAAAACGTTTTTTTTTTTTGCATTTTGACTTGCTGTTTTCGTGTAACATTAGCTAAAATTTTAAAACGAAGATATAGGAAAGCTACCTTTTCCTCCCGGTACAGGCCGGAAGGACTTTTTTGTATTGAAAGTTACCTAAAAGTATAAAGCTACCTATTGCAGCCGTTCGGAGGAAAGCAATTCCGGAAAATTTCGATATATTTTCACCGACCCCCAGACCTCAAAACCACCCTCCTTTCAAATGTTGATATACACATATATATGTATATATATATATATATATATATATATGTATATATATATCTGATATATGTCATACGATAACGCTCGTATTTATAAATTCATTTTGTTGAAACTAATTGTGTGTATGAATCTCACTAATGCCTCGCCCGAGTTCGGTGGCCAGCTTGATCCGCCATTTTGTTTCAAGATGGCGGCCATTTAAAAATTTAAAACTAAAATAAATGTACAAAAAAGTTAAAAATTCAAATTTAGTTTTGCTTAAGTGTTAGGCCTTGATACAAGGATTCCGGAGTATTTTTTGTTTTACCTCTATCTTAAAAAACGGCTGAGATACAGCAGTTTGAAATTCTAGGGTGGCCGACATTTTGAAACAAGATAGCACATTACAAAAATCCAATGATTAATTCATAAGTTTTGGTGAACGCGACTTCTCGCAAATTATTATCTTTCATTGTTGTAATAATTTTCCCAATCATACGCATAAAACTATATATTCATATCCGTTAGCGCCAAATTCTCGCCAAACTTGGCGACATTTGGCGAAATATCGCCAAATTTGGCGACCAAAATAAGTCTTCATAAATGAAGCCAATTTGGCTATAGCTCAATAATTTGGCGAATGTCTTATTCAAATTCAGTATTAACGAATCTTTTGTAAACGGTTTCTTTGCAATATAGCTTTCTGTTTTCGTGTAACATTAACTAAAATTTTAAAACAAAGATATTGGAAAGCTACCTTTTCCTCCCGGTACAGGCCGGAAGGACTTTTAGGTAGCTTTCAATACAAAAAAGTATAAAGCTACCTATTGCAGCCGTTCGGAGGAAAGTAATTCCGGAAAATTTCGATATATTTTCACCGATCATGACCCCCAGACCTCAAAACCAACCTCCGTTCAAATGTGGATTCATATATATATATGTATGTGTGTTATATAAAAAATTTATTTCCTTCGTATCCTTCCATTTTATTCGTATTAATCTTTTAAATTAATCTAACTTCTGACATAATCTGCATTTCCTTAATTCTTAATATTTATTCCTATTTAATGTCCTTTTAAAAGTAAATATCCGTATATTAATAATCTCATCAAAAAGTCACATGTAAAAAATGCAGCCAAGTCTCTTAACTCATTTACCGTAAAAAATTCTGAGATCGTATAAAGCCAAGTTTAACTATCTTATTAACTCTGAAATTTTTATTCACAAATCACTCCTAGTCTCTACATCTTTAGTTAATTATTATTTTGTGACTTGGCAACTATGCAGCACAGGAAAGTTATTACATCTTACTATGTCATGGGATGGGATGGGATAATTTAACTAAAGCAAATTACATACGCACAGGGAAGTTATTACACCTTAATATGTTATTATTTGGTATTATTTGGTATTATTTGATTAAGACTAACTATATACATCACATTCTCGTGCTACGTAATTGCCAAGTCACAAAATAATAATTAACTAAAGCTGTAGAGACTAGGAGTGATTTGTGACTGAAAATTTCAGAGTTAATAAGATAGTTAAACTTGGCTTTATACGATCTCAAAACTTTTTACGGTAAATGAGTTACGAGACTTGGCTGCATTTTTTACAGGTGACTTTTTGATGAGATTTCACTTCTTTTTGTAAATAATCCTCCTTTTCTTGATTTTGGGCTCTTTTTGGATATCATCCACTGATTTTCGAAGAAGTTACCTTAAAGAAATTTCAGGTAACTTATGGGAGTGGGGAGTCAAAAGTACTCTCAATTGCTTCCAGGAAAGGTGCTATCCATCTGAGATATTACTCGCAGCCCTAGATACTTGATATTTAGCACAAAAGTACTGTTTAGGATAAAAAGAAAGCTAAAATTAAAATTTCCGTAAATTTTCAATAAATCAAATTATATTCGATTTTTCCATTTTTTTTTCCCGGATTTTTAAATTTTTCCTTACTTTGTATCCTAAACCCTGCCTTTCTGCCAAATGTCAAGCTGGTAGGACTACAAAATCGAATTATTTTCAAACCTTCGACTTTTTATAAATTTTTTGATTTTTCGATTTTACTTCTAAGTTTCCCGATTGTCATGCCAATATAGTAATTCTTTGATCCGTCTTCTTAGGATCATTTAGGTTCAATTTAAAGATAATTTAAGGTAATCTTAGAGTCACCATGATTTTATTTAGAAAGGACTATCAAGCCATAACCATCCAGTAATGTCGGGAGGAGAGAGGGAGCTGTGAATTTTTTTTTTTTTTTTTTTTTTTTTTTTTTGGTGCTAACATCATTTAACAATCCATATTTCATATGCAAATTAAATAGAGTATAACCTGTGAAAGAAAACAAACATTTCTATAAAGAAACCGCCCATAACGCAGCCGGTCTATAGCGGAACTTTTCTAAGTTTCCAAGCTTCTAGCGCAACAAAATCGGTATATTTTCAAATTTTTGATTTATTTCGATTTTTTTTCGATTGTTTAGTTTTATTTTCAACTTTTATTGTGTTTTTGATGTTTTTATTTTCTGAATTCTAAACACTACTCTTACACCAAATTTTAAGTTTATAAGACTACAAGATCGTATTATTTTCAATTTTCAATTTTGTTGGAATTTGTTGAATTTTCGAATGCTTTTTTTTTTCGAATTTTCTGGATTTTATAATTTTTTATTTCTTTGTATCCTAAACACTACCTTTATTCCAAATTTCAAGTTTCCAGGCCTACGGGATCCACCTAATCTTTTTGATGACGCGTGAGTGAGTGAGTAAGTGACAAAAAATCGAAACTTTCAGTTCATATATTGTTTGCACTAGGAAAGACAGAAATGTGAAATTTTAAATTTTGGTCTTATTTGCCACATACTCTATATAAACGAAGTTTCAGGTTTTTGGGATACACCAGCTCAAAGATATGGGGAGGTCAAAAGTGTCCATCAAAGTGTTGCCTATATTCGAATTGCATCCAGAAAAGGATGCTTAGGGCTGTGCTCTCTCGACTTGGCGAAGCACTGCCGTGCTCCAGATACAAAATTAAAAATTCAGGAAAATTCCAACAAATCAGTCTTTTCTCAATTTTTTTCGATCTTTTCAAATTTTCGAAATTTCTTTTCAACTTTCTGAATTTTTAATTTTTTTTTCTATCCTAAGTACTAACTATATTCAAAATTTCAAGTTTCTACTTCTACAAAATCGAATTATTTTCAAATTTTCGATGTTTTTTGGAATTTTCCGAATTTTTAATTTTATTTTCGGTTTTTCTTGTGTTTTTAATTTTTTCTTATTCAGAATTCCAAACACTACCTTTACGCCGAATTTTAAGTTTCTAAGGTTAAAAGATCAAATTATTTTCATTTTTTCAATTTTTTTCGAATTTTTGGATTTTTTTTTCAGCTTTTCTGAATTTTTTTAATTTTTTCTTTTTATTATATCCTAAATACTACCTTTATTCCAAATTTCAAGTTTCTAGCGCTACAAAATCAAATTATTTCAAATTTTCGATGTTTTTCGTTTTTTCCGATTTTTAAATTTTATTTTCGATTTTTATTGTGTTTTTAATTTTTCCTTATTCTGAATTCCAAACACTACCTTTACGCCGAATTTTAAGTTTCTAAGGTTAAAAGATCAAATTTTTTCATTTTTTCAATTTTTTTCAAATTTTTCGAATTTTTGAATTATTTTTTCGAATTTTCTGGATTTTTTTATTTCTTCTTTTTTTGTATCCTAAATACTACCTTTATTCCAAATTTCAAGTTTCTAGCGCTATAAAATCGAAATATTTTCAAATTTTCGACGTTTTTCGATTTTTTTCGATTTTTTAATTTAATTTTCGATTTTCATTGTGTTTTTAATTTTTTCTTATTCTGAATTCCAAACACTAACTTTAAGCCGAATTTTAAGTTTCTAAGGTTAAAAGATCATATTTTTTCATTTTTTCAATTTTTTTCGAATTTTTCGAATTTTTGAAATTTTTTTTTCGAATTTTCAGGATTTTTTTAATTTCTTCTTTTTTTGTATCCTAAATACTACCTTTATTCCAAATTTCAAGTTTCTAGCGCTATAAAATGAAATTTTCGACGTTTTTCGATTTTTAATTTAATTTTCGATTTTCATTGTGTTTTTAATTTTTTCTTATTCTGAATTCCAAACACTAACTTTACGTTGAATTTTAAGTTTCTAAGGCTAAAAGATCAAATTATTTTCATTTTTTCAATTCTTTTTCGAATTTTTGAATTATTTTTTCGAATTTTCTGGATTTTTTTTATTTTTTTCTTTTTTTGTATCCTAAATACTACCTTTATTCCAAATTTCAAGTTTCTAGCGCTATAAAATCGAAATATTTTCAAATTTTCAACGTTTTTCGATTTTTTTCGATTTTCATTGTGTTTTTAATTTTTTCTTATTCTGAATTCCAAACACTAACTTTACGTTGAATTTTAAGTTTCTAAGGCTAAAAGATCAAATTATTTTCATTTTTTCAATTTTTTTTCGAATTTTTGAATTATTTTTTCGAATTTTCTGGATTTTTTTAATTTCTTCTTTTTTTGTATCCTAAATACTTCCTTTATTCCAAATTTCAAGTTTCTAGCGCTATAAAATCGAAACATTTTCAAATTTTCGACGTTTTTCGATTTTTTTTGATTTTTAATTTAATTTTCGATTTTCATTGTGTTTTTAATTTTTTCTTATTCTGAATTCCAAACACTAACTTTACGTTGAATTTTAAGTTTCTAAGGCTAAAAGATCAAATTATTTTCATTTTTAGCACTTTCCAACCTAGTTGAAAAGTGCTTATGACTTCGGTTTGTCTGGCCGTATGGCTGTTTAACAAAGAGAAATTTAAATCTATCAATACACACATGGAGAGAGAAAATGTCATTTACACTTCGTTTGTTTGCATGTTTGTTTGTTCGTTCGTTGTCCCCGTCCATTACGGGGTCACGAAAGCGGAAATAAAATGGTACTAACAAAAATATTACTTACCGGTACTAACGGAGTACTAACGACACGGGCAATTTGTGCGATGTCGGAGAATTTTTTACCCTTGCTGTGGGAAATGCCACTTTTTTCCAGCCCGGAGTAAGAATCGGCCATAACTCCGTAACGGAAGTGGTACAAACGAAAATCTCTCGGTACTTACCGGTACTAACGGAATACTAACGACACCTACAATTTGAGCGTGATCGGGAAACTTTATTTTTTTTCCTGTGGGAAACCCCATGTTTCTCCAGCCCGGAGCTCGCACATAAGAATCGTCCGTTACTCCGTAACGGAAGCGGTACAACCGAAAATCTCTCGGTACTTACCGGTACTAACGGAGTACTAACGACACGGGCAATATGTGCGATGTCGGAGAATTTTTTACCCTTGCTGTGGGAAATGCCACTTTTTTCCAGCCCGGAGTAAGAATCGGCCATAACTCCGTAACGGAAGTGGTACAAACGAAAATCTCTCGGTACTTACCGGTACTAACGGAGTACTAACGACACCTATAATTTGAGCGCGATCGGGAAACTTTAATTTTTTTCCTATGGGAAACCCCATGTTTCCCCAGCCCGGAGCTCGCACATAAGAATCGTCCGTTACTCCGTAACGGAAGCGGTACAAACGAAAATCTCTCGGTACTTACCGGTACTAACGGAGTACTAACGAATGGCATTACTGAATTTCCTCAACTCCATAGGTCCGGGCTGGCGAAATGTACCTGATGATCTTGGTCCGTGAAGTTGAATCTGCATTAAAGATGTTTACATAATGTCACGTCTTTCGTCTTTAAAAGGAAGTTTGAGATTCATCATGTTTATAAAGAAAACCCGAGGCTAACGAAAAAGAAAGGCTACCGCGGTGCTTTACGCATATCTTTTTTTACAGACCGCGGGAGTCACGTGATGCTCGAATGCACCAATGGAGGTGTACGAAAAGAGCCTCACGTCACGCCGGCGGTCTGTAAAAAAAGATAAGTGGAATGCACCGCGGTAGCCTGTCTTTTTCGTTAGCCTCGAGAAAACCTCTAAAGGAATTCATAATAAGTAATAGCAATTCATCATTTTATTAAGTGCAGCTAATCGCAGGTTTTTTTTTGGTTTTTATTAGTTATTGATAGCTCGGCTGGTTAACTTTAAACTTAATAAGAAAAAAAACACTGATTAAAACTACACAAGGTAAAAATGTGAACTGTAAACTTTAATTAAAACGTTAAAACCCTCTTGGTTACACATTTGACAGCGACCGCCATCTAACACACATGAGCTCTCTGCTCTGAACTCAAAATTTACATAAACAATCACTTTAACAGTTAATAAAAAAAAAAAGAATAAACCAACTATTCAAACTGCGAAATGTCCTTGCATGCAAGTAAACCCAAGATCACTTGCGAAGTCTGGTTCGATGCACAAGTATGCGGAAGCACATAATCTCTTCTCTAGGTATCGTTCTCTCTATCGAAAATGCTCTGTCGAACGTGTGTCGGAAAACACTGTCCAAAAACATTTTCGGAAAATATTGTCCGAACATACACCCCCGGCTTTGAAACCTTCAAGGGCTATAATTAACTATTCTCATTCAAAAGGCAAAGGACAAAGTTTGTGAATAGGACGTTTGAGCTCTCCCGTAGCAGTTCTTACTATGGCCACTCTAACATGACCACCACTACCTGAAAAGGTTTCAATGATTCTTCCCAGCTTCCATTGAAGCGCCGGCACAAGTTCATTTTTAATGAGCACTAAGTCCCCAATCTTTAAATTTGCTGTTGGACGTAACCACTTGGGGCGTTGTTGCAACTGAGACAAATACTCTGCACTCCATCACTTCCAAAAGTGCTGGAATACTCTCTGTGTAAGTTGCCAACGACGAAGTCGTGAAGGCGCAACCTCAGAAACATCAAGCTCTGGAATAGCTGTCAACGAAGCACCCGTCAAAAAATGACCCGGTGTCAAAACTTCTAGATCATTTGGATCACTTGACAACGGACACAAAGGTCTCGAGTTCAAACAAGCTTCAATTTGCGACAATAATGTTGAGAACTCTTCAATTGTAAATAGCGAATTTCCCATTGTTCTACGCAAATGATATTTCACAGACTTGATGTTAGCCTCCCACAGCCCACCAAAATGTGGAGTCGATGGAGGGTTAAATTTCCAAACGATGCCCTCATTAGCAACATAATTCTGTAAGGATTCATCTTTAATGGTGGAGGATATAAATTCATATAATTCCCTCAATTCCTTACTTGCACCCTTAAAATTTGTAGCACAGTCACTTACTAATTCGGTTGGCTTGCCTCTACGAGAAACAAATCTTTTCAGAGCAGCCAAAAACGTTGGAGTGGACAAATCTGACACCAATTCAAGATGAATAGCACGAGTCGAAAAACAAATAAAAATTGCTATGTAACTCTTAAATGCCTTGATACCTCTACGATTTCTCTCTTTACACATAAAAGGACCGGCATAATCACATCCAGTCTTCGAAAATGGGCGACTGGGTAAGACACGCATAGCGGGCAGGTCACCCATTAATTGTGTACCAATAGCTGGGGAAGCACGAAAACACTTTATGCATGTCTTCACAATTTTTCTTACTGCATCTCGACCACTTAAAATCCAAAATTTTGTTCTAAGGACAGCTAAAAGAAGCTGAGGACCGGCATGCAAGTAAGTTATATGATAATGTCTAATAAGCAATGCAGTAATATGATGAGACTTAGGCAAAACTATTGGGTGTTTCTGATCTTCAGAAACATTAGCATGTCTCAACCTTCCACCAACCCGCAAAATACAGCTTGAATCCAGAAATGGATTTAATGTTAAAAGTTTGCTCGAACGTCTTAACAATTTATGATTTCCTAAAGCAAGGATCTCATCACAAAAACACTGGTGTTGTACTAATTTCACTATACTCGTTGTGGCTCTCAAAAGCTCTGATGTCAAGAGTAAACCGTTTATTCGCTGAGATACCTTTTTTGCATTGTTCACAAATCTCAAGCACCACGCGACGATTCGTACCAGTCTATTCCAAGTGGAATATCTGAAAATCACATGATCATCACTAAGATCAAACACGTTTACAACACAGTTTCGCTTTTCTTCCTTTAAAACAATCTCCTGTATATCTTTACCGTTAAATGGATCATTATGTTGATTGTTGTTCAATGGCTCTCTTAACCATCGAGGACCACGAAACCATAATTCACAATTTACTAATTCCGACGGCAACATACCCCTTGTTCCTCAGTCAGCAGGATTTTCAATTCCAGAAACATGATTCCACGGAACATTAGGAAGTGCCTCTTGAATTTTTGAAACACGGTTAGCCACGAAGGTTTGCCAACGATGAGGCTCTGAAGAAAGCCATGCCAACGCCACATTAGAATCAGTCCAGGCAAATACTTCAGTCTCAGTAAAATTTAAATGCTGTAAAACCATTTTTAGAAAATTTGCCAACAGAAGGCCCGAACACAATTCAAGTCGTGGAATGGACTGAGTCTTAATGGCAGTCTTAGATGTCAAAGTCTTAGTCTTAGATGTCAAAAGATTTACCGTTATTTTTTCATCTTGAGAAATTGAACGCATATATATTACCGCACAATACGCCTTTTCGGACGCATCACAAAAGGCATGAATTTGAAGTCCCATTTTATCTGCAGCCAAGACAAATCGAGGAATCTTCAATTGAGAAATTACACTTAAGTCATTTCTAAACGATGTCCACCGTTTACCAAAGTCTTCACCAATTGGCTCGTCCCAGGTAAGTGAAATTTTCCATAAATCTTGCAACAAGATCTTCATGAAAACGACACAAGGAGATAGCAACCCCAACGGATCAAACACCTTTGCGACCTCTGACAAGATATCTCTTTTCGAATATCTATTCTTTTTCTCATGGTCTAAAACTGTGAAACAAAAGAAATCACCGTTCAAATTCCACTGGATTCCAAAATTTTTATACCACTATCATTCTTTAAGAACAAGGAATCTGCACTTTCTCTACATTCTTCCGAAATGTTTTTCAACACGCCAGGCACACTAGAAATCCATTTTCGCAATTTAAAACCACCTCGCTTCATTAACAATGTCAATTGATCAATTAATTCCCCAACTTCCTCTTTATTTTGACCCCCTGACAATAAATCATCTACATATAAATCCCTTAAAACTGCTGCAGATGCCAACGGAAATTCACTCTTCTCATCTAAGGCAAGCTGATGAAGAAATCTAGTAGACTGAAACGGGGCCGATGCGGTACCGTAAGTAACTGTTTTTAAACGGTAATCCTCTATAGTATCTTGGGAATTTTCTCTCCAAAGAATTCTCATAAAGTCTCTATCTTCAGGGTTAATCAAAACCTGTCTAAACATTTTTTCTATATCTGCACATACAACTATAGGTAAAATTCTAAATCTCAACAGTATTGGAAAAAGCTCCTGCTGTATACGTGGACCGACCATAAGAATGTCGTTCAAAGATACACCCGAAGTAGACTTAGCTGAAGCGTCAAAAACAACTCTCAGTTTTGTCGTTGTGCTTGATTCCCGAATTACCGCATAATGTGGTAAATAACAAACACTTGAAGGAACACTCTCCGGCTTGGATACACGTTCCATGTGACCCAATTCAAAATATTCCCTCATAAACTTTCGATAGTCTTCATAAATAAATGGCGGTTTTGAAAGTCTGAGTTCTAACGAACGAAATCTCTGGATAGCCATTTCTCCAGTGTCACCTAATCTAGATGGGGAATCTTTAAATGGAAGTTTCACGACAAATCTTCCAGACATATCTCGAAAATACGTACGCTTAAAATGATCCTCACATTCCCTCTCCTCCTTAGAAATCTGAACTAATTCCGGAACAGAATCCAAGGACCAAAATTGTTGCACCAAGCCATCTAATTTTAATTGAATATTATTGACGGCAAATGTACGTAGACCTCTATCGAATGAGGTAGTCCCCGTAATTATCCATCCTAGCTTAGAACTTACAGCAAAGGGCAGAGTTTCCCCTCTTTTCACAATTTTCCCATTTAGCAATGTAAAAAATACGTTAACTCCAAGTAGAATATCTACTGGTCGTGACTCAAAAAATAGTGGGTCTGCTAGAACTAAATAATTAAACTTATTCACAACATCTGAAGGAATAGAACTACATGGCACATTAGATGTAATTCTTTTTATCACAAATGCTTTAGTAGCAAATTTTATTTCAGAATTAAAATGAGGAGTAAAATTCAAATTTATCTCTCCATTTGTTTCAGCACTATAAGAACCTAAACATGTAACCTGTACTCTAGTTCTTCGCTTTGGCAAACACAATTTTCGCATACAATTTTCACTTATAAAACAGGCCTCACTTCCACTGTCCAGCAATTCGCGGCAATTTACAAGATTACCCACTGAATCAAGAACCTTAATCATTGCTGTACAAAGTAGAGTCTGTCCCATATTCATTAACTGTATTCCCGACCCAGAATTGTTTCGAAACTCAAAGGTGCCAGTGCAGGAAGTTTGACTTAACTCATTTTGTCTCGGTCGAAATTCCGTTGCGTTCGGGGAAAAAGGAACCACCGGAGTTTCAGTCGCATTCTTTACATGAGGGCCAGTATCCCGTGAAATATGCAAGACACTATGATGAGGCTTGTGGCACACTCTACATCTACCCACACTCATACACTTTTTTGCATAATGTTTCTCTAAAAGACAGTTATAACACAAACTATTTGGTCTAGCTATTTCTATTCTTTTCTGCACATTTAATTTCAAATATCGTGGGCATCTGTAAAGTGGATGCGATTCTTTGCATAAAACACAAATATTATTAGCAGACAATAATGTAGTAAATATAGGTTTTCACTTTCTTTAAATGCTGTTTTACTATTTTGAAGGGTTCTCGCTTGGTCCTTTAAAAAAGATAATAAATTTTCAAGTGTACCCAATTCCTCTTTTTTGAGTGTTCTTTCCCACCAATATCTTGTATTTCCATCCAATTTCTCTGTAATTAAATAAACAATTAATACTTCTGAAAATCCTTTAACCTCTTGTTTAAGTACACTCAATGAACGGACACATTCATTAATAACGTCTACACTTTCCAGAAGAGACTGTGCTGTACCCGAAATACAACGCATTCCAATAAATTTCTTAATCAATGAATTAATTAATTCTCTTTTATTTGAATATCGCTCTTTCAACAGCTCTAACGCTGTCTTATAATTCGAATCAGAGATTGGAAGGCATTGAATTATTTTAAGTGCATTGCCTCTGCATGCCGATTTTAATTATTGTAATTTCTGACAGTCTGATAAAACTTCATTACAATCCACACTAGCCCTAAATAAATCATAAAATGGAAGCCACTCCTCCAGATTACCACTGAAAGTGGGAAGTGTGAGTTTCGGCAGTTTAACCTCTGAGGTTTGAGACCTCAACAACACCGCACTGTTGTTACTTTCGTTTAAAGTAACTCCCGATTTTTTTCGGTTAACACTAAGCCACATACTGTAAACTCGATCCTGTTCAGTCTGCTGCTCCTCTATGTACGTATCAACCTCATTTTTATCACATTTAGCCAAAATCCTATTAAATGTTTCACTCAATTCATCAGTTAACTTTCCTATTTTAATCTCAAACAAAGTTAATTCACTTGAATCGGCTTCATTAATACACCCATTTATCTTATTTTCTAATTTTGTAATAGCAGACTTTAATCCCCTCTTCTTAACTAAAACATCCTTTAACTCTTCCATAACAAATAAAAATTTAAATACAGGAACGAACTCAAAACGTCTTGATCAACAAAGCAGGGGCATTGGCATCCAACCAACCATGCGCTTAAACTCTAACACTGAACACCAAACATCCACATTTTACAGTCCAAATTCACTTTCCACATTAGCCCAATCAGCTATTTTCCCCTTTAAAAGAAATCTCGGGCGACGGACCATTTAATGATAGCTCGGCTGGTTAACTTTAAACTTAATAAGAAAAAAAACACTGATTAAAACTACAGAAGGTAAAAATGTGAACTGTAAACTTTAATTAAAACGTTAAAACCCTCTTGGTTACACATTTGACAGCGACCGCCATCTAACACACATGAGCTCTCTGCTCTGAACTCAAAACTTACATAAACAATCACTTTAACAGTTAACAAAAAAAAAAGAATAAACCAACTATTCAAACTGCGAAATGTCCTTGCATGCAAGTAAACCCAAGATCACTTGCGAAGTCTGGTTCGATGCACAAGTATGCGGAAGCACATAATCTCTTCTCTAGGTATCGTTCTCTCTATCGAAAATGCTCTGTCGAACGTGTGTCGGAAAACACTGTCCAAAAACATTTTCGGAAAATATTGTCCGAACATACACCCCCGGCTTTGAAACCTTCAAGGGCTATAATTAACTATTCTCATTCAAAAGGCAAAGGACAAAGTTTGTGAATAGGACGTTTGAGCTCTCCCGTAGCAGTTCTTACTATGGCCACTCTAACATGACCACCACTACCTGAAAAGGTTTCAATGATTCTTCCCAGCTTCCATTGAAGCGCCGGCACAAGTTCATTTTTAATGAGCACTAAGTCCCCAATCTTTAAATTTGCTGTTGGACGTAACCACTTGGGGCGTTGTTGCAACTGAGACAAATACTCTGCACTCCATCACTTCCAAAAGTGCTGGAATACTCTCTGTGTAAGTTGCCAACGACGAAGTCGTGAAGGCGCAACCTCAGAAACATCAAGCTCTGGAATAGCTGTCAACGAAGCACCCGTCAAAAAATGACCCGGTGTCAAAACTTCTAGATCATTTGGATCACTTGACAACGGACACAAAGGTCTCGAGTTCAAACAAGCTTCAATTTGCGACAATAATGTTGAGAACTCTTCAATTGTAAATAGCGAATTTCCCATTGTTCTACGCAAATGATATTTCACAGACTTGATGTTAGCCTCCCACAGCCCACCAAAATGTGGAGTCGATGGAGGGTTAAATTTCCAAACGATGCCCTCATTAGCAACATAATTCTGTAAGGATTCATCTTTAATGGTGGAGGATATAAATTCATATAATTCCCTCAATTCCTTACTTGCACCCTTAAAATTTGTAGCACAGTCACTTACTAATTCGGTTGGCTTGCCTCTACGAGAAACAAATCTTTTCAGAGCAGCCAAAAACGTTGGAGTGGACAAATCTGACACCAATTCAAGATGAATAGCACGAGTCGAAAAACAAATAAAAATTGCTATGTAACTCTTAAATGCCTTGATACCTCTACGATTTCTCTCTTTACACATAAAAGGACCGGCATAATCACATCCAGTCTTCGAAAATGGGCGACTGGGTAAGACACGCATAGCGGGCAGGTCACCCATTAATTGTGTACCAATAGCTGGGGAAGCACGAAAACACTTTATGCATGTCTTCACAATTTTTCTTACTGCATCTCGACCACTTAAAATCCAAAATTTTGTTCTAAGGACAGCTAAAAGAAGCTGAGGACCGGCATGCAAGTAAGTTATATGATAATGTCTAATAAGCAATGCAGTAATATGATGAGACTTAGGCAAAACTATTGGGTGTTTCTGATCTTCAGAAACATTAGCATGTCTCAACCTTCCACCAACCCGCAAAATACAGCTTGAATCCAGAAATGGATTTAATGTTAAAAGTTTGCTCGAACGTCTTAACAATTTATGATTTCCTAAAGCAAGGATCTCATCACAAAAACACTGGTGTTGTACTAATTTCACTATACTCGTTGTGGCTCTCAAAAGCTCTGATGTCAAGAGTAAACCGTTTATTCGCTGAGATACCTTTTTTGCATTGTTCACAAATCTCAAGCACCACGCGACGATTCGTACCAGTCTATTCCAAGTGGAATATCTGAAAATCACATGATCATCACTAAGATCAAACACGTTTACAACACAGTTTCGCTTTTCTTCCTTTAAAACAATCTCCTGTATATCTTTACCGTTAAATGGATCATTATGTTGATTGTTGTTCAATGGCTCTCTTAACCATCGAGGACCACGAAACCATAATTCACAATTTACTAATTCCGACGGCAACATACCCCTTGTTCCTCAGTCAGCAGGATTTTCAATTCCAGAAACATGATTCCACGGAACATTAGGAAGTGCCTCTTGAATTTTTGAAACACGGTTAGCCACGAAGGTTTGCCAACGATGAGGCTCTGAAGAAAGCCATGCCAACGCCACATTAGAATCAGTCCAGGCAAATACTTCAGTCTCAGTAAAATTTAAATGCTGTAAAACCATTTTTAGAAAATTTGCCAACAGAAGGCCCGAACACAATTCAAGTCGTGGAATGGACTGAGTCTTAATGGCAGTCTTAGATGTCAAAGTCTTAGTCTTAGATGTCAAAAGATTTACCGTTATTTTTTCATCTTGAGAAATTGAACGCATATATATTACCGCACAATACGCCTTTTCGGACGCATCACAAAAGGCATGAATTTGAAGTCCCATTTTATCTGCAGCCAAGACAAATCGAGGAATCTTCAATTGAGAAATTACACTTAAGTCATTTCTAAACGATGTCCACCGTTTACCAAAGTCTTCACCAATTGGCTCGTCCCAGGTAAGTGAAATTTTCCATAAATCTTGCAACAAGATCTTCATGAAAACGACACAAGGAGATAGCAACCCCAACGGATCAAACACCTTTGCGACCTCTGACAAGATATCTCTTTTCGAATATCTATTCTTTTTCTCATGGTCTAAAACTGTGAAACAAAAGAAATCACCGTTCAAATTCCACTGGATTCCAAAATTTTTATACCACTATCATTCTTTAAGAACAAGGAATCTGCACTTTCTCTACATTCTTCCGAAATGTTTTTCAACACGCCAGGCACACTAGAAATCCATTTTCGCAATTTAAAACCACCTCGCTTCATTAACAATGTCAATTGATCAATTAATTCCCCAACTTCCTCTTTATTTTGACCCCCTGACAATAAATCATCTACATATAAATCCCTTAAAACTGCTGCAGATGCCAACGGAAATTCACTCTTCTCATCTAAGGCAAGCTGATGAAGAAATCTAGTAGACTGAAACGGGGCCGATGCGGTACCGTAAGTAACTGTTTTTAAACGGTAATCCTCTATAGTATCTTGGGAATTTTCTCTCCAAAGAATTCTCATAAAGTCTCTATCTTCAGGGTTAATCAAAACCTGTCTAAACATTTTTTCTATATCTGCACATACAACTATAGGTAAAATTCTAAATCTCAACAGTATTGGAAAAAGCTCCTGCTGTATACGTGGACCGACCATAAGAATGTCGTTCAAAGATACACCCGAAGTAGACTTAGCTGAAGCGTCAAAAACAACTCTCAGTTTTGTCGTTGTGCTTGATTCCCGAATTACCGCATAATGTGGTAAATAACAAACACTTGAAGGAACACTCTCCGGCTTGGATACACGTTCCATGTGACCCAATTCAAAATATTCCCTCATAAACTTTCGATAGTCTTCATAAATAAATGGCGGTTTTGAAAGTCTGCGTTCTAACGAACGAAATCTCTGGATAGCCATTTCTCCAGTGTCACCTAATCTAGATGGGGAATCTTTAAATGGAAGTTTCACGACAAATCTTCCAGACATATCTCGAAAATACGTACGCTTAAAATGATCCTCACATTCCCTCTCCTCCTTAGAAATCTGAACTAATTCCGGAACAGAATCCAAGGACCAAAATTGTTGCACCAAGCCATCTAATTTTAATTGAATATTATTGACGGCAAATGTACGTAGACCTCTATCGAATGAGGTAGTCCCCGTAATTATCCATCCTAGCTTAGAACTTACAGCAAAGGGCAGAGTTTCCCCTCTTTTCACAATTTTCCCATTTAGCAATGTAAAAAATACGTTAACTCCAAGTAGAATATCTACTGGTCGTGACTCAAAAAATAGTGGGTCTGCTAGAACTAAATAATTAAACTTATTCACAACATCTGAAGGAATAGAACTACATGGCACATTAGATGTAATTCTTTTTATCACAAATGCTTTAGTAGCAAATTTTATTTCAGAATTAAAATGAGGAGTAAAATTCAAATTTATCTCTCCATTTGTTTCAGCACTATAAGAACCTAAACATGTAACCTGTACTCTAGTTCTTCGCTTTGGCAAACACAATTTTCGCATACAATTTTCACTTATAAAACAGGCCTCACTTCCACTGTCCAGCAATTCGCGGCAATTTACAAGATTACCCACTGAATCAAGAACCTTAATCATTGCTGTACAAAGTAGAGTCTGTCCCATATTCATTAACTGTATTCCCGACCCAGAATTGTTTCGAAACTCAAAGGTGCCAGTGCAGGAAGTTTGACTTAACTCATTTTGTCTCGGTCGAAATTCCGTTGCGTTCGGGGAAAAAGGAACCACCGGAGTTTCAGTCGCATTCTTTACATGAGGGCCAGTATCCCGTGAAATATGCAAGACACTATGATGAGGCTTGTGGCACACTCTACATCTACCCACACTCATACACTTTTTTGCATAATGTTTCTCTAAAAGACAGTTATAACACAAACTATTTGGTCTAGCTATTTCTATTCTTTTCTGCACATTTAATTTCAAATATCGTGGGCATCTGTAAAGTGGATGCGATTCTTTGCATAAAACACAAATATTATTAGCAGACAATAATGTAGTAAATATAGGTTTTCACTTTCTTTAAATGCTGTTTTACTATTTTGAAGGGTTCTCGCTTGGTCCTTTAAAAAAGATAATAAATTTTCAAGTGTACCCAATTCCTCTTTTTTGAGTGTTCTTTCCCACCAATATCTTGTATTTCCATCCAATTTCTCTGTAATTAAATAAACAATTAATACTTCTGAAAATCCTTTAACCTCTTGTTTAAGTACACTCAATGAACGGACACATTCATTAATAACGTCTACACTTTCCAGAAGAGACTGTGCTGTACCCGAAATACAACGCATTCCAATAAATTTCTTAATCAATGAATTAATTAATTCTCTTTTATTTGAATATCGCTCTTTCAACAGCTCTAACGCTGTCTTATAATTCGAATCAGAGATTGGAAGGCATTGAATTATTTTAAGTGCATTGCCTCTGCATGCCGATTTTAATTATTGTAATTTCTGACAGTCTGATAAAACTTCATTACAATCCACACTAGCCCTAAATAAATCATAAAATGGAAGCCACTCCTCCAGATTACCACTGAAAGTGGGAAGTGTGAGTTTCGGCAGTTTAACCTCTGAGGTTTGAGACCTCAACAACACCGCACTGTTGTTACTTTCGTTTAAAGTAACTCCCGATTTTTTTCGGTTAACACTAAGCCACATACTGTAAACTCGATCCTGTTCAGTCTGCTGCTCCTCTATGTACGTATCAACCTCATTTTTATCACATTTAGCCAAAATCCTATTAAATGTTTCACTCAATTCATCAGTTAACTTTCCTATTTTAATCTCAAACAAAGTTAATTCACTTGAATCGGCTTCATTAATACACCCATTTATCTTATTTTCTAATTTTGTAATAGCAGACTTTAATCCCCTCTTCTTAACTAAAACATCCTTTAACTCTTCCATAACAAATAAAAATTTAAATACAGGAACGAACTCAAAACGTCTTGATCAACAAAGCAGGGGCATTGGCATCCAACCAACCATGCGCTTAAACTCTAACACTGAACACCAAACATCCACATTTTACAGTCCAAATTCACTTTCCACATTAGCCCAATCAGCTATTTTCCCCTTTAAAAGAAATCTCGGGCGACGGACCATTTAATGATAGCTCGGCTGGTTAACTTTAAACTTAATAAGAAAAAAAACACTGATTAAAACTACAGAAGGTAAAAATGTGAACTGTAAACTTTAATTAAAACGTTAAAACCCTCTTGGTTACACATTTGACAGCGACCGCCATCTAACACACATGAGCTCTCTGCTCTGAACTCAAAACTTACATAAACAATCACTTTAACAGTTAACAAAAAAAAAAGAATAAACCAACTATTCAAACTGCGAAATGTCCTTGCATGCAAGTAAACCCAAGATCACTTGCGAAGTCTGGTTCGATGCACAAGTATGCGGAAGCACATAATCTCTTCTCTAGGTATCGTTCTCTCTATCGAAAATGCTCTGTCGAACGTGTGTCGGAAAACACTGTCCAAAAACATTGTCGTAAAATATTGTCCGAACAGTTATAATGTTTTCATTTAAAGTAAGTTATGTTTTGTCTTTTTCCTGATTTCCTGATTTATAGACTTTTAGATATTGGCTCTCGTTTTATCAAAAAACTACCGATGTTTTAACAGATCATAACGTGATTCCATTTTAGATATGTTGATACTGTATGTCTGTTTTTCTCGCAACAATAATTTCGGAAGCCGAAATTATTTGTCACCGTAGTTTCTATTGAGACACTAAATTCGGTGATTAGATTTAGTTCTCTGTGAATAGTACTTCACATCGGTAGATCGTTTGCAATTGGGACTATTACTTAATGTATGAAGAGTTAACCCTGGAGTGGCATGTTTTGTCCAGCGGTTCAGCGTACGATTGTTTCGGGTTCGAGCAGGGTATAGCTAGCCGTTACTGACAAGTTGATAAGTGGGAGTTGTGTTTGATAGAATAAAGGCATTGGATCAGGTAGTGGGGAAATATGTTAATTATAAACATAATTTGGTTTACTTTCTGTTAATGAATTTCATTTAAAGTTAATGTATATTTTTACATAATTAAGTTTATTTATTTAGAAGATCGTTAAAGTAAATTAAATGTTGCTTTTTGTCTTGAATCACCAAAGCTGGCGGCAGTGGTCCTTCGGACCTTTGACCATATCTGAGCCTTTTTTTTCCCTTGACTTTTTTGCATATCCATGGACACGACAACAACAGCAACAAATGTTTCTTTTGAGTTAATTTATTAAACATTTAATTAAAAGTAACTCTGTTCTCTTTTTAAGTTAAATTGATATTGAACTTAAATAATTAATGTAAATATATTAAAGGACCTTTTTGATGTTTAATATATTTTGAATTCTTTTTGGTGCTCCAGTTTTCACAGTTGAGCTATGGGATGTTGATTTGAAGGTTTTGATATATTTTTGTGTAAGATTCAGGCCTTCTGTTTTCTGACCGACGGAAATGTATTTCCGAGTCAATGATAAAGTCGCATCGTACTGGTTCAAGAATATTGGAGATGTATTATTTTAAACTTGAATAAAATCTTGGTTAAGTCTAATTCTTTTTGTTTGTTATTCTTTCATTCATCAGTATATTAGAAACTTTCAGTTATAGTTATTTTTTTATTTGCCTTTGAACATTTATTTTAAGCTTTGGTCAACCACAGCATTTACGCACCACATGTGCTAATGCTCTGCTAAACTATATTCATAAATTACCTTAGGGTGATTTATATCACTATACAGTGCTGTAGGCAGCGGGGATCCCAGCCGGAAGTTCGTGCAATTTGAGGTGGGACTTACATAATTTCTAGCATGTGAAAGCATGCCCGGAATACGGTGCCGCAGTCATAGGGGACGCGAGCCCGAGATTCTTTCGGTTCGAAATTTATCATACTGTAAGTGATTTATTCCGGTGGAATGTAATAAATAATTTTCCGGAGCGTGCGCAGCACCCCCGGTATACGGTGCCGTAGACAGTGGGAAAAGTGGCCGGAGTTTTGCTCTTTTCGAGGTTTATCATATTCGAGGATCATTTTTAGAAAAAAAAATTAATTTGATGCCCCGATATAAATTAGTGTCCCGCTAGCCGGTGAAGCCAGCTAGTCCTATTATAAATTTTCTACTGCATGCTTTCGGTATCGGCTAGGTCGAGCTCGTATTATGAATCGTAGGGTTCGGGCGAGTTCGATCTTCAAAAAAGAGCCCGAACTCATGTCTAATGTGTGACAGAGTTTTCTGCATCGTATAAGTTAATAAAAAAATTGTTAATACTTATATAACTGACAGAGTGTATCAGTGAAAGTTTACGCGATTGTATAGTTTTCAGCATAGCATGTTACATTTCTTCATTTGAAGATTGATCAACAAGAAAAAACGTTTTATTTTATTTTTTTAAATATATTATATATTTTAAGTTTATAGCTTAATTTATATAAAGTAGAAATGTTAGAAACTTCAACTTTGTTTTCATAAAATCTTTGTAATAGTCCACACTCTATTAATTGGTTGTTTTCTATTCTCAATTTCTTTACTAGAGAGTGTTTGACACACAGACAGGTTATAGACTTTCATCAATAATACGATAAAAATGTCTCCTTTAATAGCAGCTAACTTTTCATAAAAAGGACGACTTCTGATAAATCTATGCTTTTGAAATTGCTAAACGATAATTTCTCTCCTATATGTGTGACATTGATTTCTATAGAGCTCTTGAAAGGGTGCCAGAACTATTTGACTAATCGAAAAGGGAGTAGGTTTCTTTGTGAGTTACCGGCTAACTAGTAAATAGATTTGCAATCGTCTGCTACAGCGCAGCGTTCTGAATTTATTATCCTCCTTTGCGTGTTTTTTTTTCCAGATTTGAAAATATTTTTTTATTATTAGACATATTTTTAGATTTCCAAAATGCATTTAAAAAAATAATTTTGGATTTCTCTTATCTGTGAAGTTAAAACGCCGTAATAATAGGTATAATTTTTTTATGGTTTAAAAACGTTTCATTTTAAAAATTGCCCACTTAGAAATAAATTTCATTTAAAAGAATCTTTTCTTTAATTCACACTACTCTTAATAATTTTATTTTTCTTGAAATTCTATACTTTTCTGAATTCTTTATTAAAAAATTAATTCATCTTACGTATAATTTAGTTTTTGAAAAAAGCAATCGCTAACATGTAATCAGGGTATACAATCAGGATGAAGTAATCAATAAAGACTCTAATTCAAATTTTTATAATTAACAATTGTAAAATCAGAGAAAATTACTTTATGTTGGCACAATCATGTATTTTTTTTTAGTTTTATCAATATAAAATACATTTCAAGCTAAGCATAACGTCATTTTCACCAGCGCAAACTTTTCAGACGTACTATATACGTTCATTTATGCTTAATCACCATGAATTCAAATAAAAATATATTTTCTATATAATTGCAATGAAAAGAAAATGGCCTCAATGAAGTTATAATGCATACAGATGAAATAAATCCAATACACGCTATTGTCGTGACGTCACAGTAAATACGAATTTTTATTCACTTATAAAAACAAAGTAGCACGCGTAAAAATATATGTACCAAAATTTAACCTGCAAATTAAAAAATACGTCCAAAAAGCCACGTGTTGTTTCCCATCCATTGGTCGGATTAGTTTCTACCGGAATCAACACATTCTGTTTTAATAGATTTAGATGAAACTGTGCAATAAGATTCGTGGATTATGTACTGAATTAAATAAAATTTTCAATATGTTTTAAGAAATCTAATATAGCTTTCTTTCGTATAAATTATAGTTTTTTTATGTTCACGCATGCATGAATATTATAATAATAATACATTAGGATAAATGGCTGGAAAATAATTTTGCTGGTTTTATTAAAATTTCGGTAATAAATCAATCTCTTTCTCTCTATATATAAATAGACGTGTGCGTCCCTGCATTTCCCTTTGCAGCCACAACTACCCAGCGCAGACCACTGGTATTTGTGGCAGTAGCCACAAGTCTCCCATCATGCACTATGGTGGATGCATGTCGGCAGCTGTGGGGGTGTGGGCGATATGGTGGTTGAAAGTGGTAGAAGTGAGTAAAACAAAAATATTTCTCACAGTACGCACAGCGGGCACAGGCTTCTTCAGCTGACTCAACGACGCATTCAAAGCAGCATAATGCGAGTTGCCAAAAATAAAACAGTAGCAGAAAATTCCTTCGCATGCAACCGTACGGAGATGTTCCGCAAGTTACGAGTGACTGAAAAACTGACAAAAGAACCGACAATGTGTGGTTGAAACGACTTCTGATCGTAATTCGGGAAAATGTATTGACAGGATGAACAAAACTAGACGATGACATCATAACTTGTGAAAATCTGCCTGTCAAGTAGCATACAAACATTTTATCTGAAATTACAAATTTTTATAATAACAGCAATAATATAACCTTATAGTAGTTATTGGCAATGTATGGCACTGTAAAAACAATTAGTAAAGTTAAATCGCACTTATTTCTTTGAAGGCATCTGTTTTTCAATGAACGAAATTTTGAACTTTGACCCGTCCCCCCTGTCATTATAAAAACTCAATAGCCGATATGCGAGATATAAAAGTACTAAGATCGATGAGACGAATCGAATGAGCTATAAAAATCGAAATTCGCCGCCACAGACTATAGTACCTTTACTTATTAGCTTTGTGGGTTTTGTAAGTAAACTTTGAATTTAAGGCGTTCCCACTGAAAGAAATCGCAAGGATTCTAATCCGGCAATCGTTGTCAATTAATTTTTTCAGCTTACAGCGCGCCATCTATTGGCGAAATTTTAAATTAATTTTGAAATCATATTGTTAAAAAATTATTGCATTTTTAATAAGGTTCCAACAAACGGGGCATTTCTATCAACAGCCGTTTTCAAATTATTTAATTTATGAAAGGTTCCCTCCTTTTTGGCACACCAAGTGCACATATTTTAATTGCTCAAGTAACTCTCGCTTCCAATTAAAATAATTTAAGAAAAAAATTACACGAAAAATAATAGAATAGTTAAGAAAAGATATATATTATTTTGTTATATGAATTTTAGTTTTAAATAAGATAAGTTTTACAACGTGTGATCAGTTAACGTTCATAAGTGTGAGAGATTCCAATCTACTTTCTACGCTTATCTAGAAGGTTTTCTTAGATATTAGAGGATTAACTGATCGATTAACTGCATTTTAACCGATTTTTCCTAGTTATCTGGCGTAACTTTACTTGATTAAAAGTGACTTAATTTCCACAGGCATTTCTCTTATGTAATTAAAGTTTTCTCGTCTTATAGTTAAACAAAAATATCAAGCCGATTTTTTAAAACAAAATTCGAATACTTTTCATATAATCCGATTTGTTTAAATTATGTAAGTAAAAATGTATTTATTTAAAAACTGAAATAATGTGTTACTATTCTTTAAACAAACAATACGTTCCATGCAGAAATTTGTTTTAAATATTATGTTATCGATACCAGATAGATATTTTTTATTCGACAATTCTTGGATATATTAAAAATACATTCAATAGATTGAAATAAAACGGTAAAATATATTGTTGAATTATATGTTCCGGAGGATTTGGTGTGAACAAATATATGTTATACAAATATTAATTGTAATTAGAAGGACATTCAAAAATATAATTTATTTTTAAAATAAATATTGAATTTAAAAGTATGAGATTAAAACAAATAATTCATTTTAAAACTAAAGATTGAATGCAAATAGAAAGGGATTAAAAAATATAATTTATTTTAAAACTAATTGTTATTTAATAAACATATTCAGATTACAAATCTTATTTAATATAAATGCTATTTTCCTTCGTGAAATACTTATTAAAGTATGGAGTTGTTTTAGTAAAATTCAAGTTTGATTCTTTTATTTTACTATGCTTCAAAACCATCATAGTCATTTTTGAACTTATTAAATGCTATTTCACTATATTTTAGTAAATGAAAATTAGATATGTAAACAGTTTCTCCCTACACGATAACATTTTATATTTAATTTTTGAATGTAAATTTCTTCCAACTCTTCACAAATTATTTATGATAATAAGGAAAGAAGTTTGTCTGTGTCTGTGTGTGTTGTGTTCTGAAAAGATCGCTGCACGCAGAGCTACAAAATTTGCTGGGAGGTACTTCTATATCGGTTGTAAGCTCTATTTTGGCTTTTTTTCATTATATATATAGATAATTTTAATTCCTATAATGGGAATATGTGAGATGTTAATGTAAAAGCTACAATTATATTATTATTTATTAATATTTATATATTTTTTTAAGCTAAAATAAAAAAATGTGTAAATCAAACTTAATTTTTGTATAATTACTTTTCCTGCAGAGGTTCTGAAGAGTGTTCTGAAGTGATCGCTGCACGCAGAGCTACAAAATTTGCTGGGAGGTACCTCTATATCGGTTGTAAGCTCTATTTTGGCTTTTTTTTCATTATATATGTAGATAATTTTAATTCCTATAATGGAATTATGTCAGATGTTAATGTAAAAACTACAATGATATTATTATTTATTACTATTTTTATATATTTTTTTAAGCTAAAATAAAAAATGTGTAAATGAAACTTAATTTTTGTATAATTATTTTTCCTACAGAGGGCAGCACATTTCTTGTCAAATAAATGTTAATTTTTTTTAATTTACCTATAGGTGGTGCTAATGTCTTTAAATTTTACTTTTAAATATTAAAATTATTTGGGAAGTTTGTTATTCACAAATATAAATATGTTTTTGATTGTATTTATTTATTTTTATTCACAAAAATAATTTTAGTGGGTTTTTTAAGGTGTTATTTCAACATATGTTCTTTCAACTTGACTATCTTATCAAGTTTAAGGTATGTAATGAAGTGAGCCACGAGGTCGATATGTTGTTTGAGGAATGGTTGATAATTATTGTGAGTAAAATATTTCATATATTCTTTATAGGTTTTTTATTTCCAATTTTTTATTTCTAATTGTTTTCTGGTCATAATACAATATACCTGGTGGAATATACTGATCTTAGCATAAATGCCAGTATATTTTTATGAAATATTGTATTATTTAAAAAAAGTGTGGATATATCCAGGCTGGCGATTAATATCTACACGTGTTTTTTGATTTCCAATTCTATTTTAAGTCTCTTGTTATCCAAATTTCCATTATATTACATTTTGTGTCATATTAGTTCATTTTTCATTTCAAAATCCATTTGAAATCACTTGATATCCAACTTCCAATTATTTTACAATTTTTTTTCTCTCTTTAAATATTTTTCACAATTTCAGTATTTTTGACCGATTACCATCGAAGCAAATGCTATGGTAATATTATGTTTGCACTTGTTAATTTATTAACTTTGTGGTATTCTGTCTACACTCTATTACTAATTATCTCTTTGGAGATTTGGTTAGAATGTTACGAGAACTTGATTAATGTTTTTTTTTAATTCAAAGATATTATATATATATATATATATATATATATATATATATATATATATATATATATATCTTTAAATTTCAAAAACCATTAATCATGTTCTCGTATATTATATATATATATATATATATATATATATATATATATATACATTTAAAATTTTTAATCAATTTTTAACGTTTTTTCAAGTTTTGAGGCGATTTTTCTACATTAGTAAAAGAGTCTGGTTTCAATTTTTTAGCACAATATAAGAAATTTGTCCAATTTTCTATAAAGTTTATCCGGAATTCGTAGAGCGACTTTTGAATTTTTCGCGAGTTTTGTTATGCGATTTGTAGAGTTTTTCGCATTTTCCGATTTTTTTTTACATTGGTAAAATGAATTCGGTTTCAAAATTTTAGCCTAATAAGTAAAATTTTGTCCTGTATATTTTTTTAATTTTAGCGAATTATAATGTGATTTTCAGTTTTGAATTTTAGCGAATTTTCTCGTTTTACGGCGCTTTTTCACATTAGGAAAAAGAAATTGATTTGTAACTTTTAGCCTAATACAGGAAATTTTATCGTCCATGATTTTTGAATTTTGGCGATTTAAATGCGATTTTGAGCAATTTTTCCAGTACTGCGCGATTTTTTGAAATTCGGAAAAGGAAGTTTTTTTTTTTCAAACTTTTAAACTAGTATAGTAAATTATTTTCTTCCAGGATTTTTAAATTCTAACAATTTTTAATGCGATTTTCACTGCAATTTTTGGCACTTTTTCACGTTTTGAAGCGATTTTTCTACAATAAGAAAAAGAAACAGGTTCTAATATTTTTTTAGCCCAACATAATAAATTTACTCCTCTTTTCAACAAAGTTTATATTGGAATTCGTACAACGAGATTTAATTTTCTTTCAAATGTTGCATGCGAATTTTTAGGGATTTTTCACATTTGGCGGCGATTTTTTGACATTGATAAAAGAAATTCTGTTTCAAACTTTTAACCCACTATAGTAAATTTTGTTCTTGATTTTTTTCATTTTAGAAAATTTTATTTCGATTTTCAATGCGATTTTTTGCGTTTCGTGGCGCTTTTTTGACTTTCGGAAAAGGAATTTTGTTTTAAACATTTAGCCTATTATAGTAAATTTTATACTCTGTCATGCAACCAGCATCCTTCCAACCCTTTTCTGAAAAGTAAACAGAAGTGAAGAGAAGACAGGAGGAATGGTGGTTTGTTCGGAGGAGTAGGATGTGGAATGCATCCGAGTATATTTTGGTTGTTTCAAGAGGTAATGCGGTTTGGTGGAATTTTTATGAATAATAGTGAAAATGTAAATAGTGTAAATATTATTGTAAATACCAGCTCTCATATTTAATAAACTCTGTATTTAAATTTTAAAAAGAAGAATCAGTGCGTCATTCGGCTGTCATGATATTACAGCCCACTCTCCTTACGAGAACGAGAGCTATGTCTACGATTTAAAATAATAAAATATGTGCTTTGGATCGCAGTGTTTGGATTACAAAATAGAGGTGAGCTATTTATTTATCATTTAATTGTGTAGTAAGATACTGTTAACTTTATTCTAAAATGTTTAAAAACGTAACTAAGTCAGATTTACTTATTGTTCTGGAAGAAATAGGCGAAGAAGCTGATGCGAGTAAGAGAGTACCCGAATTAAAAGATTTGTTATTGAAATCTAAAGAATACTTAAAGGATAAAGATTTCGTAACTGAATTTTTATCGACTACGGTTTCAGAAAGAAAAGATGGCGAGGAAGTTAATAGGTTGCGTTTACAACAACAAATGAGAAGCCGGAATTTATCGCATAACGAAGGGGAAAATAGTACGTCATTATCACTAGATAAATTAATCAAAGCAGTTCAAGTTTTGGTAATTCCAGTGCCCAAGAAAAATGAAACATGGAATCTCTTTTTTGATTCTTTAGAAAGAGCGTTTAAGCACAAAAATGTTCCTAAGGAATATAAATCGGAAATTTTACTGAAATTAGTAGGTGAGAAAGCAGGAAATGTTCTTGTTTATATTGATGATGAAGAGTTAGCCGATTATGATAAAATTAAATCTTTAATTTTGAAAGAATATGAACCGTCCCCATTTACCTGTTTACAAAATTTTAGAAACGCTAAAAGATTACCTGGTGAAACCCATCAACAGTTCAGTTCCCGATTAAGATCCTGTTGGTTAAATTATTGTAGAATTCGAAATGTTAAAGATTTCGACTCACTTATTAATTTAATAATATCAGATAAAATTTTTGAAACTTTGGATAATGAGCTTGCAACTCACATTGCAGTCAAACAAGGAGAAAGATGACTTTTGCCCGATCAGTTATCGAAAGACTGTGACATTTATTTTACTGCAAAAGGCAGGTCTTTTGAGGAAACAAAATTTGAGATACGACCTATTTATCGTGAAGTGAATAACGAAAATACTAAATATGTTCCCCCCACAACTAAGAAAAAATCAAGTTATGTATGAGAACATACACTTCCCAAAATCGCGTGATTGTTATATTTGTAATTCCCCATTACACCTAGCAAAAGTTTGCCCAAACAGAAGAAATAAGTATGATAAATCTTATACTCAAAATGATGATCAGGGGGAGAGAAAACCTAAAACGCAAGAAGATACAAATAAAGTGAATCCAAAAAAAAAATAATGCGGTAGTTACTAATGTTAGTTCCATGCATTTACATATGAACGATCAATTAAACAAAGTTACTCTTTTTCCTTTAAAAAAATCATTATTTATGTAGAAGGAAAAGAAATAGAAGCGACTCTGGATTCAGGTACCCAAATTAGTATTTTAAATACGTCATTAATTCCCAATCTGAAAATCGAAGCTAAAGGTAGTATTTTGTTACAATCTGCTTTCAAAGAAAAAGTACAAGCAAATTTGGCTACTATACCCATCCATTATAAATTACCTAACAGTGGAATTTATGTCACTTTAAATACGCTTTTTGCTTTCACTGAAAACTTAAATGTTCCGTGTTTAATAACTCCGGACGTATATAATGCTTTGATTGAACTTCAAAATGAAGAGTTGTGTAATTGTCAATTGCAGAAGTTCGAAGGTCACGAAGCTAAAAATAGTTCAGACGCCCCACTGGCGAAAGAGGAATTAAATGTTTGTTTTATTTCTTCAGAGAATAAACAAAATGATCGAAATGATAAATTTTCAGAGTTTAATAAGTTTTGTAAAGAACAAAAAGATTGCGCAACTTTAAAGAATTCATTCAAGGACGCTAGATTAGGAAAAAATTTTATTTTGGTACGGGATAATTTATTGTATCATAAAGAAACTATTTGCGGTGATAAAATATATCAGCTCGTTTTACCGGAAAATTATAGAAGTAAAGTGTTAGAATTAGCTCATGATTCAATTTTTGGAAACCATTTAGGGATGCGAAAAACTAAAGAAAGAATTAAATTATCTTTCTATTGGCCGAATATTTCAAGATATGTAGAAAATTATTGTAGAACATGTAAGAACTGTCAGTTAAAAAGTCCTGAGAAACAAACAGATAAAATTCCGATAACACCTGTTGTCCGCGCACCATATCCATTTCATACTGTAAATATTGATTAAATAGGTGAAATTATTCTGCCGTCAGGAAGGAAGCATAAATATTGTCTTACCTTAATTGATCAAAATTCTAAATGGCCGGAAGTAGTACCATTACGGACTCTTTCTGCGAAAACGGCATGTGATGCTTTATTAGATATTTTTATGCGCACCGGAATTCCTGAAGTTATCTGTTCAGACCAGGCCACTAATTTTGTGGAATGCATCCAAGTATATTTTGGTTGTTTCAAGAGGTAATGTGGTTTGGTGGAATTTTTATGAATATTAGTGAAAATGTAAATAGTGTAAATATTATTGTAAATAACAGCTCTCATATTTAATAAACTCTGTATTTAAATTTTAAAAAGAAGAATCAGTGCGTCATTCGGCTCTCATGATATTACATAGTCCTCGATTTTTTAATTATAGAAAATTTAGTACGAATTTAATGAGATTTTTATCGATCTATAGCATTTCTTCGAGTACTGGCGGATATTTTTGTGGCATTCGGAAAAGGAATTTTGTTTCAAAGTTTTAGCCTAATGTAGTACATTTTATCGTCACAGATTTGTGAATTTTAGCAATTTTCAATGCGATTTTTAGATTTTTTCGAGTACAGTGGCATATTTTTGTTATTCGCAAAAGGAATTTGGTTTAAATTTTTTGCCTAATATAATAAATTTTTGTCCTACGCGGTTTTAAATTTTAGTGATTTTTTTTGTTTCTCTGAGATTTTTGGCCATTTGTAAGAAGAATTCTATTTCAGACTTTTAACCTAATATAGTAAATTTTTTCTTCCACGAGTTTTGAATTTGTAGCGATTTTTATTGCAATTTTTCAAGTTTTGCAGTAATCCTTTGACATTCGTGAAATCAATTCGGTTTCAAGCTTTTGACCTAATACAGGAAATTTTGTACTCCGCTTTTTGATATGTTAGCGATTTTAATGCTATTTTTATTGCGATTTATAGCATTCTTTTTGCTTTTCTCGGTGTTTTTATACATTCGTAAAAGGAATTCGGCTTCAAACTTTTAGTCCCCTATAGTGAATTTTGTTATTTGAGAGTTGCAGAGTTTCGCGGCGATTTTCTGACGTACGGAAAGGAATTTATTTTCAAACTTTTAGTCTTTTATAGTAAATTTTATCCGCCACATTTTCTGAAATTTTAGAAATTTTTAATCCTATTTTCAATGCGATGTTTAATGCGATTTTCGATCCGATTTTTAATGCTATTTTCAATGCGATATTTAGCGTATTTTCGCGTTCCGCTTTGATTCCTTGAGATTCGTATAAGGAATTCGTTTTCAAACATTTATCCAATTATATAATATATAATAATTGTTTAAAAAACAACACAAAATGTCACAAAACATATATGCATCATTTAATAAAAATAAATACTTTTACTTTAGGTGTTTTAAAATATACAAAACTGTATTTCACATTATAAACCTAGCGCTTTCGAGCCGTCCTGGCTCATCCTCAGGGTTAAAAACATTAACACACAGATACACACAAAAAACACAAATAATCTGAAAACACCGTAAAAACATCAATGTCTGCTGAAGGCAAGGTCAAACCATTATGAACCAGTCACCAGGGGTGGGAAGAATAGGGAGGGATGTGCTAATCTTATTTAATCTTGAACTATCTGTAAAAGTTTATACCATAATTTAGGGATGTTGTAAGAAACTGAATCATTGCATGTTTTATCTTTCCTGGTTAAAATTTCAATGGATTCACTTATTATTGCTTGATAAAAAGAGGATGTGGGTTTAATAATTAACATATATATATGTGGGGGAGTATATGTATATATGAGTCCAAATCAGGGTTTCATCTTATTTTCAAAAGTGTAATATGTATTAGAGGATGTGGGTTTAATAATATATATATATATATATATATATATATATATAATATATATTTCAATACGTTTTGTACCATTTGTTTTAGTGTTTCGCGGTACATTTGTAAGGAGAATTCAGTTTCCAACATTTTGCCTGATACAGTTCTTTTTGTGATACGCGAGTTTTAATACGATTTTTAGTGTATTTTCGAGTTTTACTTTCGAGTTTTTTTACATTCTTCGACGAATTATTGGATGGCTAATGAACCTGAAGGAGTGCGGAAAGGTTCCTTCAGAGTTCATAGTCGCGCCCTTACTAAGGCTGTGGAGTATCACGACAAGTCCTCGAAATGGTCCCAAGCCTGCAAATTTAACCACCAGGCCGATGATTCGGAATGCAAAGCATTATTTTCCCAATAATAAGTAGAATAAAGTATCGCTAATGATCCCGGAGGATGCGGAAACAACCTGTCGAGCGCGTAGACACCCCCTCACTCGGAAGTTAGTTACATGAAAAATATGTAAGAAGCGTTTACTAGTCAAACCTCTGGCATAGTGCCTTCACAAAGACACACTTCACTAGTTAACAACCAGATATTTCCGAGTTGGTTCAACGGCACGAAAAAAATCGCGACATGCAACTCGCATATTTCTTGAAATTGGAGACCCTGATCCATCATTTTCGGCGAGTTCTTCCGGGTAAGGAGGAAACTTTTCATACGCGGAAACCGGAGGTTGCTATACGTCGCAACAGTTTTGAGCTGAACTGAGAAGACCAATCATTTTTGCTAGAATTTCAAGCCTTTCAGATCACTATTCACTATGCAAGTGCCCTCCGGAGCGCCCCGAAAAATCGTGGACGACCCTAGAATAGACCCCATTACAAGCACAGTACCTAAATTACGGAAGTCGAATATCGTCAGCATTTGGTGCCCGTGGGCTACAGGCACCATGTGCACTGCCTGGCTGCTCGTCATCTTCCTCACATAAGAAACTGTGAGAAGAACACCAGGAAAAGATTATTTTATTTGTAAAAAGTCCAGCTCAAATTCTCCCATTATTATTTCAGTTACAAGTAAGGGAATCAATAATGATTGGAATGGAAATTAACTATCAATCTTTAGAAATCACCTAATACACATTTATTTGATTTTAATTTTTCACTTCTATTACATACAAAGACGTCATACGTTAGCCAAAATTTTTATACGCGTAGTGAAAATAACATGTGTGAATTAATTACAGAATTTTCGGTCGATCAATGAATTACGAAATTAATGATTTTTGAAATTCTACATCTCCGATCCTTAAGAAAACAAATATTTCAAACTTTGGATGCTGTCTGCAGTGTAATCATGATAATCTTATTACATCATTAAAACTCCAGTCCAAATCAGGGTTTCATCTTATTTTCAAAAGCGTAATTTACCCAATCAATGAATGAATGCTAAAATGAACCGTTTTTAAAATTCTAGACCTCCTAATCTGTGTAAAATGAATGCATAAAATTTGAGATCCTATGAAATATTACTTAAAATATCAACTATATTTTTAGTTCAAGTGAATTAATAACGAATGCAATATCTGTGATTCAGAGAAATCTATAATAGAATAAATAAGAGTTTACTTTCAAAATTTTAAAAAATGAACTAATGAAATTTAGCTTTATTTTGTATATTGTCTTTCATTTTCATGCAAAAATAACTCCATTTATTAAAATTTTAATTTCCTAAATATACCAAAGTTATTTATATGTTTGGATTATATAGTCGGTCAGTAAATATTTTAAGTTCAAAAATTATTGAAATTCTGTATTTTTCAGATTGTATTTAAGAAAAAATGTGTGAAGCTAGTACGTGAATTATACTTGTCTTTATATTTAATCACAAAGAATATCAGCTTGAAATTTTTATTACATTCTATGTTACAAGGAAAAGATCTTCTAAGTACACAGAAAGCATTCGACAGGGTTTGATAACATACTTTGTGAAAAAGCAATGAGTGAATTTCAAAACAATCCAAATCTGCAAATCAATTAAAGACAGTTGAAACACTATGTCACTTAAATTACAACACAGTAATAAACGAATTTTAATATATATACATATCTTTTAATATATATAAATTTGAATTTTTATCCTCACTAATTAGAGCTTTGCATAGAGGCTTTGGTATTCTGTGAGTTTATGACTACTAAAACCTGCAATTTTAGGTTGATTTTGTAAGAAATACTACCTATTACATTCTGCCCTATGTTGGAATTTCTGAAATTTTTTTGCAGATCTACGCCGATTATAAACCACCCCCATTTCAAAACTGTATCTATCTATCTATCTATCTATCTAGCTATCTCTCTCTATATATATATATCACTTTATTATGTACACGATAACTTCCATAATTCTGCACAAATCTCTTCCATACTGATACATAAAATCAAGAGCCAGAAAATCTCGGTCAAGTTCGTTAATAGGCAAACTCGGATAAAGGGGGTGGAAATGGGGTGGGTTTTTGTGAAAACAGAAAAAACCCCATGACTTCTTACTTACGATACACATCGAATCAGTTTAAAGTTATTATTACTTCTCGGAAAAGTGTCAAATATTTTTGTATGAGAGATTTTTATATAATTAAAAATGGCCTCAGCAGGCGAAAAAAAAAATAAAGGTTTAAGAAGAAAAAAATTCATAATTTCGTCAATTCACAAGATGTGAAATCCACTTAAATTTATTATAATCTTCTTAATATTATCTACAACTTTTATTTTGTCAAGTTTTTGATAGGACTAACTCTTACAGAAAAAAAAGAAAGGGTTGTAGCAGAAAAAAAAAATAACATCGTCGTTAATCCGCCACAAAGGCGATAAAAAAGTATCATTGGCGTAAAAAAACTTTTGACAACCCTCAGAGATTCTGTATATAGAGTTGTATTATTAAACACGTTTCGTGTCTCAATAAAAATAACGTCAGAATTTAAAAATATAGTGTGTGGTTCATCTAATAAAATAATCACGACACGATTTAAATTTATTATATAAATCTTCTTAATACTATCTATAACTTTTGTAGTGACAGGTTTTTGATATAGGATGAACTCTTACAGCAAAAACAATTGGGTGGGGGGGGGGATTTATAAAAACATTAAAACCACCATAACTTCTTATTCATGAAACATATCGAATCTGTTTCAAGATGTTATTACTTCTCAGAAAATAACAAAAAATTACTATATTAGTGGATTTTTGATATTACTTAAAATATTCTCAAGGGATGAAAAAAATAGGGGTTGAAGAAAAATTATTCTATTAACATGATTCTGATAAAACCAACTCTTACAGAAAAATGAAATTACTACTACTACTACTAATAATAATAATGGGGGAGGAGCGCCTTAAACACCCCCAACCCCCCCCCCCCCCCAAAAAAAAAAAATATATATAACTTCTTAATTATGAAACATATCCTATCTTTTTCAAGTTGTTATGACTTCTTAGAAAAATACCAAAAACATTTGTTTGAAAGGTCTTTTTGTGCTGGTGAAATTAGTATTTAACTTCGAAATCTACCTGTGACTGTAGATCGAGACGGCCGGGATTCTTTGGAGTTCGATTTTTCATATCTCGTAAGAGATAAATATATACGATTAAGAGCCTACATCAGTCATGCGAAAAAACGCGCAAGCTAATGTTAAGTCTATGGGAAGGTTCTTGCGCGGTTTCCCGCTCGCATTTTAATATTTTTAAATGATTTTTTTTTGCATAAGATAGTTGACGTTGATCTCTAACGTTGTTAGTTTTTACTTTTTCGATTTTAGTTCCAGCATAAGGTTACTTTCACTTTCAGAACCGGTTCCAACCAGTTTCAAAATTGAAAATGTCCGTTTATAAAAAAACTGTAAAGAAAATCAAAAAAGTAAAAACTAACAACGTTAGAGACCGACCTCAGCTATCCTATGCAAAAAAAATCATTTAAAAATATTAAAATGCGAGCAAGAAATCACGCAAGAACCTTCCCATAGACTTAACATTAGCTTGAGCGTTTCTTCGCGTGACTAGTGTAGGCTCTTAAGGATGCCGATTAATAATGATGATAGTTTTACCTCTGCAGAATCGTATTCATAAATCTCAATTATCGGCTGAGGCACAGTTGATCGAAACTTGTTTGCCGTTCACTATGGTAAATAAATTATATGTCAATCTACGGCGTATCCTTGTATCTTTTGTAAAGACAGTTAGAACTCTGATTTATCAAATTTATTTATGAAAATGAATATATTTAACAATATTAAATGGTGATAAACATGATTCTATTTATAACATAAACAAAATATTGTATACTTAACTTTTACTATTCACTATTTAAATGGTAACGTATTTCTAACGTATGATCCCATGGGCTTCATATAAGTTTAGGATATTACTAAGTTAGATTCCTTTTAAGAAACAATACACTGTAAATAAATAAATAGTACATATATAAGGAAATCATTATTAGTTCATTTTGTTATTAGGGAAATTATGAATGGTAATATGTTAACCCTTTAAGCATTTTACAGAATTTTTCATAATATACGTTAAAAAATTCATAAAATAATAGCTATGAAAAGCATTGGTATGTGTAAAATGTTCTTTCTAATGTCATCTTTCACAAAGTGTCCGTGTTTCTCAATTAAATAAATGTAATTTTGTTTTAATATATAAATAACAAGTAAATGAACGGTCACATCTGATCATCAATGGTCCATACAGAAAAAAAAAAGATGAAAAAACATTTGATGGGAATCTAGGAGAATCTATGAAATTTGCATATATTTTCATAAATCTTTTATTTTTTGGTCGATCTAAAGTTATTAAAATAACATAATACGTTCGTATTTAGAACTGTTTAAAAATTTTCGGAATCTTTGAATCTCATTTGCTTCAACTAATTATCATTTTTTCCCAATATAAAAATATGTACTAATAATATTAAACACTAGCTGTTACCCGTGACTTCGTTCACGCAAAAATTAAAGAAGAATAAATGCATTAATTAAGCAAAATATTTCACTCCAGATAATTAAAAACGTAAATAATTAACTATCTCTTTATCAGATTTCATAGGAAACAATACGGTATTTATTTGTTATAGGGACCTTGACATAACTCAGTCTTAAAAAGTGATAATAATAATAATAATAATAATAATAATAATAATAATAATAATAATATATCGGAATCTAATTCAATTTTTTTTTTAATTCTGAGAGTTTGTGTGACATCCTCGGATCAATGATAACCGCTGATCGGAAAGTAAATCGCGTTGCGTCCGATAGTCTAAGAGGAGTATTTGCGAAATACAAACATACGGTCATATTTTAATATAATAGATTCGTGTGTATTTTTCTTTTCTTAAAATTATGATGTGATTTTAGCAGAAAAATCTCATCTGTATATAACTGATAATCATGCTTAATAATTAGTATAGATAAAAAACATCTCTATATTTCGTTTTAAATATGGCGTGAAACTCATCTACTTCCTATACTTACTGATCTTTGTATTATTAATGTATGGAATTGATTCACGCTCCTTTTACAATATTTTTGAAAATTCACGTTTTATTTACAATATGATGACGTCACTTTTTCCCCCAGAGAAATATCTTTTTAATGATATATTTCTTAAATTTGTGGTTGTACGCTGTGCAGTAAAGTGATAATTCATATCCTTTGTATTTATATAATTCTTTTTAATTTTCTTTCAGAAAACTTACATCTGTCTGTATGTAACTGATATTCAAGCTCAATCAATCTCTGTATTGATAAAAAAAATCAGTTTTTCATCTCAAATATTACGTCCATTATCTATCTACTTTCATACTACTATATACTAGTATTCATGCTCCTTCTATTATTAGGAATACTTGAAAATAAATGGTTTTATTTATGACGTCACATTTGTGCAAGCCAAGAAGGATCCTTTTCATAGTTCCATGGTCCAAGCGAAATCTTTTCTTAAAAATATAATTATTATTCATTTTTCTATCTAATTATATCGCATTCTTTGACAGAAAATGTCTTCTCAAAGTAACTGATATTCATACTTCATGTATAATAACAAATACTCCATATTTGCTTTCAAATATCATGGCAATTCATCATCTTTTGAATTCTTTTGAATTTTCATTTTTTACGTGGAAATCGTTCAATTGAAAAATAATTGTTGAGGAAAAATTATTATTGCAGGTTTTGTATTTATTGGCAACGGTAATGCTTAGCAACTTAAAATGATTAATTAAATTTTAAAGAAAAAAATGTCCATTTATTCTCTATGAAAATAACGAAATTTTGAATTACTAAGAAAAATATTTGAATAAAATAAACCAAAACCAGCCTATGTTCATTTCCGGGTTATAATTAACCTATATGCAAAGATACAGAATAATTAAATTCTCCATTTTGACGCTCCCTTCAGCCTAACATTTGCACACAATGAGATTTATAATATTACTAGCTGTTACCCGTGACTTCGTTCACGCCGCATTAAAAGAAGAATAAATACATTAATTAAGCAAAATATTTCACTCCCGATAATTAAAACGTTAATAATTAACTAACTATTTATCACATTTCATAGGAGACAATAGGTTATTTTTTGTTATAGGGACCTTGACCTAACTCAGTCTTAAAAAAGGGAAATTTTGTGCCAAATAATCGCGAAAATGAAATTGCAACCAATGCAAAAAGGAGGGCCAAATAAAATCGTGGAAATAGACGAATTGGGTAAAAACAAATGTCAATTTTACCTGATAGACAATTTTACTTTTAACGCCTTTGTGAAACGTTTTAACAGCCATACTTAAAAAAAAACATTAATAGGAAATAATATAAGATTTTTTCTTTAAATTCAATTTTGCCTCCTTGGTTTAATGTATAGCTGAAACAAATGTTGTTTTCTAAATGGCAGTATGTTGACAGGCAATTTTTGTTCTCCAGAATAAATTGATTCATGAAGTTTGAATATGTGAAAATATGTTTTAATTTTTCGGATAATTTACTGAAATCAAGATTTTGATTTCACCATCTATTCAAAGTGAAAATAAATTCTGTTTTTCAGTTTTAATGAAAAAATAGTGTAAAAAATATACTGATCTGTTTTATTTCTCATTTTTTATACACAAATATGGAGTAATTTACTTTCCATTTTTAGAGAAACTTCGTTAAAATGTACAAAAAAAAAAAAAAAAAAAAAAAAAAAAAAAACTTGGCATCTAATCCAATTTTTTAAATTCTGAGAGTTTGTGTGAGATCCTCGAATCAATGATAACCGGTATTAAGTAAATCGCGTTGCATTCGATAGTTTAGGAGTAGTTGCGAAATACAAACACACGGTCAGTTTTTAATATAATAGATTCGTGTTCATTTTCCTTTTCTTAAAATTATGATGTGATTTTTAACAGAAAACTCTCATCTGTATATAACGGATACTCATGCTTAATAATCAGTATAGATTTAAAAAAAACATTTAAATTTTTCGTTATAAATATGGCGTGAAATTCATCTACTTTTTATACTTACTGATCCTTGTATTATTAATGTAAGGAATTGATTCACACTCATTTTAAAACATATTGGAAAATTTGCGTTTTATTTCAAATATGACGTCTCTTTTTCTCCAGAGAAATCCCATTTTAATGACATAATTCTTGTTAATTTTCTTTTCCAGGCAATTAATTTCAATACTGGCATAGGGGAAATTATGTTACTTTAACGAAATAATATTAATTCTTATGTTTTATCAACAAAAATGGAACTATTAACATTCGTCATTTTTTTTTAGGTAATCGAGTTATTTCTTTTAGTTTTAAGAATGAAAATAGCTATTTATCGCTATCCATGACATCATTTCCGACATAGATAATTTTGCGGAGCATATTATTGACATTTGCTAACCATTTTCTTTTGAAACTTGTTTTTACTTTTTTAAAATTTAAATAAAAGAATACGGTATAGTTGTATTAGCCGTGCTTAGACGGTAAAACGCCAAGTATTTTACCATACAAAAGAAAAAAAAAACACAAGATCATTTTATTTCACCAATCAAAGCCTATCCACTTTATTTGCGATGTATGGCGTCATATTCGCCTGTTTCCTATGGTTACGCATATTAAAACCTTGTATTATTATCAAAAACTAAACAAAGTACGTTTTTTTCTAATAATATTATTTAATCTTCTTTTTAATTCTTTAATTTTTTTATTTCATTTTCATTTTTCACGTGAAAATTTTTCAATTGAAACTAAATTGGTGAGAAAAATTATTATTCCGGGTTTTAAATTAGTTTTTGCAACGATAAAGTATTAGCAACGGTAAAGTAAATTTAACTATTTTAAAATATTATACGAAAAATGTCCATTTATTCTCTATGAAAATAACGAAATTTTGAATTATTAAGAAAAATATTTGAATAAAATAAACAAAAACCAGCCTATATTCATTTGAGGTTTATAATCTATCTATATGCAAAAATACAGGATCATTAAATTAATTCGTTGTCAATTGGAAGCAAAAGCTTCAGCTGGGTCTGAAAAACAAGTATTTTCACACTTACAATTGTAAACAATTTAGTATTTTCTTCAAAAAGCGTACGACCAGTCAACTCTTCGATAGCTTCTAGGTGCCTGTCTAGCTTTATCAGAGTTTCCACTCTCAAATTTGTAAGTTCCATTTCAACATCAGACTCATCTCGTGAAAAGTATATGTCTTCCACTAGACCGAACATATCTCAAAGCACACAAACACGAAAAAATGCGAGCATAAAATTTGCGTCTTTGTACAGGAGTATCCATTGTAAAATAATATAATAAGTTTCAAAGGCCTGCTTTATATACACTGTGTTATCAAAACAGCCCTCTCAATTTTCAATATAACATTAAGCAGGCGATCAGCAGTTTTTATGCAAGCCAAACATACATCTAATTTAAGCAGGATCGATTGCGCCTGACTAAGCAGAACTTAACACCGAGAACACTCGAAACACGCAACATTTGCAAAAAATTAACAACACGCAAGCGAAATTCAAACGAACAGATACGAATCTTGGATGGCCTGGATATTTTTCTCCCCATTGAAAAATGACAACTAATATGATTTATTTACCAATTATAATAATCGTGTGAAAATTAATCTAGTGTAATTACGTATCCAGTGTTTACTGGAGTTCCATTACCTGCGATTTACTCTGTTGAGCTTATTCAGATACAAGTTCAGATGCTATGATCAATAAGGTTAACTGGGTGAATTGGGTCCTCCAGATTCTTCCAGGATGGCTCAGTTAGCATGGCAACTTCAGCCTAGTGGTCCCTGTTTTCGAATCCTGGCCTAGTCATATTTTGCCCAGTCATAAAATTACATCGAATATGGTTTATTTAGCAATTAGAATAAATGTGTGAAAATTAATCTACTGTAATAAGGTATTTGTTTAAAAAAACATGCAAATACAAAATTCTGCTGAGCCGCTTATTAATTAATATCAGGTATAATAAAAGATTTCAATATTTTAAATACACGTCATATTTTATTTCGTGAAAGCAGAAAATGTTAATATAACTTTAGTGAAAATCTAATATTTCAACGGAAATCAGGATTAACAGATTTGAGGAAACATGTCTGAAAGTATTCATATTGATTAGCATGAAGTTTCAGAAAATCATTACATTTAAATTAGTGGAAGTATGAGTTCATTATAATTTACTTTATTGAAGTAAAATTTGAAGTTGTAGAATTATTGTTACTTTCAACTTAAAAACATTCATTCTTAGAAAGTTAAATGTTAGTATTTACAAACAAACAAAAAAAAAAACACATTACATTTCTGAAGTAGAGGTTGTGTTTTTTTTTAACAATTTGAATACTGAAGTCTAAATCAAAATAGCATTCAAACTACGGCAAACGCCCGAACGCTGAAATATTCTGCCAGATTTGTTCTCACCACTTTTTCTGTCTGCCTACTTGTCAGCAGCAAAATAAGAAGGCAGCAATCTTCGAGTGTGGAACCTCTCTAAGTTCACTAGTACAAAGGACTCCCACACCCGTTGTTTGCAATTATCCCCGACTCTGCGTCAATAGTTGGATATTTTCGAGCGGAGAACATGGAACACACGTATCTCAAGCGCTCAGATGGTTTGGCAGAAGTTTGCATGACTGGTTGTCTTGGGCGGTTTAGTAGCGAAAGTGTTGAAGAAGAAGTAATTTCCAATTCATTTCACAGGAGTGAAATTCGCCCGAAACTAATAAGTAACACACACAAATGGATTTTTCATTCCTAAACTGAGCGTTAGCCCGACAGAGGGAAAAATGTCCCCAGCCGGAAATCGAACCCGGGATTCCAGAATAGCGCTCTGAGGGTCTACTACTGAGCTACAAGGAACGATATCCCAACTCGGCATGTCTCACTCTTATATATATATGTCGGAAAAGTTGCAACCGCAGCACAAGATGGAAACTGTCATCCAGAGCACACAAAGCCTGTGGCAAATTTTAGACGACATATATATATAAGAGTGAGATACCGTACCTTGTAGCTCAATGGTAGAGCCTCAGAGCGCTTTTTTGGGGTCCCGGGTTCGATTCCTTGCTTGGGACATTTTTTGCTCTGTCGGATTAACGCTCAGTTTAGCAATGCAAAATCCTTTTGTGTGTGTTACTCAAAAAAAATGATTAACATAAAAAATGTGTTTGCATAACTCTCATCAAAATTGTGCAGAACATTTATTTTCGTATATTTCTTCTTATTCATAATGTAATTAATTTTTTTAAAGATTAAAGAGTTTAATTCGTTTTCTTTTGCTGCAAAATATCTGTTTTGCCAGCATAAAGAAACAGAAATTAGTCGGATGTGCCAATCCCACAAATTTCTTCTGTCTGATACATGTTAATATTTCAAAAAGCGTAATTCATTTTTATTATGCATTTTAGTAACAAACAAGATGTCGAAGTATGCGTCGCTGCTCGAACATCAAATGCAAAACACAACTACCTCGACTTTTATCATATTAAATTTATGCTTCATTTTATTAATCGGAGTAAATACGAATTAATCTCAATAGTATATATCAGTAAAATTATTATTCTTCGTCATTTTGTTGTAGGCCATCTGCTTGTGAATCCCCGGGTCTTATTGTATGCGACGCACCCTCCGCTGCACAAGCAGCATATGTACAACACAACTACGAAAAATCGATAAAATCGCTATCACAGACTCCCTTCAGGGAGAATATCACTATTTTCAACTGGGACCTGACGTCTATAGTCAAAAACATATATATGAAATTTAGTTCAATTCTAATGGTTTAACTCCACACACTTTCCGATGATACAAAAAATAAATCGCACAAAAATCACTATCGCAGCGCCCCTTTCGGTAGAATATCCCCAAATTCAACTGGCACCTGCTGGCCAAAGCCAAAAACATATACATGAAATTCGGTTCAACTCAATGCAAAACTTCATACACTCTGCGATGATACAATCTGCGCAACACACACACACACACATGGGCAGACACACATTTTGTAAATACCTATGTTTCAGTTTCTCTGCCCCCTAAAACGTGTAAACCCGTCGAAAAATATTTCGGTTAAAATACTTTCTTCTATTAAAGATAGAAGATAGTAAAAGATGGAAGATGTCTAAATGTTGAGTACGACATTTTCTTGCTTTTCAATATTTTTAAATTCATATTTATATAAGTTCTCTAAAAAAATTACTGTAAAAAGAGTTTACTGCCACTTACGGTAAACAGATCAAAAGTTTAATAATCATTTTGATTACTACTAATATAAAGGATTTATATTATTTTTCGAAGAAAAAAATTCAAAACCTTCGTTGCTCATACTAATTTTGTCCTATTGTAATGTATTAATTTTATGTTATTCGCTTCTATATGCCATAATATTATATTTGAATAGCTGTGAAAAAAATTCCTTAACTATTTATTTTCGTAGTGATACGAAAAGTTTGAGATAATAGAATAAAGTAACAAGAGTTTTTTTCTACAGTCTTGAAAACAATGTTCTTTAAGTATTGAATTTTATCTGTTTTTTCTCACATGTAATACTAGTAGAATAAAATTCTGAATCCAAGAGAAAGTATATCAAATTAAGATACAGTATTTTAGAATGTAATTTTTGAACACTTCCTAACAAAGTTGAAAAGTATTTATGAATTCGGATTTCTGTCTGTCTGTCTGTTCGTGCTGCGTAAATAAACTCGGTTGGTTGGTTGATTTATGACGGACGATTATCTGCACTTGGGATATAGGCCCTAGCTGGGGGGGGGGGGGTGCCCTCCGTAAGGATTTCTAAGGGATCCTAAACCGTATTTTTCGACAAGGTTCGAAGAAAACCACGGATAACTCCGAACGGTTAGGACGACGAGCGCGACCGGGGTTTCAACCCAGCTCCTCCCGTCTACCAGTTTTGAGAGCAGAACCTCTCAGCCACCTTAAATATACTCGGATTACCATGGAATTGATATATTTTGTTGAGGTATGCTATGTCATGTTCATAATTGAAAATGAAGTGTATAGCGTTTGTATATCGTTTACAGAGACACTCAAAAGAATTCCGTAACAGTATGGTGTTCGAGGAAATACGCTTGTAGTGTATTTTAATGATGTTACACTATTTCAAACATGTTGAAATTGATATATACCAAAGAGGTGCACTGCAAGATAGGCTTACTATAGAATATAAGGTGTGCGTAGCATTCATCGTTCATTTGCATGGACACACAAAAGAATTCACTCACAGTACTGCCTGTTAAAAATAATTGCTGGAAGTGCGTTGTTTGTTGTGATACGCGTTTTTGAATTTAATTCATTTTTTTTTTGTATTCTATTTAGTATGTATTAATTATAAATATCGTATCTGCACAAAAAAATCTCAAAACCATTTTTTTTATTGTCGAAAATAGCTGAATAGGAACTTAAAAAAACTGTGCTCATGCGTTTCCTAACAAAACAAAATTTTATCATACACTAAATTTTCAGTTTTATCTTGAATTATTTTGTTTTATTATGTTTTTTTTATTATGAAAAGCTTTGTTATGTATAAAATTTTTCTATAATGTCATCTTTCACAAAGTGTCCGTGTTTCTAAGTTAAATAAATGTAATTTTATTTTAATATATAAATATAAAATAAATGAACGGTCATAGATGATCATCAATGGTCTATACAAACAAAAAAAATTAAAAGATGAAAAAACATTGGATGGGAATATAGGAGAATCTATGAAATTTCAAGATTATGAATATATCGCAATTATTTAAGACTTTATATCTCAAGATCATTCTATGACTTTTCAAGAAAAAAGTTGAAATAAATTTTTCATACTATGCAGTATATATATATATATATAATCTATAGATCATATACAGGGCTGCATAAAAGAATACAGTATTCTGAATGTGTTGGAAAGCGTTTCATATTCTATGTTGGACACATGATTTTTTTTTCTTCTTACATGTCGCCGTAGTTCTTAAGTGTTTGTCAACTATGAACTTATTTTCACATAGCATATTTTTTTCACATATGATACAAGTGTAACTTCAACTTCAGATACAAGTTCTTCATTGTGTTCTTTTATATGTATGTGAATTAAATTACTTTTATCCCATTTTATTTTAGATATTTTCTATATTATACTTTTTTATTTGAAAATAGGTTCAATAAGTAAAATTTTACACTAATGAACAAAGCGATATAATGACCGAACATCTTTCAAACATAAAACTGATCCCCTACTATCTATATCCCCAATTTTCTAAAACAAAAGCATTTTAAAAATATGGGAGGATGGCGCCTAATATTTTAGCATGATAACAATTATCGCTTTACCGCTAGTTTTACAATCACACATTAACCGACTTCCTGTTTGGTAATTAATAACGATTTTTGAAAGTGTAAGTTTATATATATATATATATGTTATATAAAAAATTTATTTCCTTCGCAAATCCTTCACATTTATTTCGCATTAGTCTTTTAAATTAATCTAATATCTGACATAGTCAGTATTTCCTTAATTCTTAATAATATTTATTCTTATTTAATGTCCTTTTAAAAGTAAATATCCGTATATTAATAATTATCTTACTCCAAATCTTAATATAAAATTTTAAGTTCATTCGTAACTTTTATCAGCTCCCCAATCTATAAAATTCCGAGAGACGCTTTCTCATTTCGAATGTTTTTAAAAAGCCATTTTCCTTTTATTATTATTATTGCATGCTCTGATTTCGCGCGCTGGGGATTTTTCACTTCAAAATTGATGCGCGGCCAGGGGAGGAACTCTTTCGTGTTTTAGCTTCTCCCTCTCGCCTCATTCGCTGGTCTGGAGCTTGCCTCTCACTCATTGGTTTGTGCGCACGTGACGTTTGTGCGCGGACTGCCATTTTCTCGTGGAATATTACATCTCGTGGTATCTCATCTTCGGCAAAACGCCACACACACACACACACACACACACACACAAACACACACACATATATATATATATATATATAGCGAATGAAAACTATATACAATTTACAATTTTGACGAGTTTTATAAATATTTACTCGATTATATGCACTTAAATACAATGATATGAATTTTTAGAAAATATAACCAAAATATGGAAATGCATATGCACATATGCTACTGCATATTATCCGCCCTCTATTAATGAGCTAGTATGTCTTTATTCCTTGTACATTGTATCTTTTATCTTGTACCTGAAAACGATAAATTAAGACTGTGTTTACAAAATCTATTGACTAATGTATTTCTCAAAAGACATCATTCTACAGGGTATTTCTCTTTACCATGAAAATGAGAGTTATTTATTTTCTATGCTAAATAGCTTCTAAATTGTGATAAGTTGTCATTTATCAGTCTTATATCGCCTATTTTATATCGCGCACGTGACGTCGTTTTTCTGTATGTCTACGCTCAGTGAACAAAACTCGCTCGCACGCTTCGGAGAGAGGATTTTTGACGTGTTTAGAAGTATAAACAAATATGTATCTGGTGTTGTAGTCTCGTAGAATTTTCATATCAGTTTTTAACATCTAATAAACCATGTAGTGAGCCATCGTGAAGCCTGAGGGCTATAAGTTTATACCTGTGGGAACTGTTACTGCATCGCTCTTATTCTAAATAAACTATTTGTCTGGAAATTGGCTGGTATTTATTAAAGAAACTCTTGTGGAATCTCATTATTGCCTCACCACTTCGCCATGATTATTGATATCGACTGCAATCTTCTATATCTTTAACGGACTGCCATTTTCTCGTGGAATATTACATCTCGTGGTATCTCATCTTCGTCAAAACGCCACACACATATATATATATAGAGAGAGAGAATGAAAACTATATACAATATACACTTTTGATGAATTTTATAAATATTTACTCGATTATATGCACTTAAATACAATTATATGAATTTTTAGAAAATATAACCAAAATATGGAAATGCATATGCAAATATACTACTGCATATTATCCGCCCTCTATTAATGAGCTAATATGTCTTTATTCCTTGTACATTGTATCTTTTATCTTGTACCTGAAAACGATAAATTAAGACTGTGTTCACAAAATCTGTTGACTAATGTATTTCTCAAAAGACATCATTGTACAGGGTATTTCTTTTTACCATGAAAACGAGAGTTATTTATTTTCTATGCTAAATAATTTCTAAATTGTGAGTAATAAGTTGTCATTTATCAGTCTTATATCGCCTATTTTAAACGCTATCTCTAATGTGTTACTATTTGTGTGTGTGTGTGTGTATATGTGTGTGTGTGTTTGTGATCGTTTTTGAAATCTTAATGTACACTAACCTCCAAAAGTTAAGGTGCAACCAGTTTTTTGACGCTTACTATTAAAATAATGAAAATATAGGTAAAAAATATGGTTTATATGAATGATCATAAGTAACTTCAACAAAATCTTATGAAAATATTATACCCATCTCAATTATTTTAAAGTATTGGATACTTATATGTTTGTCAGGAGGAACTGCGAATATCCCATTTTGGGAATTTGAGTGAATTTTTTTTATGGTCGATGATCTTAAATTATTGGTACTAAAATAGTGTTATCCATGTCTAGAAGATGTCGTTTATTTGATTCGTAAAGATGGCGGGCAATCTGATGAATGGAAATGGTGTTATCACAAGCTGGTACTGCGAGACGTCTTAATGTGTCTCGTCCAAAGGATCTGAGATCAATTTGAATCCAAAAATTCAGTATCAAGAAGACTTATTCCAGACCGCTCATAGGTTACAACCCCTGTACAATATCGCTTTTTACCTTTTCCAGAAGGATGAGCACCACTAGTGTGGCTCAGCTCATTTCAGATCATCGTAAAGCAACAGGGATGACAATACCTGCGATTACGATGCATAGACGTCTTCACAATTAAGGCCTCTATGCAACACGAGCCGTTGTGTGTGGCCCTCTTAATCGACAACACAGAAGTGCCCGTTTATGTTGGCCAAGAGAGCACGTTACCTGGAACACACAACAATGGGCTTCCGTACTGTTCACAGATGAGTCTCGGTTTGATTTGGAGAGTGATTCAGTTCGTGTGCTGATCTGGAGACAACAAGGCATCAGATTCTACCTATGTAATATTATTGAAAGACACAGTTATAGAACAGGTGAGATCATGGTTTGGGATGGAATCTCTCTTTTGGTCACAGTAACTTCCCTGTGTGCCATGGAAGAATTCTGACTGCTGTGAAATATTGGGAGGAGACTCTTGCTCCGTTTGTCACACTGTATGCTGGTGCTATTTGTGATGAATTAATCTGAATGGTTAATAATGCCTGATCGAATTGAACTAGAGTCGTTGATGAATATTAGAGGATCAAGGTTTGGAGCGAATGGAATGGCCAGCATAATCTTCGGACTTTGATCCTAAAGAACATTTTTGGGACTATCTGAGTAGATAGGAGACTGCCGTAAGTCCTCCTCCATAGTCGTTAAATGAGCTAGAACAAGCGTTGCTCCATGTATGGGAGATGTTTCCCTTTCCAGTGTCCGACAACTTAAATTACAGTATGGAAAGTTGATGCCACAAATTCATTACAAGTAGGGCCTGACACATGACTTATTAAAATCCGTTTATTTTTTTTTTTCACAAAAAACTGCTATTTATGTTTTTATCAAACAGTGGACTTTTGTAGACTTTTGCAAAAAATGCACTTTTGTATTTGTAAATCAAGCTTGAGGTTAAACTTAAGTAAAATTCGATACATAACTGTTTAAAGCACAATTCTTCTAAATTTCATATTTTTATCTTCATTCTTTTTCAAATTAGCCACAAAAGACTGGTTGACTTTTACTTTTGGAGGCCAGTGTATCACATGAAAATTAAATTGAAACTCACAAAATTTGAAAATAAGCTTTGTGAAATTATAAATAATGCAGAAAAATTAATATTATAATAGAGAATAGAGAATCAAAAATAAGAAATATATTATGTATGAATGTATATTATCCCTAGTAGCACAGATTGTTGTTCCAGGTTTAGCAGTTTGTGGAAACAGTTGAAAAAAGATAGGTTTGAGAAACATAGCGTTGAGAAGCCGTTGAAAAATGGTAGCTACAGAATGGTAGCTCTAATTTGGATTGCATTTGAGCACGATTCTGAGTAGTTCACGGTTGGACAACTGTTGGGCTTTTTTGGCAAATGGTTCGTTGGGCAATGGTACGGCATTTTGGAGATTTCTTACTGCAGGCCAGAAATTAGCCAACAAACAGTCATCGTTGGCCCAACTATTTTGTGCTACTTTGGATAAGTTTCTCAAACTAAATACCACATTTAACCGAATAAAAAGCCTTTCAACTCCATTTAAACTTTAGTTAGTATAGATGTTATCAAACATAACGAGACATGTTTTTTATTTACATTTGCAATATAAAAATATTCAAATGGTGTTGTTGTTTATCATAATTTACAAGTCATTAAACTTTGTCGTATTAGCTGAGACTCAGCCGTCATCGATGTGCTGACGAAGACCTTTGTAATTGTTCATTAAAAATTAAATAATTTAAAAACTTCATGTAATACAGATTTAAAACTAGAAGTGTTAAAAATTAATTTCCGTTTATCATTATTTCATAATTCATCAACATAAAACAATCCCATTAATTTTACGATGGATTATACAATAAATACATAATAAAAATAATATTTAGCAAGTGCGCAATGTAGTTTCTAAAAAAGTACATTTTTGTTTCAAAAGGCAACACTATTCATTGAAATATATAATGTACAAAAAGGCAAAGGTTTTCGCTTGCGTGACAAATTTGTATATTGTTTTACAAAGAGTATAATAATCCTTTTGAGTTACGTGTATTGATAAACTTCCCATGTAAATTTAAAAAGAATATATATTTTTTAAACATTAAACATTTTGTTTAATATTTAAATGTATATAAAATAGAAACGCTTCATCAAAAAGCATCTACAATTTAAGATGCCTTAGCAGCTTTTCTGGAGAATAAAAATGAATTTCTCTCTTAACGCGTTCTTTCTAATATAATATAATAACATCAATAAACTATGCAAAGTTTTTGAAAATAGCACTTACAAAAATGAATTTAAGAATGCCCCAGGAAAGAATTTTCCATGAAAGACTTTTCATTAAATTAAATTTAATAAAATTCTGACGAAATGTTCATCTACTAAATTCAGTCAAGTGAGAAAAGTTTAGTTAAATAATTTTTCTAAGGATTTCTATTTTAATATTTTTTTTAAATGTGTGATTATATAGTTGATAGAATAATATATATATATATATATATACCCAAAACTTTGAAGGAAAACTAATTAGTTTGTGTTACTGGAAAATACTAATAGAAAATATCTTTACGGAATATTTAAAAAAAAGTTCAAAATACCTTCGATAAAATGATTTATTTTTATTGCAATTTTCTTTTAAATATCGAAACTAATGGCCAATAGCAAAAACTTTTGCATACATATAAAGCTGATTTCATAAAAACGTAAAGTTTTAAAATTACAATAAATGTATTTTTTTAAATAATTCAGTTTAGTTTGTGTTTTTATTTTGCATTTCAAAGACAAAGGTTATATTTCAGAGGTTAAATTGCTAAGATTTCCTATGGCATTGTCATTGTTTTATAAGCACTTTGATGCGAATGGCTTTCCTAAATGGTTTTAATGATGAATTTTGAAACTTTTCAGTTTCATTGTATTCACCAGGATGGATATTTTGTACCTATACAACTTAAGTTTGACTCTTAAGTTTTCGTTAGATTGTTCATCATGCTCGTTATGGAATTTCAGCTACACAAATGTATTCTTAAATGATGAAAATCTGCAGCTTTATGTATAAAGGATCTGTATTTTTCAGATCGGGGAAAAATATACAACAATCAGTAAATAAATTGGCTTGATACCCCAACATCATAACAAAATTCACCAATACCTGCTTTTACATCCGTATTCACCATCTTCCTCAACTGCTGGTTAAGCGCGAAAAACTCGGTCGATTACTGATATGGTATGCACCTTAATATGGTTGGGTCTCCACGAAATCGGGTTTGATCGCTGCATTCAGCAAATTGCTACCCTTATCTTGCAAACTCTTTACAGTAACTGTCAAAGATCTGGTAGACTGCGCATTTTCCTATCGATGGATCAAAAAACAGTTCATCCCCGTTATCGATTAGTAAATATCTTCGTAGCTCCGCTATCGATGCGTAAAAACTCCGTACTACCACTTTACGAAAATAAAATACTCCGCAATATATATACATCACTGTTGCTCTCATCCATTATAAAATATATAGATCAATAAAAATGGGGATTAAGAATACATTTTAGATTTAAAAGATTAATCCATTTATTAAGAGTGCTTAAACTCTATATTAACGTCTTTCTAAAAATAAAGTACAAATTAGTTCATATAAAAACGTAACCGCTAAATTTCTTTTCAAACTACATTATGAGATAAATTCACGTACATACACATATAGTATTGTAATAAAACAACAACAAAAAAAACCTCTTTAATACAACTTATATGCAATTAGCTAAACATAAAACTGACAGTTTTTTACGGGTTGTTTTAATAATTTTTCTTATGTTTATGAAACGAAAGGAAAGTGTTACTTTTAATATCCGCAAATGAAGTTCTTTAATATTTTATATTTGTAGTTATTTTTTAAATATACACGAATGTCTTCATTCATTCCATGGCACTTATGGTTAGGAAAGGATGATTTATATTTCATACACTTAATCACTTTTTACAAAAAATCGAAATTTGATTTGTTTTATTATTGTTCGACATTTTTCTCGCGTTGATTTGATTGATCTTTAAATGACAGCCTCAAACATAGCACTTATATTTTCGAAATGTCCTTCAAATAAATAAATAAACGATAAATATATAAGATGTCGTAAAATAGATATCGAAATTCGCGGTTTCATTTGTAAGATTGAAACACGTTATCATCAAACTGTTTCTGGATGATGTATCGAAAAAGATTCAAATACGTAAATCTTTCTACATAAATACCTATTTGGCAATCACTACTTTTTTCTTTTTTACATTCTCTTTATTTTTTATTACTTAGAGTTTCATATGGAAAATCGTTAACCTTTATCCCTATTTTTGCAAGATCGCATATATTTGACACGATCTCTTGGCATGGTCCCTGATTTCGTATGTTTAGTTACAAAATAAAACAACGAAACGATAGTTTTACCGTTAATTATAACTAAATACCATATGAGTGCTATATTATTTATATTATCTGTGAATTATATACCTTATATATATATATATATATATATATATATATATATATATAAGGTATCTATATATAAGGTATATATATATATATATATATATATATATATATATAGGAACGAATGTTCTCTTATCGGTGAACTTTGAACCGCAGATCGATGCAAATTCTTAATCTGAGGTTCTCGAAGTGAAAACCCAGTCAACGGCAGATTAATTAATGATGATGGTCGCAATTGTATCGAAGAGAAATACGCAGACACATCTTCGATTGGACCTTGGAGTGAACGGATGGACTGCGATGTGAGTCAGATGCTTAGTTCGCAGAGGGCTAGCTAAAAACATCTTTTCAAACTGTACCTCAATCATTAATGTTCTGTAGTACATATTTTTTATACTTTAGTATCTAATCAAGAATTAAAAGCTTTATTAGTTTGAACTAAGAAGGAAAGTTTTCTATTTGTACACCTAGAAAACCATGACTTTACTTCATATATTTTATTTTGCTTTATTCATATTTTGAACATAAAAATATCCACACACACACACACACACACACACACACACACATATATATATATATATAGGAGTTGCCCACTTACTACTAGTGACATGTTTTATAAAATCATCATCTTTAAATCTTTGAATTTCCTCATTTACGATAATGAACCACGTAGAGCATAAGTAACCGTCTATCTTTACAATATGTGGGCGTAGAATTTTTTTCTATATAAAGTTCTGCTTTCGAAACTTTTATATCCCCAATTTTATTAGTAAACAAATCAGAAAAATCATTTAATCATACTTTCAATTTTTCAGCAGAATTCACAATTTCATTTACGTATACAGAGTTCAAATTAGAGGGAAACAAATTAAATGCAGATACCCAATCTCTTCCAAATAAAAGTGAAAAGTTATTGTCTTTAATCAAATACAATTTAAGATTTTTTGTGTTATCTTCATAAGAAACACCTACATTTACATACCCAACAGGTGTAAACATTTCACCTCTTAACTGAACATCTGGCGGAAAAAAATTATAATTTGGAAAGATTCTGCGAAAGCGCTTAACAGGGACAGGAGAAGTTCCAGAACCGGTATGTAACTTCATTTCAGTTTTAACTTTATTCTCGATTAAAACACACACTTTTATTGGAGTAGTACTGTATGAAATACATTTGTTTGTTTGTGAACATTTTTATTTTTACTTCTACACACTTTAATCAAATTCTCTTTTCTTACATTGGTTACAAATTATATTAATATATCTAGAGACATTAGCTAAGTGTGATGCATTTACACATCTGCTACACTTCAATTTATTTTTATTTACCTCAGAATTTGTCTTATTTACATTATTGCTAATTTTCTGTTTTTGAAAATTATTTTGAAATTTAATGGGTTGTACATTTTTAGTACACGTAAGTTTATTTATATTCAAATGTTTATGCTTCAATTCAGAAATATCAATTTCAGAATTTTGCAAAATAATTGCTTTTACAATGGCTTTATCAAAATTTAAATCATCAACTTGCGTAATTAATTTACTCTAAATAGTCTCATTTTTTAAGCCTCTGAAGAATTTTTTCAATAGATTTTCATTTAATGTATCATCAGAAAATGCACAAAAACGTGTCATTTTTTTAAAATTTAGCATCGATTAGTTTTTAATTTTGATAAGAGTAACGAAATTTTATTCTTTGACAAAATTTATTAGGGGCATAAGTGCGTTAACAGGATATCAGCAATTTCCTCATATTTCAAAGATTCAGCAGCTTTAGGAAAAACTAAATCGCATAACAAATTATACAATTTTGGACCATTACAGGATATAATTGTTGGAACTTTATTTTCCTCTTTAGTGTCATGAAGTATAAAACTTTGTTCCAGCCTTTTAATATATGCTTGGAACATTGCAATTGAGTCGTTAAATTCCTTAAAATTTTGAAACATTACAAAAACATATTACGTACATCACAAGACATAACTACAATTACATTGAGGTGGCTACTGCTGTGAAAAATGAACATCTGAAAGAAAGATGTCACTAGCGGAAGGAATTCTTATAATTTTGTGGTGCTGCCACCTACAACTTACTTTCTGAAGTAAAAATACCACACTTTGTATAGCAAATTATTTTGTACGGCCCTGTATAAATAACAAGGGTTCCAACTAGCATGGTATTAAATTTCCTTCAATTTCAGAACGCATTCACCAAGCAGTCCGCAATCATTGAACGTCTAAAAATATCTTTTACCTTATTTCAGAACCTTTAAGTGCACACGCACCACCTAACGATTCACGAGTCAGTTTCAAAACATAGAATGACATTGACACAGACGTAACGACTACACTTTACGATTATTCAGTTTCAAAATAATTTGCCAATTTTCGTGATTTTGTGATTCGAAATAATTGTCTTTCATTATAATTAACTTTAAAATTTTAAGATTTTTTTAAAATTTTTAAATAAGATAAAATATAAACATATATGTTCTGATATTATGACAAAGCTAATGAAGAAGGCGATAAAGATAATATTAAAAAAATTATTGCAATAAATTACTTTATCCATACCCGAATTAATACAATCCGTTGCTGTTGTTTCCATGAATGTCATCAGATGATCATGAAACATAAAATGTTCAATGGATTTGTCTCCGAAAAAATTCGAAAAGAATTTAAAGTGGGATGACAAATTCACCTTGTAGTTAAAACAGATAAAATACTTATTAAAAATATATTCTTAAAAGGTGCTGAAATGAGACAGACATATGTACGTGTAAGTATGTTATAATATCTTGTACATATGTCTGCCTCATTTCAGTACCTTTTAAGCATATATTTTTAATAAGTATTTGTTTCAATTTTTGTAATGGTTTCAAAAGTTATTTGTTCTATAAAAAGCAACATGACATACACAGATTATTTTTTTTAATTTATTTTTCAAACTATTTTTCGTGATTATAATTAAGGTTAAAGAAAAGAAAGCTATAATACACATTTTATAAAATTTTCATTTTTAAGGACAAGGAAATATCATATTTTATATATATATAGACACATTTATTAAATTATACTGCTTTTTATATAAAAGAAATGTGAATTATATAAATCATAGCAGTGATATTTTCATTAAAAAATGTATTGCACAAAGAAAATCATTACAAATGCATTAATTACACGAAATCGGACAGTAAAATTAATTATCTTTATAATATATATAAATATATCTTTAGAACATTCATTTATGCATTTTATTTATTTTATATTCTTAAATTTATACAAAATTGTGATTGCGAGAAATGGGGACGGAACATAGAATGTATTAAAACGCATGAAATTACAATTTTAGAATTTGAAATTTAAACATTTTTTTTAACAATAAATACAGTTTATGTTTTAATATATATTTTAACAGTAAATGTATGTGTCCTTTTTATTTTCTAAAATATTAGTTGACGAAAATCGTTGTTTATTTATTGTTATGTATAAATGAAAAATATTGATTTTTAATATTTCGATAATTGAAACTGAAACTAAAGATTAAAGAATGTTGAAATATTAAACACAATTTCAGAGAAATATAGATACAAAAGACTAGTAAATATTGTAGATATGTCTGCAACTTTAGAAATAGAATGTACTTTTAGTGCTTCAGAAGTTTTTAAGTTTTATTAAAATGTCAGATTTGTTTATTTTTTAAATATTTAATTTTTATTCAATTTAGCAAAAACAGACAGGTGTAGCAGTATAAACTTTAAAAGACATTTTTATTTTCTTTATTTAACAACAACGTATTTGAATTATTTTCAAATTAATGAATGTAAATTTTATCCTTCTACATTATATTGAAATGTCTGGTCGCCATATAAAGTTAACTTCTTCATCAATAAATCTAGAGACATTTTGTGTTATTCTTTATTTCGACATCAACAAAACTGAAAGACATAAAAGCAGAAGAAGATGTTTCTGAGATTAATGAGAAATGTTTTTCAGTTCCTTGAACTGTTTCAAGTAAAAACCAAATTATTGAGATTTAACTAAACATAAAATTACTCTGTAATGGAATGTTTTAATTATTTATGAGAACACTTTTACAATCTATATTATAAAGGACAAACGTGTCCGTGCGTAACACTGACGTTATTTTGCGAATGGCAACAATTGACGATGGAATTTCGGTTGTACGATATTGCTACTGCAATTTTTTTTAATTTCTAAACATCGCATATTTTCAATTTTTACACCATTATATAGGGAAAAAAATCTACTTTCAAATGCAATTTTTTTTAAAAACTGTATCTCAATTTACTCATTTATTATAGCACGAGATTTAAAATCATGAATTCTGTGGTCCATGAGGTCTAAAAGATTGGCGAGAGCTGTTGTAGAGTATAACTGGCACTATTGGAGTGCAGTACATTAAAGCAGACAGCAACAATCTAACAAATCTACTTTTACAAAAATGAAACAATTAGTATTCTTACTTACACTGTAAAATAAATTTGTTTCTTAATCTACGAAAATATAATATAACCACGAACGAAAATATACTATAACCTCTTCCGAGATCCCATGATTTCGAAAAGCATTCTTTATCTTCAGAAACCTCAGAAACCAATACATTTTAAAGATTTAAAGAAGGATTTATAAAAACAAAGTTTTGCTGCTACTGATTTTCGGAAACGTCTCCGAATAGTTATACACCCACTACGCTGGTCAGTTTCTCTTAACGCATCTTTAATCAAACGAAATATTGACCTAAAATTTGACTTTGTGTTTTAAAGCCATATGGACCTGAATATATATATATATAGCATTATATTATATAGCCAGTATAGATGCAGGACACATTGCCGTTATCACTATTTTTCTGCGCGTGAAGGTTTTGCTATAGTACTCCATTGTGAAAATTGGTAAATTTTAATTCAATATTTGAAAAACGTTATAATCATTAAATTTAAAATTTATATCAAGACAAATAGAATTTTTTACCTTTCTAACGCGGTTTGTCTAACAATTTTCTGACAAATACTTTTCGAGCTATTAATTTTTTCAGTAACTTCAAATGTTTCATTTTCCGAGATTAATCTGAGGCAACGATTAGCGAAAAAGCCAGTCGTCAGCAACGCGTAGCTTTTTATTAAAGAGGATTCAAATTAAATTTCTAGTATGATTTTTTTTAAAATCTATCTCTATCGCTTGCAGACGATTACAAAATATTAATCCGTTTGCACTTTAAACAATATAAAAAGTTCAGCATTTGTTTTACAGCTAATATTCAATAACGAAATTAAAACTTCATTAAGGAATATATAAATTAGTATAAATAAAACAAAAATTTAACAGACATGTAATTGAAATAAGCGCTTAAAACAGTTCAAATTATTAGAATTTAAAAAAAATGCTGTAGATAACGAAATTTTTAGCAATATCTTCGGCTATTAACTTCTGGCACGGGGCCAATACGAAATTAATTTTAATAAATATCAAAATTTCAATTGAATATATAATTGACATTATGTAATATACAAATGCTCTTTAGTGTTGTTAGGAGGCAATCTAAAAAAAATATTAAATGTAAAAAATCTATTAGAGTTTTCAATAAAAACTAGATGGAACCCGTCAAAACGTGACGGAAAAAGGAGGAACTCTGGGGAAAAAGGAGACGTCATATTTGAAATAAAACGGGAATTTTCCAGTATGTTTTAAAATGAGTGTGAATCAATTCCTTACATTAATAGTACAAGTATGAATAAGTATAGGAAATAGATGAGTTTCACGCCATATTTATAACGAAAAATTTAAATGTTTTGTTATCTATACTGATAATTAAGCATGAGTATCCGTTATTTCGTTCCGCATGAGTATCCGAGTTTTCTGCTAAAAATCACATCATAATTCTAAGAAAAGGAAAATGAACACGAATTTATTATATTAAAATCTGACCGTGGGTTTGTATTTCGTAACTACTCCTAGACTATCGAACGCAAGGCGATTTGCTACCGGTTTAGCTAATACCGGTTATAATTGATCCGAGGATGTCACACAAACTATCAGAATTAAAAAAATTAATTTAAACTAGATGGAACCCGTCAAAACGTGACGGAAAAAATACTATAACAATATCAGTAAGATAAGCTTCTTTATTATTTAAGTAGGGCTTCGTATGAAACAGTCTTTCAAATATTTCATTTTAAAAAATCCCCCCCCCCCCCCAGTGAAATGCTATTTCCGATGCAAACTCCAAATGAACACTCCGTAAACAAATGTGCAATGCAAATCAGTTTGACATTACCACCATATTCCCACGACAAAAAAACAAAAACAAAAAAAAAACAAGGTTTATGGACTTATAAAGTATCATACAAATAGTCCTATCATAAAGTATCATACAAATTTCCTACTTTCATCTCATATTCAGTAAATAAAAGAACATAGTATAAACACCCCCCCCCCCCCCCCTGTGATAATGCAATCGAATGAGCTCCTATGCGCAAATGTATTGCATCTGCCCAAAGGCACCGTTGAAATTCGACGTTAAAAAAGTTTTAAAATGTTTAAATTAAAAGTTTTAAAATGTCCTCTTTAATCATTGTTTGTTTCAAATCCATATCTTCTAAAACGCATCCATTGTTTTAAGCTAATCAATTTTTATGTAAAAATGAAGAATTTTCGTTAAAAATAATAAATTAATATGCAGATGAGGGAAAATTTTAATGTTTTCAATTGTAATTTATTTGTATGGTTTCTTCTATCCCTTTACATAATCAGGATGATTATTCCTTTTCCATCACAGTCGGTCTCTTATAGAGTTAAATATCCAATGGATCTTTAAACAAGAACGAAAAATCATGCGCCAAGCATAGATTATATAGCACTTTCCAACGCTTCCAAAATAATTTTACAAATCATACCGTTTAATAAGCTAAAAGCTAACATCTAAGTAAACAATTGAGAAAACGCATAACATATTTAAAAACACAATTTCAGGAATTTCCAACATATACAATATTCGGAAAAATATCCGAATACTTTTATTCAGCCCTGTATAGGATCTATAGATTGCTATATATACTACATAGGATGATAATTTTAGTTCAGTTAGGAAACGCGTAGCACAGTTTAAAATTCTCCGTCTGGAGTTTGTCAATAAACAGAAATGTGTTCGCGAACTTTTGTGCTGCCCTGTATAGGATCTATAGATTTGTATATATACTACATAGGATGATAATTTTAGTTCAGTTAGGAAACGCGTAGCACAGTTTAAAATTCTCCGTCTGGAGTTTGTCAATAAACAGAAATGTGTTCGCGAACTTTTGTGCTGCCCTGTATAGGATCTACAGAATTTATACACACCACGTAATAGACAAAAAGCAAGTTAAAATTAAAATCGCGTTCAATAACTTAAAACGCACTTCCAGGAATTATTGTTAACAGACAGTAGAGAATTCTTTTGCGTGTCCCTGTAAATGAACGATGACTGCTATACACACAATATTCCGTAGTAAGTCTCTTGTAATGCAACTTAGTGATCTATATAAATTTCAATGCGTTTAAAATAGTGAAACATTATTTAAATAAACCGCAGACGATTTTTCTCCATAGACGTAATGTAACGGAATTATTTTGACTGTCCCTGTAAAGTAACTATAAGTGCTATGCTCACCCTTTCCATATTAAGCTTCTTCTAATGCACCTTAGTAATATATATAAATTACAATGCGCTTAAAATAGTGAAACATTATTTAAATAAACCGCAGACGATTTTTCTCCATAGACGTAATGTAACGGAATTATTTTGACTGTCCCTGTAAAGTAACTATAAGTGCTATGCTCACCCTTTCCATATTAAGCTTCTTCTAATGCACCTTAGTAATATATATAAATTACAATGCGCTTAAAATAGTGAAACATTATTTAAATAAACCGCAGACGATTTTTCTCCATAGACGTAATGTAACGGAATTATTTTGACTGTCCCTGTAAAGTAACTATAAGTGCTATGCTCACCCTGTTCCATATTAAGCTTCTTCTAATGCACCTTAGTAATATATATAAATTACAATGCGCTTAAAATAGTGAAACATTATTTAAATAAACCGCAAATGATTTTTCCCCATAGACCGCAATGTAACGGAATTCTTTTGAGTGTCCCTGTAAAAAAACTATAAGTGCTACACACTTCCGTTGAAATAGGGAACATGCTATAGATAACAACAATAACATATAAAAATTGCAGAGCAATCCGAGCATATTTACGGGAGTTAGAGCACGGACAGACGGCAGACGGCAGACAGCCATACGGGAGACGGCCAGACGGCAGACGGCAGACGGCCAGACAAACCGAAGTCATAAGCACTTTTCAACTAGGTTGGAAAGTGCTAAAAAATAATAAATAACAGTTCCTAGCATATTCTGATTCAACATATACATCAACGAATTCAACATATCAATTTTATGTTAATCATAAACTAAAAATAGTTTTTTTTTCTTTTGACAGATTTTATATTAGCGCCAAAATACTCTATCTTATGGATAGTCTGATCTTATGATTTATCAGGTTTTTATTATTATTATTATTATTTTCACTTTTCATGAAGGTTAGGGATACCTATTTTCAATTGTTGCAACTTTCCAAGGGGCTATTTTACATTATTAAAACAAACGGATGGTCATTGTTGAGATAGAATTGAAAAATATTTCATGCTTGAAAATTATTTAAAAAGTCGTTAAATTAAGCGGCAGATTTCAAATAAATTTCAATCGAAAGCTAATTTTTTTTTTCTAATTGAGGATGTAAGACTTGAAATTGTAAAATGTAGTAAAAAAAATAAATTTTTAGTATTTAGAAGTGATGTAAGCGCGATGAAAGCTAAAGCGATAGTGCCGTTTGTTGTCACAACAGTTATACATTTCTAAATATTGCCACTGTGTTTTGGTTGGCGTCCAAAAGTAGACTACCATTTTTTGACATCGAACGAAAAATTCACAGTGAAAGAAATAAGACTTTGCCGCTAATAAGGAACTGTTAAATGAACTTATAACAAACCTACCAAAATAATTCCTATAAAATATTAGCCTTACATTGTTTATTCTAGCTAAAAATACAATCATTATTTCAAGTTTTTTTTTTCCTGAAATTCTTTACTTTTGTGATTTTTTTTATTAAAAAAGGAAATCTTAATAATTTAAATCCTATAATTCCTATAACTTAATCCTATAATTTAAAAAAAGTAATTGGTAACATGTAATCAAGGTATGCAATCAAGATGAAGCAACCAATAAAGGCTCCAGTTATCTTTAAAATTAAAAATTGAAATATCAGTTAATATTACGCCATGTTGACACAATCATATAAATTTTTCTTTTTAGTTTTATCAATGTTAAAATGCATTTCAAGCTAAGCATAACGTCATTTTCACCAGTACAAACTTTTCACACGTACATTTATGCTTAAGCACCATGCGTACAAATAAAAATATATTTTGCATTTAATTGTAATGAAAAAAATGGCATCAACAAAGTTATAATGCTTAATGATAAAATGAACCCAATGGATAATATTTCCGTGACGTCACAGTAAATATGAATTTTTATTTGCTTATAAAACACACGGATAAATATTTTTACCGAAATACTTAAACATTTTAACTATATTTTAACTTACAAATTAAAAAATTCGGCCTATTTGTCACGTGCTTTTAATATTTAATATTTATTTTTTATGCTCGCAATCATTGAGTTCAGAAAATAAACTCTGTACGTCGCAACAGTGGGCGTTAATTGCCGACTTTATGACGTCATAAGCAGAAGTAAAATTTTAATTTAAGATTACGGCTAATTAATTAAATTTTCGAACAAACGAATGTACGATAACAAATCTGTGACCAAATATCTTTCATTTAAAAAAAGAATGATGTAATTTGATGTAGTAGTTTGTTCTCACGGATTGTCGAAACAAAACGCTTAGCGTTTTAAATATATAGATAAATAAATGTTTTTCGCCTATATTCTCTATCCGGGAAGCCCGAGTTGGACGCCCTAGTATTTTTAAAAGAAAAAGAAATCTGTTTTTAGCACTTTCCGAACCTAGTTGAAAAGTGCTTATGACTTCGGTTTGTCTGGCCGTCTGGCCGTCTGTCCGTGCTTTAACTCCCGTAAATATGCTCGGATTGCTCTGCAATTTTTATATGTTATTGTCGTTATCTTATAGCATGTTCCCTATTTCAACTGAAGTGTGTAGCACTTATAGTTTTCTTACAGGGACACTCAAAAGAATTCCGTTACATTACGGTCTATGGGGGAAAATCATTTGCGGTTTATTTTAAAAATGTTTCACTATTGTAAACGCATTGAAATTTATATAGATCACTAAGATGCATTAGAAGAAGCTTAATATGGAATAGTAGCTTAATATGGAATAGCACTTAGAGTTACTTTACAGGGACACTCAAAAGAATTCCGTTACATTACGTCTATGGAGAAAAATCGTCTGCGGCCTTTTTAAATAATGTTCCACTATTTTAAACGCATTGAAGTTTATATATATTACTAAGGTGCATTACAAGAGGCTTACTACAGAATACTGTGTGTATAACAGTCATCGTTCATTGACAGGGACACACAAAAGAATTCTCTACTGTCTGTTAACAATAATTCCTGGAAGTGCGTTTTAAGTTACTGAACGCGATTTTAATCTTAACTAGCTTTTTGTCTATTACGTGGTGTGTATAAATTCTGTAGATCCTATACAGGGCAGCACAAAAGTTCGCGAACACATTTCCGTTTATGGACAGAAACTCCAGAAGGAGAATTTAAACTGTGCTACGCGTTTCCTAACTAAACTAAAATTTAGCATCCTATGTATATATACAAATCTATAGATCATATACAGGGCTACATAAAAGTATTCGGATATTTTTCCGAATATTGTATATATTGAATATTCCTGAAATTACGTTTTTAAATATTTTATGCGTTTTCCAAATTGTTTACTTAGATGTCATCTTTCAGCTTATTAAGCGGTAATGATTTGTAAAATTATTTTAGAAGCGTTGGAAAGTGATACATAATCTATGCTTGACGCATGATTTTTCGTTCTTGTTTAATTACAAAAGGGACAATTTATGATATTATCCAAATAATTCATGAAAACCTTGAAAGAACCTTGAAAGAATCATGAAAGAACAGATAAAACGATATTTATGTATACAAAAGTAAATTATTGACCATTTGAAAATTGAACAAGAAACCTTGAAAGAATCATGAAAGAACAGATAAAACGATATTTATGTATACAAAAGTAAATTATTGTCCATTTGAAAATTAAATAAGAATTCCATTCCCCTGAAATAGATGCCAGAATATTTCCATTTTCAATTATTTTCTTATATTTTCTGTTCTATTTTTTCAAATGATAAGTCACAGTTCTTAGCCGTATTAATTAAATTGTGTGTATTAAAATGCACTACACATGTGAACAATGCCAAAAAGTAAGAAATATTTGTTATCATATTTATATATTAAAATAGTCTGCTACAACATATTGGTATATATAAACTCTTTGGTATATATATACATCTTTGGTATATATAAACTCTTGCTTTAGCAGTTTATTCAAGCCAGTACTCGGGGCTATAACCGAGGGGTTCTTTGAATCCATTTTTATCCTTTTTTTTTTTTCTCTCGCACTGAGGAAGGGGATCGATGCATCCTTGAAACGGCCGTATGTGATTTTTTGTCTCAATTTTTATATTTGTGCGTTACAACGTTGTAATTGGTTTTGGTGTATGAATTAAAATTCGCACAAAGTATTCGATTTATGCATATTAAAACCTTAAACTTACATCACTTTATTAAAAAACTAGCTGTTACCCGTGACTTCGTTCACGTAACTTTAAAAAAAGAGAATAAATGCATTAATCAAGCAAAATATTTCACCCCCGATAATTAAAAACGTAAATAATTAACTAACTCTTTATCATATTTCATATGAGAAAATACGGTATTTCTTTGTTATAGGGGCCTTGACATAGCTCAGTTTTAAAAAAGTACAATTTGTCAAAAAAACAAATATCAGTTTTACCTGATAAACCGTTTTACTTTTAACGACTTTGAAAAACGTTTTAACAGCCATCATTTAAAAATAATTCATTGGAAATAGTATATGCTTTTTGTTTAAATTCAATTCTTGTGAATATGGAGGAATAATTCTACACCTAAATGCAAGGAACTTCAATTGCAGAGCTTTTTGCAACCCAAAATTACATGCAAACGTAATGTTACGTTTACGTCTTCTCAACGTAACCAATATTCATACTTCATGTATAATAACAAATACTCCATATTTTTGTTTCAAATATCACGGAAATTCCCCTTCTTTTGAATTCTTTTGAATTTTCATTTTTCACGTGAAAATCTTTCAATTGAAAATTAATTGTTGACTAAAAATTATTATTCCGGCTTTGATTTAGTTTTGGCAACGATAAAATATTAGCAACGGTAAAGTAAATTTAACCATTTTAAAATAATATACGAAAAAATGTCCATTTATTCTCTATGAAAATAACGAAATTTTGAATTATTAAGAAAAATATTTGAATAAAATAAACAAAAACCCGTCTATGTTCATATGAGGGTTATAATCAACTTATGTGCAAAGGTACAGGATCATTAAATGCTCCATTTTGACGCTGGCTTCAGCCTAACATTTGCACACAATCAGATTTATAATATTATTAGGATAATGTCTTCACTTTATGTATCTTTTCATTTCTGATGTATTTCATAAGCGATATATTTTTGGGAAATTGATTTCAAATGCTTATAGAAAATAAAAATACTTTAAAAGAAATATAATTACACTTTCAAGCACAGCAGTTTGGAATATGAAACTAATTTGAAGCCAGAAGGACACATGCGAAGCTTTCGCACTGCAATCTTTGAGATTATTTCCTGGAACATTAGCATTAATTTTTAATTAACTGATTTTTTTTTTTTAAACAAACAACGCGTTTTAACGAAATGTGAATATACTATGTCAGAAGCCTGAACAAAAACTTTTGGAATGATGCGTCATTCATCGTTGTATATTTTGTATGTACATAGAAAAAGAGATGTTGACAACAGAAATAATATACAGGGTGTCCGAAATGTCTGGAAATAGTCAAGTAACTCGAGAAATATACATCGAATTGAAAAACAGAAAAATGCACGTTCAATAGTTTTGAAAAATCTATGTAGGGATATCAAAGTTGCCATTTTTCTAAAATATTATACACGTATTTTTCTGTTTTTCAATTTGATGTATATTTCTCGAGTTATTCGAGCGTTTCCAGACATTGCAATGGTAAAGATTCTCACAGCATTGCACTCGATTACAGCGCCATCTACAATGTTTCGAAGAAAATGTTCAATACAAAAGTTACGTATTTTTTCCTGTAGAATCAGAATCTGCAATAAAAAATAGGGATCATCATTCAAGATTTCAAAGTTGCCCCTCTTTCCCCCCCCCCGGGGGGGCAACTTTCCCTTGAATAGATTTTACAAAAATATTGAACATGCATTTTGCCGTTTTTCAATCGAGTTATTTAACCGTTTCAAGAATTTTCGGACACCCTGTATATAATGGTTGCTTCTGTATATAAAAATGTGAATAGACTGTCAAATTTTCTTCTCTCACGAAGGTCATTTCTCTATCTTGCCAAAACCCCTACACGGAAAAAATACCAAATTACATAAAAAATTGAAGCACTCACTCAGTAGTTTATTAAATTCATATAAAACCCTCTTCAGATTTTGCATAACTTTTCCAGAAATATCTTAAATACATAAATCAAAATTTGATACACGACATTTTTGCAAGCCTATGGGTACTTAAACATGGGATATCCAAACTTTGTGGTCCAGGAGCCATTTAAGTGGCGTCAAACTTCACTGGCGTATTAACAGCTTAATGAAATATTAAAAATAAATACTTAACATTTTTGTAAATCAAAATGAACTGTGACTTTAATTTGACTACGTAATTTAAGGATTACATTTGGCAAGTAATCCTTAAATTACGTAATCTATTCGTGCTCCGATACAGTATACATATACATAGCTATAATGGAATATAGAAAACATAACGAAAAAAAAACCAATAGGTTTCGCACACGTAAAAATTAAATTAAAAACGCGATATTTTTTTTCAAAAAATATGCCCCCAAAAAAAACAAGAGAAAAAAAAATTGTATTAGAGGATGACGCCAACCGCTTCGGAAAAAACACGGAACAAAAAAAAAATAATTTGAATAAAGACAAAATACATATTTTTGGCAATATCTAATATTTCTTACATGCAGGTTTAAACTTCTAAAGAAACATTAATGATACAAATATCTATAAACAACATTATTCAAGCCAGAATATCATCTCATTTATTCCACCAAAGTTACAGTAAAAACTGATCGAAGATATTAAAAGGCACGCTCGAGAAAAAAAAATAACAATCGTATTTTAACCGTGGCATACGTGATATACGTTGTTATATTTCTTTTATTACGTACGCCTGATTGTAACTTAGGGGATGAAGTCATCCGCTTCGGGAAATCACGGGACAAAGAAAAAAAATTGAATATATAGAAAATACAATTTGATGTATTGTAACAAAGCATATATCTGGAGGCACGGTAGTGCCTCCGCCAAGTCGAGAGAGGACAGCCGTAAGCATACTTTTCTGGAAGCAACTCAGTGCACTTTTGACCCCCCCATATCTCCGCGCTGGAGTATCCCAAAAATTTTAAACTTCAATTATAGAGAGTATTTGGCCCACAGGACCAAAATTTAAAATTACAACTTTCTGTCTTTTCTAGTTCAGGCGATATATGAACTCAAACATTCGATTTTTTGTCACTTCTTACTCACTCGTTCACGCGTCATCAAAAAGATTGGGTAGATCCCGTAGCCCCAGAAACTTGACATTTGGAAAAAAGGTAGTGTTTAGGATACAAAGAAAGGAAAAATTATAAAATCCAGAAAATTCGAAAAAAAAACATTCGAAAATTCAACAAATTCCATCAAAATTGAAAATTGAAAATAATACGATCTTGTTGTCTTGGAAACTTAAGATTTGGTGTGAAGGTAGTGTTTAACATCCAGAAAAAGAAAACATCAAAAACACCAAAAAAATCGAAAGCAAAATTGAAAAAATCGAAGAAATTGAAAAAAAACGAAAATTTGAAGACAATCCGATTTTGTTGCGCTAGAAAATTCAAATTAGGAATAAAGGTAGTATTTAGGATACAGAAAAAGGAAAATTAAAAAAATCCAGAAAATTCGAAAAAAAATAAAAAAATTCGAAAAAAATTGAAAAAATGAAAATAATTTGATACGATAACGCTCGTATTTATAAATTAATTTGGATGAAACTAATTGTGTGTATTAAGCTCACCAATGCCTCTACCGAGTTCGTTGGCCAGCTTGGTCCGCCATCTTGTTTCAAGATGGCGGCCACGAAAATTTTTAAAACTAAAATAAATATACAAAAAAGTTAAAAAATCAAGTTTATTTTTTAATTAGGTGTTAGGACTTGATACAAGGATTCCAGAGCATTTTTTGTTTTACCTCTATCTTAAAAATTGGCTGAGATAGAGCAGTTTGAAATTCTAGGGTGGCTGACATTTTGAAACAAAACAGCACATTACAAAAAACCAACGATAAATTTATGGTCAATAATGGTCAAGCAGGTGCAATCCCGAATGAATACTCCGTGTTATTATAACTGTAACTTTGACTTCGAAATTTTGATACGTTGCATTTTCTATTTGTTGATATTTTTGAACTATGATTTACGCTAAGTGAAATGTTGTTATTGAAGAGGGATTTTCCATGTAAATCCGAAACGTCCAATTTTAATATGTTTTTAATGTTTTATGAAAGTGTATTGTAATGTCTGTAATTTTAATGATTTTAATATAAATTTATAAGTTTTAGTGAACGCGATTTCTCGCAAATTATTTTCTTTCATTGTTGTAATCATTTTCCCAATCATACGCATAAAACTATATATTCATATCCATTAGCGCCAAATTCTCGCCAAACTTGGCGACAATTGGTGAAATCGCGCCAAATTTGGTTTTTAATGTTTTATGAAAGTGTATTGTAATGTCTGTAATTTTAATGATTTTAATATAAATTTATAAGTTTTAGTGAACGCGATTTCTCGCAAATTATTTTCTTTCATTGTTGTAATCATTTTCCCAATCATACGCATAAAACTATATATTCATATCCATTAGCGCCAAATTCTCGCCAAACTTGGCGACAATTGGCGAAATCTCGCCAAATTTGGCGACAAAAATAAGTCTTCATAAATGAAGCCAACTTGGCTATAGCTCAATAATTTGGCGAATTTCTTATTCAAATTCAGTGTAAACGAATTTTTTGTAAACGATTTCTTTGCATTTTAACTTGCTGTTTTCGAGTAACATTAGCTAAAATTTTAAAACGAAGATATAGGAAAGCTACCTTTTCCTGCCGGTACAGGCCGGAGGACTTTTTTATGAGTTGTCGGATGCAATCTATGTTTTGCATTAAATAAAGTAAAACATTGAAAAACAAATCCCACAGGATGGGGATAGTTTGTTTTAGAACTGGAGGCACTGCCGTGCCTCCGCCAAGTCGAGAGAGGACAGCCGTAAGCATACTTTTCTGGAAGCAACTCAGGGCACTTTTGACCCCCTCATATCTCCGCGCTGGAGTATCCCAAAAATTTGAAACTTCGTTTTTCTAGAGTATTTGGCACATAGGACCGACCAAAATTTAAAATTAAAACTTTCTATTTTTTCTAGTTCAGACGATATATGAACTCAAACATTCGATTTTTTGTCACTCACTCACTCGTTCACGCGTCATCAAAAAAATTAGGTAGATCCCGTAGCACTAGAAACTTGACATTTGGAAAAAAGGTAGTGTCTAGGATACAAAGAAAGGAAAAATTATAAAATCCGGAAAATTCGAAAAAAAAAACATTCGAAAATTCAACAAATTCCATCAAAATTGAAAATTGAAAATAATACGATCTTGTAGTCTTAGGAACTTAAGATTCGGTGTGAAGGTAGTGTTTATCATCCAGAAAAAGAAAACATCAAAAACACCAAAAAATCGAAAGCAAAATTGAAAAAATCGAAAATCGAAAAAAATCGAAAAATTTCAAATAATCCGATTTTGTTGCGCTAGAAACTTGGAATTCGGAATAAAGGTAGTATTTAGGATGCAAAATAAGGAAAAATTAAAAATTCCGGAAAATTCGAAAAAAAAAATTCAAAAATTCGAAAAATTCGAAAAAAATTGAAAAAATTAAAATAATTTGATCTTTTAGCCTTAGAAACTTAAAATTCGCAGTAAAGATAATGTTTAGGATTCAGAATAAGTTAAAATAAAAAACCAAATAAAATTCGAAAATAAAACAAAAAAATCGAAAAATAAGGAAAATTTGAAAATAATTCGATTTCATAGCGCTAGAAACTTGAAATTTGGAATAAAGGTAATATTTAAGATAGTAAATAAGGAAAAATTAAAAAATATGGATAATTCAAAAATACCCATAAATTAGTGCAGACGATATATGAACTCAAAGTTTCGATTTTTTGTCACTCACACACTCACTCACTCTCGCGTCATTAAAAAGATTTGGTATATCCCACAGCCACAGAAACTGAAAATTTGGAATAAAGCTAGCATTTCGGATACAAAGAAAGGAAAAAATATAAAATCCGGAAAATTAAAAAAAAAAAACATTCGAAAATTCAAAAAAATCGAACAAAATTGAAATTTGAAAATAACACGATCTTGTAGTCTTAAAAACTTAAAATTTGGTGTGAAGGTAGTGTTTAGAATTCAGAAAAAGAAAACATCAAAAACAAACAAAAAAAAATTGAAAATAAAATCGAAAAATCGAAAAAAATCGAAAAATTTCAAATAATCCAATTTTGTTGCGCTAGAAACTTGGAATTCGGAATAAAGGTAGTATTTAGGATGCAAAATAAGGAAAAATTAAAAAATCCAGAAAACTCGAAAAAAAATCAAAAATTTGAAAAATTCGAAAAAATTTGAAAAAAAAAATAAATAATTTGATCTTTTGGCCTTAGAAACTTAAAATGCGCGGTAAAGATAGTGTTTAGGATTCAGAAAAAGTTAAAATAAAAACGCAATAAAATTCGAAAATAAAATTTAAAAAATCGAAAAAGATCGGAAATTTTAAAATAATTCGATTTTGTAGCTCTAGAAACTTAAAATTTGTAATAAAGGATACAAAATAAGAAAAAATTATAAAATCCAGAAAATTATAAAAAAAAAAAAAATGCGAAAAAATCAAAAATTGAAAATATTTTTATCTTGTAGTCTTAGAAACTTAAAACTTGGTGTAAAGGTAGTATTTACTATTCAATAAAAGGAACAATTAAAAAATTCGAAAATAAAATCGAAAAATCGAAATATGTTTAAGAAATCGAAAATTCGAAAACAATTTGATTTTGTACTGCTAGAAACATTAGTTATAAGATAATTGTCCTATTAGCTAGTGCAACGCCCCTAATTGTTTTATGTTATTTCCCCCGGATTATGGTTTTCTTTTCTTTCGTTTACGAATTTCGTTATAGAAAAGTTCCGCTATAGACTGGCTACGATATAGGCGATTTCTTTATAGACAGGTTTGTTTTCTTTCACATGTTGTACTCTATTTACTTCACATATGAAATATGGATTGTTAAATGATGTTAGCCCCACAAAAATTTTCACAGCTCCCCCTACCCTCCCGACATTACTGGCTGGTTATGGCTTGATAGTCCTTTCTAAATAAAATCATGGTGACTCTAAGATTCACTTGATTTATCTCTAAATTGAACCTAAATGATCCTAAGAAGACTGATCAAAGAATTACTATATTGGCATGACAATCAGGTAACATAGAATTAAAATCGAAAAATCAATAAATTCATAAAAAGTCGAAAATTTGAAAATAATTCGATTTTGTAGTCCTAGAAGATTGACATTTGGCAGAAAGGCAGGGTTTTGTACACAAAGTAAGGAAAAATTAAAAAATCCGTAAATAATAAAAAAAAAGGTCTAAAAAAAACGAAAAAAAAACCATCGAAAAAAGGAATATAGTTTGATTTATTGGAAATTTCCGGAAATTTTAATTTTGGCTATCTTTTTATACTAAAAAGTTCTTTTATGTTAAATATCAAGTATCTAGGGCTGCGAGTTATATCTCAGATGCATAGCGCTTATCCTGGAAGCAATTGAGAGTACTTTTGGCACTCCCCCTCCCATAATTTAGTGCTGGCCCTTGCCTAGGAACCTGAAATCTCTTTTTATCTACAGTACTTTTCAAACGAAACTAAAGCTTCAATTTTTTGATACCTGTAAATAATAGGGACAGAGTGTGGGCTTAGCGAAAATCAGTGGATGATCTCCAAAAAGAACCCAAAATCAAGAAAAGGAGGGTTACTTACAAAAAGAAGTGAAATCTCATCAAAAAGTCACCTGTAAAAAATGCAGCCAAGTCCCGTAACTCATTTACCGTAAAAAGTACTGAGATCGTATAAAACCAAGTTTAACTATCTTATTAACTCTAAAATTTTCATTCACAAAATCACTCCTAGTCTCTACATCTTTAGTTAATTATTATTTTGTGACTTGGCAATTACGCAGCACAGGGAAGTTATTACACCTTACTATGTTATGGGATGGGATGGGATAATTTAACTAAAGCAAATTATATACGCACAGGGAAGTTATTACACCTTAATATGTTATAGTATTATTTGATTAAGACTAACTATATACATCACATTCTCGTGCTAAGTAATTGCCAAGTCACAAAATAATAATTAACTAAAGATGTAGAGACTAGGAGTGATTTTGTGAATGAAAATTTTAGAGTTAATAAGATAGTTAAACTTGGCTTTATACGATCTCAGTACTTTTTACGGTAAATGAGTTACGGGACTTGGCTGCATTTTTTACAGGTGACTTTTTGATGAGATTTTAGAGTACTTGTGAGATACCATTGCTTCAATCGATTGCGTGTTTTTTTTTTTTTTTTTTTTTTTTTTTTTTTTTTTTTTTTACATTTAAATTTGAATTTCGCTTTTTCATCATAAATATAAAACAAACCGGTGCAAGACGTCTCAGATTGTATTTTATGTATTACTTATTTTTTGTAATTATTTTTGAGTACGGTATACTTGTGGTATTTTATTTTTTTTATCTTTTGGCCTTTTCTCACTTTACATGCTTTTATTTTCGTAAAATTGCATTAATCGCCACGAACTTTAAGTATAGTGTTAATATACAGTACTAGTTTACATTTTAAAAGTTGTCGTCATACTCTGCGTAGATTTTGTTTCGAATATGCAGAAAAGTTAATATACGATCGTGTCATAAAGATCAATATTGCAACAATGGTATTTTAAATAAGTATGGATTAGAGTATTACACCAAGCTCGCTTATCTTGCTTTTATCCGACTCGTGGTTCTCTTAGGGTCGAGATCGAGTCTGGAACACTCGATGATTTTTGTCGGGTTCTGATTGGATGTTGATACTTGCGGATCGTACTGGTAAAACTGCCTGTTTCCCACAAAATTTTTTCTGATGAAAAAAATTATATATTTGAATATATATGTATATACGTATGTTCATTTTTCTACATAGTAGATAAAATTGTTATTACATAATTAATTATAAGGTAATTTACCATAATGCATTACACAGTTGTTAATTCTACGAAAATATATTATTAACACGTTTGACACTATACAATAACTTGATCAGAATCACTTATGATTCCAAAAAGCGTTGTTTAACTTTAGAAAACTCACAAAACAATATATTTTCGAAATGTGAAGAAACATTTATATACATAAAAAAAACTTTATGTTACTACCACTGTTTTTAGGAAATATTTCTGAATAGTTTTTAAGGTATATTAATTAGTTTTCTCAAACGGTCTAAGGATGCTATCAATTCACAGTTATTTTTAGCTGCATAATTGAATTTACACATTCAAGAATAGCAGAATAATATTAATTTTAATGTTACTGTTACTGCTGTAACTTATAATTTTTGCCTGTAAATGTGTTTGTTGAAAATGAAACTATTTACTTGAGAATTGTTATCATCTGAAAATCCTATATTCCAGTTCCAGAAAACTGATTAATACACTAAAAAACTTCTTGAAATTGTTTCCAAAATTCAGTGCAGTAAAAGAAAGTTTGTTTTAATAGATTATTCTTGATATCTCGACCATCTGTTGGTTTCGAAGGTTTTTAAAGATATCGAACATTTTACGGAATGGTGGGTCACTCGAAAAAGGTTATTGTATACTTTCGTTCGAGGTTATATAATGCTACTAGATTAAGAAACATTTGTTATTTTTCACAGTATAGAATAGGGATTTGCCTTTTCTTTATTTGGGAGATTCGGCTTGAAGTACGCGGTTTTAAGGTTGGATTTTATCGTCTCAAGTTCAATTTTCGGATTTGGGCTGGGTATAGCTGGACTGTGTGTAGATAACAAATAAAAATAAAAGTGCCCAGTTAAACTGATGGCATTGAGCTCACAGGCTATCTACACTAATTTCATATTAGACTCTTAATTCAATGAATAATGCCCCTCGAAAAATAAAGAAATCGACAATAAACCTGTATACCAAATTTGAAGCAAATCGGATAATTCTACATGAAATACCCATTTAGCTAAATTAAGGGGGTATTAGGCTCCGCTTCCCCTTTTTATTCTTAAACAATGAACCTCCAAATCTAATCAGGGAAGTGCTTTATCAGAATAAACCAGTATACCGAATTTGAAGCAAATCGGATAATTCTACAGGAAAAAACCATTTATCGAAATTAAGGGGGATCCCCCCGTGACCCCTTTAAACTTAACCAAGGAACCCCCAAAACTAATCAGGTAAGAGCCTTATCAGAATGAACCTATATACAAAATTTGAAGCAAATCGGATATTCCTATCAAGAGTTATCGCGTTACGTACATACGTACATACATACATATGTAGGTACATACAGAACCTGCGGGCACATTAGCTCTCAGGCTTTGATAGCCTGTGAGCTAAAAAGGGGTACCACAAAATACGAAGTTAAAAACAATCCCCAGAAGTCCGTCTATTTATTTTCCTCTTTCTCTTCCCGAAAATTTTTCGGTTCTTACGTATTATCCGGGCCAGGAGACAGATAGCCAAAAATGGTTGCAAATTGCCAATCATTTTTAACGTTGCCAATCATGTTCAAAACAATAGTTTAACATTATTAAATAAATAACATTGGTAAAATTGGTAAATAATATAAAATAAATAAATAAATAAAATATAATAAATGAACAACAATACATAAATAACACAAATAAATGATAAACTATAATTAAAATAAAATAAAACATAAAATATAATAAAAAAATAAACTATTAGCTATAATAAATAACTAAACGATATAGATGTCAAAAAATGAGGGTTACTGTAATTAGTATAATTGGCACAGTTGTAGCTGATCTTGTCCGGATAATACGTAAGTACCGAAATTTCATGAAGAATGAAACAGCATTGATATATTAAGCCAAAACTGGTTTTAAAAAGCCATTACTTTATAACATAAATACATCGGTTTAAAAAATTGTGCAATATGTTGGGTTGAATTTAAAAACTTGACCATATATTTATGACAATAGGTGCTATAAAGCGAGGCTGTCCAACGCGGCGTCCACGGGCGCCATGGCGCTGTTTACAGATTTTCATGGCGCCCTTTCGAATGATTTCTCTTACCTAGGAGTTTTTTTAAATACATGTACATTTTAAAAGATGCTTCTTTAAAATCATTAGTGTTTCACATGATTTTTATTACAGGCGGCGTTAAAATTTTCAGCTCCTTTCTCTGCAAGATATTTTAATAGGCCTCTCTCTCAGTAAAATGTACTTCTAGTTACTATGATTGATGCTTTTTTCTGCATAGTAATGGGGTCTTATGTTTCACATTGCGAAGTGTCTACGTTATAAAACGGCTATCTATATCGTTACAGTGTTGCCAGCATGGAGTCCTTTTTTATTCAGAAAATCCAAATCCATACCAGAAATTTCGAACAGTATTTTTATATTTTTTTCAATGACAGACAATCTTAAAGTAAAAATTCTTCTTTCGGAAGTTCCGGCATGAATTCGGAAATTTCTGAATAAAATAGGAGAAAAAAGTGGGTGCGCCCGCACTTCCTAAAAGGTTGGACGCCCTGCTATAAAGCATTGAATAATTTTTGTAGATTGGTTTAACGTAACTCATGTCTGTGTAAAGTAGCCGCGGATAATGATAATTCTTTCCAATTTTTTTGAAGATTATTTTAAGTAGTCAAGTATCTTTTAAAGTGTCGAAAATTCGAAATTTATTTTAAAAGCTTCTAATTAAACGTGATTCTGCAGGGACATTTTAAAATAAAACCCATGCAAAAATACACTTTAGAAGAGAAATTATGTCTAAAAGAGTTTGAGCACTTTTATATGATCAAGAGGTAATTTCATCTTTAAAGTCAATTTTCTCAAAACGGCGATTTTGATCGTTGTGCGCATGATTTCTGAAAATTGATTGGTTAGAATTTCATGAAATTTGGAGTGAATGTATTAATAGTATATATGCACAAAATGACCTATTATTAGGTTTCTAAAGTAAAAAGTTTAGAATTTGCGACTACATGTGTATAAAAAACTCGATGTTTTGAGTTGCTTTACAAAATAAATAAATAAATAAATAAATAAATAAATAATAAATAATAAATAATAAATAATAAATAATAAATAATAAATAATAAATAAATAAATAAAAATAAATAAATAATAATAAACAAATAAATAAATAAATAAATAAATAAGGATCTACACATTTTATTTTTTTATTGTAGATCGTTTTCAGAACACATTATATCTGTGCTCTTAAACAAAAAAAATCACTTTGGCTGTTTGTAGTAATTCAAATGTGAAAAATCATGCGTGCAATGCATGCAAGAATAGTTCTTTCGTAAAAAGTGCATTGCATTTAAAAATAAATTTAAAAACTTTATGTGTGTCTATACATCTTTGGAGATTTTTAACTGATATATATGTTTGTTTTTTTTTAATTAAAAGTCAATTAGTTATGAAGTGACTACAATTCTTCAGTTTTTCATATATTTTAGGAGTTTAAAGTGTACCTGACTCCTTAAGATGAAGATGTAGCTCTAATAAAAAAATATCATAAAATTATTTCTAAGATTTAGTTACAAACTTTCATGATATTTTTCTCTTTATGTAACATTTTATGCAAAATTCTTTGAAGAATGAAGTGTATAATAATAAAAGAATTTCGGAATTGTTATTAGAATTTCTTGCAATACGAACAAGTATAATGGACCCAATTATCCGATGCTCGACTATACGCTATATTTCACTCTTTATGTACCGGGTGTCCCAAAAATCACCGACGATTTGAAAAATCAATTAAAGAAAAACGGATGGCAATTGAAATGTACGATTTGCTGCATTCTGCTTAGGTTACCAGGGAATTTATTCTTACCAATTTTCAAAATTAGTTAAAATTTTGGTCAACAGATAGCGCTGCTGACTAGGAAAAACTATAAAACAATGTTTTCAAAATAACCACCGTTTGAAGCAACAACGTGGCGCAGTCTGAGGACAAAACCCGTGACGATACCCGTGACGATATACCTGGTCTTTCAAGTACCCCCAAAGAAAAAAATCGCAATTTTGTCCTCAGACTGCTCCACGTTATTGCTGCAAACGGTGGTTATTTTGAAAATATTGTTTTATAGTTTTTCCTAGTCAGCAACGCCATCTGTTAAAGAACTTTGTAACTAGTTTTGAAAATTGGTAAGAATAAATTCCCTGGTTACCTAAGCAGAATACAGCAAACTGTACATTTTTATAGCCTTCCGTATTTCTTTAATTGATTTTTAAATCGTCGGTCATTTTTGGGACACCCAGTATTTTATATTATACTAGCTGACCCGCCTGGCGTTGCCCGAGCCCTTGTAATAAACTTAAATCTCTTAAAAAACGGAACTCTGGCCACGGTCTACGATGGCTTCGGAACCGTATACCCGGCATGCTCATACGCTCTAGAAAATCTTTTATTTCCCCCTACTGCTCGGGTACGCTCCTTTAATTTTCCTCATCTTATATTGAATTCATATATTTAAATTACATTGAAACTAATTAGGCCGTATGTTTCACGTAAAGTGATCCCAGATTCAGGAGCATACTCGAGATCTAATATACAAGAAAGAAACATTTAATAAAAGCAAACTGAAATTGATTAAATTGAATTTATTTTAAAAGATTAACATATTTAAATACATAAGTGTAAATCATTATGCATAGTTTAACGTACTTAACAGTAAACTCGATCGTATGTTTTAATAATATATTTACCACCGAGAATGCCTCATCGCGTAATTAATATCAGTTTAAGTAACTAAATATAATGCAGAAATTTGCTCGGAATTAAAAGCCTGCTTACCCCTTATACATCTGGTAGACATCATCATCATCTAGGGGGTCCAAAATCCAATTCCTGATATTGGCGATTGGCGGTTTCACACAACAAAAAAAACTTATATTTTTCACCTAAAAATCACGGGTTACAAATACCCTGAGGACACTACTCCAAGATCATCTTTCTGAGAACCTTTTTCTCTATCCGCAATTCCCCTTTTGCCCCTGGTCATCTCCTTTTTCTTACTTAACTATTTAGTAATCCTTACACCCTTTTTTTTCCCCTAAATCTCGTCGTCCAATCCTTTTTTCTCATCCTGACCCCCATTTCAAGACAGCATTTTACTGGATTTTCCTATAAACATATTTCGCTTTACATTACCATAATTTTGGATACATTAAATACTTCCCCCTCTCTGGCCAAGATATCAGGTGTTAAAGCCATAACTTTGACGGTTTCTTTGATCTTATAGAAAAGCTTATTTCTAGAGGCGGCATCCCCTTTTGCATCACTATTTCATCCAGCTGCAAGTCTCTGAACGCCTTTCGTCTCTTTTATTCTCTATACCTTTTCTGGTCAATAGAACACAAAACTTACTGGACGTACTTATTCAATTTACGTGAAGTTGTGCATTCGAATTCCTTTTCTTTACAGAAAATACCCTACCTTTTAAAACCCTAAATGACCACCGTGCGCAGCAGTTGCATATCTCCCAGCGTCTTTTCATTCCTTTATTCTTATACCTTTCTTGGTCAATAGGATACACTCAGCCAGCTGTCGCCCCAAACACCTTGAGCGGAACTCGTTTGATCTTTAGTCAAATGGAACTACTATGCTATTCCTTATATTTTTGCGAGAAATAGTAAAATTTGTAACAAAAGAAATTCCTTTTTCCCATGAACCCGGGGGCAGCACAGAACTGCTAAACTTGCTGTGTATATCTCAGCAATATGCAAAAAACCCCGAAAAGAAAAAAAAGGAAAAAAAAAGAAAAATGAGATGAGTTACGCTGAACTGTGATGAGGCATTCCCACAATGTGATACAAAACAAAGTTAACACGATATTAATAGTATAACATGAAATTTCACACAACTTATACAAATAACATAAGATAACTATACTAATCAGGAAATAATGAGAAAATTTTTAAAAAAAATTATAAACAACAGGCCACAAGTGCCTACAATTAGAAATCAAAACTTCTAATAATATGTAAACTCAAAGAACATTGATAATAATGAAAGCATAAAATGAATAAATTTTCCTATCCAATTGCATATGTATATAAGGTTAGAAGATTCAAATAAAGAAGAATTATTTCCTGCTTAGCTAACAAGCATAATTTTGTTAATAAAACTTCAGTCGTTTTTAGCGTGCTTTGCAACAGCATGTTATGAGAGTAGCTAGGGTTGTTATGAGTAAGCATACAATAAATAAAGCCGAGCCAATCAGTTTCAAAAGGAAAATCGAAGAGTTCAAATCAGGTATATTCAACCAGTCCCACATATTGGATGCTGTTACAGAACTCACAGTTCGAGTATAATTAGTGTTAAGTTGTAACAATTCCACCGACGGCTCATCTAGACAGTATCTAAAGGAGTGGCATTGTATTAACGCAGCAGATTTCAGGCAAATTTTTTCGGCAGCACATTTTTCTTCAGCCTGGAATTTAACTGTGTGGGTTGTTGCATCTAACTGTAGATATACAGCTTTCGTATGGAGAGAAATTTGCTGTAATTGTACTGTCACAATACCAGGTTGGCAGGAACTGTGTGCCTTAAATGTAAGACGAGCCAAAATAGGACAATTATAGCACCCTGTCGTAGCAATGCTTTCGCCATTCAATTGTGGACATATAGTGGATGTCTGCAGTGCGATTTTATAATTTCGAAAATGCAGTTGAACACGCACGGCCGAAGACATTAATTGAGTGGATCGTAATTTTTCTTCTTCAATGTTAAAAAAATGAATATGCTTTTGTAGGGGTAAAGCGTATTCCTGGGATGCTCGAAGGCGTTCAATGCTGTCAGGTGCTGTAATACATCTTAGATTATCCTCAAAATAATCACACGTGGTGAGTTGTGGTGCAAAGATAAAATCTGTGGTGTAAGATGTATTCGCCTGTATAGCTCCTATCATATTGGGTTGAGGAATATTGCGTTCACAGGCAGGTGCTAAAAAGGCTTCCTCAGGTTTTCCAACTCGTTGGATTAGTTTTTCCGTCAAATGTAGCTGCGGTTGATCATAGGCGCCGAGTATGGAAATCTTAATTCCATTTGGCGTGTACGCTGAATCAGATATCAATAATCGCGAAATTGTGTTATTTTCAACCTGTGTTACAGAGATTTTATATTGGCATGTATGGCCTGTTAATTTTGAGACTTCGAAACTGTTTCAACAGGTCCGGTTCATACCACACTCTATGAAAGTTACAACTCGGACGAGTTAAAATAAAGCAGCCGTTGCCACTGTCTCCACTGACACATGCAGAAAATCCTGGAAATTGTCGGCTTTCGGGAGTTTCTGCTTCGAAGTTTATGCCTCCCTTTCCTATAGATCGTTTACTGCAATGTGTACCACGACCACAGAATTTGTTGAAAATACACGATATCTGACTAATTTGTTTAGTGATAACGGGGAATGTGAAGTACAACCGTTCTTTTGTGAAAGAGCACACAATGGCATCTAATTTAATTTTTAGGGTGAACAAATGGTTTTCATGTTCGTCCGAAAACCATAAACAATTTTCGGCTGAAATAGATTGCAATGTTATTTCAGCAGTGGTGAAGATTTGGCAATTCTTCGTTCCATCATTGAGGATCTCACATGACTTTAGGTCAGACTTTATAATTGTATTTACACTGCAGTCGGCTGAAATTGTCGTGAAAATGCAAGTGCACATGAGCAGAACAAGTGGTAAGGTATAAATGTTGGCCCGTTGAATTGCATTTCGTTCGAGGGCTGCATAACAATTATGTGTGATTTCTCGAAATGTAGATCCTATAAAAGCCCCCAAAAGCAGAGAGCAACGAGCTATAATTTTCAATAGTCGACCTAATCCATACATTATCGTTAGGAATGCATATATAATGAATTTGAAACTTTTAAAAATAAGTTTTACACACCATAACATAATGACGATGAGAATGAAGATCAACACATACATAACGTATTGAACGAGAGGTGGATAGCACTTAAAATGTTTTATAACATCATAACACAGAAGGCAATGTCGTAATTGGCAGACTGTTTTGCCCATCACATGTACAAGTCCTGTGACCACTTTGCCGCTGGGATGGATGTATGTAACCTGTAAGTCGGTTTTGTAGGCGAGTAGTTCAAATGGTATATGTATAATGTTATCTAAAGGAACATTCACGACGTGTTCAAAGTCTTCGCTACGTAAAATCACTTTTCCTGCATCAGGAAGATGAAGTAAAGGGTCCTCAAATGTAAAGGACAAGTTTCTTTGCGAAAATGTAGCTTTTTCTCCTTCTAATAGATGACGGCGGAATTTATTTGAATTGGGAATGTGACGTTTATCAAAGTAGCAGGTTTCTAAAATGATGATGTCAGGATTAGAGATAATATCGTCTGGCAAAACAGCTAAAAGATCTATTTTTTCAAAAGTCATGTCGCAGAAGCAATCGCTGTTATTGGTGCAGGGGCGCAACTTGCAGAAATCAGAGGTACCCTGACAATTCTTTTCGTCACATTCGCAGAATTTTCTATCTTTCGTGAAACAATTGTAGGCAGTGGATGTAGCATCAATAACATCCCGTGAGCTGCGGAGAATAGGATACACTCAGCCAGCTGTCGCCCCAAACACCTTGAGCGGAACTCGTTTGATCTTTAGTCAAATGGAACTACTATGCTATTCCTTATATTTTTGCGAGAAATAGTAAAATTTGTAACAAAACAAATTCCTTTATCCCATGAACCCGGGGGCAGCACAGAACTGCTAAACTTGCTGGGTATATCTCAGCACTACCATCGCCAGGGGAACATTCTGTTTTAAACAAACCTCTTTCCGAACGAACTTCTGAGACAGGTCCCCGCTGCCTACGTTACTGTATATAGTAGGCGCACTACAAAATTGAGCTGGTTTCGAGAAGATTGGAACATTATTAGCCCAGTTATTGCAATAAGGCACAGTTAGAGAAAATAACTTTGAGTGAGATGCCGAGGGGAGGGGATATTCGAGTGTCCTTCAGAAAATGACTAATTAGGAGGCCGACTATGCATGCAGAAAAATTCGTTCGTTTTGTTAAGCTAGGAACTTAATTACAAAGTTGGCTTAAACTCTTATTTGTAAATAGTGGTAACCGCTACTCATAAATTTAATTTAATGTTATAAAGGGTGACTATTAAGTTAAGTATAACGTTTGGAATCACTTGCGTTGAAATCGGAAAGATAGTTGCTGATATATAGAAACGGGACATAGTTAGAGAAAAACCTGGAAGGAGGGGCCGGGGGGGGGAGAGGGTTGTTCAAGTACCCTTCAGCAAATGACTAATTAAGAGTAGCACTATGCATCTTTCGAAATTCGTTCGTTTGCTTAAGCTAGGAACTTAATTACAAATTTGGCTTACACAATTATTCGGAAATAGTGGTAACCGCTACTCATAAATTTAGTTTAATGTTATAAAGAGTGACAATTAAGTTAATTATAATGTTTGGAATCACTTGTGTTGAAATCGGAAAGGTAGTTGCTGAGATATGGAAACGGAGCAGAGTTAAAGAAAAATCCTTGCAAGAGGGGCCGTAGGGGGGGGGGGGTGTTCAAGTGTCCTTCAGCAAATGACTAATTAGGAGGACCACTATACATCTTTCAAAATTCGTTCGTTTGCTTAAGCTTTGAACTTAATTACAAATTTGGCTTAAACTATTATTCGTAAGTAGTGGTAACCGCTACTCATAATTTTAGTTTAATCTTATAAAGAGTGACAATTAAGTTAATTATAATGTTTGGAATCACTTGTGTTGAAATCGGAAAGATAGTTGCTGAGATATGGAAACGGAGAAGAGTTAGAGAAAAAAACTCGAAGGACGGGCCGGGAGGGAGGGGTTGTTCAAGTGTCCTTCGGCAAAAGACTAATTAGAAGGACCACTTTGCATCTTTCTAAATTCGTTCGTTTGCTTAAGCTAGGAATGTAATTACAAATTTTACTTAATCTATTATTTGGAAATAGTGGTAACCGCTACTCATAAATTTAGTTTAATGTTATAAAGAGTGACTATTAAGTTAATTATAATGTTTGCAACCACTTGCGTTGAAATCGGTAAAAATAGTTGCTGAGATATGGAAACAGAGCAGAGTTAGAAAAAAACCTTGAAGGACGGGCCGGGAGGGGGGGGGGGTTGTTCAAGTGGCCTTTAGCAAATAACTAATTAGGAGGATCACAATACATCTTTAAAGATTGATTCATTTGGTTAAGCAAGGAACTTAATTTGAAATTTGGCTTATACTATTATTCGGAAATTCTGGTAACTGCTTTCTAGAAATACACCTTGAAGCTTAAATGTAATTAGACCCTTGCTCCTCTTCATTCCCGAAAATATAAAAAAGAATCTGTTAAATAAAGTTTTCTGTATTAACAATCTCCATCATAATAATAAATGTCATGTCAAAAAAAAAAAAAAAAAAAAAAAAAAAACTAAACTCGACTAATTGTCATGAAGAAAAATGTCCCTGGAAAATATTTCAATCAGTGGGACGTATGTGTAATTTGTCATGTACAGGTGCCGCGACATTCGCATGGCTCCTCTACGCTTATAACTTCATTCCATATTGACACTATTTAGTTACAAATCCTTATTTATGCATTGCTACTCTGGTTTATTTAATTACTTCTGTGAAGAATCGATGCAACCAACCAGTGAACCAACCAACCCAAGAGAATAAAAGCGTATTTTTAATGAGAGTTCTTTGTGCATTTTAATTAATATTTCAAAAAGTACTTAAAATATTAAAATTCTGAAGTAATGTTGCACCAGGAGAGGGTTTGGACTACCTAAATTTAAATTTCCAGCCTTCTAGGTAGGCTAAATTTTCCTAGCCATCGCCAACAGACACACAGACACACACACAGAGCGAAACTTTCTGTTATTAGTATAGATACAGTATTCTTACGGGATGGTCTTTCTTTCTTTACAAAAGGCTAGACCCACTGGCGCTTACCTCCTGACTCCAAGCATGGGAAAATGCGAAACTGACTACACAAATCTATATGTGTGGTCCCTATTGCAAAACCTCCCTCCCTGCTATATATTTTTCGTATTTGAAAACAGGAAGCTAAGCTAGAATATAAAAGTTGAAATTACTTTGCTTAAAAGAAAAAGAAAGAAGAAAAAAAACTGTTTTTATTATTATTATTATTATTACAATTACTTTTATTTATTTATATATTTATTAGAAACAGAAAAAGAGTGCTGTTAAATAAATGTTAAAGTGAATGAAGGAATTTAATGTAGATAAAAAAAAATGGTTAAAATCAACCGTAACACTTTTCTAAATTAAGATGAGTACTTTCAAACTAATTTTCAAAGCATGAAGTAGAACATTATTTTATATCTATTACTTTATATTTTATCAAATGTCTGATCAAAGCAATGATTTTTATATTAAAACAGTTCTTCGAATGATACTTAAACTTTATCTATCATCAATTTTTTTCAATCAAATGAAATGCTTAGCGACATTTATTGATTTGACATTTTAATTGCTTTTCATGTACTTTTTTATTTTTTATCATTTACGCGTTAGTTTATCAGTACGTTAAATTTTATCATTTACGGTTCTTATCATTACGGACATTTTATCTGTTGAATTGAGATTTTAAATGTATCTCAGTAGCAGCAAATAAAGTGTATTTAACGTTTCTAAATAAAATAAATGAGTTTTATAGTAAAGTTTCACTATGTGCTTTATTATTATTTATTTCAAAAGCTTATGGTATTGGGAAACTTGATAGAATTTAGAGCATATTTAAAACTAGTCGGATGTTTCAATCCCAAAATTTTCTTCTGTCTCACACAGGTTTCGCATACACTAAAAAGAATCAGCACCAATTTATATCAAGGTCTAACTGAAACTCAAGTTTTATTAAATTCCGTGCATTATTTCTTGAGATATGACTATCGCTAAAATCGTGTAAATCCTGCAAAATCCTACATTCCAGCGCCACCTGCTGGGCGGTTTTTACCAAAAACTAATCAGCACCAATTTATATCAGAGACTAACTGAATATTAAGTTTTATTAGTTTCCGAGCATTAGTTCTTGAGATAGAGCTATTGCGAAAATCGCAAAAATGCTGCATAGCAGCGCCACCTGCCGGGCGATTTTTACCAAAAGCTAATCAGCACCATTTATATCAGAGACTAACTGAAAATAATGTTTTATTAAGTTCCGAGCATTAGTTCTTGAGATAGAGCGCCCACAAAATTTTTATCACATACAGACAGACAGAGTCACAGACAGACATTTTCTAAAAACAGTCAAATCGTGTTCAGGACCTTCTAAAACGTATAAATCCGTCGAAAAACGGAAGTCGAAAATTTTCATGCATCCAATACTTTCTTCTTGTAAAGATAGAGGAAAGTAATAATATAAATGAGTATAGAATCAGAAATAAACATTGCAAATATCGTATTCTTTCCTAAAATAGCAATAAAGTTGTAGAATTAAGTGGTTTTTCTTAAGGCTCCCGTTGAGCAAGCGCTCGGGAATACGGTGCTAATGTTAATCCAATGTGGCATTAATGTGCTAATATCTCGCTTGCATTTGAATATTTTAAAACGATATTTTTTGCACTGGATAGCAGAGTTCAATCTCTATTTCCGCGGTTGATTACTTTTTTGATTTTCTTTGCGTATTTTTTTTACGAAGATAGTTTCACTTTCGGAACCGGTTTCGAAAGTGAAACTATCTTCGTAAAAAAATACGCAAAGAAAATCGAAAACGTAATCAACGGCGGAAATAGAGACTGATCTCTGCTATCCAGTGCAAAAAAAATCGTTTTAAAATATTCAAATGCAAGCGAGATATTAGCACATTAATGCCCCATTGGATTAACATTAGCACCGTATTCCCGAGCGCTTGCTCAACGGGAGCCTTAAGGCGATTTCATTATTGTAGTAATCTTTCCTCGGCAGTGACATTTTGAATCGCTAATTAACAACAGGATCTTCTTTTAAAGCTACAGTAAGTAGAATTCATTCGGTAATAACACGACGATATATCTCTGAGAAATGATTCTCTCTTAGATGTTCTTTAGCATTAATAGGAACCTCAACATTCTCAACAACTTAAAATTTACATACGTTTTGAAGGTTTTTCTCAAAAATATCTGTTTGCTGGATAAAACCAGAAAATTTCTGATCGCATTTACTTTTTAATGTTCCTCAAACTATATAACCAATTTTTCATTCTGAAATGTTAATTGCGAAATTTATGCTTATCTGCTTCTAAAATTTCATAAAAATGTTCTGCCCCAATCAAAATGTCTATTTTAAACTGATTTTTCAAAACTGGGATCAGCTAAGTCTATATGTTCTTGCAACTTCAAATTAACAAAATTTATATTACTAAAAAAGTGTATCCATCCAGTTATTTGTTATAGAATTACTTGGAGGCTATGCCTATTGCGCTGGTCCATTTTCGAAATGAATTATGAATCAAACGAAATGGTGAATTCTACCTAAAGTGATATGGATCTTCACCTGCAAAGTCCTTCCGTATTGCTGAATACAATGCGAACGCCATTGTACTATTATATTATCTGATGCGTTAGACAAAATTCGAGCTATTAAGAAGCAACTAGTTTACTTGATCATTTATAGCAGTGTTTGGTAGAGAAATGATAAACATAAATTAAAATGTTCTCTAGCCACCACAGTACTAAAAACTAGAGCATACAATTATTGCAGAACTGAAATAATGTTCGGGTTGTTCATTTTCATTTGTCAGTTCTTGAACTTCGGGCCTCTAAGCTTAGTTCTATGTGTGGTTCTGGTAGCTTAAATGTAATCTCACTCTACGTTACGTTATACAGTCAAACCTCGTTAACACGAACACACTTAACGCGAATTACTTTTAGTACGAAATGTTTCCGATTGCTCCGTCCAGTTGTATGTAATGTATTTAAGTTCGGATAACATGAACTACGTTTAATACGAACAAAAAAGTTTCCCCCTTGAGTGTTTGCGTTAACGAGGTTCGATTTCATAATATACGTCATCTTCTGGCAGGTCTACTACAGTTTTCTGTCTTTGAATTCCAGCAGATTAAATACAGTCAAAAATGTAATAAATTATTTGCTTACGAAGAAGAGTGTTTTTACTTCCATATTTAAAAGAAATGGGAATAATAAAAAAGTGGATCTTTATCGCTAAATTGTTTGAATAATATTAAAATAACGTCCTTTTTACTTTCTTTTCATTTCATACACCAGTTGCCATCATGTAACCATTAACCTGAAAAAAAAACTCCATAGCTGATTCTGGTAGAAAATTAATCATCTAGCTTGCATCAAATAAAGTCTTCATAATCTTCCGTAATCGGTTCTACAGCCAAGTTTGAAGTCAAGCATTAGAATTCTTTGATACGATATTGTTACATATGTAGCATAGTTAGCTATATAAAACGAAGTTAATTACGCGCCAAGCTACGTTCCATTAAATAATGTCAAATGGCTGTCCCCAATAAAATTCCTTGTGAATGATAAGTAAAGTTAGTCATGCAAAATTTGTAGTAATAATCTTTATGGCTTTATGCTTGAACCGATGATTTTTTTGCATTTATCTAACGAGCATAATAACACGGAGAAATAAATAGGCTTGATATTTCTTTTGTTTTCAAGGTTTATTATTCTTCATTCTGTTGTCTAAATAAACCCTAAATTGAACATTATCGTTAATTTGTCACCAAGTTTAGCGGCTAGGGCTGTGTGTCAGCCAAAATTGCTTTATAATGATCGAAAATTTATCTAATCTGAATTTCTGGTACTTTTCTTCATATCTAGGCTAAAATGATAAATCAGAAAATATTGTTCGATTGGCCACCATTGGCATTTCAAGTTTTTTCGGACATTGCAGGTATTTCTTTTTTAGTGATAGTAAAATAACTGCAGATGAAAAGTATATAATAGTAAATCTTCTTTTGTCCATTTGATTCATAATAAAAAAACAATAAATTTACTAACAGGCAAGTACAAATTTTGTGTAATTTTCTTCAATCGGATTCATCGTCCAGAATCCCCTTCAAAAAAAAAATTACAACATTATAGTAAATAAGCCAATCGGCGGTTGACCCGATTACTAAAGATTAGTCCGATATATTTTAAACACCTTCATAAAGAAGAAAAGATACGCAAAGAAAACTAAAAAAACTAATGGTTAAATGTTTTTTACATATTTTTTTTTAACTTACACTTCTGTATGTATGTGGCAGTCAAATCTTGTGACTCATTTTATCCCCACTTCCTGCTGATGTAGAGCTTTGAAATTTAAAATATATATGTATTCTTGAGAGCAATACATGAATTAGACATTATTTTTGAAAAATTCGATCCCTAAGGTGAAGAGGGGGGTCAACGTTGGCCCAAATCTTGTATTTTCCCCATAGAAATAACGTTACGATTGTTTAATTGAAAACATAGCTCCATTGTTGCAATATTCATCCATTTTCACAACATCTTCACCACATTGAGCCACACACACAGTTGTGCTTCATAATATAAGTTTTTTTGTTTTGTAAATTTTAATGAAAGTATGTTTTTTTTAATTACATTTAATTATTAAAAATGTGTTAATAATTTGTGTGTGGCAAACACTTCCACTAAAAATTAAATATTTGTATTAATTTTTATAATATTAACTGCTATTTATATAATTTACATTTGAATATGAAACATTACTCCTAAAATGCTGTCGTGCACTTGAAGAAAAAACACCATTATTGTGACAATCGCTCAGCCGATCTCATGCTTATGCCTTTTTGGCTTAAAATCAAATTGTTTGGCGACAAAGTAAAATCAAAACCGTAAAAAAACAAAACAACATTTAACTGAAAAATACACTCATTTTTCAATTACATCTGCTAGTTTCTTCAGTAAGTCGCATCATGGAAGTGTTATAAAAATAAAAATTAAATTTAAAAAAAAAGAACAAATCAAAAACAAAATTGTTACTCAGATTTTATTGAATCAAATTTTCAGATGCATTTCTTTTTAACCTGACGCAAAACATAAATCGCCAAATATTGTTTAAGTGCAATATTACACCTTGAATAATTTTTTAAGTATTACGAATATTCCTTTTCGTGTTTAAATTATATATTTTCGTTGTATAACATTATCTCTCATATAAAAGCTGTTTATCTTTTTTTTTCTCTTTCCATTTTTTCTTATTATTTTTTAAATAAAATTAGTAATAGTTTTTTATTTTGTTTTTCGAGGTGTTTGTATTATTTTCTAAATGATATAGCCGTTTCAGCTCTTTCACCAACAATAATGGTCGCCAAAAAATCAATTGTAACCTTTTAGTCCAAAATAACAGAACATTTCATCATAATTCTATGGATAATCTACGTAGAACAATAGGTTATATACCTTCCCAGAAAAATGATTTATTAAACAGTGTAAGTTCCATCAAAATCCATTCAGCATAACTTGAGTTACAAACAGTTGGAACGACATTTACGTTTGTATATTATAAATTATATAGTAGAAGAATTGAACCGATCTTCAAAAATAACCATTTCTGTTTGAAATAGTTGTCTGCACTTTCGAATTCTTACTTGAAATCTTCTCATTAATTCCAGAAACCAAAATATTAGGTTCATGTTTTATTAATCCTAATATATCTGCTAATTTACTAGTTTTTAGCGATATTTAGGATCCATTGTCAAGGATCTCACTGTCAGGAATCTTTACATTGCTTGAATTTTCCATATAAATTGTACAAGTTGTGTAAGAACCTTACTTTCATTTTTCTCCGTTTAATAAATCCTATTACAAAATGATTTCAGATGAAATTTCAGATGAAACATTTTCACTTCTTTCTTTCAATTGACTATTTAGATCATTAAGAGCAATATATATTTTTAAATTTTGGATTGAAAGATGTTTGATAATTTTCGCTTGGCGCCAATGAATCTATGTGGTAGAGTGTTATTCCTCTGCGATAAAAAAAAATAAACACTTTTTCGAAAAACATATAGGGATTTTCCGTTTCCATCTGAGTCAATTAAGTCAAAGATTAATCTTTTTTGCATACGTGTCATATTCATTAAATTTTAAGAACATATTACATTTAAAAACATAATGATTATTAGATTGGAAAGAACATACTTATTTCCAGTTTCGGAATTATTCTTTATGAGCAATTTTTATTGCTTTTTGATTTCTATCGCATGAAAAGTTTTTAGGTTTCATATTTAGATTACCCTGCAAATATTTTTAATACTAAAAAACGTTTTCGTAGACGCTCAATAAATTATTCCCATTCTTATAATTCCGTAGTAGTTACTGATAACTAAAATTTCCTTTTTGTTCCTTGTCTAGCGTTTTAAGAATAATGTTCATCATTCAAGTTTCTGGAAACTGCTTAGGTTCTAAACCTGTCGTTTAAAGAGCTCGAATATGCTTTTGACATCCGTCAACTAGAGCTTTTAGACTTTTAACTGCATAATGTGTTGACATTTTCATCGTTTATATTTCATTTATGTGACTGTTACTAAAAAACTGTTTTATTTTGAAAGCGATCTTCCAATGCTTTAAAAAGTGATTCATTAGAGTCATCAGCTGTTACATCTAAAGTACTAAGGCTAAAGGTAGATTTAAAATAATTCAGTTTTTGTGTACCACTTAGTTTGTCATTTGAATGAATTAAAGTCTTAAATTGACCCTTAAATATGTACCAATCCTGATAATTTACAGAAAACTTTGGTAATGACATATGATATAATTTAACATGAATTATCTAATTTAGAGTTATGCTATTAGACGTACTGTCCCTATTATTACTAATGTAGAGTAGGAATTGTCTTAGTCTTACCTCTAATTTTTCAGCTTCTTCTTCTATTTCTGTAGATGCTGTTGAATGATCATCAATCACCGAATCTTCAATTACTATTTCAAAATATTTTACTTTTAAGAGTTTCAATATGGTTTTGACATCCGTCAACTACGATATAATTTTCCAGATACTGTCAAATTTCATTTGATATTATGATATTAAATTGATACTTGATATTTCATTTGATTTGATGATTATTTCAAATAATGTTTTAAACAAAAATTAATTTTATTAAGCTTGACAAAGTATACATAATGTTAAAAGAAATGCTCTTTCTTTAATATTTTTACATTGAAACAAAATAAAAATACAATTATTTTAAATTAAATTTCAACATTGTCGTAATAACACATAATATATGTCTTATAAACGTATTAATACATTAAAAAAGAACGATGCTGTTTATAAGTCAAATTCGCTTAGAAGCGTTTGTTTAAATCATTTATTCTTATATTATACTAAATTCTGTGATAATTGTGTCCCATTTCCACATTTAATAAATAAACTGAAACAGGTGTTTCAGATAGTCGCAATATGTTATATTTAAAAAATCATATCTACAGTTACTAATAATGCATCACATACATTAGAATGAAATTCAGTAGATTAAAACTTCAGTTAATTAAATCCTGCTATATATTGCTCTAAAACAATTACTTATTTTTCAATAGTTACGTAAGCTGATATCTGAAGCATTTTTAAATGTGCATTAACACTTTGTCATATTAATTTAAGAATCCAGTGAAGCATTATGTAAAATCAGTTTCTATTCTCTTTCAGTAAACATACGATGTGTATGTTTTAATTAAAATTCATTCATAGAAAAAAAAATGTTTTAATTGTTTATTTAACATAAATACATAAACAACATATATATCATTGAAAAATATATATGTTTTGAAAAATAAAATGGTAACACATAGCAAAATTAATTAAAATTGGAAAATTATTTAAAAAAAACCTGTTTATGTACATATATTTGAGTAAAGAAATCAAATAATTTTTGTAAGATTATAATCTAAAGTGTAATTTAAATATTATTTTATAACAGATATTAACTATCATAGTTTCTATTAAAAATAAACAACTTGTCAAATTATTTTAAATATTCGATTGATGTGATTGTCTTTTAAACTTTTGAAAAGTCTCTGTTTGGTTATCTGGATTAATATTTTATGACAATAGCTGGACATATTAAATGATATCTTTGCAATACCTTTTTAGATGCCTTCGTAATTATATAAATACGTAGCACCTATAGTCGTCGTCTAATCCGTCCGTCTGTCTATCCATCTATCCGCAAATAACAGGGCACAAAATACCCAACCAAATGGATTGAAATTTAAGACATATTATCTTTGTAGAATTTTGTCGAGACATTTCAAATTTTATGAAAATCGAATCAAAACTTTAGAAGATATTAATAACAATATTTATTAAAGAATTTCAATCTTAAAAAAAAAAATCCTTCCGGCCTGTACCGGGAGGAAAAGGTAGCTTTCCTATATCTTCCTTTTAAAATTTTAGCTAATGTTACACGAAAACAGCAAGTTAAAATGCAAAGAAAACGTTTACAAAAGATTCGTTAATACGGAATTTGAATAAGAAATTCGCCAAATTATTGAGCAATAGCCAAATTGGCTTCATTTATGAAGACTTATTTTGGTCGCCAAATTTGGCTATATTTCGCCAAATGTCACCACGTTTGGCGAGAATTTGGCGCTAAAGGATATGAATATATAGTTTTATGCGTATGAGTTTTATGCGTATGATTGGGAAAATTATTACAACAATGAAAATTTTTGTAATGTTCTGTTTTGTTTCAAAATGTCAGTCACCCTAGAATTTCAAACTGCTCTATCTCAGACATTTTTTAAGATAGAGGTAAACCAAAAAATGCTCTGGAATCCTCGTATCAAGGCCTAACATGATTCAAAATCAATAATTCAAATAAATTTGAACTTTTAACTTTTTTGTATATTTATTTTAGTTTTAAATTTTTAAGTGGCCGCCATCTTGAAACAAAATGGCGGACCAAGCTGGCCAACGAACTCGGTCGAGTCATTGATGAGCTTAATACACACAATTGGTTTAATCGAAATTGATTTATAAATACGAGCGATATCGTATGACATAGGTCAGATATATATGATAGTAAACGCGGTAGCGTTTGCTATAATATGTTTAAGAAATAGAAAATGCAAACGTTTTTCTGAAATATCTGGCGAACCAGTTGACATACGACAGTATTTTTGTTTTTAAAGATAGAACTCGACGAGACGAATAAAATGATAGGATTGAAAAATTACTGTTGCTTTCTGTAGTTTTTTATTTAACTTCGAACGAAAAAATGAAGACGCAAAGTTCAACAAAGTCTAGCTAACGTTTACCTGGAAGGATTAACTTTTCCTCTTGGTAAAACTTAGAATAGGTTTTTTTTTTATTTTTGTATGTTTGAGGGTCGCTGAGGAAATCGAATTTATGTTGTAAAGCTCCGGTTGAACATTGGTTTTTCTTTTCTTTCTTTATCATAGCTAACGCGCACGTTCGCACGAAAATTTAAATAAATATTATTATTATGTATGCAACAGAATTCATTCAAATTAAATAAATCATGTGTCAAACATGCTTATTTGTTTTTATTTTCTTACTAGCGTAAATGTCCGCTATAGGACGGTGGATAGAAAGATCTATGATAAGGGAGTCTTGGTTTAAATAAATATTATTATTATTATGTAACAGAATTCATTCAATTTAAATAAATCACGTGACAAACATGCTTATTTGTTTTTATTTTCATACTAGCCTAAATGCCCGTTATAGAACAGTAATCGTAGGTAGAAATCATGGTTTTCACATTAAATTTGAAATAATACTCATATAATATTCATCGACAATGAGGAAATATATATATTGGAAAATTATATCGCCTGACAGGCTCCTGCTATTTACGTTCAAACACACTAAGCATTTTATATGCTTATGTAAAAGAATTGTGTTTCATAATTTCATGTAATTCACGTAAAATATGCGGCAAAAATTTTTCGGTACTATTATCCAGCCGACCACTTTTCATAACAAAAATCTATCGCCAAACTGTAACGCCAAATAAAAGGGAGAACGTTGCCATTGGAATATCAAAATAAATAAATAAATAAAATTTAAGAATTTGATCGAGCAGATGTTGTCTACAAATCGTGTTGTCATGCAAACCGTGCCAAACTTTGTGATTTGTTATTTATTGAATGTAAAATATTTTTCGGTACTTTTCCGTTATACAAAAACCATTGTCTCCAAGCGTAATAGTAAGCGCAAAATAATATTCCGTGAATCAAAACACTTGAAAAAAAACAACAATGTTGAAACGAAAGTGAGCATTTGAAAAATATAACATTTGAAAATTACAGACTTTTAAGCACTATTTTATTAAAATTAAAACACAAATATATACTTAAAATAAGAAAACAAATAATTGTTATACAATAAAGGGAAAAATCCTGTGCCGGTAGATTTAGTGGGCTCTTATTGGCGATAAATGTTTGATGTGGTTGTTGCGACCTTGTGAAAATTCTTCAATCATATCCACATTTACACTGTATCCATATTGTTGCTATAATATCTTTTGGTACTTTTCGGTTAACCAGCTGCCAGTGAAGTATATATACACACACACACATATATATACATACATATATATTTCACTGACTCCCAGCTAGCCGAAAAGTACCTCATTTTTTTTGTTTCTCGCTAACATTGTCTGTAGACTCGATTACGGAATATTAGAAAATCTATCATTATTATCATCTAAACGGTCATGAATAATGTGCCATAATCAGGCTGCATATTATTACACATAATTTTTATGTATGGTTTGGTGAAACATTGAACTTTAAATTCTGTTAAAGACTGCATTTTATCTCGAAAAGGTGGACACCATGTTACAAAGTTATGTGGTTTGAAACGATCAGAAAAACAAACTTGAATCAATGATTATAATCCCGCGATTTTGTTCATGTGAGCCCCAATATTGACATCCAGTTTGTTGGAGAATCCAGTTTGGTGTTAAATCGTTACATTACGCGTTATATAACCAAACCGGAAAAAAATCGTAAGGAAGAGATTTGAAAGACCATTGACGAAAACAAAAGTCTCTGTGCCAGATTACGCGCTTTTGCCAGATAAAACTTGATTAGTCGAAAAACTGGAAGTTACGAAGCCGTAGACAAAATTCTTGGCCATAAATGTTTATATTTATGGGATGCTGTGTAATACTTACCAGCATGAAAAAAGACCGACGAAGAAAACTGAAAGTCACTATGATTTGGTTTTATTGGCAAAAGAGGATGAACGATCTACTGAAATTTACTGTCGTAATTTTATTGATGATTATTACCCGAATAAATTGGAAAACATGTGTTTATGCGAATTGGCCACTAGGTACTAACACGAACGAAATAAACCAAAGTCTGTAGAATATTACGAATTAAAAAATAACCTCAGTTGGTTCGGAAAACTTTTGAAACCAGTTGTTTTGAAAACGCCCTATCATAACGCGAAAACAGACGCTGGAATTGAGTTGCACTATCATCATTCTTTGCTGATGATGTTCAAGCCTTGGCAAAACGAAGAAGACCTATTGGGAGAATTTAAACTCTACCGTGAATCCTTTGAGCACAATGTGAAAAAAATTTCAGAGATGGAAAAATGTCGCGAAACAAAACAACGATTACAAGCTGCAATCGACTTGGCTGAAAAGTTGCAACAAGAAAGTGATTTGCACAACCAGCTTTAAGATATCGAAGAACCAAATGAAGACGTTGATATGATAGCCGCAGATTCTGATAACATTGAAACTCACCAATAAATTGCTATTAATGAAGATAAATAGAACAAAAAAAATGAATGCTGACCAAAGAAATATATTCTAATCAATTATAAAGCACATAGAAGAACAAAAGAAAGACCCGTCTATTCCACCCATAAATCTGATTGTATGAGTAGTTGCTGGTAGAGCAAAAATCTTTCTAATTTAATTACTCAGTCAAAAAGTTCGTTTAATGAGTAATCAGATTAATGATGCTGCTGCAGTACTAGCACCAACGAGAATTGCTGCCTTCAGCATTGGAAGAATTACAATTCACACGTTTTTCAAATTTCCCGTCCAACATACGAATGAAGCAGAATAATTTAAACTTAATTCTGACGATTTGAAATTATTTAACAACAATGGAAATCATTGGATTTAGTAATTATCGATGAGTGCAGTATGGTTTCGAATGTACTTTAGCGATGATTAGCTAACGATATGGCGAATGTTGTAAAGACAAGCGAGATTACTGTTTTGGTGGCAAAAACATTATTTTGTTTAGGGATTTATTGCAGCTAGTACCCGCAAAGGCCCAATTTTGATTTCAGGAACTCCCTTTAAACAAAGTGAAACAATTGTTTGGTGGTGTTGGTACATTAAACTTTTGGTACGAATTTGAATACAGTGAGCTAACAATGAATTATATACATTGTGTTATATACATAAAAAAATATATATCGCGGCATAACTTTCTTACATAACAGTCTCATGCACCAAATAACGATGCAAAATCAAAACTCAATTTTTTTAGCATCATCATCACTGAAGTGATCGTTACTATAATTATCAGAACCTAATATTCGGCCCCATTCAACGATTTTAAGAAAGGCTAAGAAGAGTAGTAAGGAAAGATACCACTGAAAGAACAACTCAGCCTATAGCAGGCGACTTCAGTGCAGCAGAAACAGTCCATGGATACAACCGAGACAATTATAGAATCCAGTTTCTTTATGAGCTATGGAAAACCACCATTTAATTATTGATGTGACGGTCCCCTGACATTTGAGAGATCAGGTAGACATGAAAAAATGCTACTTTGGCGATGAACAGTCAACGATTTGGCGAGTGTTGTGAAAACAATGTAACAATAAAATTTTGACAATAGCAAAATTTTTTGCTTTTCAAGATATTAAAAAAAATTTAGTTTTTGTCAAAAAATTTAAATGACTAGTATTAAAAAATGCTCTGAAGAACACCAAAAAAGGTTAATATGTTTAAGTATGAAAAAGAGTTGGACAAGTGCTTCTAATTGAGCATGAGAAAGGAAAGGGGTTCCTTCTTGGCTGCAGCTCACTGTCAATGCCAACTTTTGAAAAAATCATATTCGCGCTTTTTCCATATAAATGAAATCACTCACAGTTACGATAAAATTGTATAGTTTAAAGACGTAGCCAGTAAAGACGCAGCTTGATTAGACATGAATGTAAGGCGACATAGTACCAAAAACCTTAGTTCCTGCAGCGTATCACACTCATGCAGTGCTACCAAGCATGCCTGCAGTGTAGAACTGCGCAGAAAATTGATTTGTATTGCAGTGCAGAGTGTTGCAGCATTCTAAACAGGAACAATTTCACATATGCACGCATTACAGTATAATGCATTCATTGATTGAAATTATATGCAAGTGGCTGTGGCTCCACAATGCAATATGCAGTACAGCAATACATATGTAAGTTATAAACGAACATTAGGTGCATATACTTTTAATACGGCAGTACAAAAGAACAGTGCGGATGTGCACTGAGGCTCAAAAGTATAATAGGAGTGTACAGTGTAGTATAGTCTTTAGAGCAATAATGGTACACAGTGCACTGTACAAAGTTTCATTGCAGACGCACGCCCAGTACAACAGTAGAACAGTGCAGTTGACATATAAAGCAAGTTGGTAAGTTTTACTACAGTACCGCAAATTTCTTTTATATGAAAAAGCGCGATTATGATTTTTTCAAAATTTGGCATTGACAGTGAGCTGCAGCCAAGAAGGAACCCCTTTCCTTTCTCATGCTCAATTAGAAGCACTTGTATATATATAACCATAAATGAAACATTATCATAACACCAACTTAAACAATGAAATAATAATTATATATGGATATATCTATATATATAAATCAACATTTGAACGGAGGGTGGTTTTGGGGTCTGGGGGTCATGATCGGTGAAAATATATCGAAATTTTCCGGAACTGCTTTCCTTCGAACGGCTGCAATAAGTAGCTTTATACTTTTTTAGCTCACAGACTATTAAAGCCTGAGAGCTTATGTGCCCGCCGGTTCTGTACGTACGTATGTATATATGTACGTAACGCGATAACTCTTGATAGAACTAACCGTTTTACTTTAAATTTTGTTTATAGGTTTCTTGTGATAAGGCGCTTCCCTGATTAGTTTTGGGGGTTCATTGGTTAAGCATAAAGGGGGGAAACGGGGGGCTAACCCCCCATAATTTAGATAAATGGGTTTTTCATGCAGAATTATCTCATATTCTTCAAATTTTGTATATATGTTCATTTTGATAATGCGCTTCTGTCAATAGTTTTGGGGGTTCATTGGTTAAGTATAAAGGGGGAAAGGGGGGATAACCCCCCCTAATTTAGATAAATGAGTTTTTCATGCAGAATTATCTCATATTCTTCAAATTTTGTATATAGGTTCATTTTGATAATGCGCTTCTGTCAATAGTTTTGGGGGTTCATTGGTTAAGTATAAAGGGGGAAAGGGGGGATAACCCCCCCTAATTCAGATAAATGAGTTTTTCATGCAGAATTATCCGATTTTCTTCAAATTTTGTATATAGGTTCATTGTGATAATGCGCTTCTCTGAATAGTTTTTGGGGGTCATTGGTTAAGTATAAAGGGGGAAAGGGGGGCTAATCCCCCCTTAATTTAGATAAATGAGTTTTTCATGCAGAATTATCCGATTTTCTTCAAATTTTGTATATATGTTCATTTTGATAATATGCTTCTGTCAATAGTTTTGGGGATTCATTGGTTAAGTATAAAGAGGGAAAGGGGGGATAACCCCCCCTAATTTAGATAAATGAGTTTTTCGTGCAGAATTATCCGATTTTCTTCAAATTTTGTATATAGGTTCATTGTAATAATGCGCTTCTCTGAATAGTTTTGGGGGTCATTGGTTAAGTATAAAGGGGGAAAGGGGGGCTAATCCGCCCTTAATTTAGATACATGGGTTTTTCATGCAGAATTATCCGATTTTCTTCAAATTTTGTATATATATTTATTGTAATTAGAGACTTCCCTGATTAGTTTAAGGGGTTCATTAGTTAACTATGGTGGGGTAACGGAGGGATGACCCCCCCCCCCCCCTTAATATATTGTTGATTTCTTTATTTTTCGAGGGGCATATTTCAAATTCTTTGAAATAAGAGTATAATATACAATTAGTGTGAATAGCCTGTGAGCTCAATGCCCTCAGTTTAACTGGGCACATTTCTTTTTTTATTGTATTGAAAGCTACCTAAAATCAGTGCTTTCTTGTTATAGGAGCTTCCGAAGTTTAATCATCAAGCGATCGAGATACTTATTTTATTACAGAAATGAATCTGCAGACGATATAATTCATTTCACAGAATTAAAAATCCTCAAGATCTGAATATTTATATAACTAGCTATATAATACGAACGTACCTCGTTTCTCGCGTTTGACGTATAATTTCCAACTTGTTTCATTTTCATTTGCGTCAACTAAAAATATATACAGAGAGTTTTAAAGAACACTGATAGCTATGTTTTTAAAGTACTTTTACGCTTTAAATGCATTTTTGAGAAATTGTTCTTTTTCGAAAGACATCGATATCTCAAGTAGGAGTCATTATAAATTAATACAACTTTCAAACATTTAGACGTTAATACTGTTATTGTAAAAAAAAAATAAAAACACTTTATGTAAATGTAATATTTTTATTTGTTCTAATGTACTTTTTTTTGGCTGGAAAAAAATGAAAATGTATTTTAGAAAAACTTTCGAAAAATTTGTTTTTTTGTGATTTTTTTTAAAATCATTAAATTATTAAATCCATGCATGTTTCAATAAATAATACCGAAACGCCTTGAGATAATTTGAAATGACATGTATTATATTGTTTTGATATAATTTAGAAATAAGAAACAGATATAATGGATGGAAATAGCCTTTTAAAACAAGAAAAAATTATAGTGGTCAAACTACTTTTCCCTAAACAGATATTGGCTTTATCAGTATTAAATGATTAAAATAATTTCAAATAGACTGAGGGTGAAAGGTAAATTTAAAACCACAATAGACCATACCGCTACTTTAGAAAGTATTAAAAATCAGTATACTATACACAAAAACCTTGTAATTTTCTCGCGTAAAAAGTATTTTATGACAGAATGTAATTTTAATGATATCCAAAATGTATTCATTTTATTGAAATGCTTCTCCAAAGTATTTTTAGAACTTTCTTCTATCAATACATTTTTCAGGCAGCATAATTGAAAAATAAATTAGGTAGCATAGTAAAGTCCCGAAAACTGGACCTAATATGGACTGAAAGTGCAACAAGTAACCGAAAATATCGAGTTTTACGGAGTAATAGATTGCCCACACATTCTACTGAATCACATATTTTACTCTATTGAAATAGATAGAAAAATACAGGACACAGAAAAGAACGAAATACCCTAAACATATGTAATAAAGGTAAATCATATAACAATATGAGTATATATTTACAGTGAATATAAATCACAATATTTACGAACTTTATTGGTGGCCCTACAGAAGTCCATATACGAGGTGAAATCATTTTTAAAAGAAAAATATTTAACCTAAATAACATTTCCAACTATCATTATTTAAACTATACCTCAGTAATATTCCAAAGATAAAGTTCTGAGTAACAAGCAGAAATAACTCAAGGATTTAAAAAAACAAGTTATTGTTCAGTTCTACGACATGTCAAGAAATCGGGAGTGCAAAAAATGGTATTTTACTTTTCTTTTCTTTTTTGCACATAACTAATATACAGAATGGAATTAATGTTATTTGTCTTAATTTTATCACAACAAATTATAATTATTTACTTATGTATGAATATTAAGCATACACTTTGAAACTTATTAAAATGTCAATAAAATTTATTTTATGTAGATACAGAGAGAAGAAATTAATGATAATGGAGATAAATTAACATCTTAATACACATTTGTTTAAGAAAAAACAGATGTTTTTGTCTTATTATATAAGCAAGTTAAATTGTTTTGATTCGTTCTGCATACATACATATTTAGAATATGTTAAACATAAATACATATGTATGTTTAACATATTTTAATTATTCTAAATTTTTCTTAATATTTTTTATTTTAAAATACCGTTTCTTTTATTTTCCTTTCTCAAATTCAATTTTATTTTACGCATAGAAATTTTAATTTTATGTTTCAAAATTCATTTTATTTTAGAATATTCAATTTGATTTATATGTCTATTTTTATTTCTGATAGGGAGGCTTCGGAGAGTTTTTCCCGCGTAAAGCAGGTGTATAGTACAGCGATATTCTCCTTCCACCACTAAAGAGAACCAGTACGTCTTCAAATTGGTTTAAAACGCTTTGTGCAATGCACTTTTTCTGGAATCTTTTATTCCTATGCGCTACCACTGAAATCTGCACAAACTCAGCCGTCTGCAAAAGCCCAGACGGCCACCTTTTATTGTTTTCAACTGCATAGTAAACTCGCGCGACATCACCCAAGAGTTGAACCACTTATTTTTATGAAATGTTTTATGGAATGTTGTATGGAATGTATTATAGAATGTAGTATAAGGTGTAGTATGGAATGTCATATGGAATTTCATGGAATGTCTTATAATTAATTACTCATAGTTTCTAATGCAGTGTAATATTTTAAGAGAGAATGGTCTATCAGCTAATGAAGGGGCTTAATAATAAACATGATAAGTTCAAATTTTGACTGATTATGTCCATGGGAAAACACCATTAGGAAATTTTTTCACGCCTATAGACCGCTCCAGTAGATTGCACGCTAGACTATCCCTCTCCAGCATACTGAAGCCATGTTAGTCATGGATGTTTACTCTCTCTGATCGTTTGTGGGCTTTACCTGTTCTTTCACCGAATCCATGCATTCTTTACTATCTCATTAATCTTGAAACAACCGTGTATTTTACTTGGATTAGCATATCGCAGTAAAGATTGCAGCTGACATATCACACATAAACATATATGTGCTAACATTTAGTTAATTGTAATGTAGTTATTCTTCCTTAACTAAAATTAAAACATCCATAATAGACACTACCAAAACGTTCCAACACCTATATTTGTATATATTTTTATCTCTGAACAGCGGAGACCTCTGAATAGAGGACAATTCCTGCCCAGAAGTGTCCGCTATTCAGAGGTTTTACTGTACATATATCCAGTATAGAATTGGTTTCTATATAACATTAAAAAATTCATTATAAAAAGTAGTAGTACATGCCTCGCAGTGTTCCTAAAAATTTCTGCTTTTTCTATCATTATTTTAAAATAAAAGGATTCGTCGTATATTCCTTTAACATCTGCAAAAGAAGTATACTGCAAAGAGCTATTTTTAAAATAGTGGTACCAAAGGTAGAAAACAATAGGGAGCTGATATCTCTTGTAGTATGATAAAGGTATAAATAAACAAGAAAGAAAAATCATGCGTCAAGCATAGATTATGAAATATTTTCCCACACATTAAGAATACTGTAACAAAACTTCCCCACCTTTAATGTGGTGAAAGAGCACATCTAAGTTAACAATTTGAAGCCTTGAGACATATTCAGACACGTTTGATGGGATCTAAAATGAAAGGAAACGAGCATTTTTATTGATATAATTATACGTTTTACTAGGTATGTACCTAAATGATGGAGACATCTCAACCATTTTCTAAGATTAAATACTCAAGTGAAGATGTCAATGAAGTAGAATATGAGTTCTCATCGCCGGCAAAAATAATAACACTTTTACAAATATGATTTTCATAATCAACTCAGCAATAAACGCGATAAAATGGTATGTAAACGAGAAACAGACCAGAATAAGAAAAACAGGTATAAAATTTTTGCGCCGATGAAAATGACGTTATGTTTTAGTTATTTATTCATAAAACTAAAAAATAATAAAGAAAGAGAAAAATTGTCATGTATTGATGTTATTTTCCATGATTTCTCTTTCCGTAATGAATAAGATTTCAGCCTCAATTGAATATTTACCATGTTTACTTATCTTGATTTCATTTATCTGTTTACTTACCAGAACAAGGTATAATTATTAAAAAAATTAGTAGTAAGTAGAAGTTAAAGTTTAGTTTAAGTAGAAGTTAATCGAAATACTATTAAGGTAACTGTAGTTATAAATAATAATAGCTTTTAGAGTGATTTTTTATTGTTGTTATCATTTTTAGGTTTATTACAGATTCAGTTTAACAGTTTCTTATTCTACTTTTTATTGCGCCAAATTTTGGAGGGTTCCACCTCTTTTATTTAATTTATATTTTCCAATGTACAGTCGGAGAAAACAAAGAGTACACTGCATACATTATAATCATCAAATTGTCCCCAAAATAATGGGATCCATATGAAAATTTAAAATAGGGATGTATATATACTTTAAACGAACGTATCTTTTTTAGGTTTATTACAGATTCAGTTTAACTGTTTCTTATTCTACTTTTTATTCCGCCAAATTTTGGAGGGTTCCACCTCTTATATTTAATTTATATTTTCCAAATGTACAGTCGGAGAAAACGAAGAGTACACTGTATAGATTTTAATCATGAAATTGTCCACAACATAATGGGATCCATATGGAAATTTAAAATAGGGATGGATATATATTTTAAACGAACGTATCTTTTTTAGGTTTATTACAGATTCAGTTTAACTGTTTCTTATTCTACTTTTTATCCCGCCAAATTTTGGAGGGTTCCACCTCTTATATTTAATTTATATTTTCCAAATGTGCAGTCGGAGAAAACGAAGAGTACACTGTATAGATTTTAATCATCAAATTGTCCACAACATAATGGGATCCATATGGAAATTTAAAATAGGGATGGATATATATTTTAAACGAACGTATCTTTTTTAGGTTTATTACAGATTCAGTTTAACTGTTTCTTACTCTACTTTTTATTCCGCCAAATTTTGAGGGTTCCACCTCTTATATTTAATTTATATTTTCCAAATGTGCAGTCGGAGAAAACAAAGAGTACACTGCATAGATTTTAATCATCAAATTGTCCCCAAAATAATGGGATCCATATGAAAAATTAAAATGGGATGGATATATATTTTAAACGAACGAATTCGACACTGATTGTTTTAGATTTAATGGAAAAACGTACCCACACAAATTGAATAAATGCTTTTACTCAACATAATAATAAAAAAATAATAAGTTCAAAATGATAATATACATAAGATGTAATTAGTCGTAATTTATTTTTCAAAATTTCATGGCATGGCATGTTAAATGAAAACCATCTCAGTGGAAGAAATACATTCTTTATAAATGATAAATGGTAAAGGAGTTTAGTTTACAATTTATCTTTATTTCAGAAATAAGAAAATTTAATACTTTTTGGATTTCACGAATGCCAAGTAAACAAAAATTGAAATTTATATTGAACGGAAGAAAAAATATATGGTGTTTCATATTTTATTTTTGTGTGTGTTAAATCTAGAGTATATATATTTATTATCATTTCATTTTACTCTAAATTATATTTCTGCGCTTCTCTTTTGCCTTTCAATTTGGTATTGTTTTAGATATTCATTCTGTAAGTAAATTTTATTTCGACTATTTACTTTAGAAAATAATAATATAGAATTTCATTTTTATTCTTGAATTTTTTTAGTATTTTGAAACAAGAAAATACTAAAGAAGGAATATGTTATCTAAGGTGCATGCCTTTACAACATCAATTTCGATTAAACTTTCAGCTTTCTGTTTTTTGGATTAATATAAAATGTCAATTTCTTTCAATTTCGTTGAAATTTTGTCTTTATCGTATTTAGAAAAAAACAAGAATGAAAAATCATGCATCAAGCATAGATTATGTAACATTTTCCAACGCTTCCAAAATCATTTTACAAATCATACTGTTTAATAAGCTGAAAGATAACATCTAAGTAAACAATTTGGAAAACGCATAACATATTTAAAAACATAATTTCAGGAATTTCTAACATATGCAAAATTCGGAAAAATACCCGAATACTTTTATTCAGCCCTGTATTATCATCTATAGATTTGTATATACACTACATAGGATGCTAAATTTTAGTTCAGTTAGAAAACGCGTAGCACAGTTTAGAATTCTCCTTCTGGAGTTTCTGTCAATAAACGGAAATGTGTTCGCAAACTTTTGTGCTTCCCTGCATATGATCTACAAAATTTATATACACCACGTAATATACAAAAAGTGAGTTAAATTTAAAATAGCGTTCAGTAACTTAAAACGCACTTCCAGGAATTATTGTTAACTGACAGTACAGAATTCTTTTGTGTGTCCCTGTAAATGAACAATGACTGCTATACACACAATATTCTGTAGTAAGCCACTTGTAAAGCACCTTAGAGATTTATATAAATTTCAATGCGTGTAAAATAGTGAAACATTATTTAAATAAACCGCAGACGATTTTTCTCCATAGACGTAATGTAACGGAATTCTTTTGACTGTCCCTGTAAAGTAACTATAAGTGCTATGCACACCCTATTCCATATTAAGCTTCTTGTAATGCACCTTAGTGATATATATCAATTACAATGTGTTTGAAATTGCGTAACATCATTAAAATAAATCGCAAATGATTTCTCCCCATATATCGTAATGTAACGGAATTCTTTTGAGTGTCCCTGTAAAAAAACTATAAAGGCTACACACTTCCGTTGAAATAGGGAACATGCTATATATAACGACAATAACATATAAAAATTGCAGAGCAATCCGAGCATATTTACGGGAGTTAGAGCATGGACAGACGGGCATACGGCCATACGGCAGACAAACCGAAGTCATAAACACTTTTCAACTAGGTTGGAAAGTGTTAAAAATGTTACAACTGTTTAAAGATTGCTCAAAGATAAATTTTGACACCTAAAGAATATAAAATCTAGGTGGAAAAATTGTCATAACTCAAAAAATGATATTTCAATTACTAAAAATAAAATAAATAATAATAATAAAATAAATACGTTTTAAATATATATTTAAAGGAAGTGTCCATACACCTTATAATTTTTTTTTCTATGTATCTTCAAAGAGCTGTAAAATATAACATTAAATTTTCTCTACACTGAACAAAAAAAAAAAAAAAAAATGTTTGTCTTTTTAATCTAGGAAAATGTAATGTAACCATGAACTAAAATATATAATAACTTCTTCCGAGTTACTAACGAATCAGAAAAGTGTTCTTTATCTTTAAAATCCTCAAAAACCAATATATATTTATAAGGGTCGCCCAAATGAAAGTTGCATTGCTTTAATAACTCCGACATTCGAAGAGAAATATGACTGCGCATGCTCCTATAGAGGGCGCTGAGTGCTGGGAATGCATGCGATATCGTCTGATTCCGCCAGATGCGTGTGTGATAGCGTGGGAGCACGTTAAAGGGCATTGTTCGCATCATGGATGCTTCCAAACGGTGTCAACGCGTGGTCGTACAATTTTTAACAGCGGAAAATGTGAGTGCTAGTGAAATCTATCGTTGATAGCAAAATGTCTATGGCACGGAGTGTATGCTACGCAGATCGGTATTCCGATGGTGAAGGGGTTTTTGTAGTGGAAGAAGCAGTACATTCCCCTCGAACATACCCCTTACAGCCCAGACCTCTCGCCGTGTGACTACCACATCTTCGGTTCACTCAAGAAAGTTCTGAAGGGACGGCGATTTGCCGACGGTAACGAGGTACAAGCTGCCGTTGAAAATCGGTTCCACAACCAAGCCCGGAGCTTCTTCACCCAGGGTACCGATCGTCTCGTTGACCACTGGGACACTTGTTTCAACCTACAAGGTGACTTTGTCTAGCCTATCTGTTACGTCTGTATTACTTCTTTCTTTTGTATGCTAATTTATATCAATACCATTAAACCATTTCTCATATCGACTGTAGTGCCACTTTCATTTGGGCGACCCATATGAAATGTGAAGAAGCAATAAAAAAGAAGTTCTTACATTCTAGAGTTCTAGAGCAACATCGTCATTTCCTTAACCCAGAATATGGGTTTTTCAGATGCTAACAGTTCTCGGGAAAAACATTTTCATGCTCAATAAATATGTTTTACAGAAAAACAGGATAAATTAACAACAATGACATTAATATTAATATTAATATTATTTTGTTAATCTTACATGTATAAATTTAATGACGAAGCTAAAGTTTTTAATTGAAAATTCGTAGTATGCGAAAAACCTATGTTCCGGTTTCAGAAAACTTATAATACACTATAAAAACAAATCGGAAACGTTTGCGAAAATCGATGGCAGCAAAATAATAATTTTGTGTAATAAATGCTTCTTTAAATATCGAAAATATATTGTTTTCTGCAGTATTTAATGATACAGAACACTTTTCGAATCTTGGGCAACTCGGAGGAGATTATTGTATATTTTGGTTCGCAGTTATATTATGTTTTCCTAGATTAGAAAATATTTTTTTTAAGAGTAACCCACATTTTATCTCATTTTCTATAATCATACATATATATTTTTTTAATTTATATATTCTGCATTTTGAAGATATGCCCAAAAAAAAAAAAAAAAAAAAAAAAAAATAGATGTGCAAGTTGCATGTGTTTAGCTGCGAATTTATTGAAATTATATGAGTTTTTATATTTGTTTCTTTAATTTTTCCCACCAATTTGTAATTCAAATTCGAGTTCCTGCAACTACAGTGGAACCTCGATTTTACGGTACCCGCTTCGTACGTTTTTCCGCTTCGTACGTCATTTTTCACTGGTCGGAAGAAATAACCTATACTGATAATATTAAAAAATCCCGGATTCTGCGTCATCCATTTTGAAGATTTCCCGCATCGTACGTTTTTCTACCGAGAGGTAGAAAATATTTTTTTCTTGAATTTTGCTAGTTAGAAACAAGCACGCCATGTTTCATTCTAAAGCTCAATACAGGATGAATCAACAACGCCATTTAAAAAACCTTCGACGAAAAACAAAGTTAAAACGAGATAGTGTTAGCCAATGGCAGACAGCGGACAGCAAATGCGTTTCATAGAAACCATCGAAAAGGCTAACTATCGAAACCATACAGAAACTCTAGATTATTTTTCAACACAATTATTTCAAATTGGCAAAGCAATCACACAAGTTGTAAATTTCCAACTGGACGAAAAATGTCCGGGCCAGGACTCGAACTTGGGATCACTTGGCTGAATCACTGGATGAATTATGCCCTCCAGATTCGACCAGGATAGCTCAGTAGTAGAGCGTGGCGGCTTCAGCCAAGTGATCCCAGGTTCGAGTCCTGGCCCGGACATTTTTCGTCCAGTTGGAAATTTACAACTTGTGTCATACAGAAACTATCGAAAATTTTCATAGCACTAAAGTAGATCTGGCAAAATCGTTGAATATTTCTTATTCCACATTACAAACAATTTTAAAACAAGAAGGGACATTGGAATTACATTCCGAAAAACTGGGAAAGTTTGCTAAGAAAAGAAAAACTCTCAAAACATCTCCATACGAAGAATTTGAAAAACTTTTCCTTGAATGGTACAATGGCGTGCGAGCAGCTAACATTCCGATAAATGGATCCATTTTAGGAAAATGCACTAGAAATCTCAGCTAGACTTCAACTGCAAGATTTCACAGCATCAAACGGTTGGATAGACCAATTTTAAAAAAGAAATAACTTATGTTTCAAATCTATCTGTGGAGAGTCAAATAGTGTAGGTAGAGCATGCTACCGTTCAAGAGTGGATTGAGAAAACATTGCCTTCTCTGGTGGATGGTTATTCAAAAGAGAACAATTTTAACGCTGATGAAACTGGGCTATTTTTTATTTTGTTTCCAGACAAGACATACACGGTTAAAGGGGAAAATTGCCATGGTGATAAACTATCAAAAAGTGCGTTTGACCGTTTTTCTACGTGCAAATTCAGATGGAAGCAAAAAGCTGACGCCATTTGTAATCGGGAAAGCAAACAAACCTCGCTGTTTCAAAAATGTAAAAAGTTTACCAATTGATTATGACGCCAGCACAAAATCATGGATGATCCAATCACTTTTTGATTTTCTTCAGATATTGGATAAAAAAATGCGCATGCAAAATCGAAAAATTATTTTATTTCTTGACCAATGTACATCTCATGTTACGCTCAAATTAAAGAATTTGCGTGTGGAATTTCCCCTCCAAATTATACAAGAAAACTTCAGCCGTGTGATTTAGGAATAATCCGAGCATTCAAAGTGCATTACAGAAAGGCACTAATAAAAAAGGCACTTCTTGCACTTGACTCTGGTGATCTCCAAGATGCCTAGAAGCAAAAGATTAATGTGTTAGAAAGCCTTCAGTTGATCTGTTCGGCGTGGGATAATATTCGAAAAAAGTGAATTTCCAATGCTTCTGTAAAAGCAGGATTTCCGAAGTCAACCGATGAAGGATCCAGTGAATCACATCCAGACGAGACAAAAGAGGAAGATTTTATAGGAAATATAAATATTGAATTTGATCATCCAGAAATCGATGATCATGAATATGTTGAATGTGATAAAGATGTTGGAACTTCAGAAATTCAGACCATATCTGATTTCATTCCATGATATGACAGTGGAGATGATGAAGACCACGAACCAACAGATAGTGTGCCTTCATCGAAAGAAGTTCTTGAAAGTTTGAAAATTGTAAAAAACTTTTTATCTACTAATGTAAACCAAGAACTGAATTTACGAAAGCTTGCAAGTATTGAAAATGCTGTAAATGACATTGTGTCTAAAAAGAGAAAACAAGGTAAAATAACAGATTATTTATAGTGTAACAAGGTGAGTGTCTCTTTCATTTATTTTCTATTCAATGTGTTAGTTTTCCGTAAACCCCGATTTTACGATTTCCCGCTTAGTACGTTATTTTCCGTCGGTCCGGTGAAAAACGTAAAACCGGGGTTTCACTGTAGTAGTTTCCAAAAACTTAATCCCGTTTTCGTTATATCCCTTTAAAATAGAATTGTCCCGTACCACTTCTCCTTTTTTTGGAATTTGATTACCACTTATTCCGTATTGTAATAACCGCCTTATCTAATTGATTCACTTCTATAAACTTACTTGTGATATAAAAAATATTGATGAATATATTATTCACCAAAGTTAGAACATGTTACACGAATAAATTCCGAAATATTTCAGTCAAAATTATCAAAAGGTGCTTAATACGTTTTTAAATATAGTCCGAAAAGTCTGGAAAAAGGTCAAATAACTCGAGAAATATACAGCGGATTGAAAAACGGCAAAATGCATGTTCAATATTTTTGAAAAGTCTATTTAGGGTTATGAAAGTTGCACCCCCCCCGGGGGGAAAGGGAGGCAACTTTGAAATTTTAAATGAGGACACTAATTTTTTACTGCAGATTCGTAGTCTACGGGAAAAAATACGTAACTTTTGTATTGACATTTTCTTCTATCTATTTAGGGATATCAAAGTTGCCATTTTTCTAAAATATTAAACACGTATTTTTCCGTTTTTCAATCTGATGTATTTTTCTCGAGTTATTCGAGCGTTTCCAGACATTGCAATGGTAACGATTCTCACTGCATTGCACTCGATTACAGCGCCATCTACAATGTTTCAAAGAAAATGTTCAATACATAAGTTACGTATTTTTTCCCGTAGAATCCGAATCTGCAATAAAAAATGGGGGTCATCATTTAAGATTTAAAAGTTGCCCCCCTTACCACCCCCCGAGGCTCAAAATTAGGGGGCAACTTTCATATCCCTAAATAGATTTTTCAAAAATATTGAACATGCATTTTGCCGTTTTTCAATCCGGTGTATATTTCTCGAGTTATTTGACCGTTTCCATACTTTTCGCATACCCTGTATAAAATACAATACAAAATATATAATACAAAATTGTATATCTAAAACCTAGTACTTTCAAATACAGTCGTACACCTCAACAACGTTGAATATAGAAAATACAAAATTATAGGAAACAGTTTCCTTTTGAATCAGTATACGTTGGAATGTTCAAAAATAAAGTGTAGGGTAGATTGTTTGGTGGGTGAGGACTGTAACTCTAACTTCATCAATTAATACAAATTTTGGAGATAATGTAAGATAAAGTATCGTTACGAATGTTATTGTTTTCAAATATAATCTCAAAAGATTCTACTATGAACTATAATGATACTATGAGATAGATGAACTGTAATATCCAAACACATTTTTGATGATCTTTTCCTTGTTAAAATGTATATGAATCACATCTTTGATTTAATATTGAAATCGTAGTGCCGAGCGATCTACTGTTATATCTGAAATATGCTCATTAACATGTATCTTGAATTTTCGTTTTGTCATACCAATATAATCCATTTTTAGGTGCGTTCGTAATTATATAAATACGTAGCACCTATTGTCGTCGTCTGGTCCGTCCGTCTGTGTGTCTGTCTGTCCGTCGGTCCGCATATAACAACGCAAAAAATACCCAACCGAATGGTTTGAAATTTAAGATATATTATCTTTGCAGAATTTTGTCGAGACATTTCAAATTTTATGAAAATCGAATCAAAACTTTAGAAGATTTTAATAAAAACATTTACTAAGAAATTTGAATTTTTTAAAAAAATCGGTGCTTTCTTGTTTTAGGAGCTTCTGAAGTTTAAGCGTCAAGCGACCGAGATACTTATTTTATTACAGAAATTATTCTGCAGACGATATAATTCATTTCACTGAACAAAAAATCATCAAGATCTGAATATTTATATAACTAGCTATAGTCCGAATGCGCCTCATTTGTCACGTTTGACGAACAATTTCCAACTTGTTTTCTTTCTTGTCATCATTTGTGTGTAACTGATATAAGCTAAATAGTTTCATCCATGGGGGTGGGGACTATACTGTTTTATGTAAGAAAAATACTACACTCCTAGCTATCCTGATGGCAAAGCGACCATGTATTATAATTTTACATGGATTGAATATTAAAGTAAAGTAAGTCATATATTTAATACTTTGAAATTTTTCCATAGAAAATTTCACACACCATGAATTCATAATATTTCAAACCAAGCTGAGTATCGTTCCTAAGTGGTTCAGTTGGTAGAATGTCAGTGCGCTATACGGTTGACCCGGGTTCGAGTTCCGGCTTGGGTAATTGTTGGCTTTGCGCCTTTTAAGCAATTAAAATTTGAAATATAAACCAGGATTATTCATAATATTTTAGAATTAATTAAATTTCACATCGTCTCATTTGATTTCGTTAATTTAGAAAATAAATAAATTTATCAGATATTTTAGTTTTGAAATGAAAAAGAAATTAACCTTTTAAGAAATTTCACTGCATGAAATAATTCAAATATCTTCAATGAAGGTTCAATCTAATGATTAATTTTAATTAAATAATTTTACGCAGTAGCAGACAGGAAGTAAAAATCCTCCAACTGCAGAATTTTTTATTTATTCAATTTCTACTAAGTGACATGCACTTTTTTATGAAACAATTGGTTAAGAGACTTTGTGATTCCCCATAGGAAAACGCGTTGTGATGGGGTAAAAGAAAACAGAATCCCACTTCTATTGATTCAAGTTCTTATCATTAAAAGAACAGTTGAGGACTATTAGAAAACTCTTTTGTCTCCTTTCACTTATTATTTTTTCAAACTTGTTTCATTTAATAGAGAAACATGTAATAAAGAATAAAACACATGAAGTGGAATTTAATGTGATGTAAAATTTACATTTTTAAGTGTTTATATTTTTTCAGTCTAAATTTCATTCTTTGAAACAAGTATTTAGGAAAGTTAAAAGTAGTAAATTTTATTAGAATTTGGCTTATTTATATTTTTAAGCTTTGTTTTGCGTAATACAGATAAAAAAAGTTAACAAAACATTTTGATGTACAATTTGTCGTTATGTGAAATTCATTTTTCGTATCAATTTGTGAAAAAAAAAAAAAAAAAAAAAAAAAAATATATATATATATATATATATATATATATATATATATATATATATACTAATATTTTTAACCCTTACAAATGCAGTGGTTTCTATGCTTCAAATATAAATTTAGTACCCAACTACCAAATCTGTCCCCGAATTTATGAAATAAAATTGCTTTTATAATGCATTTGATGAAAAGCATTTATTTATTTTGAAGTCAATATGTGGTAGTCAGACATTTTAGCAACATCATAGAAACTGGACAGAGTTTCTCCTTGCCAAGCATAAGAAACAGCAATGCATTGAATCGTAAATCAAAGGAATTTCCGCCAATGGATGCCGAACGATTTTACAAAAAAATTTTTGCACTCTGTCTAGTTTATATTTTGCGGACGGGACAAAACGGGTTTTTGACACATCTATATCTCGCGTTCTATTTATGATAGAAACAAAATTCTTGATTCTATGGAATGGGGCGTGCCAAGGAACTAAGAATTCAAAAGTAAAGCAAAATCCGACGAATAGGTTTTCAGTAAATGCGATTTTAAAAGTGCTGTTTTTTGCACTTTTTAAATCTTGTTCAGACCAAAAACTGTTGACAGGGCTACAGCAATGTGTAATTATCGGATTTTTACGCAGTTTCCGTTATTTGAATCGTTTTTAAGAGTGGTTTGGACCTTTGTAAGTTTCATGTAAAAATATTCATTAGTTTTTGATTTATATCAGTTTAAATTAATTGATTCCTATACTTAACATAGAGCAAAAAACTGTTGACAGGGCTACAGCAATGTGTAATTAACGGATTTTTATGCGGTTTACGTTATTTGAATCATTTTTATAAGTAGTTTGGACCTTTGTAAGTTTCATGTAAAAATATTAATTAGTTTTTGATTTATATCAGTTTAAAGTTATTGATTCCTATACTTAGCAGAGAGCCAAAAACTGTTGACAGGGCTACAGCAATGTGTAACTATCGGAGTTTTACACAGTTTACGTTATTTGAATCGTTTTTATGAGTAGATCAAACCTTTGTAAGTTTCATGTAAAAATATTAATTAGTTTTTGATTTATATCAGTTTAAAGTTATTGATTCCTATACTTAACATAGAGCAAAAAAATAATAAATGACCCAACTCTTTTAGGAATAGTCGTATACACATGATATTAAGATATGTTATTACACACGACCCAGGTAAGCTTCCTATTATAAAAAATCGTAACATTTAAGGTTCGTTTACAGGGTCTCACAAAATATCTTTTGATATAGGGCTAAAGAGTTGTGTAATTATCCGATTTTTACGCGGTTAGCAGCATTTGAATTGTTTTTATGAGTAGTTCAAATGTTTAATAATTCGTGTAAAAATATTAATTAGTTTTATATGTATACCACTTTAAAATGATTTATTCCTATACTTAAGATGAAGCAAAAAAATATTAAATGGTCTAACTCTTTTCAAAAAGAACGTATGCGCATGATGTTAAAATATGTTACTACGAACGACGTAAGTTAGCTTCCTATTGTGAAACAGAATTGTAGAATTTACTGTTCGTTTACAGGGTAACTCAAAAGATTTTTTAATAAGACTAAAAAGTTGTGTAATTAACGAATTTTTACGTTGAAGTACATGATTCCTGTACTTAACACAGAGGAAAAACAATAGTAAATTGCATAACTTTTGTCAAATTGGCTATATACACAAGATATTCAAATATGTTACTACATTCTCTCTATTGTAAAGCGGCATTGAAGCATATACGTTTCGTTTACAGAGTCTCTTAGAAGATCTTGATTACATTACAACCGATGTATATTTACTGAGTGAGATGTATTTTAATGATTTCACACTGTTTCAATCTCTGTAAGGTTTCATTATCTTGCTTTAAAATTTAATATGAGTTCATTTTGTCCGTCTGAAATCTCGTTGATGTTAAGCTCTAAACCTATTAAAATATAGGATTTTCATCGATTAAAAAAACCGTGTTTATTTATAAATATATAATTCTAGCGTATCAGGAATTGATTGAAATAGCGATTACAAAATTCCAACTTTACGTTCATGCGCTGAGTAATAGAATGTAAAAATGTTGCTACCCCAAGATTACAAGTTTTGCGTTTAAATATTTGCCGTTCATTGAATCTCCGGCTATGACGAACTTAAAATGCCAAATTTCGTATACAATAGGTGATCTGTAACGAACTGTTCGGTTTACGAACAAATGGGTTAACGAATGCTTTCGCGTGAGATTTTTATGTTCGGAGAACGAACACCTCACGAAACAAAGCCATGATGAAGCAATGCCTTGTTTCATATTTGCCGAGCTATACTTATTGCCTCTATGGTCAACTTAGAGAACATTTTAACAGTTGCATACATATGTCCTAATTAATTCATGGACTGCCGGAGATTGGGGACCTATATTTTAGGATCACCGAATTGGAATAAGAAGATTCATTCCCAGTTCTCGTCAACATTGAATTTGAATGAGAATATCCCAAACTAGTCCTCTACAGCCAAGTTGGCTTCATTTATGGCAACCTATTTTGGTCGCCAAATGTCGCCAAGCTTGGCGAGAATTTGACGTTGGCGAATATAAATATATAGTGATAAGCATATAATAGGAACAATGGTTACAACAATGAAAGAAAATTTGCCGAAACCATGTTAACTAAAACTCATAAATTAAACCCGTTTATGGATGAATTCTGCTGTCTTTTTTGAAAATGTCAGCCACCCTAAAATTTCAAACCGCTATATCTCAACCATTTTTTAAGATAGAGGCTAAACAAAAATTGTTCCGGATTCTCCGGATCAAGGCCGAACATTTAAAGAAAAAAACTTTTAGGATTTCTAATTTTTTTGTACATCTTTTTGATTTTGAAATCTTTAAATGGCTATCACAGCGCCTACTTTCGTCGAAATATCCCCAAATTCTGATAGAACGTGCTTGCCATAGCCAAAAACATAGAAAAAAATGTTATTCAATTTGAAGCATAACTTCATGCACTTTTCGATGATACAATAGTGAAAATAGAACAAAAATATCGATCACAGCTCCCCCTTTCGTCGAAATATCCCCAAATTCTAATAGAACCTACTTGCCATAGCCAAAAACATAGAAAAAGAAATGTGGTTCAATTTGAAGCATAATTTCATACACTTTTCGATGATACAATCAGGACGGAGATACGGACAGACAGACATTTTGTAAAAACTTGTTTTTCGGAATCTCTGACCCCTAAAACGTGTAAATCCGTCGAAAACCGGAGGTCGAAAAAAATTTCGATTACAATACTTTGTTCTATTATAGATAGAAGAAAGTAAAATCACGTCAATTATCGGCCGAAGAAGTAGAACCCCCCCCCCCTCCCCCGCCAACTATTAATTTAGTTTGAAAAAGAAATTCATTGAAGAAGGTTGCATGTCATTTTACCCCCCTTTCCCCTTATAGAATTTGCGCAACTCACATTAACATTTCTAAATGGTATTATTCTTAGTTTGAAAAAATAGGCATCACATAACTTTCAACTAACACAGGAACTTAGATTTTAACATGTTTGAAGAAAAAAACATCAAAATCTTATCAAATTTAAAGTTTGATTTTAAAGTAGTACAAAGTAATTATTGTTAAGAAATTTTTTAAATAATAATGTCTCTATTCTAAATAAAAACCAGTAACTAATGCTTTCACCGCTGTAAATGAATTTTTTTAGTGTCCGGAGGTCTTTCTTGGCTAATATTAAGAAACTATTGCAGATGAAAATATAAAAAATTATAATTTTATAGAGAAATGTTCGATAAATATGCTGAAGCAGACAGTTTTTAAATCGAAGAATCATTTTAAGATTCTATTTTACATAGAAGTCGGCCAAAATAGTTCCGTTAATAAAGTTTTACAGGAACAAAAACTATGCTATTAACAATATTTTGAAAGGTCATAGTTGACAATCTTGTGGTGTGCTGTGTGCAATTACTTTTTTTAATTTGACTAATTTTTCGAGAATCTTTTAAATTTAAAATTTTATTATTTCAATAGAAGTTTATTACATATTTTGAAAAGGCCAATTTAAATTTTTTGGGGGAAACGGCAAAACGCTTAGATGGTTAACATGATATTTTCAGTTCGACATTGGATACAAAACAACAATAAAATATAACGCTCCCCCCATTACTTTAAGGTTTTATTTTTCATATATACAAATAGCTTATAGTTAAAATACCAAGAGCAATATAAGCTGCAAAATTTAAAAGCAGACAATGAATAGATTGCAGAGAATTTCAAATATACACAAAATTTTAAATATACACAAAATATTACAGAATTTTTAAATTGGAGTAAATTTAAAAGAATGTGATTATTTCAGATTTTCTATTTCAAAAGTAAGGTCTATTGCAATTCTCACTCGGATTCTTAAAATGACTTTTTAAACCGTTTACAAATGTCTTTCGATTTACTGAAAAAGAAAATCCTCAATTTTTTCTTTTCAACATGAAAAGTCAATTTTATTTTCGATTTCAGATTAGACTTACCACAAATTATGTTTTTCTCTCTAGAGCTTTTTTTTTTTTTTTTTTTTTTCATTTGAACTTTCATTCTCAACTTATCTAGATTCAGATATTTATTCTCTAAATGTTCAATTATTAATCAGTTTTAGTTTCCAACTATTTTAGTTTTATAAGCGTTTTGTTTTGTATAAAACTGAAAATTTTAAGTATTAGGAATAAATTCAGACATTTTTATTTGTTTGAACTAAATATGAGTGAAATAAAATTTTTTGTGAGGGGATAAGTTTCCCGTTAGTTTCCATATAGGGACTACTGAGAGCAATTGGTTTTTTTTTTATTTAAATGTTTGTAGTTATTTATTCTCTAAAGAAGAAAAATATATGGCATTTCTGTATATTTCTAAAACTTTCCAACGTGGTTGAAAAGAATTTGCGAATTCGGTTTGTCTGGCCGTCTGTTCGGATCTAAATTACATTAATACACTGGGATTGCAACGTAATATATGTATGTTATTCAGCTTTACAATGACATGTTCGTTATTCAAAATAAAGTTGTAGCATTTATAGTTCGTAGGGCATTCAAAATAATCTCGTTACATTATGTTAAATGGATAAAAATCACTTGCAGTATATTTTAATGATGTTACACTATTTAAACAAAGTCAAATTGATATACATCACTGAGTTGCACTACAAGATGCAATTTCCGCTTATTGACGAAAACTGCTGAAAGGCAATTTTCAAATGTGTAATGCGTTTCCTAATTGAAGTACATGTTTTCTTACCGTGTAGTATAAATTCAAATCTATAGGTAATATACAGGTCTGCGCAAAATAATTCGGATATTTACCTAACTATACAGGATAATTTCGGAAATTGCGTTTTTAAATGTGATATGCGTTTTTCAAAATGTTTAGTTAGAAATCCTCTTTCACTTTAATAAACGTGAATTTTTGTTACATATTTTGGAAAGTGTTTCTAAACATGTGTTTGACGCATGATTTTTCTTTATTGTTCTTTTTTTAATTGGTTGTTATAATACCGCACACTGCAGCAAACATTTCTTCAGAATTTTACACCCAAGATTTCTAAAACTATTATTAATAACGAAACCATTGTGAAGGTTTGTTACAGTTATTCTGCATGTTTTGGAAAGTGTTTCCTAATATATGTTTGATGCATGATTTTTCTTTATTGTTTTTTAATTGGTTGTTATACTACCGTACACTGCAGCAAAAATTTCTTCAGAATTTTATACCCAACACTTCTAAAACTAATATTAATAACGAAACTATTGTGAAGTTTTGTTACAGTTATTCGGCATGTTTAGGAAAGTGTTTCCTAATATATGTTTGACGTATGATTTTTCTTTATGGTTTTTTTTTAATTGGTTGTTATAGTACCGCACACTGCAGCAAAAATTTCTTCATAATTTTACACCCAAAACTTCTAAAACTATTATTAATAACGAAACCATTATGAATGAATGTCACTACTCCATTTTATAAATTATTGTAAGCACAAAACTTTGGCAACGTTAAAATGTTGCAAGTCAGAACGGCACGAAGAAATGTAGAAAGATGTAAAAAACATCCGGTTATATCAATAACTGTTGATTACATATCATATCCGTCTTTAGACACCCAAGAACACAATAGACGGGCTTCAGTATGCATGTGGCGTTATTAAGTAAATATGTATATATATATATATATATATATATATATAGGAAATGTGTGAGTTGAATTCTGGAGGGCACACTAGCGATTTGCGGGTTGCTATTTATGATGTTCTTTACTCGTGTATATATGTCACACTTGACCATCGAAATGTATGTGGAATTTACTTTTTCTCAAATGCTGTAACATAAATGGAGATGTTTTATTTTTTATCCAGTATTTGACTCTTAAAACAAGAATTTGTAAACTTTGAAAGTTTTAAAAGTGTTTTTATGTATACAAAGAAAAAATATGATACGATTTAACAATATTATTTGGACAATAATTTTAGACTGCCGATTTTAAAAAAATGCAATTTTTATTGCGACTCGCTTTTGTATTTCAAATGAAACGATTATGTTAGTTGCGCATATACAAAAAATTAATGGATTGATTTTTTTTAATAATAAGCTAAATTTATTGTTGAAATTAAAAATCTCATTATACATACGCATTTAACTGATATATTAACTCCAATGTTTAAAACCAAAAGCCATAGTCCGATAATAAATGTATCCAGATTTTTACAATTGATTAATATATTATTTAAAGAAATAAATAAAATTTTAATGCATTAAATGATTTATTTTCAGGCACATCAAACTCTTGATCGAATTTTGTCACAGAGTCGTGTGAAATATTATAATTTCCCATTTCATTTGCTACTGTTTCAAATACCATCTGAATTTGAATAATTCAAAATTTGTGTGTTCTGTATTGGAATGCATATACTAAAATTGAAATTTGAGTCAAGTAATATAAAACAGAAGATGTGTATTTTTACAATTATGTTCATAGTGATGTTGTGTACAATTTTTAGTAATGTTATCGATAAATAAAAAATACATAAAAGTAATTAAATAAAAAAAATGTCATTATGTTTTTCAAAAAGTAAAGCACTTTTTTAGGATCAGATGAATTAATAATTATTTCGTTTAAAAAACGCTTCTCCCGTGACTTGGAATAATTTATTAGTAAATACCTTTCCCTATAACAGCGCAAAAACTACCCAACCGAATGGTTTGAAATTTAATACATGTAATCGTTGCAGAATTTTGTCGAATCATTTAAAAATTTATGAAAATCGGATCAAAACTTAGAAATATTTTTAAAAATTTTCCTTCATTCTGTTAACCCCTTAATCGTCAAGCCCGATACATTCACTGGCAGTGTAGACAACTTTTTGTTTGATTCCAACCAGTTTTTTAAAATAGTGTAATGGGCTTTATTCTAGCATTATGTATCTGCCATTAAATAAGGCGAATATTTCTAATTCAAAAAATTGCTGGAAAATAAGCAATCTGATTTTTTTATAAAGTAACCTAAACTTATGGGGCGCGACTATTAAGGGGTTAAATCCTATCATACGTAATCTATGTAATAAAAGCGCAAAGCTGAAGTATCTTCTAAAATAAAATCGTAAGTCATGTGACTGTCATCAACAGTTCTGGGATGTCCGTTTCGCTTTTTCATTTGACAGGCTGCCATTTTTTTTTCAATATTTTTTTTCGAATAAAACTGCGCAAAATTTACATTTTTAGAAAGATCGTTCAAAATAAATTAATGTTTGAGAGATGACTTACGTTCAATTATGTATATATTACGCTATAACTTCAGTTGAAATTAGGTTAGAAGTTCAAATCCTCGATCCATGAAAGTAAACAAAAAAGAGATTCATTCGTCGTGCACGTTTAAAATATTAAAACATGCAGGTAATCGTTCTCAAAACTTGGCGATGTAGCCTGGTGTTTGCCGTAGCGATCATTACAGGAATCGGCATAGAGACGTAGGCCAATCATATGATAGACATGTTATACATGCTGTGTGTAGTAGGAGACATAAAGAACAGGTAGATGTGTTCTGCTATACATGTCATTTGACAAGCAATGACGTCAGCTGCCCTTTACTTATAAGCCAGTCAAAGTTTAGTTATGTTATATTATTTTTTAGTTTATTTATATTATTTAGTTATGTTATAACAAAATTATGTTATGTTAAGTGCAGACGATACATTGTCTTGTGTTGGATATTTGAGCATAGTATAATTTTAATGTAACTAATTGTTTGTAGCTAATGCACCAAGATCTTTATCTTAATAAAATTAGTTATAGTACGAAAGCACCACATTTGTCACGTATGACGTACAATTTCCAACTTGTTTCCTTTGATTTCCACGTATGTGACTTCATTATATATATATATATATATATATATATATATATATATATATATATATGTGTGTGTGTGTGTGTGTGTGTGTGTACAGGGTGACTTTTAATTAACCCACAACTTTAAACTGAAATAACTGCTCAGAGCATCACTAGATGGCGTCATGAATGCGTGCAGTGAGACAGAGCATAAAAGGAATTAATTTAGTATCAGTTCCACGCAATTTTGGAAAAGTTCCCCAAAACGTTATATTTCACTGAAGATCGTATTTTTATTGTTAAAAATTTGTATTTCTGTGGGGAAAATGCAACACTATTTCTACGGAAGTGGAAAGCCTAAAGACCGAGAGACACCGAGTTATAGCCTACCAATACCCAAATCGTTATCCTGGTGCATTGCATTGGCCACCTGCTTTGCCAGATATGAATCCATGTGATTTCTGTCTTTGGGGTAATATGAAAGATTTGGTTTGCAAGAAGAAGCCGACGGGCCTTATTAGCCTCAAAACTTCTATAACTGACTCATTTTCAAGAATAAAATAAGAAACGCTCGATTTTGTTACTGACAACTTTGTGACTAAGTTGCGTTGTTGTATTACCTCTGAAGAATCTCACTTTGAAAACCTTATGCATTAAATCCTATCCATTAAATTCTTTTTCTACGTTCTTTGCATTAAAAGAAAATGTTTGTAGTGTTATCTGCAACGACTCAAGTGTTATATCAGTCGAATGCTGTAGGCTAATTAAAAGTGAAGGTGTATATTTATACATGATTGGGATTCTTTATTTTTAAAATTAGATTAAATTTAAATAGAACATTGGAAGTTTTTCCAGTAGAAACGTGTATTGGTAAGAAGTAAAACCAAGTCTTCCATAGATTTTTATTGATATAAAAAGGGACTAACAACGCAAACAAATGTTTAACATAGTAGTTAAAAAAATATATGACAATGCCATGTGTATATTTCACAATTTATTAAATCAATTAACTGCATCCAATTGATAAGTGATTCAGTAGAATCGTAATTTTTTTTTCTTTCCGAGAATTAAAGTCTATGAAAGAGGAATGTAAATAAGATTATTAAATTAGACACAGTCATATAAAATAAAGAAATCTGTTTTTAAGAATTTAATATCTTTTAAGAAATTAATGAGGTTTTTACTAAAATTTCAAGGTAATTAAATATGTTTAAGAATACTGAAAATATCACCAATTCTGTACTAATGCAACTGTCGCTACATCTAATTAAAGTTTCGTTACAAAATTGCGCTTTTGATCCCATATCTCTATTCAAGAAAATTAACAAAATAAATAATCTCTCAGGTTTCTCAAAATGTTAATATATGATTTTTTCCCCATTTCTTCTGTTGTTTATACAAAATTTATTTCCAAACATGTAACAATTCCTCACCATTAATTGCTTTTACTACAACAGTTTTTTTTAATAAAATTAGCTTTTTCTTTTTCTTTTTTTTTTTTTTTTTTTTTTTTTTTTTAAAGTCAGAAAATCATTTTTTTTTTTTTTATGGTATCTCTTTAATATAACTTCGGTGTAAATATTTTCTGTAAATGAAACTTTTAATTCTAACTATTTGTCACTTTGAATTAAATTCATTAAAAAAATCAAAACTGTTGAACAAACGCTTGTCTCCGATCTGCACAATATATATTTTTTAATTACATCTTCTAACCACTCGTATAGAAAGTATGGTGGCAGAGGCGTCACTGACAAGTCACATTTGGGACCAAAATGGAAACATTCTGTGAGTTTTCCTTTTCCATACATGACAGTGAAAAATTTCTAAATAACTTATAAAATATATGAAATATATTTTGTAAATTTATATTTTCTTTAATTTTTCTGTTTTTTTGTCTTTAAATCGATTTAAAAATCAATTAATTCATTATGCTATAAAAATGTGCCCTTTATCTGGATATATTTTTATTCTTTTTTTTTTCTTTAACACATGAAAGAAACAATTAATAAAATAAATCAATAAAAAAACGCTTAAGAAAGTCGATTAAAAATCAATTAATCCATTATGCTATACAAAAGTGTCTACTATCTGAACAAATTGTTTTATTATTTTAATTTTTAAATTTGGAGTATTTCTAAAAATACTTAGAATCCCTAAAAGCTGAATAAAACAACTAATGTGTATAATGTTTTTTTTTTCTTTTTTTTTTTTTTTTTCGCACGCATTATTTATCTTTTAACACAGGTTTTTAAGTAAAACAAATCTTTTTGGTCTAAAATGTAAGTATAAAAATATATATTTTGATAAGTTTTTTTATGAAACATTTCCGTTTTGATAGATTTCTTGCTTTTTGTTATTTTGGCCTTAAGACAACTGTAAACACATATCACATCATACACTTCCTCACTCTTTTGTTGTTATGTAAAAAAAAAAAAAAAAAAAAAAAAAAAAAAAAAAAAAAACTTTCATGTATGAATATAAATTCGCATACAAAAATTTCTCACAAATACAGGGTTATTCTAAATGATGGACCCATTTTCAAAAAATTTTATTTATTAAAATACAAATCCAAAATGAACAATCTTTTTACCAATGAAAAGAGGAAGTTTCAAACTTTTTTAAGACTTTATAAATGTTTAATGTGTCCACCGTTTGCTGCACGGCAAACATCTACGCGATAGCCAAACTCGTCCCACACACGAGAAAGTGTATCTGCTGTTGCTGAGTGTATGGCTTTCAAAGCGCTGATGGTTCCAGAGGCGGTCTTTAGAGGTCGCGCGGCAATAGGCCGCGATTTCGTTTCACTGTCAGTTGTGAGTGAGATGGCTACTGTGGAGCACAAGGTTTTCTGCGTTCTTGAGTTCGCAAGAAGTGAGCAAACGGTGGACACATTGAACATTCATAATGTCTTAAAAAAAACTTTGAAACTTGCTCTTTTCATTAGTATAAAGATTGTTCATTTTGGATTTGTACTTTAATAAATACAATTTTTTGAAAATGGGTCCATCATTTAGAATAACCCTGTATAACGAATATACTTTTTTCAGAATTTTAAAAATTAGTAATATTTCCAAAACATTCAAATAATAAATATATTCTGAACATGATGCCGAAAATAAATAAAATTATTTCTCTTTTATCAAGAAAATGAAACTTTTTTTTTTCTATAAATTATACTTGAGATTATGCAGGTCATGTTTAGAACTTTGATGCGTTAAAAATGGTCGAATATATACATAAATTTATTACCAGAGTCTTACAATATATTATATTTCTATACTACATAGGAAAATGATTTCAAAGATTTTGAAGTTTCTTTTTGTGGAAACATCTGGATAAACAACTTAATAAAAGGATATAAAAAATAAGTCAAGTCTTGGAATTTTCAAAAGTAAGGAAAATAAATCACTTCATACAGAATTAAAATCATGTATTTGAGATATTTGTAAATAATAATTTTCTTCTTATATGGCTTTATTTTTTTATTTGTTTTATTGCTTTACTTCTTGTTTTGAGAATCTTAGAATAACAAAATCGAATTTTTATTTCACTGCGATTTACTGATTTTTTGAAGATTGTCGCAAATATTTTTACAGGTGATTACACATGATATTCATTTCTAGAATTTAGAATATGTTTTAAATGTGAAGAGTAAAATATTTTTTCACCCAAGATCTTGTTACAAAACATATCGAATGCTCCGTGGAATAATCAACATTTGAAATATAAGAAGTCCAATCTAAGAGAGGAATTCAAGAGTTCAAAAAATATCTTCACATCATAATCAAGTGTAAATATGTACACTGTAAAAATGACCAATGTTTCTTATTTTATGGTAATATACTATAACTACGAACGAAAATATAATATAATCTTCTGAGTTATTCGAAATTCCGAAAAGAGTTTTCCATTGTCTTTTGAATTCCCAGAAACCAATACCTTTCCAAAATTTAAAGAATTATTGGTACTTTTCGGTTAGCCGGGCGCCAGTGATATATATACATGTATACACACACACATATATATACACATATATACGTATACATATATATATACATACTCATATATATACATATATGTATGTACATATATACATATATATGTCTATACATATGTATTTATATATGTATATATATCACTGGCATCCGGCTAGCCGAAAAGTACCGAATTGTTTATAAAAGCAAAATATTTTTTTTGCTGCCCGTATTTTTCAGAAAAGTTTCCGAATAGTTTTTATAGTGTATTAATCAGCTTGGAAGACCTGTTTTTCAAATGTCATCCATTCTCAAGTAAACGTTTTCAGCTACATTAGTTAATTTATACATGAAGGAGTAAAGAAATAATCTTAATTTTTATGTTAATGTTAACGCTGTCAATTTTACATGTTTGTCTGTTAAAAATATTTGTTGAACATGAAAATGTTTACTTGAGAATGGATAGCATCAGAAAAAACTATATTCTGGGCTTAGAAAACGGATTACACTTTAAACGCTACTCATAAACGTTTAGAAAATTACGGGCAGCAAGAGAAATTTCGTTTTTTTTTTTTTAAATGATTCTTTAAATCTCGAAATGCCATTGATGTCTTAGGTTTCTAAATATAAAGAAACACTTTTTAGAATCATGGTTAACAAGGATGAGTTTATATTATAAATTTATTCGTGATTATATTATATTTCCGTAGATTACGAAACATTTGTCATTTTTTACAGTGTAAGCCTTATTAATACAATTTACTATCACAAAACACTAGCCTTAATTATAATTTTCAGATTAAAATAAACTCTTCTATTATCATAAGTGAAATCGAGAAATTTTCTTGGTATTCAGTGATCGGGAAATTATAACATTTTGTCTTACTTTTTTATGGTATTGCAGTTAAAAAATACAGAAAAAATACATTAATATTTTTAAAAAAATGAAAGAAAATATTTATCATCAAGACAGAGATTTAAACTGAAATTATTATTATGAAACTTTAATATTAAATGCATTCATAATATGCAGTTATACGTTTTAACAGTACAAGTGAAAATAAAACTGGTAATTAATTTTTACCTTCTACGTGTTTTAGCTGCAGTTTTTCATTAGGTAATGGCTGAATTAAACGGCAGGTGTAACTGAATTTTAAAATCCATGTGGATTTTTCAGTGATTAAGCTAAACAAATATGACCTGTTAAAAATATATGTTACCTGTTACAAATATGACCTGGTAATATAGACAAAAAAGCCTGTCTATATTAGCAACCATAGTCAGTGTGAATATGGCCCGAAAGCAAGCCCCTTTCCTTATTCGACAACATACCCAGAAACCGATAATTAATAACTAACTAGAACCGGCCAACACAGTAACTAAGTAACTCTCACGAAATAGCGTTGCAGCCAAGGACACCCAAGAAGCTAATCAGGTGAATCTTCGCTATGAGGAGATTAGACGAATTTCGCCCCGCGGCCAGGTATACAAACTCGTTAAGCTGGGCATAATGCCCGGCAAGTAGGGACCTGGTCTGCGGTTTAAAAATAATAATAACAAATATGATTCCAAACACAAATTCTGATCCCGATGCTTTGCATAGGCATTATTCTAGAAATCGTTAAACAAACATTCAAAATTACTGCCACACTTCTAAAGGGTACAAATATTTATCATCCAGAAAGAGATTTAACCCATCAGCACACGCGCCTCTTTCCATTACGTTACTATACGCGCCGGATAAATTCTACCCCAATGGGTTTTCTTGTGTCAATTTCCCCCGGGTTTGATTATAAACAAAAAATTATATTTTAAATAAACGTAAATCAATAAAGAACAGAATTTAACTTAAAATAAGAAGTTCTTTAATATTTAAAGCAAAAAAAAAAAATCCAGCATTGATTTTTTTTCTGCATATCATTACATACAAAGATTTTACAATCAAAATTCAGCCATGAAAATACAAAAAAATATAAAATTGATATATATAGAAACTGTATGTGCAAGAGTCGTTAACGTTTAAAAGAACAATTATATTATTATTTGCCTTGCATAAACATTTGCATTAACATTTTGCTATCATTATGGGTTACGTTATAACACGCGTGGGGTAAATTTCCTCCCACGTGACATTTTTATAACGAAACAATGGAAAATCCACAACCGGAGGTAAATTCTTTTTGGCCACATCTTGATATCTTTCAGTTTGAAAGGTACTATAAAGCTCATAATGATCATGAACGATTTTCGCACATTTTTAAGTAATAGTTGTGAGCTGGGGTAGATTTATTTCAGCGCGTGTGCTGACGGGTTAAGATGAAATTATTGTTATGAAACTTTCATATTAAATGCGTTTACAACACACAGTTCTACGTACGTCTTGACATTACAAGAGGAAACAAAATTGGTAATTAATTTGTACCTTCTAACTGATTTAGCCACAGTTTTTCATTTGGTAATGTCTGAATTAAAATGCTGTTGTAACTGAATTTTAAAATGCATGTCGATTTTACATTGATTAAGTTAAATAAATACGGATGGTTTTCAAACACAAATTATGATACCGATGTTTTGCATAGATATGAATCTAAAAATTGTTGAACAAGCATTAAAAAATCTTGCCACACTTCTATAGAGATAAACACAACATAATAACAGCGTAAAAGTTGAAAAATATAATTGCAAAAAAATTAAAATACGACGATATATAACGTGAATGAAATGTTTATTTTTAAATATTATAACACGATAAATAACACATTTAAACTGAATTGCTCATGGAACCCTCCTAAATTATCGATCTACACCTGTCGTGCATATAACTTAGACGGAATAGTTCATAAGTTTATGATTTTATATTACATTATTGGGCAATGTTGCGTACTTAGATGCAAAACTTATTAATCGCAGTATTTATGTATGTATCTAAAAGATGCAGAAAATAAATAAAATTACAATAAACACGCAGAACTACACTGAGAAAAATGGCACTTTCAAATTTGAAGAAATAGATGTTTTCATTTTTTTTATGAATTTTTTTTTCAAATATAACGACCTCATGCTTTCAATTCTGAAATACCAGAAATACTCAGAATATTGAAACATGGACATACTCAAAGCTGAACATGTAGATGTCAGTTCATATTCATTTTTGAAACATGGAAATACTCAAAAATGAGCACGTAAAAGTCAGTTCATATTCAATTTTAAAACATGGACATACTCAAATATCATCATATGATGTTTTATTCTTGAGTGTGTGCATGTTTTCAGAAATGTGTATATACATGTTTCAAACTTGAGTAATTTTGATTAGGAGGCATTTTGACTATGCGACATACCCAGATTTGAGTATTTTTTGCTGAGATTTGAAAATGTCGTTTTAGAGTGTATAGGTGATTGTCGATATACACTTGTAAATTAAATAATAATATATTTTTTTTATATATGAAATATTTTGCAACACACTATATTGTACGACATCTTTAAAGCATACTTGAAATAATGTCGCAAGAACTAAAGCTTATATAAAAAGAAAAAAATAGTTTTTGTTTTTATCTGATTGTAAAATATCTTCAAATATAATACATAACAAATAGACCGTAACATTAAATCTAATTACTTACAAAAGGAAAATAACGCAAAGTGGGAAGTCTGAATTCTTTGATTTAAAATAGTTCAAGATAAATTGTAAAAGAAATGCTTAAATGAACATTTCACAGTTGAAACGAATCTGATAAAGCTCGTAAGTGTAATCGAAGTCATTTCAAGTCTTCCATTTTAAAGTCATTTTATTTTGTAATGAGGGCTTATTTTGTATTTAAAAATTTCATTTTAGCGAACATTATTATTTTTTTCACTATGTATAGGCTTTTCACAAAAGATATATTGATTTAAAAAAAAAAAAAGTCAGATACATAAAAAAATAAAACCAAGTCAATAAAATACAGTTTTAAATGCTTAACCCGACAGAAGGCGCGCACCCAGCACTGATGTTGGAGATCGCGTGGGGTGACTGGATCACCCCAATCAGTTTTATACAAATATTGTGCTATAAACAAGAAAAATATCATTTGATTTTAACAATAAGTTCATTAAATCATTAAGAAAGTATACTTCTTTAGTTAAAAAAACTTTTGTAATGTTTAAGAAAGGTTAAGAAAACTTTACAATCAAAATAATTACATACCTTTATCAGGAGTTTTAAATATACATACATTTCTGGTAAACATAAGAAGAATGATTTTTACAGGTAAAATTATCATACTTTATGCAAGAAATCGTAGTTTTATTGTCTTTAAATCTGCTTAGTTCTGTTATATTGCGTGCGATAATTTTTACTCCTGCTAAATGACTTATTATATTATATGATCACATTTTCACTTTTTGATTTGTTTTTTCTTTTTCCAAAACTGTTTTATTTTTGCTAACAAAAATACTTTCTTCTGAATCAGAATTTTCGTAATCTTTATCCTTTTGCTCAAACTCACTTTCGCTGTCGTGAGAACTGTATATTTCCTCATCAGGTTCATTTTCACCAGCTTGATCAATTTCTTCGCCAGAAGACTCAACTTCATCTAATAAATTTCTCAAAAGTTCCATTTATTTTTAATAGTCTGTAAGATTACGTTTGCACGCCATTATTTATTAAAAAATTGAACGCAAAAAAACAACACAAGAGGTGAAAATTCTGCTATAAGGCCGAATATAGATTGCCACACACGGCTTTTATTTAAAAAATAAATAAACTAGCTGTAACTCAGAATAAAAACGCAATAACAACAAACAATTTTAAAATATCTAAATAACAAATAAAAATTCCCCTGTTAAAGTGTTGAGTTGTTCAATAACCATTCGATTTAGAAAAATATTTTTCTACCACTGAGCAATTTTTTTAATGAAATTTAATTCATGTTGCTATGGCAGCAGACGATAAAACGATATCTTTGGAATAAGGGAATAAATAGAAGAAAAAATTTTGTTGATGTTTGTGATAAAATGTTTTTCTTTATTTTTTAAAAATGTATATACATAATTCACTTTTATATTTTAACAGAATAATAAGTTTACTATAATTTGTTACTCATGCTATGGCCAGTATACACGATACACGTCGCGCCACAATGCCCTTTATCATTATCTTTTTACGCGTAAAAGTTTCGCTACGGTACTCCATTGTGAAGTTTTGTAATTTTTGAAATCTATTATTTGAAAAACGACATAATCATTAGATTTGAAATTTATATCAAGAAAAATACAATTTTTTACCATTCTAACGCAGTTTGTAAAACAATTTTGTGACAAATACTTTTCGAGTTATTAATTTTTTAAGTAACTTCAAATGTTTCATTTTCCGAGATTAATCTGTGGCAACGATGGATTGCTGTGACTTTTCATAAACATGAAAAATGATAGAGATTGAAAGAATAAGCCACCCTGTGTGTGGCTAATAAACACCTCAGAACAGAAAACTACGCTGCTTAGAATAAGAAATTTCTAAGCAATAACGGTCGCGTGGGGAGACTGAGTCACCCCTTTTTTTTACATGGATTCCAAAAAACGATTGTTTCACGCGCAGAAAAGAAAAGAATGTAAAAGTAACATTACATCTAGCAAGGGGAGAGTCCGACAGGTGGATACTGATTGGATGGTTGATTATAGGTAAACATTTTTCGCGGGACTGATGTTTTTCTAAGACTGAGGTGACTCTGTGCCCCACGCGATCTCTCTCGAGTTAAGTGATAAAAGTAGAATACAAAAAAGCTTATAAAAAACCTTTTAACCCTACAGTGCATGATTTTTTTTTTTAGAATTGTGTTTTTTTATACTTAGACATCAGAAATTTTAAGATAGATTTTTAACTTTATTTAGTAGCATATTTATGTTATTTCTACAGGATTAATATTTCTATATAAATATAGTGGTTGCGAAGAACTTGATTTATTTATTAAAAGTTAAATAAAAAGTGTTGCCAATTGGATACGCTATGCATTTCAGGGTTAATATAATGATCAACATGTTTCAAACGCACAAACGCCGCCATTATAAAGATCTACATGATAAACAAACTATTCTTACAAAATTGTTTGAAAATAAACTTAAAATCATAAATCATGAGATCATATGTGTAATCAAAGCAGGTGGTTTAAAAATAGTTAACTGTAAACGTAAAAATTAATATTTCCTTATCGTTTTTTTAAAATTGAACAAGATTTCCTGCCAGATTTTAGGTAATTCAAAAGAAGCTGATTCATTGCATATGTTCTCGTTAAGCATATAAATTTCTATTGATTCATGGATAATAGATTGGAAATAAAGTCTTGATGGATGGATTATTTTACTATTCTTAAAATCAATTTTTAAAGTAGTTCATCTTGCATATTTGATAGCTGCCATATGCTCTATTAATCTTGTTTCGAACTTTCTAGTCGCCATTTCTATATAATATTGCAATGTTCCATCTGCTCTCGTGAACGGGATTTCATAAACACCAGATAGTTGACATGACTCTATTGGGTCTATTTTCTTACAAACTATATTTTTTGAATTCATGGATGATTTTGCAATAAGGCACATATATTGAATTTGCTATGTTTATATTTCAAATTTTCAAAGAAACCAGAGAGATATTGTAAAGTAGATAACTTTAAATTTTATTTTTTGAAATTTTTCTTCTGCTTCTCGTCCATGCTCATAATTATTTTATTAATAGGGTTTCATTATATACTTTGTATCTTGCTATTTAATGTATTTTATATATTTCATTGATTAACTGATTTGGAGTACAGACTGTAAAAGCTCTCTTAATAAAATGCTTAAATGCAAAAACTTTGAAGGAAAAAGGTGCTTGAGCATTATGTGGGATAATGGATTGATTGGTTATTGGTTTTCTATACGCAATAAGCTCTATGGCATGGTGGGTTTTGATTAGCAGCACTTCCAATTAAGGGAGCGTGCCATTCTGTTCCACTTCTAAAGTGAATTTAATCTTAGAATCCAGGTTACTGATTTAATTTTCTAAATTGATATCAACTATAAAAAACCTATTGAATTCTTTGCAGAATGGAAACATAATGTCATTTTTTTTTATGTTTATAAAAATCACATATTGATAAAATTCCTGTTTCTTTCTCCACCCTTAAACCGCATATTTGTAATCTACAAAACAATTTTATCATCACACATGTTCATAAGGCTGGAAATAACTGTGCCATCATCTGCAAATACTACTACCATCAACTTCTTACTAATGCAATTCCTTCTAATAATATTTTCACACTTCATCATGTTCCGTTAGAAGAAAACAATAGACATATTTTAAGTCATCATAAATTACTAGGGTTAAACAGTAAAAACTGAATTATCCTTACATGACGCCTTATGATTCCTAAGTTTCACAAACCCCCTTAAAATTTCGCACTGTCACTGTAGGCTGTAATACTTATAATACACGCGCTAATTCACTTTTCTTAAGTATTCTCACACAAATTTATACTTTATCTATCAATAAAGGTAATACTCAGTGTATTAAAAACAGTTATGTGTTAGTTAATAAAATCAAGGAGTTAACAAACGTTCACAGTATTATTACAAATGATTTCAAGGACCTATTCAACAATATTCTTTTAGCAGATTTACACTCTTCTATTAATTCACTTTTTATAGAATATTTCTCATCATTACAATTACCTGATAACATCGATATAGACTACTTTAAATCGTTAAATATATTTTTTTTACTTTTTCATAACTTTATATTTCTAAATAATGCTATTTTCTTTCAGACGCAGATAATTCCACAAGGATCAGCTTCTTCCAGTATGCTTTCAGATTTATATCTTTATTTCTATGAAAGAAAGTATATTAACGATAATCTTTTGCTCTATAGATATATATGTGACATAATTATTTTTCCACTTATTGTTAATCTTTCTATATCTCTTCCTGTAGCATATCAGTCTAATTTGGAACTTAATACGACCTTTTTAAACAATTCTTCAATTAATTTCAAGGACGTTAATATCTGTATTATTTCTGATCATACTTCAACATTCAATATTTATAATAAAAGAAATGATTTATCTTTCAATGTCATTAATTTCACTAACGTTCATTCATGCCTACATATTTCTGTTTACAGAATTATTTTTCTAAACCATTGCAATCACATTAAACGTCTATGCTCCTATTATTTTATAAAGCCTAATTTATAAAATGAAAACATTCAACTCTGTCTTATAATTTTCCCTTCGCTTTTATTTCATCATGGATTAAACATTAAAACATTCTTCTAATTTTAACAGTATGGGCAATTAATCTATATGAAAATTATAAAATTGGAAAACAAAGCTATGGAGAGTGGGCGTGGATTTCTGAAAAAGTTATAAAAATTTTACAAAAATAAATAAATAAATAAATAAATAAATAAATTCTTCCCAAAAAAATTATAAAATCACAATGCTATTACAGAGGGTTGAGGTGGGACTGCTATAAAAATCTGCAATATATATATATATATATATATATATATATATATATATATATATATATATATATATATATATATATATATATATATATATATAAATTGCGGGTTTCACGCATTTCGCAAAATTTCTTTATCATTCCATCATTCATAATCTTATCTACATTATATTTCCACATACAAGGCAAAATTTTATTTTCTACTATCTTCCCATTTTTTCTTTATAACTATTTAAATCTTATTGACTTCCTTTAGTTTTCATTACTTTCTAAATGTTATTTACCTGAATTACTACATTGTCTGTAATTTATTTTAAGCAAACTCTTTGTATATTTCCAGCTTCTCTTTTAATCTGATAAATGATAGCACTAGACATTTCAATCTCAATACTGTTTGTAGATTCAGCTATTCCTTTTTAGCTCACAGGCTATCAAAGCCTGAGAGCTTATGTGCCCGCCGGTTCTGTATGTATGTATGTATGTATGTATGCATGTATGTACGTATGTACGTACGTAACGCGATAACTCTTCATAGAAATATCCGATTTTCTTCAAATTTTGTTTATAGGTTGACTGTGTTAAGGCGCTTCCCTGATTAGTTTTCGGGATTGATTGGTTAAATATAAAGGGGGGAACAGGGGGGCTAATCCCCCCCCCCTAATATATATAAATAGGGTTTTAATACAGAATTATTCCGTTTTAATTCAAATTTTGTTTATAGGTTGACTGTGTTAAGGCGCTTCCCTGATTAGTTTTCGGGATTGATTGGTTAAATATAAAGGGGGGAACAGGGGGGGGGGGCTAATCCCCCCCCTAATTTATATAAATAGGATTTTAATACAGAATTATTCCGTTTTCCTTCAAATTTTGTTTATAGGTTGACTGTGTTAAGGCGCTTCCCTGATTAGTTTTCGGGATTGATTGGTTAAATATAAAGGGGGGAACAGGGGGGGGCTAATCCCCCCCTAATTTATATAAATAGGATTTTAATACAGAATTATTCCGTTTTCCTTCAAATTTTGTTTATAGGTTTACTGCGTTAAGGCGCTTCCCTGATTAGTTTTTGGGATTGATTGGTTAAGTATAAAGGGGGGGGACGGGGGGGGCTAGTCCCCCCTTAATTTATATAAATGGGTTTTCCCTGCAGAATTATTCCTTTTTCCTTCAAATTTTGTTTATAGGTTCACTGTGTTAAGGCGCTTCCTTGATTAGTTTTCGTTATTGATTGGTTGAGTATAAAGGGGGGGAACGGGGGGCTAATCCCCCCCTTAATTTATATAAATGGGTTTTTCATGCAGAATTATCTCATTTGCTTCAAAATTTGTTTATAAGTTCATTGGGTTAAGACGCTTCCCTGATTAGCTTTCGGGATTGACTGATTAAGTATAAAAGGGGGGAACGGGGGGGGGGCTAATCCCCCCTTAATTTATATAAATGGGTTTTTCATGCAGAATTATCCCATTTACTACAAACTTTGTTTATAGGTTCATTGGGTTAAGACGCTTCCCTGATTAGTTTTTGGGATTGACTGATTAAGTATAAAAGGGGGGAACGGGGGGGCTAATCCCCCCCCCTTAATTTATATAAATGGGTCTTTCATGCAGAATTATCCCATTTGCTTCAAAATTTTTTTATAGGTTCATTGGGTTAAGACGCTTCCCTGATTTGTTTTCGGGATTGATTGGTTAAGTATAAAGGGGGGGGGGACGGTTGCCAATCCCCCCTTAATTTATATAAATGGGTTTTTTTCAAGCAGAATTATCCAATTTTCTTCAAATTTTGTATATAGGTTCATTGTGATAATGCGCTTCTCTGAATAGTTTTGGGGGTTCATTGGTTAAGTATAAAGGGGGAAGGGGGGGGCTAATCCCCCTTAATTTAGATAAATGGGTTTTTCATGCAGCATTATCCGATTTTCTTCAAATTTTATATATATATATTCATTGTAATAAGAAGCTTCCCTGATTAGTTTTTGTTGGGATTGATTGGTTAAGTATAAAGGGGGGGGGGCGGGGGGCTAATCCCCCCTTAATTTATATAAATGGCTTTTTCCTGCCGAATTATTCCGTTTTCCTTCAAATTTTGTTTATAGGTTCACTGTGTTAAGGCGCTTCCCTGATTAGTTTTCGGGATGATTGGTTAAGTATAAAGGGAGGGAACGGGGGGGTAATCCGCCCCTTAATTTATATAAATGGATTTTTCATGCAGAATTATCTCATTTGCTTCAAAATTTGTTTATAAGTTCATTGGGTTAAGACGCTTCCCTGATTAGTTTTCGGGATTGATTGGTTAAGTATAAAGGGGGGGACGGGGGGCCAATCCCCCCCTAATTTATATAAATGGGTTTTTCAAGCAGCATTATCCGATTTTCTTCAAATTTTGTATATATATATTCATTGTAATAAGAGGCTTCCCTGATTAGTTTAAGGGGTTCATTAGTTAACTCTGAGGGGGTAACGGGGGGATAACACCCCCCTTAATATATTGTCGATTTCTTTATTTTTCAAGGGGCTTATTTCAAATTCTTTGAAATTCGAGTATAATATACAATTAGTGTGAATAGCCTGTGAGCTCAATGTCCTCAGTTTAACTGGGCAGTTTTCTTTTTTTTTTATTTATTTAATAATAGATGGCAGCACCAGACGTTTCCTCTTGTAATATAATCATTTACAGTCTGCTATGACTCAGCTTTTCAGTTCTTCAGTTTCCGTGGAGATGTGAAGAGCTCCTGCGATTGTAAGCATTTTCAATCATGTTTCATCACAGAACACTTTATTTTTGTGGTGAGCTATATCCATTGCTTTGTGATAAATAATATATCACTGTTCTATCATGGTTTATTTATTTATATAGTTAGTTATTTAATCGCTGTGTCTTATTTATTTTTATAGATATCTATCTCATATTTTTTCCCTATATGTTATAAGGGGCATGATATTGTCATTTATAGGCTTAATGCCGACAATAGCTGAGGAAATAATATGCATTTACAATGAAGTATTCTTATAATGCTCCTCTGAAGAATCCATAATATATTCACAGTATTTCATTCTTGATTTTTCTTTTTATTAAGTTTAAGACTTGCAGAATCCTTTCCATTACTTTTTATAATATAACTTGCTTTGTTTTTCACACTTGTGATTTCATTTTAAATATATATATATATATATATATATGTATGATCTATATCATAAGATAGCAATCGTATTTATAAACCGATTTGGATGAAACAAAGTTTGTGTATTAAGCTCACCAATGTCTCGACCGAGTTTGTTGGGCAGCTTGGTACGCCCATCTTGTTTCAAAATGTCACCCACAAGAAGATATACAAATTCAAAATTCAAATTTATTATTTATTTAAGTGCTGGGCCTTGATACAAGGACTGAGGTTTTCGGGAACAAGGACTTAGCGGACAAGGTTTTATGGTTTCGTTCATCTCACGAAACCCTATTACTCCTACTCCTTTGTCTGTCCGTCACAGAGCCGTTCTCAGAAAACTATATAACTTACAGGCATGAAAATTTGTGTACTTATAGCTAAATGTTGACTACGAAGCTCAAAATATTAAAATTTGAAAAAATCGTAGTATTTTAATATATAGAGAGAAAAAACCAAAATTCTGACAACCTCTTCCTATTAAAAAACATTTTTCGTTATAGCAGTTGCCAACAATAAAAAATCCACAATAAAATTCTTTCGAGAATAATTAATTTTCTATTGAAAGATTTCCACGTGAAAAATGAAAATGAAGCGAAAAGTTTCACCAATTAAAAAAAAAGATTAATATGACGTCATATTGGTAATAAAATGGAAATTTTCAAACATTTCTCAATATTACAAGGAGTATGATAAAGCAGAAATATCACGTCAATAGAGAATTAAAAAGAAAATTAATCGGACTTATTGGAAGTTTTTTTCAAATGTTTCATTGTTGTTTCATGTTCAAATGTTTCAAATGTTTTCATCAAAAATTCAGATTTTTCAAATGTTTGAGAATAATACAAAGCGAGTATTAATATCAGTAATAGAGAATATTAAATAGATGAGTTTGAGGAACGTATTGAATCATGATAAAAATCCGATTATGGAAATATTCGCATATTTTAACATTTTGAAGGTGTACAACATGTTTAATTTTGAAAAAAAAAATTTTAACTATCGCATTTAGTCCACGTGACAGATATTATTATGACAGAGTATAATAGCGAGCTTAGCCCGCTATCGGGCCTGTTCAAATATTCTAAAAAACGGAGTTTGTTATAAAGAGTATCATTTATCATCGCTATATGTATATACATAATTATATACATATGTTTTTAATTGTCGGGGGTGAAACGTTTTCCTAAATTAATGCATTTATTTTTCTTTTAATGTTACGTGAACGACGTTACGGGTAACAGCTAGTAAAATATGAAATTACCAATCTTCCGTAATCTGTGGGCATGGTTAGCTCCAAACATGGGCGTTTGCTAGCACCAATATAGTTTAAAATCAATGTAGTTACTTTTAAAGAACTGTCACCAAAAGTCTCACTCTTTAAAATACGCAATTTGGCAGTAGGATCTGCATTACAGAGGATTACGCAATAGGTGTAAATATCTATTTTGTGTAAACTATTTTTTTTTATTATTTCGCATTTAGTCCACATGACAGATATTATTATGACAGAGCCGCTATCGGGCCGGTTCAGATATTCGAAAAAACGAGAAAAATAGACCGGTAAATTTTTATTTTATAAAAAGACTTTTTTTTCTTGTTTGTTAAATGAAATTTATTTGGATTTATTAAAAAAAGTATAAAGTGTTTTGAAAGGAATATTAGACGAAGCCCTTTGTGCGATCTTCGATCACACTAACTCACTTGTTTGTTTTTCCTCTAGCTTAAAAAATGGCTGATAGATAGCAGTTTGAAATTCCAGGGTGACTGACATTTTGAAGTAAGACAGCAGATTACAAAATAAAAAAAGAAAACTGCCCAGTTAAACTGACGGCATTGAGCTCACAGGCTATTCACACTAACTGTAAATTATATTCTTATTTCAAAGAATTTGAAATAAGCCCTCGAAAAATGAAGAAATCGACAATATATTAAGAGGGGGGAACCACCCCCCATTTCTCCTTCTTATAATTAACCAATGAACCCATAAAACTAATCAGAGAAGCGCCTTACCACAATGAACCTATATACAAAATTTGAAAAAATCGGATAATTCTGCATGAAAAATCCATTTATCTAAATTAATGGGGGGGGGTTAGCCCCCTGTCCCCCCTTTATACTTAACCAAAGAACCCCCAAAACTAATCAGAGAAGCGCCTTATCACAATGAACTTATATATAAAATTTGAAGAAAATCGGATAATTCTGCTTAAAAAACCCATTTATCTATATCAAGGGGGGTTAGTCCCCCCCGTTCCGCCCTTTATACTTTACCAGTGAACCCCCAAAACTAATCAGGGAAGTGCCTTACCACAATGAGCCTATATACAAAATTTGGAGTAAATTGGATAATTCTGCATGAAAAACCCATTTATCAAAATTAAGGGGGGGGGGTAGCCCCCGTTTACCTCCTTTACACTTCACCAATGAACCCCCAAAACTAATCAGGGAAGCCCCTTACCACAATGAGCCCATATAGAAAGTTTGAAGGAAATCGGATAACTCTGCATGAAAAAAATCATTTATCTAAAATAAGGGGGGAGGATTAACCCCCCGTTACCCCCTTTATACTTAACCTATGAACCCTTAAAACTAATCAGGAAAGAACCTTATCACAATGAACCTATATACAAAATTTGAAGAAAATCGGATAACTCTGCATGAAAAAAATAATTTATCTAAAATAAGGGGGGAGGATTAACCCCCCCGTTACCCCCTTTATACTTAACCTATGAACCCCCAAAACTAATCAGGAAAGAACCTTATCACAATGAACCTATATACAAAATTTGAAGAAAATTGGATAATTCTGCATTAAAAAACCATTTATCCAAATTAAGGGGGGTTAGCCCCCCGTCCCCCCCCCCTTTTATAGTTAACCAATCAATCCCCAAAACTAATCAGGGAAGCGCCTTATCACAAGGAACCTATAAACAAAAGTGGAAGAAAATCGGATAACTCTGCATGAAAAATTCATTTATCTAAATTAAGGGGGCGGATTCCCCCCCCCGTTAGTCCCTTTATACTTAACCTATGAACCCCCAAAACTAATCAGGAAAGAACCTTATCACAATGAACCTATATACAAAATTTGAAGAAAATTGGACAATTCTGCATGAAAAAACCATTTATCTTAATTAAGGGGGGTTAGCCCCCCGTTCCCCCTTTTATAGTTAAACAATCAATCCCCAAAAGTAATCAGGGAAGCGCCTTACCACAAGGAACCTATAAACAAAATTGGAAGCAAAACGGTTATTTCTGTCAAGAGTTATCGCGTTACGTACGTACATCATACATACATACATACATACATACATACAGAACGGGCGGGCACATAAGCTCTCAGGCTTTGATAGCCTGTGAGCTAAAAACCAATGATTAATTTATGAGTTTTAGTGAACGTGATTTCTCGCAAATTATTATCGTTCATTGTTATAAACCTTTTCCAATCATACGCATAAAACTATATATTCGTATCCGTTAGCGTCAAATTCCTACCAAGCTAGGCGACATTTGGCAAAATATCGCCAATTGTCTATCTCCATTGAAAATGGAGTGTGTAGACTTTATAGCTCATTTACAAGGACACACAAAAGAATTCCGTTTCATTACGGCATATGTGGAAAAATAGTCTGCTGAGTATTTTATTGATGTTACGATATTTGAAAAATAATGAAAGGTGTTAAATGTGTTAAATAAAAGCTATAAAAAGAGTAAAAAAGTTAATAAACTGTTTACGTGGTTCGGCTCTTCCGAAGCCATTATCTATTCAATATGTAACATATGGATTGATAATGGCTTTGGTGGACGCCAAATATTGAGATGGACAAAAACATGCTTTATCAGGAATATAGAATAGGTAGATTTATAGTTCGTTTACAGGGGCGCACAAAAATATGCCATTATATTACGATATATGGGTAAAAATCGTTTGCGGTGCATTTTAATGATGCCATGATACTTTAAAAATAACGAAATCGCTGAAATGCACTGTACGTTTTCTACAGATTATAGAGTGTATATAATGTATCGTTAATTTACAGAGACAAGCAAAAGAATTCTGTTAAAAGACAGACTAAGATAAATAATTTCTGGAAGTGCGTTCCGCTTTGTGGTCATATTTAAACTGATCTAATTTTGAGTGTATATATAGAATGAACGGTATTTCAAATGGAATGTGTAGAATTAATAGTTCATTTACATTGACGCACAAAATAATTCCGTTTCATTACGGTACATGTGGAAAAATAGTATGCGGAGTATTTTATTGATGTTACGATATTTAAAACATAACCATATTTCACACCATACCATACCATATTTCACACCATACCATACCATATTTCACACCATACCACACACATTACCATATTTTACACCATGTACTATATTTCACACCATGTACTATATTTCACACCATGTACTATATTTCACACCATATAATATATTTCACACCCTACCACACACATTACCATATTTCACACCATATACTATAATTCACACCATACCACACATATTATCATATTTCCCACCATATACTATTTTTAACACCATATCACACACATTGCCATATTTCACACAAAATAATTCGGTTAAAGGACAAACTAACAAGGAAGGTCTCCATAAGCGCATACTCAGAACATTTTGAAAAAATTACAGAATATTCTTCTAATGAGGATATATACGTTTATAAAAAAATTTGCTGCGGAACCTCGATATAACGTCCGTAAAAAAAATATGAAAATTTCGTGTTTTGGCGATTTATCGATGGGTTGGCGACACAATGAAATTTAAAAAAAAACATGCATTTACGATAAATTCTCTTTTAGGAAAACGTTTTCTACTATTTATACTGAACTAGTTAACGTAAGTTTAACTTAAATAATTTCACTTTTATAACTACGGTTTTGCCCTATATATTTATATGTACATCTAAAAGAAAATCAATGATCGCATTCTACGGTTTAGAGCAAAATTTGAATTGATTAAAATTGCTTTAAACTAAAAATTAATTGTGTGATTCTGAGCACTGTCAGTTTGTCATCGATATTGTTAGACAACTGGAGTAAAGTCTTGTTGCCGTGGGAACAATGACTTATTCAAAGTCGAAAAGTATAAGGAAGGCGTGTTTAATCGGACATTTACTGTTAAAATACACTTAAAACTTAACCAGCCTTCAAAACTGTATAAAATTAAATAACTTCAGCAATAGTTAATTTGTATATGTATTACAACACTTTATAGAAAAAATAATTAACTATTTAATCACTGAAGTTTAAATTCATAAAGTGCTACGCATTTAAACACTCATTTAACCAGAAATTTTCAAATACTATAAAATCGCTTGCATTTGGCGACGAAAAAGTTTTGCTCGCCAAATCGCGTCTTTTTGCGTAAAATACTCGAAAGTATTTTATTTTTTTACAGATTTTCTGCTTGGATTCTGCAGCTAAACAGATTTGACAAATCTCTTATTACGTACATGAGTAGCTTCATTAGCATTTTTTTCAAAATATTCTGAGTATGTGCTTTAAGGAGACTTTCCTTGTAAGATCGATAATTTCTGGAAGTGCGTTTCGCTTTTTCGATATATTCTATATATACACAATCTATATATCACGGCAGTGTGTATCTATTCTATAGATCACATACAGAGCTGCATGAAATTCTTCACACAAGTTCTCGGAAAATGGAATGTAATTGCTGAAAATGGACTTTTACTGAGTTATGTGTTTTTTTAAGGCGCTGATTTAAATATCTCATTTTATTCTATCGATACTAATAAAATAAAGTTTCGCTCTGTGTGTCTGTGTGTGTGTGCGTGTGTGTGTCTGTTGGCGATGGCTAACAAAATCTAGCCCACCTAGAAGTCTGAAAATTTAGGTGTGGATAGTCAAGGTCTGGCCATGTGCACCTGAATCTCAGAATGTTAATACTTTGAAAATTGACAAAAATATTAATTAAAAACTGATCAATAACTCATCTCTTTTTTGCAAGCCATCTTTCAGAACTCGCACATGCCCAGAACCCGATTTTGAACATCGTACGGGAATGAAGAACCATTTGCTGGAAGAATGCGTTTGATTCGCAATTCTGTTATAAATTATATCGACTAAACTGTTTGGTTTATTTAAAAACGAAAAGCATCAATCTACGTTTTCTGACCTAAGCAATTAACTGCAAACCCGATTAGGAAGCTTTCACTTAACTATAACATGTATCTAATATCCCTGAGGATACTTCCCAGTTATACGGGCCTTTAGGCTTTTTTAAAAAGCTTGACACAATTCGGGTTTAAGAAGTTGATATTTATTGCCAAAATATATAAACAACTATGAAACTAAAACTGATGAATTATTTTGCTGGTTTACGCATGTATTTTTAAAAATTGCATCTGATTACACTTATCAAATGAATTACTTCTATTTGTATTTAATAACGGTAAACGGCTTCTGTATATTGAATGAATTGTGAAACTATTGGGAAGAGGGAAGAGGTAGACAGATGAGTAAACAAACGGGTAGACAGACGGATAGTGAGATGGGTTAGAGACGGGTAGTGACAGAGATAGGCTAACGCGTTCCGAAACGAATAGGTAGACGGATAGCGAGACAGGTAAAAAAAGGGTTGACAGAGGGGTACCGAGGTGGGTAGAGAAACGGGTCACGAGATGGGTAGCGAGACGAGTAGTGAGATCGATATACAGGCATGTAGAGTAAAAGTTGAGAGACGGGTTGCGTGGTGGATAGAGAGACGGGCAGACAGAAGAGCACAGAGACGAGTTGACAGACGGGTAGAGAGAGGAGTATGTACACAGGCAGACGTGTCGAGAGACTGGTACTTAAACGGAAAGCAAGACAGGTAGAAAGACGGATTGACAGATGGATAACGAGACAGGTAAAGAGTTGGGTAGAGTTTGGGTAGAGGAAAAAAAATTAATTCGAATGTAAATATTTGTCACATGTAAAATGTTGCAACAATGAAATTAAATTTGCGTTAAGCCAAGCTTGCTAAAATACGCTATTGTCTGGAAATCTGATTATGTAACTTTAAAAAGCTTGGCATTTTATAAGATCAAGCAAAAAAAAGGATTATTTGCCAAATGTTATAAAAACAAATCTGATGGACGGTACTTCTTTTCTATTTGTTTAACAGTGTATATGGATTTATGTATGATATTTTGTAATGCTATTGTAATAACTCCTCTATACCGACCCGATAATGATGGTGAGTGGTAGCGAGATCAGATCGTTGGCAAAGAGAAATTCTCGCATAAATTAGAAAATAGAATTTTATTGCATGACAATATTAATTCGAATAAAAATATGTACAAGATGTTATTACAGCATTTAATTATTTTTCATGGGTTAATCGCTTATAAATTAATGTCCTCTTGACTCTAAGTGCAACTCAAACTAAAAAAAAAGTCTCAGAGAATTACAGTCAGTCATAACTTCTAGACAGAGTTCATACGGATCAAGGCACGTCCGTTCCTTCTCTTTCGGAAAATCTACTAATTCTCGATGATTCAGAGTTTAAGAACTCTCACTCTCGCATGGGTCGTGCTTTTCTCTTCACTGGGATTTACACCTGATACCTGCTGTATCAATCAAATAGAAGTCAGACCTCACTAGCGCTTCCACTGCGCTAAGTCCCGAAACTGACGTTCCTTCCTCCCTTTTCCAGAGAGTCACCACTCTCGTTCAGATCTATCCAAAAAACTGTCCTCTCTAACATTTTCATTCTTGCAGGGGATCTTTCCCTAGGGTCGGGGTTTTGGTCGAGGCGGAGCACTTAGAAACTCTCCAGCCTCTTAGTAACCTTGAGATACGTCTCTTTCATTTATAATCAGTCCGTCATTGGACGTTCTAAGACAAAGGGCATAGTTTCGTGTGCAAACCTAAAAATCGTGTGCAGAGATCGCTTCCCTCGCAGATGCTATCTTTCCCACGGTTTCGGCAGAGATCAAAGCATAAGACCCCTTCTTGGGTACCACCCTACCAATGCATCAGTGTCCGAACATTTCGCTGGTAGTGCAATAGATATTCGGCATTTTGCCTTCCTTCAAAGATACGCTAGCGTGGAAAGGTATGTAGGAAAAGTTCCCTTCTAAGTGCTCTCACAGGAAGGTTTAGGATGACATACGCTCCACCTGAGTGTAGAGGCTCAATTCTCTACACTATCATTTAATTTTCTCTTTTTCATTATGTCGTAATCCAATGTTCTTAACAATATCACTCAGACTAATCCCTTTGAGGGAAATCCTAGTATTTTATATATTTAACGTTTTATCACGGGCCCGGGCAACGCTAGGCGGGTCAGCTACTGGAAAAATAAAATTTCATAATAATATCCTGTAAGTGTGGGAAAGTGTTTCTTAATCTACGCCTGATTCATGATTTTTCGTTCTTGTTTAAACTAAAAATAGAAAATGAACTCTTTATTTTAAATTTTTTACTGTTCTGTTTTTGAAGGGTTTTTTTTTACGATCAATAACGCAAAACTACCAGCCATTAAATATCAAAGAGCGGCACAAATTGTCCGTTTAATGAACCATTTGAAGTGAGCAAACATTTGTCAATGAAACGTTTTTCTTTGAAAGATAAAGGGCTCAACGTCATTTTAATGAGATACTTTCTTTGACAATCGAACAGTTCTGAAATGAGAGTCGCATGAAATAATAAGGAATTAAAGGTAAATTGTTGCTCCACTACCTATTAACAACCTTTAGTTTTGTAAGAATTTTTATTTATTTATTTATTTTTTTTTTTTTTGGTATTTATTTCAAGAAAGAAAAACTTTCATTCCAATGATTACATGCAGTAAAAAAACAGTTTAAATGAATGAAAATCGAGGATTGTGTTACTTAACAAATGATTTATTCAAAGATTTATGTGCATTTATTTAAATCTCTCTCTCTCTCTCTCTCTCTCTCTCTCTCTCTCTCTCTCTCTCTCCTTCTATATATATATATATATATATATACAGGGGGATTCAAAACTTATCGTTCAAATTTCGTGAGGATGTAGGGAATATGTCTGGAAACCGATTTTACATAGGAAAGTATGTCCGCAAATGTACGCATGCGTATGTAGAGGACGCTGTGTGTATCCAACCTTCCATTGCGTCCCAATCATTGTTTTGACTTTCCTAAAGCTAGTATTATTTCTTCTCCTATTTCCACTTCTCATCTGGACTTCCACGAAGCCTTTTGCATCTTTAAAAACTCCAAACATATCGTTAATGACCTTCATTCAACGTCCAGGCATCAGATAATGGAGGCGTTCTATTAATTACTTCGAAACTTTTCGAAAAGTTAAAACAAATACTTTTAAAAATTGATGTATTTTTATAATATTCAGCCGCAGCAGGAGTGGTGCCCTGGAACAAGGCGCAGAACTTGACAAGCACTTAATTGCACCGTCAGCTAGCAGTACCGACAAACCTATCTTTAACAGAAAAATTAACATTTTTTTTTAAAAACACTATATAAAAATGCTAGGTCGTACTTCAAAATTTAATCAGTGAGATAAAAATTAATAGTACAATTCTGGTTATTTAAAGTTTTTTTTTAGTGTTTTTTGGAAATAAATTTATTCTCTGAAATAAGCATCTTTAATATTAAACGATGATAAAATACTTCAAATTTAATTATCAATATAAAAATACTCGCACTTTTCTCGAGTGTACCAGAATTGTGGTGGGGGGGGGAAGGGGGCGCTTAGAGTGCTGAAGCTGATATGTGCGCTCATATATTATACTGTCTCTTTCACTGCAAACAGAATGTACGACCTTTAATAATAATTATTATTATTACATTAAATAGAATTTATTCAATGCGGAATTAAATATGTGGAAATTTCTTTAAATAGAGACCAGAAGGACCCGTGCAAGCTTTCGCACTGAAATCTTTTAGATTATTTCCTGGTACGTTTTAGCATTAATTTTTAATTAACTTTTTTTTTAATCCAACAACGAGTTTTAACAAAATGTGAGTGTACTATGTCAGAAGCCAGATCAAAAACTTTTCGAATGATACCTCTTTCATCGTTGTATGTTTTGTATGTGCATAGAAAAAGGGATGTTGACAACAGAAATAAGATATGTGATCTGGATTGTTTTTCATAAATGAAATGAAAGTTTTTTCAAATCAATTTTGCCACAAAAATAAAATACCGCATTATAGGATGCTCAACAGTGATTATAAAAAATAATAAGTAGTACAAAACAGGCAAAATGTGACTTCTCGCACGGGTTATTTTATATTTATGATTAAAAACCAAAATTAAAATTGAAACGTTTAGAAGAAATTAAATATTATTGATTGATCGAAGCAGTGGTATTTTACACGTGTAGCATATAAGGTATGTTTTGCTATATAAGATTATATGTATTTATATGCATTCAATTTATTTTGCTTCGTTCGTATTTTTCCTGAAGAAGATGCTTGCAACCTCTAATGCAGTTAAAATACAATTGTTATTTTTTCCCCTCGCGCATGCCTTTTTCTATCTTCGATGGGATTTTATTGTTGGGAATAAATGAGATGATATTCTTGCTTGACTAATGTTGTTTGAAGATATTTTATCCTTAATTTTTCTTTAGAAGTTTATACCTGCATCTAAAAAATATTAGATATTTCTAAAAATTATTAGACTGCAGTGCTAAATCCTCGCACAGGTCTACTGGTTAAAAGCAGATTGCGTGTGTTTTATTTTAAATTAAACATTGTATGTTTTATAATATATTGATCATTGTGTGTGTTTTATGATAAAATAATTTTTGTGAATAGGTTGCCAAATAATATGTTGGGAAATTTTCTTCTCTCGCCAATGTCATTTTCTTTACTTTGCCAAGATAATCATTAAATAAGTTAATGTACTATATTACTCCGTTACAGTACGCATATACACAAGCATTATAAATATAACAATAGATGACGCACGTATAAAAATTATAAAAACCCGATTAAAGGCTCGATATTTTTTTCAAAAAGCACGAGCGAGAAAAAAATTAACACTCGTATTTTAACTGCATTAGAAGATAACGTCATCCGCTTATTCTTGAAAAACATGAAATAAATTGAATGCATTTCTAATAAAATAAAGCATATATTTTATTTTATTTCAATTTTGCTTTTTAAAAATAAATATTAAATTAACCGGTTGGAGAAATCATACTTTATCTTTTTTGTACTGTTTATTTCTTTTTATAATTATTGTTGAACATGATATAATGCGGTATTTTATTTTTGTGGCAACACAAATTTCAGGAAAATCTTTCATTTAATTTATAAAAACAATGCCGATTTAATTTTTAATTAACAGCAATTTTTAATCAAAAACCTGTTTTAACGAAATGTTAAGTGTGCTATGTCAGAAGCCTGTTCAAAATCCTTTCATATTGTATCTCATTCGTCGTACTGCGTTTCGTATTTTCTGAGAAAAAGGGATATTGACAGGTGAAATAATATATATGATGATTTTTCGCTTGAATATATTCTGATTAATATTTATTTTCTGACATGAGAAGATTAACTTGGCGGGAGAAAGTAGGAATCAAATTGAGTAGAAATTCAAACTATGAGAAACTGTTTCTCGTGCAATCTTCAAAAGTTTTTTACAAATCAAAATCTGGATTTTCAATCACTTTTACCCTAATGCGAACTGATATCCCCTAAGATTTTCTGTTGCGTTCAAAGCAAGTAAGACACCTACTCTGTAAGTAGCTTTAAACGACTTCTCTACTTCCGCTTTTGGGGGTGTAAAAGATTGGTATTGCGGCAATCCCTACCCCGTATTTTACGAAAGTTTTTTCCTTGGAATTACCGTTATCCCACCGTAAGAAAAAGGTTAATTCGAAATTTGATTCATTCTAGCAGGTGTACTTGTGCAATAGAAACAAACAAACTTTTAATATATACGATTAGCATAATCACTAAATAAAGGAGAACTAATTCAAATTATAACATTATTTTCTTTTCAATGAAGTAATAAAGTCAATATAAAGTCAAGAAAAATACCACCAAATATATTAAATGCTTTACATTAAAATTCTATTTGAAATACTTTTTATTCCTTAATACTTGTAAAATTTCAAATATTTTTTTCAACCCAAATCAAACCTATTTTTCCAACATCACATAAAAATATTCATCAAAAAAGAATTATTCAATATATGTCTTACCTATTTTTCACAAACTGCAGTTCCAAATATCTTATAGACAAATTAAAGGTACAATCAAATAAGTTAAAACTGGTGTGAAACACTAAGAACTAAAAAACTTCTTAAAACACCATCAAAAACTTTAAAATGCGCTAGGCCATTCGAAAGATCTGAGTCTTGCTGCTGCTTTCATAGTAGACGCACGTCTTTTTGCGCCTTACGAAGAAAGACTCAGATCTTTTGAAAGGCCTAGCGCATTTTAAAGTTTTTGATGGTGTTTTAAGAAGTTTTATTTAGTTCTAAATTAAAGGTAAATAATAATCACAAATTATAGAAAATTTTAGATTTTTGGAAGGTTTTAGGATTATAATATAAAAGGAAGCAATCCTTACAGAGAAAGAATGAGGAATAATTTACGGGTTCCTTATAGCGAAAGAATGTTGTATATGATGCCATATTGAAAATGCAAAATTATTTATGAATATAAATGTTGCCAACAAATGTTTTAATATATTTTAGGAAGTTAAAACTTATTTTTAAAAAAACTAGGCGTTCTGCCCCCTACGAGCTACGCTCGCCAACCCCCGTTCTGACACCACAAACAGTAAAAGCACTCTGATTTGATCAACCTTAAAACGATTGCGGAAGATTGAATTATAATTAAACGACCTGCTGTAATCGGCTGCTATAATCGGCCTTGTGTAATCGGCTGCTGCTCGCTGTAATATCTGCTATAATAGGGTTTCCATTCATTTTCCTTTGACCAAGAGATTTTAAAGCCGAATCAACTGCTGTCGAGACAGCTAACAACTGTTGATAAAATAAGGTTAATTAAACATTTGAAAATCAACTTGTGCAAAATGGTTAAGTAAGCAATGTCATTGCATCGGGAAATTTTATAACGATGCTAATAGAAAATTGGGTATTACTCCATTATCCCGACTACTACTTTCTATAAAAGAAAAGAACTGTCACCAAAATATAGGATTTAAAGCCAAAAGTGCATATCTGTGGCGTCGCATTCAATTGATACCAGATGCGTTACGCGTGGTAGTTATGTCATCGAGTGATCTTTAATTCAACGTTTATCTGTATTTTTATTTATATCTTACCAATTTATTAGTTATTTCGTTGATTTAAACTTAATTATTAAACATAAAAATATAGCTTTTAATTGAAGGGAAATATTATTAATTACGCTGTTTTAAAATTTGCAATAATAGATAAAATATTTTGTCGAAATAAATCAATCTTACTCTACTTAATGCTTTGAAAACGCGGAATAATTTAATTATTTATCTTTTTAATATTCACGCGCAAGTATATTTTTTATTCCGTCATTTTCTACATTTATTGCTTTTAACACGTGATCATTTAAATATTATTTTAAAGTTTTATATCTGTTTTTAATAGTCTCATGTAAATACATTTCTTAATTGAAAGGGAATATTATTACGTGCGCTATTTTACAAATTGGCAACGATTCAAATAATGGAATTTATGAAATATGAAATAAATCTTCGTCAAAATAATGAAAATTTTGAATAAAAAATTGAAATATAACCTCAAAAAATGAGTCAAATTGAAAAAGTAATTGCAATCTGCACACCCCAACCTTGTCAACTATATCCTTACAAATTATGGCAAAATTCCTGCGCATAGTTTTCGTTTCTATAAAACTTTTATAAGAAAATTATTTTGACCAACTTTAATATTAAATATCTCTTAAAATAATTCTTCGATGGAAAAACTGTCTACTTCAGCGTATTTATCGAACATTTCTTTATAAAACCACCAATTTTTAAATTTTTATTTGCAATAGTTTTCTGGATATTAGTCCAGAAAGACTTCAAGGCACAAAATCTTAATTGACAGCGGCGGCCGCGGCGGTGGTTACTTTTTTTTTCATATAGAGAGATAGTATATTAGATAAGTTTTTAAAATTTACCCATTTCACCCCTCTTTACCCTATGTTGTATAAAAATATAAATAACATAAATAGACGAGAGGGAATGAAACAAGTTGATTTTTTTTTTTTTTGAGGCTGTAGTATTAATAAATAATAAACAAACATATTTCGATTTCAAATGCATTTTAAAAGAAAATATATGGTATATTCCCTTGTGAATTGAGTTAAACATAGAATTCTTTTATTACTCCGCATTTCTTGTTCTCAGTTCCTATTTTGTTACAGAAACAAAAGAGCTGTCGACTCATTTTATTTTTTTTATTTAAAAACATATATATATTTAAAGTTTTGAATATATTATACCATTTTTAATTCTTTAGTACTTTTTTCGTTTAGCGTGCAAATGAAGATTGTTATTATTATTCATTAATGATCCAACGTAATATTTTAATGCTCCTTTTCTATTTTTTATTGTAGTTGATTACCTGAATAACTAAACTTGTTACTTTTTTTTCTAATTTTTTGTATCTCAATGTTAAAACATGAGGAAAATTGTAATATTGCAAAAGGTTAATTTTCATTATTCATTTGCCATAAATCATTTATTTTTATTTAAAAAGGTGGATTTAACTTTGTGCCGTTATATTAAAAATAAATGAACAACGTGAAATAGCACAAATAAAAATATATATAGAATGGCAAACAGCTGTTTCGGAGCCTCTAAAACTCCATCATCAGTGACAATTCAAAAGATTAAAACCGATTGAAAAGTTTAAGCCAGTTTAAGTCATATAGTTACGTCTCTCGCACGCGTCCAAGATTGAATAGCTGCGACCTTTTCGAAAACAACAGCGGAGTCAGAAAACACATGTGACCCAGAAACCAATAGCAGCGCCCGGCCAGACCGGGCGAGATTAAGTACGGAGGAGAAAAAGGAGGGAAAAAACGAAGAGAATGAATTAAATGAAAGATAGCCAGACATTTGAAAAAATTGGTGCGGAGGAGAAAAAGAGGGGAAACGAAGAGAATGAATTAAATGAAAGGTAGCCAGACATTTGAAAAGTTTGGTGTACTGGATATATCATTAACTAAGTTGCCGGAATTCTTCCCTATATGATAAGCCTCTCGAAAATCAAGGTCGTAAATAAATGAGCATTTCTGAATTATTGAACCCTCTGAAAAATTAAAACTGTGATTGTCAGATCAACATAGATTAGCAATTGCAGAACGTTTAATGTCACAATTTTTAACAAAGTTTTTATGTTACCCTAGCGGACCGTAAGGGGTCTCTCATTTTGACCTATATACATTCTATCACACTCGCAAGATAGTCAATTGGATGTTGAGATCTGTAAATCTGATTTTGTTAAATGGTGCATAAATTACTTTAAAATCGAATCTTTTCAAAATTCTAGATATTTGATGGCTTATTCTCGGAAAATATGGAAGTATAATTAAATTTTCATTGCGAACATTGTTAACGTTGGAATGTGTACGTTTAATTAGTTTATTATGAATTGAATCAACGATTTCAACAGGATAACCCCGGTCAATGGCTATTGATTTAATGTGGTCTAACTCTGCTTTGAGTAAACTCCCAGATGAACAAATTTTTAAGGCGCAATGAACATGAGTATTGAAAGCAGCCAACTTTTGATAATCAGGGGGGGAGGGAAGACGGTGTGGCGGTAATGAAACAGCAAATGATTTATGATAAACAGTGGTTTGGAATGAGTCATTTTCGTAGTAAACCATAACATCAAGGGTAGGTAGTTGGTTATTATTTACAAACTCAGATGTAAACTGTATATGTTTATCTACAGAGTTCATAACAGAAAGAATATGAGGGATATCTATATCACTAGAATCTAGTAATGCAAAACAGTCATCGACATAGCGGGTGTAAAATGGAAAATTTAAATTATTGAAAAGGTTTGACTCGAAATAATGCATAAAAAAATCACTGAGGATTGGGCTCAGGGGCGAGCCCATAGATAAGCCATCAGTCATGCGATAAAAATCACCGTTAAAAATGAACGTGTTTTGCGATAGACAACTGTCAGTAAGGTGTAATAATTCATCAATTTCAAACTGTGAGTAATGGAACTCATGGGGGCGTAATTTAAGACAGTTTAAAGACCTTGAACCGGTACGTTTGTAAAGATGGAATGGACACCAAATGAAACTAAACGGTGGCTTTGAGTAATGGTGAAGTTACGTGGTTTACTTAGGAAATCATACGAATTTTTGCAGGTGTAAATATTGTTGGAGGGTAGCGGGGAGAAATTAGAAACAAGATATTTCGCTAATCTATAGGAGGAAATACCAATAATTGAAACGATTGGTCTGAATGGAATGCCAATTTTGGGAACCTTTGGAAGTGCATAAAATCTTGCGCAATCTGATGCCGAAGGAATGAGGGAAGATTTAGTACTATTGGAAATGAGGGGTGAACGTTGAATAACGGATTTAATTGCTTTGAGTTCTTTTTGTGAAGGACCAGACTTTAACTTTTTATAAAGATCATCATCTATTAAATCTTGTGTTTTTGTCAGGAAATCTGACTTATCCATAACAACAATCTGGAGACCTTTATCGGCTTTAATGATATTTATATTTGGATTAGATTTTAGATTCTTTATGCAACTGGAAGCACCCTTACCCATATTTGACGTAGGTAGTTTATTGTTGAAATTAACATTATTCGCAATTAAGTGTCGTATTGAATCCTTCTGGGAAGGGTTTAAAGCAATGAATTTGAAAGCTCTATCAATGGGGGCAATAATATTCGAAAAAGACGGTTTGCTGGAGAGTGCAAAATTATTATTTAGTTTTAGACAATGGATATCAGCCTGATTGAGCTGTACACGTGAAAGGTTAACGACAGTATTCTGGCTTATTAACGGGAAGGTGTAGGTCAATTTATTGCTATGTTGTCTGGAGACTAAATTGAATTTAGCATTAAGAGTAGTTGTAACTTTAGTAGACACATTATGTGCAATAAACCAAGACAGGTTATCTAAATAAGTAAAATCAAGATGGGAATAGAGAGATTAAGATGCAAATCGTATAGTTCCTTTTCAATAACGGCTATTTTACTACGGGTTTCCTGTATTGTATATCGTAACAGTGCAAGCTTAGGGCGGAAAATTACTTTCTCCACTTTGTTTGAATATGGCAAATTACATCTGATAGAAATAAAGTTTGGAATTATTCTATTGCGTTTACATTTAAGAAGGAAAGAAAGATGGTCAAGATACCTGAATTTCTCCAGACATAAGTTAGAAAATCTATTACAGATTGACATGGCATGAAATAAAAGTAAAATGACAAGAAATTATTAAAAACAAGCAAATAATCCAATGGCCCGTTTTAGTTTAGTTAGGAAACGCGTAGCACAGTTTAAAATTCTCCTTCTGGAGTTTCTGTCTATAAACGGAAATGTGTTCGCGAACTTTTGTGCTGCCCTGTATATGATCTGCAGAATTTATACACACCAAGTAATAGACAAAAAGCGAGTTAAATTTAAAACCGCATTCAGCAATTGAAAACGCACTTCCAGGAATATTGTTAACAGACAGTAGAGAATTCTTTTGTGTGTCCCTGTAAATGAACGATGACTGCTATACACACAATATTCCGTAGTAAGCCTCTTGTAATGCACCTTAGTGATATATATAAATTTCAATGCGTTTAAAATAGTGAAACATTATTTAAATAAACCGCAAATGATTTTTCTCTATAGACCGTAATGTAACGGAATTCTGTTGAGTGTCCCTGTAAAAAAACTGTAAGCGCTACACACTTCAGTTCAAAGAGGGAACATGCTATAGATAACGACAATAACATATATAAATTCCAGGACAATCCTAGCATATTTACGGGAGTTAGAGCACGGATAGACGACTGACGCTCAGACGCCCTGACAAACCGAAGTCATAAACACTTTTCAACTAGGTTGGAAAGTGTTAATAAAAAAGACGCGAGTTTAATAAATAAGCAAGTCCCAATGTTTGGCCCAATTCCAATACAAATCCTTTGCACGATCACGGTTAAAATAAATGATGCATTTGAATACTTTTTGGCGTGGTGTACTTATTTTCATATTTAAATTTACAACAAGTGATGCTTTCAATTTCTACAATTTCAGATAAACCCGAAAACGTCTAATAAAAATATCATGTAAATTTTATCTTATCCAAGCGCAAATGTTAAATCACCAAGTATTGTTTAGTTTTTGACAACAAGAACTTTTTAAGTCGTACAAACATTGCTTTCATATTTATATTAAATGTTTTTATTTTATAAAATTTATCGTTAAAACTTTCTTCTTTGTCTTTTAAATAAAATCAGTAACAGTTGTATTATATTTCTTTTAAATGCTAAAATGTGTAAACTAAAAACATAATATACAGTAAAATAACTTTTATTAAATTCTTGACATTGAGTTACTCCATGGTTACAAATATGGAAATAAACAAACAAGTAAAAATTAAAAAAAAATGTGCATACTTTAAAAAATTACATGAAAATTAAAAGATAGCAATACAAATAATAACTTCAACGACCATGCAATTATAGAATCTTCTCAGTTGATTTTTATAATGGTTCGGAATGAGCCGAAACATGTCAACAATCTAATAAAAGTTACTTCACTGTATATTATGTTTTTAGTTTACCCCTTTTAACATTTAAAAGAAATATTTTATTACAAGGCTTTATAATTTATTATATTCAGTAACAGTTATTTCTGTTCTTTTTTCGAGCTGTTTGTATTTTTTTCCAACTGAAGTTTGAATTCTTTAACTGACTAAATTAAATAACAAAAGATTTAATTTGAATTTCTTCCGTTGTTATAGTAACGGGTTTTTTTTTTTAGAAAGCAGCATTTGTATTGCTAGAAATTTTGAAGTTTTCGTACCAAAAGCAGCGCCATGATATTACACATAACGGTAATATACTAATTTTTGAGGAATCTTTTTTCCAACTGAAGTTTGAATTCTTTAACTAAAAAAATTAAATAACAAAAGGTTTAATTTGAATTTCTTCCGTTGATATAGTAACGGGTTTATTTTTAGAATGTAGCACTTGTATTGCTACAAATTTTGAGGTTTTCGTGCCAAAGGCAGCTCCATGATATTACACATAACTATAATATATTAATATTTGACCTTTTTTTTTTTATCTTTGTTAGGGGTGGAATTTTAGAAAATCATTTCTTAGTGCTCACCTACGTGCTAATAAGTATTTTTCCTCAAACTTTCATGCTTCTATGTTCAGTAGTTTCAGTTGTGCGTTGATTATCTCTCACTGAAGAGTTTATGTTATATATAGAGATTAGATATTAAATATACTCATGTAAGCTTACCACTTAAATGTGAAACAAAAAATATTTTGCTAAACATAGATGCCACAAAAAAAACTCTTGAATTAAATTGTGTGAATCTATCGTATACATTGCTGTTACGGGAAACAATGCTTGTACTGACAAGAGAAAATAGAGATGAAAAATGATATTATTTTTTTTGCGTGAAACATATGGATTTCGGATAACCATATCAAAGAAAAGTGATGACAAAACTAATGTATTGTTTTTCAATACAACTTGAGCAAATTTATATTATTTGGTTATTTATCTGAATATATATCATTACAATCCCAAACAAAGCATCAATAATATATCAAACATGCCAACAAAAAAATTTATGCCAATGTATTCCTGTTATCATTTATCAGTGCTCAGTTTAAATTGAAATTAATCACAATTTGTAACATAAATAATTTGTTTTACACGGATTAAATTATTAGGGACGTGATCACATTTGTAGTAGAAATATTTAGTTTTAGACTCAACATTTACGATTTGCTGTTTAAATAAAAGCATAAAAACTTCTTAATAACACCATACAGTAAAGAATGCGCTAGGACTTTCGAAAGTACTTTGTCTTTCTTCGTCAGGCGCAAAGAAGACGTGAAACAATTTTGAAGGCAGGAGCAAAATTCTTTAAACATCCACTACATAAGGTACAATCTAAAGTCAGGAAATATTAATACAGTACTACCTCGGTTTTCGTTAACTTCTGTTATCGACGTTTTTGGTTTTCGTCGATTTGTTCGGCGAAACATTTTTTTCGGTTTTCGTTTTTTGCCACGGATATCGTTCATTTTCTGTGTATTTTTGTGCTTTTGTGCTTTTTTTATTGATTGCGAGTGCTCCAAAGAAAGTTTCTTCTTGTAAGCAACTTGTTTAATAATAATAGGGTTGATTGGGTGAAGATGCCGTAGTTTTGGATTTAATTATTTATAAAATCGCGTGTTGTTTTTATTTGTTATTCATTAATTTCTTCTTAAAGTTGATACATTTATGTATGATTTAAAAATGTATTTCATTTAGCAAATGTCATAGGAAGTATAAAAAATTTTGCTTTTGTGAATACTTGCATTTCGGCTTCCTACCCCCAATCTTGGGGTAAGATGGGCCAACTACATAGGAATTAAATAAAGAAAGACCATAACAAATTTTTGAAACTTGCCAAAAGTGTTAAGACTAAATATTAATAGAAAAGCACTATTTAAAACTTAAATGAAACGACGCAAACTGGAATTAAAGTATCAGTAGGAAAGATTTTCCACACGACTGAGTGGTGTTTACCTACAGCGCCTGCGCATACGAAAACCCCGTGACACGGCATCTTTTCCAATACGGCATCTCACCCCAAGTTACCCTATCTTGCCCCATTTTAGGCAAATCTTAAAGAGGCAGCAGAAACAGACCATCTTGGACAGCTTTTTGTGCGGCATAGGTCCTCTGAATCTGAAGTTAGTCCTACTGCCAAAAGACCAAACTAGTCGTTGGGGGCCACCGTAATACTTACCCATCATGGATATGCATAATGTTAAAGTATTAAAATAAAAAATGTGTAAACTACTTATAAAATGAATTGCAATTCGGATAAAATCGTCGCTTAATGACGTCATAAACTTTAAAGGCTCGATTACTGAATTACTTAAAAGAAACACCCTTATAACTCCAAAAACAATAATCCTATTAACTAGCGGTTTATTGCATCTGATTAAGCGTCTCATTTCCAATTAAAATATATCTTTGAATGGAAATTTGGATGAAATACAGGGTCATGAAAAATCGAAGAGAGGTGGCAAATAGGATTACAATGCTTTATGCAAAATTTATGTTTTATTATTGTCTTTTAAATTCCTCCTCAAAATAACCTCCTTAAAATAAACAATTTCGAAAATTTTTATATACCTTTTATCAGAACGAATATTTCGAGAGTCCGAAAAAAATAGTTCCAGATAATCGAGGTGACTAAAATTCAATAAGCTTCTTCCCATTATTACATACTAAGTACATTCAAAATTTCAAGTCTCTATCTCTATTTTTTCGGGAGATAGAGCGTTTACTGACACACAGACACACAGACATACAGACGGACGGCATTTTTTTTTAAATATGTTTTTCGGGATCTCCAGTGTCTGAAACGTGTAAATACTTTAAAAAAAAATCGATTTTTAAAACGATTACAAGATTTACCCTATACTACGTATGATGGGTAAGTAAAAGGAGCTGATTAAAAAAAATATTTAGACGCATAGTTTAAATAAGTAATCAGGGATAAATTTAGTCAATATACACAAGCTTCATAAAAGTGTATTATGAAGCTTGACACAGACGGACGGCCAAAGAAAAATTCTGAAAATATGTTTTTCGGAATCTCCAGTGTCTAAAACGTGTAAATCCGTCAATTTTTTTTTTCGATTTTCAAAACGATTACAAGACTTACCCTATACCACGTATGATGGGTAAGTAAAAGGGATATGACCCCAAATACAGTGCCTTGAAACCATACGCTAAAAACACTATATTAATTTATTATTGTTTTTAGTATTAAGTGCTATACTTATTCTCTATAAAATGTGTTTTTGATATGTATTTAGGAGTGTTTAGAACGAATTAATTGTATTTACATAGATTCATGGATATAATTGACTCGTTTTTCGCCAGTTTCGGATTTCGCCGATTCTTTTCAGGCGGATTATCTACGAAAACCGAGGTATGACTGTATAATTTTTTAACGGACAAAACAAGAACGAGAGAAACAAGAGTCTACCTAAAGTAAAACTGCAATGGGCTATCACATGAGAGTGACTGCAGCGCTCCTAGAGTCGAAATTTGGAATTTATCGGATCTATTCAGAAAACTATGAACGATAGCGACAAACAAGTGAACTGCAAATATGTATAGCGTTCACTATTTCATACATATTGATATCTTACATGTAAAATAGAAAAACTTTTTCTAAAAGTCGTAAAATGTTAATTTTTCGATATCCAGTCACCGACATAAATCCGCAGTAATCGCCCGCAAAAGTCTAGTCACTATCGGCAGCGTGCGTGTCTATTCGTGCCGACGCGACGTTGGTGACACTAAGCATACTATGTTTTCTTATTAGTGTAATTTATACCTTGCATACTTGTGTTATTTTTATTATTAAATGTTCATCTGCCTCCCACTTTTAGACGGAATAAGTGCGTATCCTTCACGCGATTGGTTAGATAAAAACATCTTACAGCTCAAGGCTTCTAATAATGTTATTTTTACACGTAAGATGTAATTTCTTAATCAATCGAGGATGCTCTGAACTTTTGTATAGATGTTATTTCACTCTCTCTCACATATTTCAAGTTAGGGTAGAAAATTTGCAAATTTCCGAACTGGGGCACTTGACTTACTCTCATATGATAGCGCATAGTCATTTTCCTCATATCGTCGCTACCATGTCAAACTGTCGAATGTGAAAAAATGTCTTTTCCATTATTTTAAAAAATGGGTCGTTAGTCACCACTAAATTTTATTGGAATTATTCGCCAAGTAAGAATACTAATAAAGTTTCTGTGAAAAACTGTGCCAGTTTGGCCTTCTTATTTATTTAGAGATGCCGAGATCATACCGAAAATTTTTAGAGAAAAAATATACTTTAACTAAGTACGAAATGTCAGTCATTAAATAATTCAACAATTTCTGTTTGAAATTTCCGGTATGAATTCGGAATTTCTTAATGAAAGAGTAGGCCAAACTGTCAACCTTGCTGAAGAATACTATTAAAGTTTTGTGTGACAATCGGTCCATTTTTAACACTTTCCAACCTAGTTGAAAAGTGTTTAGGACTTCGGTTTGTCTGGACGTATGACCGTCTGCCGTCTGGCCGTGTTCTAACTCCCGTAAATATGCTCGGATTGCTCTGCAATTTTTATATGTTATTGTCGTTATCTATAGCATGTTCCCTATTCCAACTGAAGTGTGTAGCACTTACAGTTTTTTTACAGGGACACTCAAAAGAATTCCGTTACATTACGGTCAATGGGGAAAAATCATTTGCGGTTTATTTTAATGATGTTACACAATTTCAAACACATTGTAACTGATATATATCACTAAGGTGCATTACAAGAAGCTTAATAGGGTGTGCATAGCACTTATAGTTATTTTACAGGGACAGTCAAAATAATTCTGTTACATTACGTCTATGGAGATAAATCGTCTGCGGTTTATTTAAATAATGTTTCACTATTTAAAACGCATTGAAATTTATATATATCACTAAGGTGCATTACAAGAGGCTTACTACAGAAAAGTGAGTGTATAGCAGTCATCGTTCACTGACAGGGACACACAAAAGAATTCTCTACTGTCTGTTAACAATAATTCTTGGAAGTACGTTTTAAGTTACTGAACGCGATTTTAAATTTAACTCACTTTTTGTATTACTTGGTGTGTATAAATTCCGTAGATCCTATACAGGTTATCACAAAAGTTCGCGAATCCATTTCCGTTTATTGACAGAAACTCCAGAAGGAGAATTTTAAACTGTGCTACGCGTTTCCTAACTGAACTAAAATTTAGCATCCTATGTAGTATATATACAAATCTATAGATCATATACAGGGCTGAATAAAAGTAATAAGCTAAATAAAATTTATTTTTCCGAATATTGTATATGTTGGAAATTCCTGAAATTATCTTTTTAAATATGTTATGCGTTTTCCAATTTGTTTACTTAGATGTTATCTTTCAGCTTATTAAACGGTATGATTTGTAAAATTATTTTGGAAGCGTTGGAAAGTGTTACATAATCTATGTTTGACGCATGATTTTTCGTTCTGGTTAAAAATAATTAAAAATGCATTTTTTCATATTCGATTGTTTGACACGGTAGCGAAGATTATGTAGACTACTTGTTCCAAAATTCTAGCCCATGAACTTTAAATTACTTTTTCCCCATAGTATTAAGTTAGATCATGTATAAGGTGCAAGTAAGTTGTAAAGAATAGATTTATAAATGATTCAAATTTAATTTTAATTTTGTTATTAGAAAAATTATGAATGGTGAGATATTAAAATAACGTTTTTTTCTATTTCATACGTTGCAAAGTGTCTGTATTTTTAAATTAAATAAAATGCAATTTTGTTTTTCATGTATATATATATAAAAGGGTCTCTATATTAAAAATGAAAAATACACAGGAAAATCTACGTGAGTTTTATAAGATTAGATTTACTTGATCAATCTAATTTTATAATGAATAATTTAATATATTATGAAAAGTCTGAAGTCTACGAAGCATTTGAAATCTCATTTGCTTTAGTTCGTATCGATCTTATCGCAAATTACCAATTTCAGAATATGCTGATTTATTTAATCATTTAGAGTAGCAGGAATTGCACTGGTATATTTAATAATACAATCTGCATCCACTAATGTGTTACTTGTTTCGAAAAGAAATCTCTCATACATTTCACTTACTAAAACGAGTCCAGCATCAGAACAGGCTTAACTATTTTAAATACACGTAATATTCTATTTTATGAAGGTAAAAAACAATTATCTAGTTAAAACTTGACAAGGGACATTAGAATTAACTGATTTCAGTAAACATGCTTCTGGAGTATTCAATCTGATTAGCATGTAATTTTAGAATATTCTTACTTTTTAAGTAATTGAAATATCAGTTAATGCAAACTCACTTTGTAAAGTAATATGCTCGGGGTGTAGATAATGCTTATTTCCAAAATGAAAAAGATATTTTTAGAAACATGGAATTCAAATCTAATGTACAGGGAGTTTATAATTAAAGTCCCTCTTTCAAAATTCAGTAAAAAAGGAACTACTGGTCATAATGACTTCAAATTTGAACTGAATATACTCGAAGAAAGGGGAAACGGTACGGTATAAGGAAAAAAGTTCCGAAGTGTATCAATAGATGGCGCTGTAAGCGGCATACTATGCAAATTAAAAGAAACGCATGCGCAATTAAAAACCGAATCATTATGTGATTTTTAAGCGGTATTTGGCCCTAGGACAATTAAACATGGTAACAAGGATTTTACACTAATTTACATATTTATACGATACTAATAATATATTTTATTTCTTCAAGTAGAAACGTTCCATGTTTTTCGTGTCTGTGATCAATAATCTTGCTACGGTGAATGAAGGTTGCGTATCCACAGAACGAATACTGAAGGAATGGGATTATGGAGGGTCTCTGCGCTACTGATAACAGGTAAGCAATTATTTATACCTGTTTTTAATATTGCACTTGGCAATTATTGAATTAGATAAGCAGCACACTCGATATACTATATATATATATATTACAATACAAATTTGATATGAAAATTAGGTCTTTGTTGCAAATTAAGTATAGCAATGAATTCCTAAGATTATTTTAAACATAAATTGAAATACGACATAATGTTTTGTAGAATGGCTTCTTAATTTTTTTTTTCTACAACCTGGGCAATTCTATGGGGTTTTTTTCTTCCCTTGTATGTGACTGTACATTACACACCATTCTCTTTTCACACTTTTCAACATCTATGGCCATCTCCCATATATCCCCATCGGCTTCGTGCAACCCTGTTATTTAGACAATATAAAATAATACAGATACTAATGCTACTATTACGGCAACTAAATAAACTAAAATAACAGTGTGTGATATACATTGTACAATATGGTACACAAACACCTGTATTGTTTGTTGCATGCAAAACACAATGAATTCAAAATAGCTATATAATTGCTTTAACGTCAAGATATGAAATTTCTACATTGTTCAAATTTGTAAACTTATTTTACCTTAGAATAACCAGATACTTTATTTAAAGATAATTAATTATTTAATAACGTTAAGAAATATATTACTTAGTACTGCAGCAAAATAAAAATAATAATCATTTACCAAAATAAAAATAATAATCATTTACCTCAGATATCTTGACTCATTCGTGCAGTGAAATATTTTCGCACACACTAGATTTTCTTTTCGATTTAAGTTGAATGTCCTGGGAAATCAAGCATACAATATTGAAAGCGGGCAAGAGAAATACTTTTGAGCGTCTTATCTCACGAATTCATCCACACTATAAATTGTATTATTTCGTGTGCCATACAGTTTTGCGACATTTCTTTTCTGTTTTCATACTTATTTCAAATTCTATTTACAGCATATTTCTTTTAAAGGCTAAAAGGTGTAAATTAACAACATAATACAAATTAAAATAACTTTTATTAGGTTGTTTGACATGTTTCCACTCACTCCGAGTCATTTTCAAAAACCAATGAGAATATTCCACAATTGCATGGGCTTTGAAGTTATTAATTAAAATGCTATCATTTAATCTTGATGCACTTTTTTTTAAATTAAGCATGTTATCTTTTATTTTTGCTTGGTTGTTTATTTTCATATCTCTAACCATATGTTTCATATCTCTAACCATATGTTTCATATCTGTAGCATTTTAAATAACAATTTCAAAGCCCGTGCAATTATGGAATATTCTCATTTGTTTTTGAAAATGACTCGGAGTGAGTCGAAACATGTAAAACAACCTAATAAAAGCTATTTTAATATGTATTATGTTGTTAATTTACACCTTTTAGCATTTAAAACAAATATGTTACTACAGGGTGTTATAATTTATTATATTGTTATATATTTACAGCTTTAACTGCCTTTTAGTTATTTATAAATAGCTGACAAACGTTGCCCGTGCCCGGGATAATAACCGCAAAACTAAAATCTGTCTTGAATTTTGACAATTTTCTCAGGTAAGAATTTAGATTTTGGGGTTCGACTAACTTTGGCAGCGTACGGCTTCGAAGTTGCACGGTATTTTAAAACAAAAATACATCTAATTGAATGTTGAGTTGAGGTCACCACTGCCTCTGGCGACGTCCACATGGTGTCATACGCCTACTCCGATCAATATTTGCGAAGGATTCTCGAATTGTATGCTTTTATATTTTTTTAACGAAAATCAATCCACCATCTTTTTAAACACGAAATGATAATTCCGATTGTTAAAAACTGAAATTACTAAATTGAACGAAAATTCCTGGAGCAATGCTCTTAAAATTCACACAAAATTTTCTTTTATGATGTTTGTGAAGAAAAACTTTTACTTATTTCGAAATAAATTTGTTCGCAAATAATGATGCCATTCAGTTCTTTATTTAATCTCAAATTTCTGTCTTTAAATAAGTCAAATGTTATCTTTCTAAGTTACTCTTACGATTCCTTAAAATATATATTAGTAAGAAATCCTGCAAAGCGAAACAAAAAGATTAATTTTGTTTCGTTCTTGACTCCCTTGAAAAGTGGTGGGAGGCACAGAGAAAAAAAAGTCAGCCGTGATTAAGATAATCGATTTTAAATCTAAAGATACCGTTACGACCTGAAAAGTACCGTGATAAGTGGATATTTTATTTTTATTTAGTTATTTATTTATTTTGCATTTTGATCCGGAAAACGAGGATGTTAGTCATATCAAGGATATATCAAGGTCTAACTGAATCTAAAGTTTTATTAAATTCCATGCATTAGTTCTTGAGATATGACTATTGCTATAATCGTGTAAATCCTGCAAAATGCAGCATAGCAGCGCCACAATGTTAGGGGATTTAGACAAAAACCTAATCAAAAACAACTTATGTGAAGGTCTAACAGAATCGGAAGTTTGATGAAAATCCGTGCATTAGTTCTTGAGATATAGTTATCGTGATAATAATGAAAAAAGTGGCGTAACAGCGCCACCTGTTGGACTATTTACATCAAAACGTAACTAGCATCTATTTATATCAAGGTCTAACAGAATCTAAAGTTTTATTAAATTCCGTGCATTAGTTCTTGAGATATGACTATTGCTATAATCGTGTAAATCCTGCAAAATGCATCATAGCAGGCCACAATGTTGGGAGATTTAGACCAAAACCTAATCAAAAACAAACTATGTGAAGGTCTAAAAGAATCTGAAGTTTGATGAAAATCCATGCATTAGTTCTTGAGATATAGTTATCGTAAAAATAATGAAAAAAGTGATATAACAGCGCCACCTGTTAGGATACCTACACCAACACATAATCAGCATCTATTTATATCGAGGTCCAACTGAATCGGAAGTTTGATGAAAATAAGTGCATTAGTTCTTGAGATAGAGGTATTGCAGAAATCACGAAAAATGCAGCATGCTAGCTCCACCTGTCTGGCGATTTTCACCAAAAACTAATCAGCTCCAATTTGTATCAGGGACTAACTGAATATAAAGTCTTATTACATTTAGTGCATTAGTTCTTGAGATAGAGCGCCCACAAAATTTTTGTCACATACCGACAGAGTCACAGACAGACATTTTCTAAAAATAGTCAAATCGTGTTCAGGACCTTCTAAAACGTATAAATCCGTCGAAAACCGGAAGTCGAAAATTTTCATGAATCCAATACTTTCTTCTTGTATAAATAGAAGAAAGTAAAAATGTCATGCTTATACACAGATAATGGAATACTATTATAAACATCCCAATATTTCAAAATCAAATATAAAACTACTTTGGATTTCGTAATCATTATCAGAATATGTTAAATTTTCATGTTAGACATAATGTTAGACATAAGTTGCATTCATTCATTAATTATTTTATGTGTTAACTAGCGGCTCGTCCAGGCTATTTTATTTATATTTTTCTGTTTACTTATAAAATGCACTTTTTAGGCCCCAAGCAAAGTCCGGGCTGTAAACTGCAGAAGGTATCTGAGCCCTACTAGGAAGTGACCGGCTAGATGGACGAAGACCGAGTACTACATTATAAATGCACTCCATTTCAACTTCCCGTGATATCGCAATAGTAAGAAAGTAAATGTAAGGTGGACTTCCATTACACAGCACAAATTTCTTGGTTTAATACCTTATTTGAAGTTGTGCAAAGGAACCCACTCCAATATTATATTTTGTATAATTTTTAGAAGAATAATCAACATTAGAAATACAGGGTTAGTCAAAATCATTGCCCTGATTACAAATGGCAATAACTTCGTTGTAAATAACAATCGGCAGAAACATTCTAGGCACGTCAGGAAAGAAGCTCAAAGTTTTAATTGCGTACTTCATAACTGCTCCATGTGGCTCTTTTAAGTTATACACAAAACATCCATGAAATCGACCCATCAATCAATCAATCTTTGCGACAGATATTGTGAATAATGTTTGTATAGACATTAATGAGAGTGCATTTTCCAAGTTCACTTTTAGTTGGATCAATTTTATAGTCAATGAAGGAATATCTCCCTAAAATTAGTCATGACAATGAGTCATGACTTGTGAAAAATGGACTATCACTTTGATATTTTTTATTGTGACTAAAAAACGCCACATAGAACAAGCTATGAAGTGCGAAACAAATCTTGCACAATTAAGTTTATTGTCATTTGCAATCAGAGCAATCATTTTGACTTACCCTGTATATGTTTTTGTTGGTTTATCATCGTACAAAAAGTATTCAGACAATGTCGCAAAATGTACCAACGTTATTTTTAAAAGTTAATTTATTAATTTGTCATAACTTATGCGAATTTTATTGAACAAACTTTAAAAAGTGTTGCAAAATAGCCCAATGGTTGAACTATCTAATTTTATTTTATTTAAAGTTTACTGAAATTCTAGATTTATTTTTATAAAATGCATACAAAATAATTTATATCCTTATATTTTTGAATGATTAAAAAACCTATTTTCCTGATATAAAATCGGCATTCGACGTCTGATGGGTATACTATTTTAGAGAGCAACTTCCGTGGAATTTTTTTAATCTATAAATATCTTTTAAAAGAAATACTATCGACAAATGAAAGATATTTTTGTGTGTATTTATAATTCTTTCTGAAATTGAAGCAATAAAATATGAAAAAAAACCCCATAAAGTGTAGCTATAATTTTCTACTATAATATTTGATTTTAAATATGCGTTTAAACCGTTCACATACTTCCAAATACAATAAGCATTTCAAAACAAAAGAGCTATCGTATTGAAAAAGAACATAACAAGTGGGTAAGTGTGATCGAAGATCGCTCAAAGGGTTTCGTTTAATATTCCTTTCAAATCCTTTCTTTAATAAATTCAAACAAATTTCATTTAGCAACAACAACAAAAAAAAACTCATGTTTTTTATAAAGTAAAAATTTACCGGTCTATTTTTTCCTTCTTTCGAATATCTAAACCAGCCGGATAGCGGTCCAAGCCCGCTATTATATTCTGTCATAATAATATGCGTCATACGGACTAAATGCAATATTTAAAAAAATAATTTCAAAATTAAACAAATTGTACACCTTCAAAATGTTAAAATATGCGAATATTTCCATAATCGGATTTTTATCACGATTCAATATGTTTCTCAAACTCATATATTTACTATTCTCTATTATTTATATTCATACTCGCTTTGTATTATTCTCAAACATTTGAAAAATTAGTTAAACTTCCTATATGACGTCAGATTTTCTTTTTAATTCTTTAATGACGTGATATTAATCTGCTTTGTCCACTTACACATACTCATACTCCTTGTATTATTGAGAAATCTTTGACATTTTCCGTTTTATTACGACTATGACGTCAATCAATTTTATTTCATATTTATCTTTTTTTCAATTGGTGAAACTTTTTATTTCATTTTCATTTTTCACGTGAAAATCGTCTGATAGAAAATTAATTATTGTAGAAAGAATTTCATTTTGGATTTTAAATCTTTGGCATCTGCTGTAACGAAAAATGTTTCAATTTAATAGGGAAAAGGCTGTTACAATTTTGGTTTTTTTTATCTCTATTTATTAAAATAATACGAATTTTTCAAATTTTAATATTTTGAGCTCTTCACAGCTGCTATTCAGATTTATACACTAAGTTTCAACTCTGTAAGTTACATACTTTTTGAGAATGGCTCTGTGACGGACAGACAACAGAGAGGGCATAATAGGGTTTCGTGAGATGAACGAAACCCTAATAAAAAACTATACTACGCTAGATCATTTATTTTATTTAGACTCATTATAAAAAGGTTATTTCTAGAGAAATGAATTTAAAACTATCAATTTAACGGATATAACTTTTCCTAAGCAAACGGAATAAAATATAAAAGCGCAAGAAAATCAAATAAAAATGTTAAATCACTGAAAGTCACTTCATAGTTTTCTTTCGACTTAAAGCGTTGATATATCATTCGAAGAATTCATTCAATACAAAATTCATTCCTTTGATCTAATATTCTGGAAAATATAAAGTAAAATAAGGGAAATAACTTTTTACATCATGCATTAAAAATGTTTTTGTAAGTATTCTTTATAATTAAGAAAAATCGGGTTTTAGAAATATACTTGGACAAGTATTAAAGAAACAAGGTCAAATACTTTTAATAATTCTTTTGTTTTAATCGAATTCATTTTTCTGTTAAAACTTTATATCGTGAGATGATAATTAAATATGAATTTCATATCGAAGATAAATTTCGATGATTGATGAAATATAATATGAATTCACTCTTTCCGTTTTGGCGTCCTAAGCATGGAACTTATCTTATGTTTGCATTTTTTTAACACTTTTCAACATAGTTGAAAAGTGTTTATGAATTGGGTTTGTCTGTCTGTCTGTCTGTCCGTCTCTCTACCGTCTGTCAGTGCTCTAACTCACGTAAATATACTCAAATTGTCACTCAATTGATATGTGTTATTGTGGTATACTATGTCATGTTTGGTATACAAAATGAAGCGTGTATCACTTATACTCCGTATACAGAAGTACTCAAAGAATGCCGTTACATTATGGTATATGGTGAAAAATCCTTTGCAGTGCATTTTAGTGATGTTACGCTATTTGATATCAATTTCATTATTTTTGTAATAGTATACTATTACAAAAATAATGAAATTGATATCAATTTGTGAGGTGCACTAAAACATAGTTTCTGTAGAATATGAAGCGTAAAGCATTTCTCATTCATTTACAGGGCCACACGAAAGTTTTCGGTTAAATAATGGTTTACGGAGAAAAACTGTTTGCAGTGTATTTTAATTACGTTACACTCTTTCAAATATAATGAAATTGATATACATTACTGAAGTTTACTACAAGATACCTGTTCTCAATATGATGTGCATAACATTTATCTTTCATTTACAGGGACACACAAAAGATTTCGGATGCAATACTGTGTCAGAAGTATTGTCTATAACCGATAAGTTCTGGGAGTATGCTTTCAGTTAGATATGCGTTTAACTAAATTTTGCATACAATGTGGTACACTATGAAAAAAATCCGTAACGTTACGCAAATGTTCCAGGAACGTTCCGGGTTTTCACACGTTTCTATCAGATTCCTGGAAAAAAACAAGTTTATTTGCTAATAGTTTCCTGAATTCAGGGATTAAGCTTTTTTTGCGTGGCAACGTCTCTGCTCTAGCTCTTAGCTCCGCCATCTTGGATTTTCGACATATATCCAGGAGCCGATTTACAAATTTGGGGGCCCTTGCACTTATGCTTACAGCGGCCTGAGTTAAAAAATATCTTATTGAAAGCGGTACTTGAAATGAAAACTTTCTGAAAATGCATTGCAATGTCAAATCATCTGCGGTAGACAAATAATGAATAAATAACAGCTGCCGCTGGACAGAAAACCTACCATTTTATTATTTCAACCACAAGACAGAAGGCGTTCCAGAAGGAAGGTTCTCTAGGAAGACGGAGGAAAACTATTGTATTTTAATTTAATTGCACGTAATATTAGTCAAATGGTACTGGGTAGCTTTGCGAAGTTAATAAGTAATCCTTTCATTGTTACCTGGAATACCTTTTAGCTTTATTTACTTACTTCTACTTCATTTTTGGATTATATTATTCTTACGATTCCCGAGAAAAACTATTGGATAAACAAAAGAAAGGTATGTACGCAATTTAATATAATTACAAATATTTTAAATCAATAATTCACATATTTTTTTTTACAATTCTGGGTTTTAACTACTACAATCTAAAAATTAGTAAACTTTACATACTGTTTAAAAGTATTATTTTTTTATGCTTCTGACTTTTAAAGTTGTACATATAACTTTTTGTACCAAACAAAATCCATAAATGGAAGTGTAAAATAATAATAATAATAATTATTATTATTTTTTTTATTATTATTACTTGTATAATTTGATGCATACATTGAGAGCAACAGAATGTAAGTGTATAAAATAATTTTTATTTCCTATTAAAAATCACCGGACAATCGGGAAAAAAAAAGAGTTAAACCTATATTGCAAGAATTATACTATTTTAAATGTACATTTTCTCATATATGGAAAATATTACTATGTTTGTATATTTGAAGTATATCCGTTTTTTAAAAGGAATTAAATTTTAATCTTAAAAAAGTTAACTTTTTCGAAAAAAAAAACGAAAAAACAACACAGTTTTAGCATTTTAAGATAACCTGTATTAAAAAATCCCGATATTAACACGAGTTATGGCTAAAAAATATATCTGTTGTTCTCACTGTAAGCAGTGGTTAAAAAAGGTACTTTAAAATGGTTTATCTCAAAATGTTAAAAACGTACTTAAATTTTAAACGTATTTAAAAACGTAATAATTAAAAACGTATTTAAATTGTGCACAGTAATTTTATTAAATTAGGTAATGTTTCTACCTGCAATCTTTGTGAATTTATTATATTAAGACTGAACCTAAATTTGTGTATATTTTAGCAAAATTTCTGTTAAAAAATTAAATTAAACAGGTTGCATAGATTTTTCGGAGTTTAGCTGTGTTTTTTTTTCTGTGTTTGAAATTACAAACAAATTTTGGCCCAATCTTAAGACATAGATATAATCTCTGAAACCGTAAAGTTTATTTGTAAAAAATATAAAGTGGCTTAATAGAAATCTTGCGAGCAATTTCTTTTAAAAGAAGTTTCAGAAAAAAAAAATCAACATTTAATATCGGGTGATCATTATATGGATAAAAACTAAATTATTTTTCTTTATAATCCAAAATGTAACATTTTTTAGTAATTGACTGCTCAGTAGATTACTCATAAATGTATTCCATTTTTGAGAATTTTCAATTACTCATAAAAATATAATATTTTTATGAGTAATTGATTGCTCTTATATCAGAATAGCAATCAATTAGCTTTAAAGTTTGTTAACTAATTTAACTCAAAATATTTAACTTAAACAAGAAAACATTATACAATTTTAAAATGAAACAACATATATTTATCTTAAAAACAAGTTTATTTTTAACATCAAATTATATTTTGTAAGAAAAAATTTAAATACAGTGACATTAAAAAAAAATTACAGACAAATTTGATGTTATTATAAAACAAATATGTTTATAAGATAAATATTAAATTAAAAAATATATATTTTATGAGTTAAATATTTTTAAATATTCTTAAAACATACAAAAATTACTTTGCAAAATTTTTAAGCTAATTAAATTTTGAGCTACATATCAATAAAAATCAAACTCATGTATCAGAAACATCCCTGAAATATATAGGATGTTTCCTTATATTTTCAAGTACTATTACTGACTTTCTGTGGAATTTTTCTAAATTCTTAAAGAATGTTCATGGTTTTTACCAGGAAGATGACAGGATGTGAACACATCCTGTCATCAACAATCTTCTAAATCTTTTTAGAAGATTGTTGATTTTTTTCAGGAATGTTACTGGCTTTTACTGGGAAGATTTTAGTATGTTCATGGTTTTTTCCAGGAAGGTTACCGACTTAAACCTGGAACCTTTCTGAAGAATTGAGAAACCTTACCACTATAATCCAGGAAAGTTACTGACTTTTAATATTAACTTTTCTGAATTCTTAAAAAAGTTTTCTATTTTTTGCCAGAAATGCTACTGGTATAAATTAGGCACATTAGCTGCACATTATTTTCCAGGAACGTTCCTGAATTTTTTTTACAGTGTATGTATAAATACACTGATATACTATGATATAAATCATATACAGGGCTACACAAAAGAATTCGTAAGCATCTATGTATCAGCGTAAAATGCTTGTTATTTTTTATTTTTTTATTTTTTTATTTTTTTAATAGAGTCATGCATTTTGAACTTGAAATATATTTAGTACACTAAGAGATTTTTGTTGAAAATAAATAAAATCATATACAGGACCACGCAAAAAACTAGATACACGGCCTATTATGTATGTTAATTTCTGGATGAGTGATTTCAGGCGTTTACAACGTGTTTTTGCCTGAATAAAACTTTAGCTGAATGTGTGGCGTTATCTATAGCATGTTCCCTATTTCAACTGAAGTGTGTAGCACTTATAGTTTATTTTCAGGGACAGTCAAAAGTATTCCGTTACATTACGGTCAATGGGGAATAATCGTTGCAAGTGCACATTGATGAAGCTACGTCATTTAAAACATAATGAAATTGATATAATTATAAAGCGTATTAAAACATGCTTTTTGTAGAATTTGGGGTGCAAAGCATTTATTATTCATTTACAGGGTCAAGCAAAGAATTATGTTACACATCGTTCTTAGGGGAAAAATCGTTTGCAGTGTAATTTATTGATATTTCACTATTTCAAACATAATGAAAATTATATGCATTACTGAGATGCACTATAAATTGCTCTCTTGTGTGTATTGCGTTTATTTACAGGGACACACAAAATATATTTGTACATGTATAGTACATGCGCGATATTTACAGTATACCTGTGATAAGTGCGTTTTCAACTTTGGTTTGCGTTTTTAAGTTTAACTAATTTTTTTTCATTGTACGTGGGTGTGTATAAACTCGGTTCATCATATACAGGGCTACACAAGGGAATTCGTAAGTGTTACAGACTATGTGAGTGAATTGCTTAAGGGTAGTTTTTAATTGTATTTTAGCATTTTCCTGCTGAACTATAATTAGTAGACTAATAGAAGTTTGTGTAATATAAATAAATTTGTATACAGAGCTACGCAAAAAGGATACATTGTCGTTTACGTTTGGTAATTGTTGCAAGTGAGTTTTAAGTTGCCTTTTAGCTTAATAGGTGGTATGTACAAAAGTCTCCGGATAATAAACAGGGCTGTATAAAAAATTTCGAGTGCATTTCCATTGATTGGTGAAAATTGCTAAATTTGAATATTCTAACTGAATTAAATCTTATCATACTATATATACACATCTATTGATCATATACAGGGCTGCACAAAATAATTCGACTACTTTTTCGACACTGGAAGGTAATTTCGAAACTGTATTTTTCAATGTGATACATGTTTTCTGAACTGTTTACTTACATTGTCTTCTTTTACCTTATTTAACGGTGAAGTTTCGTTACAGTTTTCTGTCTGTGTTAGAAAGTGTTTCATAAGTTATGCTTGGCGAATGATTTTTCGTTCTTGTTTAGAATTACTTTTGTGTTTACCTTTTTTTACCTGTAATGATATTATATATCTTTATATTTATTATTTTTACTTTGTTTATGTTTCAGCGTTTGATTACAAGACAAACAAAGGAATTCGCATAATAACAAATAACCATTACTAAGATTCTTATGTCAAACATGTGTTTTATTGTTTAAATTTAGTAATGGGGGTAAGTTGTCTAACCCAATAATGTTTAATTAAAAAAGAAATATATACTAGTTTCTCTAAACTCTTTAATATGACATTTTTCGAACGTATGCAAATAATTATTATACAGCCTATTGTCATATTAATAGTATGCAAAATAAATATGATCGTTACATTCCAGAGGAAATTATTTTTTGTCATTTTGAAAGCAATTTTTACATTTTTAAATCTTAAAATATTTTATTCTTAAAATTAAAAGAAATGTACCGGAGACGGTTCAAGCTGCTACATTAATAACAGAAATATATTTGTGTGCGTGTGTGTGCGTACGTTTCAGCGTTGGCCAGTGAAATCTCCACAAGTAGAATTCTGAAAATTTGCTTGAGGATGGTCTAAGGCAGGTCCTGATGCATTTGAGGCTGATATATATATTTTTATAATTTGCCGATACATTAATAAAAAAACCAGAAGGGAAGTTCATCAAAAAAGCATTTTTTTTAGCGCACTTGCGCGCCTGCTCTGTTAAAACGCTACCGGAAATTTCCCAGTAGAGAATAAATGGAAAAGCCGAAAACGCTGCTTTTTGTCGGGTTTCGCAGCTAGCATTGTCTAAACTATTTGAGGTACAACAAGAAAAATACTATCCAGAACGATTGTAATAGTATATTAGGATAATAGTACTGAACGAACCTTTAAATTTATAACGGTGCAATCCGTTCGAAAAATATGAATATTAACCTTGCAAAAAACTTGAGATATGATAAAAAATACTCACAGAATCCAGATTCCCCTTATAAGATAAATAAATAACTAAAAACTACATAAATATTCTAAAAACATATACATTATTTTATAAAAAAAACTTTACTGGAGGTGTTTAAAAGATTATACTTTATATATAAAAGAGCATTTTTATATAAAACCGAGCGCTTTCGAGCAAACACTTGCTCACCATCTGTGCTCGTTTGTAACCCTGATGCTGAGCAACTGTTTGCTCGAAAGCTCTCAGTTTTATATAAAAATACAGTTTTGTACATAAAGTATAATTTTTTAAACACCTTCAGTAAAGTTTTTTTATAAAATGATACATATGTTTTTAGAGCATTTATATAGTGTTTATTTATTTATGTATGTTAACCATTTGAGAAAACGTCTTATCAAAAAGTCCTTTTTCGTGTTATTTTTTTCTCCCGCGTTTCGCAATTTGCATCCGCTTGACTGTTTGAGATACGAAAAAACTAAATATTGTACCACTCTAAATTACCTAATTTTACCGTTCTGACGGTGCAAGCCGCATTAACAAATACGAATATTAACTGTTTCAAAAACTTTTTTACTTAGAGTCGTTTCGGTTTTTCTGAAATTTTCAAAAATCAGCAACACCCCTTACGATCAAAATACAATAAACAAAATAAAATAAAATACTAAAAAATACGGTTTTTAACACTATAAAAAAATCTCTCCCAAAAATCTTTTCACCAATTTTCGCATTTTTTTACAAAGCTATAAACGTGTAGTTTTGATGTAAATACGAAAAACAAATCAGACGCCCTTAATAAATTTTCAATTACCTTTTAAACAGCGTCTTCGGTTTTCAAATATATATATATTAGCCCTTTGAAAAATAGTTTCCGAAAGTTAATCACGGAACTGCCATTATTTCGGCATATTTTAAAATTATGCATCCGCTTGTGAAGTGAAATACTTAAAAACCAAAGCATACAGACTTATTAAGCATACATTTAACTTTAAAACGAGGTCTTTGGTTAAAAATAATGTGTATTAAGACTTTAAAAAATTCTGTTTCGTACGTCACTTAGGGACACATTTTTTCAGATAATATCATTGCTTTTTATAGCAAAATATCAATAGTTTAGCACCAAAATTACACGCAGGGTTGTGAAACGCTACATTCATCATTCATAAAAATTTCAAAGAGAATAATGACAACTTTTTTTTTTCTTTTAAATATTAAATGTCCTTATTCTGCTCGCTTGCTTACATCGTGAATTCGCAACTGGCTTTTATCTCTGGATCTGCATATCAGCATGCACTCCGAGTGTTCTGGTGTTTGAATAATTCGGTAACGGCCAATTTAATTTTTTGTAAATAATTACTATTTAAAGCCAAATTTCCAGCAAAAGGTTGCTACTTGGTCAGAATTTGGAAGCCCCCCCAACCCCCTTCCGAAAGCTCTAAATAAGAGTAAAAATATTTCAAGCCTTTTTACTACAACTGTCAGATGGTGCACACGCAAGTGCCTTATCAAAGCAACCAAAGCATGCTGTTTTGGAATGAAATTTATGCGGGAGGGAGTGCGTAGGACGACCGGTGTACGCTTCCGAAATCAGCGGGGACTAAGACCAGAGTATCGTTTGAAAAGATTTTCTTTAAAAAATATATAATCATACAAATTCAAGGTACGTTTTCAAACACAGACTGGAACATGCGTTGAACACCCGTTCGCTGTCGAAAGCTGCAAGGCCCCGGATACGTGGTTCGTTTAAATAGTTTTTTGTTTAAAATTATAAACTCTTTCAAAGTCGGTTTAACGATATAAAGTCAAACAGATTGGAGGTTCATTTAAGGTTATTATCATGGGCCCAGACTCGACCCGTGTAGGTCAGCTAGCATTATAATAAAGCTTCAGGTTAATCGATAAAATTTGCCAAGTAAATTACATATTACCAATTGCCAATTACATAATTGAAGTTAAAGAATCGAATTTTTCAATTTGCAATAGTGTTCTTTCGCAGTAAGTATCCTCGCGCGATATTTAGTACTGATGTTCTACAGCTTATTAAGTGCGTATCGAAATTAATCTAACTTATTTAAAGCAAAATATGATTGTATGTTTAGTTTTCTTTGTTCTTAGGATAATAAAATACAACCTAAAAAAAGTTTCAGAAAACCAAAGTCCAAAATCGAATTTAGCTTTCTTTCGCTTTTAGAAATTTGAATTCACAAATCAATACTTAGGTAATTCTTTAAGAAGGATATACGATTTTTCAACATCAGAGCGAAAAGAAACGCTCATCTACATAATGCCTATTTTGCATGCTTCAATCTTTCATTCATTTGTCGCGGATATATTCACGGAAAGAACTTCATTCAAACTGTTAGATCTTCATATGCTAAAGATATACAGTAATATCCTAAATCTCGAACACTTCGGGTCTTAAGGTAAATTTTTATTGTAAAGAAGTTTTTTCAGTAGAGAAGAAAATGTTTCTGGACATAAAAATAATATCAACTTTTCTGAAATCGTGAATTGACATGAATTATAAATTTTTGAGAATGATTACTTTTAAAAATATATTACACTAGATATTATGACACCGTTTACAATAGTTAGTAAATTCATTTCTGGTTTTGGAAATGTTTAGTAAATTTGTAACTTTTTCATGCTCTAAAATTATTATATATCAACTTTTGTATAGTTAAAACTATTAGTACACATTTTAAATTTTTCTATGATACATTTTTTAACATGTATTGAATATATTAACTGAAATCATCATACAATATTGTTTACATTTCTATAAAATATCAATTAAATTATTTCAGAATTATTGCAGTTAAAGCGATAACTTAGATACATTTCATAAGAATTTTTATATTAGAATATGTTACAATGTTCACAGGTGTATTTGTTTCTTTTAAGTGTGTTTCCGTTTTTAACACTTTCCAACCTAGTTAAAAAGTGTTTATGACTTCGGTTTGTCTGCCGTCTGCCGTATGGGCGTCTGGCCGTCTGGCCGTGCTCTAACTCCCGTAAATATGCTCGGATTGCTCTGCAATTTTTATATGGTATTGACGTTATCTATAGCATGTTCCCTATTTCAACGGAAGTGTGTAGCACTTATAGTTTTTTTACAGGGACACTCAAAAGAATTCCGTTACATTGCGGTCTATGGGGAAAAATCATTTGCGGTTTATTTGAATAATGTTTCACTATTTTAAACGCACTGAAATTTATATATATCACTAAGGTGCATTAGAAGAAGCTTAATATAGAATAGGGTGTGCATAGCACTAATAGTTACTTTACAGGGACAGTCAAAAGAATTCCGTTAAATTACGTCTATGGAGAAAAATCATCTGCGGTTTATTTAAATAATGTTTCGCTATTTTAAACGCATTGAAATTTATATATATCACTAAGGTGCATTACAAGAGGCTTACTACAGAAAATTGTGTGTATAGCAGTCATCGTTCATTGACAGGGACACACAAAAGAATTATCTACTGTCTGTTAACAATAATTCCTGGAAGGGCGTTTTAAGTTACTGAACGCGATTTTAATTTTAACTCGCTTTTTGTCTATTACGTGGTGTGTATAAAGTATGTAGATCCTATACAGGGAAGCACAAAAGTTGGCGAACACATTTCCGTTTATTGACAGAAACTCCAGACGGAGAATTCTAAACTGTGCTACGCGTTTCCTAACTGATCTAAAATTTAGCATCCTATGTTGTATATATACAAATTTATAGATCCTATACAGGGCTGAATAAAAATATTCGTATATTTTTCCGAATATTGTATGTTTGAAATTCCTGAAATTGTGTTTTTAAATATGTTATGCGTTTTCCAAATTGTTTACTTAGATGTTATCTTTTAGCTTATTAAACGGTATGATTTGTAAAATTATTTTGGAAGCGTTGGAAAGTGTTACATAATCTATGCTTGCCGCATGATTTTTCGTTCTTATTATAATATTTGAAAGCAGTTCTATAAACTGAAATATATCTTCCTTCAATACAACCATAATAGAAAAGGTACATAAAGGGAATGCTTTTTAACACTTTCCAACCTAGTTGAAAAGTGTTTATGACTTCGGTTTGTCTGGCCGTCTGACCGTGCTCTAATTGACGTAAATATGCTCGGATTGCCTTGAAATTTTTTTATGTTATTATCGTTATCTATAGCATGTTCCCTATTTCAACGGAAGTGTGTAGCACTTATACTTTTTTCTACAGGGAAAGTCAAAGAATTCCGTTACATTACGGTCTATAGGGAAAAATCATTTGCGGTTTATTTTAATGATGTTACACAATTTCAAACACATTTTAATTGATATATATCACTAAGGTGCATTACAAGAACCTTAATATGGAATAGGGTGTGCATAGCACTTATAGTTACTTTACAGGGACAGTCAAAAGAATTCCGTTTACATTACGTCTATGGAGAAAAATTGTTTGCAGTTTAATTAAAAAATGTTTCACTATTTTAAACGCATTGAAATTTATATATATCACTAAGGTGCATTACCAGAGGCTTACTACAGAATATTGTGTGTATAGCAGTCATCGTTCATTTACAGGGACACATAAAAGTATTCTCTACTGTCTGTTAACAATAATTCCTGGAAGTGCGTTTTAAGTTGCTGAAAGCGATTTTAAATTCAACTCAATTTTTGTCTATTACTTGGTATGTATAAATTCCGTAGATCATATACAGGGCAGCAGAAAAGTTCGCGAACACATTTCCGTTTATTGACAGAAACTCCAGAAGGAGAATTTTAAACTGCGCTAGGCGTTTCATAACTGAAGTAAAATTTAGCATCCTATGTATCATATATACAAATCTATAGATCATATACAGGGCTGAATAAAAGTATTCGGATATTTTTCCGAATATTGTATATGTTAGAAATTCATGAAATTACGTTTTTAAATATCTTATGCATTTTACAAATTGTTCACTTAGATGTTATCTTTCAGTTTATTAAACGGTAATGATTTGTAAAACTAGGACTTCCCTCAAAGTGATTAGTCTGAGTGATATTGCTGAGAACATAGGGTTAACAATTACAATATAAAGAAAAAGAGCAAATTAAATGATAGAATTACAAAATATCATATATAAATTCATATACACTGTTAAAAAAATAGAAAAGAAGTACCGTTCATCAGATGTGTTGTCAAAATTTTTGTTAACATGTGGCAAAGAATCTCATTTTCTTAAGCGCGTATTGTGCAAAACTTAAAAAAAAAAAAAAAAAAAAAAAAAAAAAAAAAACCCCGCCGGATCTTTTAAAACGCCAAGCTTTTTAAAGTTACGTAATAGGATTTACAGCCAGTAGATTATTCTGTCAAGCGTGGCTTAACACAAATTTAATTTCATTGTTGCACCTTTTTTTGTGTGTGAATTTAAAATTATTCTTCCTTGATTATATATCTATTATTTGTATAACTGTTTATAAAACTCTTACACTTCAAACCACATTGATAGCATGCTTTGCTACAAACCAGATTGCAAAACTATAGTCTAAATTACTATTAAAGTATACAAAAAATCTTTCGATGACTTCTGTAAAATAACTTTTACTTTAAATCTCCATATCGTCAAAATTGAAAAATTATATATATTTCAAAGTTAAGCTTAACAGATACTTCTTGATTATTCTCTAGGAGGTTCTGCCCCCTGCGCCTTTACTGCGCCAATCCGCAGACTTTTCTTTTGCCTGTCTGTCTGTCTCTCCACAATCTGTCTGTTTCCCTATCCGTTCTTCTGCCCATCTCTCTAACCGATTGTCTATCTCTCTACACGTCTCGCTACCTGTCTCTATATTTCTCTACCGGTCTCGCTACCCAATCTATTTCTGTAACCGTCTGTCTATCCGTCTAACTGCTTGTATGTCTAGCCGTGTCTCTATCCACTTCGCTATTCATATGTCTATCTGTCTCACAACTTGTCTATCTGTCTCTCTACCCGTCTGGCTATACGCCTCTCTACGCATCTTCTTACCCATCTCCGTACCCATCTACTGTCTCTCTACTCGTCTGTATATCCGTCTCACTATCCGTCTGTTTTTGTACCCGACTCGCTACCAATCTCATTACCCGTCAGTCAACTCGTTTCTGTACTCATCTCTCTACTCGTCTCTTTATCTACCACGCTAAGCGTCTCGCAACCTTTCTCGCTACATTTCTGTCTACCGGTGTCGCTACCCGTCTCGTGACCCATCTCGCTACCTTTCTGTCAACCCTCTTTTTACCTTCCTCTCGAGCCGTCTGTCTACTCGTTTCGCTACCCGTCAGCCTACTTATGTCTCTACTCGTCTCTCTACCCGTCTGTCTACCTGTTTGTTTACTCGTCTTTCTACCTCTCGCCACCTCTTCCCAATATTTAAACAATTCATTTAATATACAGAAACCGTTTATCAGTTATTATATGCAAACAGAAGTAATTTATCTAATAAGTGTAATCAGATGCAATATTTTTTTTTAAATACATACATAAACCTGAATAATAATTTATCAGTTTTGTGTTCATAGTTGTTTATATCATTTGACAGTAAATCTCAACTTCTTAAACCCGAATTGTCTCAAGCTTTTTAAAAAAATCACAAGGTCTGTATAACTGCTAAGTACCCTGAGGGCTATATTAGCTACATGTTATTAAGTTAAGTGAAAGTTTCGTTATCGCGTTTGCAGCCAATTGCTTATGTCAGAAAGCGTGGCTTAACGCCATTTTAAATTCATTACTGTAACTTTCTTTTCTTATCTTTTTTCTTTTTTTTTGGGGGGGGGGGGGTTTCAAATATATACATTTAAATTAAAACTTTTGCCTCCATGCCATTAGTGTTGTTTGTATTATTAACTAATACCTTGTACACCGAGCTTCATTTGAAACAAATGTAAAAGACTTCTTCTACAGTTTTTTTTTTAGGAGAAACTTTCGTAATTGGGCCAAAAGCCAATCGGAGCATTTAATATCATTATTGTAACTCTTATAGAGTTTAAACAATATTGTTGCTAGCTTTACTCTTGTTTGAGACCAGCCTTGCCTGTGTATCTGAATGGGGAAAAGTTTCGTATCCTATGTCGGTTGGCGAAAAAAATTTTCAATGGTGCCAAAAAGAAGTTTTAGCATCTTACAAAATTTTTCAAGAGAGAGGTAAAACATGTTTTTCAAATATTTACAAACATACGTTTATTAATGCATGTTTTTGCACCATCTTAAAAATTTAAGCACGATGCTAAAATAAAATTTTATCGCCATATTCGATATTTTAATAAGTAATGAAAATATACAAACAAACTTATTTAATAAACCTAAGAGGCATTTTTGTGATAAATAATTGTTATTGTCAGGGGGGTAAATTGTAAACAATTAATAAACGGCTAGTAAATAATAAATAGCATTTAAAATCTAAAAATGGAGAAGTGGCCCGTATAAAAATACAAAACATAACATTATACGCTTGATATATGTAAATCAATTTTTATTTTTTAATATTTCCGAAGGCACAGATAAAAAGGTAAAAATCTCTTTTCCAAATGCCAAATAGGAAATATACAAAATAGAATCCCAAATATACAAAATAGAAAAAATATCTGCAAAAAAATATATTTACGTAACACTACATCTGCAAAAAAATAAGAATTAGAAAAAGTAAGCCAAATTCTGCAGATCCCAACAATCACATCGAAAAACTTATCACCAAAAAAGAACTCGCCAAATCTTACGGCACAGGAGACGGATTTTTCCCTCTGAATGCAGAATATTAGTACGACGGGTGATTATAATATAATTGTTTCAATTCACATACTACATACCGTTTGATATATTGGTACTTTTATGTTATCCTGGCGCAGTTGATAAATCGCCAAATATTGCTCCTATAACATTTTCATATTGAATTCATTTCATTTAAATGTAAACCTTTCACTCATTTAATTTAAAATACTTGCCTTTCATTAATCCCATTTAAAATGCCGAAAACAGAAAAAAAAGAAACAATGCCATAAATCGAAACCTTTTATGTAAACACCAAAGATTTTTTTTTTATTGACACACGCGAAATAAAAAAAGCTGCTATTGCTGAGATTTGCGCCAAATCTCTAATACCAAGTGTCTACCAAGTTATTGCGAGGTTTTTCTTTCAAACAGAAAAAAATCCAGATTAATATTCGATTTGTACTAAATTGAAATATATTTTATTGTGCTGAATACTAGTGCGTGCATATTTTTTTGCTCCATGTACTCCATGAACTTTTCAATTCTGATTGTCTACGAAAATCTCCCGCCGGTGAAAATGACGTACGCACAAAGTTTCGTGACGTATGTACTTTAACTGTGCTTTTTTATCTATTTTTTTAATATAATTTCCAAACGGTTTGACATTTATTATTGGTAATAAATAGACGTCGTTGTCAACTTTATAGGTACCTGCTGTAAAAATTGGAACGAAATCCGTTAAATATTTTTTGAGTTATGCTTGACGAAAGGTTTTAATATCCATCGTAGCTATATATGGGGCAAAGTAATACTGCGCTGTGTATGAGTCTTCGTTGCACTCAGACAACTAGGACTTCCCTCAAAGGGATTAGTCTGAGTGATATTGCTGAGAACATAGGGTTAACAATTACAATATAAAGAAAAAGAGCAAATTAAATGATAGAATTACAAAATATCATATATAAATTCATACACACTGTTAAAAAAATAGAAAAGAAGCACCGTTCATCAGATGTGTTGTCAAAATTTTTGTTAACATGTGGCAAAGAATGTCATTTTCTTAAGCGCGTATTGTGCAAAACTTGAAAAAAAAAAAAAAAAAAACCGCCGGATCTTTTAAAACGCCAAGCTTTTTAAAGTTACGTAATTGGATTTGCAGCCAATAGATTATTCTATCAAGCGTGGCTTAACGCAAATTTAATTTCATTGTTGCACCTTTTTTTGTGTGTGAATTTAAAATTATTCTTCCTTGATTATATATCTATTATTTGTATAACTGTTTATAGAAACTCTTACACTTCAAACCACATTGATAGCATGCTTTGCTACAAACCAGATTGCAAAACTATAGTCTAAATTACTATTAAAGTATACAAAAAATCTTTCGATGACTTCTGTAAAATAACTTTTACTTTAAATCTCCACATTGGCAAAATTGAAAAAGTATATATATTTCAAAGTTAAGCTTAACAGATACTTCTTGATTATTCTCTAGGAGACTCTGCCCCGTGCGCCTTTATTGCGCCAATCCGCAGACTTTTCTTTTGCCGGTCTGTTTGTCTCTCCACAATCTGTATGTTTCCCTTTCCGTTCTTCTGCCCGTCTCTCTAACCGATTGTCTATCTCTCTACACGTCTCGCTACCTGTCTCTATATTTCTCTACCGGTCTCTCTACCCGCCAATCTATTTCTCTAACCGTCTGTCTCTCCGTCTAACTACTTGTATGTCTAGCCGTGTCACTATCCACTTCGCTATCCATTTGTCTATCTGTCTCTCTACCCGTCTGGCTATACGCCTCTCTACCCATCTTCTTACCCATTTCCGTACCCATCTACTGTCTCTCTAGTCGTCTGTATACCCGTCTCACTATCTTCTTACCCATCTCCGTACCCATCTACTGTCTCTCTACTCGTCTGTATACCCGTCTCACTATCCGTCTGTTTTTGTACCCGACTTGCTACCAATCTCAATACCCGTCACTCAACTCGTCTCTGTACTCATCTCTCTACTCGTCTCTTTATCTACCACTCTACGCGTCTCGCAACCTTTCTCGCTACATTCCTGTCTACCGGTGTCGCTACCTGTCTCGTGACCCATCTCGCTACCTTTCTGTCAACCCTCTTTTTACCTTCCTCTCTAGCCGTCTGTCTATTCGTTTCGCTACCCATCAGCCTACATATGTCGCTACTCGTCTCTCTACCCGTCTGTCTACCCGTTTGTTTACTCGTTTTCTACCTCTCGCCACCTCTTCCCAATATTTAAAAAATTCATTTAATATACAGGAGCCGTTTATCAGTTATTAAATGCAAACAGAAGTAATTTATGTAATAAGTATAATCAGATACAATTTTTTTTTAAATACATACATAAACCTGAATAATAACTCATCAGTTTTGTGTTAATAGTTGTTTATATCATTTGAAAGTAAATCTCAACTTTTTAAACCTGAATTGTCTCAAGCTTTTTAAAAAAACCACAAGGTCTGTATAACTGCAAAGTACCCTGAGGGCTATATTAGCTACATGTTATTAAGTTAAGTGAAAGTTTCGTTATCGCGTTTGCAGCCAATTGCTTACGTCAGAAAGCGTGGCTTAACGCCATTTTAAATTCCTTACTGTAACTTTCTTTTTTTTTTTCTTTTTTTGTTTGGGGGGGGTGGTGGTAGGGGGGGGGAAGGGTTTGAAATATATACATTTAAATTAAAACTTTTGCCTCCATGACATTAGTGTTGTTTGTATTATTAACTAATACCTTGTAGACCGAGCTTCATTTGAAACAAATGTAAAAGACTTCTTGTACAGTTTTTTTAGGAGAAACTTTCGTAATTGGACCCAAAGCCAATCGGAGCATTTAATATCTTTATTGTAACTCTTATAGAGTTAAAACAATATTGTTGCTAGCTTTACTCTTGTTTGAGACCAGCTTTGCCTGTGTATCTGAATGGGGAAAAGTTTCGTATCCTATGTCGGTTGGCGAAAAAAAATTTAAAATGGTTTCAAAAGGTAGTTTTAGCATCTTACAAAATTTTTCAAGAGAGCGGTAAAACATGTTTTTGAAATATTTACAAACATACGTTTATTAAAGCATGTTTCTGCACCATCTTAAAAATTTAAGCACGATGCTAAAATAAAATTGTATCGCCATATTCGATATTTTAATAAGTAATGAAAATACATAAACAAAATTATTTAACAAACCTAAGAGGCATTTTTGTGATAAATAATTGTTACTGTCAGGGGAGGTAAATTGTAAACAATTAATAAACGGCTAGTAAATAATAAATAGCATTTAAAATCTAAAAATGGGGAAGTGGTCCGTATAAAAATGCAAAACATAACATTATACGCTTGATATATGCAATTTTTTATTTATTTTTTTTATTTTTTTTAATTTCCGAAGACAAAGATAAAAAGGTAAAAATCTCTTTTCCAAATGCCAAATAGAAAATATACAAAATAGAATTCCAAATATACAAAATAGAAAAACAACTGCAAAAAATATATTTACATAATACTACATCTGCAAAAAAATAAGATTTAGAAAAAGTAAGCCAAATCCTGCAGATCCCAACAATCACATCGAAAAACTTATCACCAAAAAAGAACTCGCCAAATCTTACGACACAGGAGATGGATTTTTCCCTCTGAATGCAGAGTTTTTTTTCTTGTACGATGGATGATCATAATATAATTGTTTCATTTCACATATTACATACCGTTTGATATATTGGTACTTTTATGTTATCCTGGCGCAGTTGATAAATCGCCAAATATTGTTCCTATAACATTTTCATATTGATATCATTTCATTTAAATATAAACCTTTCACTCATTTAATTTAAAATACATGCCTTTCATTAATCCCATTTAAAATGCTAAGAAGAGAGAGAGAGAAAAAAAAGAAATAATGCCATAAATCGAAACCTTTTATTTAAACACCAAAGAATTTTTTTTTTAATTTACACACGCGAAATAAAAAAAAGCTGCTATTGCTGAGATTTGCGCCAAATCTCTAATACCAAGTCTACTAAATTATTGCGGGGTTTTTCTTTCAAACAGAAAAAAATCCAGATTAATTTTCGATTTCTACTAAATTGAAATATATTTTATTGTGCTGAATATTAGTGCGTGCATATTTTTTTGCTCCATGTACTCCATGAACTTTTCAATTCCGATTGTCTACGAAAATCTCCCGCCGGTGAAAATGACGTACGCACAAAATTTTCGTGACGTATGTACTTTAATTGTGCTATTTTATCTATTTTTTAATATAATTTCCAAACGGTTTGACATTTATTCTTGGTAATAAATAGACGTCGTTGTCACCTTTATAGGTACCTGCTGTAAAAATTTGAACGAAATCCGTTAAATATTTTTTGAGTTATGCTTGACGGAAGGTTTTAATATCCATCGTAGCTATATATGGGGCGAAGTAATACTGCGCTGTGTATGAGTCTTCGTTGCACTCAGACAATGATTTTGGAAGCGTTGGAAAGTGTTACATAATCTATGCTTGACGCACGATTTTTCGTTCTTGTTTAAGGGGACGGTGGACGTTAAGATTGAATTATTTTATTTTTCATCATATATATATGAAATTTTGTCCATATATAGATTTCACCATAAGTATATAGAATACCTTAAGGAAATTTCCTAATCTTAATATAATTTTAAGATTTAAAAAAAAATTAAATTTATAAACCAAATTTTAAAATGCTCCTTGCGTCCTAATTTTTAAGACATTTCTCCGATTTAGCATTTGGATCACTTCAAACTATATTAAAAACAAATATGTGTATCAGTTTTTTAATCCCCCGAATAGTTAATTGAGATTTTTTCTAAATTCCATTCCGATTTTCATCAAAATTTAGCATTTCAATAAGTTATAAATCAAATTTAATTATCTTAACGAAGTCTAATTATAAAATGCCTACACAGTTTATTTGTAAATAGTATCGGGATTCGTCTTTATCAATTTCATGAATTTTGAACCAAAATTAAGACGCATGGAGCATATCAAAAATTTAAAGAACGTGCAAAATCTGTATTGAAAAAAAAACATGTATAAAGTTTACTAAAGCACCGAAAAATTCATTGTGTACATAATTCACACGCTTGTAACTATGCGAAAAGTTATCGCAGCTGCATGAAGTTTTTCTCAAATGGTTCAGTACAAACTGAAGAATAATAATACACATAAAAATAAATTTAGATTTATGGGATGATTTTTGATCAAATAAAGGTCCCCTTAATTAATAAATAAAGGTCCCTTAATTAATAAAGTGATGCAAAGTTAAGGTTCTAACATGTTTCAGTATTAAACTATTAAAATAGTTATATGTAATTTAAAATATTTCTTATATTTTTAACTTTTTAGCATTGTCCACTGCTCGTTCATAATTTAATATTAATAATTTAATTAATACGAGTAAGAACACTGACACATCATATAATAAATGTACAAAAAAGAAAAAAATAATAATTAAGAATGTAGACAATACTGCGTGTCTGGAGATGAATAACTTTATTATTTATCTATTTGAGTGATCCAAATTTTATTTTGGCATATATATATATTTCATTTTATGTCTTTTACATTAATTATTTTGATATTATCATAAATTCACCCTTTTGTAATAATAATAAAAAAAAAGATTGCTCCCCTTCAATAATTGAAAGAGTACTCATCATAAATTTCAATTAAAAAGTTTAAACATTCCACTACAGAGTAATTTTGTGTCCGTTAAATTTTATGATTTTGTTTCTTACGCGGAAATGCTCCAAGAACTTGGAAACTTTTCTCATTAATCTCAAAAAAGTCTTATTGAATTTTTATCTCTCAATTTTGTTAATGGAGAAAGAAGGAATAACTTAAAATTTAACTAGATTTATTGATTAAGAAAAAGTGAATTTTATATGACTTTCCCCATACATTTTAAAATTACGCAGAAGGATAGAAACTGCATTTATTATTTTGAAAAGTATTTCATATATATTATTATCAAGTAAAGAAAACTAGTCGTTGGAGGCCACCGTAATACTTACCCATCATGGATATGCATAATATAAAATATGAAAATAAAACATGTGTAAACTACTTATAAAAGGCATTGCAATTCGAATAAAATCGTGGCTTGATGACGTCATAAACTTTAAATGCTCTATGACTGAATTGCGTAAAAGGTACATCCTTATAACTCCAAAAAATATTATCATATTAACGAACGGTTTATTGCGTCGGATTAAGAGTCTCATTACCAATTAAAATATATCTTTGAATTTAAATTTGGTTGAAATACTGGGTCATGAAAAATCGAAGAGTCTGGCAAATAGGATTACACATATCTCGGCAACTCATTATCCGATCGACTTCATTCTTTATGCAAAATTTAAGTTTTTTTTATTGTCTTTTATATTCAGTCCTTAAAATAAACAATTTCAAAAAAAAAAATTTATACCTTGCATCTGAACGAATATTTCGAGAGTCCGAAAAAATAGTTCCGGATAATCGAGGTGACTGAAATTCAAAAACTTCTTCCCATTATTACATACTAAGTACATACCAAATTTCAAGTCTCTATCTATATTTGTTCGGGAGATAGAGCGTTTACAGACACACAGACGGACGGCAATTTTTTTTCCCCTAAAAATATGTTTTTTGGAATCTCCAGTGTCCGAAACGTGTAAATCCGTCAATTTTTTTTTTCAATTTTTAAAACGATTACAAGACTTAGCCTAACTACACATGATGGGTAAGTAATAAAACAGTTGGTCTAAATTAACACAAGTATATATAGCCGTTCCCGAAATTGGAAAAAAAGGTCAAATATTGTGAAGCAATATAAAAAACATAGGATTTCTGATAAATTACAAAATAATTCA